>JAEOAD010002855.1:0-1200000 GCA_036365145.1 Orientallactaga sibirica | reverse complement strand
CATCTGGCTTACATGGGACCTGGAGAATGAACCAGTGTCCTTAGGCATTGCGGGCATGTGCCTTAACCGCTAAGCCATCTCTCCAGCCCCGGCCAGGACTATTTTAATGTGAAGAACAGCAAGAAGCTTCCTTGGCTGATGATATCTTTGGATGGAAGCATTTTGCTCTCCAAGCATTTTCCCCCCAACCCCGTTTCTCTGTGTGTATGTTTTTGTTTTTTTGAGTCAGGATCTCAATCCAACTCAGGTTGGCCTTGAACTCACAATGACATCAGCCTCCTGAGTGTTGGGATTACAGGCATGGACCACCACTGCAGGTTTCAAGCACCTCTTTTAAAGTGGAAATTACCCAGGGAGAGCACCACCTAAGCTTCGGACCCTTTACTAGTGCCCTTGTATGAGATTATGCATCAGTGACTGCCTTCTCTGTGAGGACCCTGACAGAAAGCAAGGATGGTAAAAGCCAGGAGACACCAAAGGAGAGACGACAACAATCGTGTCCTTGATAGTCTCACATGGAGCCTACCCTGACCCCAACCTCCAGGGGACCGTGCCAGGTAAAAAAAGGACATCGCAGCCGCTTTCCTTCTGCACAAACGGAGCAGAGAGGGAGAGTCTGTCAGGTCTCTTGCTCATTGGCTCCTCCCGCCCATTCCTGCAGACTGGCCCTGTGATTTCCAGCAACTTCTTGGGACATCGTGGTACAAATTGGGAAGCCACCTGCAGAGCCACCGGTGCTCTGGGACAGCTGCTGGCCTGCAACCCAGCCTCGAGTCTCCCCTCCTCAATCAGGCAGGCCACATAACTGCCATTTTGATCCCTACCAGGAGACTAGGGAAGCTGTCACCGGAGCCATGAAAGACCCCTGACTATAACTTCTCCTCTCATAGGCTACGCTCTGCAGGACTAGGCAAAGAATCAAATGGCTGATGGAACCAAGCCAAGGAGCCGTGGGGACCAAGGGATGTGGAAAAATCACTCTCTCACGACTCAGCCACTACACAGAAAAGTATGTGGACAGACAGCTAGGGTCCAGTACACACAGAGAAGGGGGACAGCTCCAACTTCTTTGGTTCCAGGCATTTATATCTAGTCACCCAATTAAAGAGACATAGGAGAATCAGACCTACCTAAGCAGCCAACTTGGAGAAGGGCCTTTGACCCATAAATAGTTGGGACTATTGGCATATGCCACTGTGTTGACATTTTCCAATTTGGTTTTCAAAATAGATTTTTTTTTTATTTGACAGAGAAAGGGGGGAGAGAGGAAAAAATGGGCACATCAGGGCCTTCAGCCACTGCAAACAAACTCCAGTTGTGTGCCCCCACTTGTGCATCTGGCTAATATGGGTCCTGGGGAATCAAACCTGGGTCCTTTGGCTTTGCAGGCAAACGCCTTAACCGCTAAGCCATCCCTCCAGCCCCAATTTTTTTTTAAGGCCTGTGCCACCATGCCCAGCCATAGCTGAGTTTTAGTTTTTATTTATTTATTTATTGGAGACAGAGATTGTGAGAATGAGAATGGACACGTCAGGGCCTCTAGCCACTGCAAATGAACTCCAGACGCATGTGCCTCCTTGTGCATCTGGCTTACGTGGGACCTGGAGAATTGAACTGGGGTCCTTAGGCTTCGCAGGCATGCGCTACGCCATCTCTCCAGCCCCCACCCCCCAATTTGGTTTTTAAAATGCACATTATTTTGGAAGAAAGTGTTTCAAATACCAATAAGGGTGATTTCTAGATAATAGGATTATGAGTATTTAAAAATCTTAATATTTACATGTGTTCTTTACTTTTATTTATTTATTTGAGAGTGGGAGAGACAGAGAGAGAGAGAAAAAGAGAGAGAGAGAATGGGTGTGCCAGGGCATCCAGCCACTGCAAATGAACTCCAGATACATGCACCACCTTGTGCATTTGGCTTACATGAGTCCTGGAGAACTGAACCTCGGTCCTTTGACTGTGCAGGCAACGCCTTAACAGCTAAGCCACCTCTCCAGCCCTTAATATTTACATTTTCTTTAAAAAATTAACTTTTAGTGTGTGTGGGTTCGTGTGTGTTTATGTATATATGCGGAATGTAGGCATGCGTGTGAGTGAGGGTGCATGTGCCACAGTGTGTGTGTGAAAGTCAGGGGGCAACTTTGGTCAGTCCTCACCTGACCACCTCATTTTGAGGCAGGGTTTCTTGCTCTGAATTCTTGCTTTGCTGCACTCATCACAAGCTGACAGGAAATTCTGTCTCTGCCTCCCTGTCAGCACCAATGTGCTGGAATTACCAAAGTTCACCACAACTTCCAGTTTTTTTTTTTTTTGTTTGTTTCTTTGTTTTTATTTTACCTGGTGTCTGGGGATCAAACTCAGGTCCTCCAGCTCGAACAGTGAGCACTTTCTGTGCTGAGTCATTTCCCCAGCCCCTACTGCATATTTTAGTTAAGCATAGACTACTTCAGAGATGGAAAAACATTTTTAATGTGATAGCTACTGCAAAAAGGTAAATCACACCTAAAAATGCAGTGAGATCCTAGTTACTAAAAAAGGCTTAAGCCATCCTGATACTAAAAATATTCATACCCATATAGTTAATGGCTGGTTGGGTTATTTATATAGCTTAAGTCCAACCACGTACAGAGGCTAATGTATAAAAATGAACCCTAGAACAAAGCTGATGACTCTGGTAACAGAGGTTACTCTGGGGAGATGGATGAATTGGGCTTGTTTGTTTCTGCAGTCTTTTCAATATTTCCTGAATTTTCTGTTTTTTGTTTTGTTTTTAATCTCTCTGTGTGTGTGCGCGTGCATGCGCACATGTCCCATTTGAATGAGAGTAGACACACGTGTGCCCCAGTGTGCATGGAGGTCAGAGGACAATACTGGGTGTCAGTCCTCGCCTTATACCACGTTTGAGGCAGGGTCTCTTGTTCACTTCCATATATGACAGGCTAGCTGACCTGCAAGTTTCCAGGGATTCTCTTGTCTCTGCCACCCATCCTGGCATAGGAGCTCTGAGGTTACAGACACATGCTACTGCATCTGGCTTTAATGGCTTCTGAGCTCAGGTCCTTATGCCTGCTCAGCAAGCACTTTGCCTACTGAGCCATCTTCCCAACCCCTATTTTTTTTTTTTTTTTTTTTGGTTTTGCGAGGTAGGGTCTCACTCTGGCCCAGGCTGACCTGGAATTAACTAGGTAGTCTCAGGGTGGCCTTGAACTCATGGCGATCCTCCTACCTCTGCCTCCCCAGTGCTGGGATTAAAGGTGTGCGCCACCACGCCCGGCCCAACCCCTATTTAAAAAAATATATTTTTATTTATTATTTGACAGAGAGAGAGAGAGAGAGAGAATAGGAGCACCAGGGCCTCCAGCCACTGCAAACGAACTCCAGACTCATGTGCCACTTTGTGCATCTGGTACTGCCTCCTGCAAATGCCTTAACCACTAAGCCATCCTTCCAGCCCCTATTTTTTTTTTTTTTTTTGAGACAGGGTCTTATCTTGTAGTCCAGGCTGACCTGAACTCACTCCGTAGCACAGACTGGCCTTGAACTCGTAGAAATCCACCTGCCTCAGCCTCCCAAGTGCTGTCATTACAAACATAAGTACTATTCCCAGTTTTATTTTCAGAATTTTCTAAACCAAATTTCTACTCTTTTAAAGGTTTGGGGGAAGAGGTGGTATTAATTAGAAATGAAAGCTAGGCTAAAAAGGAAAAGAGGTCAGTCTAGATTAGCTTGGAAGCCCTCAGACCATCTGCTAATCTAGTTCCTGTGCTTATAAGGTTGTGAGCACATGATGTTGGCAATTGCATGATATGACGCTTCAGTTTCTATGATGGTGGTCATCCCTCCCCCAGCTCACCAGGAGATCATGTTTGATTTTTCTTTCTTTTTTTTTGGTTTTTCGAGGTAGGGTCTCACTCTGGCTCAGGCTGACCTGGAATTCACTATGTAGTCTCAAGGTGGCCTTGAACTCATGGCGATCCTCCTACCTCTGCCTCCCTAGTGCTGGGCTTAAAGGCGTGCGCCACCACGCCTGGCTAGGTTTGATTTTTCATCAGGTTGCAAACCTCCCCCTTACCCACCATATGGCTTCAGGGCATCATACTTTGGTTAGCCCATTTTCTACCCATGTCAGCTGCCATGTCTACTTCCATGCCCTCTCCATACCTGTACTGTTTCACAGCCAGCACTTGGAATGCCCCTCCCTCCAGTCGGTCAGCATTCTCCCCATGGGTCAAGGCTACCTCCTCTATCCCAGGTGCACAGAACTCCCTGGAAATGCTCTTCTTAGCATGAGTGCATTCTTCACTGTTTCATGGTGACAAATCTTGCCTTTCTAATTTGGGGCTGGCCTTCTTGACTTTGGCAGACCCATTTTCTACTTCCTTCTTATCATCTATACCTCAAACTAAAACATGTAGCTTAGTGCCGAGAATCCACAAACAGCTCTAGCTGGCTCACTGTCACTCAATGCCCTAGCCCCAAGGTCAGCAGAGGTCATGAACAGAGGAGGCTGCCATTCAGTGGGTTTGAAGGACAGTAGAGCCTCCAGTTAATGGGGATTTGCTATAATCTTGCTCTGGAGTAAAGGACACACAGCTTCCTGACCCTTCTCTGAGAATATGGTTCATCCAGCTGGAGTAAGTGTTGAGATAGGCCCAAACGGGCTCTAATATAGAGGGGAAACTGTGGCAGGCATGAGTGTTGCCGTTACCTTCATGTTGCTGCTATAAAGCACTCAACCAAAAGCAGCTGATGGGAAGAAAGTTGTTTATTTTGGCTTACAGACTCAAGGGGAAGCTCCATGATGGCAGGGGAAAGGATGATATGAGCAGAGGCTGGACATCACTTCTGCCACAGCATCAGATGGACAATAGCAGCAGGGCAGTGAGCTGAATACTGGCAAGTGGGAGCTGGCTATACATCCATAAACCTGCCCCCCCCCCAACAACATACCTCCTCCAGCAAGGCTCTAATTTCTAAATTGCCACCAGCTGGGGAGCTAGCATTCAGAACACGTGCGCTTATGGGGGGCACCTAATTCAAACCACTGCAAGGAGTGTCTCTTCTCCCCTGCCCTGTGCCCTGGCAGCCAGGTGCTCTCCTCATGCCCAACCAGCTAAAAAGCCATCACAAGAGCTCAGCAAGTTATAAAAATTTTTGCTAAAATTTCTTAAACTACCTGGAGCCAGTGGAAAAGGTCTATTTCAGGGTATCTTTCTCAAATGAGTTTAAAGACAGTAAGGCACATTTCAGAGGATGGTTTAAGCAACATTTTAGGTCTTAGGCCCACCCACATTAGATAAATGTGAAGACACAGGTTCAGTCCACATAAAATGTAGATTTTTTTTTTTTTTTAGAGAGAGACACAAAGAGAGACAGAGAGAGAGGGAGAGGAAGACAGAGATGGGTGCGCCAGCAGCCTCTCAGCTGCTGTGAACAAAATCCAGATGTGCCTGCCCCCTTGTGGTCAAGTGCGGAATTGCGCCCTTGCGTCACTTTGCATCTGGCTAAACGTGGGACTTGGAGATTGGAACCACTGGAGATTGGAACCGGTGTTCTTAGGCTTAGGAGGCAGGTGCCTTAACCACTAAGTCATCTCTCCAGCCCAAAATGTAGACATTTTGCTATAAAAATTTGAAATGGGCTGGAGGGATGGCTTAGTGATTAAGACACTTGCCTGTGAAGCCTAAGGATCCAGGTTCGCTTCTCCAGATCCCACATAAGCCAGATGCACATGATGGCACATGCATTTGGAGTTCATTTGCAGTGGCTAGAGGCCCTGGCATGCCCATTCTCTCTCCTTCTCTCTCTCTCTAATAAATAAATAAATAAGAAAATATTTTTTAAGAAATTGAAAGTGTTTTTATAAAATTTTGCTTTTGAAGTTATCTAGCCATTTATTCTGTGGCTGCCCATAATTTCTTGGCTTTTTAAAACATTTTTGGAATATTAAAAAATATACATACACATTTTGTTTCCACATGTAAGATGAGGCTGACAGAGAACATAATTACAGAGTTGTCTTCATCCTAACTTTCAGCATATTGGTTCTCAACTGTTAAATACTAAGAGATGTTGAAAGAAAATTGTTACTTATAGTAGTTAGAAAACAAAACTTAGAAACATCTTATTTCTATTTAAAAGCGTTAAAGTGATGTCAATGCTTAGAAGCCATTTTAACGCAGTTAGCTTTTTTTGACTGGGAATAAGGTAAGGGTGAGATTTTGCAGAAGCACATGGGAAACAGGTATTTTGAAGCTGTTTGACATGTGGATTGATGGCAAGAGAAAAATTCAGAATGACTGCTCTGATCATTTTGTGTAAAAAGATTTTATTTCTTTTTTGGACTGTAAGTTTCTTGACGAGTATGGATATAAGAAGTGTGAGCCAGTAGTGAGCACTGGAGGCTTAGGAGATGGATGTGGATTCATGGTATTCCAAATGGATCAAAAGGCACTATGGTCTCAGTTTCCCCCAGGAAAGTAATGGGTCACGTGACTACATTCATCACTTCATTCAGTGGTGTAGACACTGGCCAGGGATTCCTATTAGCCTAATTTTACAGGGAACACTTAGGTACAGGGCAGGCAGAGATGGGACCCCAAGCCTTCATTCAAGTAGGGCCTGTCTGCATCTTTCCTTAACTGAAATCCTGCCTAGCAACCTGCCCCTTTCCTTCCCTGTCTCTCAATCCAGACTTCCTGGGGACATGTGCCTTCCTGTCTCCATCTGAACAGCTCTTGGAGAAGGTTAACTCTCTGAACTGACTAGGGAGTAATTAGGGCTTTTCAGGGGCGCTGCAAAACTTTTTTTGGCCTGAGGATGATCATGAACACAAAGCAGCTTCATCCCCCGACCCCCACCCCAGGGGACTGTACCACCTGTGGGTCTCAATGGCCTGGTCCTTTTAGGTCTGTCAGTTCTCCCCCGTGCTTGTAAAATGCCCCGGCAGGCACTGAAGGTCAATGAGAAGGCTGAGCATTGTGGTCATCCCAGCACTTAGCGGAGGATCACCATGAGTTTGAGGCCAGTCTGGGCTATACACTGAATCTCAGGCCAGACTTGGCTACAGAGGGAGACCCTGTCTTAAAACACAACAAACAAAGACAAAGGCAGAAGTCCAGTCTTCACCACTTCACTTCTGGCTCTCTCCAGAAGCATAGTCCCTGTGGCTGGTCTGGGCCCCCCCGCTGGCCCTTAAGAGCTGGGAGGACTGGGAGGACTGGACAGCCTGAGAAGCCCAGCTGTGACAAAGGAAGCAGCAGCCCCAGGGAGGCTGTCTGGGTCTCTAAGCACCATGGAGGACCAGAGAGTGATTTTCATTTGCAAGGTTGTTGTTGTTTTTAAATCATATTCATGATATTTTCTTTTTTCTTTTTACTTATTTATTTATTTTCAAGGACAGAGAAAGAGAGATATGGGCACACCAGAGCCTCTAGCCACTTTAAACAAACTCCAGATTCGTGCACTACTTTCTGCATCTGTGCTCCCTTCAGTCCCTTTCAGTAGAGTCCAAGTTTACCTCAAAGGTGGGTGGGTGCAAAGCTAAGGGCAGGAGGGATGCAGCACCTGGTATCAACCTAAGGTGAATGGAGGGTGAGGCTCCTGGGTTCTACCCTTTCTGGGATGTGTAATCTGACCTGGTGGTTCCTACAGGCTGTAACCATCCCTCGGGACCTTTATGTCATACATTCATTCTGGTGCTCAGTGAAGACAACCAGAGCCCGTCTCCCGATCCTAGAAGCAGTCGTGCTCCCTCCCCCTCCTACCTACTTTCCCAGCAACAACAAACATCCTTACGTCTTGGGGGGAGGGGGAAATCCTGCTAGTTTTTCCATAATGAAGCTGGTATTTATTACTGTCTTCAGTGTTCCCAGCACTGGTCATAAATGCCCGTCTTATTTAATTCTCAGTGCCCGCTTATGGAGGTAGGTCATATTCTCCTCGGGTTAGAGATGAGGAAGCTGAGATTCAGAGTCAGGAAGTTACTTGCTCAAGGGCACATGGCTGGTAGGTAGTGGAAGGGTTCTGTGAGGTGCCATGGACCATGTCACCTGTCACACAGCATGCTAAGTGGCATGTCGTGCCGCCCCTAGATGATAATGTCAGTGAAAGGATCTGACAACTGAACAGCATTTTGCAGCAATGCCCTTTAGCTCTGAATCGGAGACAGGGTCTCCCTCCAGCCCAGGCTGGCCTAGAACTCACAGTGATCCTACTTCAGCCACCTGAGTGTTGGGGTTAAAGGTGTGAGTCATCACTGCTGGCTACCCATGCCCTTTAGCTCTGAATTTGAGGCTCTGAATTTCAGGAACAGCCAGGATTCTCCTAGTCCCCTGAGTCCCCCTCCCCAAATGCTTTCTAAACCTCAGGACATCAGAATCCATGTCCCACATTTAGCAGCCTCCACATTCAGCCACTTTATGGAAACAAACACAAGTGGCAAGCCTCTGGATACTGAAGGCTGGAGCTCCTGGACCACCTGCAGATGACCTGGAAAGGTGGTTAGTGGCCCAAGCAGTCTGGGAACATCTGCCCTTTCCTACCTGCCACCTTGCAGTGTAAGTAGAAGCTGTACCACTAGTAGAAGGACCTAGAATTTATGAAAAGTTTTAGATGTCCACTGCCTCTCACAGGCAAGACAAGATGTTCCTTATCAACAGAGGATATGGGGAGGCTCAAGGTGCCTCTTTTGTTACTGTTCTCACAGGGTTTGTGTGCAGAAACGTGAAGTTGATGGACCTCAGGTATTTGCTATTTGAGGAAGCACAGAATAACAAAATGTGTAGTCCCTAAGCATACCATGTAAGGGACAAGCAGGCAAGTCCCAGTTCCACTGGGTGCAGAAAGGAGCTGGGCTACCTACACCCATTTATAGTCACATTTGTCTTGGGTCTTTTCTGCCTCTGTGTACCCATCTGAAGACACTGAGGGGACCTCTGAAATGAAGAGGGAGCCTTCAGGAAGAGCGGCAGCTCAGCCCACCATTGGGCAGATAGATTGAGCCTATCCCTGCTCTAAGTGGACGTTGCCACTGTCGGCATGGGATCTGGTGTTCAGTAAATGTTTAACTAAGAATGAGTACGACTCCTCCATCACTTAGCATGACCCAAGAAGTAGATAAGCTGAGATTGGTCTTAGGCAGAGAAGTCACCTTTGTGGAGTGGGCTGGAGAGATGGCTTAGCAGTTAAGGTGCTTGCCTGTGAAGCCTAAGGACTCATGTTCGACTCTCCAGGACTCACATAAGCCAGAAGCATAGTGACACAAAGGTCGCACATGCACACAAGGGGGCACACACGTCTGGAGTTCAATTGCAGTGATTGGAGGCCCTAGCACGCCAATTCACACACACACAGAGACACAGAGACACACAGACTCTCTCTCTCTCTCTCTCTCTCACACACACACACACACACACACACACACACGGGCACATACACGGGCACACACGCACTCTCTCAGTCTCTCACTCTCACATTTAAAAAAAAAAGAGGTAGTCTGTTGGGTTTGCTTCAAAATATATATATAATGAAGCCCACAAGAAGCTTGATCAGGTCACCAACCAGGAAAAAAATGACTCGAGGGCTGGGGGCAGAGGGGAGTGTAAGATTCATGTCAGCCACCTTCCAGAAGCTTACTTCTGTGTCATGCTGTTGTCCACATTGCTCCTCTGGCCCAGACTAGGAAATATCACCATGCCCTGAGGGGCCAGTGACTTCAGCATTGTTCCCCAGACACAGCAAGTTCAGAGACATTGTTAGGGTAGAGCAATGAGCAGCATGGAAAAGCCAGCGGAAAGGACCATGTTTTCAACACAGCAAGACAAAGACACTTGCTTGCCTCTTATACCAATACCCTCATTTTCAAATGGGAAAGGAAGTTCAGAGGGGACAAGGGACAAAGCACAGCTAGGAAGCAGCCGTGAAGTCAGTGCAAAGCGCGCTGGATGTGGGACATAGGCAATTCAGTGTCACAGCAAACCTGGGATGGGACAGCTTTGGGGGGCCGGGGGTTTCTGGGGAGTAGCTGAGACGATGTATGAAAAAATATAAAGTGAAAAATAAAATTAAATGACTCAGATTGGAAGCCAGATGTCCCAGCACCTCGACAGAGCCAACAAGAGACTGAGATGCAGTGGGCATACTACTAGGGGCACGCAGGTCTGCTGCCCTCCCTAGGAGGTTAGTCTGGGGTACCACATCCTTTCTCTCTGGCTTGTCGGCCTCACTGTCTGCTGAGAGTTCAACACAGAACTGCCCCACCCACCTTCATGAACGGGCTCTGATGGCTGACACCAGCCACTAGCATCTGCCCCCTACTTGGTGCGAATGAGGGGAAGGGCAGTGGCTCTTCCCGCAGGTGGGCACTCTTGGGCCACACTATGAGCATATGCACACCTTGGGCCCTCTGGCAGCCTCACCTGCTGCCCTTATCTAGGGGCTCAAACAGATGGGCTGTGTGCCATAAAAATGAGCACCTAAGTAGCGATTACAAGATGCAGGTCCGTGGGCTGGAGAGATGGCTCAGTGGTTAAGGCATTTTCCTGCAAAGCCAAAGGATCCTGTTTCGATTCTCCAGGACCCACGTAAGCCAGATGCACAAGGGGGCGTGTATGCATCTGGAGTTCATTTGCAGTGGCTGGAGGCCCTGGCATGCTCTCTCTCTTTTCTCTCTCCCTCTCTCTTAAATAAATAGAAGATTCAGGTCCTCATCCCATAATATTACTTCCTCACTACATTCCCTTAAGGACCCCACTCAGTCTTCTAACACCTCAGTTTCCCTATCTGTCAAGTGGAAGTGATAATCACTTATCTCAGCTGGGCACAAACGGGGTAATAATGAGCACACTTTGTAAAGTGAACATCAGGATATAGCCACCAGCAACATATATGCTGAAAACATTTAAGTAAATTTCATTGCTAAAATGGGGTTGAGAGAAATTATTCAGCGATCCTTGTTGAAGATGGAGGATGAGGAACTCATCAGATATTGAGGGTGATTGGGTGTCAAGGGTGAGGGTGAGGTGGCTTGCTGAATTGACTTAGCAGGGAGCTCTGGATTTTACAAAGCACACGGATGGACCTAGGAGAAGATGCACAAGCCTAATTGAAGTTGGTAGAGTAGAGAATCGTGGCCAGTTGACATAACGTTTTAAAAATAGTTTTAAATATTTTACTTATATACTTATTTGAGAGAAAGAGAGAGAAGGGGCACACCGGGCCCTCTAGCCACTGCAAAAGAACTCCAGATGCATATGTCACCTTGTGCATCTGGCTTACATGGGTACTAGGGAATCGAACCTGGGTCCTTAGGCTTTGCAAGCAAATGCCTTAACCAGTAAGCCATCTCTCTAGCCCAACATAATGTTTTTAGGGAAACTAAAAGTTGACTGGAACAAAGCCAATGTTTCCCTTTCTGATGTGCATGCCCGTTTTAAACACCACAAACATGAGTGTTTCCCCGTAGTTCCACAGCTCTAACGAGTCAGAGAAGCACGGGGTCTGGCACAGGCAGTGTTTCTGGAGGCTGCTTGCTGTGCTGGTGACCAGCCCCTCCTGGAGGCTCTAGGGCAGCTGCTTCCCAGCCGTTTCATTAGCCTACACCTCGTGGAGAGGCAGCTTGAAAGGCAGAGCTGAGACACACATAATAGGTTTGTGAGATTTTTAACTCCCTATAGCCTACAAAAGACTAATCAAAATCTGGGGCAGGATTTTCCCAAGAGGGATATGTCACTGTGGAAGAAAAATGAAAGAGAGAAAGGAGAGCTCTTGGAAGAATTGCTGCCCCATTCTCTGATTAGGGAGTTTGCGCTTTTGTATGGCCGTTTAAAATACATATGGTGTTAAATTGGTCCTCCCAAACTGAGAATAAAAGTTCTCCCACATCACTTTCTTTGAAAATATTTATTCAAATAGGATGAAGCGTTATGGGAGCTTTGTGCCTGTGAACAGTGTTAATTAAAGATTTCCTGCCTGCTTTGTGAGTGGGTGACACTCCATTGAGATGCCAGCAATGCCCTATTTAGTCAGCTCTGTTCAGTGTTCCTTCTATTCATTGCATTTGGGAGTGGAATTCCATGGAAGTGACCCTGTTCAGGGGTGTGAGGTCAAATGCTGCTGCTCACATGGAGGCTATGGGTACCCAGAAAAAAAGGGGAACGTTAGAGACTTGGAGACCCAAACCCAGAGTGACTGACCCAGCAAGAGGACTGGATCTCTTTCCTGAGATGGGAACAGTGTGATGGGACTGGTGCCAGAAGAAAGCTCAGTCCTGGCCCAGGACTTCTCAAGGGGCAGGAGCTGCAGCTTTGTGAGACAAAGGCCCAGGGCAGGCCCTGCTGGGCTCAGCCTGCTCCGCAGCCGCCTCCCCCTTTCTCACAGGCGGCTTCCCTGACATGAAAGGGCTGTGAGGTATTTGCTCCTTCAAAAGCAGTTTTAAAAATGCAGGAAACCCAGAACTGAATGCCACCCAGTTCGGCCTCTGACCCAGATGTGCAGAGGCGCTGGGGGCAGCCAGGCCAGCTACAAGGCTGGTCTTCTGTTCCCTGCTGCAGACCCAGTTAGTTTAGTGGCTCGATCCATCATCTTCTGGTTCACTGGAAGGAACCGTGGCTTGCTCATCTTTGCAGCCCTCCCTGCACACACTGTGGAAGCCCCCCGTGAGTTGAGCTGCACCAGAACACACGTCCAAGACAATCATCTGGACACTGTTCTCAAAACGTCATCTATCTGCCACCTTGCCCCATTTTACTTGATTTTTTTCTTCTCCAGTTCTTTTTATCTTTTTCTTCTTTCTTCCTACCCTCTCCTGAGCATTTCCTTTATTCTTTCTTGTGTGTGTGTGTGTGTGTGTGTGTGTGTGTGTGTGTGTGTGTATGGCAATCTCTCTTGTTCTCTTATTCACCACTGTGTACACCGAGCTAGAGGCTCAAAAGCTTCTGGATTGTCTCCCGCTCTGCCTCCCTTTTCACCTAAGAGCACTGGGACTACAGCCGCTTATGCTAAATGTCCGGCCTTACAACGGTTCTGGGATTTTAACTCAGGTCATCAGACTCATAGCAAGCGCTTTCCCACTGATATATGTTCACAGCCACCTCTGTAGCCCCTTTAGGTATTTTTTTTTTTGAAGGAACTTATATAAGCATTACTGCGTTTTTATGTGTGTTAAAAGTACCAAGTATCCATTTGTGGCACACAGCCTCTGTAGGTAACCAGCTGTTCTCTGGTTGAACATGAGGCCTGCTCAGTGGGTGAGAAGTCATATCTGGTACTGGAAACCAAGTCAGAATCCCATGGTCAGGAAACTCATACTTCAGAGAGAAGCCCTCACTGCCCTCTGGAGAGGAAGAGTGGGCTTGCACAGCAAAAATTTCTCAAATAACCCTGCATACCCCCTTTTACCCAAGCTGCTGTCACTCTTGGTTGGAGAATCTGCTT
Source organism: Orientallactaga sibirica (assembly GCA_036365145.1). Lineage (NCBI taxonomy): Eukaryota > Metazoa > Chordata > Mammalia > Rodentia > Dipodidae > Orientallactaga > Orientallactaga sibirica. Next base: position 1,186,563 of record JAEOAD010002855.1, on the reverse strand, counting down.
TATTTTACAGATGACGAGAAAACAGAGGAGAGTCCAGATCCATTAATAAGACAAGAAATGACTGCCCACCATGAGACTTGCCACCTCTTCCACATCTGCCAGGGCCCAGGAGAACTTGGAGAGGAAGCAGCACCATGAACGCTGCTCTTACTGCTAGCCTGACAACCAGCTCCAGGGTAATGGTGGCAGACATGGTGATCAAGCACAACCTATCAAAGCAGAAATCCAGAGGCTACAAAGAACTCTGCACTTAATCAGACTGCCAAAGGCCTGCCATGGCTTGGGAAACATCGCAGAAGAGGAGGGGGGAAGATTGTAAGAGCCAGAGTGGGTGGGAATACCCAGAGGCATGGTCCCCCCCCCCACACACTATCCCATTGGGACTGACTGAGGCCTTCATGACCTCACAGTGAATCCCATAACCCTACGGAGGAAGGACTCAGGGAAATGGGAACAGGGAAGAGTAGATAAAAGAGTATAATGTTAATAAATGAGTAAATAATAAAATGAAGGCTAAAAATGTATCCATTTGTTAGTATGTTCCATTTAAAGTAGGATAGCTTACTCTAAATTTGAAATCCTCAATTTTGGCATTTCTTTCTTCTTAAAAAAAAATGAGATCACTTAACACCCCGTGAGAATGATTACAATCACAAATCAGATGCAAGTGTCTTGAGGATGTGGAGAGACTGCAATACCTTAGCTGTTGCCAGAAATGTAAAATGGTGCATTTGCTGCGGAAGACAGTTTGGTGGTTCCGCCAGAGTAAAGACAGCCATCACGTGACGAGCTTAGAAGTAGACATGCAAAAGACCTGAGAAGAGATTCTCTAAGAGACGCGTACATACTCATGCTCAGAGCACATCTTCTACAATACCTAAAAAAGTGGGCATGGCCCTAAATCCATCAATGGATGAATGGCCAACCCAAATGTGGCCCATGAGTACAATGGACTATTATTCAGTCTTTTTAAGAAAGGAAATTCTGGGCTGGAGAGATGGCTTAACAGTTAAGGCACTTGCCTCCAAAGCCTAAAGACCCAGGTTTGATTCCCCAGTACCCACAAAAGCCAGATGCACATGATGTGTCTGAAGTTTGTTTGCAGTGGCTGGACGCCCTGGTGTGTCCATTCTCTCTTTCTCTCTCTATCTGCCACTTTATCTCAAAATGGATAAATAAAAAAATAAAATAAAATGAAAATGAAATTCTGAGCCAGGCGTTGTGGTGCACACCTTTAATTCCAGAATTTGGGAGGCCAAGGTAGGAGGATTGCTGCGAGGTTAAGACCACCCTGAGACTATAGCGTGAATTCAAGGTCAGTGAGACCCTATCTTGAAAAACTAAAAAAAAAAAAAAAAAAAAAATTCTGGAATTTTGAGCTGCAGAGATGGCTCAACAGTTAAGGAACTTGCTTGCAAAGCCTGATGGCCTGGATTAACTTCCCCAGTACCCACATAAAGCCATATGCAAAAGTGGTGCACAGTTCTGAAGTTTGCAGCAGCAAGAGTCCCTGATGCACCCCTTCATTCTATCTCTCCTCAACCACTCACCTACTTGCTTGCTTTCTCCTTCTCTCTCTCTCTCTCTCTCTCCTTACAAATAAATAAATAAATAAATAAAAATTTTAAAAAGGAAAACTCTACCAGGTATGGTAGCACACACCTTTCATTCCAGCAGTCAGGTGGCAGAGGTAGGAGGATTGCTGTAAATTCGAGGCTTGCTTAAGACTGTAGAGTGAGTTTCAGGTCAGTCTGGACTAAAGTGAGACCCTACCTTGAAAAAACAAGAAAAGAAAAAAAGGAAATTCCAACAACATGTTATAAGGATGACCCTTAAGGACATTATACTAAAAAAAAAAAAGTCACAAAAGACAAAACTGTATGATTCCATTTATCTGAGGCATAGAAAAGTCAAAAAATCATGGAGACAAGCTGGGCGTGATGGAGCACGCCTTTAATCCCAGCACTCAGGAGGCCGAGGTAGGAGGATCACCACCCTGAGACTACAGAACGAATCCCAGGTCATCATGGGCTGGAATGAGATCATATCTCAAAAAATAAAAACAAAAACAAAGTCATGGAGACAAAGTAGAATAGTGTTTGCTGGGGACTGGCAGGAGGAGGGACTCGGGAGCTAGAATTTAGTGGGTACATACTTCCAGTTTATGATATGAAAAGATTCTAGAGACAGTCGCTCAATGATATCAATGTTCTTAACCCCACTGAACTATAGACTTAGAAACAGTTCAAGAACATATTATTTATTTGCGAGGGCATGCTAGGGTCTCTTGCCTCTGCAAACAAACTCCATATGCATGTGCCACATAATGTGCATCTGGCTTTGTATGGGTACTGGGAAACTGAACCCCGGCCTGGCAGGCTTTATAAGCAAGTGCCTTTAACCACTGAACCATCCCCCCAGCCCACGGTGGTAAGTTTTATGTTCTATGTATTTTACCACAAACTTCTAAATCTAGGGGGAAATTCTAGAAGCATACACCATGAAGAGCGTCTTATTATTCTAACATATCAGTATTCTGACATGCTCACGGCTTACATGTGAAGGGACTAGGAGAAGGGGGGGAGGTGAGCTAGGTCAGAAGTCGGTCACAGGCTTAACCCTCGTAGCACCAAGCAAAACAAGAGTCCTTGCCTCTGTCATTCTCCCATTGGCTGACACCAATTTCTGTGGTCCAACATTTTCCACTGCTTACACACATAAAGGTAAGCACCACTTCGAAATTTCAGAAGCTCAATGTGCACAGAGGGGGCGAAAAAAAAGAAGAAAGAACAAAAACAACAAGCTGGCAAGCCATGGACCCACCAACGTAGCAAGGGAGGGGACTTCCCTCCCCAGCCCACGTTAGCCCCAAGTGGGGGACACCTTCCCCCAAATCTCCTTTCAGAACTGGCACTTGGCCCTTGGTAGGAGGTGGGAATCCACTGAGATCCATCTGGAAAGGATTCCATGGCCAGTGTTGAGGAGGGAGGCAGAGCTCACAGCTGCCTTGTTCAGGGACCCCAGATTCACATGGAGGATCAGGACTCCTGGTGTGCAGGCAACAGTTGGGGGGGGGTGCCCCTGAGTCTACTGGGGGCAGAGAAGGTGGAGCGGGAAAGGGGTCAAGTAGTTTTTGAAGAGAACACTCATTCTTTGGGGCAGATGAAAATTATTTCCTCATGTTCTGAACCCCTCATTTTGCCCTATTTCCTTAGCTCTCCTTTCTGTCTTCCTCCATCTGCCCCTTTCTGCTTCCCAGAGGCAGCATAGTAGAAGCAGCTGTTCCTTGGGCTGAGCTTTCTCTGAGCCAGGTGCAAGGTGAGGGCTAACACGAATCATGTACTTGGATCTTCACCTCGGCCATGTGAGGCTGTTCCCACTTTACGGATGGAGTGGGCTTAGCAGAGGGTAGCTTGTCCAAGCTTACACAGTTGCCAGTACAGAAAGGGGAGTTGAACCTGGAGCATCTGGCCCAGACACTGAATTGCTGGGGGCTTTGTTATCTGCGAATTTTCTTCCTCTTTCTCCTTTCATTCCCCTCTCATAGCTTTCTCCTTTTCTGAAGGCAGTAGATCTGATGATATTCAGGGTTTCATCAGGCAATTCAGGGAGGGACTGATAGGCAGAGGAAGAAGTGGGCCATGATCTGGCTTAGACCACAACATTAGTGCTCCATGTTTATTTCTTGCCTGTCATTTACTGAATGACTGAACTCTGAGGCTAGAAGGGACCTCAGTGACCACCTCCACCAAAGCCCTCCATAGACTAAAATAGGATGCGAAGCACCAAACCATGTGGCCCAGCCCCAGGACCGAGACAAGTCACCAAACTTCAGAGTGTGTGTTCTAGAACTTTCTCCAACTATAAGGATCTGCAGGGCTTGCTCAGCCACCTCCAAACACAGCGTGGGAGTCAGATTGGCACACAGGTTGGGTGACTAGCTAGTGGACAGTGTCATTCAGAGGTGCTGTGGTGCACTTCTCTAATTTATTTTACACTGTGGCGTCATGCCCATATCCCTGGATTTCTGTCTGGGTTAGAGAAGATCACAGACTATGTGCTTGTGGCAGAAAGCTTTGTTTTGCATTTTGTTCCAGGAACGTGCCCTCTGCTGTCCCTCACCCTCTCCCATGCTCTCTTTTGGTACTCTGATACCACCTCAGCTAGGGCATCCCTGCATACCTATCACCACCTGACACTTCAGCCATACCTTCCTTGTGTTATTTTTCTTCTTAGCATTTTTTCAGGACTTTCTGTATATTTACTTATTTGCCTTGTTTTCTTCTTCTCCTTCTTCTCCTCCTTCTCCTTCTTCTTCTTCATCTTTAAAATATTAGCTCTCTGAGATCTGGGCATTTTTTTTCCTCAAAGCACATGGATACCCTTGTGACATCATAGATATTTGATTAGTTTGTTGAATAAGTGAATGTGTGAATAGCATTCCTGATGTTGTCTGCTACGAATGTCAAGAATCATGGCATAAAGTAGGAAGCAGAAGTCTGGCTTTGTACCATTCATCTTTGAATGCTATTGAGTAAAATGAGAGCTGTTGCAAGGGAGGCTGGACTGGATAACGTGGAGGTAGCTCCAACTTTCTGACTACTGTTTGGTTGGTTCTGCTGGAGCTGTACCAGAATCTCTAGAGCCCTGGGTGGCTCTGCTCCCAGGGTCACAGTCTGAACATGCCTGGCTGCCGGGCTGCTCAAAGCAACGGCTTTCCACCAAGTCCTGGAGCCACAAAGGTTTGTTTCACTCTGGCCTTGAAGCCCGCTCCATCCTGTAGTGAGTCTGGCTCTCTATGGAGTGAATGGGGACTAGGAAGAAGGAACCTAGAGGGAGAAGCTAGTTTTCAGGTGGGCTGGGCTTAGAGAGTTGTTGATGAGCAGAGCCTTCTGGGTCAGGCAGTGAGGTGGGTGAAGGCTGGGAGGGAGAAAGCATAACCAGGGACATACTGTCGTGTAAGACAAGACATCTAAGTGGGGACCCAGTTTGTCAGATGTGTGAAGTTGAAAGAGTTCCTAAAGTGGGCATCAGCCCGGTCAGCTGGGGAGCAGACAAGGTGGGTGACCTGCGCGGGGTTACACATATGATCTCCATCCCATGGAAACGGGTTGGAAGTTTAGGAAACTTCATAAAGGAGGGGGATAATGCAAAGTTTGGGCCAACACAGCCACTAGAAGTGGTGGGGGGAGTAACAGCCAGCAGGAGTTTATTCCAAGGCGATAAGCACAAATGTGGTTGTGCGCGCATGCCCAGGAATGTCTGAAATGTCCGTGGTAACATTATTCACGACACCTTAAAATGTGAAGCCATCTAAATGTCCAGCAATAAATAGAGGTAAAAATACATCATGGCACTCGACAGGCACTAAAACTGATGCCTAGAAACGCTTGACAAGAAAGGATGGCCGTGATTGGTTAAGTAAAAAGAACAGTTACAAATTAAGTGAACACATCCCAGCCAAGAGAATAGCAACCAATATGCTCATGAGTTGTGGTGGTACATTTTTTTTAAAAATATTTGTTCTATTTATTTATTTATTTATTTATTTATTTATTTATTTATTTATTTTTGGCTTTTCAAGGTAGGGTTTCACTCTCATCCAGGCTGACCTGGAATTCACTATGGATTCTCAGGGCGGCCTCAAACTCACAATGATCCTTCTACCTCTGCCTCCCAAGTGCTGGGATTAAAGGCGTGCACCACCACACCTGGCCTTTTTATACTTTCTAAGTTTTCCATACTAAGCATGCCTGACCTCATAAAATATAATAAGCAGTATCTTTTAAAGCATATGCCTTTAGGTTCTAAAAGCAGAACAGAAGGTCTGTTCCATTTTCAGTAGAATGCAGTGGACTTGCTCACTTCCAGGTCCTGCTTGCTTAGCTCTCATTTTCTTTTTTTTTTTTTTTTTTTTTAATATTTTTAAACTTTTTATTTATTTATTTATTTGCAAGCAGAGAGAGAGAGAGAGAAAAGAGAGGCAGACAGAGAGAGAATGGGCGTGCCAGGGCATCTAGCAACTGCAAATGAACTCCAGATGCATGTGCCCCTCACGCTTCTGGCTTATGTGGGTCCTGGAGAATCGAACCGGGATCCTTTGGCTTTGCAGGCAAACGCCTTAACCACTAAGCCATTTCTCCAGCCCAGCTCTCATTTTCTTTGCAGGACAGGGAAAGCTTTCTTAGTGGCAAATCACTACTTTTAGGAGCAGCAGTAAGTAAACAAGATCATAGGTGTGGTGGGCATTTGATTCAGGGGAGCACAGGATTGAGAGCAGATCTAGAATCACAAGCTTTCAACAGGAACAAACCAAGGGCCATCTAGCCCCAAGTGTGACCTAAACTCCACTCATAGCTTTTTTTTTTATTTGAAACACAAGCTTCATTTATTTAAAAAAAACCTTATTTGCAGAAAGTTTTTATTCGATACAAAACTATTTGTAGGTGTTCTGGAGACAGTCATGAAGGCAAAGCAAGTTAGAGTGTCTACTACAGGGCAGAAGGGCACCTTATTTTGAGAAGACACACGCTGGGACATTGAGCATGATTATAAGGAAGTGTACTCATGGGAGAAATTGCATGTTCAACTTAAAAGAAATTAACATGTAAACAATATTAATCATGCTCTGTGAATCACCAGGCTATAGATTATAGGTTAACAAATACAGCCGCTAAAATCTTGTTAAAATCTACAGACAAACTCATAGCATTTTTGGTTCAACCACTGGCCTTGCCATCCTGTCACCTCCTTGCTCAGGGCTAGTGAACTAGAAGGGTAAGGCCAGGACCCTTCAAAGTCTTTGATCAAGCACCGATTCTATGATGCAGAAGTAGGGGGAGAGAGGATAGCAGAATGACGTCCCCTTTATGGCTTTGCCTTGGGCTGCTAGCCAGATTGTTTGCTGTGTGTGTGTGTGGGGGGGGGGTCTGGGTCCTTTCTCCCAGTTTCCTCCTATTGATGCTGTTACAATGAGCAGTAGGTGACAGTAGCTTTGTCTAGGGTGCCCCAGGCTGCGGTGGCTTTCGCTACTCTTCCTGTCCTCTACCTCCCCTCCAGCCCTCACCAAGGCAGCAGCCCCTGCTGACTACAAGAATGGAGAGCTGCCTTCCCATTGCCCAGTGAAGACTGCACACGTTGCTTGTTTTTAACAACTCCAGGTCAAATCAGTTGCCAAAGTAAATAATGCCTTAACATCTTTCTATGGGAACCCACACCTTCCCAAACTTCTGTTCTATAATACTTGGGTTCCTTTAGAATCAGAGGAGCAGGACAGGGAGCTGAGGCCAGGTGTAGCGGGCCTTCAGGGAGCTAGCTCCAGGGATCATCTGGAGACCATGGAGACCAGACACAGGTAGATGTGGCCACCTATCTATTTAGTCAGTCATTCTTTTTCAATTTACAGGAATAGAAAACATTTATTTCACAGCCACAAGTGCCTCCCTCCAAACAAAGATTAATTATCTTTAATCTCCAAACAACGCTTCAAAGTACACGAAGCTGCCGGTCGTGGTGGCGCATGCCTTTAATCCCAGCACTGGGGAGGCAGAAGTAGGAGGATTGCCATGAGTTCAAGGCCACCCTGAGACTACAGAGTTAATTCCAGGTCAGCCTGAGCTAGAGTGAGACCTACCTCGAAAAAAATAAGAAAGAAAGAAAAGAAAAAGACAAAATACACGGAGCTATCTTCATTTTATGAAGAAGATGGCCAACGGACTGATTCAAGGTCACATATAACTAGGTGGTGATAAAACCAGCATTTTAAGTTAGTGCCAATTGCCTCATACATCTATGTTCTTTCATCTTCTGCTGAAACTGATGTCCCTCAACTCCACCATTCAGGAAAAAAACTCAGATGGGAGACAGAGGAGGCACTTGCCAAGTGGGGGCACCCAAAATCAAGTGGCTGCTGGCTATGGTTTATGGCTGCCATTGTTAAGAGAACCACTCCAAATCAGTGCTCACATGGTCCCCCCAAAAAAAAATCATCATTTCAATTAATTCTGGGAAAATACTTAGTAGTGGATCAGTTGCAGCTTCCTGGTCAATTCGATGACCACGTGCAGTGTGGCTGTATTGCCCATTGTGGGCTAATCATCACTGAGTGATTGGCTCAGCTATAATGGAGAGCATAACTCCATCTCACTGGGTCTCAGTCAATGGCGGATTTTTCCCCCAGTGGATATATTTTTTTTTATTACACTGTCTAAAGACATTTAGGCTTGTCACAACTTGGGGACACTGCTGGCATTTAGTGGGTAGAGGTCAAGGATGTTGTTAAACATCCTTAAATGCACCCACAATGAATCCTAAGATCCAAAGTATTGATGTGCTGAGGTTGAGAAGCCCCCACTCCAAGCATTAAATTGAAAAGGACTTGACTCAACCAGAGATGAACCAAATAGAAGAAAAAGTAGCTACTTTATCCCTAGGAAATTGTTGCTTGTAAGCCAGGTGTGGTGGTACACGCCTTTAATCCCAGCATAGGGAGGCAGAGGTAGGAGGATCACTGTGAGTTCGAGGTCACCCTGAGACTACATAGTGAATTCCAGGTCAGCCTGGGCTAGAGTGAGACTCTACCTCGAAAAAAAAAAAAAAATTGTTGCTTGGGTTAAGCTGAGCATATCTAGCCAGGACTTCGGTGTCCACATCCTGTTAGGCTAGGCAGTGGGCCCTGTGTATGTTTTTGTTTTGTTTTTCTAGCTTGTCTTAATTAAAGAGTAGCTTATGGAACTTACATCATGTTTCTTTGGGTTAAAATCAAGAGTGGAAAAATGTAACTTCTAAGAGGAAAACCAACAGACAACGAAAACTATGTGTAATAATGGAAGCTCAGGTGCAAATGTTAGGTTTCCTATAAGGTTACCCCCACCCCCTTGCATGGTCTCCCTCCAGGCGGTAGCCTCATGTAACTAAGCAGAGGGAGAACCTGGATTTGAATACAGACAAGTGTAATTCAAATTCCAACACTGCTGACCACCAGTCTTGAGTAGATCGCCTGCTCGTCCATCAGTGACAGCTAGCTATGCCTCGTGTCCCACAGGGCTGTGGGCTTTGCATGAGGTAAGTTACTTAATAGTGTCGGCACAACTCAAACGTGGTCTGAGTGCGCACCTGATGATGATGATCACACACACACAGGCTTCCTTCTCCACGGGGCAGAGGGGTTTCATTATTACCACTGCCTATGTGAAGGTCCTCTTGGGTGATATTCCATTTCTTATGCTCCACTGGAGTAATATTCTCTGCATCATAATCAGAATCATTGAGCCAATTTATTTTACTCAGGACCCAAAGGAGATTATTGCTTCCAAGGGGACAATTCACCCCATTAAGATGAGACTGTTTGGAATGATGAGGAAGTTGGCATTATGTAACTTCCCATCTTCCAAGGAGGAATATCTAGGGACTACCCGATGCTTTAGGGTTTGTAGTAATTCTTGTCATTTTTATCCAGACTCAGGTTGCTTTTTTAAATATTTTATTTTTATTTATTTATTAGAGAGAGAAAGAGAGAATGGGTGTGCCAGGGCCTCCAGCCGCTGCAAATGAACTCCAGGCACATGTACCACCTTGTGCATCTGCCTTATGTGAGCCTTGGAGAATTGATGCTGGGTCTTTCGGCTTTGCAGGCAAGCACCTTAACTGCTAAGCAATCTCTCCAGCCATTAATTTTTTTCTATTTTTATTTATTTATTTGTCTGTGTGAGAGAGAAAAAAATAGACAGGAATATGGGCATCCTAGGGCCACTTGCTACTGCAAACTCCAGACACATGCACCACATTGTGGATGTGGCTTTACGTGGTTACTGAGGAATCCAACCCAGGCCAGCAGGTTTTGCAAGCAAGTATCTTTAGCTGCTGAGCCATCTTCCCAACCCCAGATTGGCTTTTTAAAAATATTTTTAATTAAGCCGGGTGTGGTGGTGCACGCCTTTAATCCCAGCATTTGGGAAGCAGAGGTAGGAGGATTGCCGTGAGTTTGAGGTCACCCTGAGACTACATAGTGAATTCCAGGTCAGCCTGAGCTTGAGCTAGAGTGAAACTCTACCTCAAAAAACCAAATAAATAAATAAATAAATAAATAAATAAATAAATAAATTTTTTATTTATTTGCACTGGGCATGGTGGCACACGCCTTTAAGCCCAGTACTTGAGAGGCAGAAGTAGGAGGATCGCTGTGAGTTTGAGATCACCCTGAGACTACATAGTGAATTTCAGGTCAGCTTTGGTTAGAATGAGACTACCTTGAAAAACCAAAAGAAAAAAATTATTTAGCCGGGCGTGGTGGTGCACACCTTTAATCCCAGCACTTGAGAGGCAAAGGTAGGAAGATTGCCATGAGTTCGAGGCCACCCTGAGACTACATAGTGAATTCCAGGTCAGCCTGGGCTAGAGTGAGACCCTAACTTGAAAAAAAAAAAGTCTACATATATTTATATTTATTTTTATTTGCAAGCAAAGAGAGAGAGAGAGAATGACAGGGCCCCTACCCGCTGCAAATGAACTTCACATTCATGCACCACTTTGTGTATCTATGTGGCTTTCCATACGTACTGGGGAATTGAACCTGGGTCATTAGGTTTGCAGGTAAGCACCTTAACTGCTGAGCCATCTCTCCAGCCCCTTTTTTAGGTTTTTCGAGGTAGGGTTTCACTATGCAGTCTCAGGCTGGTCTTGAGGGATCTTCCTACCTCTGCCTCCTGGGTGATGGGATTAAAGTCATGCACCATTACACGCGGCAACATGGCTTTCTGAGTCTGATCTGTTTGCTTCTATCCTTGACAGGATACTGGATTCTTTCAAAATCAAATACAATTTCAAAGATCATGAAAACCTTGACTTTGATTAAAGCCAGAGCTCCAGTCATGAATTATAGAGGTGGCTACATAACACAGATCCTTTGTTTATTAGGCCTTACTGATGATAAACAACCATTCTAGAAACCATGGTTTCTCATAATCGCCCCCTCCCTGTTACGCGGAGCACAGCTATTTTGAAGATGAGTGAGCTGTAAGTTCCTGAAAATAGAAATGCCTATGACTAAACTCTCCATAAACAGAGCAAGTCAGAGAATAACAACAAACGCTTTTATCACTCGGGCCAGCTGAATCACACTTGGTTTTCCATTTCACATTAGGGACTTATAGATGCTTCCCCAACAAGTGTGTATCCCGTGGGCTGGAAGCTTAGATCCTGTACTATCAGCATTATGGAAGCCAACCTCCTACTCCAGCTGTATGGCCACCTAAGGAGGGGCCCTCCAGTGTCTCCCTGTAGCTTTGTGATGGGAACAAGCAGAGGTGGGCAGAGGGGTGGGCAATGTACATGGAACACGGGAAGCGAGAGGAGGCAGACAGGGACCCAGGCGTCTGACTTCTCTCCCCATTGCCCTGATCCACAGGCGGGAAAAGCATTGGCCGTAGATCAAAAGTGCGGGCAGCTGCCTGGCTGTGTGACTAGAGTTTTGTAGGAACATCTCTATTCTCATTTGTTTGCATCTCCGTGTGGCTGATTTGGTGCTGTGGTGGCAGAGTCACATAGCTGGGACAGAGACCATATGGCCCATAAAGCCTACAAGATTTACCATCTGGTCCTTCGCAGCAAGAGCATGATGATTATTGCTTACCCGCTAGGCTCACATTTGAGATAGACTTGGGACATATAGGGAATAGAGAAATAAAACATCAGGGTTCTTGTCTCAAGAGTCTTCCAGCTGGCAAAGCAAAACGTAGTTACCTGAAAAGTTTATAAATGATACAAGACATGTTTGGTGACGTGAGACAGCGCTCAACCGTAGCCACTACGATGATCTTAAGAGCGGACGTGTGTTGAATGCTGTGTGCTAGCCACCAAAGCCTACTCTTCTCATGCACTACCAAGTCAGCTCCTCACAAGACCCTTTGAGGAAGATTTTATGCAGCTATTAACCGACGAGGAGCTGCAGAGCTACGGAGCTTTTACTTGCCCCGAGGACACACAGCAAAGAAGTCCTGGCCGCAGTGCTGTTTGGTTCCAGAGCCCTGCTCTTAGCCATGAGCTGAGTGGTACAGATGGTGAGTACAGCAGGCCCCCTCCTGCAGCAGGGGGGATGTGGTGTAGTGGCAGAATAAAAACAAATCCTGCTCTCACAAAACCCCATGAAACACCACTTGCTGACAAAAGAAGAGTCATGGAAATACACGTGCTTTCCTGTAAATGTGCCTTTAATATAGCTCCCTAATCCCTTCCTCCCTTTCTATCTTCTCTTCTCTTCTCTTCTCTTCTCTTCTCTTCTCTTCTCTTCTCTTCTCTTCTCTCCTCTCTCTCTCCTCTCCTCTCCTCTCCTCCCCTCCTCTCCCCTCCTCTCCCCCTCTCCCTCCCTCTCCCCTCCCCCCCTCCCCTCCCTCCCCTCCTCTTCTCTTCTCTTCTCTTCTCTTCTCTTCTCTTGTCTTCTCTCCCCTCTTCGCTTCTCTTCTCTCCCCTGTCCTTCCCCCTTCCTCTCCCACCTCTGTCTGTCTCCCTCTTCATCTTCCAGTTATAGCAGAGAAAATCAGTCATCCCTAGTCCTGGCCTGTACTCTTGCTTTGTAAGCAAACAGATCTCACTCCAGAGAAAATTTACTCTTGACTAAAACACTCACACACTGTCTTCTCACAAGTGAAAGCTGCACCCTAATACATTCCCTTAAATACTTACTGCTGGCTACAGAGGGAGCCAGCAAATTCCCAGTGTCTCTTCCCTCAGAAAGCATGTTTGTAGCACTTTTTGACATGAAACGGAATGGGGGCCACCCACCCCACAGGTGCAGCCTAGCAGCTGTGACCTGGAAACCCACCTCATTGGTGCTTCCCTCCCCAGCCCAGGAGACCACGAAGAAGGCAGGAGGTGAACGGGCCCAGCTGCACACACACCTCTCCTGCCAGGGTCCCCTCTGCCAGTTCACTGCTTCATGGGACCATGAAGGTGCAAGATGGCACCATGGCAATGGGGAAAGGAGGTTCTGAAACGTTAGCATGTGTGAAAACCAGAACAAGTCCCTCTGCACAAATTACCATGCAGACTCATTTCGAGACTGCAGAAGGTGCTGGTGATGTTTTTCTAAAGGGCAACCCCGGTGCTTCCGAGGGAAAGAGGCTCCCTCTCTGACTCGCACTTATTCCTCTTCCGGAGACCACGCTCTGCACCTCTGCCATCACGTGGGCAGGGGTTGCAGGACCCCTAAGCTGCAAATGTCCTTCCCTGACATGCACGGTGACAGAGACCCCTGTCACATTACACATGAACTTGCCTCTGCTCTTTTCCTATGGAGCCACGTCATTGAGGGACCAGCATTCAAAACAAAGAAACTGCCAGTAGTCTTCAGGCAGGCTGAGAAATATATGCTTATATTTAAGCAAGAAATTTAAATGCTAACTCAAATCAGAATTTCTGGGAAACAGAAAAGTGTTACATGGGGCTAAGGAAGTTGCACCACCTCTCCGTATCCCTGAGGTAATGTCTCTAAAAGAACTGTAGTTTGAGTACTTCTAGAAACAGACACAGATTAGAATATACACAGTTTATTTAGAAAATGCTACCAGGAAACATGGGTAGGTGTTATGAGTTAAGTTGGGTCTGCCAAAAGTGGTGAAGTCACTCCTCAACACCTGTGAATGTGATATGTATGGAAACAGGGTGTTTGCCGATGATCAAGTTAGATGAGGCTAACTTGATAATGCTGATGTCTTTATAAAACAGAGATACTTGCATACTGAGACTTACCCACACACGTAACACCACAGATGGAAATTTAATCCCCATTGTGAAGTATTAAGAGGGTGGAAACTGGCTGGGTATGGTGGCTCATACCTTTAATCCCAGGACATGGAAGACAGAAGTAAGAGGATCACCATGAGTTCAAGGCCACCTTGAGACTACATAGTGAATTCCAGGTCATCCTGGGCTATAGTGAGACCCTACCTCGGGAAAAAAAAATGAAAAGCCAAAGCCAAAAAAAAGTGTTAGAAACCTAATCTGACTATGGCTATATAAGGATGGAGCCATGGGAAGGGATTAGGATTAGATAAAGTCATCAGGGTGGATTCTGACTGAATATTGGTAGCCTCAGAGGAAGACAAAAAGAGGCTGGGACACACACACGTTGCATGCACATGTGTGTTCCTTCTTACCCTGAGATGCCTTGGTCCACCCTGGGATTCTGTCACCAAGAAGGCCATCATGATAAATACTTTAACCGTGGGCCAGAACCTAGAGCTCACAGAACCTCTTTTCTTCATAATTCACCCAGTCTGTGATATTGTGTTAACAGAAAATGGATTAAGGACAACGGGAAGGTGAGGAAGTGACGCAGGAAAGAGAAATTGTTTAAAAGAGTATTTATTATCAAGCTAGCTGCCACCACTGTTTGCAACTTTGCCATGCCAGGGAATTCTAGAGAACAGTATAGCTCAGGTGCTTCAGGGTTACCAGAAATAAGGGCCGGGGGCTAGAGAGATGGCTCAGCAGATAAGGCGTTTACCTTCAAAGCCAAAGGATCCCGGTTCGACTCTCCAGGACCCACATAAGCCAGATACACAAGGGGGTGCCTGCATCTGGAATTTGTTTGCAATGTCTGGAGGCCCTAATGTGCCCAGTCTCTCTCTCTCTCTCAATATTTTAAATAAAATATATTTAAACAAAAAAAAAAAAAAGAAAAGAAAAGAAAAAGAAAACAAATAAGGGCCAGCTGATTACAAGCTCAGCCATTGGCCAAGGACCTTGTGAAAAAGTAGAGTTCAGGAGGCGCTTCCAGCAGCCGCTGCTTCTGCTGCTCCTGTTGCTCCTGTGCCCTCGATATCATGGTTTCCCATGCCAGGTCCTTCTCTCTTGAAAATCCTTCCCTTCCACTCCTACCTCCCAGGGCCTTGCCCCCAGGCCGGCTGTTGGAGAACTTCTCCTCAGAACTTTTACATGTTGAGCCACTTAACAGAGCCCTTGACTGAGCCTTTCTCAAACTGGATTCTGCAAACTACTTAACAGGTGTTCTCTGGAAAAATGAATGTAGAGGAGGGCAGACACCAGCTTGCACAGTGTTGCCATAACTGTATCTGCCTTTCCTCCCCTGGGGATGTACACTGCGTATCTGGTGATAGAAAGTTGAGAAAAGCTCTGCAGCTCAACAACAGCACACACACCCTCCTTCACTGAGCTTAAACTACTGTTTCCAAGATGAACGGAAGCTCCTCTGTGCAGCCTTACCATCCTTACAGAATATTGTCCCCGTGCCTCTGGGAAGCAGATTCGCTAGGAGTCTTGAGACAGCTTCGTGAAGGAAGGGCAGCCTCAGTGAGCAATGGTGTGCTGGGGCAGGCCTCCCGAAGGCAAGGTCAGGACCCTGTCTAGAGGAGGGGTGAGATCCATGCTGGGGGAGAGGTGCCTGAGCCTCTTCACCAAGAAACCACCTTCAGGTGGGGGGAGGGGTACCCAGAGCCTCAGGGTCTCCAGGGGTGAAGCACTTTTCCCTCCATTGTCTGCGCGTCTCTTCCTCCTTTCTCCACGGGCCAAACAAACCCAAGTTCTCCTTCAAAGTCCATGGCCAGCATCATCTAGGCTTCCTACAGTGCCATCTGTGCCCCTCACCAAGCTAAAATAAGGTTCAGCCCGGCGTGGTGGCGCAAGCCTTTAATCCCAGCACTCGAGAGGCAGAGGCAGGAGGATTGCCGAGAGTTCGAGGCCACCCTGAGACTACATAGTTAATTCCAGGTCAGCCTGGGCCAGAGTGAGACCCTACCTCACAAAACCAAAATAAAATAAAATAAGGTTCCTGGTAGGAATGGGGGAGGAGCAGGCTGTGGCTCCTGTTGATGGGCATGTACCTCTGGTCCTTCCCCTCTTGAAAAACAGGGCATCAGTTAAAATGCCATAGGATTCATTGCCCTGTTTAATGCCTGTAAACAACACACACACACACAAAAAAAGCCCCTCTCCAGCAAGCATTTAACTGCTACAGCCACCCTGGCACTCTATCCAACATTTCCTTCTCTGCTTAAAATGTGACTGCTAAGACGAAAATGTGGGACTCACCACAGCGCAGCCCCTCACGCAGCATAGTACATGCTCAAAATACAAACTAGCTGTGCTTAGTATTTTATTTCTCTCTGATGAGTGGGGTTTTTTTTGTTGTTGTTGTTTTGTTTTGTTTTAGAAAAAATAGTTTATTTCATTGCACTGCAATAGGGCAATAGGCTGGGCGGTAACTACAGTTCCCACCTTTAATAAAAGTTAAATTTAAAAAAATTTTCCAGAAAAGGTATGTAGTCCCTCACTATGTAGGGAAGCCTGGTCTTGAACTCCTGGTTCTCCTACTTCTATCTTCTGAGTGCTGGGTTTACAGACACATACTACCACAACAGGCTTGCAAAGTGTATTCTTAAAATGCGCCCTTTTCATCAATAGAGAAATTACTTGTTCTTGTGTTTTGTTTTTCCCCCAACTAGCTTGGTCCAACAGGACAAGCTGTCACTGTTAGAGGTGAGTTTTGGGGTTCAGTGGGTAAAAGCACTTGCCACACAAGCATCAGGGCCTAAGATGGCTTGAGTTTGATCCCTAGCACCCATGTTAAAAGCTGGGTATGACCATGCATGCCTGTAACCCCAGGCCTGGGAGAGGGGACAGAGACAAGAAAATTGCTAGGGCTTGCTGGTCAGCCAGTCTGACCGAAAAAAGCAGCTCCAGGCTCAGTGAGGGATTCCTTCTAAGGAAACAGTGTGGAAGAGCCATAGAGAAAGAGACCTGACATTCTCCTCTGGCCTCTGCACGGGTGTGCATGGTGTGCACACATCTACTTCACACACACACACACACACACACCACTCACCATACATACTACCACACATGCCAAAAAAATTAAAAACAAGAAAAAGGAATTGGGTGCCAGATCCTAGGGTCAGAGGTCACTGTTCTTATGGTCACCAATGACAATCTCAGCAACAAATCAGGGCTGCCATTGATTTGTTGGCACAAAAGGGCATTTATCTGTACTTATTTGTCATTGGGCAGGAGGGAGAACAGACTTCGTAGAAAGCCCATAAAGAAAAGCCTTGCCAAGATCTAGCAATGAGACTGCCTTTCTTAGGGAGCTCACCTACTAGCAAATACCTAATAGGGAACTATGGTTTTACAAGAAAGCAACAGACCAGTCAAGTTTGGGAAAATCTAATTAATAAAAATTCTCACCGGTCATGGTGGTGCACGCCTTTAATTCCAGCACTTGGGAGACAGAGGTAGGAAGATCGCCATGAGTTTGAGACCACCCTGTGATTATATAGTGAATTCCAGGTCAGCCTAGACTTGAGTGAGACCCTACCTTGAAAAAAAAAAAAAAAAAAAAAAAAAACAAACCTCACACATGCAAATAACTAAATTGGAAAATTAGTTCTCACAATATGAAAGATTGACTATAGCTTTTCCTAAGTATCAATGATAACATTCTTTTGCATAAAACTTTCCAAGTGTCTCATCTAGTGAGTGAAGATTCCTGCTATTTAGAAGATATTTTCTTTTTCCTTTTTATGTGTAATTTACCTATTATACATCATTTCCCGCACCTAGGTATATTAATATAAGAAACTGGGTTATTTATTTCCTCTTTGAACGTTTATTGAGCACCTATATATACAAAAGGTGTGGGGGACGGCTGGAGAGATGGCTTAGTGGTTAAGGCACTTGCCTGCGAAGCCTAAGGACCCAGGTTTGATTCTCCAGGTCCCATGTAAACCAGATGCACATGATGGCACATGCATACAATGGAAGATGGCCTGTAGAAGAAGCTGGAGTCGATCAAGGAAGCTTCCTTAGCAGTGCTGACAGCTGTCTGGGGTGTTTTTCACAATAGGAATGACCCAGGACCAAATATGCGGAGAAAGACTATGGGGTTAGAAGGACTCTTTAGGAACAGGGCCCAAGACTAAGCAAACTAAACTCTTTTCTGACCCAGCAATTTCAAACTATCTTCCTTCGGTGGTCATTCCCCACTGAATTTTAGATGATTGTCCATTTCTGCTTTATGTTCAACTGAAACTGCTCCAGGCTTGACTGCTGCTAGAAAACTTAAAAATCCTCTAATAGTCGAATCCCTTCCTTGGCCCTTGATACCTGGGAGCCATTTTGTGCTCTTTAAACTGACTGACAACATTCTGAGGAAGCCGTGGCCTGAAACCAAACAATTAGATGAGCTTCAGGTCTAAAACTTCATATCCAAAGTCATAGCTACAAACTCACGGTGTGTTTTGCAAACCAATGAAATCAAGAAGTTGTCACAAAGATCAAAAACCTGCTTGCTAAATCTTCCCCCCATGCCTCCCTCTTGACCCCCTCATGTATTTGTGATTTGACTCTATTCACAGCCCATTTCTAGTCTCTAAGTAGCTTCCTCTCCAACATGAGACTATAGCTTTGAAAACTGGAGGCACCCCCCCAACCACACACACGCACACACACACACACACACACACACACACACAGATACACACATACCCCCAAAGAGCTATTCCCTGATGAGGTGCCCCATTGAAATGGACGGAGTTTGCTTTAACACAGTCTTTCTCATGGAATTACGGATGGGAACATTTAACAAAGCAGCATTTGCCATGGGCAGGTGAGAGCTGGCCAAGATTTTCAAGGGGATTTCACAGGACAGGTCAGCAGGGAGATGGATGGGTGAACAGTGGTGGATACAATTATTTGACTTTCTGGGCTGTTCTTTTGA
The DNA here is from genome assembly GCA_036365145.1 of Orientallactaga sibirica. Taxonomy (NCBI): domain Eukaryota; kingdom Metazoa; phylum Chordata; class Mammalia; order Rodentia; family Dipodidae; genus Orientallactaga; species Orientallactaga sibirica. The sequence continues at coordinate 1,167,836 of JAEOAD010002855.1, read as the reverse complement.
AGCTTCTATGCTTAATAGAAAGAAAAAAAGAATAATCCTCTTTGCCAACCTTTTGTAGCTCAATCTTTATTGTTCCCACCGAAGCCCAAAGAGAACGGACAAGATTCATTTTGTCCAGCAAGCATTTGTGTATTTTATATAGGTCCACACTTTGAAGCGCTGATAGTTAAGTGAGAGAAAAGACAAAGATTTCTCTCTGCTCTGAGAAATCAAAGGAGGAATTTCTGAAGCTCTCTAGTCCAACTCAAAACAGTCCTGGGTGGTATCCAATCCACACATGCTTCCTTTGCTACTAAACTCAGCATGGAAATTAGCACAGGTTTCTAAAAAATGATGAAAATGAGGCCAGACCATAAAGAAGTGTGTCTGAAGGCACATTCAGACTCTTTTGTAAAAATTGAGAGCATGATTTCCGGGACAAAAAAAAAAAAAAAAAAAAAAGCTTTATTTTGCTTGCTGGATTTCAGTCATTCAATGTCCATCTCCCCATCTCCAAGACACGGGCCTGCTTGGGGCCCAGGAGAGGCTCTTGGTGAATATTTACTCATCAGTAAGAGGAGTTAGCCAGCCAGATGGCTTAAATTATCAGATAATCAAAATATCTGGTTCTATCAGCTATCTTGATGGCCAAAGTAGGTCACCAGGGGCCATCTTGTTGAATTGCTTACAAGAAAGAAAGAAAAATAGCAAATGCATTTTGACTGTTTTAGCCATGACTACTGCTGGAAGAACTGGTAAGAACTTGGAGTACTGGGAACATTTTCTGCTGATCAGTAAGTGTTCCCGAAACTGGGCTTCAACTCTGAGAAGGGTTCACAATAAAGGAATGCTTGTGTTGGGTTCTTAACCTTGAGTTCTGAGAACAACAATTTTCCACTTTATTTTGCTATCAGATCAACAATGACAATTGTGGGCCTGGGAGATCCCCATATAGCTGGAAGTAGTGTTGGGGTAGACAGGGTTTCCATAGGTAGCAGTAGGGTAGAGTTAGCATTTTTTTTTAGGATTTTTTTTTTTTGAGGTAGGGTCTCACTGTAGCCCAAGCTGACCTGGAATTCACTATGTAGTCTCAGGGTGTCCTTGAACTCATGGCGATCCTCCTACCTCTGCCTCCTGAGTGCTGGGATTAAAGGCATGCGCCACCACGCCAGCCCTTTGTTAAGAATTTTTAAAAATTATTTATTTGAGAGAGAGAGTGTGAGAAGAGAGAGTGAGGGCATATAGAAAGAGAGAGAATGGGCACTCGAGGGCCTCCAGCCACTAAAATGAACTCCAGACACATGTGCTACCTTGTGCATCTGGCTTACATGGGTCCTGGGGAATTGAACCTAGGTCCTTTGGCTTTGCAGGCAAGGGCCTTAACCTTTAAGCCATCTCCCCAGACCTAGAGTTAGCATTTTAAGTCTTAGGAATCAAAGAGAAGGAAGACACAAAGAAGGAAAGAGGCCAGGCTTACCCGGGGGACAGGAGTGTTCAGAGGGGAGCAGAACCAGGCCAAACTAAGAGGCCCATGCATCTCTAAAGACAACACTCCCACCGGGAGGCCGAGGTAGGAGGATTGCTGAAAGTTCAAGGCCCACCTGAGACGACATAGTGAATTCCAGGTCAGCCTGGGCTGGGCTAGAGGGAGACCCTATTTTGGAAAAAAAAAAAAAAAAAAAAAGGCACTCCCACCTCACCAAGAATCTAGTTTGGACAGAAGTTTCTTTGTCGTCTCTCTCCACAGAATCCTTGGAATGCACTCAGCAATGCTTGCCTACCATGACTACCCGCTCTGAACTCATGCAATGTATTCCTTCAATACAGCTGTTCCTCTGCCACAAAACTCCACTTAAACACACATACCATATCCCAATGCCACGCACTGGTGCACACAGAAACACACACTTGCAAATACCAACACTCCTCCATCAGCACGCAGGTAAGCATGTACATGTCACACACACACATAGACACAGCGGCACATGCCCACACCAGAACATGTGGACTATAGCAGCACCATCCATCCACATATGCACAAATCCACACATGGGGTGTGGACACGTGAGCTCACCAGAGCACAAGGTTGAACTCAGGTTATTCTGTGGCTGGTCCACTTGGCTCAGTGGCTGGCAGCAGGCTGTTCCCCTAGTCAGCCTCCTGTGACAGCAGCTTGCTACTTACACTCCTTTTCCCCAGTCTATCTTCTCTTCTCTCTCCTCTATGTCATCTCTTCTCTCCCATTCTCCACCATCATTTTCAGCACAGTTCGCAAGTAGGCAGGTCTAACTGAGGGTTGTCAGTCATGCTATATCTTGGAGCCAGTACAATTTACACGCAGGATGGATAACTATTGAAATATAGGGGAAGGGTAGATGGTTCAGCGGTTAAAAGCATTTGTTTGCAAAGTCTGCTGGCCTAGGTTCGATTCCTCAGTATCCACATAAAGCCAGATGCACAAAGGTGCACATGAGTCTGGAGTTCGTTTACAGTAGCAAGAGACCCTGGCACACTCACACCCATACTGTCTGTTTCTTTCTCTCTCATTCTCATACACACACACAGACAAATATATAAATTAATTTTAAAAAGCAATGTAGGCCAGGCGTGGTGGTACATGCCTTTAATCCCAGCACTTGGGAGGCAGAGGTAGGAGGATCGCCTTGAGTTCGAGGTCACCCTGAGACTACAGAGTGAATTCCAAAGCTAAAAAGTCAGCCAAAGCTAAAAAGTGAGACTTTACTTCAAAAAGCCAAACAAAACAAAAAAATAAAACCAAAAAAGCAATGTAGGTCTGCACGGCTGTACATGCAGAAGAGCACTGGGGATTTATTTAATCCTACATGGCGAGACTGATGTTGGTATGCATTCTGAGCTAAGCTGTCTCCTCTACCTTCACAGTTTGGCCAACACATCTATAGCTCCACAGCCTGTTGCTTACACAAATGTCCTACTGAAATGCCAGAACATTCCTTCTCCCTATTCCTCTTCCACTTCCGCTTGGAGTGACTACTCTAGGAGGGACAGAAATTTGCATATCTGGCTGTGCAATACTGGGTCCATTTTGCTGTGAGCATCAGCCCTCTTAGGAGCTTTGCACTCCTTGAGCCCAGAATAAGCTTGTGCAAGTGGACCCAGTGATGAAATCGGACTTCTCAGTGGATGAGCGCTTGCCTAGTAAGTGCAAGCCCTGGGTTCGGTTTTCAGCACCAAAAATAAATTTTAAAAAATTATCTAAAGTCCTTTTCTTTATTTATAAAAAGAGAGTTCTACTCCTTTCTCAGCTACAGGCCACAGGATAGCCATGAGATTGGGCATCTGAAGATCTTGGGGAGCATTCTGTAAACATAGAGGGGGTGCTACACGAAAGAGTGGTGGTCAGGAATGAGCAAAGATCCTGCCTGCCCTAGTGCTCTAGTGCTTTCTATTTATTTTTTTCCCCTTGAGTCTGAAAATTAGTTGCTGAGTACACAAATCATAACAGGCAAGCCAAGTGGACAGTGGAAACCTCACATTTCCACCACTTCAATTTAGCTGCTCTCAGCAACGCTGTGCTTTCTCACCACCAAGTCCTGCGTGGTCCTCAATAAATCTGCAACCATAGGCAAGCCCAGGAAGGAGCCAGAAAATGCTGGAATCGTCACAACAGAGCCCCCTCTAGCAAGTTTAAAACAGTGCAATAAAACAGATCAAAACAAGCATTTGGAGCAGTGGGGAAGAAAAACAATTTCCTTCCCAAATTCTGAAAGCCAATACCAATGAGGTGGGGTGTTAGATATTAAATATTTGAACCAGAGTCCTTAGGCTTTGCAGGCAAGTGTCTTAACCATTGAACAATCTCTCCAGCCCTTAAGTATTCTTAAAAGCTTTGTAATATCAAGGCCGTGGAAAATTCCTTTTGTAGCCAAAAGGGATGTCTAACCCTCCTGTCTTTTCTCATCTCACACATGAGAAAACTAAAGCTGAGAGAGAAATGTCTGCTCAAGTTTATGCTACAACTTATTGAGAGATGAAGGGGCAAAAAAGCATGCTAGTGTGGTGTTTCTGCACTGGAAAAACGACATTCTTTCCAGAAGACTGGGGAGCAGAGGCACACAGGCTAATGGCTACCACTTGCCAAACACCCTGAGCCCAGGCATTTCTGAGTAGCAACTCCCCTCACCCCACAACAACCTGTGTGAGGGAGGCACCCTTGCCACCACCTTACTGAGTGAGCCTGAGGTGGGCAACTTGCAACAGGACAAAGGCTGTGGAGAAGCCCGACTTAGAACCAGATCTTTGTGGCTGCATGGTCTTCCCTATCCCCTACCTACTGTATGGCGCGTTCCAGAAGACACACAAACATATGCAGATAGTCACTCAGAGAAAACCCTTTCTTTCTCAATAGGATTGTTTTCAACTGGAGTCTAGAGTCTCCTGCTTAATGTCCTTTTATTTCAGGTTTTAATTGTCAGTCCTGAAATTGTCTAAGGAATTAAGGAATACATATATAAAGATTTTCCTGCTGGACGTGGTGGCACACACCTTTAATCCCAGCATCTGGGAGGCCGAGGTAGGAGGATTGTGGAGAATTCAAGGCCACCCTGAGACTACATAATGAATTCCAGGTCAGCCTGGGCTAGAGAGAGACCCTACCTTGAAAAGAAAGAAAGAAAGAAAGAAAGAAAGAAAGAAAGAAAGAAAGAAAGAAAGAAAGAAAGAAAGAAAGAAAGAAAGAAAGAAGGAGGAAGAAAGAGAGAGGGAAGGAAGGAGGGAGGGAGGGAGGAAGAAGGAAGGAAGGAAGGAAGGAAGGAAGGAAGGAAGGAAGGAAGGAAGGATTTCCTTGAGAACTAGCTATTAGATGTTACAAGCAATAGAAGTAAACGGAATGGCCAAAAACAAGAAAATAGTGAAGAAAATTGGACACATATATATGCAAAATAATCATAAAGGCCAAGCATGAAAAACAATGTTTACAATGAAACATAAATTTTTAAAAATATGGAACATTTTAATAATGAAAGCCATGTAAAGATATGCACATATGAGTAAAAATATTGGAATGGAATATAAACAAGATGAAAACTAATGAGATAAACAGTTTTAAAAAATTAAAAATTAATTCAATAAATTTGTATTTTTACTAAAATATCTCAAATTAAAAGGGAAAAAGTGATACCTGCCTGGAGCTAATTTAATAGCCTAGATCAAAATGAACTTCAATAACTGCATTTTCTGCCACCCATATATACTTTATGTATTGAAGCAGAAGAGTAGTTGGACACTGATTTCTACCACAATTCATGGAATCTTCTATTCCTTCTTGACATCCTTCATTAGATACTGATCTCCATTGGTAATAACCTTATTTTCTACTTTTCCCTAGTGTTAAAGACTAGGTAGAAAATTGAATGTATTCGTATCTATTTTTGAGATGTAATTTTAGTTGTGTCATAGGACATTATCCTTTTCTGTAGGTCTAAAATAAACAAATCCCTAGGCCTGGTATAACTGTAATTCCAGTTACTTGGGAGGTTGAGACAAGAGGATTGAGAGTTCAAGGGCCAGCCTGGGCAACTTAGACCTTATCTCGAAAAATAAATAAAAGAGTGCTGAGGATGTACCTAAGTGATAGACAACTTGCTTAGCATGCATGGCCCTGGTTTTAAGCCCCAGTAGCTCAAAAACACGATAAAAACAAACGAATAAATAAATAGTAGAATTTCAGATAGTCAAACAAAAAACAATTTAATAGTTTTAGGATCTTAAACTGACTTTGTAACTTACATTTAATCATTCTATTTATCTTTGCCAATTTAACTCCCTATTTTTTGTTTCGTTTTGTTTTTAAAGTTCACTGATATTAAGTTATCTAGAGGAAAAATCCAAATAATGCCAATCCAATAGGCTCCCTCAAACAAACCATTAAAATTAACATAGTTTTGTGCAAACATCTATATTTCTCTCACCTACTTTTTAATTCATTCAATAAACACTGTCAATACTTAATGAACGTGAACTCTCTTCTAGGTACTGTGCTCAGACTAGAGATGGGACTGAAAGCAAGAGGAGCCATCTCCTCCCTTCGGGAACTTGGTTGTTCTGGGGGCCAAAAGGCATGGCTACCAACATATACGAAGTCAAATGACCATTTTGTTTCAACTAACAGGTAAAATGACTGGTTTAATTTTTTTCAACCAAATTAACTGAATGTTGTTCAAGCTGATTAAATCAACCATCACTTAATGTAAATAAGAACTGGCTTTATCCCAAGCAGAATTAAGAAATTTATTCTTGCCGGGCGTGGTGGCTCACGCCTTTAATCCCAGCACTTGGGAGGCAGAGGTAGGAGGATCGCCATGAGTTCAAGGCCACCCTGAGAATACAGAGTGAATTCCAGGTCAGCCTGAGCTAGAGTGAGACCCTACCTCGAAAAACCAAAATAAATAAATAAATAAATAAATTTATTCTTAACCTCCAACTTATTTAATCAGTTAATTGACCCATAGGCATAAAAACAAGAGAAATAGGATTCCCAAATCATGTGGCATACTCTGAGACCATTCTTTCTGGTGCTCAGAACCTTCTGAATTAAACACAAGACATGTGGTTGGGCGACTTTTGAAAGTAAATATGTATATTCAATGAAAATTAAATTTTTTTAAGAACAAAAGCAAAATAATAGGAATGTTGGGCTGGAGAGATGGCTTAGTGGTTAAGGTGTTTGCCTGCAAAGCCAAAGGATCCCAGTTTGATTCTCTAGGACCCACATAAGCCAGATGCACAAGGTGGCACATGCATCTGGAGTTCATTTGCAGTGGCTGGAGGCCTTGGCGTACACATTCTCTCTCTCTTTCTATCAAATAAATAATTAAATAAAATAAAGATATGCACCACCATGCCCAGCTCTATTTAAAAAAATAAATAAATGGAAGGTTGCATGGATAGAGTGATGGATGGATATACACTTAAGCCAGAGTCCTAGGGCTATTTCTGGAAGGACTTTAGAGGCAACAGATGTGTCTCTAGGCCAGTGAGTCAGAGAGGGGCCAAGGTAGGAAAGTCAGGAAACCTAGCCAGATACTGTAGGTCGAAACAAACAAATGCCATCCAGGAAGCATTTCTACTCTTTCCCCAAGCCACTTTTAGAAGTTTCAGCCAAGATTTGATGTTAAATATCCCTGTGTTTAAATTCCATCATTGTATACCCACACCAGCCAACCTGAGCGGCTCCCTTCACCGTATTTACCAGGTCTATTTTGAGTCCCCTTTGCTATTTAGAGTACTTATTTTTTTCAGGCATGTTTTCATATTAGAGGAATACTTGCCTACATTGTGCTTAAAAAAAATTAAAGCCAGGCGTGGTGGCGCATGCCTTTAATCCAGGCACTGGGGAGGCAGAGGTAGGAGCACCACCAGAAGTTCAAGGCCACCCTGAGACTACATAGTGAATTCCAGGTCAACCTGGGCCAGAATGAAACCCTACCTCGAAAAACAAAAACAAACAACAAAAATTAAAATGGTGAATGTGATGTCCAGTCTATGTCCATCCTGAGCTTTGATCCACATTTGCTGCTGGATGCCACAGCTGGGCAACATAGTGTAGATGTGCTCAGAAATCAGAAGAGGGATGAAAATGTCCACTTGTGCTTCCAAGTCCACTGAGAACAAATTAAGAATCAGCCCATAGGTCTCCACCTCTGGCTTCTTGGTTTGAACCATATACATACATATATATATATATGACATCCGCTTCTCAATTTTACATCTCCATAAGGGAAGTATTACTCCTGTCATTTTAGAGGCAAAGCAGGCCAGTGAGGTCCAGTATGTTGCCCAAGGATGCCCAGCTAGGAAACACATTGGCCTGACTCAATGATGGAAGCAGAGCCGTTCACAACTCTGAAACTTCATGTTAGGGGCACACTTCCTCACCAGAGAGCAAAACCTCCACTGACCGCTGAGTACATTCCTGGCCCAGGTTAGGCAGTTAGGGGCGCCAAGGTTCTGAGGGTCTGCAGACAGAAGTGTGTTGTGCCACTAGGCACGCCATCTTAGTGTCTTCCACCAGCAGCCCTCGAGTTGGTCTCGTAGGTTCTGTGAACAGACTAGTTCAACACTGGTGTGGCCCTGAACATCTAAGCTTTTCCAAAGACAATGCAAATGGGAAAAGCCTAACAGAAGTCAATGTTGGCAGATGGGTCACCTAGCTGAACAAGATAATGAGGAAGACCTGGTGCAGGTTGGTGAGCTTTCTACAGGGGAAAGTGAGGGAGGTCTTTGCAGGCAACCTGATGCATTGGGGCCCTCTGTTAGAGGTGCCTCAAAGCCTCCCCTTGCATTATCTCATTTCTGAGCTAAGACATTTGAAAAAGTTTGCTTCTTAGTTTTATTTTAAAAGATCTAAGCCGGGCGTGGTGGCGCACACCTTTAATCCCAGCACTCGGGAGGCAGAGGTAGGAGGATCGCCGAGAGTTCGAGGCCACCCTGAGACTACATAGTTAATTCCAGGTCAGCCTGGACCAGAGTGAGACCCTACCTCGCAAAACCAAAAAAAAAAATCTAAAACTTCAGTCTCCACAGAGGCCAAGCAAGTGGCATTGAAAAGTGAAAGCTCAAAAAAAAAAAAAAAGAGAGAGAGAAGAAGAGGAGGAGAAGAAAGGAAGAAAAGAATGAAAGAATAAAAGAAAGAAAGAAAGAAAGAAAGAAAGAAAGAAAGAAAGAAAGAAAGAGGAGAGGGAGGGAGGAGGGAGGGAGGGAGGGAAGAGAAAAGTGAGAAGTCCATTGGTCTGAGGTTTTGTCCTGGGACTTGACTTGGGTGGGAATGGGCGCAGGCCTCCTTGAGTCCTGGGTGGGGTTTTGGCTGCTGATCTTTGCCACCATCATCACGCCAGCAGCCTTTCTCTTCTCTCTAACTCCATTGCCTCTGCTGCAAATAAAGCCAGCAAGGTCTGAGGATCTCCACAGGCCAGTCTCTCTCGAGCCCGAGACGCCGCCTCTGGAGCTCTCCGGAGCCTCTGTGGCATCCCTTCTGAAGTCTCTGAACGGCCAGGCTGTGAGGGGTTTTGTCCCCTGTACATGAGGAAGAGCTGCCCCCCAGGCATGCTCTAGTGCCATTCCCCCACAGCACCAGCACTGTGATTCATCCTCGCCAGGCCTTCTGAGAACAGTGCTGTGATCTCACAGAAAACCCCACCATTAGAACCCCAAGCACCAGCACATCCGTCCCCTGGTAGAAACAGATATGCCTGTGGCCTCTCCTCCCTCACAGCCTTCGCTCAACAAGCCCACGCTAAAGCAAGCCGTAAAGTGAAGGGGGAGCCTTGTGCACAACAACCTTCCCTGTTTCTCTACATTCAAATATAGCTTGTCCCATTGTTTGAAAAACCATCAGAACCTGAACGATCTGGGCTGGGAAACATGATGAAGGCAGCAGCATGCAAAAAAATCCAGGTGCTGGGCTGGAGAGATGGCCCAGCAGTTAAGGCACTTGTCTCAAAGCCTAATGATCCAAGTTTGACTCCTCAGTACTCATGTAAAGCCAGATGCACAAAGTGGTACATATATCTGGAGTTTGTTTGCAGTGGCTAGAGGCCCTGGCATGCCCATCCATTCTCTCTCTCTCTTTGCAAATAAGTAAATCAGTAAATAAATAAATAATTTTTTAGAAGCCAGGTGCTGGTGGACCACAATGAGAGCAAGCATATGTTCTCTTCTGGGTTGCTTGTTACTCATGGTGGTGACCTAACGAGGCACACTGGTTCCCTCTTTCCTCTACTGACTGGTTCCCTACTTTCTGTCAGCCTCTCTGGCTTTCTTGCTCAGGTAGAGAAATGCCCATGGTGAGGGGTGTGTTGCATCACTGAGCCAGAGATGGGTGTGTCACAGGGCAACTACTGGCCATGGTGTGGGGGCAGTATGTCAGGGTGAGCTTAGTCATAGATGGTTCTAGCCGGGAGGTAGCAAAATGCTCTGCAGAAGGCTGCCGACTGGAGGCTTCCTACGCATGCCACTTCCCTTCTTCGTCGACCCCTCTTAGTCCCGGGTCCTGTAAGGTGTTTCAGGCCAGCAAGGTCCACAAGCCATGACCCTCTCTGACTAACAGAGGGATGGTCTGTATAGGCAAGGGCAGAAGAAAAGGGACAGAATGGTGGTGCCAGCAAACGGGCCAAGAAGAAGATGCAATATCTAGAAGACACAACGCAAGGCACAGCCTAGCGGACATTTTCTGATCTTCTCTGGCAACGGTTAAGTGCCATTTCTCCATGCTAGCCTGCCTTGGTTGCTCTTTTGCTTCCTTCTTCCTCGTCTTTCCCCTCCACAGGAGGAAAAAAAAATCTATACTCTGAGTGGCTGTCTTATGAAACAGCTGGCTCTCAACTGATGACCAGGTTAGCTGTCAGACAGGAGGTGACAACTTGGGGCCTGACCACACCCTGCCCACCAAGTCAACTGGTTTTGGGAAGACAGGGTTCAAAGGAGATACCAGCTCCTCCCCTCCCCTCCCCTCTGCTATACCTCAGGCACACAAAGAGTTTCTAAACGTTCCTGGGGTGGAGACACCAGCCTTACCTGAGCTTGGGAACTGCACCTGCAGGATGGTCACGAGCACCAGCACCTTGTGCTTCATCTTCTCTTCCCCCGGCCGGCGGTGCCCAGGGGCAGAGGCCGGGCAGCTGTGGCTGGGAGAACTGGAGAAAGGGAGGTGCTGCGGGAGTCTCTGCTCCTTTGTTCTGCTGTTGCCTCCCCAGGAAGTGGAGGACTGTGGGACTTTGAGAAAGCACCTGCTCACTACGCCAGTATACTCGCACTCCCCCTTTGGTTCACGGGCAGGAAGCGCTGGAGGTTTGAGGGTTCAGGGTGTGAATATCTCTATCTGTCCAACTGTCTGAAGTTTGCTCTTTTTTTCCCCCTTCATTTAACCATGGTTGTATGGTTCTTTTTTTAAATTTTTTAAAAAAAATTTATGTCCATTTTTGACATTTTCATACATGTGTATAACATATTTTCAACTTATTTCTCCCAGTTACCCTCTCTCATCCCCATCCCCTCCCATTAACACCCTTTTTCCTCATTAATTCTCATCTTACTTTCGTGGTTTTTTTTTAACCTATTGAGTTAAATTGGGACTACTTGCATGATCACAGGGGCAAGTTACTTATCATGGAATGGACAACTTGCCAGTGGTTATACCACTGATGAACCTGGATGTCTTTCTTGTCTAATTCTTGTTGGAAAATGGAATATGAAAGGACGCAATAGACCTGGTCAAGCATCCTCCTGTGCAGCCCTTGCCTTTAGGCACACACAATGGAGGCCACCACCCACAGCTGATATCCTGACAGATAAAGGAGAAGTTCCAGGAATCATTAACATAGGCCTTATTGCAAAATGCAGGTGTTTACTGTTACCTAAGGAATGGGATGACCCCTCTGAGCAAATGCATCATGACCTTCCTGTATCTCTTTGTTTCTAAATATCTTTGTGATTACATACCATAGAATGTTTCTTGCCTCAGTTCTGCCTGTGTGAGCTCTGTAATGAATACCTTATGACTTCTTGTAATATCCCCCCTCCCCCTGTCTAAGAGTAACTTTATGGTTTAACTCCCATCCTGTTTTTTCTATAAAAGCTGACACTCCAAACAGTTCAAGGCTGCACCCCAAGAACCCAACCTCTGGGTATAGCCCTGGTGCACCAGCTTTTCATCTTTTTCTTTTCTTTCTTTTACCCAATAAAACTTTGCCTCACATTCCGTGAGTCAATGGTCTTATTTGTGCGACACCAGACCCCGTAACATTTGTCTCATTTTAATCCAATTCCTATTTTGATTGGTGAAGTCTGACTGTAGGCAAATACAAGTCCCCAACGCAAGTAAGAATATGTGCCCTTTACTAAGGCTGATAGAGGTTGATAAAATGATAGCACTCCAGAGTCACAGGATACATGTAGGGACAGGCCACTAGGGTCTTGGTGACATCTCTGTTCCACCTATTGCTGCACGGTCGAGGTAAGTCATTAGGCAGCTCTAGACTTCAGCTTCCTGATCTAAAGAGCAAAGACTTGGTTTAGATCTGAGCTTATGGGTCTGAACTTGGCTTTAGCTGTGTTGCAGTCAGGTTTGCATTGCGGGTAGAAATCACCCGACCAAGAGCAGCTTGTGGGACAAAAGAGGTTTATTTTGGCTTACAGGCTCGAGGGGGAAACTCCATGATGGCAAGAAAAACGATGGCATGAACAGAGGGTGAACATCACCCCCTGGCCAACATAAGGTAGACAACAGCAGCAGGAGAGTGTGCCAAACACTGGCAAGGGGAAGCTGGCTATAATACCCATAAGCCCGCCCCCAATAATACTCTGCCTCTAGGAGGCTTTAATTTCCAATTGCAATCAGCTGGGGAGACTAGCATTCAGAACACTTAAGTTTATGGGGGACACCTGAATCAAACCACCACAAGCTGAGATCATAAAATAGTATGAAATACTCTAGTTCACATAGTTTTCAAAACACCTTTTATTTGTGTTTGTGTGCATGCACACACACGCAACAGGGTCTCACTATGCAGCTGCCTTGAACTTTCAATCCTCCAGTTTCAACTTCCCAAGTACTGGGATTACAAGCATGTGTCACCACATCTAGATCAAACACTTTTTTAGCTTCCAACACCTAAGCCTTGGAGTCATTTACTATAACAAAAGGATTAAAAGCCTGGTGTGGTGGTGCGTGCCTGTAATCCCAGCACTCAGGAGACTGAGGTGGGACCATTGCAAGTTTGAGATTAGCCTGGACTAATAGTGAATTTAAGGACTGCTTGGGCAACATAGTGATCCTGTCTCAAAACAAACAAACAAACAAACAAACAAACAAACAAACAAACAAACAAGCTGGGCTTGGTGGCACATACCTTTAATCCCAGCACCCGGGAGGCAGAGGTAGGAGGATCGCCATGAGTTCGAGGCCACCCTGAGACTACATAGTGAATTCCAGGCAAGACCCTATCTTGAAAAACCAATTTTAAAAAAATCTAGAATAAAAAGAATTAAAAATTGTAAGATCTCTATAAAACAAAGAGGTAGGAGGATCGCTGAGAGTTAGGCCTCCTGAGACTACATAGCACATTCTAATCAGCCTGGACCAGAGTGAAACCCTACCTCAAAAAACCAAAAAAAAAAAAAAAAAAGAAAAGAAAAGAAAAGAAAACAAAATTGTAAGATCTCTATAAAACAAAATTTTAGCCGGGCGTGGTGGCACACGCCTTTAATCCCAGCACTCCGGAGGCAGAGATAGGAGGATCACTGTGAGTTCGAGGCCACCCTGAGAATACAGAGTGAGCCCCAGGTCAGCTTGAACTAGAGTGAGACCCTACTTCGAAAAACAAAAACAAAAACAAAACAAAACAACAACAACAAAAAAAAAACACAAATTTTTATTTTATTTATTTGCACATGTGTAGGAGTGGGTGGTACATCTGGGTCTCTTACTGCTGCTGCTGCAAATGAATACCAGACACTTGCAGCACTTTTTGCATGCAGCTTACCTGTGTGGCTTGGGAATTGAACCCAGGCTGGCAGGCTTTGTAAGCAAGGTTCTTTAGCCACTGAGCAGTCTTCCAAGCTCCTAAAACAAAGCTTAAAACACTGTTGATGGCCTAGGAAGATGGTTCAGTGGATAAAGTGTTTGCCACTCAAGCCAGAGGACCCAAGTTCAATCCCAAGACTCCATATAACAGCCATAAGCTGTGGTGGGCCTGACAATCAAATTTCAGATCCCAGAACCCATATATAGCCATCTATACAGAACATGAAATCTGCAATCTCAGGGTGTACGTGACAAGAAGGGAGCTGGAGACAGAGGAATCCCAAAGCCCATTGGCCAGCTAGCCTGGTATAACAGACAGCTTCAGGTTTGCTGAGATGAACTTCCAGACCAGGCACAGTTATGGAGGAAGGGATATTTATTGAAGCTTACAGATCCAGGAGAAGTTCCATAATGGCAGAAGAAGCTGGCCTGCTCTTACAGGACCAGGCACTTGAGAAACTCCAGCTAGGCATGCTTTGCACATCTTTAGATTGAAATCTCAAACCTATCACCACACCTTAAGATCCGCCCAGTGATACCGCTTCCAGCCAGATGCTGCAGATGCAAACTACAAACTAATAAAACACTGAACATGCCGGGTGTCGTGGCGCACGCCTTTAATCCCAGCACTTAGGAGGCAGAGGTAGGAGGATTGCCGTGAGTTCAAGGCCACCCTGAGACTGCATAGTGAATTCCAGGTCAGCCTGGGCTAGAGTGAGACCCTACAAACAAGGTAAAAGGCGAGAAAACTACAACTCAAAGTTGTCCTCTGACTTCCACAAGCACTATGGCATGTGCACTCCCACATTCACGCACACCTCCCCGCCCCCGACCACACACATGAAAATTTTTTTTTCATTTTAAGAAAAGTTAAACAGAGTTACCACATGGCCTAGCAATTTTCCTTCTTAGTGTATACCCACAAGAATTGAAAACATATGCTTATACAGAAACCTGTACATAACAATTCAAGGCAACATCATTTATAATGGCCCCAAACTGGAAGCAATTTACCACAACTGAGGAATGGATAAGCAACTGTGGTATACTCAGACAACAGAATATACCAGCCATAAAATGAAATGAAGTACCATTCCATGCTACTGTTTCAAGCCCGGATGCTCCTTAAAAACATTAGGCTGAGTAAAAGAAACCAGACCCAAAAGGCCACAGACTGTTTGAGTCCATTTATATAAAATATCCAGAACGGGCAAATCCTTAGAGATAGAAAGTAGATTAGTGGTTGCCAAGAGGAGGGGAGAGCAGGCAGTTGGACTAACTGTTAATTGGAATGGTGTGAGGGATGATGAGAATGTTCTAGGACTAGATGGTGGTGTACAACATAATGAATATGAGAAAAGCTATTGAAATGCACACTGCAAATGAATTTTAGAGACAAGCATGCTGGTACTTGAGAGGCAGAGGTAGGATCACCATGAGTTCAAGGCCATCCTGAGACTACATAATGAATTCCAGGTCAGTCTGGGCTAGAATGAGACCCTATCAAAAAAAAAAAAAAAAAAAAAAAAAAAAACCCAAAGCCAAACAAACAAAAAATAATGAATTTTATGTTACATCAATTTACATCAATTCTTTCAATATTAAAATAATGTTAATCCAAATAAAATGTAAGGAGAGTGAAATAACACTTCCAGATTTCAAAAATAAAGCAATGTATCTAGTACTTATGGCATTATACATGCATACACATACAATTTGGGTTTAGATAAAGGTGCAAAAAAAAAAAAAAAAAAAAAACACTAAAATCAGTGACAGCCGGGTAAGGTGGCACACTTCTTTAATCTCAGCACTAGGGAAGTAGAGATGGGAGGATCACCATGAGTTCCAGGCCACCTTGAGACTACATAGTGAATTTCAGCTCAGCCTGGGCTAGAGCAAGACCCTACCTTGGAAAACCAAAAACATTCAGTGGGGAAAAATGATAGACTTTTCAAGACACGGTACTAAACCAACTGGATTCTCTCTATGAAGAAAAAAAACCCGCAGTTGTGAGTTTCTTCTGGTGAGATGGATATTTGAGCTTGGCCAGCATCTCATTTCTCTTAGAGGGGCCCACACACCCCCTCAAACCTTGGGCTGGTGCTTTGAGTGGCGTTTATACCACCATGGGTATGGTGTGGGCCTAAAACCCCAGCATCGCATGCTGCTGCCTTCAAAGATGGGTTCAGGGTTGACCAGTAGAAACCCTTTTCATTATACCTGCTAAAACTCCAGGGGAAGGAACACTGTCTTTCCATGGAGCGTGAGAAGAGTGAGGACAGTGCAAGCCTGGAGCATGGGGGCAGCCTGGCGGGGGACAAAGCCAGCACAGGGACAAGCCCACACAGAGGCCCAGAGAGCAGCACCTGTCTGCTGGCTGCCCCCTGGCTTCCCTGGCACGTGCATGAGATGACAGTTTCCTCTTTCGCTCAGTGACTCACCAGAATCCAGCAGGCTAGCTTGACGGATGACTCCAGGAGAGTGTGCTAAGGAGCTGCAGGTTCTTCAGGTGAGGGGGGATCTGCTCTTCCCATAGCCCCTTACATGGGGTCCACTCTCATGCTGTCTTCCCCCAGAATTCCCCAACTGTGGCAGCCCTTTCGCGGGAAGCAGCGCTGGACAGAGCAGGCAGCCTCATCAGCAAATTCAGAGCACAGGGGAAGGACTGGCTTCTGTCCTTTGGTTTCTAGAAGCAACCCCTGACAAGGCCCCTCTGCTGGAGAGGTATTTTCCAGCACCTGAGGATCGAGCACATTGACCCAGTCCTCTGTCCCACCCTCAGTCAACCACGGGAGACTGGCAAGCAGCAGAGGGCCCAGTGCAAGCTGTTTCCCTCACTAAGCACTATCCCAAGGGGTCATGGCTAAAAGAGAGGGCTTCCAGAGCCTGAAGGATCCCGGCTATCTCATTGAATCTGTATATCAGGCTCTCCTTTGCGACCCCCAAGCCTTGCTCCCTAAGTATCCATCCTTCTGCCTGATGTCTTTTCTCTGCCAGAGGAACTTATTTTTATTTTATTTATTTTTTTGTTTTTGTTTTTGTTTTATATTTATTTATTTATTTAAGAGACAAAGAGAGAGAGAGAGAGAGAGAGATACAGAGAATGGGCGCACCAGGGCCTCCAGCCACTGCAAACGAACTCAAGATGCATGCGCCCCCTTGTGCATCTGGCTTACGTGGGTCCTGGAGAATCGAGCCTCGAACTGGGGTCCTTAGGCGTCACAGGCAAGCATTTGACCACTAAGCCATCTCTCCAGCCCTTATTTTTAAATTAAGCACAAAATGCCTGGTGTGGTGGCACACACCTTTACTTCCAGCACTCAGGAGGCAAAGGTAGGAGGATTGCCATGAGTTCGAGGCCACCCTGTGACTATAGAGTGAGTTCCAGGTCAGCCTGAGCCAGAGTGAAACCCTACCTTGAGAAACAAAAATAAATAAATAAAATAAATTGAGCACAAAAATGACTTCACCGTGACACCTTGGCCATCCTGCCAAGAAAAGCTGGCTATGCGCCTTCTATGTCTCTTCATGTGTCTACCAAAGCATCTGTCACTTTCCTGTCTTGGCAAACTATTTACATGCCTGTTTAATAATGATACCCCAAGCTGTTCAAGGGTGGAGTAGGACCTAATTTATTTTGTCATCTAGAGTGTCCAGCATGTAGGTGCTATTTAAGAGAGAAAGGGGCATGGATGGATGGATGGATGGATGGATGGATGGATGGATGGATGGATGGATGAAGACAAAGATTGGATCAGTTCTGACCCTCTGGGAAGTTTACTCCTGGGATTTGAAGCCTTGTCTTGGGTGACTTGAATGTGCAGATCTGTGTGTGGTGCCTGACACGTAGAAGGTGCTCACTCAAAATCTATTGAAGAACTGAGGGGCATGGTCCCAGTTATAGTTACAGGGATGACAGCAGGGGCAGGTTAAAGGGCCCAGCATCCCTTTGTGTCTGTCCCACATGGTACCTGCTTTCTAGGAAGCCAAATCTGGGCCAAGCAAGGCTCCCTGCCACCTCCCACACAGATTCCTTTCTTAGGGCTGGCCAAAGCTGGGGGAGAGGCAGAGCCTATAGCTGGGACTAGAAGCTGAGGAAGCTATCAATAACTGCTGGACTTTCTCTAAGTAGAATTAGGTTGACTTTCAACTTGGTCCATGGGATGACAGCTTATAAGTGAGAGTTCAGTGGTGCCCAGAAGGGTTTCTGTTTCCTAAAACACATCCTGGCTCATACCCTCCAAACACTAGCATGTTAAAATATATATCTAGAGAGTCATTCTTTCAGTTAAAATTGGCAGTATGCTGGAGCTAGTTTATATCAGTCAAAAGAGCCAAATGTTAATTTTTTTAAAGAATTTTAAGCTAGTTTTAAAATTATTGGTAGCTTGAAATTCAGTGTGGGAGCAATATTATTCTTTTTTCAACTTTTTAATTGACAACCTCTGTATAGACAATATACCATAATCATGGTCCCCTCCTACCACCCTCTTTTTTGCCTCCTGAATCCCTCCTCCACTGAATCCCTTCTTTCCAACTAGTCTCTCTTCTAATTTGATGTCATCATTTTTCCCTCCGATTATGCAGGTCTTGTGTGCGTAGCATCAGCCACCCTGAGGTCATGAATACCATAGACACTTTGTGTCTGGAAGACAATACTGCAAACCAATCCTCCCCTGTCTTTGGCTCTTACAGTCTTTTGAGTCTTTCGGAGCATTTGTTTTTTGTTTTGTTTTTCAAAGTGGGATTTTGCTCTAGCCCAGGCTGGAATTCACTATGTTATCTCAAGGTGGCCTTGACTTCACAGTGATCCTCCTACCTCTGCCTCCGGAATGCTGGGATAAAGGTGTGTGCCACCACTACCAGCCAGCAACACTATTTTTAAGGGCTCACAGTACCACTCCAGCTGGTTAAATCTTGCCAGCACAGTAGAAACTAATATTTTATGTCCATTCAGTAACGCAAAGATCCTGAGAAGCATACTAGCCTTATCAGTTTTGATACTGAAGGGACAAAGACAAACTTGATCAATGTTTGACTAAAGTGACTACATTTTGTGTACTCCGCCATTTTGTGCTTAACCCTCACCCAGCCCCAATTCCAAGAAAAACCACAAAAATTTTCCCTTGAGCTAGAGAACAAACAACTCCAGCCTCCTGATAAGAATAAAACCTTGAAGTTTGTTGGTGTCCTAACACTGCAAATAACATGGGGGGCGTCCACCAATCACGTTAAGGGTCACTCTGTTCTCCCTAGGTAAAATGTCCTGGCAGCTGTTTGTGGTTTTTCCCTTTAAAAATCCTGCTCCCCTACGCTTTGGGGTAGCAGTTCAGTTTCCAATACTGGCTGCTTCCCTGATCGATCAGAATTGATTGGTTTCCCACAGCTTAATAAAATCTTTATAAGCTTGAGCTCAAACCTCTGCCTCTGTCTCCATTACTGCACAATTCCGAACCCTAACAATACCTTGGTATAAGAGTTTAATGTGGTCACAGAAGGTCCAGTTAGATGGCACTGGAAATGATCTCCTCTAACCCCTTATTTTGCAAAAGAGGACCAAGACTCGAGAAATTAAAATGCCCTTGCCAAAGATCTTAGAACTAGCTAGTGTCAGAGTCAAAACTTCATCCAAGGTGTTCTGAATGCCAAGAAACAGGGTGTTGTAATAGACATAATGGATTTTTCCCCATCCAAGTTGATGTCCCCAGCACATAATAAACAGGAAGCTAACCCACAAGCCCACTACCCAAAGGTCAATGCATCTGGGTTGTTGTCTACAAGTATGGAAGTGGTCAATAAAAAATAAAATAAAATAAAATTTTATATTTATTTATTTATCTCTAAAATTATTAAAGGGAGAGAAATATACAGAGAGAGAGAGAGAGAGAAAAATGGGCATGACAGGGACTCTGGCCACTGTAAACAAACTCCACATTCATTTGCCACCTTGTACATCTGGCTTAGGTGGGTCCTGGGGAATCAAACCTGGTTGGCTTGGCAGGCAGATCCCTTAACCACCAACCATCTTTCCAGCCCTGGTGGTTTTTTAAAATTTATTGTTTTATTGACAACTTCCATAATTATAGACAATAACTATGGTAATTCCCTTCCTCCTCCCACTTTCCCCTTTGACACTCCACTCTCCATCACACTCCTTACCCCTCTCAGTCAGCCTCTCTTTTATTTTGATGTCATCCTCTTTTCCTCCTATTATGATGGTCTTGTGTAGGTAGTGTCAGGCACTGTGATGTCATGGATATCCAGGCCATTTTGTGTCTGGAGGAGTGCTTTGTAAGGAGTCCTACCCTTCCTTTGGCTCTTACATTCTTTCCACCACCACTTCAGCCTGTTTTTTTTTTTTTTTTCCCTTCAGTGAGATATTAAAGAGGAAAAGCATGCCTATGTCCAAACACACTAGGAAAAAAAAAAATAGAAACTACACAAAGATATAAAAGTAAAAAAAAAAAAAGGTAAAAGCCAAACTCAGCTGGGCATGGATAAGATAGGCACTATAAGGGATGTTATGAGCTGGAGAGATGGCTTAGCCATTTGCAAAGCCTAAGGACCCAAGTTTGATTCCCTGGGGTCCACATAAGCCAGATTCACAAGGTGTCGCATGTGTCTGCAGTTCATTTGTAGTTGACAGAGTCCCTGTCATGCCCATCCTCTCTCTCTCTCTCTCTCCTCTCTTTGCCTATTTCTCTCTCTAATAAATAAATAAATAAAAATTTTATTTTATTTTAATATTGACGACTTCCATACTTGTAGACATCAACCCATAGTAATTCCCTCCCTCCCCCCACTTTTGCCTTTGAAACTCCACTCTCCATCATATCCTCTCCATCTCTTAATCAGTCTCTCTTTTATTTTGATGTCATGATCTTTTCCTCCTATTATGATGGTCTTGTGTAGGTAGTGTCAGGCACTGTGAGGTCATGGATATCCAGGGCATTTTGTGTCTGGAGGAGCACATTGTAAGGAGTCCTACTCTTCCTTTGGCTCTTACATTCTTTCCGCCACCTCTTCCACAATGCACCCTGAGCCTTGGAAGCTGTGTTAGAGATATTTCAGTGCTGAACAGTCCTCTGTCACTTCTCAGCGCCATGGTGCCTTCTGAGTCATCCCAAGGTCATTGCCATGTGAAAAGAGAAGCTTCTCTAACCAAAAGTGAGAGTAGCATTAATATATGGGTATGAACATTATGAGAAGTGCTTACTGGGCAGTTTGGTGAACATACTATATGCATTTAGCCAGACACCAGCAAACATTACACCCCTAGGGCTCATGACTACCCCTGTTGTAGGTTTTCAGTATAAAATAAAATATTTTGAAAAAGTGATATGATGGATACTAGCTTAGCAAACACGGCTGTTGATAGCCCGGCACTTTCCACTGGAGGAAGACTTTCCTGCTTCAGGATGGTGTCCGACACTCACATATCATTTTCACATATTTCATTTTGATCTTTTAGTGACTCAGTGAAACAGTCATTACTGAGGTACACTTTCCATTTTATAGCTCAGGCAACTAAAAACTTTCCCAATGTCACAAAGCTGGCAAATGGCCAAATCAAGATTGGAACTCAACTTTTCCGGGTATTTGTAACGGAAAACATGAGCTTTAGGATAGGGAGATCCGGGTTCAAATTCCAAGCCCAGCACTTACTTACTGGATTGATGTTTCTGAACTATTCCTAAGTATATGTGGTCATTTGAGTGAAAAATGTTCCTCATAGCGTCATATGTTTGTGATTAAGCCTCAAACTTGATCCCCAGTTGACGGAGCCTTTGAGAGGTGCAGCCTTCCTGGAGGAGGTGTGTCACTGGGGGTGGGCCTTGAGATTTATTAATCCAGCTTCATCGTGTGTTCAGAGCTCACCTTCTCTGCTCTCTCCCTGCTGCTGTGGAGAAGTGATGGCTTGCTGTCTGCCTCTGCCATGCCCTTCAACATCTGCACACCTCATGATAACACATCCCATCCAAACTGTCAGCTGAAATAAATCCTATACTTCCATAAGCTGCCTCTGGTCATGTGTTTTGTTTCAGCGAAGCAAAGGTAACTGCTATAGTATCTGAGTCTCTTTTCCCACATTGACTGACCATGCCCAACTTACTGCTGGAGGAAAGGAATGGATAAAGTGATGTATGTTGTATGTCTATAAATAGAAGGTGTTGGGAAATGCTGGCTCCCTTCACATCGTCCAATGAGGTGATAACCACCAATATTGTCTGGGGAAGGGATGCCAAAGGGTTGTTAAATGTTTGGCAACAAAAGCTAGGGCCCAAATCTAGGAATGATAGGAGCTGGGAATGAGGAGGGGGCTCATGGTGTCTGTGGAGATAGTGGGAGATGGAGAGGAGCAGGCGATGCTGATAAGTCTTCCTATAAGAAGGCAGAGCCATTCCCAGGTGTACTTTCTCTTTTTAATTCCTCCTGAGCACGAAGTCAGACAGAACTCACTGTGCCTGCCTCCTATTCGCTATGAGCAGATTGTTCCTGCTTCTATGATGAATTTAGCCTCAAACGCCATCTAAAGTCAGCTCTGGGACACCTAAGCAAACACAAAGTCATTGTCTGGAATGAGAAAGCTTCAGACCGGAGACCCCAAGGCATCTGAGGAGTACTTTACAACAACACGGAGAGTGGATTTTCTTAACAAGGAGCTCACCTCTGCCAGGCTTTGTTTTTATCCCAGCCCTGATTCTCCCAAAGGGTGGTCCCCTTAGCCTGCTGCCAAACACAGCTGCTGTGTCAGGAATGCATCAGCCTGGGATCTGGTCTCAGCTTTGCCCTTCACTCGCTGTGTGGCCTTGGCAAAATCACTTTCTTCCCTTGACGGGCCTCGATGACCTTAGCTATAATATGAAGAGGGTCTCCACAAGGTGTCTTGTAATCAGAACCTGTATTGAGTATAATTACTTCTGACTCTGTAATGCTCTTTCACATCCCCAGCTGTCACCTTCCCGCAGCTCTGTGTGCCTCCCCTGGGCGGCACCACAGCGCCTCAGTGCGGGGACAACCCCCCCACCCCCCCGCAGACCTCCAGAGCAAGCGTCCATCCAGGCTTGAGAGGCAGATTCTGGCCTTAGGGGTTCTGCCCATCCTGACTGTGCCGGATGCGTTGTGATTTCGCGCAGATCACATTTTTGTCATTCCCAAAAGGAAAAAACTAAAAGGATGATTCGACGTCGTCCGGGGGTGGAGGCAGCTTGGGAGATTCCATGGACCCAAGCCTGGCCCCTGGGGAGTCTCCCAAACAGGTCAGCTCAGCAAAGGCTTGTTTTAAGAGCGATCCTGAAGGAGTGCTGTCCAGGAACCCGTGATAGCCCAACAAGGATGACCTCCACCTTAGAGGGAATTAAAGATGACAATGGGACAAAGTCGGGGAGTAGGACGCAGTTTCAGAGGACCAGAGCCTCCCAGATAGTTTTTTAATACAGCTCCACAGAGCCCTCTAGCGGCCGTCTTGTCTCCCAAAGAACTTGAATTCTTTCTACAGACCATCTTACTGATAAAACTCATTGTGCCCAGGGGCGGCCACTTGCCCAATATGCAGCAGCTGCCCAAGCATGGAATTAGCACCTAGGCAGCCCTGTGGCAGAGCCAGCAGGTTGATCTTTAAAAATTATTTCATTTAATTAGTTGAGAGAGAGAGAAACGGGTACACCAGGGCCTCTAGCCACTGCAAATGAACTCCCGATGCATGCCTACCTTGTGCACCTGGCTTATGTGGGTCTTGGGGGATTGAACCTGTGTCCTTTGGCTATGCAGGCAAGTGCCTTAACTGTTAAGCCATCTCTTCAGCCCCAGGCTTGATTTTGAAATTAACTCGACCCTACTTCAAGACCACATTTCAAAGGCTCATAGAGAAGATGTCATTGGTGAACGCAGGGCTTGATTACTGATTCCTTTTGTACTGGCCCTAACAGCAGACAATGGCCATTGTCACATCAGGAACTATGCAAAGCAATCAGTGAACATTTTTGCTCATCTGTGTTCTGTCCTATGAAGTGTTGCTCCTTATAGATGCACCCACAGGCTCAGAGAAGTACATGTACCCAGGGCCACATGCAGTCCATGCACAACTGGGGTAGGACCCAGGATTCTTACAGCCTAGCCTGTGTTCCTAACCTCAGCTACTTTGTGCTTAGCTATTCTACGGTCTTGGCTCTGGGAACTTAGAGCCTTTCCTCCCGACTGCCCAAGACTCCCTTCCCTCTTTTCTCCACCTTCTCTAAGGTTCTGTGCACAGGGTCAAAGACACCAACATAGAAAATGGTTCCCAGTGCCCGTGTAATGTTAGACAGGGCTTCCAAACCTCTACATGGTGAGAAATAAGCTTCTGTGTATCAATTATCCACTCTATGGTATTTTGTTAGAGAAGCCAGTGCAAAGCAAGTCATGGGTGAATCCAAGGGACATGGGCCACAAACAGTTGATCCTTGCTTTAAAACAAGGAGTGTGGGGGCTGGAGAGATGGTTTAGTGGCTAAGCACTTGCCTGTGAAGCCTAAGGACTCCGGTTCGAGGCTCGATTCCCCAGTACCCACATAAGCCAGATGCATAAGGTGGCACATCCATCTGGAGTTTGTTTGCAGTGGCTGGAGGCCCTGGTGCGCCCATTCTCTCTCTCTCTCACTTCCTCTCTCTCTCTGTCACTCTAAATAAATAAATATGAATAAAAACAAAAAATTTTAAAAAATAAGGAGTGCATATTGACTGACAGGGCATGTATGCCGTGTGCTAGATGCCCATTCTCAAGAATGAGACTGCCTCAGTTCAAGCTGCTCTGCTATCATTCATCAAGCATTCTGGGGCACAGGTCTTGGGAACAGAGAGGTAGCCTACCACATTTGAAGATCAAAGACATTTCATTTCAAAATCCTTTGTTTCTTTATCTGCAGCAGACTTGCTCCGTATCCACCAGTCAAACACCTCCACCAAAGCCTGTAATAGAGATGTTGTTCTTCACAGGAGCCTGAATTCTAGACTGCCACACAGTCTCAATGAAAGTTTCCAAGTTTGGGTTTAAATGAGCCTTCCCTGAAGTTCTTTAAATTTTTTTTAAATTTATTTATTTAAGAGAAAGAGTGAGCCAGGTGTGGTGGCACACACCTTTAATCCTAGCACTTGGAAGACAGAGGTAGGAGGATTGCTGAGAGTTCAAGGCTACCCTGAGACTACATAGTGAATTCCAAGTCAGCCTGAGCTTGAGTGAGACCCTACCTCGGGGAAAAAAAAAAAAACCAGAAAGAGCGGGGGCAAAGGGAGAGAGAATGGGCACATCAGGGCCTCTAGCCACTGCAAATGAACAAAAGATGCATGTGCCACCTTGTGGGTACTGGGGAATCAAACCTGTCTTTAATCTTAGCAGGCAAGTGCTTTAACCACTAAGCCATCTCTCCAGCCTTGAAATTTATTTGCAAGCAGAGAAAGCTGAGAAAGAGAGAGAGAAAGAATGGGTGTACCAGAGCATAGTGTCACTGCAAATGAACTCCAGACACACGAGCCACCTTGTGCATCTGGCTTTACATGGGTACTAGGTACTGGGGTACCTAGGTCATTAGGCTTTGCAGGCAAATGCCTTAACTGCTGAACCATCTCTCCAGCCCTGAAATTAACTATTCTGAGTGATACAGTAAATTGGAGGTTCAACATTCATTTTCCTTTATTTTCATTAAACTTCTGGTAGAAGGCCTGCAAGGAAGTTGTTTGTTAAATTGTCATTGAGGGGCTATTGCAATGGTGTAGTAACACCTGGTGTCACCAGGCTGCAGCAATAAATGAATCAGCCACAGACTCTGCCTTCAAGGACCACATGCTCCTAAAAAATGAGGTGGATGAAGACATGGGGAGATGCCTGGAGGAGAAAAGAGCAGGGACAAAAGAGAAAGAGTCCTGGGACATAACCAGCTCAGACTGGTTGTAGCTCAGAGGCACTCTGAGGAATGAGAAAGCCAGCTAAGGCTTTGTGGTGGAGGGCTGGAGCCTAGCTGAGGAGTGTGTGAATTAAACAACTTCAGAGTCGTTTAGGGGGCCAATCCCAGTCTCCAGGGTGAGGGCTGCAGACAGTGGTCTGTAAACTAGACTGTCCAGAAGGTTGGCCAAGCAGGTCAGGGAAGGACTGACTTGGGTTCCAAACTAGATTAAAAGAGCTAAGTATAACTTGTGTTTGACATTAAGGAAGAGATGAACATTATATGTAAAAATCCATCATAGGTAGATTAAAGAATTGAGGGTAAATGATTAAGCCATATTGCCCAGCGTGGTGCCACACGCCTTTAATCCCAGCACTCGAGAAGCAGAGGAAGGAGGCTAGCCTGAGATTACATAGTGAATTCCAGGTCAGCCTGGGCTAGAGTGAAACCCTACCTCAAAAAGCAAAAAACAAAAAATTAAGCCATGAAAATGGAAACAAACCTAACTGATATTTGCCAAAATTTCTGAAAGGAAAAAAATAAATTTAAAGAAAAGATAAATAAGGAGAAAATATTAGATTATGTAAATTTCTCTAGTGAACTATAAAACCTATAGATTTTAAACAAAATAATAGAAAGGACAATGTTTTAATCAAGTAAATGTATAGAGCTCATGAAAATCAATTTTTTAAAATGATCCCAAGGGGCTGGGGATGTAGTGCAGTGGTAGAGTGTGTACTTGGCATGAGTAAGGCCCTGGGTTCAAGCCCTAGAGCTACCAAAAAGTAAATTAAAAGCAACCCCAAAGGAAAAACAGGCAAAGCATATGAACTGACAGTTCACACACACACACACACACACACACACACACACACACACACAAACCTGTAAAATACTTTCAAATGTTCAAGATTACTGGTAACCTAAAAAATACCAGTTAAAAATAACACAATCAGCCAGGCGTGGTGGCGCATGCCTTTAATCCCAGCACTCAGGAGGCAGAGGTAGGAGGATCACTGAGAATTCGAGGCCACCCTGAGACTACATAGTGAATTCCAGGTCAGCCTGAGCCAGAGTGAGACCCTACCTTGAAAAACCAAAATAATAATAATAATAATAATAATAATAATAATAATAACAACAACAACAACAACAACAACACAATAGTATTTTTACCTCTCAAGCTCTGTAACACTCTGACAGCAGTACTATTAATTGAAATAAGCTGCTAAAGCAATTTACCAGCAGCTCTTGGCCTGGGAAGACCACTGCAGGGAATGTGAGGAGCTTGAAAAGAATCCAGGAAATAGACACAAAGATCTTTCTCTCACTGGAGGTAATCTCAACGTTAAGAAACTAGGGTGAGCAGTAATCGCCCGCTCCATCTGTATACCTCAGTTAACTTACTATCTCTTCTTTTCAGGATTCCTCCTCACAATTATGCAAATCCCCATGGATCCAATGACACTGAGCAGAACCCCCAACTCCAAGAGGACAGATGATGCAGGTTTAGCCAATGAAGCCCCTGGTACCCAGACACAGGATGCAGGCTTAGTCAACAAAGACACTCCACTCCCAGACATTGGGCTTATTTGGGAATGCCCAGAGCCTAGCTAAGAAGCATGCATCCTCTGTGTTAGAATTCTGCTGCCATTGAAACCAACACAGAAGAGCAGAGGCAAGAAATGAAGATTGAAGAGGAGTTTAGTCGGAGAGACCCTCCTTTTATTTAAATTCCTTTGGCTTAGGTTTTGCTAGCAATAGTCCTAGCGCAGACAGTTGGTGCCTTGTAGCCTGGGCGTGTTGATATGAAGGAGGATACTGCACCATTCAAAATCACCCTTGAGAATGACTTGTAGGAACATAATCAACGAATGATAAAGCGGAAGAACTGTGATACTCATCATGCAGCATGATCTTGCTTGAACACTTATCATAGACTGGAAAAGGGACTGGAGGTATGGCTCAGTCAGTCAAGTACTTACCATGCAAGTATGAGGTCCTGAATTCATATCCCCAACATCCACACAAAGAACTGGGCATGAGCTGGAGAGATGACTTAGTGGTTAAGACGTTTGCCTGTACAGCCTAAGGACCTAGGTTCAATTCCCCATGTAAACCAGATGCACAAGGTGGTGCATGTGTCTAGAGTTTGTTTGCAGTGGCTAGAGGTCCTGGCATACCCATTCTCTCTTTCTCTCTCTCTTTCTCATGAATAAATAATTTTTTAAGATTTAAAAAAAAAAAAAAAAAAAGCTGGGCATGACAGTGTGTACCTGTAATCCCAGTCTGGGGAGGCAGAGACAGGCACATCTACAGGCCAAGCTGGCTAGCTAGTCGAACAAAATCAGTGAGGTTGGAGTTCAGTGAGTAACTCTGTCTCAAAAAATAAGGCAAAGGGCCAGAGAAATGGCTTAGTGGTTAAAGGCACTTGTTTGCCCAGCCTGTTGACTTGGGTTCAATTCCTTAGCACCCATGTAAAGGCAGATGCAAAGTAGTGTTTGCACGACACACGTGCACACATATACACACATGCACAGATAAATGTTTTTTAAAAGATTTTATTTATATTTATGTATTTATTTGAGACAGAGAGAAGGAAAGAGAGGGAGAGTGAGAATGGGTGTGCCAGGGCCTCTAGCCACTGCAAACGAACTCCAGATGCATGTGCTCCCTTATGCATTTGGCTTACATGGAACCTGGAAAATCAAACCCGGGTCCTTAGGCTTCGCAAGCAGGTGCCTTAACCGCTAAGCCATTTCTCCAGCCCACAGGTAAATGTTTTTATTTCATTTTTTTAATGGTTTTCCAAGGTAGGGTCTCACTCTAGTCCAGGCTGATCTGGAATTCACTATGTAGTCTCAGGGTGGCCTTGAACTCACGGCTGATCCTCCTACCTCTGCCTCCTGAGTGCTGGGATTAAAGGCGTGCACCACCACACTCGGCTGGATAAATGTTTTTTGGAAAAAACAAGGTAGAGGACTGGAGAGATGGCTTAGCAGTTAAGGCGCCTGCCTGCCAAGCCTAAGCATGCCTATTCAATCTCCAGGTCCCACGGTTAACCAGACACATAAATGATGCAAGCGTGCAATGCTGTGCTTGCCCAATAGGGGGCACACGCATCTGGAGTTCATTTAACAGTGGCTGAGAGGCTGCTGGCGTGCCCATTCTCTCCCTCTGCCTCTTCTTCTCTGTCTCTGTCTCTCTCAAATTAAAAAAAAAAAAAAAGTAGAGCAATTAAGGAAGACACCTAATGTTGACCCCTAGCCTCCACAGGCACACACACAAACACCCCTGCCCACATACATACACACACAAATATACACATGTAAAAATTCTAAAATAAGTTTCAAAAAGAGTAGAAAACACAAAATATTAGTAATCAGGCTAATTTGTAAATTTTAAACTCATTTCCACATGTTCTTTACAAATACCCATCTTACAATACAAAGGAAAAATTCTAAGAGGAACCCGATGTTTTATACATTGATTCATAGCCCCTTAATTCCAACAAGAACTTGTTTCAGTTTGTCTTCTCAGATGAAGTTATAGAACATCTATTTAAGCTGGGCATGGTGGCTCACGCCTGTAATCCTAGCACTCAGGAGGCCGAGGTAGAAGTATCACTGTGAGTTTGATGGGATACAGCCTGGGATACAGAGTATGAGTTCCAGGTCAGCCTTTGCTAGAGTGAGATACTGCCTCAAAAAACAAACAAAAAACCCTTTGAAGACTACAAAAAAAAAAAAATACACAAAACACTGACCAATCCACGTCCACATCCAGACGCTGCTAGGAGGGGAACATGATACTGACAAACTTGTCAGAAGATGCATGCACTGCTTTCACTGAAACTTACCTCATTTCAAAATGGATTCCTCCCTGCAGGAACTTTGAACCTGTCTAGAATACACTATTGGGCATGGTTTGGTGAGAACAAGAGCAGATCAATGGCCAGGGCAAGACTGGCCCAATGCAGCCACCTGGGCTCTGCAGCTTCAGGGCCTCAGCCCCAGCTTTCCACTTCCATCTGACCTTTGATCAGGACTTGCCTGTTCTCTGGGCCACAGCTCTCAAGAATACCTCAATCCCTGGGCTGGAGAGATGGTTCAGCACTCAAGGCACTTGCCTGCAAAGCCAAAGGATCCAGGTTCAGTTCCCCAGTGCCCATGTAAAGCCAGTTGCACAAGGTGGCATATGTATCTGGAGTTTGTTTGCCATGGCTGGAGGCCCTGGAACACCCATTCTCTCTCTTTCTCTCTCTGTCTGCCTCTTTCTCCCCTCCCCTGCCTCAAATACATAAATAAATAAATAAAAATAAGTATTTTTTTAAAAAAAGAATATCTCCTCTCTTTAAGGCCAGGCCTCATCCCCTTCTGCAGCAGTGAAGTGCAGGACCTGAAGTCTGAGTGAAGCCCATGAAGCAGGAGTGATGAAGCCATGAAACCTACCAGCAGCAGCATGAGGTCAGTCCTCTGCCTGCCCTCTGGTCCATGCAAGGCTGCCTTTATGCCAGTGTGACCAACGAAGCCACTTCCCTGGCATTTTTAAAAGCTAAATTTGCTTGGCTATATAAAAAACCAGCATTGAGCCTGCCATGGTGGAACATGCTTTTAATACCAGCACCTGGAAAACTGAGGAAGTTTGAGGACACCTGGGATATATAATCTAAACTCAAAAAGGAATGGGTGAGACAAAAACAGAAACCAGAATCCGCCCAAAAAGTAGCTTACAGTGCCCCCTGGTGGCCATTCAGAATGTGACAGCAGTGACATATTCTGCACATTGACTTATAAAGGAATCTGTCACACCTGCTGTGAAGCACTGGCTGGCTTCCTCTTGTAGATAATTGGGTCTGACCTGAATATGGACACTTTTGGCATAGTGACAACAGAACACATGGTAAGTAGACAAAGGGAGAAAGCCATGAAGTTGTCCTCGACCCAATTCTACAAAGTGTGCTGGCACCTGAGGATCTGAGACAAGGGCTGGGTTCAGTCACCCTCCAAATTCTAGGACACAATGAGTTCTTTGCTAAGGGCACAGAATGGTACGTCTGGGAATAACCAGTGACTGACTTAAGAGCTTGCTCAAACAAGAACACCGTTTCAAGCAGTGGTGAGTGGGACACTGCAAGACATTATCAAATCCATGTCTCAAAAAGTATGTCTAGCCGGGCATGGTGGCGCACACCTTTAATCCCAGTACTCGGGAGGCAGAGGTAGGAGGATCACCATGAGTTCATGGCCACCCTGAGACTACAGAGTGAATTCTAGGTCAGCCTGAGCTAGAGTGAGACCCTGCCTCAAAAAACCATGAAGAAGGGGGGGGGGGAGGAGAAAGGGGGAGAAGAGGAGAAAAAAAGTACATCCAACACACATTGTTAAAATATGGCCTTTATAAATGCTTTGAATGGGTATATCATACTGTTGAAATCACTTTTCTTAAGGGGAAGTTGCTGGATTTCTGTTAAGTTCATTTTCTAGTTTTCAAACATGATGACTCACATTATCTTCTCTTTTGCTGCTTAAGGAGTTAGTGGTTTGATTCTTACATGTATGTCATCCTCTGAAATCACGTACAGAGGTAAACAAGCTAAATAGAATCTCTTCCTCCTCTGAAGAAGTGTGAATTTTAGTGCCATGTTATCATGTTGTCTCTCCTCAGATGACCTGATCCGGGCATTAGAGATGTAGAGCAGCTGGGGAAGGCGTCGGTCATTGTTGAGAGCTGTGGTTTGGAAGAGGAATTTGGGCCCTGACTGGTTAGTGACTGGGTTGACTCTGCTTACAAAAAGAGTATCAGCTGGGTATGCTGGTGCACACCTTTAATCCCAGCACTAGGAAGGCAAAGGTAGGAGGATTGCTGTGAGTTTGAGGGCACCCTGAGAGTACATAGTGAATTCCTGGTCCACCTGGTACAGAGCGAGACACCACCTCAAAAAAACTCAAAGCAAACAAAAAAACAAAAAGGGCTCAGAAATACACAAAATTCCCCTTTTGTACATTTTCAGACAAATAAAAATAATTCATTTTTGTTTGCCATGCTGAAGATCAAACCCATGACTTTATGCATGCTAGGCAATCACCCTGCTGAGATATATTCTCATTCTCATTTTCGCTCTCTCTCAATTTTTTTTTGTGTGTGTGTGCATGTGTTGAAAGAGAATGGGAGAATCATTATACTGTATCCACTTAGATAGGAAATCAAACCCAAGAAAAGGTTTTTGAACTTCTTTGGTTCTAAGCAAGCATGACTTTAGAACAGAAACTGTGTATTTGAAAAAAGTGCGCTCTATGTTGGATCAGCAATACACCAGACCGTCATACCTAAGGGACATGAATAGGAAGTTCCATCTCTGAGAGACTCACACAGGCCTCTCTGCACAGACTTACTCAGGAGGTAGCTGGGGGTGGACACCCTCCTAGCACATGGCTGCCAAAAATAAAGAACTTGTTCTCAAGTACCACCAGTGCCAATGGGCAGTCGAAATCTGGTACTTGTTCCTTGGGAAGCACCAGTGGAAAACCATATGGAATGATGAAACCAAACTTCTTTGATTATGATAGGCATTTCTATACAGAAATGACTTCAAAATGTATTTTTAAAAGTCCAGCAATCATATCTTCCAAACAATCCAATATAGGACCAATGTTATTCTGTAAACAAGCAAGCAAATAAATCAACCAACACGTGACATAAAGCTGGCTAAGATTCTTGGAAACTTCCAGAGAATAGTCAAGCCCTTTAAGCATGTATGAGCCATTCTAAAGAACTTCACTTGTGAGGTTCAACTCACCATTCTCCTTCACCTAGAAGGGGAGAAAGAATGATCACATTAGCTGGGTTGACAAATCTTAAAAGTTTATTCATTCTAGGGAAGGACTAAATAAACTTGTGATCCAAATGTTTAATTCTGTATTATTTTTAGATACTTTGGAGTACTGCTCTAGTGCATTAAAATGCAGATTCTTGAGTTCTGATTTCAACAGGTATAGGGCAGGGACTAGGAATCCTCATCTTAGCAGTTACCTCCCCACTCCAAGTACAATTATGATATTCTGACTTTTTTTTTTTTTTTTTGAGGCAGGGTCTCATTCTGGAAGAGGCTGACTTAGAACTCACTCTCTATCCCAGACTGCCTTCCAACTTGGGGCAACCTCCCTGACAGTGGGATTAAAGCATGAGCCACCATACCCAGCAATTCTGACATTTTAGCTAATGCTACTGCAAAGCTGATAAATCAGATGCTATGATCACTGTCATTATCTCACTAAGAATTTCTGACGGTTTCAATGGTAAAAGCAGCTGCAAACAGAAACAGTCCTGGACATTAGGACAAGAAGCAGGAACTGGCTAATCCCTAATGATACTGAGCCCAGCTAGGGAATGACCTTGTCTCCTCCTTCCTATTGTAACCATAGCCACCATCAATCAAGAAACCCATGCCCAGGACTGGAGAGATGGCTTAGTGTTAAGGCATTTGCCTGAGAAGTCAAAGGACCCAGGTTTGATTCCCCAAGACCCATGTAAGACAGATGCACAAGGTAGTGCATGTGTCTAGAGTTCTTTTACAGTAGCTGAAGGCCATGGAACATCCATTCTCTCTCTCACTCCATCTGTTTCCTTCTCTCTCCCTCTCTCAAATAGATAAGAAATTCACACCCGGGTAGAGATGACTGATAAAGACGCCAAAAAAGACACCCAGTAAAGTTCTTTCTGTGCCTCTTTGCAAGGAAATACTTGGGTGTGCCAGAGGTGACAAATGAGGCCTTGTACACACACTCTGACACTCAGACTTCATGGTGACAGGAGGCAATCCTTATCCTTAGAACTGCCTACTCAAAGGATGATAGCAAATACATCATGAAGACATTTAAAGTTCCACTTAACCTGCAAATTTGCATGTGTGTTTCAGGGGACCGACAGCCCAGTGAGACAAGGTATTCTGTTAGGTCTCAGGTCAGCCCTAACCAGCAGTGCCCATGTTCATTCTTCCTCAAGACGTCAACAGAGTGCAACAGCTGTCACATGCCAAGAGCTCTGTGCTATTTGGAAAAATAGTATCTTCCAATTTGGGGGAGCTCTGCGAGGCCCCCACATAAGTGGTTCCCCAAGAATGAATAGACCCCAGCTTTCACAGTTATTATGTCCACTCCCCAAACTGGCACGGTTCTGGCAGCAAGCGGGAGTGGGAGGCCGAGGCAAGGGCAGTCCCACTCCCAGACTCTGAAATGGCAGTTAGTGATCAAAGGCAGCTGGTGACAAGGCAGCTTTCAAACACCTCCTCTCCTATGACTGCCTCAGAGGTAGACTCTGGTCTTTGGTCCTGCCCTTGGGACCGGGAGAAAATGTCCCATCCCATCTCTGAGCTGCTCGTCACTCTTCCTGTCACTCTCTTGGCTAATGTGGTGCCTGCTAATGATCTTGCAACTGCGACCTCCACAGTCCTATCAAGAGGATGCTCCTGCAGCCCAGGGGAGGGTCTGGTTCCTGCATCCATGGAGCAGAATCAATGCCAGGGCGGCCCGATTCCTCACTCTTTAGACAGTTTGAGAGCCTGCCTCGGTCAGCCTGCCCACCAGCAGCTGCTGCTTCCTCCATACCTGCCAGGGGCCGTGCACTGTCCTCAGGCCTGCCTAGAATAAAAAAAAAAAATCATAAAATAACCCTGAGCTTTGCCAAGTGCACAGTTTAACACAGACTAGAGAAAGAACACACTAAATGCTATGAATCTGAGCTCCAATATTCTCACAGAGCTGTCAGTCACTGCAAACAGGAAGGGCATCAACAATGACCCTGGAGAGGAGCTCCAGCTGCAGCACATGGTTAGGAGCTGGAGGCGGGCACTGGGGCTGGGACGTGAGCTTGAATCCCAGCACCTTCTGGTTGGAAAATGTTAAGCAAGTTCATTACTTCTCTGCACGGGCATGCCGTCTTACAAATGAGCAAACAGTACTTGCCTCACAGGGTACGGAGGGAACTCAATGAGGTAACACACCAGCCAGCACTGCACCGGCCAGAAATACCTGCTCCACAGACTCTGCCTCCTACTGTCACTGTCGTCATCATTTCTTACCAGGCTTGTGGATGTCAGAAATGCCAAAATCTCCAGTGTCATCTGGGAGACACACCGGTCCTGTACACCCCTTCCTCTGAACTCTGACCTCACTCCAGATCTGATCACCCCTTCTGTTTTTAATATTTTATTTTCTTTATTTGAGGGAGAAGAGAGACAGATAGAATGGATGCACCAGGGCATTAGCCACTGCAAACGAACTTGCAGATGCAAGCATCACTTTGTACATCTGGCTTATGTGGGTACTAGGGAATCGAACCTTGGTCCTTAGGCTTCACAGGCAAGAGCCTTAACCATTAAGCCATCTCTCCAGCCCCCTGACCACCCTTTCTTTCTGCCCCTGTCCATCTGCAGATGCCAATGCTCCTTCGTAAGCTTTTCATTTTCTAATCATGCTGAAGATTGAACCCAGGGCCTTGACCTTACTAGGCAAGCACTCTGTTGCTGAGCTATGTTCCCAGCCCTAGTAACTGGGTTTGTTTGTTTTTGCAATACTAGAATTCAAACCCCAGCCCCGGGACCTAGCACATACTAGGCAAATGCCATACCACTGAGCTGCATCCCTAGCTCCTTTCTCCTCCATTCTCTCTCTCTGGCCTCCTTGATCTCAGCTGCATCGTCTCTCGGCATGTGCATCAACGTGGGTGACACCATATCTCCCCATGGGCACTCACAGCACTGAGGGCTGATGAGAAGAAGATCACTGGTTCACTCAATGTTCCACACTCAGATGTGGAACATGCCTAGTCTAGAGCACCAAGTCAGACTCAAGTCATACCTAGTCTCTGTCTTGGGCCTAACACACACAGCCTTAACATGGAGTCTGAAGTCTCAACCTGATAGCCAGACCTGTAGGCAGAGCTCAGGGGAGGTCTGTGAACTTGGATGGATTTCTTTTTAATTGAGAACTGAAATTTACCATTCCCTTCAGTGGTGACTATAGGCAACAAACCACATTGGTGATGTGTATCTGTGACTGTTTCCAGCAACAATGAAGAAATCACAGAAGCTGGGCATAGTGGCGCCGCCTTTAATCCCAGCACTCGGGAGACAGAGGTAGGAGGATCGCTGTGAGTTCAAGGCCACCCTGAGACTACATAGTGAATTCCAGGCCAGCTTGAGCTAGAGTGAGACCCTACCTTGAAAAACAACAACAAAAAACAAACAAACAAACAAAAAAATCACAGAACCCTTCAAGTCATGTTACAGCTGTGCTTGTGCAGGTGTCTGAAAATACTGTCTCCAGTCCTTACTACTTTGAAAGCAAAGTTATAGACTCATTACTATATTTTTTTCCATTTTTTTTTCTGACAAGATCTCATCTAATCCAGGCTGGCCTTGAGCTCACTATGTAGTTAAAGATGACCTTGAACTCCTGATTCTGCCTCTACCTCCTAAGTGTTGAGATTACAGGCATGTCATTACTAGATCTCCTCCTCTTCCTCCTCCTCTTCCTCCTCTTCTTCTTCTTATTATTATTATTTTGGTTTTTGGAGGTAGGGTCTCACTCTAGCTCAGACTGACCTGGAGTTCACTATGTATTCTCAGGGTGGCCTTAAACTCACAGCAATCTTCCTACCTCTGCCTCCCGAGTACTGGGATTAAAGGCATGTGACACCATAGCCAGCTTGATCTTATATTATTTAATATTAACCTAAAAGCTTACCAATTCCACATCATACATTTAAAATTTTTTATAAATATATTTCAACTTAGGGGGTTTCCTTTGTAATCCTAAAAAATTCTTTTGAGGGTCATAGCTTGCCAAAAGGGGTCACTGGCATATGAAATGATTAAACCCTCTTGCCTTGGAAGGCTAAGGACCACTAAGAAGTACAACACTGGAAAGGTGAAAGATGCACAATTACTTACTGAAATGTGACATTAAAATATTCTTCAGGGGTCACTATTTTTGGTCCACCAAAGTAGTCCAAGACCCAGATATTGGTTATATTTAACTTAGCGAAGAACCAGTTATGGCTTGAAGGCCAAGATTTCATCTCAGGGTGTCTAACGAATAATGAGTTCTTTGCAAAGTCCACTTCTGTTTCATTCACCTAAAGAACAAACGTAAAGTTAACATTCTCATAGCAACAGCATTTTGATTTCTATTTGTTTAGAACATGTGGTTCTAACATTCTACTGCTCCTGAGAGCTTATTTAGTTGTAAATCCTGGTCTTAAGAACCAAGAATAAAAGAAGCTTGAAGAGTGCAGAGAGCAATGCTGATTCCGAGGCTGGCAATAACCAACACATAGAACAAAGTAGGAAACCATCATGTCGATTTTTCACTGTTCATCAGTAATTTTGAGTTATCAGAACAACTGTCACAGGTCTATAATAAAATGTACCCATGCCCAAGCCATAGACCGTAACACTTATCCTACCACCAGCACATGTAAGTACATTGGCATGAAGGGTGAAAAATAGCCCAGTGGAGCCCATGAGCTCTTTCCTTCCTCCTGCCAGTTAAAGACATTCAACCACAGAGACAGACCCACAGACAGTTTCCAGACCCTGAATCCAACTTGCCTGTGATTCATGACTGACAAGGTCAGAGAGTAAGTCTACTGGCTCAACCAGCAAATGAGTGCCCATGGCACCTTGCCCACTGTGGTAGTTTGAATATATGGCCCCCAATATATTCAGTATTTTATTAGTTATAGTTTGCATCTGCAATCACCTTGCTAGAGGCAATGTCACTGAGGGCCAGTCTTAAGGTGTGGTGATGGTTTGAGATTCCATTGTAAAGATATGCAAAGTGTGCCTAGCAGGAGTTCCTGAAGTGTGCTGGGTGACTCTTTAGCTGTAGTTTTGCTCTGTGTGCTGTGTGCCTGGTTGGCTTCTCTCTCTCTGCTTGGCCCTGTGAGAGTAGGTCGCTTCTCCTGCCATTATGGAACTTCCCCTGGATCTGTGAGCTTCAATAAATAATATCCCTTCCTCCGTAACTGTGCCTGGTCTGGAAGTTCATCTCAGCGAACCTGAAGCTGTCTGCTACACCCATTGTCCTGCCTGTGATTTTATTTAAGCTCTGTTTCCCAGCATTTGGCCCAAACCAAAAGTCAGGGTGTGTTAGAAAGAGAGACAGATGCATGTACATGTTTGTACACAGGAGTACAGATATGGCCTTACCTTGGTGCATGTGTGTGGAGGTCAGAGGCAACCCGTAGGCACTGCACTCTCTCATTGTTGCTCACTGCTGCACTTGCCAGGCTAGCTAGTCTATAACTTGTGAGAAATTCTCCTGTCTCTGCCTCCCATCTTGCTGTTAGTATGCTGTGATTACAGAAGCCTGCCACAGCTTCTGGCTTTGAATTGGGTTCTGGGGCTCTAAACACAGGTACTCAGGCTTGAGCAGCAAGTGCCTTATCCACTGAGTCATCCCCCAAGCCACCTTCCAGTTTTCAGTAATGGACATTCCTCCCGTTGGCCTTCTTGTTCTTAAGCATCATGGAAGCATGCAGACAAGGAGCCCAGATGTGCTAATGTACAATGAAAACCATGCTGGAGATCAGTGCCTCTGGCTGGGCAGATGTTCCTCTGCAACAGTAATTGTACATGAAACTTTT
The DNA here is from genome assembly GCA_036365145.1 of Orientallactaga sibirica. Taxonomy (NCBI): domain Eukaryota; kingdom Metazoa; phylum Chordata; class Mammalia; order Rodentia; family Dipodidae; genus Orientallactaga; species Orientallactaga sibirica. Next base: position 1,129,734 of record JAEOAD010002855.1, on the reverse strand, counting down.
ATAATTGGGCAGGAGAAATGGCTCAGCAGTTAAGGCACTTGCCTGCGAAGCCTAAGGACCCAGGTTCAATTCTCCAGGTCCCACGTAAGCCAGATGCACATGGTGGCACATGCGTCTGGAGTTCGTCTGCTGTGCCTAGAGGCCCTAGTGTGCCCATTCTCTCTCTCTCTCACTCTTTCTCTAATAATAATTTTAAAAAACCCACCGGGCATTTGTGGTGCACGCCTTTAATCCCAGCACTTGGGAGGCAGAGGTAGGAGGATCGCCTTGAGCTCGAGGCCTCCCTGAGACTGTAGAATGAATTCCAGGTCAAGTTGGGCTAGAGTGAGACCCTACCTTGGAAAACCTAAAACTAAAACTAAAACTAAACAAACAAACAAACAAACAAACAAAACCCCAAAACTTTTGTAATTATTATATCTGTTTGGCTCCAGAAAATATTCATTTGCTAATTAGCATTATACAGCACACCTTCATGAACATTACAGGAACTGACTAGAACCTTTAGTTTCATGAAATTAGTTTGTATATTAGAACTCATTCTAATTGTGTATCTTACTCACAAGTCAACTGTATTTTATACGTAAGGATCACTTCCTTCATTGTTAACATGATAATGTTCTTCTGAAACCATCTCTTCATAGGGTAACTTTTTACCTTGGTCACAGTTCCTGACAGTATTGTGTGAACACACAGGGGACTCTGAGGATCAAATTCATTTTTCCTGCAGAAGTCAGTCTGTGCCAAAGACATAGTCAGCGTGGCTTGTGGATTTTCCTGCAGGGAGAAATTAAGATCCTTTTATGTGAAAAACGGTTTCTGGAGAGGGAATAAATCTCATAAGTTACATACACAGTGTCCCCTGAGCTGCGTCATTTTTTCATGAGACAGTGAACTGTAAAACACCACTTCCCACTTGGGAAAAACGCTCCATAGACAGAAACTGATCCTGACTCCCCCACACAAGGTGTACATGTGGTAGGGTGATAGCTAAGATTAATGGATTTTATAAGAACTCTTTCATCATACCGTTTTTTCCTCAAATCTTGAATCTTCCATATCCATCAGAGGAATTATAAGTACAGAGCCACCCAAAGCCAGGCCTGGTGATAGCCCTCATGGAAGTATCTATGGGGGTAAACCCTAATAAACAAGTGCAGAAAAATATCACAGTTGCTCAAACAACTACAGAATTTAAGCAAGAAAGTAGCTGAGTCATGCTGCTTGGTTATCTCATGGTAGCAGAAATTGTCATGTGATCTCAGAACTGGAGAAGTTACTTGTTCCTGTTCCCATAACAAGAGAACTCTGGCCTCATGTTCAGAACACTGAGCAAACAAAATCCCCAATCTTTTTTTTTTTCGAGGTAGGGTCTCACTCTCGCCCAAGCTGACCTGGAATTAACTATGTAGTCTCAGGGTGGCCTAGAACTCATGGCAATCCTCCTAACCTCTGCCTCCCAAGTGGTGGGATTAAAGGCGTGCGCCACCACACCCGGGGGTCCCATTCTTTTTCTATTCATAAAGGCCTTCTTCACAGATTACTGCAAAATTCACACTGTTTTCAGACTATCTAGCTCTTTAAATCCCAAGCATCTTTGTGGAGAATTTCCATTCCCAATGATCCATCAAAGATGTTGAGTCATCAAGCTGGAGAGAGGTTAGCGGTTAAGGCACTTGCCTGCAAAGCCAAAGGACTTCAGTTCGATTCCCCAGGACCCATGTAAGCCAGATGCACAAGGGGATGTATGCATCTGGAGTTCATTTGTAGTGGCTGAAAGCCCTGGTGCGCCCATTCTCTCTGTGTCTGCCTCTTTAAAAAAATGCTGAGTCATAACTCACTGAAATTAACCAAAACATTTGCTATCTCTCAACTATTAGGCAAGGCATGATGGGACTACCTCCTCTGGCCACCACCTCAAAGAAAGGGGTGGGGTGGCTTAGGTAAAAGCTTCTCCACTCTGTGAGTTTTAGATCTGGTTGAAAAGTCAGAAAATCAAAACTCAGTATAAAAGCCGGGTATGGTGGTGCATACCTTTAATCCCAGCACTCAGGAGACAGAAGTAGGAGGATCGCTGTGAGTTCAAGGCCAGCCTGAGACTACATAGTGAATTCCAGGACAGCATGGGCTTAGAGTAAGACCCTATCTGGAGGGGAAAAAAAAAAAAAAGCTTAGTGCAAAACCAAGATAAAGAGGAGATTAAAGGCAGGCATGTCTAACTACAAACACAGTCAAGTGTAAGGAGACATCAGGATAGACTGGACGGGTACAGAAAGAATAAGAGCCTCGTAATAATTCAAAACCAGAGCAGAAGTGGGAAGAGAAGTTGAGGAGGAGGTAAGATGACTGCAAAGTCCACAGAACAGGGAAAGTGAGAAGAAAGAAAGGCCCTGTGTGCGGAGCGGGTGGGAAAGCCAATGGATGAAGGGAGGAATCTGGGGGAGGAGGTGAAGGTGGCTCAAACCTAAACTAAGGGATCTAGATTAGACACTGTAGGCCAACCTCAGATAGCATTTTCCAACAACACCCCCAAAATTCTGCTTCTTGGCATCATTCCACACCCAGGCTTTTAAACACCATGTGGGGAGGATCGCTGTGAGTTTGAGGTCAGCCTGGGACTACATAGTGAATTCCAGGTCAGCCTGGGCTAGAGTGAGACCCTATCTTGGAAAACCAAGAAAGAAAGAAAGACCAGGTGGTTCTTGAGCAGCAGCAATGGACGCAGCACAGTGTTTGAGGAGGGCAATGCTATGACAAGGATTTGCTGCTGGAAACCTGGTGGGCAGAACAGATGTTCAAGTACTTTCAGGCATAAAGTAACCAGGGCTTAGCTAAAGGATGGTGTAGTAGGAAAAAGAGGAAGGAACAGGGATGGAACAAAGCAGTTTAAGGGTTTGGAGAGGCACTGAGAATTCCAATGCATTTACTGAGAAAATAAGAATTCCACTAAGCAAGATGCAGATCAAGCAGGGCTGGTTTCAGGAGGAAGAGGAAGAAATGGCTTTGACCCCTGGGTCTGAAATGTAGCAAACTAAGTAAAACTAATGCGGCAACAAGCATTTGGAAACCAAACATGGAAGAAGCCAATAATACACGTAGACTTGGAAGTAAATCTGAGTAAGTGGAAGTGAAGCCGTAAGTGTGTACACAATATTTGAAGGATCACAAGAACGAAGGACAGGCTTTGGGACTTGACTTATTTTCAGTGGGTGGAAAGGGAAAGAAAACTCCAGGAATACTCAGAGGAGAGAATATCCTATCACAAGACAGCCAAGATGGAAGACAGGCCAATAAATACGTCTTTGTGCAAAGAATCAAAGGGCAAGATTTCACTTCTGGGACCTGAAGGCCAACAGCATCTTCTACAAACATTCACTACACAAATAGGCCACAAGGAAAAAGACTGTACAGAAGGAGCATTTTGGTGGCAAATATACCTGAACCTCACCACCTTCTCTGAGTGACAGACATCAAGGCATTTTACAAAGAAGTAGCCACAAGTCTGGGTCTTGTTCCTTCCAAACCATTTCACTGTCTCCAGTGGGAGGACAGAGGCAACTTGGTGGTCAGAAGGAAAATCAGACAGGAACCCAACTCTGGTTGGTTAACTGATAGAACAGGAGTCAAATCCTCACATAGCTACTCTCACTACCATTGTGAAAACCCGAGCTCTGGATAAGTTCATCACTGCTACTATTTTTTTCTAAAGCATCATCAACTATGGGGCTTTAGCTGATGGCCACGTGATCACAGGTGAGTCCCTGCACCTCTAGCCTCAGTGTTGTCATCTCTGCAATGGGAGAGACACCACAGCTCTCTAGACCCCTCACAAATAACAGACATGAGAATGTATAGCAGAGCTGCCTGCATTTTGAAGGCAGATGCTCCTGAGGAGAATTTGGGATTGGCTCCTGACTTCAGGGGGAGTGGAACAGTCAAGCCTGCTTTGAAGAGCACCAGAAGAGATGACAAACAGAAAGAGGTGGCACTGACAAGTCACTCAGCATGGCATATAGTAGGCGCTTTCATCTCCGCTTTACCAAATAATGTTGGACTTTCCCACCGCTGCCACAGCGACCCTCTACCAAGTCAGGCTCCATCCCTAGGCAGATGTTTGGCTCTTATCTCTCAGGTTGTGTGTCTGTGAGCACACGTCTGGGGCGTCGGAGGTCCTTCAGTGCAGTGAGCTTGACTCTGTCCCAGGGGATGGAGCAAGGGAGAGGAGCCAGACCTCCACCAGTCCAGCCCTCTGCTTAGGCCAATGTGCACTGTCTAGTATTGCACAATGATGCACTCGCTTCCTACTGAGGATGGAAAATATTCTCTCTCTTTTTTTTAATTTGGGGGAAGAGAGAGAGAGAGAATGGGCGTGGCAGGGCTTCCGGCCACTGCAAACTAACTCCAGATGCATGCGCCCCCTTGTGCATCTGTCTTGTGTGGGTCCTGGGGAATTGAACGGAGGTCCTTTGGCTTTGCAGGCAAGCGCCTTAACCGCTAAGCCATCTCTCCAGCCCCAAATTCCTAATTTATGAGCAGAGTTTAGTCCGAGCACCCCTAAAAAGTCAAGTATGCAAAATGCCTAACTATCCGACAATACCTATGCTTTGGAAATGGAGACACCGTGCTCCAAGATGACTCATGACAACTCAAGGGCCAGAGGTCTGTCAAGTCCTGGCAAAGAATTCAACCCCGGACTGCTCGGCCTGTGGGAACTTCCTGGTAAATTGCCCAGCATCGAGGATGCTGTAATCCTCGCCCGGTCAGCGCAGGTCATGTGAGCCGGGTTCAAGTTCTTCTCTCTAAGACCCTGGGCCGAACTTGGCCGAGTGTCACCGGCTCTCAGTGGCCTCCAGCCCCGCAGAAGAGAAGGCTCACCTGCAGGTTGCTCACGGACAGCTGCAGCGGGCTCAGGTACAGGTAGGGCACACCGCTGCCGGCGCCCGGGGGCCCATCGCTGAGCGAGAGGACGTCGGCGAAGGACCGGCCGCGCACCGCCTCCAGCGTGGAGATGGTGGCCAGCGCGCCCCAGTCGCAGACGTGCGTCACGAAGCGGGCCACGCGCGCCGCGTCCTCGCGGGGCGGCAGCGGAGGCAGCAGCCGGCCCGTGTCCCAGTCTCCGTGGTACCGGCCGCCGCGGCCGCTCGCGGGCGACACGAGCAGCGCGGGCACCAGCAGGGCAACAAGCAGGGCGAGCGCCGACGCCCGGGCACGGCCTGCCATGGCGGAGAGCGCGCACAGACCCGGCAGCCCGCGACCTCCAGGGCTCGGATTATCCTGACGCCGCGCCGCGCCCCGCCCTCCGCGGCCAGGCCACGCCCCCAACGGGAGCCAATCAGAACAGAGCACACCGGAGGGGCGGGAACCTTGCTGCCCGGAAAAACCTGTTGGAAGAGAGATGTTTTTTTTTCCCCGCCCCTTTTCAGCTTTGCTCGCCCCTCTTTCAAGTTTGCGAACTAATCCTGCGTGGGGTGTTGGTGTCGTTTTGTGGACGCCCTGGAAAGCAAAGTCGAGGAGAAATAAAGCAAACTTACGTAAGCAGCGCTGCTTAGGAAGAAGGTGACATCTTCACGCACTCCTAGAGCCTTTGGATAGGCGTGCCTGGTGCGCGCGAAAAATCTGCGTTTTCTACGCTCTTTTCGCTGTAGACTCTCCGTGGGCGCTGAGCAGCAAGGCTCCAAACAGGAAAGGACAGAGACGCTCAAGTTCAAGAGCTTACAAACTACTGGCTCAGGAGTGTCCCAGACACTAGGCGATCGGGTCCATTGTCAGTGTTCCATGTACGTGTTTGGCCTCCCTAGTTTGGAACCTGCCGTCATCCAGTTTGGCTAAATCATCGACTTCATGCTTGTAACTCATTTCTGGCCCTCGCGGATCCTCCAAGCCCTTGGGAAGGGGTGTTTCCTTTGGCTGCTTCTGGGACGATCTCTACATTTTCGGAGGGTGGTGTGTCTTCAATCTGCTACCCCAGGAGTTGGAAAATAGGCTTATGTGACCTGGCCCACATTCTTTCTCTTTTTAAGTTGTTGTTACATCTTTTCAGAGAGCCTTAATCTTTCTGATCTGGGCCCAAATCCACACTTCCATTGTAGTAAAGGCTGCGAGGTGATGCCAGTATAAAGGTTTGTCCCTTGGTAAAACTGGACAAACTGGCCCTCCGAGGCTGCTTTGTCTAACTGAAGTAGTTTCCTTCAGCGGCTCTGGTCCAGTCGTGTGTGCAGGTGTGGACCACAAGTGTGTGAGCCAAAGTCCCGCCTCCACTTCCGGTCCCAAGCCCAGCTTCTCTGTAGTCAGCAAACTTTCTAAGGCTACTCAGCAGAACTTGTGTATGAGTAGCAGGACGATGCGCTCTGAATAGGAGTCTTAGGTTCCCTCTGGTGGCCAAACAGAGTCACTGGTTTCCACATTCAGCTAACGACTGTCAACAAGCCTCAGTCCAAGTTTATTCGCTTTTCAAACACTGAATTTGGAAAAACTTCAAGCTAGATGAAAACTAACGGAGAGAAATTCAAAATGAGGAAAGTTAGACACATCACTTTCAGAATAAATACTACAGGGCTGGAGAAATGGCTCAACAGTTAAGGCACTTGCCTGCAAAGCCAAGCACCCAGGTTTGATTCCCCAGTACCCACATAAGCCAGATGCAGATGCACAAGGTGATGCATGTGTCTAGAGATCGTTTGCAGGGGCTAAAGACCCCAGTGCGCCCTTTCTTTCTTTCTCTCTCTCAAATAAATAAATAATAATAAAGAATAAATAATGTTTGAGTGTTTTCCCGTTACTAACATTTCACTTTTACTCTATTAAGGACAGGGCACACATAACTTCACATTTTGACTTCTACTGTCAGGTTTGCCACTACAAATCAAGTGTGCATAAGTCTTTTATCTCACTTTTGGGCCTAATGTTCTCATCCAAAATGAAGCGTTGGCTGGGGATATACCTCAGTGGTATTTTCCTAGTATGTATGAGGCCCTAGGACCCTAGGTTCAATCTCCAGCACCCCCAAAATAGTATTAAAATTAGATGAGATCTGATACCTCTTCCAGCTCTCCGTCCATTTTTTTCTGTTAGCATGCAAAAATATGAGACCTTTAGCAGTTTCAGAATATGAAACATTCTTTAATTTATTGCTATGTTACTTATTGTTGACATATCAAATAACAATAAGCCTTGTTAAAGTGCCATCACAGAACCAGTTCTTAGAACTTGCTTTCATACACCCAAGTGTGAGAAGGAAGTCTACAAACTCCCCAGCTTTAAGGATGTCTCCTTAGTATCTGTCCCTGTACCGACCGGTTGTTCCCTATGTTCCAAACGCCTTTTCCTCAGCTCCTGGTATGACTGCCTCTCTCCCATTCAGACCTCAGTGATTCAGGTGTCACTTTTCAAAAGTGCCTCAGACCATAGCTCCTTAAGCTGTGGGTTGCAACCCCATATGTGGTTATATAAATGAATGGGGGGGGCATGAAAACTTTGGCAACAGTAAAAGGTTTTTGAATGCACAATGACTAAAAATTAATTAAAAATCAAGCATGGCCAGGTGTGGTGGTGCACGCCTTTAATCCCAGCACTCGGGAGGCAGAGGTAGGAGGATCGCCGAGAGTTCGAGGCCACCCTGAGACTACATAGTTAATTCCAGGTCAGCCTGGACCAGAGTGAGACCCTACCTCGCAAAACCAAAAAAAAAAAAAAATCAAGCATGCTGGGCTGGAGGGATTGCTTAGTGGTTAAGGTGATCACCTGCAAAGCCAAAGGATCCAGGTTTGATTACCTTGGATCCACATAAGCCAGATGCACAAGGTGGCACATGCTTCTGGAGTTCATTTGCAATGGCTGAAGGCCCTGGAGCACCCATTCTCCCTCTCTTTCTCTCTCTATATATATCTGCCTCTCTCTGTGTGTGTAAAATAAATAAAATAAAAAGTTAAAAAAAAAAACAGACATGCAATAAATCCCAGTAAAACTCACCAGTGTTGCATTGGGACCTCATTGCACCCTTGGCTCTGACCACACCACAGGTGCACTTTGCACTGTGCATGCTGTCATGCTACTCAAAGCCAAGGAATACTGCCTGAAAAGTCTTGCCTCAGAGTCAAGACTATTGCATGCATGCATTTAGTAATGTTTATACTGTACATAAAAAGTTTTCTGCTCTTGTAGAAACATAATACATTAATTACAGAAAACAAAGATTTTAAAATATTTTCTTATCATCATTCATTTCATATATGTGTCAAATTAATATATCTTTGCATTGCATAGTATTAAAATACTTAGCCAGGCATGGTGGCACACGCCTTTAATCCCAGCACTTGGGAGGCAGAGGTAGGAGGATCACTATGAGTTCAAGGCCACCCTGAGACTACATAGTGAATTCCAGGTCAGTCTAGGCTAGAGCGAGACCCTACCTCAAAAAACCAAAATAAATAAATAAATAAATAAATAAATTAATTAATTAATTAAAAATTACAATTTGCCAGGTGTGGCAGCCCATACCTTTAATCCCAGCACTTGGGATGCAGAGGTAGGAGGATTACTGTGAGTTCGAGGCCACCCTGAGACTACATAGTGAATTCTAGGTCAGCCTGGGCTAGAGTAAGACCCTATCTCAAAAAAAAAAAACTCAAAACATTACAATTTGAGCTGGGCATGATGGTACACATCTTTAATCCCAGCACTCTGGAGGCAGAGGTAGGAGGATGGTCGTGAGTTTGAGGCCAGCCTGAGACTACATTGTGAATTCCAGGTCAGCCTGGGCTAGGGCAAGATCCTACCTTGAAAAAAAAATTACAATTTGAGTTGCTGACTTGTTTCATAAAAAATTATTCAGTCAGGGATGGAGATTAGGGCATGTGCCTGTAAACCTTAATGACCAGGGTTTGATTCCCCAGTATCCACATAAAGTCAGATACCCAAAGTGGATCATGTATCTGGAGGTTTTTTTTTTTTTTCCCTCCTGTGGGGTCCAACCCCCCTCCCGGGGAGTCTGCTGACCTGCTTGACTGACGTGACCAAGGATTGTTTACCTCAAAACATCCTGTTCCACTCCCATTTTATGGCCTAACCGCAAGTTCCGTTTGCCCCAGGTGGCTCTTGCTTAACACTAAACAACAGGATATGAGAACATGACCTTCTGACCCTGGTACTTTTCCACAGTGCTATAAGGCTGTATATGTATCGCCCTCTGACTTCAATAAATGGCATTCTTGAAGCACGAATGACCCAGTGATTGTCTTTTCAATCCTCGGCATCTCGCCCAGCTCAGGATCTTGGTGGTAGCGCGGGTGCTACACCCTCCCTCCCCCCACTTTCCCCTTTGAAACTTCACTCTCTATCATATCCCCTCCCCTTCTCAATCAGTCTCTCTTTTCAGTTGATGTCATGATCTTTTCCTCCTATTATTGATGGTCTTATGTAGGTAGTGACAGGCACTGTGAGGTCATGGATATCCAGGCCATTTTGTGCCTGAAGGAGCACGTTGAGTACCTTCACTGGAGTCCTACTGAACTTCCATAGCTTTTTCCAACTTTCTGTCAGCTGGTCCACATGGAGGCGCTGTGACTCTTACATTCTTTCTGCTTCTCTAACAAAAGTGAGAAGCTTCTCTAACCCCATGAGAGTAGCATTAATATATGGGTGTGGACATTAAGAGAAGTGCTTACTGTTTGCAAGGAGTAAGTAAAATATTTTTTTGGCCCTCTAACCACTGCAAACTCCAGAAGCATGCCATCTGGCTTAAATGGGTACTGAGAATTGAACCTTCCTGCAAAGCCATCTTCCAGCCCTAGATAAAAATAGTTTTTAAAAGATTATTCAGGGCTAAGCTTTCCCAGCACTCAGGGAAGCAGAGGTAGGAGGATCGCCATGAGTTCAAGACCACCCTGAGACTTTATAGTGAATTCCAGGCCAGCCTGGGCTAGGAGTGAGACCCTACCAAAAAAAAAAAAAAAAAAAAGATTATTCAGGGCTGGAGAGATGGATTAGCAGTTAAGGCACTTGCCTGAGAAGCCTAAGAACTCCTGTTCGAATCTCCAGGTCCCACGTAAGGGTCCCAGGCAACAATGTCTCTAACATGTGCACAAGGGGGCTCACACATCTGAGCCCTGGCACACCCATCCTCTCCCTCCTCCATCCCATTCTCCCCCTTCTCTCCCTCTGCCTCTCTTCTTCTCTAATAAAAAAGAAAAAAAAATTATTCAATCAATTCTGAATTGAGATTAGGACAGAATTTACCAAAAGTGGCACTCTTAGTATTGTCTACTATAAAAAAAAAAACATCAAGTAGCAGAAAACAGCTCTCATAAGAGATAGTTTGTTCAGGAGCTAAATGAGTGAAGGTAGGTGTGGACATTAAGCTCAGGCTTTTGAGAAGTGCTTACTGGACAGTTTGGTGAGCATAGTATATATTTGATTTAGCCAGAAACCAGCAGACTGTATTTATTTATTTGAGAGAGAGAAAGTGAGAGACAGCAGGGGCAGCCTTTTGAACTCCAGACGACATGTTCCACCTTTATGGGTCATCCCAGTGGTCACCACCATCTGAAAAGAGACCTGCTTCTCTAACCAAAATTGAGAGTAGCATTAATATATTTTAATATTTGAACATTAAGTGTAGTGCTTTCAGGGCAATTTGGTGAGGATAATATATGCATTTAGCCAGACAAGAGCAGGCTTTATACCCCACTGCAAGGCTCATGGCCTCCCTGCCATAGGCTTTTGATTAGATTTTCAGTAATGTATTGTATTTATTTAGGATAGAGAGAGAGAATTGGCATGCCAATAATTGTTGAACTTTTGTATTCCCTCCCTTAAAAAAGCCATTTTCCATCCCTATTTATTTATTATTGTGGGCCTTCAGTCCAATTAGAGAGCAGTTGGTTTCCTCCAGAGCAGACATGCCACTATTGCACCTGTTCATTCATTTGGCCTGTCTGGGCAAACGTGAAGTTTCCAGTGTCCACTGTTTTCACCTCTGATGATTTCTGTCTCCTATAGGGCTGCATGCAGTGCAGCTTTTTCCAGCCAACAGTTAGCTGGTCTACAGGGAGGAGTCATAGAAAGAGGCAGGGAAAGAGAAAGAGAGAGAGAATGGGCATGCCAGGGTCTCCAGCCATTGCAAACGAACTCCAGATGCATGTACCCCTTGTGCATCTGGTTTATGTGGGTCCTGGAGAGTCAAACTGGGATCCTTTGGCTTTGCAGGCAAACACCTTAACCACTATGCCATTTCTCCAGCCCCAGGTTAGGTTTTTTAAAAAAATTATTTGAGCCGGGCGTGGTGGCACACGCCTTTAATCCCAGCACTCGGGAGGCAGAGGTAGGAGGATCGCGAGAGTTTGAGGCCACCCTGAGACTACATAGTGAATTCCAGGTCAGCCTGGACCAGAGTGAGACCCTACCTTGCAAAACCAAAAAAAAAAAAATTATTTGAGAAATATATATATATATATATATATATATATATATATATATATATAGAGAGAGAGAGAGAGAGAGAAAAGAAAGAAAGAAAGAAAGAAAGAAAGAAAGAAAGAAAGAAAGAAAGAAAGAAAGAGAGAGAAAGAAAGAATGGGTGTGCCAGCCACCTCTCAGCTGCTGTGAATGAACTTCAGACACATGCGCCCCCTTGTAGGCAAGTGCTGCATTGAGCCCTTGAGTCACTTTTTACATCTGGCATCTGGAATCAAACAGACATTCTTAGACCTGAAGAATCAAACCATCCCTCCAGCCCCACATTCTTAGGCTGACCTGGAATTAACTTCTCAGGTCAGGGTGGCCTTGAACTCATGGCGCCATCCCTCCTGGCGCTGGGATTAAAGGTGTTTTTTTTTTAAAGAGATATTTCAATATAGATTTTAAGCATGAGGGTATATACCATTACCACATTGGGATATGGTATTTGGGGGCAACCTTAAACTGTGTTTCAAGGTTCAGTTATATTTGGCTCCAGAATAATCTCTTACTCTTTTGGAAAAAATACTCCAATCTTGCCAACAAGTGTATAAACAACAATATAATTTAAAGATTTAAAATATAATTCTAGGGGATGGAGGGATTGCTTAGTGGTTAAGGCAAAACCAAAGGACCCAGGTTCGATTCCCCAGGACCCACGTTAGCCAGATGTACAAGGGGGCACATGCATCTGGAGTTCATTTGCAGTGGCTGGAGACCCTGGCACACCCATTCTCTCTCTCCCTCTTTCTCTGTCAAATAAATAAATAAATAAATATTAAAATATAATTCTAGGGGCTGAGGAGATGGCTTAGTGGTTAAAGGCACTTGCTTGCAGAGCTTGACAGCCTGGGTTCAATTTCCCAGCCAACCACATAAAGCCAGATACAAAAGTGGAGTATGAATGTGGCTTCTTTACAATAGCAAGAGACCATGGAGCACCCACCCATACATACACATACAATAAATAAATAAAGATTATATACTTATATAATTCTAATAAACATATGGAAAACTATGATCTCAGGGTGGCCTTGATTTCCTCCTAGCCTCCCGACTAAATCCAGCCTTGTTACACATAATGTAATAAACATATAAAAAGATCACATTTCTGAACGCAATTACAAAGTTCACATTATAAAAACAATGAATATATGTGTGCAATTACAAAGTTCATAGCTTAAAAAAAAACTATAAGGGCTGGAGGGATGGCTTAGCAGTTAAGGCATTTGCCTGCAAAGCCAAAGGACCCCAGTTTGATTCCCCAGAACCCACGTAAGCCAAATGCACAAGGGGACACATGTGTCTGGAGTTCATTTGCAGTGGCTGGAGGCCCTGGCACACCCATTCTCTCTGTCTTCCTCTCTCTCTCTGCCTCTTTGTCTCTCTCTCTCTCAATTAAATAAATAAATAAAAAATTTAAAACTGTAAACAACATCAGTTAAGATGTTGTAGGAACTATGATAGAAACAAATTGCCACCAGTTGGATTCTAAAAAAGCAGATGCTGACATCAAGGTTGGCTTGCAGAGGAAAAAAGATAGAGAGATGATGGAACAGAGAGAGAAGCTACCCTTCCTGATAGCTCCTCTGCACTAGTAGTTCTAGGGTGTGTATGGCCCATCAGAGGGTGTCAACATCACAATCATTCATGACATACAATTAATTAATAATTAATAACAAATTATATTACTTCCAAAGTAGTTAAAATTAAAAAGCCTGACAAAGCATAATGTCAGTGAAATGTGATAAGAACTCTCATATACTGCTGGGAAAAAGGTCAACTGACTGGCAGGACTTATTGAACATGTTGCCCAGCAATTCCACTTCTCAGTTTATTCTCAGCTAAAATCCTTATGAATGTTGGCCAAGAGATATTCATAAGAAGTCAATATAGGGCTGGAGAGATGGTTTAGCAGTTAAGGCATTTGCCTGCAAAGCCAAAGGACCTCAGTTCAATTCCCAGGACCTACAGATAAGCTAGATACACAAGGTGGTGCATGTGTCTGGAGTCCGTTTGCAGTGGCTGGAGGCCCTGGTATGCCTATTTTCTTTCTTTCTTTCTTTCTTTCTTTCTTTCTTTCTTTCTTTCTTTCTTTCTCTCTCTCTCTCTCTCTCTATGCTTCTTTTCCTCTCTCATTCTCTTAAATAAATAAATAAAATAATAAAATAATTTTTTTAAATGAGTCAATACAGCTTTATCTATAACAGTCCCCAAATGTCCATCAATAGAATGGAAAATACATTTTAGTATATTCATATGGTAGAATATTACCATAAGTTCACTAGGTCAGAAATGTAGACAAACACGTTTGTGTCTTTGCATAATGTCAGAATTTATTGAATAATAATAAACGTACAAGGTATGCCAGTTCCCTTGAAAATAATTTGCCAAGTAGTCTTGATTTCCTTTGGTAGCCAGCCATTGGCAAACACAGGGTCTTTTATTCCAGATTACCTTCTAATATTAACTCTCAGTTCACACATAGGCATCGTAGTGCGTGCAGGCATGTGTGTAGGTCACAGAATGGTCACAGCAGAGTTCAAGAGTTCCTAAGTGAGAGGCAGAATCAGGATGCAAAAAGTCTCTGTGAGCAGATTTCCTTCAGTGGTGGTCTGCGCAAGATGCTGCGGCAGCAGAGCCGAGCTTGAGAGTCAGAGAGGAGCTGAACTGAAGCGAGGTGGGGATTGTGGAGGCCACGGAGGCAGAGGACAGGACTGGGTCTGGATAGATGATTGAGCCGACAGATAGACAGCAACTGTTAACAGTGGGGACTGCGCAGGGTTGAAATTCCCAGGAACAGACAGGAGTTCTCTGAGGCCTGTTAGTCCCTTGATGCACATGCTAGATGGACAGATGACCTGTTGGTGGACACTTGCCATCACAGTGTTTGATGTCCTCTTCTTTATGGTGTCCAGGTGAGGGAGCTGGGCCCTTCCCTTGGCCTGGTGTGTTCAAATATCCTTGGGCCTCGTTTTCCTGATAATGATTTTATTTTTTTAACTTTAAAAATATTATTTATTTATTTATTTATTTATTTATTTATTTGCAAGCAGAGAGAGATATAGAGATATAGAGAGAATGGGTGTGTAAGGTCCTCCAGTGGCTGCGAACAAATTCCAGATGCATGTGCCATTTTGTGCAACTGAGTATTGGGAAATTGAACCTGGGTCATTAATCTTTGCAACCTTAACTGGTAAGCCATCTCTCCAGACCCTAATTTTAATGATTTTAATATGCCCATGTGCTCATAGGGCTCAAATACCCTTGGATAAATTGATAGGGTGCAACCTTTCTACTTTTAGAAATAGGCTATGTATGAGTCTATGCCTCACAGGTGTGTGGGCAGATGGTGTTTACATGTCCAGCAAGGTGCAGAGTCATCCTGCGTCTGTGTTTTCCCTCAGAGTGAAGCCAAGAGCATAGCCTGCAAAATCAATGTTTTTTTTACACCATGTGGAGTAACTTAGAACAGGGTACTCCTTGATCTCCACAAATATTCTACCAGCGAGTGCTGCTCCATGAAGCAGCATGGGTGAATCAGCAGCATACAGTTGTTCAAGAGAAGTCGTGCTTGGCAACATGATATCCACATCAGCTTCCAGGAAATTCACATGTAGACAAATGATCCTCCGAGGGTCAACATGAAAACATCAGTCTCAGCAGGGCATGGTGGCACACACCTTTAATCCCAGCACTCAGGAGGCAGAGGTAGAAGAATCACTGTGAGTTCGAGGCCACCCTGAGACTACATAGTGAATTCCAGGTCAGCCTGGGTTAGAGTGAGATCCTACCTCCAAAAACAAAACAAACAAACAAACAAACAAACAAACAAATAAATAAATAAATAAATAAATAAATAAATGGCTGGAGAGATGGCTTAGAGGTTTAGGTGCCTGCCTGCTAAGCCTAAGAATGCTGGTTCCAATCTCCAGTTCCCATGTTTAGCCAGATGCAAAGTGACGCAAGGGCACAATACTGCACTTGCCCACGAGGGGGCACATGCAACTGGAGTTCATTCACAGCAGCTGAGAGGCTGCTGGTGTGCCCATTCTCTGTCTGTCTCCCCTCTCTCTCTCTCTCACTCACTCTGTCTCTCTCCAAAAAAAAAAAAGGAAAAAAGAAAAAATATCAGTCTCTTCTGGGAGGTGATGGTGGAGAAGGGGCTTCGGGCTGTTCACAATGTTCATTTCTTAGCAGTGCTGCCTGGGGTGTGTCCTGGTATAAAAACCATTGAGCCTACCCTGATTTGCATTCTTTCCTATGTGTATGTTTGTGTTTCTCAATAAAAAATTTACCTGAAATTAATGACTTAAGTCAACATACATGGGTTGTCTCACCCCTCCTGTAGGTCAGGAATCGAGGTAAGGATTAATGAAAGAGTTCTGGCTCAAAGTCTTTCACCACAGCCAAAAAGATGGTGTCCTTCTATAGTTCTTCACAATCTCAGAATGTCTTCCCATCACCCAGAGGGGAGATCAACACAGAACTCATTCTAGGAGGTCAGAACACTCCTCTGGAGTTGTCCTCTAGCCCAGCTCCCTATCATCCCTGGTCTCGTGTTAGTCTAGAAGCAGAACATGATAGAAGGGGGAAGTAGGAGATATTCAAAGTCCTCAAACACATAACTGCACATGTTGGCAAGAACGTCGAGTCTGAGTTCATTTGTGAACCCATGTGAGACACTTTTCCTTTCCTTTCCTTTCCTTTCCTTTCCTTTCCTTTCCTTTCCTTTCCTTTCCTTTCCTTTCCTTTCCTTTCTTTCCTTTCCTTTCCTTTCCTTTTCTTTCTTTTCTTTTTCTTTTTTTGTTTTGTTTTGTTTTGTTTTCGTTTGGTTTGTTTTGGTTTTCTGAGGTAGGGTCTCAATCTAGCCCAGGCTGACCTGGAATTCAGTGGCCTCAAACTCATGGCGATCCTCCAACCTCTGCCTCCTGAGTGCTGGAATTAAAGAGCAACACTTTTGCTAATCAGAGAAACTGGAAGAACTGGAGATCCACCGTCATGAGTGGAGACAAAGAACATAAATGAAATGTGTTACTCTTAGTCGGTCCCCCAGTCCGACAGAAGCGACCTATGCAACTATGAATAAAAAGAAGAAACAACTATTAGCTGGATCTACAGTTGCTATGTTTGAGGTGAATGAGGACTTGACTTTGGTCAGAGGTGTTGTGAGTGCACCATGTCAAAAACATACATGAACAGGTTTGTGTCTTTCCACAGTATCAGAATTTATTGAACAACAATAAATTCACAAGGTACACCTATTTCACTGACAGATATTTGCCAATTATTACTGATTGCCTTAACAGCTAGCCATTGGCAAACACAGATTTTTTTTTTTTTAAGCAGAGTCTCGCTCTAGCCCAGGCTGACCTGGAACTCACTATATAGTCTCAGAGGAGCCTTGAACTCATGGTGATCCTCCTACCTCTGCCTCCCAAGTGCTGAGATTAAAGGCATGAGCCACCACACCCGGCAAGATTCTTTTATCCCGATCTTAACTAGTAATATTAACTCTCAGATCACATATTACAAGGCACACAATAAATATGCATATATAGATATGGATAGGTTATAGAATGGCTATAAAAGGGATAAAGAGGCCACTGCAGGGACTGCAGTAATGGGTGAGTGCTTGACATGCAAGCGAATTTCAGACCCTCAATACCACATAAATGCTGGATGGGCATGGCAGCCCCCTTGTAATCCCAGTGCTCAGAAGGCAAAGACAGGGGATTCCGCAGGGAAAAGCAGCTACTAGACTAGCCAAACCAGCAAACCCTGAGTTCAAGTTCAACCTGCCTCAGAAAATAAGGTGGAGAGAGATTGAAGAAAATACCCAACGTCAACCTCTGATGTCCACACGTATGTGCATACACATAGAGAGAGAGAGGGAGAGAGAGAGAGAGAGGCCACAGCAGAAAAAAAGGCTTTACTTGGGCTGGAGAGATGGCTTAGTGGCTAAACTCTTGCTTGTGAAGCCCAAGGACCCTGTTTCGAGGCTCTATTCTCCAAGACCCACATAAGCCAGATGCACAAGGTGGCGCATGCATCTGGAGTTCATTTGCAGTGGCTGGAGGCCCTGGTGTGCCCATTCTCTCTTTCTCTCTCTGCCTCTTTCTCTGTCTGTCACTCTCAAATAAATAAATAAAAATAAAAGTAAAAGGCTTTACTGGAGGCAGAGACAGAGGCAGAAGGCTAATAATAGAGACATAGAGTGCTTATCAGGGGAGGGGAGTGGAGGTTAGGTAATAAACTCTGTTCGGGGAAGGTCAGTGTTTTGAGGTCAGCCTCAGAGTTGAGTTGTACAATGTAGGAGAATGGAGTGTGGGGAGAGAAAGGCATTAAGATTAACGTATTAAAGAAGCCAGTGGGCAGAAAGACTGAAAACTCCCTCCCACCAAGACTACATGCAGCAAGATAGAGCATGTGTGAGAAGTGCTCTGCCGTCATGGGAAAAAGTTTGTGCTAAGTAAACGACCAATAATGGAACAAGACTCATGTGGCTTGGGACTTTTGGGTCTCAGAACGGCTCATTAGCCCACTTCCATTCTCAGGAAGGAGTGCCTTTGTTTTTCTCACTAAACTCTCTATTTCTACCACTATTCATGGGTCCCTGGTCCAATTCTTCGTTCTGGAAAAGAACCTGGAGCTCTCAGCAGGTACCCTCCAGACTGCTCCACACTGTTAACAGTGGTGGGACACAGAGGCTGTAGAGAAGTGCAGAATCAGGTCCAAACAGACAGACCATCAGATAGACAGATGGTAATTTGAGTAGGTGCCATCAGTGTTGGGGACAGAGCTGAGCTGAAGCCCCTTGGTGAAGTAGGGTAAGTAGGGTTTGAGAGCAACAGAACCTTCCTTCTTTCCTTCCTTCCTTCCTTCCTTCCTTCCTTCCTTCCTTCCTTCCTTCCTTCCTTCCTTTTTCTTTCTTTCTTTCTTTCTTTTTTCTTTCTTTTTTCTTTCTTTCTTTCATTCTTTCTTTCCTTCTTTCTTTCTTTCTTCTTTTTTTTTCAAGGTAAGGTCTCGCTGTAGCCCAGGCTGACCTGGAACTCACTATGTAGTCTCAGGCTGGCTTTGAACGCATGGTGATCCTCCTACCTCTGCCTCCCAAGTGCTGGGATTAAAGGGGTGCGCGACCACGCCTGGTTAACAGAGCCTTTCTGAGCTCCAATGGATTAAGGTGCCAAGTGGTTCCACAGTTACAAGGCTGTCCCCAGGCAGTGTCTCTTGAGTCCATTGTCTCATGCCAAAGAAGTATCAAGGAACACAAACCACGGTGAGCAAGGTGCAATAGATTTATGAAGGAAAGAGTGAAGAGAATTCTCAAGCAAGTGGGAAGGGCAACCTGAGAGGTGGTTGCCAGTGTGCACTTGTCTTTTATGGGGCTCATAGTGGGAACTGAATATAGAGACTGAGGCAATCTTTACCCACATTAGTTATTCTTTATCGGCTGTGGGCTGCACAAGTGAGGGGCTCCCACACCCTGTGCACGTCCCCTCTGCCCAGCTGAGAAGCTGATCATTCATTCATCCCTGTGTCAATCAGGGGAATGGTCACACATCGTGGTCACCTTGTCCACTCTCTCTCCCAAGTAGGTGTGCTTGTTCTCAAGGCTCTTTTTATTTTATTTTATTTTATTTTATTTTATTTTATTTTATTTTATTTTAATGTATTTATGAGAGAGAGAAAAAGAGAGAGAGGGAAAAAAAGAGAGAATGGGTACGCCAGGGCCTCCAGCTGCTGCAAACGAACTCCAGATGCATGCACTACCTTGTGCATTTGGCTTATGTGGGTCCTGGGGAATTGAACCTGGGTCCTCAGGTTTTGTATAGGCAAAGGCCTTAACCACAAAGCCATCTCTCCAGCTCTCATTTTCCTTTTTTGTCCTTGGGCCACATGACTATGGCTGTACTGGGCGCTGTGACTGGGTTGTAATTGGCTGTGGATCCTACTAACCCTTACTACCTATGCAGAGCTAAGGCCTAACTCACCGAGAAAGAGGTTCTCCACCGGTTAGTCCCTTGATGCTCCCACCAAGTGATTGGGTGACATCATCACCGTAGTTGGTGTCCACCTTAGTGTTTGGGTCCAGGTGAGGATGTCGTATCCTTTCCTCAGTTTGGTGTATTTGATAAGTTCTCAGACTGATTTTTTCCCCCAATATAGCCTTAATATGACCACGTGTTCCTATACTCCAATTTTCCTCTGATTAATTTATAAGAAATTACCCTTTTATGTTTAGGAATAAGTTATTTATCCATCTGTGCCTTGTGGGTGGTGCTGGGCAGGAGGTGGTATAATATGCTCACCAAAAGTCATCCTGCCTCTTCATTTGCACTGAAAATGGAGTCAAATGCTGCTTGTAAGACGAAGTCACCCAGGACAAGGCAAAGGCTGAAAAACCATATTTTCCTCAACATTGAGTAAGTTAGACCCAAACACAGCCTGAACTCAACAGATGTTAAACGCTTAAGCCAATAGCCCAAGTTCAGAGTGCTCCTTCCCTTGCCTGAGTGGCTTATCTACAACCTTCAAGAGACTCGGATCCTTTTATCACTGAGGAATGCAGGGAGGTGTCAGGAGATATGGAATGATGGGCTGTTAATGACTTTCTGGAACAGCAAGAGGACAATAAAAACGAAGGAGAGCCGGGCATGGTGCACGCTGTTAATCCCAGCCCTTGGGAGACAGAGGTAGGAGGATTATGGTGAGTTAGAGGCCATCCTGAGATTAAATAGTGAATTCCAGGTCACCCTGGGCTAGAGTGAGACCCTACCTTGAAACAAAAAACAAACAAACAAAGAAAACAACAACTAAGGAGTAGCAATTGAATTGTTAGAGCCTCATGTGTCTTTTTCATAAGGTATTTATGATATTTATGTCTTGTTTCACATGCTTTATTAGTTAAATCAGTGATAAATATTTATATATCCATAAAAGGGCTTTTTCACAATAGAAAAGGCCATCCATGCTACAGCATGTGTGTTATTTCTTTTTTTTAAATTTTATTTATTTGAGAAAGAGAAAACGGGGATGGGGGCAGGTGGAATGGACTACCACACCCTCTAGCCACTGGAAATGAACTCCAGATGCATGCACCACCCTGTGCATCTGGCTTATGTGGGTCCTGGGGAATCAAACCTTTGGCTTTGAACCTTGGTCCTTTGGCTTTACAAGCAAGTGCTTTAATTGCTAAGCCATATCTCCAGTTCTTGTATGTATTATTTCTTTCAATCACAGGTTTTCCTACTTAGAGGTGACTTAACTTTGGAAGGTGTGTTTCAAGGCCCTGGGTGATCATTAGGTACAACAATTAAGATAAATTAAGAGTCCTTTAAAAAGCTTTGCCTTTGGGCTGGAGAAATGGCTTAGCAGTTAAGGTACTTGCCTGCAAAGCTAAAGGACCAAGGTTCAATTCCCCAGGACCCACATAAGCCAGATGCATAAAGTGGTACATGCATCTGGAATTCATTTACAGTGGCTGGAGGCCTTGGTACACCCATTCTCTCTCTCTCTGCCTCTCTCAAATAAATAAAAAAATTTTTTTTTTTTTTTTTTTGGTTTTGCAAGGTAGGGTCTCACTCTGGTCCAGGCTGACCTGGAATTAACTATGTAGTCTCAGAGTGGCCTCGAACTCTCGGCGATCCTCCTACCTCTGTCTCCTGAGTGCTGGGATTAAAGGCATGCGCCATCACGCCCGGCTATAAAAAAATAAAATATTTTTTAAAAAACTTCACCTTATAAATTCCATTAAGAAGGTAAAAAATTGTAAATCAAAATGTACTATAAAAACAGGTATCTTTGGGGCAGTTAAGGTGACCTCTTCAGGTGGGGTGAGGATGAAGAGACAGAAATTGGCTAAGCAGCTGAGAGTTAACAGTCCCTCCCTCAAAGAGAAGGGTCTTTTTTGTGTGTGCAGGAGCAGGAAATGTCTTGAGCCTGTGGTGGGAGGGTCTGGCTTTATTTTCCTTATCTCTTTTTCCCTAAAACTTGATTAGAGGAGCCTAAATGTAGGCATGAGATCTGGTTTTTCCTTATCTCTTCTTCTCTAAAGGAGTTCTGCTTCCCTACAGATCTGACTGAAAGATGTGAATTGGATTATAAAGTGTTGCAAGGAAGTGGATGTATTTGGAAAGGATTATATTAAATGAGGTAACCCAGACCCAGAAAGCCAAATACCACATGTTCTCTCATATGTGGATCCTAGCTACAAATGTTTAGACTTGTTTGTGATTTGGGGTAAAAATCGGTAGCAGAGGCCAGGAAGCTAGACAGGGGCTATAAGGGAGGGAGGAGAGGGGACCACTTAAGGGGATGGCATTGTGTATATGTAAGTAGATGAACAGATTACCGGGGGTTGAATGGCCTAAGTGAGGCCAGGAGAAGAGACTGAGTAAAGGAAGGGTGGGGGCAGGGCTAATCAAAATCTAAGATGTTATGAATAAGCCTCACGGAACCTACTTTTTTGAATAATGGCATACCCAGAAGTCATAGACTTTAGTAGAAAAAAAACAGTGCCAGGGATGGGATACCTTCCAGTGAGTTGCTGGCCAGGAAGGACCCACATCCCCAAAAAACATTACAGGCTGGGCATGGTGGCACATGCCTTTAATCCCAGCACTTGGGAGGCAGAGGTAGAAGGATTGCCGTGAGTTCGATGCCACCCTGAGACTACATAGTTAATTCCTGGTCAGCCTGGACTAGAGCGAGACCCTTCCTTGAGAAACAAAACAAAACAAAACAAAAAAAAAACCATCACAGGCTGTTGCCAAGTTCTTGGTTTTCCACCAGAAATAGATGGTAAGACCCTGTTGCTGAAGACTCCACATACTTTGGCTGCAGGTCACTGAGAAATAAAGCTGGAGCTGAGCTGAAAACCTTCTCCTTGCAGACTAGCTGACAGAAAGCTGGAAAAAGCTATGCTGCATGCAGCTCCATGGGAGAGGGAAGTCTTCAGTGGTGAGAACTGTGGACACTGCAAGCCTTACGTATGGCCAGCCAGGCCAAATGACCAAATGGACACAATAGTGGCCTGTCTGTTATGGGGAAAACCAACTGCTTTGCAATTGCACTGGAGGCCCGCTCCATGGGAGGCAATACATGCCTGATACTGAAAATCTAAACAAAAGCCTATGGTGGGGGAGGTCATGAGACCTAGGAGTGTAACACCTACTGTTGTCCAGCTAAATGCATATATTATGCTCACCAAACTTCTCTGTAAGCATTTTTCTTGACATTCATAACCATATATTAATGCTACTCACTTTTGGCTAGAGAAGCTTCTCTTTTCAGATGGCACTGACCACTGGAATGACTCAAAAGGCACCATAGTGCTGAGAAGAAATGACAGAGGAGTGCTCAGCACTGTGACATCTCTATCACATCTTTCAAGGCTCAGGGTCCATTGCAGAAG
The DNA here is from genome assembly GCA_036365145.1 of Orientallactaga sibirica. Taxonomy (NCBI): domain Eukaryota; kingdom Metazoa; phylum Chordata; class Mammalia; order Rodentia; family Dipodidae; genus Orientallactaga; species Orientallactaga sibirica. Next base: position 1,106,867 of record JAEOAD010002855.1, on the reverse strand, counting down.
AGGTGGTGGGAAGAATGTAAGAGCCAAAGGAAGGGTAGGAGTGCTTACAATGCAAGCTTTCAGATACAAAATGGCCTGGATATCCATGACTTCACAGCGCCTGGTACTACCTGCACAAGTCCCTCGTAATAGGAGGAAAAGATGATGACATCAAAATAAAAAAGAGACTAATTGAGAGGGGTATGATGTAGAGTGGTAAAGAAGAAGGAATTATCATGGCTTATTGTCTATAAAGGTGTGGTGGCGCACGCCTTTAATCCCAGCACTCGGGAGGCAGAGGTAGAAGGATCACTGTGAGTTCGAGGCCACCCTGAGACTTCATAGTGAATTCCAGGTCAGCCTGGGCTAGAGGGAGACCCTACCTTGAAAAAAAAAAACAAAAAAAAAAATTATACTTTCCTCTGCTTAAACCCTAACTCTACCATAGGACTCATTCCACTAGCCACACCCTTTAGAGGGTCTTTAAGATTCTAACTTAGCTGATCCCCTGTCTAGCTATCCAATCATGTCTCCCTCCACTCCTTCCCCTGCTTTGGCCATATGGGTCGTCTGATTGTTACCCAAATATTTTAACGCCTTGTGTCTTAGCAGCTTTATCCTTGCTCTTCCTTCTACCTGGAACCTTCTCCTTTGAGCCCTGCACACGCCAGCTTCCCAATCTTCTCAGCTGCTAAAGCTGACTTTCCAGAGACCTTCCCTGATGGCCCATCCAAAGTACCCACTTTGCATCATTCCCAGCTCTCTTGCCCCTGTCTTATTTTCCTCCTAGCACTCAGAGCTACTCTCCCTTAGGACCACAACAACCTGCCCTGGGCTACCTCTCTTCACCCTGACGTTCAGAAAAGCCACCCTGAAATCGTCACGTATCTTACCTTTCCAGGGGTTGATGAGGAAGCTTGTGGTCTTTTCCTCTCTGACAGACTTTCTTAGCTGTTGTCAAATTTTTAAGTTTTTCTTTTCCCCTAAGAACTACACAGACTAATAATTTTTTAAAAGCCTGATGACTTTATTGAAAGTAACAAGAAACGTGTTTAAACAGGGAAAAGTGCCCCGGCAGTTCTTCTAGGTGTGGCAGGGAGGCAGGGGCAGCTGTTCCTCATTGCCTGGCTCCTCTGGCATGTGTCTACATGGGGTGAATTTCCCATTGACAAGCCCACTGTGACCTCCAATAAACCCTGTCAACACTTCATAGGAAAACATGGTGGACATTTTTAAAAACTGATATGGTACAAAAAATTATAAATAGTAGCTCCCCTCTCAGAAAAAAAAATAAACCAAAAAGAAAAGTCACTTCAGAAGAGCTCTATAAATCTTTATGTTCACTGCTGCCACAGAACCCTGTTTTGTTCTACAAACAACTCTGAACCTCCTACGTTCTCACATATAAGCTGACTATGACCCTGCGTTCCACTTGGATTTCAAGAAATGTAATTTTCTGTTTGACAGGAGGCATGTAGAAGGATATTAAACCCCTTTCATCTTGCTGCTCAGATGCCCTGGAGGGGCTGTCAGCTATTGAATAACTTTGCCTGGAGTGCAGAGGGATGTTCAGGAACAAGGCTTGCAGGCTGGCTGGCTCCTGCCTCAGCTGCCCAGGGAGACCCAGGTCTGACTTGCTATAATATATGGCAAGATCTCCGCAGGGAACTCATTTCAATACCTGATGTGCTGAATCTTGCCTAGGAAGAGGCTGACATTTCTCAAAGAATTCAACTTCATGATTTTAAAAATGCTCACCAACTATATCCTTAAAAATAGTAGTCACTGGTATTGGAGGTCTCTTTTTATTTTAACCAGCAGTGGCCTGGAAAGACCTATTTCCTCCAGCTTAGTGAGGTCAGTTTCCCTTTGTTGATTTAAATAAAAAATATCTCATATGTTGGCCTGGGAAACTTAGCATTTCCCCTGTGGGATAATTGAAGATTACAGGGGTTTATGTTTCTCAACAATGGCTTTCTGCTAGATTCTACCTCAAGCAATGAACACCGCTTACCCCAAGTGCAGCAGATTTTTGTTAAGCCTTTAGGATAGAGTTACACCACAGTATACCCCCAGCAAATTATTTAAAATTAAAATATTTGGATCCCTAGTCTAGAAAGTCTCTCAGGATGACTAAATGTGAAATGCTTTAATATGTACAGTGATTAAGCTCAATGTTTTATACGAGTCTGGCCACCCACCCCCAAGGCTGTTTTCCCACAACAAAATTTTTTGTTCCCCCCCCCCAAAAAAAAGCATGTTGGTAAAGGAAATACATTCCTTTTTCTGAAGAAATTCTGAGGCATGGTTCTAAACTCCCTCCACATCTTTGAAATTTTGATTAGAACAAATTCTCAGCTTATTGATTGATTTGATCTTATCCCTCAGGACATACAAGGGAGTAGAGGACATTTGAGTGGACAACTGGGACAAAGGTTGTGGCCTATGTTGTCTGTGGCGGACATTATCCTATCCACTCGCCAGTTGGTTCTGTCTGTTTGGGAGGCATGGGGAGTCCCTGTACACTTTGCAGTTAGTGGAGCCCTGGGACCAGCTGTAACCTATGTGCTATAAATGGAAAAACCTGAATCACGTCTCCGGTGTCAGGCTATTCAAAGGGTTCTTTCCTTTTACCTTCAGTGGGTAGTATTCCAGGTTGAGACTTCTCCGGCAGCCTGGGCCCTAGGACAATGTAGATGAGAGCCACTGACCCTCCCAAAGTTGATCTGCAGTGAATACAGCAAAAGTGTATTGTTGATGGGAGATAAAGAATACACGGTTGTTGCTTACCATGTTATAACCTAGCCTGACTTAACTGATATACTCTTGCAATACCCCTATAAAGTAGATCTTGTTGTTACAGTGAACCGCCTGGGATCCTTTGTATTTAATCCTGGATAGAAATCTTGGGAGGCAAGAAGAGGTGGTTAATGTGCTCGTCTTTAGCAGTACTTGTGTCCCTTGGCATTTGACATCAGTGAGCAACAGCAGCAGGTAGTGGGAGCAGCAACAGGTTATACCTGGCATGATAGATCTTGTGCAGGCCTAGGGAAGCAGGACCTAGCTGGATGGGTGTGAGAGCTCTTGGATCCAGGCACGGTGGCTCATGCGTTAATCTCAGTATGTGGAAGGCTGAGACAGAACGATTCCTGGGAGTTTGATGCCAGCCTGGGTCATAGAATGAGACCCTGTCTCAAAACTCCAAAAACATGGGCTGGAGAGATGGCTTAGCAGTTAAGGTGCTTGCCTGCAAAGCCTAAGGACCCAGGTTTGATTCCCTAGTATCCATATAAGCCAAATGCACAAGGTGGTGCATGAATCTGGAGTTCATTTGCAGGGGCTAGAGGCCCTGGAATGCACATTTGCTGTCTGTCTCTCTCACTTCCTCTCTCACTCTCTCTTTATGCCTCTCTGCTTCTCAAATAAAATAAATAAATAACAAAAAATTTAAAGTAAACCCTTATTAAAAAAATTATTTGTTTTTGGCCAGGCATGGTGGCACATGCCTTTAATCCCAGCACTTGGGAGGCAGAGGTAGGAGGATTGCCATGAGTTCAAGACCACCTTGAGACCACATAATGAATTCCAGGTCAGCCTGAGCTAGAGAGAGACCCTGCCTCTGAAAAGAAAAAAAAAAAAAAAAAAAAACACCCAAAACTTATTTTATTTATTTGAGAGAGAGAGGCACATAGAGAAAGAGTGAATGGGCTGAATGGGCATGCGAGGGCCTTCAGCTACTGCAAATCAACTCCAGACACATGGGCCACCTTGTGCATCTGGCTTATGTGGGTCCTGGGAAAGCAAACCTGGGTCCTTTGTCTTTGCAGGCAAGTGCCTTAATGGTTAAGCCATCCCTCTAGCCCATAAAAATTATTTTTAAAAAAATTCCAAAAACAAAGAAGCAAACAAAAAGTGTTATAACTTTGGTGTAGGCCTAGGGTTCTAAGATCCTAGCTGTAGAAGAGCCACAGCTCTTATGCTGGCCTGGGAATTCAGGATCTTTCAGCACTTGGGCATAGTTGGTATTGTGGCTTCCTAGCAGGGTTGCATATCAGGATTCCTCTGCCTTTGACAGGAGCCAGTGTTACAACTCCCAAGTCTTAGCCCTAAAGCTTGACAGATCTCTGAAACTCATCCAGGGCCTGCCATCTTTCTAATCTTGTAAATGGGTTTATGGAATTCAGGAAAAGCCTTTGAACGCCAAACCCTGAGTTCATGTCTGTTTTTAACCAAAGAATTGGATAAACCAGACTGAGAGGGATAATTTATAAAACATTACATTTTATTCAGAAACATATGAGGGACAGGGAGAGCCCATGTGGGAATAAGCATGGGCCTAAAATATTTTTTTAAAAATGTGAAAAGAGGGCTTAGCAGTTAAGGCACATGCCTGCGAAGCCTAAGGACCCCGGTTCAATTCTCCAGGTCCCATGTAAGCCAGATGCACAAGCGGGTGCACACATCTAGAGTTCATTTGCTGTGGCTAGAGGCCATGGCGTGCCCATTCTCACTCTACCTCTCTCTCTTTCCCTCTCTCTATCTCTAATAAATAAATAAATAAAAACAAAAAAAATGTGTAAAGAGGTTTTTCTAAAAAAGATGTACACTTCCAAAGAAATCAAAAGGCCATAAAAATAGTAACAAAGAAGGTTAGGTATGGTGGTGCACGCCTTTAATCCCAGCACTCGGGAAGCACAGGTAGGAGGATTGCTGTGAGTTTGAGGCCATCCTGAGACTACATAGATTAGCTTGGGCTAGAGCAAGACCCTGCTTCAAAAAACCAAAATAAATAAATAAATAAAACAAAGAAATATGTGGGAAGGACACAGTCTTGCCCGTGCAGAGACCCAGCATGGGAGTGTGAGCAGCTAAAGAGCTGGGAAAGAAGGTCCCTTCCGTGAGCCTTACTAAGCTATTTAGAGTCAAGATCCAGAAGAGACTGGTACACCTGTGTCAGGTGATTTGCCTGGGCTCAGAGATGGGGTCCACCCACACCTGGGTGGGGTGCACACTAGAGAGAAAAAGAGAGAGATCCAGTAGGATGAGTCAAGCAGACACTGAGTCCTGCAACTGAGCTGCAACCGAGGTGGGTAGGGTGAGCTGAGGTGGACATGGCAAGGGTATGACATGAGGTTCCTCTCTTGTGAGCCTCCCCTAGCAAGCTGCCTGACCAGTCCCCCTCAATCTGACTCTTTTCAGACTTCCAGCATCCTTTAGCTTCATCTCTCCATCCTTTCTCATCGTCTGCCGTCCCTCCTTCTTGCCCAGGCCATTTTCTCAACCTGTTGAGCCACCTTCTGTTGCTATGGTTGTTGTCAAAGTTGCCACCATCTAGAGACAGCTCCCGCTGCCTTGTGCTGCCAGGGAGGCTGCCGTCAGCCACCAATCTTGCTACAGTATCTGTTCAGCCGAATGACAGCTCTGCTGTGTTTGTAGCTTGGCCTGCCACCTGCTCACTTTGGCAGCGAGGCAGCAGGCTGTGCCACTGCTGCTGCCGCTCGCTATGCCGGCTGCTTTGCTTCATTCGCCTCTGTCCCACTGCCTCTGCTACTTCACTCTTCATATTACAGCTTAAACTGCCCGACTGAAAACAGGCCAAAAGACTGCTCAAGGGAAGCTTTTTATTAGGCATCACGTTGCAACAAAGGAGAGAACAGCACCAAATGAGCCAAACCGCCTGCTTATATAGCCAGAAATGTGACCTAGATAGCAACCACAGCAAACTACTCATACCAGTGAGAGTTTGGATGTGCACCAATCACCGACGTGTGTCTTTTACACCATCACAACTGTCCCTCTGGGATCATCAAGTGCTTATCAAGGCATGTGAAAGCACAAAATCTGGGACAAACTATCTGAAACTGTCCCGGCTGAGGCTGCACCTTCAGGAACTAGATAAGCAAGTGTGATCATTGTGTTTTCCTCAAGGTGTCTGCAGAGTGTTCCAAACAGCCAGTGATGGCAGGAGCTCAGTCTGGCTGGCTGGATGACTGGTAGTCTTTTTGCTCCAGGCAGACAGGACAGCAGGGGAGAGTCTAACAGCTGCCAATTAGGGAGTCGAATTGCCCCCATTCTCTACCAGCTTTGCTTATGTATAGGAAATGAACATCAGAAGGAGTGCTTACAAGAAGAACTTAAAGAACATCATTAACATGAATAGCAATGTCAACAGCCTTTAAAAGTGCTTCAGTAAGGTTGCCCAGTGCTCCAGTGAAAGATGATTCCTTCCCCTCACCTGTCTCTTCATTACCTTCATTTTATTAATGCATTGTCCTCAGAGCAAAGAAGTGGTGGAGGACGTTTTCAAAGGCAGCTTGTCTGGCCTGCAGTCTGTGTTCATCACGCTGATTTCGTGCGTGTGTTTGCGTACTTTCTGATGAGTGTCTTTAGAAACTCGCTTGGAGAATTTATGATTGTGCTATGGAAGGATGCCAATCAAACAGCACAGTGGAACTTTTAAGATGTGGTGTTTCATTTGATCCTCACGACACCTCTCTGTGTTAGACAGTTTCTTATTAGCCTCATTTTACAAGTGGCCCATGTGAAGTCTAGAGACATTAAAGAATTTGTCCTAAATGAGATAGATATGGGTAAATCCAGGTCTTGAACCCAAGTTTTCTACCTTCAGGTTCAGAGATCCTACGTTTATGGTTCCTTTCAAACACTTCTCTAAAAGAAAGTTTTTATTTTTATTTATTTGAGACAGACAGAGAGAAAGAGAGGGAGGGAGAATGGGCATGCCAGGGCCTCTAGCCACCACAAACGAACTTGACTCATGCGTCACCTCGTGTATCTGCTTACATGGGACCTGAAGAATCGAACTTGGGTCCTTAGGCTTTGCAGGCAAGCACCTTAACCACTAAGCCATCTCTCCAGCCCTTAACACCTCTTCATTGAGTACTATTTGCCTCATGCTTCCCATAGCTGGCATGTTAGCTACTTCTTTTGTTGCTATGAACAAATACCCAAGAAGAAGCAACTCAAGGGAAGAAGGGTGCTGCCGTCACCTTTGCATCACTGGATCCAACCAGAAGCAGCTTATGGAAGGAAACGCACACACACACATACACACACACACACACACAAACTTAAGATAAACAAGCATAAAATTCTGAAAGATGGCTGAGTAGGACCCAGCGCAGCACAGTGGCAAAGTTGCAGCTTTGCTTTTTGTCTTATACATGACAGACTTGGAGAGAAAAAGGTCAGCAACTCAGGAATGCTAGCTGGCACGGGCGCAATAAAAATAAATCAATAGTTACCCTGTGTGCGAGCGGCAAGGCAGCGAGACCCCAGGAGGTGAACCACCCCTCACACATGAGCCAGGGCCCAGGTGAAACCACAGAGGAACTGGCGAGATGAGCAAGAGTGCTGCTTCCATGGTGAGCCTGACAACCTGCACCAGGGTGACGGAGACAGAGACAGAGGACACTCAAACGTACCAAAGCAGAAATCCAGAAGCTGCTGAGAACTCAACACCAAAGTAGACTTAAAACACACCCACCACAACTCAGGGAATTTTGTGGAAGAGTGGGTGGAAAGATTGTAAGAGCCACAGGGTGGGAGGGAATATCCAGAAGCATTGTCCCTCGCCCCTTACAATGACTGGCTGCTGCTCTCACAATTCATAACCCACAACCAAATGGGGAACACCAGCAACCCCAATGAGGAGGGTCCTCAACAGAATGGGGGCAGGGAGGAGGGAAATGATGGTACAAACACAGGACGTGTCCAAACAAAGTTTCTACTTAATTAAAAAAATTAATTAATTAAAAGCCAGTACTTTCTATACAAAGATCTTGCAGAAAGGGACATTCCGACAAGACAGAATACTTTGACAATGGTCATTCTTCTAAGCCTAACATCACAGTAACACTGAGGCCTCACTCACGCCAGCAAAGGTGGGCACAGAGTGCATTTCCACCCTCAACAGAACATACCTTTCCCATGAAGTTTGCATGAGAAGGTGGGCTTGTGTCTTCACAACTTTTCCAATGCATTCACCAGTTCTTTTTCATATGGTCTGAATAGCACAATGTCATTAATAAGCTATACATATGTGATATTCTGCAACACATCCAGAAAGTCCAAGTACCTCCATATCATATCATAACAGAAGAGCAAGTCCATAAGCATCCCTACTGACCATCCCAAATGCATGAGAACTGTTTCAGATTTTCCTTGCCAAATGGCTAGAAAAGACTACATACTATGAGCAAATAAGATGCTTGGTTTTGTGTTTTGTTTGTTTGGTCTGTGTTCATTGGTATTTGAGTTGCCTGCTTCTTTAGTCTGGGATACCAAAGACAAAAGGAAGACATGGAAACTCATCACTATTGTTTCCTGGGTTCTGAGGTTCCTAGCCAGTCAGCCACCTTTTCTCCATTTTTTAAAGTTGTATTCTTATTTATTTATTTATTTATTTGAGAGAGAGAGAGAGAGAGAGAGAAAGGAAGGAAGGAAGGAAGGAAGGAAGGAAGGAAAGAAGGAAGGAAGGAAGGAAGGAAGGAAGGAAGAAAGAAAGAAAGAAAGAAAGAAAGAAAGAAAGAAAGAAGCAGACAGAGAATGAGCATGTCAGGGCCTCCAGCCACTGCAAATGAACTCCAGATGCATGCACCATCTTGTGCATCTGGCTTACATGGGTATTGGGGAATCGAACCTGTGTCCCTAGGCTTCATAGGTAAGTGCTTTATCCATTAAGCCATCTCTCCATTCCCTCTTCACCATTTTTTAGTTTCTTACATTTGTTTTATTTTCTTTTTTTTCATTTATTTATTTATTTATTTTGGTTTTTCAAGGTAAGGTCTCACTCTAGCTCAGGCTGACCTGGAATTCACTATGTAGTCTCAGGGTGGCCTCAAACTCACAGCAATCCTCCTATCTCTGCTTCTGGAGTGCTGGGATTAAGGCGTGTGTCACCACACCCAGCTGTTTCTTTTTAACATAACAAATGTGCAGGCATCCTCAGCATTGAAGGCTCTCCTTGGTAGAGCTTATTACAACAGTCAGATATCCTCTGAGGTCCATCTAAGTCCAGAATGATAATTTAAGTAGAGACACACGGTGGAGACTACCAACCCTGCTTCATTTAAGTCTTCAAGGATGGCACATACCACACACTCCAGGATGTGGTTCTGGTTTTGATTTACTATCTTGGGTGGGCTGGGGACAGTTTCAGAGGTTTGCTCTGGGCCTTCTCTGCTCTATTACTCTGCCCTCTGCAGGTCAGTGAACCAACATGGGGTTTCTGCTGACCATCAAGGACCTCTGTTTCAAATTCCGTGTTTGCAGACTGGGTCTACTGGGTGAGTCTATAGACCTAGGAGACCACGTTTGAGCTGGGCAGGCGCCTTAACCGCTAAGCCATCTCTCCAGCCCATGTGTGTATGTTTTTGCTTTGTTTTTATTTATTTATTTGAGAGCGATAGACAGAGAAAGAGGTAGAGAGAGAGAGAGAAAGAGAATGGTTGCACCAGGGCCTCCAGCCACTGCAAATGAACTCCAGGTGCATGTGCCACCTTGTGTATCTGGCTTACATGGTCCTGGGGAATCAAGCCTCAAACTGGGGTCCTTGGGCTTCACAGGCAAGCGCTTAACCACTAAGCCATCTCTCCAACCCCATGTGTGAATGTTTTTAAAGTATTTTATTTTATTTTATTTATTTGAGAGAAAATGAGACAAAGAAAAAAAGAAAGAGAACAAGCATGGGCATGCCAGGGACCCTAGCCACTGGAAATGAACTCCAGATGTAGGCGCCACCTAGTGCATCTGGTTTTATGTGGGTACTGGGGAATTGAACCCGGGTCCTTTGGCTTTGCAGGCAAGCACTTTGGCTGCTAAGCCATTTCTCCAGCCCTAGATGCACTGTAAATATGTCAAATATGAGGCGGACCCACAGTTAGGACAATTCCGATTCCTATAAGGGACGGATCTGTGTATGCAAAGTCCCTTGTAACTCCAAGTTGGTTTTCTTCCATCACAAGTGTTTCAGACCAATAGTCCTTAGCAAAAGCACGTGGATTGTGAACACAATCACAGGCCATGAATCATGTTTAACATCTTGTGAGCAAATCTTGTCAGGAGCAATATAAGATTGTGTCCTTTATTTAAATTTGTTTTTCTTCAGCCTTTGACCCTTTGGCTAGAACAGCTTACAGGTCAAAACTGTCCCTATTGAATGTTGATTCTTACTCACTAGACATGTCTATATAACCTTAAAGTGTGGGGTAAGGCTTCTGTGGAAAGATGCCAAGCCACACTGTGGATTATACAAATAGAAATAAGGTTTCATGTCCAAAAGAGAGGCAAAAATGACAGTCTGACAAACCGAATGTCAATGTTGTACTCTACAATGCTGTGGGAATGTAAGTTGGTTCAGCATCTATCTATGGAAAACAATTTGCTGTTCATCATTATCTCCTATAGTTAGACATATACATCTAGTTGTTTCATTATTGAAATAGCATCACATACACCAGTAAAAATATTCAGCGTGTCAATTTTCTTAGTAGAAAAAAAAAAGAACAAAATCTGATAAATTTCATTATCAGGAGAATAAATAGCATGTGAAATGCTCAGAGGAGCATTATACAACAATAAAAAAAATTATTTCCAGCTATCTCTATGAACATGGACACATCTTGGAAATAAAAGCTGAGTGGGATAAGAGTCCAGTTGCAGAAAGCTATCAACTCTCTCTAATACCATATATATTTATTTCCCATGCTAGGGATCCAACTCAAGGCCTTGTATTGGGGGAGAGGTACAGTTAGGGAGACTGGACCCCTGAAGGTAAAAAAGACAGGAAAGTTTGCACTTGTTAGAAATCAAAGATGATCTGACTTTTTATCTCTTGCCTAGTTCCCTAGACCTGTTTTTCTACAAACAATCAGGACCCCTTCTGGGAGAGAGGTCTTTCATAGGATTTAAACATTGTGGTTGGTCAAGTTTAACCCTCAGAGCTTGGTGCCAGGGCTAACCTCTTCCTGAGACAGCCCCTAGCCCTGACCAACCAGCCATCCCTCTGGTTCACCGGGGCTGGAAGACAGTCTACCACCCTAACGTTATAAATACCATTGCAAAGGAAGGGCAGGCTCTCTGACCACTTGGGAACTTCTAGCTGTGGGCGAGTTTTGCCTCAGCTGGGCCTGGGCTGGCTAGACCCAGGCCCAACAGGGAGGGCCCTCTAGTCCTTATTCTTCACTTGGGCTCCTTTATCCCCTCCAGCTCCCCACATGGCAGGAGCTTCTTGAACTTTCTTTTCTTTCCATGCTTTTTCCCAGGCCCTCCACGTGAGATCTCTAGCCATGTGGGTGCCTTTCCTTGGCTCTGTACTTCCCTCAACACGTATAGCAATTTAATAATTATCCTTCTCAGTCTTCTTTTTATTCATTTCTTTGATTAAAATTAGAAAAGAACCTAGGGTTTGGGGTTCAAGGACTTTCCTGGACCCCTGCACCCTGTTACAGTATACTCTAGGCAAGTGTTCCACCACTGAGCTGTGCCTCATCTAGTCCCTTTGTTAAGCTCAAAGACAAAATAATTTCTACACGCATACACCTTTTTAAAACAACAACAACAAAATGCCTTAATTAAAAACTACATAGCTGGCCCTGGTGGCATGTACCTTCAATCCCAGCACTCAGGAAACAATGATAGGAGGATTGCTGGGTTCCTTTATTTAAATTTGTTTTTCTTCAGCCTGAGACAACATAGTGAATTCCAGGTAGTCTGGGCTTACTCACTAGAGCAAAACCCTGCCTCATGGGCTGGAGAAATGGCTTAGCCAAAAGAGGTTAACAGCTGACTGCCTGCAAAGCCAAAGGATCCATCTATTTGATTCTCCAAGACCCATAGTTAACATGTACATCAGATGTTTCAAAGGGGCACGTAAAAATATTCAGTGTCTGTAGTTCATTTGCATTAGTGGATAAATAGCTGGAGGCCCTGGCATGATACCATTCTCTCTCTGTCTGCCTCTCTATCTCTCTCTCTCAACTTTCAAATAAATAAATAAATTAATTAATTTTTTAAAAACCCTGCCTCATAAAACCAAAAAAAAAGAAAGGAAGGAAGGAAGGAAGGAAGGAAGGAGAGAAGGAAGGGGAAAGAAAAGAAGAGAAGAGAAGAGAAGAGAAGAGAAGAGAAGAGAAGAGAAGAGAAAAGACTCCAAGGAACTAAGGCTTAGGCGCCCAGTTCTTGTCTTTGTGTCAGTATACTTACCCTTATACTTTCTCCTCTTTCCTCCAGCTGCAGGATTTCCAGTTTATGTGTCCTGTTGCTCTCTCTCTCTCTCTCTCTCTCTTCCTTGACTCCAATAAACTGTTCTTGAGTTCCCTTCTGTTGCAGACAGCTTCAGGTTCGCTGAGATGAACTTCCAGACCAGGCACAGTTATGGAGGAAGGGATATTATTTATTGAAGCTTACAGATCCAGGGGAAGTAACATAATGGCAGAAGAAGCGGCCTCCTCTCCTCAGGGCCAAGCAGAGAGAGCAAAAGCCAACCAGCCACCACAGCACACAGAGCAAAACTACAGCCAAAAGGTCACACAGCACACTTCAGGAACTCTTGCTAGGCACATTTGCATATCTTTACAATGGAATCTCAAACCATCACCACACCTTAAGACCAGCCCCCAGTGACATTGCCTCTAGCAAGGTGATTGCAGATGCAAACTATTACTAATAAAACACTGAATATATTGGGGGACATATATTCAAACTACCACACCTTCTGAGTCCATTTTTATCATCATCATTATTATTATTTGGTGTTTCGAGGTAGGGTCTCACTTTAGCCCATGCTGACCTGGAATTCACTCTGTATTCTCAGGGTGGCCTCGAACTCATAGCGATCCTCCTACCTCTGCCTCCCAAGTGCTGGGATTAAAGGTGTGCGCCACCACGCCCCGCTCTTTGTTTTGTATTTCAAGATAAATTCTCACTGTAGCTCAGGCTGACCTGGAATTCTTCTGGCTGGCCTCGAACTCACAGTGATCCTACCTCTGCCTCCCTAGTACTGGGAGTGTCAAGAAGTCAGGATCAGTTTCAGACTGAGACAACTTAAATTGTGAACTTCCCAGGCCAGTTGCTGGGTCTTGGGTCTCGAAAGCAGAGAATTCCAAGATGATCCCCTGCATCCCATTCCACTGGTCCTAGTACTTAGTATGTTTGCCTGTGGGTAGAATTCTGGTTTCGAACGTCTTCATCACTTTTCCCCAGATGCTCCAGGACTTAGACAGCAAAATTGAAAACAGAACGAAAATGAAAATGTTCCACAATTTAAGACTGTGTGCAACGTCCTTCTACTGAGCTCAGCTGTGATTCGTACTCTGCACACAGGAGGGCGCTGTTACTATGGCTTAAAGCGGACATGGTCGAGACATTCTTGACGGAAACTAGGCCTGTGGAATTCTCCAGATGGGAGCACGAAGAGAACCCGGCTCGCAGTGTCCTGGGCACCACATCTGGGAGCGAGATGTGCTTTCGTGCACCTGGAGGGAGCATCCTTGAGAGAAGAACATCTGTGCAGGAACAGAATTGGTTCATCAAACATCCATTTTGGAGTCTGACCTGAAATCAAAGATGAGGGTCTAGAGAGATGGCTTAGAGGTTAAGGTGCTTGCCTGTGAAGTCTAAGGACTCAGGTTTGATTCCCCAGGACCTATGGTAAGCCAGATGCAAGGGTGGCACACATGTCTGGAGTTTTTTGCAGTGGCTGGAAGCCCACTCTCTTCTATATCTGCCTTTTTCTCTCTCAAATAAATAAAATATTTTAAAAATAATAAAAATAAAGCCGAGCATAGTGGCGCATGCCTTTAATCCCAGCACTTGGGAGGCAGAGGTAGGAGGATCACTGTGAGTTTAAGGCCACCCTGAGATTACATAGGGAATTCCAGGTCAGCCTGGGTTAGAGTGAGACCCTACCTTGAAAATAAATAAATAAATAAATAAATAAATAAAATGAATGACAAAGAGCAAGTTGTTTGGCCTAATATTAGAAGCATTACCTGAGTGTGGGGAGCACTAAACATGGGTATGCACTACTTATAGCATCCAACACAGGACTTGCTGATGTACAGAGGAGCTCAATTATGTTTCAGAAAATGAATGAGTTGTTTATGATTCCACAGATCTTACTAGACTGAAGAAAACAAATGTACTGGGGCTTTAAAGACTTTGAAATAAAGAATCTCTTCAGAACAGAGTCGCAAGCCAGTGTATAGCAAATGTACTTGGCCTCATGTAATCAGAAGGGACAGAGCAGAGAGAAAAGTGCTTGGGACTTGGGAATCAAGAGGAGACTGAGGATCTCCTGAGACCTACCACGAAGCACTACCCACCGGATTCCTGACTGGGCTGGGAGGGGAGGAGCTGTTAGGGACTGACCTTAGAAAAGGAATGGGCTTTTGGCTTGGCTGGGCTGTGCTTGTGAGGGTCACCGGTGCTCAGCAGTGGCTCCATCCAAAGGAGAGCTGGAACTACCGGGGGCCTCCGGCTTTCCCATCACCACCGCCTGTGGAGGAGCCTCCCATCTAAAGGCATCTTCAAGGGAGCTCTCACTTCCTCAAATGCAATTCTGAGTGTGTCACAAGGGATCTTGGGTCATCTCTTCCCTTGTACAATGAGATCTAAAGAGCAGTTTCTGCCCCTGTGATTTCTTTCCTGTCATCACTGTTTAGGGGCGGGGTGGCCTTGAACTTCTGATTTTCTTGGCTCTACTGTTCAAGTTCTGGGTTTATAGACATGTGCCACCATGGCCAGTTTTATATAGTGCTGGTGATCACATCTCAGGATTCATGCATGCTAAGCAAGCACTCTGTACAAACTGAGCTCCAGCCCCTAATTTATTTTATTTTACATTTTTTTTTTTTTTTTTTGAAAACAAGATCTTGTCATGTAGGCAGACCTCTGATGCTGAAAACAGGATCTTGTCATATAGGCAGATCTCCAATGCTGGGTGTGCACATCACCACACCCAGCAGGCTTTTTTTTTTTTTTTTTTTTTTTTAACCAGAATGCTTCCCTTGGCCTCATGACCTGAGCAGAGCAGCGAAGCATCTCCCCTAGGCGTGAGGCTGTTCAGAGGAAGGTCAGCCCCTCTGCCTTTGATCTCCTGGCAGGAAGCAATGAAAGTCCTTTTCCACATGCCTACTGCAGCTATATTTTCCAAATTCAAAAGCAAGACTTGTTATCCATTTAGTACATATGACTTTCTAAAGAAGTGAATTTGGACCAAGAGGAAATACAGGATGTATGCCCATGCCTCCCGGGATATTATTGCTTCTGGGGATCCCTATCAGAGGTGCCATCTGCTTGTACCATGGACTCTTGACTGTGGATGTGGTGCAGACACCAGTGGCATGGGGCCCTTATTTAACTCCTGCTCTACTTTTCCAGGAACCTTGCTGGCACGAAAGTTTATATCTAGGAAACTCTTCCCTGATGTCATTCACTCGTCTTACCTGCATCAGAAACTCTCTCCCACGAAGGCCCTGCAAGGCGCTCTCACCTTCAACTTTTAGAATACAGCCCTGATTCTTTTTGAAATACTGATCCAACAAATCTACCCAAATAAATCTGATAGTGACCTGACAGTCCGAACACCGCCTGAGGAAAAAAAGAAATGGTGAAAACCACCATCCACTCTAACTCTTTGGAGTTCCTCCCATGGGAATGCAGTTGTGAGGGTGCTTCAGGGAGCTACAATGGATGAACTCAAGGTTTCTTCCCTCTCACATCTGAGTGTGTGTGGTGGTTCGAATGTAGCTTCTCCTGGGCTCGTGTGTTTGGAATACTTAGTCCCCAGCTGGGCTTTTGTGAGGTGGAGCCCTGCCGGAGGAAGTGCATCTCTGGGGTGGGCTTTGGGACAATATAGACTTAGCTTACTTTCACTGCTTCCTCCTAGCTGATGTGATAAGATGTGATGCCTTGACTGCTTCTGCTCTGCTATGCTTGCTCTGCCATGATGAAATGTCCCATCAAATCTATAAACCAAAATCAGCCCTTTCCTCCCATCAGTAGCTTCTGGTCAGGTGTTTTGTCCCAGCAAATAGAAGGTAACTGCTATAGTGTGATTAAAAAAAAAAAAAAAAAGATCATTGGGCTGGAGAGATGACTTAGAGGTTAAGGTGCTTGCCTGTGAAGCCTAAGGACATAGGTTCAATTCCCAGGACCTCGGGAGGCAGAAGGTGGCACATGGGGAGGATTGCAGTGGCTGGAGACCCTGGCAAGCCTTTCAACTCTCGGCTCTTCCTCTCTAAAATAAATAAATAGGGGCTGAGAGATAGCTTAGCAGTTAGTTGCCTGTGAATAAGGTCCCAGGATGCACAAGGTGGAGCATAGCCTTTGGGGCTAGAGTGAGACCCTACCCATTCTCTCTCTCTTTCTCTCTGTCTCTAATAAATAATAAAAAAAAAAAAAAAAATATTTTTTAAATAAATAAACAAATAAATATTTTTTTAAAAATTTAAAAATGATCATTGAACATCCTTTAATTCCACTACTTGGGAGGCAGAGGTATGAGGATCACCATGAGTTCAAGGCCACCCTGAGACTACATAGTGAATCCAGGTCAGCCTGGGTTAAAGTGAGACCCTACCTCAAAAAAACTAAAAAAACTAAAAAAAAAAAAAAAAAACTCAACTCCTCATCTACCAGAACAGAAGCCCTACTTCCTTCTGGCAGGAGTTCAATAAATGCCCAGGACCTCTGAGTGGTCTAATAGAATAGGCTTCTCTTCTTAAGGAGCTTAGAGACTAACAGATAAGAACCGGTTCTGCTAAAATGAACACACACTATAGCTTGCCACGGAGGCTATACCAGGGGTTCAAGAGCATGACAAGGCTACTTTTGTGGCTTACTGCATAGAAGGAGGAAGAAACGGCTCTGATTGGCATCCCTGGGAGCTGTCTGCTGGTTTCCTTCCTGCCAGAAGGAAAACGTCACTCCAAACCCACTTGACACAGAGTAAGTTTCAGGCCTTCATCCAGCCACTGTGATTACAGTTCAGGAACCAATAGGCCGGCTGCCAATGGCACTCACCTGAAGGAAGAAGGGAAGCCCAGGAGCTGGTCACAGGACAGGTAGAGCAGCAGAGTGGACAGGATGCAGGAAGTATGAGTACATTGGTATCTGCACATTGAACTCCACAGAGTAGGCATGAAATCCAGAAGAATGTTAGATGTGCAGCTGTGCAGCTTTGACCTTGTACCACACTGGGGCCCTGCACCAAGAGCTTATAGGTTAAAAAACAAACCAAGGGCTGGAGAGATGGGTCAGCGGTTAAGGCACTTGCCTGCAAAGCCTAACTACCTGGGTTCGATTTCCCAGTACCCATGTAAAGCCAGATGCACAAAGTGGCACATGCATCTGGAGTTTGATTTCAGCAGCTAGAGGCCCTGTGTGTCCATTCTCTCTGTCTCTCTGTCTCTCTATATATTTCTATCTCTCTGTTTGCAAATAAGTAAATAAAATATTAAAACAGAAATTAAAAAAAAAAAAGCCAGGAGTGGTGGCCAACGTCTCTAATCCCAGTACTCAGGACGCAGAGGATTTCTGTGAGTTCCAGGCCACCCTGAGACTACCTATTGAATTCCAGATCAGCCTGGGCTAGAGTGAGACCCTACCTGGAAAAGCAGGAAAACAAACAAACAAACAAACAAACAACAGCAAAAAACACTCTAGGATCCTGGCATAACAGCACTTCACTATCCATCTGACCTGACAACCCCACAGATTCTCAGGTTCTTTAGTGCTATTTGGGCCTCCCAACATCCCTGGGAGGTGTGTAAACTAATAATTATCATAGCTTCACTATGCAGACAAAAGGAAAAAGTTCAGTTTCAGAGAAGTTACACAACTTGCCAAATTACACCTTCATGGCATAGTTGAGGATCTGAACCAGCATGTAGACTTCTTAAAGACATAAAGGGTCTATCCAAACAGACAAGTGTTTTCCAAAAGCCTTACAGTAGTGACTGCTATCGTTCCTCCCCAATATCTTCTCTCTCTAACAACACAATAGAAGTTTTACTGTATCGGTGGCAGTAGGCAGTAGAAACTAAAGCTAAAGAATACATTTCCCGGGCTGGAGAGATGGCTTAGCGGTTAAGGAGCCTGTCTGCTAAGCCTAAGAACCCGGTTCTAATCTCCAGGTCCCCCGTTTAGCCAGATGCAAAGTGACGCAAGGGCGCAATGCCGCACTTGACCACAAGGGGGCGCATGCATCTGGATTTCGTTCACAGCAGCTGAGAGACTGCTGGCGCGCCCATCTCTATCTGTCTCCCTCTCCCTCTCTGTCTGTCTGTCTCTCTCTGTGTCTCTCTCCAAAAATAAATAAAATTAAAAAAAAATTTAAGGAAAAAAAGAAAAAAAAAAAGAATACATTTTCCAACAGCCCTTGAAACTACTGTTGTCTATGTAGTGATATTCAAGTCAGCATGAGTTATAAGTAGAAGTGGTCCTGGTATGCAAAAACTTACAGGCTAGACTCTGAAAATGATACCACGAGCCTTTCTCCATCCTGAATGGTAGACATGCACAATGTGATGGCTGGAGCTGAGAAAGGTGTTTTGGCCCACTCACCTGGCATTGTGTGAAAGAAAAAAGTAAGCTGACGTTTAAGTCATTGTATCTTGGTTTACTTTGTTATCACAGTCTAACATTTACTGTAACTATGTGTTAGACAACAGTCATAAGGAAAGGAAATTGTAGGGCAGTAAAGAATAGAAGGACACATTCCCAGTGGGCTGTGCCTGATGCAACCACATGAGTTATAGTTACCATAGTGGGCCCCATCCTTAGACATACAGAAGGAGCTCCCCTGCTTCTTACTGCATTCTCAGGGAGCCAGAAGTCACCCTTTCCCTCACAGTGATTTCAAGTAATGTGATCAAAGAGCCCCAGACATAGGGTCAGAATACCTGAGGTCCAATTCTAAGCTCTGCCCTGTCTGCCTCACTCAAGTTGCTTAATCTTGGTTTAGATCTCTTCATCTGTGAAATGAAGACGATGGTACCTGCCTCTATGTGTATTGTGAGGCCATGTAATAGACACTCCCCCCCCCCACTGCCCATGCTGAACAGCCTTGTGACACTTGAGTCCTGGACAGAACTCTACTTAGCCTTTTGCCTCATCAACTCAGCAAGGCAAAGAAGGACGGGAGGAGCTTGTGGGGATCTGCCAGGCTGCACCAGTGGCCTGAGACTGATGGGCAGAGAGAGCTGACTGTCACACTTCCATAAGCCAGGAGTCTTTTTACAAATAGAGTGGATCTGTGACGCCTGGAGAAAGGAGAGCCAGTGGCATTTGGGAAACACCACAGTGGGGGCCCTTGTGTGGCTGGAGTGCTAAGATCATGATCAGAGCCTCTGAGCTATGGCTTGACCTTTGGGGTTAGAAGTGCCTGTGCAAGAATGACTGATTGGTTCAAGTTCTGTGTGTCACTGTTCTGGTGGCTCCAGTCTGCAGTGTGAAACCTGGGAAAACATCTCTTTCTGGACAACCCAGGACTGACCTCATCAAGCAGAACCCCTCCTGCATGTCAGGAGAAGCTTTCTGAGCAAATCAGCAACAATTAGACATTGTGCAAGGAGGCTGATCACAGTTCAGGTTCCAATCCCACAGCCAGTATTCTTGAATATCAGCTTACAGCCACTCAAGAGAGGTGGTGTCCACCAGAGGACTTGAGCTCCTCACGCTGTCTCTGGCTTCTTGGCTCCCACTCATCTCCATTGTGGCTGGCTCCTCTGGTGTAGTGGAGTCCCACCCATGTGTGTGGCTCCACCCTTCTGGGTCCTAGGGAGCTGAGCTTCAGTATCCACCGGCCCACCCCCATCCGAAACCCAGGTATCCTCACTTAGTCTGGTCCAGGTCAGTTAATGAGAATACTGGGACATTCTCCTTTCATTCAGATAGTGACTGAGGCTCCTCACTGGTGAAGCATGACTCAGTCCTGCAGGGCACAGTTCTCCCTTCTCTACTGGGAGTTCCCAATGTGTATTTATACAATTTAGGTAGTACAAAGATTTTTTTAAGTCATACAAAATTTTAAAAATCATATTATAAGCCGGGCGTGGTGGCGCACGCCTTTAATCCCAGCACTCGGGAGGCAGAGGTAGGAGGATCGCCGAGAGTTCGAGGCCACCCTGAGACTACATAGTTAATTCCAGGTCAGCCTGGACCAGAGTGAGACCCTACCTTGCAAAACCAAAAAAAAAAAAAAAAAATCATATTATAAGTCATGTGCTTACTGTTAAAGGTACAGAAAAAAAATAATCAGCCCAGTGAAGTGGTGATTTCCTGGGTATGGTTAATTAGGACAATGCTAAAATGTAAAAGTTTGATGTAGATCTAAAAGCCGTAAGGACTAAATGATGGTACAGGTAGCCTGTGACACAGACAAAGGTGATGCTGTGGAAATGCTCTTTTCTATACTTCTGCTCCAGGTGAAAAGGAGAAAGACAATTGCTCCATGGACCCAAATACTTCCCTCAGCTCACAAGTTCACAAATGCAATCCTCCCCAGCAGGATTATGTGCCTGGAAATGCAAATGAAGATAGCAAGTGTAGCCCAGCTATTATCCCAGCACTGGTGAGCGTGAAACAGAAGAAGGATTGTGAGTTCAAGACCAGCCTGGGCCACGTCATAAAAGACTCAAAGAAATAAAATCCAAAAACTTATAGTAAATCAGATTTGCATTTAAGAACTTGATTCAGGAAGAGATATCTCAGTGGTTAAAGGCACCTGCTTGCAAAGCCTGATAGCCTGAGTTCAATTCCCTAGTATGTACATAAAGCCAGATGCACAAAGTGGTGCATGCATCTGGAGTTTGTTTGCAGTAGCAAGGGGCCCTCATGCACCCAAACACACTGTCACTCTCTTTGTCTCTCAAATAAATAAAAATAGCTTTTTTTGTTGTTTGTTTTTTCAAGGTATGGTCTCATTCTATCCCAGGCATAAAAATATTTTTTTTTAAAGACATTGAGCCAGACATGGTGACACACACCTTCAATCCCAGCACTCAGGAGGCAGAGGTAGGAGGATTGCCATGAATTCAAGGCCACCCTGAGACTACATACTGAATTCCATGTTAGCCTGGACTAGAGTGAGACCCTATCTCGAAAAACAAAAACAAAACAAAAAATACAAATATAAATAAAAAAATAAATAGGAAGTTGATCTGTGGCAGGAAAATGGCTCAGTAGATAAGAGTGCTTGCTGCTCAAGCCTGAGGGCTGGAGCTTGATCCCCAGCACTCACATAAATAGCTGTGCATGGCTGTGCATACCTGTAACTCCAGCTGAGACGGGGAGAGACGGGAGGACCACTAGGGCTCACTGGCCATCCAGTCTCACTGCAGAATGGTACAATCACTAGGACTCTATCCCAGGGAAATAAGGCAGAAGTGATAAAGAAGGCCACCCCATGTCATCCTCTGCATGTATGTGCCCAGGGCACATGCATGTGCATGCATATGTACATGCACCACACACATATATCTGCACATAGCAACAAATGATTCTGAAAAAAGGTTGGCAGAAAAAAAGCACAGGACGTCCTGTTTATTATGAACTCAGATTAATTATTATATGGGACATATTTATACTGAAAATTATTCATTCATAACTTGATATGCTGAGTTAACTGGGAATGCTGTATTTTATTTGACAACTCTGGCAGTCCTACTCTGACAGTTTAATTTCTTCCAAATTCCTCCTGCTTGCTCCCACAAACCAGGCCTGGCAAACCAACCTGCGTTGCTGTCTTTCAGATCCCCTTCTTCCTCCTCAGTTTAGGCCTTTGGGTCTCAGCCCAAAGAGGAGGGGGCATGCTTGCCTGACTTGTTTTCCTATCCACAAATATGTCACCTCTGACTCCTGCCTTCACAGTCATCTCCTTAGAATGCAAACTCTTGTCCCTCCCAAAGCCCCTGCAGGTGGCCCTTCTCCTGCTGGAAGTGGCAGATTCGTTCACGTGCCTGAGTCACCCCATTCCCGTCCCTCTACACCCTCACATCGGTGGCGTAGCTTTTCCCTTCCTTCATTGACCCCTGTTATGAAGTAGCCTCTGCATTGTTCTCACAACCAGGACACAATCCTGGTGACAATCTGACTTGGGTCTTCTGATACTGATCCCAGAGACTCCTCCCAGCACCTCAGCTCTCCCAGCTGCTGGGCATATCTGTGAGTGCTGGAGGGGAGGAGCCTGAGGGGGGACCAAATCCCAGCAGTGGGGCTTCAGGTCCCTTGAGGTACCAAAAGGTAAGAGGAGCAGAAAAGGGACAAATAGAAGGATGAAAAGAAGCAGTCTGAGAATGGGGTTCTTCCTCTGCATCTATTGTAGTCTCCATTTAAGGGGAGACTACATGTCCTGAATTTACCTAATCCTTACAATTTACAGGTTCAACAACCTGGAAATGAAGCTGCATGACTAGCCCTCCACCGTGTCAAAGAAACGTCCAGTAATAAGACTCGTGCCATTTACTGAACTCTGCCTCCCATCCTGCAAGGCCCTCTCTCCCAACCCTGGCTCCCCCAGGACCAGAGCAGGAAAACAAACCATTTCTCTTCTTCAGGTTCTGTGCTCATTATTCCATCCATGGCAACTTCATTCAGCTTGGTGTGTTGACTGGGTGTTGATTGGGATTGTGCTATGAATGTTTTCAGAAAAAATAAAATAAAAAAGGAGGATGGATTCCTTCATGGCTTCTGGAGCCAACAGCTGGGTAAACAGGACTGATCTATTTTTCAAAACAGTATGTGCAGAATGGAATCTGGGATGGCCGGACCCCCCTCTCTGAGAGCATTTTCATAGCAAGACACTTCAGTTTGCTGAGTCAACAACTCAGAGAGGTTAGCAAGTGCAATGGTACAAACCTGTCATCCCGGCACTTGGGAGGTGAAGGCAGGAGGATCAGGAGTTTGAGGCCTGCTTTAGCTACACAGTGAGTTTGAGGCCAGCCTGGGCTACGTGAGACCCCATAAAAAAAGAGGAGAAGCTGGGTGTGGTGGTGCATGCCTTTAATCCTAGCACTCGGGAGGCAGAGGTAGGAGGATCGCCGTGAGTTCAAGGCCACCCTGAGGCTTCATAGTGAATTCCAGGTCAGCCTGAGCTAGAGTGAAACCCTACCTCGAAAAACCAAAAAAAAAAAGAGAGAGAGAGAGAGAGGGAGAGAGAGAGACAGAGAGGGAGGAGAGAGAGAGAGACTAAGAAAGGTTTTCTTAAATCCTAAAAATACTACCTTAATGCTGGGCTGCATAGTTTAGCAGTAAACTGCTTGCCAGCATGCATAAGACCCAGGGTCCAATCTGCAGCACCTCAAAATAAACAAGTAAGGGGCTAGGGACATAGCTCAGTGGTTAAAAGCACCTTCTTGCAAAGTCTGACAGCACAGGGTTCAGTTCCCTAACCACTCACATAAAATCATTCCCTAAAAGTGGCACAGGTGTCTGGCATTCTGTTAGCAGTGGCAAGAGGCACTGGCATGCCTCATGTACACATATGCATGCACGCATGCGCACACACACACACATTCACAAATAAGTAAATAAATAGTGTATAAATTTCACTGTATTTAGACAGCATTAGGTTTTTCTTTTTTCTTTTTCTTTTTTTACCTTTGCAAATATCACATCATGTACAGCACTCATATCAGGAAGTACATGACATTTTCTTGTCTCACTCTGAAATACCCTGATTGGTCAGTACTTCCCTTCTCTCTCTCTCTCCCTCCCTCCCTCTCTTTCTCTCCCCCCCCCCCCCGCCCCGCACTTTACTTGCTTTCTGCTCCACCTCCCACAACTCACCAGACCACACTGTGTGACCCCCTCCTACACAATCCACTCGAATGTGGCCTCAGCAAGTAATCTTTCAGCCTAATCAAGAAGACAAGGGAGGCTGAGAGATGGCTTGGCGGTTAAGGCACTTGCCTGCAAAGCCAAAGGACCCAGGTTTGATTAACCAGAACCCACAAAAGCCAGACGTACAAAGTGGTGCATGCATTTGGGGCTGGAGGTCCTGGCACTCCCATCTCTTCCCCCCCACCCCCTGCCATCTGCCTCTTTCTGTCTCTCAAATAAATAATTTTTTTTTTAAAAGACTAGCCTTCTGCCTCTCCTGCAGCCACTGCTCAGCCCAGTTTTGTAGCTGGCTTCTCATCTCATAATCTCCACATTGGACACTACCTCAAACATCAAGCCTTTAGACTGGGTCAGAACATGGGTGCTTCTTTGAACCTCAGGAGTGATGGTCTGAGGTGGATCACAGGCCAGCACCCTCTAGTGCTGGAGGACACCCTCCACGAGGCAGACCACAGCTGATGGCTTGTTGTAACGAAGGTGTTTTCTTTAGCAATGCCAAATCTGCTTGCTTAGAAGTTTTTACCTAGTGAGCCATATGGCTGGCCAGAGGACAGTGACAACATGTGGTTAGGCATATTTAGGAATTTGTTTTTTATCTTTTATACTTTGAGTTGTAGTTTTAAAAACCCATAATATAAAATCAATTTCTTTCACCAGCTATAAGTGTGTAGGTCAGTAGCATCAACTATATCAACTATATTCACACTGAAATATGACAGACCTTTAGCTAGGTACAGAGGAACATGCCTGAAGTCCAAACCACTCAAGAGACTGAAGCAGGATGTCACTTTAGCCCGTGAGTTTGAGACCAACCTGGACAATGGGAAGCTCTTGTCTCAAAAACAAAGCTACCAACAACAAAACCTATCTCTAGAAGTTTTTGTTTGTTTGTTTGTTTGTTTGTTTGTTTGTTTGTTTGTTTGTTTGTTTTTTTCAAGGTAGGGTCTCCCTCTAGCCCAGGCTGACCTGGAATTCACTATGCAGTCTCAGGGTGGCCTCGAACTCACAGTGACCCTTCTACTTCTGCCTCCCAAATGCTGGGATTAAAAGCATGCGCCACCACACTCAGCTAGAAGTTTTTCATCTTGCAAAATGGGAACTCTATACCTATCAAAACAACCCTCCCCTTTGTCCCTTTCCCCAGCCCTGGCAACCACCATTCCCACTAAATCGATTATATCAGTGAAATCTCATAAGTTCTTTGTGATTGGCTTGTTTCACTCAGCATAATGTCCTCAAGGCTCATTGCTGGAGCATGTGACGAGATTCCCTTCTATTTGAAGGCTGTGTAATATTCCATCCGCTGTAGATCACATATTTTCTCTGTTCAGCTATCGGATGTGATTACTGTCAGCAGGTATTTGGGTTGCTTCCACATCTTGTAAACAATGCTACAACGAAGGTAGGTTTGCACATAGTTTCTGAAGTCTTACTGTCAATTCTGTTCGACACATACCCAGAAGTGGGATTGTTAGACTCTATGCTAACTTTAATTTTAGATTTTTTTTTTTTTTTTTGCAGTGCTAGGGATTGAATCTAGAGCCTTGTGCATGTTAGACAAGTGCTTACAACTGAGCTAGACTCCCCTGCCCTTATTTTTAGATTTTTGAGGAACTTCTGCTCTGTTTCTATAGGGACTGCATCATTGTCCATTTCCACTAGCAGAGCACAATGGTTCCAATTTCGCCACATCCACGCCAACACTTATTTTCTGTGGTCTGAGCTGTGGTCCTAAATGGGTGTGAGGTTATAGCCCATTGTCGTTTTGATGTGCGGTTCTCTATTGATTAGAGACATTGCACATCCATGTTCTTTAAGAACACGCTCTTTCAGGTCATTGGCCTAGTGTGTGTGTGTGTGTGGTGTGCATGTGCACGTGCATGTAGTGAATGACTGTGTGCATATGTACACACCCCGCACACGTGTACAGAGAGGCCAGAGGTGGAGGGAGGATGTCCTCCACCACTGCTCTGCTGCCTTACTTCCTTGGAGATTTGAGACAGTCTGCACTGAACCCAGCATGCCCATTGTTTCTAAGTTAGACTGGTTGACTAGTGAGCCCCAGCCATCCTGGTCTCTGCCCTACTCAGTACTGAGGTTACAGACATGCAGGGTCATCCTTGGTTTTTTATTTTTAAATTTTTAAAAACATTTTTATTTATTTATTTATTTGAGAGAGAGAGGCAGATAGTCAGAAAGAGAATAGGCTCACCAGGGCCTCTAGCAAACGAACTCCAGACGCATGTGCCACCATGTGCATCTGACTTTATGTGGGTCCTGGGAAATCGAACCTAGGTCCTTTGGCTTTGTAGGCAAATGCCTTAATCACTAAGACATTTCTCCAGCCCTTTTTTTCTTTTTTTGAGGTAGGGCTTCATTCTAGCCCAAGCTGACCTGGAATTCACTAGGAAGTCTCAGGGTGACCTTGTACTCACAGCGATCCTCCTACCTCTGCTTCTTGCCATTGCAAGTGAAGTCCAGATGCATGCACCACTTTGTGCATCTAGCTTTATGTGGGTACTGGGGAATTGAACCTGGACAGGCTGACTTTGCAAGCAAGTGCCTTTAACTGCTGAGCCATCTCCCTAGCCCTGTATATTCTTGATATTAATGTTAGATGTGATAAGCGCTCTGGGAAGTCCTTTGGAACCTAGGCTGATGGTTCACCAAGCCTGCATGTACTGCTCTACTCCACAAATGGGGCCCAGACAAGGGGGAGGCAGGTATTGGCATCACAAAGGGACCAGAGACCCCATGTACTCAGCATCAACTTTAACATTATCTGTCATATGCCCTTAATCCTTGGTGGCCTTGTCCCCTAACACTTGATCCTTTTTGTGTGTGTACTCATTTGGCAATTGTCGCATAATCCTTGGCCTCAGAGGGACTTCAAGGATATAATGGAAAGAGCCGGGCATGGTTGCACACTCCTTTAATCCCAGCACTTAGGAGACAGAGGTAGGAGGATCACTATGAGTTTGAGACTAGCCTCCAGGTCAGCCTGGGCTAGAATGAGACCCTACCTTGGGAAAAAAAAAAAAAAAAGGAGAAAATGAAGGTTTAAGTAGCATCACCCATGAAAAGCCACACATGTGGTCTGGACAGAGTCAAGATGCACAGCCAGAAGCCCATTTGACAGCAAAAGATCTGCTGGGTTTTCTAGGTGAGGTTATGAGATGTAGAAGAGTCTCTTGTCTTTTGAGCTGTGTTCCTTCAGACTTAAGTTTCAGTGGGAATGACTACTGCTGTTTTACACTAGAAGTGTATCCAGCTTTGTAAGCAATGCTAAACACTTTTCGGGGTCCTTTTAGAACCAAGCATGATGCTTACATGTGTGTGCTAACAGACCGGCTACTACAAAAAAATGGGAGACATTTATCTTGGATCTGTTGAAAAACAACTTGGAAAGTCACTCATCATGTTCCTTGGTGGCAGAGGGTGGCTTTAGAGATCTCTACGTATAGAGGTCTTTTCTCTGTAGGCAAGGATGAGAGGCAGTCGTAGGAAGGGCAACCCTAGAGCAGCTGTATTCTGATCAGAGTCAGAGGCACCACACTCAATGAAGACAAAAACATTCATGTAAAGAGACAAGTATGATTGCAGCTACAGGACATTAAGAATTAGCACCTTTAAAATGGGTGTGGTAGCATACACCTTTAATCCCAGTACTCAGGAAACTGAGGTGAATTCAAGGCCAGCCTGGGCTTCAGAGTGAGTTCCAGGACAGCCTGGGCTAGAATGAGAATCTCCTTCAGGGTGGGCGGGAGAAAAGAAAAGAAATTATCACTATTGGCAGTCCAAGTCGCATGTGGTAACTGTGGCTTGTCTATTTATTTATTTTTGTTTCATTTTGTTTAGTTGGTAATGAATTGAGTTGGGATTACAGGAGTGAAAGAGGAGTTTATTCACTCATTTACCAACTGTTTCCCAAGCATAAGAGTGAATAAGGGTTGGACAGATGATTTAGCAGTTAAGCGCTTGCCTGTGAAGCCTAAGGACCCGGGTTCAAGACTCGATTCCCCAGGACCCACGTTAGCCAGATGCACAAGGTGGCATGTGCATCTGGAGTTCACTTGCAGTGGCTGGAGGCCCTGGTGCATCCATTCTCTCTCTCTCTTTGTCTGTCTCTCTCAAATAAATAATAAAAATAAAGAGTGAATAAGACATATGCTAAGTTGGCCCCATAGGATATTAAGGAGAGAAGACATGCCCACAATCACTATGGTAAGAGGCCAATAGGCACGGGAGGAAGCCAGAGAGCCGCGAGCTCTGTTCATGTTGCAGGCAGCCCTCTTGGGCGTGCTGGTCTCTTCTCAAGACTGTGCTTGGTCTCTCCCAGCAAGATCATCTTCTTTAGCTAATATCTCACTACCTGGTGTTCTTTCCCCAACATTCCACTTCCTTACAAATCCTAGTCTCGCTCTATAGTGTAGCCTCACAATTCTTGGGGCCCAGGTTTTCTCCTTGTGTGTGTTGACTGTGTGTGGACGTGGGAGGAAAGGCACCCGGCATTCCAAGAGATGGACGCGAGCAGCAGAGCCAGAGAGCGCAGTCATGCGGCCTTAACACAGCTGCAGAACTAAAACAAAACAAAAACCAAAAAAATGTCAAGGGAACAGAGCGTTCCAGCTGACTTAACTTCCTGTTGATAGCCTCCGGGGAGGAGGGGTGAGGTCTGAAGCCCTAGAATTGGGGTAGAAGGAGGGCAGGGGGTTGGCGGGGTGGGATCTGCCTCTTCACGCTTGGTCACTCGGGAGTTGGGTTCCAGTCTACAAGGCTGTGGACACGTTTCCTGAAGCTGGCCATGGTCACAGGAGGCTTTCGGTGACTGATGTACAACCTACAGAAAAACAGGATGTCAGCCTTCTGATGGGACTGAGCCATGAGATGCAAATTCCTCCCTCTCCCCGCCCCCAACCACTGCCACCCACATCATTCCCTGTCTGCTGGAGGGACCATTTCCATCTCCCCGGGTGACTTCTATCAGGGCCTGTCTACAGTCTCTGCCTCCTTGCCAGCCTTCCTGTGTGGGGTCGGATTTAGTGTTTAACCCGTTTCATTAGAGTTCAGATTTATGGTCCTTTTGGTTTTAGGAGTTCCTTGCACCTCCCTGACTGGGTGACAGATGAGAATTCTCATCAGCTAAGGAAATGAGAACGGATCCCTCATCTTGTTCTCTCAGAGCACCTGTGTGGTAGTCTGCCTCTCCGCTGGGCCCTTTGCTTGCAAAGCCTGTAGAAGCAAGCATTAGCTGTATTCCTTTCTTCCTTTCTTTTGCTCCTCTAACCTCCTACTCTTCATTGCTACCTGAAAGCCCCTTCCTGTGCAATGAAGGAAACAGAGACAAAACAGAAGCCAGAAGCAATTTTACTCATGTTCAATTATCTTCACAATGTAAATATCACCTGTTTTCACAGGGCCAAACACCAAGAGTAAAATACTGCCAGAGCAACATTCTGGGTACAACTGACTTTCCACAGAAGGAGAGGTTGAATTCCAGACTTACAACCTCTCAAAGATTGCTGTACACCTTAAAATACATACAGCCAGCATGAGGAGGGCTGAAGCTCTGAAACATCTCTCCACTCACTCCTCAATCTCCAGGGGCCTTTGCTCATAGGATTTTTCCACCCCAAACCTCTCCACCAAGTACACCTTAGACCCACTTCTTCTTCCTTTTGCCCCTGGACTTTGCTGGACCAAGCCATCCTTTTCACTCTGGCCTTCCTCAGAAGCCATCATTACCCAGTTGTCCACTGCTTCTGGACAATTTAGTACTGTACTCACTTGCATTCTGATGTTAGCATTCAAAGATCTTTTGTTGCCATCTCAAATAAAGGAGCCTTACAAGATAGAGGTCTTTTGCTTGTCTCGTGGGGACTGCGACAGTATTGGATACACAGGGTAAGACAAATATTAATGTTGTGAACAGATCAGGAAGTGGGAAAGGTAAATGGAGGCATCTGAGTTCAGTTGATGTAATCATACCATACCCCAAAGAGTAAAGTCAGGGAGAAAATTGTCAGGTTGCACAATGGGATAAGAGAATAAGTAAAGGAGTTGGTGTGTGGTAATATTTAAGAAAGATAGGACTGGAGAGATGGCTTAGCAGTTAAGGCGCTTGCCTGCAAAGCCTAAGGACCCAGGTTTGATTCCCCAGGGCTCACATAGGCCAGATGCACAAGGTGGTGCATGTGTCTGGAATTCCTTTGCAGTGGCTAGAGGCCCTGGTGTGCCCATTCTCTCTCTCTCTATCTGCTTCTTTTTCTCTCTCTCAAATAAATAATACATTTGTATATATTTTTTCAAGGTAGGATCTCATTCTAGTCCAGGCTGACCTGGAATTCATTATGTAGTCTCAGGGTGGCCTCAAACTGATCCTTGTGCTGGGATTAAAGGCATGCACCACCATGCCTGGCCATAATTTTTTTTTTTTTTTTTTTTTTTTTTTTTTTTTTTTTTTCGAGGTAGGGTCTTACTCTAGCCCAGGCTGAGCTGGAATTCACTCTGTACTCTCAGGGTGGCCTTCAACTCATGGTGATCCTCCTACCTCTGCCTCCCAAATGCCCGGCCCCCATAAAAATTTTTTTTTAAAGAAAAAAGAAAAAGAAAGTCAAGTCCTTGATTATGATTTTTAAAAAACCATTTATTTATTATTTAGTACAACCTAAAAATTGTTTCCAAAATGAAGAGATAATATTCAAGATAATGATATTTATTCAAAACTAAAGTATGAAAACTTTCTTCTTCCTCTTCTTCTCCCTCCTTCTGGCCTGTGTAAGCATACAGCACAAAACTGCATTGGAACTTAGGATAGTCAAGAAGCATTGCTGCAAGTACAGAGGAGAAGAAATGAGGCCCAGATGAGTGCTCCTTTCAAGGTTCGGCTGGAGCCAAGCACAGGTGCTTGTAAGATGCAGTGGGAAATCACAAGGGGACGGCTGGAACAGAGGCCAACAGGGAATCATGCTGTGAAGGATGTTCCTGTGTGGCCTGGACGTGCCTGTGGTTTTAATATTCGTTCATTCATTTTGTTTTGTTTGTTTTGCTTTCCATCTTGGGTCTTACTCTAGCCTAGGCTGACCTGGAACTCATTCTGTAACCCCAGGCTGGACTTGAACTCATGGCAATCATCCTACCTTAGCCTCCTGAGTACTGGAATTAAAGGGGCGCACCACTATGAACAGCTTTTTTTTTGGGGGCTGGTAGTATATAGCCAAGGCCGACCTGGATCTTACTCTGTACTTCCAGGCTAGCCTTGAACTCACAGCGATCCTCCTACCTCTGCCTCCTGAGTGCTGGGATCAAAAGTGTGTGCCACCATGCCTGGCCCGACTTAGCATTTTGATGAGTGTGGTGTGTACACAGTGTATGTGTGTGTATATGCAGATACCGTATCCTGTGTGTACATGTCTGAAGGCCAGAGCCAGACATCAGGTTCCCTCCTCTATCACTCTTTTACTTTATTTCCCTAATATAGAGCCTCTCAAGTCCCTGTTTTTTGGTTAGACTGGCTGATCCGGAAAGCCCAGTGATCCTCCTGACTCTGCACCCAACTGCCTCTGTACTGGGGTTATAGGCAGATGCAGCTTTTTACATGGGTGCTGGGGATGGAACTTAGGTCCTCATGCTTGCACAGCAAGAGACTCTCATCCACAGAACCATCTCTCCAGGTTTGCTTTTGTTTTTCAAGGTAGGGTCTCACCGTAGCTCAGGCTGACCTGGAATTCACTATGTAGTCTCAGGGTGGCCTCAAACTCACGGTGATCCACGTACCTCTGCCCCCTAAGTGCTGGGATTAAAGGCATGTGCCACCACGCCCAGCTATGTCATCTTTTCTTCATGAGAAAGAATGGTTGTTGTTCCTGTTGGTACCACCACAAGAAATATTTATCATACTTATGATGTGCTAGCACTTTTCTAAGCATTTTATGTGCCTTAACTCCTTTAATCCAAAACAACCCTATGCAGTGAGCTCTGTTGTTCCCATTTTACAGATGAAGAATCAGAGAGCAAACAGATAAGTGCTTTGATCACAGACACAGTTGGACTGCAGATGTCTGGGGTCTGAGCTAATCACTAAACATGGATGCGATGCACTATGTTATAACACTGTTATTACTACTCCACTGTTTTTTTGTGGTGTTTTTTTTTTTGAGGCAAGCTCAACAGACTGCCCCCTCCTTTTTTTATGAGAGAGCAAAAGGGAGAGGGAGAGAAAGAGAGAAAACTGGCGTGCCAGAACCTCCAGTTGTTGCAGTCAATCTCCAGACACGCGCACCACTTTGTACGCATGAGCATCACCTTGTGCATCTGGCTTATGTGAGACCTGGAGAGTCAAACATGGGTCCTTAGCTTCGCAGGTAAGTGCCTTAACCACTAAGCCATCTCTCCAGCCCACTACTCCACTTTTTAGGAGGATGTGCAAGAACTGGGTTACATGATGAATAATCTTACCTTTTGCATGGAGCAAGTGTGTCTATTCATTCATCCAACATGGATTTCCACTAAACACAGTCAGCACAGATCATAAAACATAAGACAGAATGGCATATGCCATTACGAAACTTTAATATTTAATGGGCATCAGGAAAGTAAGCAGGCAGTTATAACATCCTCACCCTGATAGGAATAACCACGCGGGAGATGGTGCATAAGATACGCATCTCGGGGCCTGGAGAGATGGCTTAGTGGTTAAGTGCTTGCCTGTGAAGCCTAAGGACCCCAGTTCGAGGCTTGATTCCCCAGGACCTTCATAAGCCAGATGCATAAGGTGGTACATACATCTGGAGTTCATTTGCAGTGGCTAGAGGCCCTGGTACTCCCATTCTCTGTCTGTCTTCTCTTTCTCTCTCTCTCTGCTTGCAAATAAATAAATAAGAATTTTTTTAAAAAAAAGATATGCAGTCGGGCATGGTGGTGCATGCCTTTAACCCCAGAAGAAAAAAAAAAAGATACGCATCTCTCTCGGGTAGTGGAAGTGGAAGAGGGTTGGTAGTGATCAAGACTGTCTTGCTAGAGGAACTGAAAGATGAGTACGAGTTAGCTTTCTGCAAAGTAGGAAATGTATTGCGGGTAGAAAAATGACCCTTTCAGAAACCCCAAATCATTTAAGTATGCTGGAATGAGGAATACTGAGAGCTCTTAGGGATTTTTTTGTGTGTGTTTTGCTGTGTTTTTTATTTCTTTGTTTGAGGCAGGTTCTCAATACATATCCAAGACTGACCTTGAACTCACAGGCTTGCCTTCACCTTCCTTGGGTGTTGTCATGAGAAGAGGCCTGAGGCATAAGCATGGTTAAGTCCAGAAAGGGTATAAATCAGTCACATAGGAAGTTGGGCTTGATCTTGAGGGTCCTCATGTGTTGCAGTTGCCTTCTTTTTGCTGGGACAAAGCCCCCAACCAAAAGCAGCTAATGAGCAGGAAGTTTTTATTTTGGCTTCCAGCCTCTAAGGGAAAGTTTGTGATGGCAGGCGACAGCATGGCATGAGCAGAGGCTGGACATCATTTCTGCCACAGCAGGTAGAAACCATCAGCAGGAGAGTGAGCCAAGCTCTGGCAAGGGGAAGCTACCTCTGATACCCATAGAGCCCATCCCCAACAACATACCTCCTCCATCAAGGTTCCACCTCCCAAATGGGACATCTGATTCCAACTACTACATCATGTTTTATGTTTTTTAAGATTTATTTATTAGAGACAAAGAGAGGGAGGGAGAGAGAGCGCATGGGCGAACCAGGGCATCTAGCCACTGGAAACAAACTCACATGTGCCACCATGTGCATTTTGGCTTACATGGGACCTGGGGGATCGAACCTGGGTCCTTAGGCTGTGCCTTAACTGCTAAGCCATCTCTCCAGTCCTACATCATGTTTTAGAAAGATTACTGCCTGTAGAGTTCAAAATAGAAGGTTGAGATGGTAAGGAACACTGAGGTGAGGAGAACTGTTGGAAAGTGTTGAAATTAACCAAGACATTGTGAGCTTCATCCAGAGGCAAGACAGTGATGAGTGTGATGGAGGAGGGAGAGGTCACCTCGGAGTCTCTTAGAACTAGAATTACAGCGTGCATAGATAAAGATGGAGAAACCAGCCGGGAGTGGTGGTGCACGCCTTTAATCCCAGCACTCGGGAGGCAGAAGTAGGAGGATCACCATAAGTTCAAGGCCACCCTGAGACTACATAGTGAATTCCAGGTCAGCCTGAGCTAGAGTGAGACCATAGCTTGAAAAACCAAAAAAAAAAAAAAAAAAAAAGATGGAGAAACCAATGATAACACCCAGGGTTCTTCGAGCCAATAGAGAGTGAGATCATCACAGGAGGGGGGAAAAGTCAATCAGGTGAGGACTCGGGATTTTAGTAGACTTTTGCAATTGAGTACATTCACACCAGGCCTGTACCTATCAGAGTGTGAGGTGGAATGCAGGTAAAGATCTGTTTTTCAAAACTTCTTGGTCATAATCATTGGCAACTAAGATTGAAGCAGATGCTCAATGGTCTGCACAGCATGCTGTTCAGGTTTGAAAGACTCTGAGTTGGGTTGACCGAAGTACCAGACTCCACTTCTAAATCACTCCTTGGGAGGGGAGGGAGAAGCAGCTGGGATCTTTGGACCATCCGGTTGGGTTTTTGCCAGAGCCGTTTTTTAGCAGTCGGTAGCCCAGCATGCTAGCTGGGCTTCTCTGACCTGTCCTGGTGCTGTGGATTGCCCTGCCTTCAGCAACTGCCCATGCAGGCCTCCTTCTGGGGACCAGAGCTATGTGCAGCATCCATGGGCATCCTTTCTTCTACTCACTTAAATCTTTTCTCCAAAATCAGAAAAATGCACGTGTTAACTCCAAACACAGATACAACACAAAGAATTTCACAAAGACTGTCTCTCCATCTCCCCCTCTGTCATCCCAGTAGGCTGAGCGCCCTCTGTGGCCACTGTCTGGGCACAGTGTCACTAGGTCTTTGGAGGTGGGTGATAAAAGGACGGGAGTCAATCCAGAATCAATTTTAAACTTGGAGAAAAAAATCTGCAAGATTAAAGAGCTCACATATATCCTTTACCCAGGATTCCTTTCAGCTCTCCCAAGTGAGCCCCTCCTCACTACTCTCCCATTACATGTTATAGTCAAAGGAGCTGACGCAGGAGCTGTCATGTGTCTCTATCCTCCTTTACCCAGAGCCCTTCCTTGGCCTCTCCTTGACTTTGCTGACATTGACTCTTCAGAAGATTACAGACTAGTCATTTTGAGGAATGCCTTCCTATTTGGTTTGTCCATTGTTTCCTCCCGATTAGACTCAGGTTATGGCCCTTTGACCAAAACATCGTGGAAGTGATGATGGGTTCGCATTGTGACTCATTAGGGAGCACAGAATGTCAATTTGTCTCCTCACTGGTCGTGTTTACTTGGATCACTTGATTCATATGGCACCTGTGAGCATTCTTCTCTGGGAAATGACACTTCTTCAGTTGTCAGCCACCTCCAAGGACCATGAAGGAGGAGTTTAAAACAGGGCAAAATTCAACTCCACAGTCTCATTTTACCTCACTAGATTTAACATTCGAAGTTATTTCTTCCATGAAATTATTTTAACTCAAATTATCGAGTTATAAATTATATCCTCAAATTATTATATGACTGCCAGATGGCCATTTTCTTAAGCATTTGCTACTTTGTACTGTATTATTAAAAGAGAGAGAGAGAGAGAGAGCTTTCTGGGAGCTGGAGAGATGGCTCAGCAGTTAAGTGCACTTCTTCTGCAAGCACAAGGGCCTGAGGAGACCTGAGATGGTCCAAGTTTGAATCATCAGAAGCCACAGCTGGGCATGTAACCCCAGTCCCATGGGGAGCAGAGACCAGATCACTGGTTTGTGGGAATGGCAAGCTCTGGAATAAATGAGACTGTTGCAAGGAAAAGTTGGTGGGTGGGTTATGGAAGGGGACAGCTAACACTCCCCTCCAGCCACTGCAGGCGAGTGCATAGGTGCACTGCTTCAGCACATACACCATACACACACCACAGCACACATACTATGCACAGACAAACAAAAAGGAGCTGCTCCTTCTCGCACTTATTCACTTACTTGTTTACATCCTTGTCGACTCATGAACATCTATGTTCTTCAGAGAGCTATAATGCATTGCTATAACTTGTTATTTGTTTGCTTATATTGGTCCAATATCGTCAGCAGGAATTTGTGCAAATTACCTTCTGTATCATTTAGCATCTCCCTATCATTCAATGACTCTATTTCCTTTTTTTTTTTTTTTTTTTTTTTTGCAAGGTAGGGTCTCACTCTGGTCCAGGCTGACCTGGAATTCACTATGTAGTCTCAGGGTGGCCTCGAATTCTCAGCGATCCTCCTACCTCTGCCTCCCGAGTGCTGGGATTAAAGGAGTGCACCACCACGCCCGGCTTCTTCTTTTTTTTTTTTTTTTCAAGGTAGGGTCTTGCTCGAACCCAGGCTGACCTGGAATTCACTATGTAGTCTCAGGGTGGCCTCAAACTCACAGCTCTCCTCCCACTTCCGCCTTCTGAGTGCTGGGATTAAAGCTGTGCACCACCATGCCCAGCTTCTTTTTTGGGGTGTGCGTGTGTGTGCGCACACATTCATGTGTGTGAGTGCATATGTGTTCCACAGCATGCATATCATGTGAGATGGCAGTCCTTACCTCCAACCTTGTTTGAGGCAGGGTCTCTTGTTCACAACTGCCTTTCCAGTCTAGCTGGCCCTCTGGGTGATATTCCTGTTCTGCCTTCCCTCTTACCATAGGCATGTTGGGGTTACACCCACTCATAGTACAGCCATTTTACGTGGGCTCTGAGATCCAAACGATATTTACACTTGTGTGGCAAGCACTTTATCCACGGCGCCAGGCCCAGCCCTAAGGCTTTTCACATTTGTACTAACTCTAGTCATTTCTTTCCCATTGAGTCCCTGTGCAGAACAGTGTTCAGGAGCCAAGCTCTGGGCTCTGTGTGCTGCTACCGTTACTGGGGTATCATTGCTCCCAGGCCTTCTCAGTGCATAAAGGTAGGAAATATACACGTACACATACATAGACATCATATATATACATTTGCCACGACACTCACTTCTATATGTTTCTATCCGCCAGCACCCCCTCAGCTCAGCACCACAAGGTTCATTCTAGACCTTCTTCCCCTTTGCACCTTTGGGGGCACTTTTGATCAACCTTTTCCCATCAGTAACAAATCTAGTTCCCATCATTCTCAACATATTAGCTTATTGCTGGTTTCCCTATAGGGCTGATCTCCCTTGGAGGTGACTGCCTCACAGGCCTGGTCAAAAGCTCTCCTTGGCCTGGAGAGATGGCTTAGCAGTTCAGGCATTTGCCTGCAAAGCCTGAGGACCTTGGTTCCATTCCCCAGTACCCACATCAGCCAGATGCACAGGTGTCATATGTGCCTGGAGTTCATTTGAAGTGGCTAGAGACCCTGGTACGCCCATTCTTTCTTTCTCCCTCTTTCTGTCCTCCTCCTCCTCCTCCTCCTCTCTCTCTCTCTCTCTCTCTCTCTCTCTCTCTCAAATAAATAAATAATAAATAAATTTTTTTAAAGTTCTCCCATGAAGTCCCAACCCTGGCAACCTGCCTTCTCCATCACTCTAGACCCCTCTCTGCTACTGCACGGCCTTTCTCTCTCACTTACTCTTCTTTGCATGTTGAAGACACTTGCCATCTTCTTTGGGAATCCTCCTGTTTCATCAGCCATGGTGATGCACACCTTTAATCCCAGTACTCAGAAGGTAGAGGTAGGAGGATTGCTGTGAGTTTGAGACCACTTGAGACCTGAGACTACACAGTGAATTCCAAGTCAGCCTGGGCTAGAGCAAGACCTTATCTCTAAAAATAAGGAAGAAAAAAAAACCTTGTGTTTGCAGTTCAGTTTACTCACCTTCATTCCTCAATGACAGTCACTGTGGCAGGCTTTTCAATTTTTCATTTTATTTTGTCATATTCCAAGCAGCTAGGGCTAAAATATGTGTAGTCACCCCCCGCCCTATGTCTTCAAGTCTGTATCCATGGATTCAGTCAATTGTGGATTGAAAATACTCGGGGGAAAACATGGATCTGGGCTGATGATGAGGCTCAGTTGGTCGGGTATTTACCTAGTATATATGAAGTCCCAGGTTCACCCCAGGCACTAAATAAAACCAAGCATGATGGTACATGCCTGTAATCTTGGAACATAGGAGATATAAGCAGGAGGATCATAAGTTCAAAGTCATGCTCAGCCACATAGCATGCTCAAGAACATGTGCTATAATGTCTTAGTAAAAAATGCACCTGTAGCCGGGTGTGGTGGCGCACGCCTTTAATCCCAGCACTTGGGAGGCAGCGGTAGGAGGATCGTTGTGAGTTCAAGGCCACCCTGAGACTACATAGTGAATTCCAGGTCAGCCTGGGCTAGAGTGAGACTCTACCTTGGGAAGAAAAAAAAATTCACCTATTCTAATTCAGCAGACATTTTTTTTCTTGTCAATATTCCTTAGACAAGACAACTATTTATACATCATTTACACTACATTAAAAGCATGCAGGTGCTGGGCGTGGTGGTGCACTCCTTTAATCCCAGCACTCCGGAGGCAGAGGTAGGAGGATTGCCCTGAGTTTGAGGCCACCCTGAGACTACAGAGTGAATTCCAGGTCAGCCTAGACTGGAGTGAAACCCTCCAAAACCTCGAAAAACAAAAAAACAAAAAAAAAAGCATGCAGGAAGCGAATCATAGCTTAAATGCAAGCATCCCAACATCTTATATGAAAAAATAGGGGAAACATGTCAACATATTGGTATAGGCAACAGTTTTCTCAATATAACCTCAGTTGCTCAAGAAGCCAAACCACTAATCAACCATTGGAATCTCTTGAAATTAAAAATCATTTTGTAGCCAGGCGTGGTGGTGCACGCCTTTAATCCCAGCACTAGGGAGGCAGAGGTAGGAGGATCACCATGAGTTCAAGGTCACCCTGAGACTACATAGTGAATTCCAGGTCAGTCTGGGCTAGAGTGAGACCCTACCTCGAAAAACAAAACAAACAAACAAAAAGTGTTTTGTACAGCAAAGGACACTGTGAATAGAGCAAAGAGGCAACCTGCAGAATGGGAGAAAATTTTTGGCAAGTATAAATATGACAGAGGATTAATATCCAGGATATACAAAGAACTCAAAAAAACTAAATAATAGGAAATCAAACAACCCAATCAAAAAATGGGCTATGGCTAGTGTGGCGGCACACACCTTTAATCCCTACACTCAGGAGGCTGAGGTAGGAGAATCACATGAATTTGAGGCCACCCTGAGACTACATAGTGAATTCCAGGTCAGCCTGGGATAGAGCGAGACCGTACCTGAACCCCCCCCCCCAATTAAAAATTTTTTTTTAAAGGCCATGGAACTGAATAGAGTGTTTTCAAAAGAAAAATAGCCAGGCGTGGTGGCGCATGCCTTTAATCCCAGCACTTGGGAGGCAGAGGTAGGAGGATTGCTGTGAGTTCAAGGCCAGCCTGAGACTACATAGTGAATGCCAGGTCCGCCTGGGCCAGAGCAAGAACCTACCTCAAAAGACCAAAAAGAAAAAGAAAAAAAAAAACAGATGGTCAATAGACATCGAAAAACATGTTCTGCATCCTTAGCCATCAGGGAAATGCAAATTAAAACTATTTTGAGATTCCAGCTTACTCCTGTCAGATGTCTATCATCAAGAAAGCAAATGAGAATAAATGCTGGCAAGGGTGTGGATACAGAGGAACCCTGCTGCATTGTTGGTGGGAATGTAAACTCTTATAGTGGAAATCAGTGTGGTAGTTCCTGAGATAGCTAAAAATAGATTTATCATACAACTCTTTGGCATAAGGACTCTACTCACTACCTTAGAGATACTTGCTCATCCATGTTTATTGCTTCTCTCTTCACAATAGCTAAAAAAATGGAACCAGCCTAGATGTCCCTCAACTGATGAGTGGATAATGAAGATGTGGTACATTTATACAATGGAGTTCTATTCAGCTGCAAAGAAAAATGAAATTTTATGGAATTTGCAGGATGGATCTGGAAAGGATTGTACTAAGTAACTCAGGCCCAGAAAGTCAAACACCACATGTTCTCTCTCATCTGTGGATTCTAGCTACAAGTGTTTAGACTTGTATGTGAGTTAGAATAAAAGTCAGTAGTAGAGGCTAGGAAGCTAGAAAGGGGCTATAAGGGAGGGAGGAAAGGGAAGAATTTAAGGAAGGGCATTATAGACATGTAAGTAGAATGTGAGCTTACTGAGGGTGGAATGGTGTAAGCAGGATCAGGTGAAGGAATAGATCAAAGGAAGGGTAGAAGGAGGATTAATCAAAATTTAAGACATTATGAATAAGCCATGTGGAACTTATTCGCTTACCAATAATATATATATTATATTATATATATATATACATATATATATTTCAGGGTAGGGTCTTGTTCTAGCCCAGGCTGACCTGGAATTCACTCTGTATTCTCAGGGTAGCCTTGAACTCATGGCGATCCTCCTACCTAGGCCTCCCGAGTGCTGGGATTAAAGGCGTGTGCCACCATGCCCTGCACCAATAAAATTTTTTAAAAAAGAGAAAATGTGGGGCTGGAGAGATGGCTTAGTGGTTAAACGCTTGCCTGTGAAGCCTAAGGACCCTGGTTTGAGGCTTGATTCTCCAGGACCCACGTAAGCCAGATGCACAAGGGGGCGCACGCATCTGGAGTTTGTTTGCAGTGGCTGGAGGCCCTGGCGCTCCCACTCTCTCTCTCTAACTGCCTATTTCTGTATCTATCTCTCTCTCAGATAAATTAAAAATTAAATATTTTTTTAAAAAAGAGAAAATGTGAGTAGAAGTATCCAATAGACATGGATAATGACACACCCAGAAGCCATAGATTTTTATTAGAAAATTTTTAGTGCCAGGGGTAGGATATCTTCCAGTGACTTGTTGGCCAGGGAGGTCTCTGATGCCCCCAACACATTACAGGCCATTGCCAAGGTTCTTGGTTGCCCACCAGAACTAGATGGTAAGACCCTATTGCTGAAGATTCCACATGCTTGGGCTACAGGGCACTGAGAAAAGCTGGAGCTGAGCTGAAATCCTCCTCCCTGTTGACTACCTGTCAGAAAGCTACATGTAGCCCTTTGGGAGAGAGAAGTCGTCAGTGGTGTGCCATAAGATTGGCCCACTCCACAGAAGGGAATACACGCCTGGTATTGAAAACCTAGTCCAAAGCCTGTGGCTGAGGAGGTGGTCATGAGCCCTAGGGGAGTGATGCCTGCTGTAGTCTGGCTAAATGCATATATTATGCCACAAAACTTCCCTTTAAGCACTTACAATTTTTTTTTTTTTTTTTTTAGCTAGGCATTGTGGCACACACCTTTAATCTCAGCACTCGGGAGGCAGAGGTAGGAGGATTGCCATGAGTTCGAGGCCATCCTGAGACTACAGAGTGAATTCCAGGTCAGCCTGAGCTAGAGTGAGACCCTACCTCAAAAAAAAAAAAAAAAAAAAAAAAAAAAAAAAAAAGGACACGTGTGCCCCCTTGTGCACATGCACGACATATTGCACACTTGTGTGGCCACGAGACTGGCTTACATGGAACATGAAGATTCAACATGAATTCTTAGGCTTCGCAGACAAGCACCTTAACTGTTAAACCTCCTTTAAGCAGTTTTTAATGTTTATAGCCATATATTAATGTTACTCTCACTTTTGGTTAAAGAAGCTTCTCTTTTCAGATGGCAGTGACCACTAGGGTGACTCAGAAGTCACCATAGTGCTGAGAAGTGACAATGGAGTAGTCAGCACTGAGGCATCTCTATCACTCCTTCCAAGGCTCAGGGTCCATTGTGGGATAGGTGGTGGAAAGAATGTAAGAGCCAAGGGAAGGGTTGGACTGATTACAATACAACCTTCCAGACACAAAGTGGCCTTGATATTCATGGCCCCACAGTACCCGACACTACCTGCACAAGACCTGCATAATAGGAGGGAAAGATGATGATATCAAAATAGAAGAGAGGCTAATTGGAAAGAAGAGGGGATTCAGTGGATTTGAGAGGTAGAAAATGGGGGTGGGAATTATGTTTTATTGTGTTTACTTATGGAAACTGTCAATAAAAATAAAAGAGTGGGGGGAAGGAATCTGCTGAGTCAAACAGCTCTGGAGCTGCAGCCTTCTTTGCACTGAGACCCTGGAGCATGGGGGACCTTGTGGTGTTTGCTTCTGGAGGCACAGCTGCAAGTCACCTTGATGACTGTGATGTTATCTGGGCCTAACAGTTTCCTGTGGGTAGGTACTTCCTCCCTCCTGCCCTCCTGTCCAGAACCAGAGACTTGAGCTGGGGCAGTTTCCATGCTGAGAAGAAACAAGTGCCAGCTCTAGGAAGAAGAGTAGAGTCAGCTTGGTGTGGAAGCACATGCCTGGTACCCCAGCACTGGGAGGCTGAGGCAGAAGGTTCTTGAGTCTGAGACCAACCTGGGGCTACAAAATAAGCCCTACAGGTTGCCAGGAAGGTGTCCTTCTTGCTGCCAGCCCTGCCCTTGCATCTCGACTTCTTGAAGCCCATGTGGATGGAATGACTGTAAGGGCTCTGGCTGGATCCTAGAGAGCCTGGTTCTACATAAAAGGAATCTGGGCTCCTTATCTGAAACTTGTCCATGAGACTGTACATTGTTAAAATAGCTACTGTTTCCAGAGCGTCTACTACAATGTAAAGATGAGGAAAAGGAAGATCAGAGGGAGTAAGTGAGTTTTCAAAGGACGCACAACCAGAAAGTAGCTTCCTGGAATTCAGCCCTCCATCTGTCTGTTGAAGAAATCAG
Organism: Orientallactaga sibirica; assembly: GCA_036365145.1. Taxonomy (NCBI): domain Eukaryota; kingdom Metazoa; phylum Chordata; class Mammalia; order Rodentia; family Dipodidae; genus Orientallactaga; species Orientallactaga sibirica. The sequence continues at coordinate 1,064,181 of JAEOAD010002855.1, read as the reverse complement.
AGGTCTCGCCCGTAGGTGCTGCTGAGTTCAATGAACTCGAGACTATCCTAACTGTTTAAGAAAGTCAGACTTTAGAAGGTTTGTGGCAGGAAGACAGCCATGCTCCTAAGACCATTACCCATGGCAGCAACTGAAGTGCGTGAAAGTCCACAGGCTGCAACAAGAAGAAGCAGAGTCAGGATGGTTCTCTGCAGCGTGGGCGAGTTCTGGTTTGGTTTCCGTCTCCCTTCCCAGCGCCCACCAGCACCTGTCCCGCTGTATCACACTGTGCTGGTTCTCCCTCTCCCTGGCAGAACAGGGTGGGGCTTGGGGACAAGTTGGAGAGGGTGAGACCGCTGCAGGAGAAAACACAGGCATTGCTGACAGCCAGTCCCCTGAAGATGTTTCCTTTGGCTCCCTCTCTCTCTTTCTCTCTCTTCCCCCATCCCTGGGAAGAAACATCCAGAAAGCGCACCTAGAGCTGTAAACTGGTAGCGCATTATGGCCTTGGCACAGATTCTGGTCCTCACATCTCGCCCCACATCTTCTTTGCTGTTGCAAGGGTTGCACCAACCGACCTCCCTAAGGGAGCGTTACTAAACTGGGCCTTATGGGAATCGGAAGGTTAGGATCTTGCCCTTTACTGTATTAAATGGGAATGGTGAGAGGGCCGGGTTAGCAAGCAGCCTGTGAGCAGACACTCCCACAAACCCTAGTGCATGCATCATAGCAGAAGTGAGGAAAAGATTTAGTGCCAAAGGAAGCTTGGAAAACTACTTGGATGCTTTTCTTCTCCTCCTCCTCCTCTTCTTGATACACATATAGATGACAGAAGGACAGATCGATAGTGTTTCCGGAAAAGGGAATGCTGACAGGTGGACAAGAAAAGAGATGTTAAGGGGGAGGTGACTCTCTAAGTCCATTGAGTGTCAGGAAACACAGGTACAATGGTAAGCAATTAAGGGAAGGAGAAAGGGAGGAGAAAAAAGAGGAGCAGGAGGCAGGAAAGGCAAGATGGGTATTTTTAAAAAAGAAATGGGAAATAAAAATAATGAACGGAAAATTTGAATGGGGGAGGGAGCGGCAGAAAAAGAAGGAAAAAAAAAAGGCGTGTTAAGGGAGAGAGAGGTTGAGAAGGACTGAAAAACGTGCGAAGCCCAGGGTCCTGAGAAACTTCGCGAGAAAGGGGGCGCGACTCTGCCCATCCCATGTTTGGGCAGATTAATGGAGTCGTGTCTCTCTCTTGAGTCCTGCCCTGGGAGGGACAGTATCTGTTTAGATTTGTGTCTAAATTTAAACCCCCGATCCGGCCTCCCTCCCAGTTCCCCTCTCTCCTCCCTCCGGGCCTCGGTCCCTCCTCCTCCTCCTCCTTCCTCGTTCTCTGGCGCCGGGCCGGGCCGTCCCGCAGCCAGCGCAGCCAGGCGCGCGCGCCGCCGCCCACTCGCCCTGCGCCCGCCGCAGCCGGAACGTGGCCCCGGCCGGGAGCGGAGGGGACAGCGGGAACCGCGAGCTCCGGCCCGAGCGAGCGGCAGTGTCAGCCGCTGGAGGACAACCTGGAGGACATGGAGGTACAGGACCCCGCCGGGGGCTCGGGGCTGGGCGGCGGGCGAGTCGGTCCCAGTGTCACCGAGGTCGCTGTCCCTGCTCGCAGCGGGGCGCACGCGGCTCTTGGACACCGCCTGGGCCAACCTCGCAGGATGGTCCGGACCCCTACCTATGAGATCTCTGGGGACCAGCGAGGGGGTGACCGGAAAAGACTTCAGAGGGGAAGGAGGAGGCCTTTTTTAGGGCTTCAGGTATTTGGGGTTGTTGCACACACGTTTAAAAAAAAAAAAAAAAAAAGTTAGGTGCAGCTGATGTTCCTATAAGGTGTGAGCAAAGAGCCCGAGAAACCGAAGCCCTGACCCTGGCCGACACTGAGATCCACTGAAAGGCACAGAACTGGCCATGAGAGTCTGGGACTGCCTGCCTGCCTGGCTTCCCCTTTCGCTGGCAGAATGGCCTTTTAGACAGCCCGGCTGTCCTCTTGCTTCTGAAGTGCCTCTTGTGCCTGTCACATCTTACCTTCATAACTTTCAGAAAAGCTCCCTTCACCAGCCGTTAAGTGACCTCCCGTACATCGGAGGCTCCCCTGAATAGCCTTGTCTTCTGAGGTTATAAGTGCCCTGGGGTGTGCTGGCCAGATCTGAGAAGGTGTGCAGGGGTGAGACCCAGGCTTCCGTGTCTTCTGGCAGGAGGCCTGGGGGCTTTTCTGTGTTGTTCCAACCTTAATGGGGTGCAGGTAACCACCTTCCATCTGGGGAGTGGCTGTGTGCTCCACCCCACCTCCCTCCCTTCTCCACATCTGCAGATTTCCAAAGACTTCCCTCTTGGAACTGAGACCTGCCATGGATGTAGCTCCGTGGTGGAGTGTTTGTTTGGCTAGCATGGGTGAGGCCCTAGGTTCAATTCCCAGTACTGGGGGGGGGCGCTGGGAACTGTGACTTGATATTTCACCCTAAGCAACCTTAACACAGGGGCTTTTAAAAAGGAGAAAAGGAGAAGGTGCAATTGTCACTGTTTTTAAGGTGATTACCACGCATATTCAAAGGGAAACTGTGCCCCTCCCGAGGCTGTGGTCTGCAGCAACCTGCCATGGCTTCCAGATACCAGGTTCCACGCCCATGCCTCTTGTCCTTTCTAAGCCAGATTTGACATTTGCCTTTTCCAGAGGAGCAATGATGTGTCCTGGACATTCTACTCAAGCAGTGGTCTTCAAGGAACAGGGATTCCATTCCAGGAGACCAGGGACTGGGGGGTTCTTGGGAATGCTGGGATCTGAAATGGACCCTTTGTAGACACATTTGCAAGCAGGAGCCTGGGTAGATTAGGGCTGGGGTGAGGTCCACACAGCAGGCCCAGCAGGGGTTTCCCAGGTTTGTGCAGATGCTTGGAGCGCAAAGTAACAGCATTCTTGTAGCTACTGCTGAAGGGCAAGGGAGAGAGATGGCTCAGGGGACATCCAACTGGCTGGGCTGTGAAAAAGGCCACTAAAGAAGTTGCTGTATATGCAGTTTCCTCTACTCCAGGAGAATACAAGGTGCCTTGGGCCTCAGACTCCTAGAATGCACCGGACATGAGGAAAAAGCGGTCAGGCTTAAAGAGGGCCCAGTGTAAATTCTAACTGCTGTGGGGAAACACACAGGGGGGCCCCTTGCACAGGGACAGTTTCCCCTCCCTCAGTTGAGGAAGGAACAGTGGGTGGCCGAGGCTCAGGCCCTGAAAGAAGCAGCCCGGCCTCTTCCTGTGGGGCTTGGTTAGGGGCGGGGGGTGGGGGGGTGGGCAGCATGAAAGGAGAAGGCTGTCCTGGCTACAAGCAACATGTGCAGGAACCAAAGAGGATTCAATGGAGATACCCAAATCCCTGTGTGCTGGGGGTTATGACAACTTGGGGAAGGATGGCTCAGCCAGCCTGGTTCCCCAGCAGACCTACCTGTATCTATCCCAAGGCATGGCATGCATTTGCTAGTTGGGAGTGACTGCTTTTCAAGTTTGTCAAAACCACCTGAAAAACAAACAAAAAAAAAAACCTGCATCTTCTAGCACTGGTAAAGGAAGTGAGGGGAACGTCAGACTGGGGAAGTGAAGCTTCTTATCCAGGAAGTAAGCTTGTTATGATAGGACATGCTATGTAGGAGTGGACTTGACTGTTCCTGAAAATCTCAGTGTCAAACTTTTGAGGCATTAAGAGAACAGTAGTATTTGAGAAGAAACTGAATTATCTTACTTCCTGGAATTGGGAATTAAAACCAGACCAACAGGATTTACTACCAACATTCCCCCTCTAGAACCTACTTGCCTTTTGGAAATGTTTGGGAAAATCTTTATTTATTTATTTTTTCTTTTAAAGTCACTATTACCATTATCAGCCATATCAGTCATACGTCAGCCTGCCGGAAACACTCTGGAATAAACAGAGCACAGATACACCACTTGAGCCCATTTAAATGCTCACAGACCAATATAGAGGAAATGAGACTCGCATATCCTGTGACATCATTTTTGAGTGCTAAATGAATCCCGGCTGCAACCAGAGGTGTGTACAGGGGGGTCAGAGCAGATGATTCTCAGAGGGAGCCTTGAGAGAGAGGTAATGGTGAGGAGACGCAAAGGCAGAGGTGCACAGAGAACACGCCAGCTTTGTTCAGGAAAGCAAGCCAGTGGGCTGGAGAAGGCAGGGAAGAAGTGAGAGGGAAAATGGAAGTAAAATGGAAGTAAAATGGAAGTAAGCCACAGAGCACTGAGGTACAGTGCATGGTGGCCAAATGAACAGTGAGCGAGCTGGAGCTGAAACCCAAGCCACCCAAAGAAAGGAGTTTCTTTTTCTTCACTGCACCTGGCTGTGCTTCTGGTGGGCACCTTTTTCTAAGTCATACATAGACCATCTGCAGACCTTGAAAGCCAACTTGTGTATGGCCTGGATTCTACTCCCCAGACAGTAGGAAACTGAGGTGCTGGGTCAAGTGTCGGCCATGGGGTGGCAGGGTCACCCCTACTGTATCACTATGACAGAGATGCAGTTTGTGGAGTGAGCAAGGCAGACAGGCTAGGGAGCTCCTTTGAGAACTGAGATGAAGTCTGACTTCAAGAGTCAATAAGAGGGCTGAGAGATGGCTTAAGAGTGGATAAGGCACATGCCTATGAAGCCTAAGGACCCCAGTTCGATTCTCCAGGTCCCACATAAGCCAGATGCACATGGTGGCACATACGTCTGGAGTTCATTTGCAATGGCTAGAGGCCCTGGCATGCCCATTCCCCCCCCCCTCTCTCTCTCTGTCTCTAATAAATAAATACGTTTAAAAAAAAAAGAGTCAATAAGAGAATGTAAGCGTAAAGACCATGTGCAGAGGGAAAAGCAGAAACTACTTCTGCATTTGAGTTCACCAGGGTGCACAGAAGAGAGCAGAGAGGGTTTGCCCTGCATATGTAAGAACCTAGATTTGATCCAAGCAGAGAGAGACAGAAAGGGAGAATGAGAATGTCAGGGTGCTGGGGTATGGCAGTTCGAGCTGTCACCACCCTGTAAGCCTCAGTAGGAGAGGCTCTTACTGGTTTCTAGCTCTGAAGAGAGCAACACTACGTCAAGCACAGGATCCTAATTTCCCAGTACAATTAGCCTGGCAAATTTATAGACACAGGAACTCCCCCTCAGTCTGTAGCTCAGATGTTACCACCTCTGGAGGTCTGTCCCCATGCCCTCAGCCTCCACTGTGCTCTCAGACCACTTGGTTCAAACTGTTGTCAGAGCACCAGGCAGAGCCTTGACTGTTCTCTCCACCACTGGCTCTGAAGGCTTCTGTTGGGAAGGGAGGTTTTGACACCTAGAGTCTAAATGGACACCAACCAAGATGCACTGAATGGGTGATTTATTACTGGAGATGAACAATCAGAAAAAAAAGAAAGAAAGAAAACATGAGCTTTAGATATGTTGGTTTTGATGGCTCTAGGCCAAAATTTCCAGCACTCAATAAGAACTGCAGGTCTTTTCTGATGCAAAAGCGATTTTGTAGCTAAAAAACTAAGACATAGAGCTGTATAGAAAAAAAAGAGTTGGACACTTGGGACATCAAATTTAAATTAATATTTTCAGTTCCTTAAATAAAAATTGTATGCATGACCAAATAGTGCCTTTTTGAGAAAAGTTTAGTTTTCACTAACTAAATCCTTCATTTGTTCAATTGGGAAGTAAATAACATAAGAATTAGATTTATCTTCCCAAACCATTTGCCCACTGTTCAGTAAAAATTGAATTACTGCCATCAAATAAGCCATGAATTTCTAGATAGAGACAATAAATGAGCCCTTTTCCCTGAGGCAATGCCACATCCTTCCCAGAAAGTATTTGCCATTCATTCACTTATTCAATGTTTCTTAAGCATCCATCCATTATGTACTGGATCTTGTATTTATTTATTTTTGGGGGGGCGGGAGGGTTTCGAGGTAGGGTCTCACTCTGGCCCAGCTGACCTGGAATTCACTCTGTAGTCTCAGGGTGGCCTTGAACTCACAGTGATCCTCCTACCTCTGCCCCCAAGTGCTGGGATTAAAGGTGTGTGCCACGACGCCCGGCTACACCCAGCTCATTTTTTAATTTTAAAATTTTTATTTATTTATTTCAGAGAGAGGGGGTAATATAGGCACGCCAGGGCCTTCAGCCACTATAAACGAACACTAGACGTATGCACCACCTTGTACATCTGGCTTACATGGGTTCTGGGGAATTGACCCTGGGTCCTTTGGCTTCACAGGTAACACCTTAATCGCTAAGGCATCTCTCCAGCCCTGGATCTTGTATTTAAAATGCTGCTTTAAAATTGTGGGACTATAGCTAGTTGTGGTGATGGACCTCTGCAATCCCTATATTTGCATGAGGATCAGGAGTTCAAGGTCATTTTAGCTATATAGCAAGTCTGAAGCCAGCCTGGGCTACACAAAACTCTGACTCAGGAACACATCGAGCCTATCATGTTTTTTCATTATCATAGTCAGTATCAATAATGATGAGAGCAAATTTGTATACATACTGATATATGTATAATGTTCATTTTGTAACCTATGTTTTATTTATTCATTTGAGAAAGAAAGAGGGGAAAAGAGAGAGAGAATGGGAGAGAATGGGCACACCAGGGCCTCTAGCCACTACAAATGAACTCCAGAAGCATGTGCCAGCTTGTGCATCTGGCTTACCTGGGTACTGGGGAATTGAACCTGGTCCTTTGGCTTTGCAGCGAGCCCATAACTTATGTTTTTATTCATATACATGTAAACATTTTCTACCTTATTTTAATGAATTTCGTTTATTAGAGAAAGAACTCTGAGTCTTAGTAAAAGGATCATTTGGGGATAAACCTGTGAAACCCTTCCTGGTTCCCCCCACCGTCTTACTGGTGTGCTGGTAGGTCATAATTAGGGACTATACAGCCCCTGAAAGCTGGAGTTTGGCTCAGTGAAAATACCCCACATTCCTCTCCCACTCCTGCATGCTCTGTGGGACCCTGAGTTGCCCTGCTCCACTTAGCAGACATCTTCCATTTGTTGGGCTACGAGTATGGGGGAGTTTCGGGTAGTCACGCAAGCACGGTCACGGCCCTTGTCCTATCACAGGAGGGCTGAGCGCGCATTCCCCGAGCAGAGTCAGGTTTCCGAGCCTGGTTCTCAGCAGGCTCCTCACAGCTAGGGGAGCCGGCTTGGCTCTCTCCTTCATGGGAAATCTGAACACTGGCGGCTCAGCAACGTGGTAATCTTATCAGGGCATAGGAGAAAGCATTTCGGTTCCAGAGAAATCTGAAGGCAGTTCTGCCTTCTTCCAGTGATAAAGTCTGAGCTCTGCAGAGCCAACCTGGCCACTCATACCCAACTCACTAGAACGGAAAGGTCCCCAGCCCTGAGAGCAATAAGGCAACCCCTCTGCCGCATTGCAAAAGCACAAACCTGGACACAGAGGTATGCCCACGATGTGGGTGCAGTTGGACCTTGGGAAAGCAACTTGTGATTTTCCTCTTATCTGGGGAGTAGTTCAGCCCATACCTTGAGAAGTCAAAGGAATGTTCTCCAGGTTTCGTCAGAGCAGCAGCATGCACCTCATGTTCACGTTCCACTTTCAGGGTGTCATGTGGACACCTTACCTCTGTGTGCAAAGACAGGGCAATGACGCACAGTGCAAATAGCCACCACCCTCAGGACGGTCCATGAGCTCCACTGCTAAACGGATCTAAGTCAAAAGAGAGGACATTGTCCTTGTCCCTTAATCTTTGGAGCAGTGAGCTTCCTTTTTCCTTTTGGGCTTTCAGAATACCTGTAGAGACTAATTGCTGAGCCCTGAGGCTCACCCCCCCCAAAAAAAAAACCAAAAAAGTTGTATGTTTGAAAGAATCAGATCCTGTTCTAGGGAAAAGACCTCCAAGAATTGATGGCTCCCAGGGAGATGAGGGAGACAAGCAGAGCCCTTAGCTCTGCAAGAGATCCCTTTGAGATGGCAGTAAAGCTCTTTTTTTTTTTTTTTTTTTTTTTTTTTTTTGAAAGAGAGTCAGAGAGAGAGAGAGAGAGAGAGAGAGAATGGGCATGCCAGCAGCCTCTCAGCCACTGTGAAGGAACTCCAGATGTGTGTGTCCCCTTGTGGCATTGTGCCCTTGAATCACTTTGCGTCTGCCTAAACGTGGGACCTGGAGAACCGAACAGGCATTCTTAGGCTTCACAGGCAGGCGCCTTAATGGCTAAGCCATCTCTCCAGCCCAGTAAAGCTCATTTTTAATGGGCAATATCAGGAGCCCCCAGCTGGAAGCTCTCAGACAACCCAAGATCTGGACATTAGAACTGACACTGACTTTCTTGCCAGCTGAGAAACGGGCATCTACTGCTCTCTTCTTTGAATCTGCTTGCACCAGACCAGGGCCGTCCTCACCCCCAGCCTGTGGGTAGCAATCCCAATTCTTCCTGGGCTCAATCTTCTATCATCTATTGGTGGCAGTTGGTAAGATGCCACATACTAGCTTCTTAATAGTTTTTTTTTTTATTATTTATTTATTTATTTGAGAAAGAGGAAGAGAGAGAATGGGCATGCCAGGTCCTCTAGCAATTGAAAACAAACTACAGATGCATGCATCATCTTGTGCATCTGGCTCATGTGGGTCCTGGAGAATCGAACCTTGGTCCTTTGGCTTTGTAGGCAAGAGCCTTAACTGCTAAGCCATCTCCAGCCCTTCTTAATAGTTTTAACCAATATATACTGACCGCTTATTGCTTCCAGGCTCTAGATAGCTCTCACTTTGCTGGCCTTGTAAGAACCGATGGTCTGAGGGGAAGCAAGCACTAAACAACTGATTGCAGAACAGGATGAGAGCTTGCCCCACTGAGGAGAAACACCACACCCAGCTTGGGGCACCGGGAGGGTTTCCTGTGAGAGATGACTTGAGTGTTAACTAGAAGTTAACCCAGCTGCAGAGAATTAGAAAGAGCATATGGCAATCACAAAGAACAACGAGAGTAAAGCTCCTGTCACAGGTAACAGCATGCTCTGCATGGGAACTACAAGCAGTTGATTCCTGGAAGGTAGAGATAAAGACATTGGATGGGGAGGACTAGGTAGGAGAGGCAGAGAAATGTATTTGGAGAAACAAGACCTGCACACATTACATGACATTTAAAACAAAGAAATACAAGATGCTGCCTTGATAAGCTCCGAGGTATGTGAAGTTCAAAGTCAGTTTCTTCTCTAACAGGAGGTAGAGAAGACTTGCTTCCTCAGCTGGGGGATCCTCTGCAAGGGTTTCCCTAACCCCCTCCTGGCAGCCTTGCAGGCTCCAGAGCCAGAGACTTCAGTACAAGGGTCAGTTCACTCCCGTCTGTGTCTCCTAGAAGGACATCAATTTGAAACAGGTTCCTGGGTCCCAAGGGAGGTTTTAAATTTTCTTTTAAATATTTTATTTTATTCATTTATTTGAGAGAGGAAGAGGCAGATAGAGAATGAGTGCACCAGGGCCTCTAGCCACTGCAAATGAACAGACGTATGCACCACCCTGTGCATCTGGCTTACATGGGTACTGGGGAATCAAACCTGGGTCCTTGGGCTTCCCAGGCAAGCTCTTTAACCACTAAGCCATTTCTCCAGCCCTGAGGTAGGCTTTTGATAAAGCCCACCAAAGCCATCCTTGAGGCCCTCTCATTTTCTCTGACCAAAGGCCTCAGAGCAAAAACATGCATACGCTCGCCCACACATTCTCTCCCCCTCCCCCCTTCACGCCACCTGTAGCCCTACTCATTAGCTTCTACTGTGGCTGACATGCCACACACTCTCTGAAAAGCCAGCATTTCTCCTCTGTGTCTCTAGGCAGCCCAGGGATGAGGCAGGTGGACCAAGGAGCAACAGCAGACCACATGTTTGGGTCCCACCCTGCTAACCATAGCAATGGGAAGAAGCTGAGCCTGTGCCTGCTGGTATTACACCACTCAGACACCCATCCCAGAAGGCACAGAGAATTTCCATCACATATTATGCCACAAAAGGTTGTAGCCTCCTCTGGGCCCCCTGCACAGCCCCCACACCCAATAGTTCATTCCAAACACATGAGCTACATGGACACTTATCCCAGCCTACTGCCCCGCCCCCATCCTCTCAGCCTTCTGAAATACATTCCCAGGCCTCAGGTCTCTGGCTTGTCATGCTTTTGTGATATGATTTGATGGATAGTGGGAAATTCTTTGCTTAGCAGACACACCGATTGCAGTGTGGGAGAGACCTAGAGAGCTTGTCATCATGGTAATTACTACAACATAAGATGTTTTGCATACATGTATCTTTTTTAATCCTCATAAATCCTATCACATCTGCTTTCTGGATATGGTTACTGAGGGTTTGAGGTGTTTAAATAGTTTGCACAGATCTGGAGGATGAGATCAGGGTGAACCCACTATATATGAGTGGTATCCTGGCACAGCCCCCTTTCTTTCTCTTGTTTGGCCTGGCAAGTCTTCCACCAGTCCATACCAGGTCAGGTGGCTCAAGGTTTGGAGCTTTTACTATTCAGCTTGGATTGGCAGAAGACTTCCTGAGGGCTCCATTGTGTCTCCGGTGCCAACACCTACTGCCAAAACATAAGTGAGGTTCTAAAAGTTGAATATTTAGGGCTGCAGAGATGGATTAGTGGTTAAACTGTTTGACTGAAAAGCCTAAGGACCCAGGTTTGATTCCCCAGTACCCACATAAGCCAGACACACAAGGTGGCACATGTGTCTGGAGTTTGTCTGCAGTGGCTAGAAGCCCTGGCACACCTCTCTGTCTCTCTATCAAATAAATAAATACTTTAAAAAAAAAAGTTGAGGGCTGGAGAGATGACTTAGCAGTTAAGGTGCTTGCCTGCAAAGCCTAAGTACCCACATTCAATTCCCTAGTACCCATGTAAGCCAGTTGCACAAGGTGGCACATGCATCTGGAGTTTGCAGTGGCTAGAGGCCCTAGAGTACCAATTCTCTCTCTCTCTCTCTCTCTCTATGTCTCTCAAATAAATAAATAAATAAATAAATAAATAAATAAATAAATGCAAATTTTGAAAATCAAAAGGTTGAATTTTTAGAGTATATGAGTTTTTTTTTTAAGGTTTAGAGACTTTATTAGGATAAGAGAAGATGAAAGAAAAAAGTGTAGAGCGCTGCTGGCATGTGGAGGGCAGGAGGGGGTAGAGAGCCCATGCGGGAGTAAGGGGAGGGTCTCCTTATATGAGTTTTTAAAAATATTTTTTATTTATTTGCAAGGAGATGGGGGGGTGGGAGAAAATGAGCACACCAGGGCCTCCAGACACTGCAAATGAACTCCAGATGCACGGACTACTTTGTGCAATCTGGCTCTGTGTGGGTACTGGGGAATGGAACCCAGGTTGTTATGCAGGCAAGCGCCTTAACCACTGAACCATCTCTGCAGCCCAAGTATTAGTTTTGAGAGCACAAAGGAACATTAGTAGTGTCTCCCATCCCTCTTCATTTTAGAGGTGGGGATACTCAGAGTGCTTCACTGATGGTCACCCTTGAAGTCAGTCAGTGCCTCAATCAAAACTATAGGGAAGGGCTTCTGATCCCCAGCAGGCTACAGAACATATCCAAGTCACGTCTTTAAATCAACTCAGGTGTACTTTATTCCTCCACAGCACTGAGTAGCTTCTCCTGGCTCTCTGAAACCTTCCACAGTCCAGAGGTTCAGTGGTCTAGATCCCCCTTACCAAGCATCAATCCTGGTGGGGGTTGGGAGGGCAAGGAAGGAACAGTTTTCAATATTATTGCTTCAACATGGATCAGGAGACCAGGAGACAAGGCAGAGAAAGTTGTTGGGTCTCCCTCGTTGGTCCTGTTTTCCACCATGCCCTGGTGGGGGCTCTTTCAGGTGATTTGTGTTCCCTATTGACCACATTCATGTCTGAATCTGTTCAGGAAGGCCTGGGTTCAAGGAGGAGAAAAGCAAGGATGATTCTAAAGGCATTTCTCGTGGGAATGCATGGGAGGTCCAATGACATGCCTATTCCTCAGGTACCCACAATGTTACCCAGAAGGAGAATCCAAAGCCAGAGGAGTTGGCAAGTGTACGTATTTGCTAGGTCTAGCCACACATCACAAATTGGGTTGGCTTAGAACTACAAACTTTTTCTCTTACTGTTCTGGAGGCCAGTGTCTGAAACCCAGGGGCTAGCAGAGCCACGCTTGCTGCAGAGGATCTAGGGAAGGCTCCATTCTGTGCTTCTCTTAGCCCCTGGAACTTATGGTTCTGTGGTTTGTGGTCACATCCCTCTTCTGTCTGTGTCCTTACAGGAGCATGTGTGTATCACTGGGTTTGAATCCTCACTGACCACTCAGGACAATGATGTCATTTCTAAATCCTTAACTGTATCTGCAGTCTGTGTCCAAATGAAGTCATACTCACAGGTTCCAGGGATTAGGGAGCGGTCATATGGTTTAGAGGGGACACCAGTCGCCTCTTCACAGCAGGAAACTTGCTAGAAGTAGGGACCTTGGGGATTGGTAAGGCACATCCTTGGTTTTTATTAGGTCAAATTGTTAACCTGCTCAGGAGATGAATGTCTGTGGACTATTCATTGCTACCTGCTGTGCATCTTATTTCTTATTTCTTAGGTAGCCTATTTCCCACTGCTCTTTTCCATATCCAAATTGGTGTGGGTCTCAGCTACACCTTTCTGGTGAGAGAGCTGCAGTTGGGAGAAGCAGCCCCCCAGGGTAAAATGGAGCATCTCTGCGGAGCCATTCTCATCTTCCTAGTGAAAGAACTGTGGCATTAGCAGGCTGGGAAGAGCTGCTGAAGGTTAGGTTCACCACTTTCCTTCATCAAGGGCAGTGCCCGGCAAGATTGTAAAATAACCCTCTACATGATCTCAGCCCACATTCTTTTCTCATATACCTTATTCATTCACTCATCTTGACAAAATTCTCTTATTTAAAAACAAGTGCTGAACAGGTACCAAATGAGGGTTAATAAGATCCAATAATTTTTTTCTCCTCAAGATCCCTACCGCCTAGAGGTGGAGCAGGGAATAGAGATGAAAGAGATAGTTACAAAACAGTCTGATTGCTTCTGCAAAGAGAGAGGGAGAACGAGGGTAAATAGTTCCATTGCATAAATTCCAGGATAAGCTAGTGTTGCTGTAACAAATAACACAACTTTAGCGGGTAAAAACAACAAAGGTTCGTTTATTTCTAACTCATACTATGTGACTGACCTCATCTAATTGTCTTCCCTCTGAGACTCAAGCCATTTGGAAGATTGCTGGGAGTGAGTCAAGGCAGAATTCAGGAAGGACAGTTCTAGAGGACTTGCAGTGGCCATTCAGTGCTTCCTCATAGAAAAGTGAAAAGTGACTTCACAGCCCCACACAACCACAGAGGTCAGAAAGTACAATCTTCCTATAGCCTTGCAGGGCAAGAGTTCGAAATATTGCATGAATGGCTTTTGTGGCCCACTGGAGTCTTGAAGACTTCATAGAAGACAGTCTCTGAGCTAGTCTTGAAGGGGGATTGTGTCCTTCAGACTGGTGAAGGAGGGAAGGCCAAGAGGAAGCAGTTATCTGTGCCACTCAATCCTGGGCCCCGAGGACTCGCACAGCTCTGTGGTCAGATAGGCTCTTCCTGACTACAGCGAGAACTGCGTTGCAGGCACAAAGGATGCTTTCAGGGATGCCCACTGTGCTTTGGATGTGAGAAGCAGGTAGATTTGGAGGAGGAGGCAGGGGTGCACATAGATCCCATTCTTACAGGAAAATGGATCAGGGAAATCTAAACCGAAGCCATTAGGTGCGGCTGTTTGGGAATTTTCTTAAACACCTTGGTCTGGGACCAGCCAGTTTCAAGAAGCATTCCGTCAGGGGATCCCGTTTGCAGCCCCAGTAAAACATGGAACTTTAAAGCCTTTTTGCCTATTGCTGTACCACAGTGTTGAATCAACCGGAAGACTTTTTGATTCGAAAGAACTCCCCCATAGTGAACAGGGATCCTAAGTCTTTCTCCTACACCTAGCTAAGTGACACAAAAAAGAATTGCTATTTGTGGGGCTGGGGTGATGGCTCAACAGTTAAAGGATTGTAATTCTAAAAAGGGAAGGTGTCGGGAGGGGATTATGATGATGGTATATTGTCTTTATTTCTGGAAGTTGTTAATAAAAGTTAAAAAAAGAGAGAGAGAAAGAGAAAAAAAGAAAAAATAATAGAGAATTGCCACTCTTTTTCCATGAGCTTTGTTCATAAGCTGTGCCTTTTGTGCCTGTGGAAGGGGTTAGTGAAGGTCATTGGAATTCGGCAGTGGAGTTTAAAGGACATGGTAGCAACAGGCCTCCTGCTTCCCTTTGTCTAATTATCAGACTTGTGATAGGTCAGGGGAGAGGCTGTACATGAGGGAGACTGAAACCGGGTCAATCCTAGCTTCAGAGTCAGCTCCTCTATCAGTAAGACTAATGTCTGCTTTACTTGCTAGATAAGCTATTTTGAAAAGGACATACGATCGTGGATATGGTAGATAATTGAAAAGTTAAATATCCCACAAATTCAAACTGATGTTGTCACAGTGCTAAAGGGGATTTAGAGTAGAAGGTGGATCTTGCAGTAGAAAGTAGTGGACAGGAGAACAAAGAGGGTGGCATTGGTGAATATGAGTAGAGCTTTGAGACAATAAGGCTTCTTCCAGTGTAGGCAAGGAAGCTTTTCTTTTAAAAATATGTATTATTTATTTAAAAGCAAAAGAGGGAGAGAGGAAGGGGAATATAGAGAGAATGGGTGCATCAGGGCCTCCAGCCTCTGCAAAGGAACTCCAGACGCATGCACCACCTTGTGCATCTGGCTTACGTGGGTACTGAGGAATTGAACCTGGGTTCTTAGGCTTCACAGACAAGTGCTTTCACCACTAAGCCATCTCTCCAGCTCATAAGGGGACTTTTCATAGCAGAAAAGAGGCACTGATCTGTGTAGGGGAAACCACTTGGCACTTCTGCAACACTTTGCCAAGCATGTTCCCCTGTTTCCTCTAAGCCATAATCTCTGAACATCCCCATCTTAGGCCTTAGTACCCAATGGTGAGACTATGGACTCAGCCCACCTTTGTGCAGGAAGGAGGAGGGCAGGCGTCAGTGCTGCAGGCAGAGACAGCACTGTCCTGCAAGTGCGAGGAGCGCACGCCCGGGAGCCTGATGGCTGGGTCTGAGTCTGACTTTACCCTTTACTAGATTGTAGCTTCACTGGGCCCTTGGTTTTCCCATCTATAAAATGGAGGCCCTGATAGTGCACACCTGAGAGGGCTGTTGTGAGGATTGAAAAACTTGATGTTAGTGAAAAGTGCCTAGAATAGTGTCAGACACATAGTAGGTGTGAATAAGTGAGCCAGCGTAGGAGGTTGTTGCAATCTTTTGAAAGAGAAGCAATGTGCTGTACTGTGGTCAGTACAGCCCTGACTGGGACATGGGGGGAGACAAGAGGACACCTGCAGCTCTCCTCCAGTCCCAGAGGATGAGATAGATGTGCGGTTAGTGTAGATCACACGCCAGGCCGTTCTCAAGACTTCTGCAGGAGGCTGGGCCTGGAGCAGTGCTGGTCCGTGCAAGTCCAAGCTGGAGCTGGGGATCCTGGGTGTGGAAAAGCAGATCCAAGCTGCAGGCTCACAGGGCAGCCAAGGCCTGCCAGAGGAAGGGAGACTTCTTGGGTCAATAAATGTATTTCTGAGAAGGATAGCTGGAAAGGAGAGGAGACAGCAGGACTTTTTTATTCATCCACTCTAGAATAGTTAAGTGAGGCAGGAAATGAGAAGGAGGGGGCCCCCTTATCAGAGGAGGAGAAGCCATTCCCAGCTCCCAGGATTCCTAAACCTAAGAGAGTATCACACCCAACCACTTCATTCCTTTATCATCTTTTTAAAAAAATTTTATTTATTTATTTGCAAGCAGAGAGAGAGATAGAAGAACAGCAGACAGAGAGAGAATGGGCACACCAGGGCCTCTAGCCACTGCAAACGAACTCCAGATGCATGTGCCCCTTGTGCATCTAGCTTACGTGGGTCCTGGAGAATCGAACCAGAATCCTTTGACTTTGAAGGCAAACGCCTTAACCGCTAAGCCATTTCTCCAGCCCTCCTTTATCATCTTTTGATTTAAGGTTTTTTTTTTTTTTGTTTTTGTTTTTGTTTTTGTTTTTTGAGAGAGAGAGAGAGAGCGCCTCACTCTGTAGCATAGGCCAGCCTGGAACTCACTATGGAGCCCAAGCTGGCTTCTAACTTGCAGCAGTCCTCCTGCTTTGCCCCCCAAGAACAGGCATAAGCTACCACACTGACTTGCCTTTTCCATCATAACTAAACACTCGCCAGTGCTGCACCGTAACTTGTATAGTTGAGGCGCAACTACAAAACTCTTTTGTTTGCCTCTTCACAATTTCATGGATAGAAGATTGGTTCCTATGGTAGATCTGAGCAACTTCGGAATAGGATGTACAGGAGAACGTTCACCTTTTCACCTGATAGAAGTGACTTTCAGCTTCTCTCTGACATATCCCAAACTCCAGCATTGCTGTTCTTGTGCTTGGAGGGTTAAGTAGAATAAGGATTGCTGGAGCATATGCAGTTATGTGTGGACAGTGGGTCTGCACTGACTAGCAGGCAGGTAGTACACACAACACGAATACACTGCACAAAGGGAGGACACTCATGCTGGGCTGCAAGGAGTAAGAGATTTCACTGTGCTCCTTCAACAGAACACAATTTAAAACTTAGAAGTACGCCGGGTGTGGTGGCGCACACCTTTAATCCCAGCACACGGGAGGCAGAGGTAGGAGGATTGCCTCGAGTTCAAGGCCACCCTGAGACTCCATAGTGAATTCCAGGTCATCCTGGGCTAGAGTGAGACCCTACCTTGCAAAAAAAAAAAAAACTTAGAAGTTGTTGGACTGGGAAGATGGCTTAGTGAGTAAAGTGTGTACGGACCTGAATTCAGATCTCCAGCACCCACATTAAAGCTGGGTATGGAGCTGGGTATGGTGGCACATGCCTGTAATCCCAGACCTCAGGTAGTAGATACAGGAGGACCCTTTGGCTCCACTGACTAGCTAGTCTAACAGAATTGCTATCTCAAAAACTAAAATGGAAAGTGATTGGGGAGGACACACAATATTAAACTCTGGCCTCCATGTGTACATACCTACACATACATGTGCACCCACACATCCAAACACACATATATCTATGTATACACACATATTCACCATCATGAATACACACATATATATGCCCAAAAAAACCCCATACACTTTAGTTTTGGAATTTTCCAGTTAGTATTTTTGGATTGCAGTTGACCGTGGGTAATTGAAACAAACAACAACAACAACAAAAATCAAAACTAAAAACTGAAACCATGGGTAAAAGGGGGCCTACTGTGCAGTTCCTCTCCCTCCCCTTACTTTCCTGGGCTTCCTTTGTGCTTTGACATGTCCTCACCTTGCCAGCTTCCATGGGAGGCCTTGCTGGGGAGGTAAATAGTGGGGACACTGAGCCTTGGACAACTCAGCAGGGACTAAGAGATCAGGGGTTCAAACCAGACCCTGTCTCCCCATCTCTGCTGACAGCAATCAAGAGCTCTGGCTAGATTTCAGGAGTCAAGTGTATTTGTATACCAACAAGGGTGCTCTGATTTCTCATTTAGTCCCATTACTTATATTACAAAGGCATTTTTGGCAAGATAAATTCAGAGGAGGTTGAGCTATCCTGTCCAAAATATTCTCAATAAGGAGCACAGGTCTTTCCTGAGGAAGTCTCCAGTGGCTGGCCACAGGGCTCTGTCCTTGGCCCCGACTTGTTAAATATTTTTGTTAACGACTTGAATGAAATGTAGAAAGAATCCAGATGACCCACAGCTGGGATAATTAATATGATACATGACATATTCAAGTTCAAAATGATTTATATAGAATGGGACACCAGGCCAAAGCCAACATAATGAAATTAAACAGAGATGAATGTGAAGTCCTATGCTTCGCTTTAGTGTGGGAAGATCTGGCTTGGAAATACACATGTATTTGTTCAGCCTTTCTGCAAATAACTTGGGAGGTAGTTGCATGGAAAATGCTGTCTGGATTCTTGGAGTGAGTAAAACATAAAGGTGATATGTCAGTAAACTGAAGGTCTGGTGGTGGTGGGAAGTGACATGTCCCAGCAAAGCCTGTCACAGGTGTATTGAAGTGCCCCAGAGGAGGTGAGACCATGGGATTGGGGAGATTTTCAGGAAAAAGAACATTCCCAGCTTGTGCAGCTGGTGAGGGCTTTGTGGGAGGGGTCATAAGAGTAGGCACTGAAAGCCGGGCGTGGTGGCACACGCCTTTAATCCCAGCACTTGGGAGGCAGAAGTAGGAGGATTGCCGTGAGTTCAAGGCCACCCTGAGACTACATAGTGAATTCCAGGTCAGCCTGGGCCAGAGTGAGACCCTACCTCAAAATACCAAAAAAAAAAAAAAAAAAAAAGAGTAGGCACTGAAAAGTAGGAAGATTTTGTTGGAAACAGGTGACGTGGTGAAGAGGTGGGAGTGACTAGACTGCAGGATCTCTACGTGTACGTGGACAAAGGGATGGGTCCAGCAGGATGGGATTAGGCAAGACAACAGACTGGAAGGACATCTCCGACAGTGTCTCTCGTTCAGGCATCAAAGCTGTGCTGGCAAGCCCTTAACCCCACCCCGGTGGACAGTGTAGTGTGCCTGGAGCGAGGAGAGACTGGCATCACAGTCAGAGAAGCTGAAGTGACAGTAAGAAGTGGTCATGGGGCTGGGAGGGAAAGGAGCTTGCAAAGTACACTAAGGGAAGGATTCAGCTATAACCCTAGCCTGACACTTCTTCAAAAAGGAAAAGAGGAGGGGCCGGGAAGGGAGGAAGAGGAGAAAAGCCACTCTCACGCTTTATTTCCGCTTCACGAGCGCAAGACTCCACTGAGATTTGTTATCCTGCCCAGGCGACCCCTGTGACCCCCTCCCCTTCCTCCCCTCAAGCTCTGGGATGGAATGCTCGGAGGAAACAGGATCCTCAGACCTCTGGACTATGACCCGGAAGCTGGAGGGGGCAGCTATGATGGAGTGGGGAAAACGATTTGTCCATTAGGCAAATGTCTTCTAAGCGCTTTCAGTGGCAGTTTAGGCTACAGCCGGTTCCACAGCAGCTAAGTGCTGAACCCACAGCCACGCAGTGGGAAGGGTGAAATGAGGCATGTTTGTGTGATTATTTTCTAAATGATGATAGACTTGCTATAAAAAATTCCTTATAGAAAACCCTAAGACTTTGTGTTCAAGGTATTTATTATCTGTAGTTTGTAGTCACTTTAAAAAAATTTTTTATTTTTAATTTATTTGAGAGAGAGAGAGAATATGGGCTCACTAGGGCCTTCGACTGCTACAAATGAACTCCAGACACATGCGCCACCTTGTGCATCTGGCTTACGTGGGTCCTGGGGAATCCAACCTGGGTTCTTTGGCTTTGCAGGCAAGTGCCTTAACCACTAAGCCATCTCTCCAGCCCCCTCTTTTTTTGTGTTTGTTTTTTCAAGGTTGGTCTCCCTCTAGCCCAGGCTGTCCTGGAATTCACTATGTAGTCTCAGGGTGGCTTCAAACTCATGGTGATCCTCCTGCTTCTGCCTCCTGAGTGCTGAGATTAAAGGTGTGAGCCACCATGCCAAGCCTTTGGTCATTTTTTTTTTCAAAAAAATAATTTACTATTAAGCAGATCTTAAACATCTTAAGGTACAACTATAAAAATTTATTATCCTGGAGGCTTGGAAAATGGCTCAGTGGTAAAGTGCTTGCTGTGAAAGCATAAGGATCTTAGTTCGGATACCAGAGCCCTCGTGATTGTCAGATAGGGTGGTGCCTGCTTATTAATCCAGAGCTTGGGAGGTGGAGACAGGGGGTCTCTAGGGCAAGCTTGCTAACTAGACTAGCTGGATTGGTGAGCCCTGGGTTCAGTGAGAAACCCTGACTAAATGAATAAGGTGGAGAGTGAGAGAGGAAGATAGTAAATGTCAACCTCTGGCCTCCACACACCCACACACACACACACACACTCCCAAGCATGTGCAGTGCACAGCTCCACACACATGACCCACATATATATGAGCACGATGCCACACATACACAAACATGCAACAAAATAAATTATAAAATTGCCTGGATGCAACAACTACCAACTGTTCCTCTCTCTCAATCTTTCTCTCTCTCTCTCTCATTTTGTGCCAGGAAACAAACCCAGGACCTTGTGCATGCCTAAGCCTGTGCTTTATCACTGAGCTACAACCAGACATAGTTTATTTTTCTTGTTCCCTCCTGATCCTTAATTTTATCCCTTCTTTGCAATAAAAAGTAGAAGAACAGGGGCTGGAGAGATTTCTCAGTGGTTAAGGCACTTGCCTGCGAAACCTAAGGACCCAGTTCAATTCCCCAGTACCTATGTAAGCCAGATGCACAAGGTGGCACGTGTCTGGAGTTTGTTTGCAGTGGCTAGAGGCCCTGGTGTGCTCATTCTATCTATCTGCCTCTTTCTCTCAAATAAATAAAATGTCTAAAAATATTTTTTAAAAAGTAGGGCTCAAGCCAGGCATGGTGGTGCACGCCTTTAATCCCAGCACTCGGGAGGCAGAGGTAGGAGGATCACCGAGAGTTCGAGGCCACCCTGAGACTACATAGTTAATTCCAGGTCAGCCTGGGCCAGATTGAGACCCTACCTCGAAAAACCAAAAAAAAAAAAAAAAAAAAAAAAAGTAGGGCTGGAGAGATGGCTTAGCAGTTAAGGCACATGCCTGAGAAGCCTAAGGACCCTGGTTCAATTCTCCAGGTCCCACATAAGCCAGATGCACATGGTGGCGCACGTGTCTGGAGTTCATTTGCAGTGGCTAGAGGCCCTGGCACGTCCATTCTCACTCTTACTCTCTCCCTCTCTCTCTCTCCCTTTCTCTGTCTCTAATAAATGAATGAATGAATGAATGAATAATAAATAAAAGTAGAAGAGCAGGGCATGGTGGCTCACACCTATAATTCCAACACTTGAGCTGCTGAGTTGGGATGATCACTGTGAGCTCTAGGTCAGCCTGGGCTACAGAATGAATTTCATTCAGGTCAGTGTGGGGTATAGTGAAATCCTGCCAAAGAAAATGAAAAAGGAAGGAAAGAAGGAAGGAAGGAAGGAAGGAAGGAAGGAAGGAAGGAAGGAAGGAAGGAAGGGGAGGAAGGGGGAAAGGAGAAGTAAAATAGGAGAAAGCTAGATATAGGAGTGCAGTGCTGTAATCTTAGCATTCAGGAGGTTGAGGCAGGAGTATCTTGAGATCAAGGCTAATCTGGGCTGCATAACCCAGGGTGGGTCTCCCCCACCCCCTTCTTTTGTATTGTTTGTGTCTGGGAGGGGGGAAATTCTACTAAATATAGCAAGTTCTAACTCTGTGTGTCATTATTTTTAGGCACATGTATAATTGTAACCAGTACACACACACACACACACACACACACAGCTCTGTACTATCTCTTCATTAAATAGTATTTTCAACACAACATCCTTATTGTTACATAGTCACATTTTCATTTTCAATGTCAAGATGGTATTCTATTATACAAATACACCATGATTTATTTAATCATTTTTCTATTTTGGGTCATGGCATTTGCTTCTGCTTTCTCTGTATTATAAATAACATAGCTATAAACAGTCCGCAGTTCCTTTTCTTCTCTTGAATTATCCCTTTAGATGCAATTCCCAGGAGTGGAATTATTAGGCCAAAGGATATGGATGTTTTTATGGCTCTTCCTGAGTGTTGCTGCATTGGCCCTCCGCACCCCCTTTACATCTTACCCCAGAGTCTTGTTGTACCTGGTGTGCACAAATTGCAGACTCAGCGGGATATGCCAGGAAAGGAATGTGAGGTGAGAGGGGCCCACAAGCTTTGCAGGGTAAAGAGTCTCCTCCTCCCAGCACCTTGCTGCCTGTGAGTCCTGGGGTTCTTCCCCCAGGAGGGAGGGGAAAGTAAGGCAGGGCCGGAAGGAGGTGTGGACACCCTGGCAAATGAAGCAACCATCTGGTACTTCCCAGTGGAGTATCTGCAGATAGGGGAAATTACAGACCACTGGTGAGGGTGGTGGTGGGCAGTGATGGTGAGCCTTGGACACTGTGGTAGAAGCCAAGTGTTGGGTCTGGCCTCCCAGGAGTGATGGACTTGCCCTCTAGGAAATCCTTCAGTCATAGTCTGGTGTGGTCTGGGCCATGGAGGAAAAATAATTAATGACTCCCTTGTTTGCTTGATAAATCTTTAACAAGTGCCCACTAGGTCAGGCTCTTCACTGGGCACTCTGACAGTAAGAAATACAATTTGACCCCTGTCCTTGAAGGGCTTGCACTCTACTGAGGGAATCAGAAAGATACCAGGTGATTAATGGTGTTTGGTCAAGTGTTTGGTGGATCTGACCTGAGTGTCCTCCCCAGCGTGAGGAGCAGCTGGGAGGTGTCCTCAGAGGAGACGATTCCTAAGCTCAGAGGAACACCGGGGATTCAGACTGCTGAAGGGCAGAGAGAAGGTGTTCTAGCAAGAACATCATGCCAGTAGCTGGGTGTGGTGGTGCACGTCTTTAATCCCAGCACTCGGGAGGCCGAGGTAGTGAGTTCAAGGCCACCCTGAGACTACATAGTGAATTCCAGGTCAGCCTGAGCTAGAGTGAAACCTACCTCAAAAAACAAGAAAAAAACAAAAACAAAAAAGAACATCATGCTAGTGAAATTCACATGTAGTGAAGTTCAGCTTTAGTGGGGAGCTGTGCCCCACCAATCTCCAAACCGTCTTCAGGGATCAGTCTGGAAGAAGACAGGATTTTGCACAGGAAACACTGAGGGGTACCGTCTAGCAGGGGAGACAGCCTGAAAGTTGCAACTTTATAGCCAGCACACCGTCCCACTTAACTTGAACGTTCACTGAGTGTGGCTTACAGAGAAGAAAAACTCAGAGCCATCTTTTGTTGTTACCACTCATTTTGTCCTCAGAGCAGTGGAGCCAGGAGTTGTATAATCAGACTTAATATTAAAGATCACTCTGACTGTGGCTCACAGAATGGGTTGGAGACAACAGACTATGGGGACCTTTGGGTGGCTGTTCAGGCCGCTAAACTAAAGGCCAAGGAGAGCTTGACTTTAGCAGGGACTTGGGAGGCGGAGGGAGAAAATGGAGTTTGAAAGGAGGACCTCTCTCTCTTTACAGGGATGAGAATATTCTGCTTCAAGCCTAGCTGAAGACTAAGGACCCTGTGCCTCAATGGGAATGCCCAGGCGCAGCCATTGCTTGAAGGCAAACAAACAGAGTCAGGGTTTCTCTCTCTCTCTTTTTAAAAATTTATTTTATTTTATTTTTGTTTATTTATTTATTTGACAGAGAGAAACAGAGAGGGAGAGAGAGAGAATGGGCATGCCAGGGCCTTCAACCACTTCCAACAAACTCCAGACATGTGTGCCTCTGGCTAACATAGGTCCTGGGAATTGAACCTGGGTCCTTTGGCTTTGCAGGCAAACGCCTTAACCACTAAGCCATCTCTCCAGCCCGAGTTTCTCTTCTTGTATCCATAGTTACAGTACCTCACCTAAACCTCTGGGCACCTGAGTAGGTGGGTGGTGTGTGTGTGTGTGTGTGTGTGTGTGTGTGTGTGTTCATGGGGATGTATTGGAAAAAGGCCTAGGAATCCTTGAAGTCTAGCTGGAGAAAGCTGGATGTGATGGTGATCAGTTCAGAGTACTAGACTGAATTCCATCACCAAATGACTGTAGAATCTTGAATCGGCAGTGCAAGCTCTGGGGGCCTCTCAGATCATTTCTCCCCACCTGGTTTGCTGGGAGGGTTAGATCAGGTAATATATTCACAGTCAAGGACTTGGAAAAATTATAAAGGACTCCGCAGATGCAAAGTGTTGTCACCACCATGTTTTAGAGAACTTGAGGAAAGATCTGGAAATAATTTGGTCCTTCAAAGAGAAGCAGGTGCGTTGGAGCCTGCAGGGGTGTTTTGGGGTTGGCTGAAGCTATGAGACGTTCACCTCAGCCCAGGCCTCTACTTCCTGCTCTTCTTGAGGCTTCCTTTGAAGTTCTGAAGCAGCTGTTACAGATGAGAAGCTGGGTTGGGTTAGACCCAGACCATTCGCTCAGAGGCAAAAGCTGTGTTCAGTGCCACCAGTGAGCTGATAGACAGGACTCCCTGACTCTAGTGCTGAGGTTGGGCTGTGGACTGGGACATGAAGGGACTTGTCCACTCACAAGGACCACTGCCCAGTCCTCTAGCCATGAGCTCTGTTCCAGCCACAGCCAAGACCGATATTCAGAACTATAGGAACTCCTCTCCAAGGAAGAAGGCATTGAGTTTTAGAAACAAAAGCACCACTTAAGGGCTGGAGATATGGCTCAAAGGTTAGAGGCACTTGCTTGCAAAGCCTAATGGCCTGGGTTCGATTCCCCAGTACCCACATGCCCTAATATGCCCACATTCATTCTCTCTTGCTCCCTGCAAATATTTAAAAAAAAAAAAAAAAAAAGCCTGGTGTGGTGGCACACGCCTTTAATCCCAGCACTCTGGAGGCAGAGGTAGGAGGATTGCCATGAATTCGAGGCCACCCTGAGACTATATAGTGAATTCCATGTCAGCCTGGGCTAGAGCGAGCAAAACATCTACCTCGAAAAAAAAAAAAAAAAAAAAGCTTTACTTAAGTACAAAACAAGAAGACAACGAGTCAGTATTGCAAGTTTGAGAAGGGGAAGGAAGAAGGAAAAAAGGATACAGGAGTCTTTACCTGACACATGTGGTCAGTAAGAGGGTGCTTAGTGTATGGAGTAGGGGCAGCCCCAGAATTTTTGCAAGGTCAGGCTCAGCACCTTTCTAAGTTCGCTAGGCTGCATGGACTAGATGGCTTGAGTAACAGAACTTTATTTTCTCACCATTCTGGAGGCTGGAAACCCAAGGTCAAGGTGTCTGAAGGAGTTGTTCCTTCTGAAGTCTCACTTCTTGGCTTGTAGGAAGCCACCTTCTCCCTGTGTCCTCACATCGTCTCTAGGTTAACGTGGTCATTTGAATGGAAAATGTTCCCCATCGCCTCAAGTGTTTGTGATTCAACCTCATACTCAGTCCCCAGCTGGTGGTAGTTGGATGGTGGAGCCTTCCTGGAGGAGGTGTGTCACTTAGGGGCAGACCCTGGGTTGTCATACATAGCCCAAGCCCCGCTTGCCAGAGCTAGCTCACTCTTACTGGTACCCTCAGCTGCTATGGCAGGATGGGATGCCTAGCCTCTGCTCTGCCATATTTACCTCCACCTTAACGAAACTTCCACTAAATAAACCCTTTCCTCCCGTTAGCTGCTTTTGATCTGATGTTTTGTCCCAGCAGTGAGAAGGTGACTGCAATAGTTATTTACCAATTTTTGTTGCTATGACAAAACACCTGACAGAAATAACTGAAAGGAAGCAGCGTTTGTTGGGGCTTACCATTGTAGAGTATCAGCCTGTCATGGCAGAGCAGAGCAGAGAAGTTTATATCATGGCCCAGATAGATAGGAAGCAGAGAGAGGGACCCAGGAGGGGCCACACACAAACAACTTTCAAGAATTCCCCTCTGTGTTCTACTTCCTCCAGCCTGCTCCCACTTCCCAAAGTTTCCAGAATCTCCCCAAATTGCTTTCAACCAAGAATTCAATACCATGAACTTTTTGATCTCACAGGTGACCTGGAATTAACTATTCTCAGGGTGGCCTCGAACTCTCGGCGATCGTCCCACCTCTGCCTCCCAAGTGCTGGGATTAAAGGCGTGCCCACCACTTTTTTTTTTTTTTTTTTTGGTTTTAATACCATGAACTTTTTGATGAACATTTTATATTCAAACTAGAACAGTGTCTATGTCCTAATGTCTTCAGGTAAGGACAGAGGTCATATGGGATTAAGGACCACTCTAACGGCTTCATTTTGAAGTGTGTTACCTCTGCAAAGACCTTGTATCTGAACATGGCCACATTCTGAAATACTGCGGAGGACCAAGGAAGGCTTCAACATGGGGACATTAAAAGACACAATCCAGCACCTGACCATGTCCTCAGCCCTGAGTCTCACTTTGAGCTATGAATGAGAATAGAAAGGTCCCAGTGAGAGTCACCAAGCCCAGCCACCACTACCAGAGCAGAAAAGGAATACCAAGGGCTCTGAACACCACATCCGCTGGAGGACTCTTTTGACTCCAATGGTCTGGAACCCACCTGTGACTCCAAACCAAGCTCCTGCCGTGCATGTCCTAGATCACATGCTACAAAGAGATTGCATGGTGGGTCAATGTTGCTGCACGTCTTTCCTCACGCTCTGCCCTCCTCTGATGCTAGGTGACACTCCAGTCCCCTCCTC
Source organism: Orientallactaga sibirica (assembly GCA_036365145.1). Taxonomy (NCBI): domain Eukaryota; kingdom Metazoa; phylum Chordata; class Mammalia; order Rodentia; family Dipodidae; genus Orientallactaga; species Orientallactaga sibirica. The sequence goes on along the minus strand of JAEOAD010002855.1, from coordinate 1,037,769 downwards.
CTTGGTACATAAACTGTGACATGCCTGGATAGCATAGGGCAGGTGCAGTGCTGTGGACTGTACCTACTGTCCTTCCTTCCTTTTTTCTTTCCTTCTTTCTTTCCTCCCTCCTTCCTTTTTTTCCTTTCTTCCTTTTGCCCTCCATCCCTCCTCCCTTTTCTCCCTTTCTTCAAAGGGTCTCTAACCCAGGCTTGCCTCAAACACCCTATGGATGATCTTGAACTTCTTTTTTTAAAGTTTTTTTAAATTATTAATTTATTTTATTGGCACCTTCTATACTTACATACAAAAAATATATTTCCCTCCCCACCCCCTAAATTTTTTATTATGTATTTATTAGAGAGAGAGAGAGAGAGAGGAGAGAGAGAGAGAGAGAGAGAATGGGCACACCAGGGCCTCTAGCCACTGCAAACGAACTCCAGAGGCATGCACCACCTTGTGCATCTGGCTTATGTGGGACCTGGAGAATTGAACCTGGGTCATTAGGCTTTGCAGACAAGTACCTTAACAGCTAAGCCATCTCTCTCTCCAGCCCTGACCTTGAACTTCTAATGCTCTTACTTCTACTTTCCAACTGCTGGGATTACAGGCATGTCCCACCACTCCTGGTTTATGTTATCCTGGGAATTGAGCCGAGGGCCACATGCATTTTAGGCAAGTACACTTAACAGCTAAGCTACCCCCCACCCCCAGTTCTGGACTGCATCTTCCCACCATCATGAGCTGTCTTCAGTCCCTCTCTACCTGCCACCTCTGCCTCTGTCCCATAGTCCTGGGAGGGGTTTTCTTCCTATTGAGATTTTATTTCCTGGTGGGAAGCCATGTTTGTCCAGCCAAGACAGAGGAGCAGAGAATATAAACATGGGAAGAAGACACAGGGAGCATGTTAGTGTGAGCAGACCCTTGCCCTGACTGCCCTCTGTTGTCCCTTCCCAAGAGGCTCAGGCAGCAGGAAGTTTCAGTCAGTTAGACTTTCTCCCAGTGGTTCTGGGTGTGGCCCAGATGTTTCCTGTCACCCAGCTATCCCCAGCCAGCACCTTTTCCTACCAAGGCTCTAGCCAGGTTACCAGGCCTAGGTAGAAGGAACTTCTCCTACCCCTGGCTTCCCTCTCCTCACTCTTCACTGGTTTCAGAGCCACTGCCGTTCCCCTATCATCTGGACTGGCAACAGTTATGTTTAAAAGGAACTTGGCCCCTTTAGAGTTGAAACCTCCCCATGGCCAGATATTTGAGGTATTTACAGCCCCCAAGCCTAGGTGACAGACAAGCAGTTGTCAGCTAGGAACTGGGCCTTCTCCTCCCTAGACACAGGCCACAGTTGCTGCCTCATAGATTTTTCCAATGGCTGTTTTCTAATTATGAGAAGTGTAAATGACTTCAAAGCCACCTTTTTTGGCCATCCTTCCAAATTCATGTCCAGTCTTTGTTGACACATACTTAGATGATCTTGGTACTTCCGTTACTCTGTACAAAGCAGTGCGGATTATCCAGCCATTTTTCTGTGTTTGTTCCATATGTGTCTCATAGTGTTGGAAATTTTACGTATTTGTCAATCAAAATTTTTTCATTTAGCCGGGCGTGGTGGTGCACGCCTTTAATCCCAGCACTCAGGAAGGCAGAGGTAGGAGGATCACCATGAGTTCGAGGCCACCCTGAGACTACATAGCTAATTCCAGGTCAGCCTGGACCAGAGTGAGACCCTACCTTGAAAAACCAAAAAGAAAAATTTTTTTCATTTATTTATTTATTAGTGAGAGAGAGAATGGGTGTGCCAGGGCCTCTAGCCAGTGCAAACAAACTCCAGACACATGCCACCATGCACATCTGGTTTACATGTGTACTGGGGAATTGAACCTGGGTCCTTAAGCTTTGCAGGCAAGTGCTTTAAACACTAAGGACATTTCTCCAGCCCATATTTGTTATTTTTTTCATACTTCTCATTTTTAATATGAGCAAAATGTTTTACTACCTTTGTGCCCTATGACTACCTTCAGCTCATCTCTAGAAGTTGATATTCAGATAGCTTCTAATTTTTCACCTTTATGAAGATAGCACTGCTGTATCCCATTTTGTATAAAGTACATTATTCTTTTCTACTTCCTTAGTCTATATTCTAAAAATAGGGCAAAGCATTTCAGAGCTCTTGAAATAGTCTCTCAGATTATTGTCTTCACAAAAAGGGCAGACGTCTCTGCCGGTCATGGTGGCACATGCTTTTAATCCCAGCACTCAGGAGGCAGAGGTAGGAGGACCACCATGAGTTCAAGGCCATCCTAAGACTATAGTGAATTCCAGGCAAGACCCTACTTCAAAAACCAAAACAGAGCAGACTTAATCATTTCAGAGTTCTTGCAATAGTCTCACGGATTATTGTCTCAAAGAAGGGCAGATTTCCCTGCCAGTCATAGTGGTACACGCCTTTAATCCCAGCACTCAGAAGGCAGAGGTAGGAGGCTCACCATGAGTTCAAGGCCACCCTGAGAATACAGAGTGAACTCTAAGAGCAAGACCCTACTTCATAAAACCAAGAAACAAAAAAAGGCAGATTAACAGCAAGTTAATGACCTGGGTTTAATACCCAGCCCCGTAATACTGTCAGCCTTGGCTGCTTTACTGTGATGATACATTTTGCCAGTCTGATAGCTGAGTGACAATTCCTCCAAGTTACTTTGAATTTTATTGGTGGCTATTAGTGGCATTCATGTCTTTACATGTGTCTTATTTTTTTGTTTGTTTTTTTGTTTGTTTTGCTTTTCTGAGGTAGTGTCTCACTCTGGCTGACCTGGAATTCACTATGTAGTCTCAGGGTGGCCTTGAACTCATGGTGATCCTCCTACCTCTGCCTCTCAAGGGCTGGGATTAAAGGAGTGTGCCACCATGCCCGGCCCTACATGATTGTTTTGAGATACTATTTTCTCCCTTTGCTTGGGAAGTTTATCTTTTTTAAGCAACTGATTTATTTGCACATACGTGTGTGTGTGTGTGCATGCACGTATGCCAGTGCCTCTTATCACTTTGAACGTCTTGTATCCAGCTTATGTAGGTAGCTTGGGAATTGAACCTGGGCCAGCAAGTTTTGCAAGCAAGCATCTTTAACCACTGAGCAATCTTCTTCTCAGCCCTGGGAATTTTATCTTTTCATTGCTTTCTGGCTTTACACAGATTTACTCGTATAGATGTGTGGGACTTTTTCCCTCAGGAGCCTTTTTGTCCTTTAAATCTACTTTAGACTCAAGCCACGGTGTGCAGCCCTGGATGGATGTTAGAATCCCGTGAACCAAGTTTCCTAGACCTCCATAGCGGGGTCCTGTTGGAAATGAAGGAGAACTAAGAGATTGCTGTTCTTTGTTAACACTTGGGGACCCAAGGCACAGTGACCAACAGTCTGTACTCAAAACCAACACATAAGTGTTGCATTCTTGTTATATGTCTACCTCTCTGCTAGAAGTATGGGAAATCCGGGTAAAGTCAAGGCTTTGGCCCTCGTCTTCCCAGAGAGGTCACAGTCTAGTGAAAGGGACAGGTTCAGTGTGGCAAAGCAAGTGCTATTAGAGAGGTCTGCATTGGGTGTTGTGATGACACATCCCTGAGAGGAAGTCCATGAAGGCTTCCTGAAGGAGGTGGCAAGGAGCTGTGTCTGGGAGCATGATGGGTTCTGAAGGTGGAGACAGCAGTTCCAAGGACATGAGGTCGGGGCAGCAAGTGAACACACAGAAGCCCGAAAACACAGTATGTTGAGGGGACCGTAAGAGGGCAGGGCCTGCAAAAGGACTTCCCAGGTTGCAATTCCAGCTCCACCTCAGCTTTGGGATCTTGGGCAAGTCATGTAGCCTTCCTAAGTTCCAATCCCACCATCTGCATGACCATCAAAATACCTAGCTGGCTCGGAAGGTACTGGTAAGATCCCGTGAGTCGCCTTCATGGGGCATGAAGCACAGTGCTTGGCACATGGCAGATGTTCAGGAAGTGCTGGCTTTTATTATTTCAGGAGATGTAACCTTCTCTGAAGGAGAGATGTGCAAGTGGCCTTATTCCCTACACAAATTGAGTCTCCCTTGTCCAAAGTGCTTGGGACCTGAAGTGTTTTTTAATCTTAAATTATTTTTAGATTTGGAATATTTACATATCTTGAGATTATGGCACATGAGGCTCAAGCATAACCCATGAAATTCATGTACATTTCACATATGCCTTTCATATGTAGGCTGGAGATAATATTTATGGAGAAATTTCATACATGTACATAATGTATTTTGATTATAATCCCCTTCCTTGACCTTCTTTTGTCCCCACCTACCCTGGTCCCCCTTCCACTGAATCCCTTTGAAGATAATTTTGTAACATAACATAATACAATATTTTAAAATTATTTATTTATTTATTTATTTATTTTCACATACACACACAGACAGAGAGAATGAGCATTCCAGGGCCTCCTGCTGCTGCAAACAAACTCCAGATGTATGTACCATTTGCACATCTGGCTTTACATGGGTACTTGGGAATTGAACCCAGGTCATTGGGCTTTGCAGGCAAGGGCTTTAACTGCTGAGCCATCTCTCCAGCTCTACAATAGTTTTTTAGTCTGCCTTCATTTTTGACTGTGGCCAGTCATGTGCAGTCAGGTATAAATTTTTTCTACTATGGTATCATGTTGGTGACTTGAAGGGTTTTGGATTATGGACCGTTTCCAGTTTGGGATCTTTAAATTATGGATGCTCAATCCATCCAAAGATGTTTTGATATACAATAGGTGCTATATCATAGGTAAACCAAGTGGAGGAGACATGATCAGACGTCTAGTTAAGAATAGTTACTTAAAGCCGGGCGTGGTGGCGCACGCCTTTAATCCCAGCACTTAAGAGGCAGAGGTAGGAGGATCACCATGAGTTCGAGGGCACCCTCGACTACATAGTTAATTACAGGTCAGCCTGGACCAGAGTGAAACCCTACCTCAAAAAAAAAAAAAAAACAGAGAAAAGAATAGAAAACAAGAAAAACAGTTGAGAGATCATCACCTCTCCTCACAGTAGAGGAGAGATGAGGGCAGCCCATGGTCGGTAACCATGGTGATGAAAAGGCCAGGCCAGAAATTTATGTGAAGGACAGGAGGACTCGGCTGGGTAGCTTATTACCATGTGAGACATCAGGAAGCCACAGTGCTCTGAGGTTTCCTGACTGTCACCCCTATATCCACCCCTGAGCTCAGCCAGGTTCCACAGAACCAGCACCATGTCCTCTCCAGATGGGGCTGTCATCACTGCCCTTCATGACTCCTGGGACAGACTTCCTGGGATTGAGAAGACTGTGAAGGAGGAACACAAGGGTCCCTTGTTTCCAAAGTTGGCTGGAGGTTACACCTCTCCCCAAGGAAATGAGCTCAGCTTCCCCCAGTGCTCCCTTCTGCAGGAGAAACCCAGGTCTTGAGGTTCAGAACCTGCTCCAAGTCCCTCACTGACTGCCCCCGTCAAACATCTGGACATGTCGTGGTCGAGGCCCTATCTCAGCCAGGGGAGGGGTGGCCCACAGGACGGGTGTGCTTTGCAGAGAGGAACTGGCTCAAATCAGATATCGTTTTGTTTGTTTTCCCTGTGAAGACAAGAGACCATTTTCCTCTCATCTTTTATTTATTTGTTAGGGATCAGGCAGATATTTTTAATTCCTCTAGTTTCCTGCTGTCTACAGGTGTTTCCTATGACCTTGCTGTCGGAAAGGACAGAGCCCATGACATCATCTGCTTTGCTGCTAAGATTTCTGAAATTCCTGCTCGGGCCCGTGTATGCCATCCCTGATCCCCTCAGGACAAGGTGCCATGGATACCTTATTCCACCAGCTGCCTCGCCTCCCACTAGCCACTTTGTGGTGCAAGGCAGGGCTCTCTCTTAATACTAGCTGACAGGAGGTACAAAAGGGGAGATTAGCAGAGGAGGAAGTCTCTGGTGTCCAACAATACTCTGTGGTTGTGGAGCCCTAGTGACTGTGGCATGAGTGACAGAGCTGTCGGGCAACCCAGTAGAACAAGTCTTTGCTTCCCAAATAAGACAGTTCTCCTATCACGACACCAGAGCAGGCAAGAAACCTTTCTGTTTGATATTGAGAAGACAAAATATTTGTTTGCTTTTACAAATGATATGCCATGGGCTGGAGAGATGGCTTAGCAGTTAAGGAGCTTGCCTGCAAAGCCTAAGGACTCATGTTCGACTCTCGAGGTCCCACATAAGCCAGGCACACAAAGTGATGCAAACATGCAAGGTTGCACATGCACACAAGGGAGTACACATGTCTGGAGTTCAATTGCACTGTCTGGAGGCCCTGGTATGCCAATTCTCTCTCGCTCTTGCTCTCACTCTCTCACATACAAAAAAAAAAAAAAAAAAGGCTGGGCGTGGTGGCACACGCCTTTAATCCCAGCACTATGGGGCAGAGGTAGGAGGATTGCCAACAGTTTGAGACCACCCTGAGACTTATATAGTGAATTCCAGGTCAGCCTGAGCTAGTGTGAGATCCTGCCTCAAAAAAACAAAAAAAACAAACAAACAAAAAATCAGGCAGTCTGTTGTGCTTGCCTTAAAAAATATAATCATGTCATGCATAACTTAAAACTTTGACTTAAACATATTTTTCATGCACCAGAGAAGCCCTTTACGGGAAACCCTTTTTATACAGTGAAGAAATAATGAGGAAAACAACATAATCTCTATCAATTTATTTGTTTACAATCTGCATGGGTTTGGAGAGCCTCACATCTGTCTTTTAGACTGAATGGAACAAATATTTATGGAATATTTTGATTACGGTTTATCTTTGAAGCACTCACAAGCATTCTGTGAGGCGGGTAGTTCTGACTCATTTTATGATTAGAAAACTAAGGCTCAGGATTTGTGTGTGTGATTATGTGTGGGGGAGAGTTTGGTTGTGTGCATGCCACAGGGCATGTGTGGAGGTAAGAGGACAACGTGGGAGTGTTTCTCCTGTCTTCCGCCTCACTGGAGACGGTCTCCCTCGCTGTTTTTGCTGCAGCATATATGCTACTCTAGCTGGCCTGTGAGCTTCTGGATTCTCTTAGGCCCACCTCCCATTGCTCTAGGCCTGTTAGGGTTACAGATCCATGGGCAGCTTTGCTCCCAGCTTTACGTGGGTGCTGTGGAATTGAACTCAGGCTCGCAAGCAAGCACCTTTACTGCTAATCCACCTCCCAGTGCAGGCTTGGGATTTTAAGAGGTCTAGTAGATACTGAGGGGCAGGGGGAAGATTTGAACCCAGGCCTTTTCTCCTGTCTGGAGTTCTGTATTATCATTTTTACTTGGAGTTCAATGAGGAACAAATGATAGCTTTGATATTATTTAATATCAATTGTTTAATATCAATGAGCAATGAGGCCGGGCGTGGTGGCACACGTCTTTAATCCCAGCTCTTGGGAGGCAGAAATAGGAGGATCACTGTGAGTTTGAGGCCACCCTGGAACTATATAGTGAATTCCAGGCCAACTTGGGCTAGAATGAGACCCTATCTCAAAACACACACACACACACACACACACACAAAGAGTAATGATAAAATGGCATATCTGTAAAAATTAAACCTGGAATTGTCTAGGAAGATGGGTGTGATAGAATAAAAGTACTGTTCTCCTTAATCAGAAGTTGCAAACGGGGGCTGGGAGAGACGGCTCAGCGGTTAAACGCTTGCCTGTGAAGCCTAAGGACCCCGGTTCAAGGCTCAGTTCCCCAGGACCCACGTAAGCCAGATGCACAAGGGGGCGCATGAGTCTGGAGTTCGTCTGCAGTGGCTGGAGGCCCTGGTGCGCCCATTCTCTCTCTCTCTCTCCCTATCTCTCTCTCCCTCAAATAAATAAATAAAATATATTTTAAAAAAAAAAAAGTTGCAAACGAATGCCTGGCTTAGCCAAATGTATCAGGTAACATTTCCCAGCCCCTCAAACCTTCTTTTCTGGTTGTGACTTTTTTTTGTTTGTTGGTTTTTCGAGGTAGGGTCTCACTCCAGCCCAGACTGGCCTGGAATTAACTATGTAGTCTCAGAGTGGCCTCAAATTCATGGCGATCCTCCTACCTCTGCCTCCCAAGTGCTGGGATTAAAGGCGTGCACCACCACGCCTGGCTTAGACATTCTTTTTTTTAAATTTTTTTATTTTTTTATTATTTTATTTATTTTTGGAGAGAGACACAGAGAGGGAGAGAGAGAGACAGACAGACAGACAGACAGGGAGAGGGAGACAGATAGAGATGGGCGCACCAGCAGTCTCTCAGCTACTGTGAACGAAATCCAGATGTGTGTGCCCCCTTGTGCGGCATTGTGCCCTTGTGTCACTTTGTATCTGGCTAAACGTGGGACCTGGAGATTGGAACCGCTGGAGATTGGAACCAGCGTTCTTAGGCTTAGCAGGCAGGCGCCTTAACCACTAAGCCATCTCTCCAGCCCGACATTCTTTTTTTATTTGAGCTGACTTTTTTTTTTTTTTTTTTTTCGAGGTAGGTCTCACTCTGGTCCAGGCTGATCTGGAATTAAGTATGTAGTCTCAGGGTGGCCTCGAACTCTCAGTAATCCTCCTACCTCTTCCTCCTGAGTGCTGGGATTAAAGGCGTGTGCCACCACGCCCGGCTGAGCTGACTTTTTAAAAGCAAATCAATAGATTATATTTAACTTGAAAAATCAGATCATTTGATGACGCTGGGTCTTGAACTTTCTTTTGAAAAATTACCCGGCACCCACAGATAGTGAGCTGGCACTTAATCACACCAGCTCCATCCATTTGTGTGGGCATGGGTCACCCACCCACCCCTTCTTTTATGTCACCTGCCTGGCCTGTGATGACACTGGAGTTTACAGTGCCTGCACACCAGAGATGGGAGAGAAGAGGAGTGGCATGGAAGCAGACTCAACATTAGAGAGATCCTTCTGCTTTACTGTGAAGGGAGTCATTGCTGTCAGAGAGGAGCAACGTTCCCAGAACAGCAGTTCCTGATCAGAACTTGCATCAAGGACCTGTGGGATAAAAACGGATCTCAAGGGGGCGTTGTGGTCCCAGCACTTGGGAGGCTGAGGTAAAAGGACCACTCTGAGTTTGAGGCCAGCCTGGAACTACAGAGTAAGGTCCAAATCAGACTAGGTTACTGTGAGACCCTGCCTCAAAAACAAGCTCTTAGAAATGGGAATGGTGCCAGGCATGGTGGCGCATGGCTTTAGTCCCAGCACTCAGGAGGCAGAGGTAGGAGGATCGTCATGAGTTTGAGGCCACACTGAGACTACAGAGTGAATTCCAGGTCAGCCTGAGCTAGAGTGAGACCCTACCTCGGAAAAAAAAATGGTAATGATGAGGCATGTTGAGTCAGACTGGGCACATTTTGAACCCGATGCTACTAGACCAGCATATGACCATGGAAGATCCACTTCATCTCTGGGCTTTCCCTAAAGATCAGACTGATCCTATAATACCATCTATTTACTAGGGATGCAGACAGAATTAATGAGCTAATGTCTGTCCTTGCACTCAATCTGTATTGGTTCCTGTCCTCTTCCTCCTTTCCCAAGCTGATCACTACATGATTCTCCTTCTTGAGATGTAGTCTGCTTATTGCTAGGGATATGAGTTTGTACTGAGCTATTCAAGGCTCATAGAAAAATCAAGGGTGTGAGCTCTGATGGATCACCCATATGCGTGTCTCTTCTCTCTTATAATTTGTTTTCTCTGACTATGTGGTAAGGGGAAAAGCTGTTTTGGCTTCAGATTGATCCTAGATCCTCTTGGAGACTGGGAAGATGGCTCAGCAGTTAAAGATATTTACTTAGCCGGGCGTGGTGGCGCACGCCTTTAATCCCAGCACTCGGGAGGCAGAGGTAGGAGGATCGCCGAGAGTTCGAGGCCACCCTGAGACTACATAGTTAATTCCAGGTCAGCCTGGACCAGAATGAGACCCTACCTCGAAAAACAAAAAAAAAAAAAAGATATTTACTTGCAAAGCCTATCTGCCTGGGTCTGATTCCCCAGTACCCATGTAAAAGTCAGATGCACAAAGTGGCACATTTGTTTGCAGTGGCAAGAAGCTCTGGCATGCTCATATGTTCTCTCTGTCTCTGTCTCTATCTCTATCTCTCTCTCACAAATAAATAAATAAAAATAAATGTTTTGGGCTACTGCAGATTTACTTAGATTACAGTAGACCTCAAGCACTCTAAAAACAGCTTCAAGTAACAAAATAGCTTCATGGAACAATTAGTAACTTCACCTCCTCTCCTTCTGCCCTCTGGACACACATGCCCTTTCCCCAGACACCTGGGACTTGGATTTGATATTTTGAGATGCTGTTGACTCACGCCCTCGGGTGTCTTCCAGCTTTTGTTCCCCTGCTCAAGCCAAACCTTCACCAAGGATTTGGAGAGCAGAGCTTGAAACTTTTATTTCAGCTATTAAACTTTTTTTCTTTAGTTGATATTGTTCATATTTCAATGTATCTTGGCAGCTAGCTTTCTTTCCCTTAAAAATATATGATGAGCAGACTCGTAAATCAGCTCTGGTTTGCTCATCTAATTAGCCATGCTAACATGCACGTGCGTGCTCACACATCTTTTTGCAGAACTGAAGTCCTACCCCGTACACTGGGCTTTTACAACAAGATTTTTCTCTCAGTTGCTACTTTCAACGTAGCACCCCTCCCTGCAGCCCCACCCTCTAGAAACCTTGTGCATTCCCTGCTACAGAATGCTTTATGTTCATATAACTACATAAGTTGTGTGTGCATTGTACACACGTGTGTAGATGTACACATGCGGAGTAGACTTTTTAGTTATTGCTTGATGTCATTGGGATCACATATTTACTTTTCTGTGAGTTATTGTATTCACTTTACAGCTTTTTTGGTGGAAGTTTAGGACATTCTCTTTCATTCGTTTTTAATGGTTTCATAATAGCCGGTTATGTGGATAGACCATAAACCATTTCCCTTTTTATGGGTATGCACTTTGTCGTCAGTGCTTTGCTGCTATAAACAGTGCTGCAGGCAGCCTCCATGGCCTTATATACGGGGCCTTTTATGTCTGAGGAGTAGATAGAGCGTGAGGCTGAGCCGAAGGATTTGTATAATCTACTTTAATAGACGCTGCCAGATCGCTTTTCCAAAATGCCACAACTCATATTTCTTCCAGCAATATACGAGGACTCATTTTCCTCAACTCCTCAGCAACACCTCCCTCCTCTGCCTCCCTCCCCTTTCTTCCCCCCTTCTTTGAACTCTCTTTCTGCCTATGTGAAAAGCATAAGGAGAAAACTCAATGTTTCTTTTAAAAAATACTTTACTTTTATTTATTTATATTTATTTGAGAGGGGGAGAGGAAGGCAGGGAGGAGAGAGAGAGAGAATGGGTGCACCAGGGCCTCTAGCCACTGTAAACCAAAGCCAGATGCATGAACCACCTTGTGCATGTGGCTTATGTGGGTCCTGGGAATAGAACCTGTGTTCTTTGGCTTTGTAGGCAAGTGCCTTAACTGCTAAGCCATTTCTCCAGCTCTCAGTGTTTCTTTAACTTGAATTTCCTTGGCAGTAAGTTGGAGCATCTTTTCATGTTATTGGCTCTTTCACATTTGCTTTTCTAAGAATGGCAGATCCACACCCTTATACGTTGTCCTTGTGCAAGAGTGCTTTACAGAACAGATATGACCTTCTTCTCTTCATCTGTGCTAGAAATACTTTTCCAGAACTGCTATTTTCTCTTTACTTCATTTATAATATTTTTGACGTAAAAAGTTTAGTTTTATATGGGTGTTTTGTTCGTTTGTTTTTTTGAGGTAGGGTCTCATTATAGCCCAGGCTGGCCTGGAATTCACTATGTAGTCTCAGGGTGGCCTTGAATTTATAGTGATCCTTCTACCTCTGCCTCCTGAGTGCTGGGATTAAAGGTGTGCACCGCCATGCCTAGCTAATTTTTAAATAGTTTGAGAGGTGGGGTTTTGTTTTTGTTGTTGTTTTATTTGGTTTTTTTTTTTTCCCTTTGGTTTTTTCAAGGTAGGGTCTCACTCTGGCCAAGGCTGACCTGGCGTTCACTCTGTAGTCTCAGGGTGGCCTCAAACTCATGGTGATCCTCCTACCTCTGCCTCCCCAGTGCTGGGATTAAAGGCATGTGCCACCACACATGGCATTTTTGAGATTTTTAAACATAGCTTCTGGGATTTCTGTCTCATTTTAAAAAAATGAAAAGATGGAGAAGGACAATATTTCATTTTAACTCTTTTACCTTGCTTTCAGCTGTTACAGCCTATGTTTCAGCTACGTAATCTCAATTTGCCTTGGAAATGCTATGAACTCCCGAGCCAGGCATGGGAATTCAGCAAAGCGTGCTGGGCCCTGTGACTGCAGCTCCCTTGGGCCACATGCCCATTCTCTGGTTGGATCCTATTGCTGATACCAGTCCGAAATGGTTCTATCTCCAACTCTTCATGCTGTCTTCTCTTCCCTCCCCTGCTACCCCTCACCTGCGTGTTCGCGTAACTGGGGGTCTCCTTTTCCAGTTCCCAGCTCTTCTATGGTTGGTCCTTTGCTCTGATACATGTGGAATGTCCCAGAGCACTCTAGGACCTGGCTACAGAACTCCCTGGGTTTCCTTTCCGGCCGTCTCAGCAGGGTCACACACTCTTGCTGGACGTGGGGCTCTCTCTCTGAAACGGTGAAGGTCTGCACCATTGTGGGGCCTGCACCACAGCCTCATACTTTCCCCTGTAATAGACTTTGCCTCATTTACCTCCCATGCAAGGTTCCAAACACCTTGCCTTTATGTTTAGTGACTCTCATTTGTCAGCAAACACTTATACTAAACACTTCATAGGAGTGTGCTCGTAGTCAAAGAAGAGGGAACATAGCATCAGACTTTTTGTCTCAGGCATTGTCCCTAACCACCTCCAGGCCTGCCACACCCCTCACCCTCCCCTTCAGTCCTCCTTCCTGGGGTCTTATAGCTTGTGCAATTTCCTGTCCTTTATGGAAACTTCTGTACCATTGTTATTGTTTTTAAAAATATTTTTTTTATTTGCAAGCAGAAAGATACAGAGAGAGAGAAAGAGAATATGTGAACACCAAGGCCTCCATCCACTGCAAATGAACTCCAGATGCATTCACCATTTTGTGCATCTGGCTTTACATGGGTACTGGGGAATTGAACCCAGGTTGTTAGATTTTGCAGGCAAACACCTTAACCACTAAGCAATCTCTCCAGCTTCTGTACCATTGTTTTGTCATTGTTGCTTTGAGGTAGGATCTCATGAAGTCTAAGCTAGAACTGGCTATGTAGCCAAGAATGACCTTGAACTTTTAATCCTCCAACCTCCTACTCTAGCATGCTGGGAGTGCACCACCATGTTGGTCATTTAATACTGTGGGCTTGAACCTGGGGCTTTGTGCTTGTTAGCCAAGTTCTTTAGCCCCACCATTCTCTTCTAAATGTACTTATATTTAATCTAAACTCTTTTTTCCCACTGCTCTTAGTCAGGTGATTTCTGTCAGCATTTCAACATCCTCCAACCTCACAGCTGGATATCAATTTCTTTTTTTTTTGTTTTGAACCTGGGGCTTTGGGTCTCACTTCTTTAGCCCAGGCTGACCTGGAATTAACTATGTTTATTCTCAGGGTGGCCACAGCTGAACTCATTTTTTTTTTTTTTTCATCCTCCTCTGGCCTCTGCCTGGAATTAACCTGTAGTCTCTGGGATTAACTCATGGCCATCCTCCTACCTCTGCCTCCCGAGTGCTGGGATTAAAGGCGTGTGCCACCACACCCGGCTTTCAATTTCTTTTTTTAAAGTATGACATGTAGGCCCACTAAATATTTTTCAATATTTTTAAATTTTTTAATTAATTTATTTATTTGAGAGAGAAAAGGGGCAGATAGATAGAGCGACAATGGGCATGCCAGGGCCTCTAGCCACTGCAGCTGAAATCCAGACACGTGCACCACCTTGTGCATCTGGCTTACATGGGTACTGGAGAATTGAACCTGGGTCCTTAGGTTTCTCAGGCAAGCACCTTAACCACTAAGCTATCTCTCCAGCCCTGGTCTATCAATTTCAACAGCACAAGAACCATAACTTAATTCTCTGTAAACACTCCCCTTATGTTGATTGACTGCTTGTTATATTTTAGGAACTTTCCCTATAAGTGAGGCTTAGTCAGGACTTCTGCAGGTATACTAAGTCTTTTTTTAAAAAAAAGATTTTATTTTTTTTTATTTATTTATTTATTTGAGACAGAGAGGGGAGAGAGAGTAAGAATAGGCATGCCAGGGCCTGTTGCCACAGCAAACAAACTCCAGACACATGTACCACCTTGTGCATCTGGCTTACATGGGACCTGGAGAATCAAACCGGGGTCTGTTGGCTTCACTGGCAAATGCCTTAACCGCTAAGCCATCTCTCCAGCCCAGAAACTGAGTCTTAAATATCACTTGCTTTAAAATATCTAAGATTAGAAAGCAGCAGTTCCTGCTTAACTTACATTTACCCAGCTCTTTTTTTTTTTTTTTTTTTTTTTTTTTGGTGTTTTGAGGTAGGGTCTTGCTCTAGCCCAGGCTGACCTGAATTCACCATGTAGTCTGCCTCCAACTCTCACAGCAATCCTCCAACCTCTGCCTTCCGAGTGGCTCTAAAAGTGTGTGCGACCGTGGCCAGCTCCAAGCTTTTCAATATTGGTTTTTAAAGCCCTTCTCATTCACATTATTTAATATTCAGAATGATCTTATACCATAGACACATCCCTATTGTACAGAAGAGGAACGTGAAGTCCATAGGAGACAGGTAGCTGATCCAGTATCCTGGCCCTTCCCACTGCACAGCCTCTCAACTATATTGTGCCACCATGTGTCTAGTGTCAGGCTGTCTGCAGATGGGCCAGCATGAGGCAATCTGACCTCACTGCTGGTACTTTGTGACTTGAAGTGGAAATGAACATCATCTCTTGGCCTCCCTGAGCTTCCTGACAGAGTTTGTTTTCAATTCTGTCTGGCTTGGGTTCCCCACCTCCATTTTGGCCGCATAACAATAACCCAAGTCTTCCCAGTTATCTTCACAGAGATGTCCTTTTTTTATTATTTTTAAACAATTATTTATTTATTTATTTATTTGAGACAGAGAAAGGGAAAGAGAGAGAGGGGGAGAGTGAGAATGAGCATGCCAGAGCCTCAAGCCACTGCAATGGAACTCCAGACACGTTCGCCCCCTTGTGCATCTGGCTTATGTGGGACCTGGAGAATCGAACCAGAGTCCTTAGGCTTCTCAGGCATGTGCCTTAACCACTAAGCCATCTCTCCAGCTCCTCCCCCTTTTATTTTTAATTAGGATGTGTGAACAGCAAAGTCTTGGGAAACATCCTTCATGGGTCCAGTTCCTAAATGTGAAGGAGCAGGGGCTCGCTGCCTCTTGTCCTCATGTGGGGTCAGTGGCCTGCCCCACCTCTAAGCTGCTGAGCTGTGAGATAACTCATCTAGATCTTCCCTCCCGACTGCAACACGACGTTGTCTATCCAGACATTTAACCCCTGATGTATATGTGCTGCACCCTGTGGAGCCTAGAGCCAGGAATACTCCCGGGAGAGCTAACGGGCCTCAGTAGCTCTGAGGTCCTAACCCCACTGGGGAATTACCAAGCTCAGGCTTAGACCTACAGAGTCAGACACCACCCTCAGACTCTAACCCCTTCTGTGGCCCAGTGCTAGGTGGGGTGATGGGGGTGGCTTTCCTCTTATGGCTCCTTTGTAGTACCAAACATGGGTGAGAGGGGAGACCCACCCCAACATCCAGAAGCTGGCTTTCTGAGGCTGATCCTGCCTCGGCCTCAAGATATCAGAGTGACTCCAGCCCATGACTGAACAGACTTATGGCTGAAGGCCAGAACCACAGTCCAGGCTGCTCATCCCTGGAAGGCAGAGGCCTCCCGTTGGTAAATTCCTCTGACACCAAGATGCAATACCAGCCTATCTGGTTCTACAAGATAGGAATGAAAATTGCTTGGCAGCAGCCGATCCTCACCAATTCTTCAGGACAAAACTGGTTACAGCCTGACATTCCTAACAAGGATTGTGAGGAAGCCCACATTCCAGCTAATACCAACCATGTGTTAATCAGTATCTTTGGTGATAACAGCAATTGCTGAAATGGGGAGAGGTGGCTTGTTGTGTGCTGGTGAGATGCTCTGGCCTTTGTGCTTTGGGACTCACTAACATTCCTAGGAGACAAGTTTGCTCTGAACCTGGTTTTGCAAGCTGGGAAACTGAGGCTTGATGAGGTCAAGCACAAAGCTCTTTCTGTTGGGTCCCAAAAGCTTCTCTGGGGACCCATGCTATTCTCATAGTTACTGCCTCTTGCTTCAAGCTGGCAGAGGACTACGATTCTGTGTCTAGTAAGGAGAGTATGAATGTGGACTGAACTTTCCAACCAAACACAATCCTGTACCCCTGTGGAGAAGTTATTACCCATGCCTTACAGATGGTATTCCAAGCAGCAAAGTCAATTGCCCAAAACTCCACAACCCATAAACTAAAGAGAGGGATTCATACCTGGGCTTGGCAAGCTCTGCATTCTGTGCTCCCTACATCACCTTGCTGAAGGAACCCCGGTGGCAGCCCCGACTAGACAGTAGTGACTGGACATGCTAGAGTATGCCAACTTCCTACAGCCACAGCATCTCCATAGCAGGCACTGGGCCCACAGGACTGGCATCTAGGATTAAGTGGGTCCCCAGCCATAGGACAAGTAAAAGGAGATGGAGTATACCCCAGTCTTTGTATTTTAACTGAGATCAGCACTGACAAATTATTTCATCATCTCAATAAGATAAAATTTACATACACCCAAACTTATTCATGTTAGCATACAATATGGCAAGTTTTAACCCATGTCAACAGTCATGTAAGAGCCACGAATCAAGCCACATAATCAAGACAGAACATTTCTGTCGCCAAAAATGTCCCTCCTGCCATTTAGAGTCAGCTCCCATCCCCAACCCTGTCTGCTTTTGCTGTTTACAGTTCTGTCCCTCCCCCTTCTATTAGAGAGAGAGAGAATTGGCATGTCAGGGCCTCAGCCACTGAAATGGAACTAAAGACACTTGTGCCATCTAGTGCACATGTGCAACCTTATGCTTGCATCAACCTTTGTGCACCTGGCTTACGTGGGATCTGGAGAGAAATCGAACATGGGTCCTTAGACTTCACAGGCAAGCGCCTTAACCGCTAAGCCATCTCTCCAGCCTATAGTTCTACTCTTTTAAAAATGTTCTGTAGGGCTGGAGAGATGGCTAAGCGGTTAAGTGCTTGCCTATGAAGCCTAAGGACCCCAGTTCAAGGCTCAATTCCCCAGTACCTACATAAGCCAGATGCACATGGTGGCGCATGCATCTGGAATTCGTTTGCAGTGGCTAGAGGCCCTGGCACGTCCATATTCTCTCTCTCTCTCTCTCCTTCCCTTTCTCTGTCTCTAATAAGTAAATAAATTTAAAAAAGAAAGTTCTGTAAAGCCAAACCTCATGTGCAGCTGCTTGGGAGGGTGAGGCAGGAAGATCACAAGTTTAAGGCCTGCCTGGGCTATGGAGTGAGTTCACAGCCAGCCTAGGCAACACAGTGAGACCCTGTATCAAAATAAAAAGAGGGCTAGAGATGTGGCTCCATGGTAGAACAATTGGCATGAATAAAGCTCCAGGTTCAATTCCCAGTGAGTTTTGTAAGCAGAATTATATTGATAGTCTTTTGTGTCTGACTTCTTTCACTTGCCATAATGCTTTTGAGATTCACCCATGTTGCAGTGTTGTTTTTGTCAATAGTCCTTTTTTTTTTTTTTTTTTTTTTTTTTTAAGGTAGGGTCTCACTCTAGTCCACACTGACCTGGAATTCACTATGTAGCCTCAGGGTGGCCTCAAACTCACAGCCATCCTATCTCTGCCTCCCCAGTGCTGGGATAAAGGCGTGCACCACTGCACCTGGCCTTTTTATTCTTTCGAGGTTGGTTCTCACTGTGTGACCCAGATCTGCTGTGAATCATGATTCCCCTGCCTCAGCTTCACATGTGCTGGGATGACAGGCCATGCCTGGCTAGTTTGTTTCTTTTTGTTGTTGAATAGTACTCTGTGATATGAATACAGTCCAGTTTGTTTATCCCTTACCAGGTGATATACATTAGGGTTGTGTCTAGGTCTAAGATTTTGAATATTGATGTGTAACTTATTATGTGGATATATGTTTTCTTTTGTAAACAACTGCAAGTGAGATTGTTGGATCATTTGGTAGATGTATGTGTACAAAGTGATTATTATATATATATATATTGTTTATTATATATAAATATATAATGTGTATATTTAATATAAAATATTTATACATAAATTATATATATATATATATATATATATATAAATTTGTTGAGGTAGGGTTTTGCTCTAGCCCAGGCTGACCTGGAATTCACTGTGTAGTCTCAGGGTAGTCTTGAACTCACAGTGATCCTCTCACCTGTGCCTCCCGAGTGCTGGGGTTAAAGATGTGCACCATCATGCCTTGCTTACATATATAATTTGTATGTGACGTGCATGCATGTATGTAGGTATGTTTTTATTATGTGGGTGAATATGTGTGCATGTTTGTGTGCATGCATGTGGACACCAGAGCACAACCTTAGGTGTTGTTCCTCAGGTAACACTATCTACCTCTATTAGAGAAGACAGGGGCTAGAGAGATGGTTTAGTGGTTAAGGCACTTGCCTATGAAGCTTAAGGACCCGGGTTCAATTCCCCAATACCACGTAAGCCAGATGCCCAATGTGGCACATGCATCTGGAGTTCATTTGCAGTGGCTAGAGGCCCTGGCACCACACCCATCCCCCCCTTCTCTCACTCTCACTCTCTCTGTCTCTAATAAATAAATAAAAATAAATGTTTAAAAAAAACAAAGTGGGCTGGAGAGATGGCTCAGCGGTTAAGGCATTTGCCTGCAAAGCCAAAGGACCCCCGGTTTGATTCCCCAGGACCAATGTAAGCCAGATGCATGAGGTGGCACAAGCATCTGGAGTTCATTTGCAGTGGAGTTTATTTGCATGTCCATTCTCCCTCTCTCTCTGCCTCTTTCCCTCTCTCACTCTCTCAAATAAATAAGTAAATTAAAGAAGAAGAAGTATCTGGGAGCCCAGCATGGTGGCATACACCTTTAATCCCAGCACTTGGGAGGCAGAGGTAGGAGGATCACCATGAGTTCAAGGCCACCCTGAGACTACATAGGGAATTCCAGGCCAGCCTGAGCTAGAATGAGACCCTACCTCGAAAAACCAAAAAAAAATTATTTTTTAAGTAGAAAACTGTATTACTGGGAGCTGGAGAGATGGCTTAGCAGTTAAGGCGCTTGCCTATGAGGCCTAAGGATCCAGGTTCAGCTCCCCAGTACCCACATAAGCCAGATACACAAGGTGGCACATGCATCTGGAGTTTGTTTGCAGTGGCTGAAGGCCCTGGCATGCCCATTCTCTATCTCTTTCTCTGTCTGCCTCCTTCTGTTTCCCTCTCTGTCAAATAAATAAATAAAATATTTTATAAAAAACATATTGATGGTTGAATGAATGCAATCAAATTTTAAATATTTTAAGAATCATCCTGTTCTAGGATGGGCTGGTTATGAAGACCGGAGGAGAGCCATCCCTGGGGATAGGGATATAAAGTGAAAATAGATTTCTTAGTGCCAAGTGAAGACAGGGGCTCCTAATTGATAGGTAGTGGATGGGACAGGGGAAATTCTCTCTGCCCTCTGGTTACTATTCCAGTGACCTTGGATGAGTCAGGAACTTTAATAAAAATATGCAAACCCCGCTTGCTCAGAACCATCCTGGCTGACACTTTGTTTCCATTTTCATCTCAAGGTCCCGATCTATATTTATCAGACCTTTCATGATGTTGGTCCAGTGGTGTTGGTTTACTGAGACATGGTCCATTTCTTCATTCACTTGCTCATAGGCATTTATTGAGTACCTGCTGTGGGCCAGGTAATGGGCTGTAGGGTGGGGAATGAATCACACAGCCTTTCTGGGCTCAGGGTTGATAGCAGGAGGAAACCGCATAAAACCATATCTTAAAAATTCTTTGAGGCACTCAGGAGGCAGAGGGAGGAGGATCACCCTGAGTTCAGGGTCACCCTGAGACTACATAGTGAGTTCCATGTCAGCCTGGGTTAGATCAAGATCTTACCTCAAAAAAAAAATCTGGGCTGGAGAGATGGCTTAGCGGTTAAGGCGCCTGCCTCCTAAGCCTAAGAACGCTGGTTCCAATCTCCAGCGGTTCCAATCTCCAGGTCCCAAGTTTAGCCAGATGCAGTGAAGCAAGGGTGCAATGCCGCACTTGACCACAAGGGGGCGCATGCATCTGGATTTCATTCACAGCTGCTGAGAGGCTGCTGGCACGCCCATCTCTATCTGTCTTCCTCTCCCTTTCTCTCTGTCTCTCTCTGTGTCTTTCTCCAAACAAACAAACAAAAAAAAAATTCACTGAGTTGCAACCACACAAGCCTCCTTCCAGTTCCTCAAACATCTCCTCTCAACAGGCTTTTATGTAATACCACTGGTCACTTCCATTTCCCTACACATACATGCACACATGTGTGCCCTAACCCAAATACAAAAACATACACACACATATATGCACACATTAAAAAATAATAAATACAAGCCAGGTGTGGTGGCACCTGCCTTTAATCCCAGCACTAGGGAGGCAGAGGTAGGAGGATCACTGTGAATTTGAGGCCACCCTGAAACTACATAGTGAATTCCAGGTCAGCCTGGGCTAGAGTGAGACCCTACCTCGAAAAGCCAAAACTAAATAAATAATAATAATAATAAATACAATCAAACTGTGTCCACAGATGGCCAGGCATGCAGAAGGTGTTCAGTGTATTGAAGCTATTAGGATTATCGCCAGTGATTCCTTCTGCCTGATAACTCATTTCACAAGTCAGAGGAAAGAACATGTTTTAAGTGATAGCTCCCCCCCTTTCCAATACCCCCAAAATGAGGTTCTTAAGAGTAGGGACCTCAGGGCTAGGTACCGTACCCTACTCTGGACACCCTAACCACAGAGCATCCTGAAAGCCCCCCACTAAGAAGTCTAGCTCCTTCACTGTGCCGGCTCCAGCCTGCAGGGAGCCAGAAGAACAGACGCTGTAACAGGAGAGGCAGCAGCTGGCTGGGAGGCAGGCCCCATCCTTGGGAAGTTTGTTCTAATCTTAGAAGGAAAATCTCCTCTTCTGCTGTGGCCTGCAGAACAAATGTCACAGACCTCTGGACACACACACATAGTCACCACTGTGACTCACTGGCCAAGGGTCTGTCAGAGTGGCTGCAGTGTCCCCCAGGGCTCCAGGCAGTCCTGGTAAGGTAGCTCACACGGGGAGGGCTCTCTGGGACATCGGGGTTTATTAGTGGGCTGACCGGTGGGAGAGCAGCACAGGACAGGGAGGTTCTGAATGGACTTTGGCTAGAGTTGCACTGTATCTTTACTTGTTGATGGACATGAGCGAATCATCTGCTGGCCGTGCCGCCCACTGAGGAAGAGTCTGTCCCGCTCCTCCCCTTCGCCTGAGAACAACAGCAGCAAGGCCCCTTCCACAGCCTGCCGGGCCAGTGGGCCTGAAGTGGATCAGCTTTTCCTCATGACAGGAGAAAGGCCAAGAGAAACATGGCTGTGTGTAACGCCTGTGTGACTGATGGTCTCCTTTGTAGTCTTGGCCCTGCCACCTTGTGCTGGCATTCTCATTGCTGGGATAAAGCACTTGACCAATGGGGTGTGGTGGCACAGCCTTTAATCCCAGCACTGGGGAGGCAGAGGTAGGAAGATCACCATGAGTTGGAGGCCACCCTGAGACTACAGAGGGAATTCCAGGTCAGCCTAGACTAGAGTGAAACCCTAGCTTGAAAAAGCAAAAACAAAACAAAAAAAAAAGCACTTGACCAAAGAAGTTTTTATCTAACAGTCTCGAGGGGAGGCTTCATGACGGCAGGGAAAAGCGTGGCACAAGCAGAGGCTGGACATCGATTCTGCCACAGCAGGTGGAAGGAGCAGCGGGAGAGTGGGCCACACTGGCTCGGGGAGCTGACTGTAACACTCCTAAGCCTGGCCCCAACAGTACACCTCCCCCACACCCCCGCAAGGTTCCAACTCCCAAATTGCTGCTAGCTGGGGATCTGGCATTCAGAGCATATAAATTTATGGGGTACACCTGATTCAAACCACCATACCTTGTAATACAAGCCCAGGTTCAACCCCAGATGTCTGACACCCCAAATCCCAGGCAGGTGCTGCCAGGTTTATCTGGGCCTCTGCTCCACCCAGTTGGCCTTCCTGAAGACTTCTTGAGACACCATCTCTCCCTTTTTTCCTTCAGTCCTGCCCCTCCCCTGGGCTCCTCTGTCTTATCAATGACACACTTGTCCACCCAGAAACCTCTTGATTCTGCCCTACCCCTCCCGCCTTGTCAGTAGTTTTGGTCAATCTTTGCTATTGGGTCCTGTGTCATTTGCCTTTGCATTACTGTACCATGACAATCAACTTATGAAGAGGAAGGGTTTCTTTTTGGTACCTGTGGAGAAGGTTGTGGAAAGAAGTTCACCTTATGGCCAGGAGAAAAAGAGAAGGAGGAAGACACCAGGGTTCCACAGTCCCCTTCAAGGACACACCCCCAGTGACCTCAGTGACCTATGAAACTGACACAAGCCTCACCTCTCAACATTTCCACCACCTCCCAGTAATGCCACTCTGGGGACCAAGACTTCAACAAATAGGCCTTTGAGGGACAGTCCAGATAGAAACTAACAGGTCCTGTACAATGGTCTTGATCTCCAGTGACCCCATCCCAGGCCAGGACACCCTCTCTAGTTTTGCAGATTCTTGAAGTTAACAAAACACTAGCTCCATCCCCTGGTCTAAAGCCACCTTTAATGTATCTACTCGTGCTGGGACGGATCTATATGCTCACTAACTTCTTGGCTTATACAATCACAAATTTATGATCTGATTGGTCAGGGACTAAAAGGGCACCATGGACCCAGCTGTTTTTCTACTGGGGACTTTAGGAGAGAGGACGTTTTCCTGTCTCTTCCAGGGTCCAAAGGCTACTGCACTCGTTGGCTTGCAGTCTCTTTCTCCACATTCAAAGCCAGCAGCAGTGAGTCCAGTCTTTCTTACCTTCCATCTCTCTGACCCTCAGGGTCACATTTGAACCATTTTCTGCCTCTGCTCACTCCTGGCTCTCCACTCGATTCTTAGCCCATTAGATCCTTGAGCTGGAGCCTTGTCTGCCCTTCTCAGGAATCTTGGCCAGTACCTGTAGGTGGCAGGGGCTCAGTAACGTCCACAGAGTGATTGAATCATGACTAGTGACTGTCACTCTACCACTTAAAACAGCATCTGAAAGCCGGGCGTGGTGGCTCACGCCTTTAATCCCAGCACTTGGGAGGCAGAGGTAGGAGGATCGCCATGACTTCAAAGCCACCCCAAGAGTACATAGTGAATTCCAGGTCAGCCTGGGCTTGAATGAGACCCTACCTCAAAAATACAACAACAACAACAAAAAAAAAAAAAAAAAAAAAAAAAAACAGCATCTGAGAGCTGGAGAGATGGCTTTGTGATTAAGGCCCTTGCCTGCAAAGCCACAGGACCAGGACCCAGGGTAGATTTCCCAGAACCCACATAAAGCCAGATGCACAAAGTGAAGCATGTGTCTGGAGTTCCTTTGCAGCAGCTAGAGGTCCTATCATACTCATTCTCTCTTCTCTCTCTCTCTCTTTCAAATAAATAAACAAAAATAAAATATATTTTTAAAAAGCATCTGAATGCCAGGCATGATGGCACACGCCTTTAATCCCAGCAGCAGGAGGTAGAGGTAGGAGAATCACTGAGTTCGAGGCCAGCCTGAGACTACATGGGGAATTCCAGGTCAGGCTGGGCTAGAGTGAGACCCTTCCTCAAAAAGAAAAAATCTAAAAGCTGGGCGTGGTGGTGCACGCCTTTAATCCCAGCACTCAGGAGGCAGAGGTAGGAGGATCACCATGAGTTTGAGGCCACCCTGAGACTATGTAGAGATTTCCAGGTCAGCCTGAGCTAGAGTGAGACCCTACCTCAAAAAAAAAAAAAATCTGAAAAAAAAAAAAGCATCCTGGAAGTCTGTACACCCATCCCCACTGGAGCAAAAGCCCCCTCCAAAAGTAGGGACTTTCTCTCCTCTTTACTTCAGCTCAGGTCACACAGGGCTGCTTGCAGATGCTTGGCTGACAGGAGCAAAGGATCACCAACCTAGAGGCTTATAGTCCCCACTTACTATCTGACTATTCAGGAGGTCAGAAATTCAAATGGGCCGTACTCAACTGACATCAAGTTGTTGACAGGGCTGTTTCTTTTGGAGACCTTAGGAGAGACTCACTCTCTTGTTTTTTCCAGTGATCAAAGGCTGCCTGTGTTTGTTGGTTTGTGGTCCTTTCATCCACGCTCAGAGCTGGCAACAGTTGGTCAAGTCTTTTTCTTAACTCCTATCACTCTAACTCTGACTCCTCTGCGAGGACCCTGTGCTAACATGGCACCTATCCAAACAGTCCAGAGTAATCTCCCTGCTGTATGGTCAGCTGATAGCTGACAGACAACCTTAATTTCATCAGCCATTTTAATTTCCATTTGGGGGCTGGAGGCTTGGCTTATTGGTTAAGGCACTTGCCTATGAAGTCTAAGGGACCCAGGTTTGATTGCCCAGGACCTATGTAAACCAGCTGCACATAGTGGCATGCGCGTCTGGAGTTCGTTTGCAGTGGCTAGAGGCCCTGGTGCACCCATTCTCTCTCCCAAATAATTTTTTTTTTTTTTTTTTTTTTTTTTTTTTGAGGTAGGGTCTCACTCTGGTCCAGGCTGATCTGGAATTCACTATGTAGTCCCAGGGTAGCCTTGAACTCACGGTGATCCTCCTACTTCTGCCTCCCGGGTACTTGGATTAAAGGTGTGTGCCACCATGCCCGGCTAAATAATAAAATATTTTCATTTCCATTTGCCATATATCCTAACATATTCACAGGTTTCAGGGACTAGGATGTGGACATCCTTGGGGGCGGTGATATTCTGCCTATTGTACTGACCGACCTACTTGTCATGCTTTAAATACTTGCTTCCTTGTCCCGGCTCCTCAATAGCCTGACTCTGGAGATGTGGGCTGTCCGTGTTCTGTCCCGTTGTGTGGATGTGTGCTCTCATCCACTGTATCCTCATGCCTCATGGCCATCCACTGAGCAAGGCAAGCCAGGGATCTTTCTGATGTTACAGGTGAGGAACCCGGGGGCTTCGAGAGATCATGTGACCTGACCAAAGTCACCCTGAAAGATGCAGCCCCAAGATTATGCTCAGGAGCCACCCACTGTTGTTACCAGCAGGTCCCTTAAAGCTCCTTGCACCAGATGGAAGGAGAGCATATAAAGTAATAGCAGCGGCCTGGTGTGCTGGCGCACACCAACCTAGAGGCTTATAGTCCCCACTTACTATCTGACTATTCAGGAGGTCAGAAATTCAAATGGGCCAGTACTCAACTGACATCAAGTTGTTGACAGGGCTGTTTCTTTTGGAGACCTTAGGAGAGACTCACTCTCTTGTTTTTTCCAGTGATCAAAGGCTGCCTGTGTTTGTTGGTTTTTGGTCCTATCATCCACGCTCAGAGCTGGCAACAGTTGGTCAAGTCTTTTTCTTAACTCCTATCACTCTAACTCTGACTCCTCTGCGAGGACCCTGTGCTAACATGGCACCTATCCAAACAGTCCAGAGTAATCTCCCTGCTGTATGGTCAGCTGATAGCTGACAGACAACCTTAATTTCATCAGCCATTTTAATTTCCATTTGGGGGCTGGAGGCTTGGCTTATTGGTTAAGGCACTTGCCTATGAAGTCTAAGGGACCCAGGTTTGATTGCCCAGGACCTATGTGTGCTGTGCTGCACATAGTGGCATGCGCGTCTGGAGTTCGTTTGCAGTGGCTAGAGGCCCTGGTGCATCCATTCTCTCTCCCAAATAATTTTTTTTTTTTTTTTGGTTTTTTGAGGTAGGGTCTCACTCTGGTCCAGGCTGATCTGGAATTCACTATGTAGTCTCAGGGTAGCCTTGAACTCACGGTGATCCTCCTACTTCTGCCTCCCGGGTACTTGGATTAAAGGTGTGTGCCACCATGCCCGGCTAAATAATAAAATATTTTCATTTCCATTTGCCATATATCCTAACATATACACAGGTTTCAGGGACTAGGATGTGGACATCCTTGGGGGCGGTGATATTCTGCCTATTGTACTGACCGACCTACTTGTCATGCTTTAAATACTTGCTTCCTTGTCCCGGCTCCTCAATAGCCTGACTCTGGAGGTGTGGGCTGTCCGTGTTCTGTCCCGTTGTGTGGATGTGTGCTCTCATCCACTGTATCCTCATGCCTCATGGCCATCCACTGAGCAAGGCAAGCCAGGGATCTTTCTGATGTTACAGGTGAGGAACCCGGGGGCTTCGAGAGATCATGTGACCTGACCAAAGTCACCCTGAAAGATGCAGCCCCAAGATTATGCTCAGGAGCCACCCACTGTTGTTACCAGCAGGTCCCTTAAAGCTCCTTGCACCAGATGGAAGGAGAGCATATAAAGTAATAGCAGCGGCCTGGCGTGCTGGCGCACACCTTTAATCCCAGCACTCAGGGGAGGCAAAGGTAGGAGGATTGTGGTGAGTTGGAGGCCACCCTGAGATAACATAGTGAATTCCAGGTCAGCCTGGGCTAGAATGAGACCCTACCTCGAAAAAACAAACAAACAAAACAACAAAAATAAAATAAAATAAAATAAAATAAAAAAATAAAATAAAATAAAATAAAATAAAATAAAATAATAGCAGCGGCCAGATCCGGGAGGCTGGAGGCGAGGAACAGGGAGACAGTGATGGTTAATACATGTGTCTTTTTATACATATATATATATATACATATATATATAATTTATTTGAGAGAGAGAAACAGGCAGAGAGAGACAGACAGAGAGAATGGGCGTGCCAGGGCCTCCAGCCATTGCAAATGAACTCCAGATGCATCCACCCCCTTTTGCATCTGGCTTACGTGGGTCCTGGAGAATGGAAGCAGGATCCTTTGGCTTTGCGGGCAAACCCCTTAACCGCTAAGCCTCTCTCCAGCCCCACATGTGTCTTTAGTAGCACTGCTTTCAGTGGCAGCAGATGATCCAGCCGCCCGAGGGCCTCAGGATGGACTGGAATAACCATTGTTACAGTATCTGCCTGCAGACAAATCCTTCTAAACAACAAATCCTGTCACATCCCGATCACGCTAACCTAAAGAATAATGTCTGCGTTTTGTCCCTCGGCCTCCCTATGACAGTTTTCACTGAGCACTTCCCGTGTGCTGTGGGCACTTGAGGAATGAACCTGGCACGCAGGAAGCTCACTGTGAGTGCTGGCTGTGAGGGCTCTTATCATCTGTGACTCACCCCGATGCCTCAACCCATTGGCCCATTCCGACTGGATATTAGGCTTACCACTTTTTAAAATAACAATCTGAGATATAATTGACATCCTATACTATTCACCTATTTAATCTTCAAAGCCAATTTAGGAACATTTTTATCACCTCAAAAACAAGAAACTCCATATCTTAGCTATCACTCCATCGCCTGTCTCCCCATCCCTTCCAAGCAACAATTAATTTACTTTTGGTCTTTATAGATTTACCTGCACTGGAAATTTCATATAAATTAAATCAAATGATAGATGATCTATTGGAACTGGCTTCTTCTGCTGTGGTAGTTTGAATATATGGCCCCCAATATAGTCAGTGTGTTATTAGTTTATAGTTTGCATCTGCATCCACCTTGCTGGAGGCAATGTCACTGGGCCGATCTTAAGGTGTGGTGGTGGTTTAGGATTCCATTGTAAAGATATGCAAAGTGTGTCTAGGGGGGGTTCCTGAAGTGTGCTGTGCTGTGTGGCTGGTGGCTTTGCTCTCTTCCCTGGTCCTGTGAGAGCAGACCACTTCTCCTGCCATTATGGAACTTCCCCTGGATCTGTAAGCTTCAATAAATAATATTCTTTCCTCCATAACTGTGCCTGGTCTGGAAGTTCATCTCAGCGAACCTGAAGCTGTCTGCTTCAGTTAGGGTGAGAGAGGCACAGAGACGGTATAAATCAGAGAGACATTCAGAGTCAGATATCAATTTTAGTCTTGTCTCTGATGTAAGCTGGGTAGGGACCTCTGCTAGAATTTGGAAACTGTAAGTCCCATGTCCAGTTTGTGGTGCTGTTGGGAGGTGGTCATTGAAGGGCATGCTCTTCAAGGGGAGGCTGGGATCTTGAGCACCCCTCTCTCTGCATATTAGCTGCCATGAAGTGAGCAGGCCTCCTGTCCCATGCACTCTCTCTCTAGGATGTGCTACTGTGTGCCATCAGAGGCCCAAATCAGCAAGGCCAATTGATCACAGGTGGAAAGTCTGGAAACTATGAACCCAAACAAGTCTTTCCTTCTTCTTATTTATTTATTTATTTATTTTTTTATTTATTTTTTTTTTTTGGTTTTTCGAGGTAGGGTCTCACTCTAGCTCAGGCTGACCTGGAATTCACTCTGTAATCTCAGGGTGGCCTCGAACTCACGGTGATCCTCCTACCTCTGCCTCCCAAGTGCTGGGATTAAAGGCGTGCGCCACCACGCCCGGCTTCCTTCTTCTTATTTTTTAAAAATATTTTTATATTTTTTTATTTATTTATAAGAGAGAGAGAGAATGGGCACACCAGGGCCTCCAGCCACTGCAAACGAACTCCAGACTCTGATTTATACTGTCTCTGTGCCTCTCTCACCCTAACTGAAGTCGTTCTTATACCACATTTCCCAGGTTTTATAGGAAAATGTCATGCACGTTATCTCCAAGATTACATAAGATAAGCTCCTATCACTGTAAAAGCACCCTCAATGAGCATCTGCCGTTCCTCTGTTGTCCACTGCTGTTACCTGGGAGTTCATCTGGACACTAACCTGCCTGGGCTCCTCCCACCACAGCTGCTTACTACCTCCTGAGAGCCCACCCGGGCCCCTGAGGCTGTGCGCTTCACAGAAGCTCTTAGAACTATGCTGCACTGTCGGAGGACTGCTATCCACCACGCTGCAACACCAAGGCCTGGAGGAAATGGAAAGTCCAGAGAGTCCCTAAGAGGGACCAGCCCCTAGTTCGTGGCTATGGTCCCTTGGTGGGTGGAGCACTAGAGATGGGTTTTCACATCCTGAAATCCTACAAGTGGGTAGGTAGGAAAGAGATCTGGGGCTTTTTTGATCTTGTGTGAAATATTTGTTCTCATGTACTCATTTCTGTTCCTCTGGTTCAACTGTTTCTGTGGTTGTGGTCACCTCCACAGACCGCATTCCCCCAGGACAGGCTGTTCGCTATTTGAGGCCATCACTGTTACCTCAGTGCACGACAGTGTCTAGAGATGCTCAGGAGAGGGTGAATGAATGAGCCACCAGCAGGGATACGAACCCAACATTCATGTGGAACATTCTGGATTTTAAAAAATATATATTTTTTTAAATTTATTTGCAAGCATAGAGTGTGGGGGGCCGAGAGAAGAGAGAATAGGTGCACCAGGGCATCTGGCCACTGCAAACAAACTCCAGATGCAGGTGGGGTTTTTTTTGTTTGTTTTTTGTTTTTTGGGGTTTTTTTTGTTGTTGTTGTTGTTGCTTTGGTTTTTCGAGATAGGGTCTCACTCTAGCCCAGGCTGATCTGTAATTCACTATGGAGTCTCAGGGTGGCCTCGAACTCAAGGCGATCCTCCTACCTCTGCCTCCCAAATGCTGGGATTAAAGGCGTGCGTCACCATGCCCGGCTTCAGCACTTTTTTTGTTGTTGTTATTGTTTTGTTTTTTTAAACATTAACAGTTTTTTTTGTTGTTGTTGTTGTTTTTGGTTTTTCAAGGTAGGGTTTCACTCTGGTCCAGGCTGACCTGGAATTAACTATGTAGTCTCAGGGTGGCCTCGAACTCACAATGATCCTCCTACCTCTGCCTCCCAAGTGCTGGGATTAAAGGCGTGCGCCACCACGCCCGGCAGTTTTATTTTTTATCTTCGTCACTTAGACCAGAGAACCTTCTGGCCCTGACATACTTCTTTCTTCTCCGCCCATCTGCAGACCACACCCAACCAGTGGCCCCCTAGATTAGCAGCGGTAGTCCCTTCATGGACAAAGGTCAGTGCAGTGCAGAGGAGATGGTACCGCTTAAGCCTTTGAGTTCTTCTCATCCCTGCTCTGCATTCCCCTGACTTGATTCTGTCAACTGCCAACTCAACCTGGGGACGCTCAGCTTTCTTCCAGCCTGAACCTTCCCTTGATCTCCAGCCTTGGGTGATTTCTGGTATCTAATTGATATTTCATACTTTCATGACCAAGAAAGATCTGTTCCTTCCCTGTCTATCCCCAGCCCCTTTTCCTCCCCAGAAAGCTTTCCCCAGCCCAAGAGAAAAGCACGCCACAGGTATTCTGTTGTTCAGGATAACCATGGAGACATCACCCTTGATTCACATCTCCCCTTCCCTACACACATGCTTCATCAGAAATCCCAACAATTTGATCTCCGAACTCATCAGCCCCAAGCAACAAGCCTGGCTCACACCACTGTCACCTTCCAGCTGGACCTCTGCCAGCACCTGCCTTTGGTCTCCTGCACCCACTCCCATCCATCCTCCACACATGGCCTCTTGATGTGTAACTCAGACCACACCTCTCCTTGACACCCTCCCATTCACTGAGAAGGAAACACAAACTGCTCCCCTTGAACCTGCCCTGTGGGGCTGGCCCTAGCTACCTCACATCCTTTATCTCCCCACTTCCTTCTGGTGCACAGACTGTCCCTGCCACAGTCTTGTCTCCTCTGTCCCTCAGCCCTTGCTCCTGTCTGGCCTTCTTCTTTGCCTCCTATCTTTCCCTGGCTGAGATTCAAGTCAGATGTCTTCCCATGCCTCCATAGAAAAAGTGACCTGTTTTATCTTTTTTCTTTTTTTCTGAGGTAGGGTCTCACTCTAGCTCAGGCTGACCTGGAGTTCACTATGTAGTCTCAGGGTGGCCTCGAACTTTCAGTGATCCTCCAACATCTGCCTCCCGAGTGCTGGAATTAAAGGTGTGCACCATGTGCACCACCACGCCCGACATATTTATGCCACTTAACTTATCTTTATCTGCGTGTGCATTTATTGGTGACTCCTCTCACTTATGGAAGGGTGAGAACTCCGGCTTGTGCTCTGTTACATCCAGAAGCATCCATTGATGAGAGGTGGTTGAGATGTGCCCTCCAGTGAAGGAGTAGGTTAGTGTGGTCTGGAGTGTGGAAAGAGACGGCACTTCAGAGCTCGGATGGTTCTCATATCGGCACTTACTGACTTGAACAGCAAGCTACTCAGCAGCTCTGCCCCCATTTTCCACTTGTAGAAGAAGGAAGGATTAAAGACTAGACCACAAACCTGAGGATGGTGCCTCCCACAGAGGTGCTGCTGGGGGAGGGCAGGTAGGACAAATGCACCCACCTGGTCTAGTCCATCATCCTTGGGTGGCGGTGGGCAAACACTGGGATGAATCAAGTCATTGGGAACAAGGGGAGCATGTGGGGGATCTTGCAGCACCTCAATAAGGTTCTACATTGATCCTTCTCGAGTGACAGTGAGGTGGTTGGTAAGAGATGATTACTCATCTCGGGAGATGGGAGCACTTTGCATGAATGTCCTGGGATTCTTTTCAGTCTGGAAGATCAAAGAAGCAAGTGTTCCATGAGCCTCTGAGGCTCTCTGTTCTCTTGTTTCTGGGGGGCAAAGGAGCCTTCCTATTGGCTAAGATGGTTCCAGGAAGAGTCCTTGTGTTACTGTGAACAATGAGGCCTCTTACCATGGCTGATTTTCCTAACCTGTGGCCCAGAGACGGTTAGAGGTTTACACCTAGGACCAAAAAGGAGGATGGAGAAGCAGGAAAGAGCCAGGGAGGTGGAAGGGCCTTCCTCTGGCCCGTACACAAAGGTTCCACTATGCAGATGGTCAGCAGTCTCCAAATTATATTTACTTAGCATGGAAATGGCGTAGGGCAAGTTCCATGTCGTCTAGACACAGGCTCCTCAGTTCTCAGAAGAAAGTCCCACAGATATGGAAAGAAAACACCACCGGTGATTTTCTCCTGGCCTCTGCAGAGGCAGACATACCCACAGGCACGGTCTTCAAGCTAGCTGGCATGGCATAGCCAGATTGGCATGGTGGCAGGGAAGGTGTGGTTAGCAAAACTCAGGCCCAGGAGGATGGAGTGGAAGCAGACAGCCTGTGAAGACAAGTGTGCACTTGAGCGGGACAGAGGAAAGAGACCAGAGGCAGATTGAACATGTGGAGCCTGGGCCAGGAGGAAAGGGCAAGCTGAGGTCAGGGCAGTGGCCAAGATCCAGAGGTGTCGATGTCAGTGTCGGAGGCTGGGGCAGCAACTGGGCCTGGTCCAAAGGGTGAGTTGAGAGTGTCAGTGACGGTAGGAGCAGCTGTGTAAGTCCTGACGCTGGCTGGGTAGCCTGGATGGGAGGAGGGGAAAGGAACCAGCCTTTGATGAGCACAGTCTACACTTCAATTCCTGTGCTAAGTTACTTCATGAAAAAAGCATTATTTAATGCTGGGGAAGCTGAGGGTCTCGGGAAAGCCTAGGAGGAAGTAGAGACACTGAAGTCTTTCTCAAGACAAAGAACACAGTCCAGGACTGCAGAGATGGCTTAGCAGTTAAGGCACTTGCCTGCAAAGCCAAAGGACCCAGGTTCGATTCCCCAGGACCCACGTAAACCGATGCACAAGGTGGCAGTAGCTGTATGCCCTGATGCGCCCATTCTCTCTCTCCCCCTCTCTCCCTCTCTCTGCCTCTTTCTCTCTCTCTCTCTCTCTCATAAATAAATAAAAATTTAAGAAAAAAGGAGCCGGGTGTGGTGGTGCACGCCTTTAATCCCAGCACTAGGGAGGCAGAGGCAGGAGGATCGCCCTGAGTTCAAGGCCACCCTGAGACTACATAGTGAATTCTAGGTCAGCCTGGACTAGAGCGAGACCCTAACCTCAAAAAAACCAAAGGAACAAAAAAAAAAAAAAAAGAACACAGTCCAGGTGAGGGTGGCCTTACCAAAATGGCCTCAGGGCCCAGTGAGAACCATTGCCACCCACTAAGGGGCTTTGTAGCTAGAATAGCAAGGTTCAAATCCAGGCAAAGCCTCTCACGAGCTGAGCCACCAGCCCCAAGACCTTGCTGCTACCATTGCACCTGTGTGACCCAATGGCTAATAATAATTTTGAGACTTACATAACCCTTTTCACAGGTTATACTACTTAACTCCTGCCCACTGCCGGGTGATCTGATGTTGGCATCAAATAGTCCACAGTTTATTCCATTTGATTTCTCCTGTGTGACTCTGGCTAGGTTGTGTGGTCTCTTGCGGCTTCAGTACACCCAGCAGGTAGTGAGTGGGCAGTCGGCAGACATCTGTCAGTGAGCTGCAACGTAGAGGAGGCGTCCAGAGGTGGGTGGTGGCGAGTAGTTTTTCCAGCCAAAGAAAACGCATCACCTGCGAGCTCCTGGGAAGCAAACTCAGATGTACCACCATCTTTCCTTGAACCAGCTTGTAAACCCTAAATGCTCCCAGACGCCTGGGAGCTCCCCTCCTGAGCCCCTTGGGGAAGTTCAGGCCTTTTCGATCCCTGTGTGGCTCTATTTTTAACTGGAATGTCTCTTCTGCACCATCAGCCATTGGCGCCAGGGAAGCCGAGGTGGAGTGCACCGTCAGCAGAGCCTGAGCAATAAATAGCAGTGGACAGAGGCCGGTCTGTTGTGTGGCAGGAAGCTAGATAAAGAGACAAGCTGATTGCCCTGCGCCTCTACTCACTATATATACCATGTACTGTCCGTAAAGCCTTTCTGATGATGTTTTAGGAGGGCAAGATGTTGGTCTTTGATCACTGCTAATGTGGCCAATGGAAGGGTCAGGCAGGTGCTAGTCCTGTGAACTCTGTGCAAGGATGTAGTGGAACAGAGGTGCACACTTTCTGTTAGAGTGGGGGGCACACCCTCTTTTATGGGTTCTGAGACTCATGGAGAAGCAGACAGGGACTTTTCTCAAACTGTTGCCCAAGTCCCCAAAGACCAGAGGAGGGGAAGTAGTAGAGACAGTGCTCAGTGCATGTTAAGAAATGCCACTGTGTGGGGCTGGAGAGATGGCTCAGCAGGAAAGGCGCTTATCCATCAAGCCTAACAACCTGAGTTCGATTGTCCAGTGCCCACATAAAGCCAGATGCATAAAGTGGCACATGCGTCTGTCTGAAGTTTGTTGGCAGTGCCTGGAGACCCTTGTGCACCTATTCTCTTTCTCTCTCTCCCTCTCTCTGTGCTGGGCATGGTGGCACATGCCTTTAATCCCAGCACTCCAGAGGCTGAGGTAGGAGGAACACTGAGGGTTGGAGGCCAACCTGAGACTATATAGTGAATTCTAGGTCAAGCCTGAGACCCCTCAAAACACCAAAGAAAAGAAAGGAGAAGACAGGACAGGACAGGACAGGACAGGATAGGACAGGACAGGACAGGAAAAGGAAAGGCACTATCATGGTGACAAAAAAGCCTAATGCTTCTGGGACTGAACATGTACAACCACTATAAAACCAGAAACAGGTGTGATAGCTCCTGCCTGTAACCCCAGCACTCTAGGAAAAGGAGGTAGGAGAATCATGAGTTTGCAGTCAGCTTGGGCTACAGAGCAAGACCTTGCCTAAAGAAAAAAAAAAAAAAAAAAAAAAAACTAAGTAGATACAAAAACCAGATGAATGTGATTATGTGGGCCATGTGTGGCAAGGCAGAGGTGAGGTGCCACTTCCAGGGTCACTGCTTTACCCTCTGTGTCTTGGTGACAAGTGGTATGTGGGAGTGAACATGTCCTTGAGTCCCTCTAAGCCAGAGGCATCAGTAAATTGATGACCCAAACTGGAGGCTCAGCCCATGGGCAGTCCTCGCAGCAGTCTTTCCAAATCCTTGTCCCAGCCCTGCAGGCACCAAACTCACTGAACAACCTTATGGGAGATAGATGAGATGCCGTTATCCTCAGCCAGGCCAGAACCACTTTGTGTGAGAGGAGAGGCAGGCTGGGGTTGAATTCCTAAAGCCCTATTCTCCACCTGTCTGCTGTCTGCTCTCTTGTCAAGAAATGTTTACCAAATACGGGTTTTCCCAGGGCATTCAATTAGGTAGAAAAGACAAAAGAGAGAAAAAGTGAGAGAGAATGTAAATTCAAGAAAGGGTATGTGCTCACCCCATTTCCTACAAAGACCCCTGTCTCCAAATGCTTTTGTTCAACATCCATTTTCCAAAGTCATTGAACAATGGGAGGAGACTCCTAGGCTGTTGTTGAGACAAGCCCCTTTTGATGGGGTCTTTACCAAATGAGAGACACTGCTCTGACCTGCTTCCAAGTTCTTGGGCTCCCAGAACAGCACCCAGTTTAAAAAAAAACTAAGTAGATACAAAAACCAGATGAATGTGATTATGTGGGCCATGTGTGGCAAGGCAGAGGTGAGGTGCCACTTCCAGGGTCACTGCTTTACCCTCTGTGTCTTGGTGACAAGTGGTATGTGGGAGTGAACATGTCCTTGAGTCCCTCTAAGCCAGAGGCATCAGTAAATTGATGACCCAAACTGGAGGCTCAGCCCATGGGCAGTCCTCGCAGCAGTCTTTCCAAATCCTTGTCCCAGCCCTGCAGGCACCAAACTCACTGAACAACCTTATGGGAGATAGATGAGATGCCGTTATCCTCAGCCAGGCCAGAACCACTTTGTGTGAGAGGAGAAGCAGGCTGAATTCCTAAAGCCCTATTCTCCACCTGTCTGCTGTCTGCTCTCTTGTCAAGAAATGTTTACCAAATACGGGTTTTCCCAGGGCATTCAATTAGGTAGAAAAGACAAAAGAGAGAAAAAGTGAGAGAGAATGTAAATTCAAGAAAGGGTATGTGCTCACCCCATTTCCTACAAAGACCCCTGTCTCCAAATGCTTTTGTTCAACATCCATTTTCCAAAGTCATTGAACAATGGGAGGAGACTCCTAGGCTGTTGTTGAGACAAGCCCCTTTTTGATGGGGTCTTTACCAAATGAGAGACACTGCTCTGACCTGCTTCCAAGTTCTTGGGCTCCCCTCTAGAACAGCACCCAGTTTTGTTTGTCCCCAGAGGCACATTCAGGGTCCCAGTACATTGTGGATATTCACCAAATGTGGTTGACTAAATGGCTTATAAAAATTTTCTAACCTGGGCATGGTGGCGCACGCCTTTAATCCCAGCACTTGGGAGCAGAGGTAGGAGGATGTTCGTGAGTTCGAGGCCACCCTGAGTTCAAGGCCACCCTGAGACTACATAGTTAATTCCAGGTCAGCCTGAGCTTGACTGAGACCCTACCTTGGAAAACCAAAAAGAAAAAAAAAAATTCTTGACTATAGGAGCCAGTTGCAAAACACTATTAAACTACCTCATTGCTACAGAATTCATAGTGTGGCCACAAAACAGGTGCCTTTCATGACACCCTGAACTGACACTTGAAAGAGTCAAGTGCACACTTGTTGATTAATGTTAGCCTCTTCTTGGTTTGCCAGGAAAGACCAGCAGAAACCAACTCTCATGTGGACAGATCTGCGCCCCCATCAGTGGCCCAGCTGGCTGGGAGGTTCCGGGAGCAGGCAGCTGCCGCCAAAGAGGTGAGTCAGGAGGCTTGAAGCATCCTCTACTGGGAGGGGGCTGGAGGAAGGGGAAATAGAAAGGAGGAGCAGAGGAACCTTGGCAATTACCAAATTAGGAAAAGAAGCCAGAGAGGGTCGCTGTGAATGTGAGGAATGTGCCACCACTGCTTAGAGCCCATGCAGAGTCCTTCCTCACCCCAGAGGCTCCTCTGTGGCCAGGGAGGCTAAGAAGTGAGGCAGAGAGCTACAAGACTGCTGGACGCAAGGGAGTGTGGATTCCTCCTTTTCATCTTGATTTTCCATTGACGATGGCTTGGATGACGCACTGCTGTGCCAGGCCTGGACTGGTTCAGAGTGACAAAGTCCCCACACACAGGGCTCCCGCACCCAGTCTAGGGGGCCAAGAACCAGGCAAGGCTGGGACAGATCCTGCGTTGACAAATGAGAAGAAAACATGTTCTCATAGATGACCAGGAATCAGGGAATTCCAGAATCCTGCTGAAAGTGGGAGAAGAGGCGTCATGACTTTGGAGGTTTGGCCTAGGTTGTCTCAGCCATGCGGTGTGGAAGTGAGACGAGGGTGCTGAGCCTGGTGGCACATGCTTGTAATCTTAGCACCTGGGAGGTGCAGTCTGGAGGATCCCGAGTTGAAGGTCATCCCAGGGTACATAAAGAATGTGAGGCATCCAGTGCTACGTGAGACCCCCACCCCTCCAAAACAGGAAGTGAGATGAGCGAAGAGCTCGCGAGGTGGGAGGGTCCACCGTGCCCCCATGGGGTAGTGACACCTTGGCTGTCTTGCTTTTTTCATGTACATTATTTTGCGCTTCTGTTTTCTCAATGGAAAAATCTGGTCACTAATTCCTAGACATAGGAATGTCCTATAGGACAAAGGAGGTGGCATCAATCTAAGGTGCTGGCACTGACTGATAGCTGAAAAGGCTGGATGTGAATGTCATCTTGAGAAACTGACTCTGGTCCCAGGATCTTAAGTATGAAGAAACTATTCCGGAAAGGAATCGGAGAGGGCATGCTGGGAGTGAAATGGATCAGCAGTGTAAAGCATTGGTTCACATAGGTGGGCGGTCTGATGGTCAGCCACCCCACTCATCATTCTTTCCTCCTGCAGACATCCCTAACCATTCCTAACACCAGTTTCCACTTCCTTTCTCTCCCTCCCTGTGGCCTGATTTGCTGTCTCTCTTTTTCTTTCTGTGTTGTCTGTCGCATTCCCTCTAGACACCATCCAGTAAACCAACAAGAAGGAAACCACCCTGCTCCCTCCCTCTGTTCCCCCCCAAGGTAGAGCTGGGCCAAAATGGTGAGGAGGTAAGTGCCGTTGGGGCGCAGTGTGGGTACTCTTCCTCCTTCCTGCAGGAAGAGGTGCAGACCCCTGACTCTGCTCAGGAGAACTCTCCATCTCAGATGCAAAGGTGGATGCTTCTTCTTCACATTCTCAGATCCTGTACTTTAGAACCTAGCCCCACTCCATCAGTCTCTCTTATTGAGCCTCCTTGATAATCAGTTAGGATGGGAGAACCATTTGTCAAACCCAAGAAAGCCTGCAAAAGAGCATGCTCCTGTATCGTGACCCTAACAAGTTTTCGATGTCAGGAAAGTTGCATTTGATTTCCAGGGCTAAGGGCGGTAGTTGTGGAATAAGGTGTGAAGAAGGTACTAGAAAGAGCGGCTATGCTGTCCTAAGGCAGAACTGTCATTCAAGAGAAGCTCATGGCTCCTCCACATCCTGAAAAAGGCTCGCCATTGTTCTGGACTGCAGTAAGAAAACCAGAGCACACAGGAGCCTCCTTGCACTCAGATATAAATAGCCAGTGTTGCCAACATAATGAAAGCTCTGCATCATAGATCATAGCCAGTAACAGAGTCCCAGCCTGCCTGCTCGCCCAGCCTTATTTATCTAATTGTAGCTGTTAGAGTAGCTGCTGCAGGCCCAGACCCAGCAGACCGTGAACCTTCACTGTGGTCACAGTCATGGTCGTGCCAGAACCCAATTTGCAAGTTGTCTCCTAGCCTGGGAAGCCAAGCCCAAAGTAGAGTGAGTAAGCCACACCGTTTACTTCCCAATTCCCATTTCAGCTCCCTCTTTTATCCTCAGACCCTTCTTTTCTGGGGACCAGCTTCCTGACAGTAGACACTGCATACCTGTGTGAACCTAGGCAAACCTCTTGGTGCCTACGTTTGTCATCTGTAAAGAGAAACAGGTGAAGTGGATGAATGACTTTTAAGCCTCTTGTCAATCCAAGGCTTATAAGTAGAATCTCATAGCTACACCTGGTCAAGTGAAAGTGGGGACTGGAGACCTCTGTTCGGAAAATACCTTCCCTCTCTCCACTAAACAAGGTCTTCTGGGGTGAAAAGTCCAAGGAGTTCAGTTTAAGAAACACTGCACTTTGGTTGGGTCACTTTGAATGCAAGTGTCATGAATCTGTGGTTTCGTGGGGTTACCAGCCAATGTATGACCAGCAGCTTCTCTTTCTAAAGGGTAACTTCTCCTTGTAACCTTTCCCCTCTGGACTTGGTGCCTCTACTTCTGCACAACTGGCTGAGGCTATGGTCATCCGAGGCTGCCCGCTGATAACCCACGATGGTCTGGGAAAGCTCACTGCCCCTTACAAATGCCTTATTTGTAAAATGAGAACAAGAATGGTGCCAGATAGAGAGAGCGTGGAGGCTGGATAGGGGACCTTTGCTCGCTGGAATAACAGCAGGTGAAGTGGTCAGGTTTGCAGTGTTTGATTGAACAGTTTTACTCCAGGGCTCCTTTGGAGATAAAGTCATAGGTATCATCCATGGAGCATGCTACCCAGGCATTAAAGGCCAAGAACTGGGTGTAGCGGAGGTGGGTTTTAGATTGAAAGCCCTACCTGGAGGGACAGGCTGCTTGCACATATAAAGAAGACTGTTTCCAGGGATCAATGACTTTTTTCTTTTTGCCTTGAAATATACATACAGCTGAGTATCATAGTTCATATCTGTAATCCTAGCCCTTGAGAGGCTGAGGCAGGGAAATCAAGAATTAAAGGCCTGGGCTAGAGAGATGGCTTAGCAGTTAAGGCATTTGCCTGCAAAGCCAAAGGATCCTGGTTCGACTCTCCAGGACCCACGTAAGCCAGATGCACAAGGGGGCACATGCATCTGGAGTTCCTTTGCAGTGGCTGGAGGCCCTTATGTGCCCATTCTCTCTTTCTCTCTTTCTGTCTGCCTCTTTCTCTCTCGCTTTCTCAAGTAAATAAATAAATTATTTAAATTTTAAAAAAGATTAAAGGCCAGCTTGATCTACATAACAAGGCCAATCTCTAAAAACAGAAAGAAAAAAGAGATAGAAAGAAAGAGAGAGGGAGGAAACGAGGAAGGAAGGAGGGAGGGAGAGGAAGAAAGGAGAAATTCACGTGAAAATGAAATGAGAGGCTAGCTATGTCTAGATGAGGCTGCTGCCTGTGCACAGTTTCCTTCTGTCCCCTCAGTTCCTGCTGCCAGTACTTGGAAAGGTCATTTCTTCAGCCCCCTGAATGGCACCTGCTGACTGTAGGACCCCGGTGGCCTGCAAGGTGACCATGAGTTATCTATTTCTGGAGGAGCCAGCTGAAAGGGTGTTAAAAAACCCTGAACACCACTCCCATAAGAAAAATGAGGGCCACAACTTGTAGACATTATGGGACACTGGTGGGATGTTACATAAATACAAACGTATGAATGCCAGGCTGGTTTTCTCTACTGTCTTGGGCTTCAGCCATTGGCCTTGAGCCCTTCCTGAAATTGTAAGCAAAATGCTGCCATCTGCTGGCAGTATCAGGAACTGCATCAGCAGTTATGTAGGATTCCTTCCGCTTGGCATTTGAAATCAAGTTCCACAGTGCATTTGCTGGGCCCTGACCACTGTCCTATAGTTAAGAGCCAGTGTTTGTTAAATTTTCACTGTCTTAAAAAGACAGAAGTCAATTGGAGAATGGTTTGTAGTATCACTTGATGTTATCTTTGTCAGCAAAACTGTTGCTGCAGCTTCTGAAACAGTATCTTCCAAAACGCATAAAATTCCACTGTAAAGCATATGAACACTGGAGGCAAAAGGCTCTGTAAAGACAGCACCAGAAACTTGTCTGACAGTGGGCCTCGGGGAGCCAGAGGTCCCTGGGAGCGGAGACCAGGGACATCCATCTGGCTATCAAAGCTCAAATCAGAAGGAGATGGGCCTCCTGGGTCCCAGTGACTGTCCCACTGCAGCATGCTCTCTTGCCACTGGGCTCTAAAAAGTTCACAAGACATCAGTTGAGTCAGTCTCCCTCCTTCTACCACTAAAATATAATCATCTTACTCAACAAATAACTTGGGATGTTACTAAGAGATCAACAATGTTTTTTGTTTTTTTTCCTTATGGTACATGGGGTAAGGCAGGTATTATACGCTGGTTCCAAACCATAGGGAAAAAATTCCTTCTGTGCCTTGGTCCCTGACAACATGAAAGCCATCTTTTGTTCATCATCATTACATCATCACATCACTGTCATCATTGTCACATAATTGTGAGGATTTTACACAAAACAAGAAGTCAGTCTTTCAGAAATATAGAACCCAAGGACAGAGAAGAGTCCTGATATACATTCATCACAGAAATAACTACAACCAACAGCATTCGTGTGGCTGGATGGCACGTACATTAGCCACTGACAGCTACTAGAAGGTAGATTCTTGATCATACTCATCTTTATATAGCCAACCCAATGCTTATAATTGGTAAATGTTTAATTCGTATGCCTGCTGAATTAAAATGCATATTCAATGTTTTGGAAAATGATATATGAATAGTGCCATTGGTGGAATTTTCCAAAAATATCATGTTTAGTGGAGGAATTTTAACAATACCTCTGCCAGATTTCACTCCTAGTCCTTGATTTATTGTTTTGTTTGTGACAAAAGAGATGACCCATTTGCCTTTTGTCTGTGAAATCTCTTCCCTTTAATTGTTGACTCACCTAGTTTAAGGGCATGAGGTGAAGATTTTGCTCCCCACAGACATAGTTTTCATCCTAATGATGATGAAATCACTCTTCCCGAGTTAGGGGGTTTCCGGTGTTATGGGTGTCTGTCCGGACTTCTCCACTCAGACTCAAGTGGTCTTGCTAAGTGAGATGAGGGAGGGGGAGCCCACTCGCTCATCCAGCCTGGTGAGGTAAGTGAGCTGTGGAAACTAAGCAATGACGTGGGAAGCCACCCTCTCCTCTTCTTCCACCTGTGGCTTTTGGGCTCCTGCCAGAACCTGCCTTCCACTACCTCACTCACCGAATTGTTTTTGGTCCATTTGCTCTATAGAAATCACCATCCAACGC
The DNA here is from genome assembly GCA_036365145.1 of Orientallactaga sibirica. Classification (NCBI taxonomy): domain Eukaryota; kingdom Metazoa; phylum Chordata; class Mammalia; order Rodentia; family Dipodidae; genus Orientallactaga; species Orientallactaga sibirica. The sequence continues at coordinate 995,654 of JAEOAD010002855.1, read as the reverse complement.
CAGTCAACTTCCTAAAATCAAGGTGAAGAGCTCACCTCTGATTGAGAAGCTTCAGGTAAGTGTCTCTACCTCTCACTCTGTGTCAGAACCCTGTGAACTGTGCCATGGCCAGCTGGCTCCCTGGGAATATCTGTGAAGCAGGAAACTCTGCCCCTAAACTAACAATGCTATTGGGGAGACAAGATTCTCATACCTTATACAATGAAAAGATGTGTATGAGAGTATACAATTGTAATGTTAGAGGGTGTATATAATAACAGAGGGCTTCTCAGCCTTGGCTGGATAATTTTGGAGCAGGGAGGCTGTCTTATGCATTGCAAGATGATCAGTAGCACCTTGTTTGTACTCATTAGATGCCAGTACTGTTCTTTGACAAGTTGTGATAATGAGAAATATCTCCAGGCATTGTTAAATGTCCCTCTAAGACCAAAATCGTCCCCTACTCTTGCATCAGGTGGGAGCCTCTACGTTAGGGTGTTAGAGCAAGAAGAGGATGGTGTGAACAAGAGGAATTGGGGAGTACTTTATGCGACAGTGCTGTCCCTACTCAGCCCTAGAGGAAAGGGTTGGAAAGGAGTGACGTGAGTGGTCCTGGTGTGGGGCCAGTAAGAGTTAAAGCACAAAGGAGGGGTGGCCATAGGCATCAAGTATGTGTGTTTGTGGGGAGGCAAGCTCCAGCATCTATCTAGCTACCCAAGGAGAAGAGCAAGGCTCTGGCCCTGTGGCACTGTATGCTCCCAGGCCCAACTGAAGACATGGTCACGACACCTCTGCAGTCACCATAGCCTCTGCAGTTCTCAGCAATAGAAGAGCCCAGGGATTCCGTTCCCAGACGGGTCTGAGGTCAAGGAAAGCATCTCTTGTTTCTGGTCAGGAGCCTCCTGCAGAGGCTGGGAAGGGCTCTCCATTGTGTTGCCTGAAATTAGTTCACACTAAGGATCTCTGATCCCTCCCGCTGCGTGGGGAGTGCTGCGGTCACTCAGGAGGCTCAGAGTTTCCACATGCTCACCCACCACTGTCCTTTCAAGAGTCCTGGAACTCCAGCATCTCTCTCTCCTGTTGCCAGCTGAGGAGGCGGCACAGGCCCCCTACCTCAGCCTCCCCGCAGTCCACCACAACATAGCCCCTTCCAGGAGCCACAGATGAATTTCCAAGTGCTCAAGACCCTGCAGCCCAAGGCTCGTTCGTGTTGCCAGTCATTTGAAGAAGTCTTTTGGAGAAACACAATGAGTTGAGCATGGGGTTTGGATGTCTCATTGTTGAACCTCAGCAAGAAGGTCATCAGTAGGCCTGGAGAGACAGCTCCATAGGTAAAGCGCTTGCCACACAAGCATGAGGACCTGAGTTCAGAATCCGAGCGCCTATGTTAAAGCTGAGTGTGGTGGTGTGCGCCCGTAATCCCAGTGCTGGGGAAGTGGAGGCAGGAGGATCCCTGACACTCACTGCCTAGCCAATCTAGCTGAATCAGTGAATCCTGAGGAGTTCATCTCAGAAAATAAGGAGCGATGGCTCAGCAGTCAAGGCGCTTGCTGGCAATGCCTGACGACCTGGGTTCAGTTCCCCAGGACCCATGTAAAGCCAGATGCACAAAGTGGTGCAAGCATCTGGAGTTCATTTGCAGCAGCTAGAGGCCCTGGCATTCTCATTCTCTCTCTCCTTGCAAATAAATAAATAAATTTTTACGAAAACTAGGTGAAGAGCAATTGAAGAAGACACCTGATGTTGACTTTTTTAAAATTTTTTTAAATCTGATGTCGACTTTTGACCTCCTTGTGGATGTGCACATACTTGGCATACACAGGTGTATAGGAAGGGGGTGGAGTTAGGGTGACTGGATCCCTGAAGGTGTAAAAAGGACAGGAAAGTTTTTCTTATCTCTTGCCTAGTTCCAAAGAACTGTTTTTCACAGTCAGGACCCCTCCTGGGAGGGAGGTCTTTCATAGGATCTAAACATTGTGGTTGGTCAAGTTCAGCCCCAGGAACTCTGTGCCAGAGCTAATCTCTTCCTGAGACAGCCCCTAGTCCTAACCAACCAGCTGGCCCTCTGGCTTACCTGGGCCAAAATACCTTGGCAAGGGGAGGGCCGGCTCTGACTCTCTGATCACTTAGGAACTTCCAGCTGTAGGTAAGATTTCCCTCAGCTGGGCCTGGGCTGGCTCAGCTCAAGCCCAAGCCCAAGCCCAAGCCCAAGCCCAAGCCCAAGGGGCTCGGCCTAGGCCCTAGCCCATGCCCAGCCAGCAGGGCCCCTAGCCTTTACTCTCCTCATGGATTGATATCTCCTCCAGCTCCCCACATGGCAGGAGCTCCTTAAACTTTCTTTTTTCTTTCCACCCTTTTTCCCCCAGATCCACATCTGGTCACATGGACTCCTGAGCTATACGTGGCCCACAAGGGCTTTTGGGCTCCATGTGGTGTACTTCTCCCCACTTTATCTCCCCTTACCTCTCAGCCTTCCCCTTTCTACACTCCTTTGTAAAATCTAAATAAAATGTGGTATTTTGGGCTGGAGAAATGGCTTAACAGTTAAGGCACTTGCCTGCAAAGTCAAAGGACAATGGTTTGATTCCCCAGTACACACGTTAGCCAGATGCACAAGGTAGCGCATGCATCTGGAGTTCCTTTGCAGTGGCTGGAGGCCCTGGTGCTCTCATTCTCTCATTCTTTCTATCTCTATCTGTCTGTCTGTCTGTCTGTCTCTCTCTCTAAATAAATAAATAAAAATAAAATATAAATCTGGGTATGCTGGCGCACACTTTTAATCCCAGCACTCAGGAGGCAGAGGTAGGAGGATGGTTGTGAGTTCAAGGCCACCCTGAGACTACATAGTGAAAAAAACCCCAAAAATAAATAAATAAATAAATGAAATATAAAATGTGGTATTTAAAAAAATCACTCTCTTAAATCTGGAATTGCCAGTTCTTTGGTTAGCTTACATACAGATATGAACTCAGGGCTTGGGGTTCCAGGAAGCACCCCAGAACCCCAGTTTTCCTGTTACATGTACATACCTGCACACAACACACCCATACACATGTGAACACACGCACAATGTCAGCAGCAGTATGACAACTTTGCCAAACCTCACAGGAAGCTTTGCTGGGAATGTACAGGGGATGCGTCATCAGCTGAGATTCAATTATGACTGTGCTAGTGGGGAGTTAGGAATTATGACTCTTCTTCCCCAATTCAAGGTTCAGTTTTGTCTACTGACTAGAAGATCCATTTGGTTTGTGGGCTGTCATACAGAGGGAATTTCCCTGTTTGAAGTTTAGAGGGGAGGGGCCTTCCTTTCATGCCCCTTCTGTACCTACCTAGCACACACTCTTACAGCATGTGGGTCCAAACCCCTTCCCTGGTCCTCATCATATGCTCCCTTTTAACATAACCTGGGCTCTCAGGGTTGCTTCTTCTGCTTTCATATATTTCATTCTTTCCATGACTCAGACTTGTCTGTGTTATACATTTATTCTTAAGATCAGAATAAAAAAGTGAATGCCTTAGCTGAGCATGGTAGCAGACACCTTTAATCCTAGCACTTCGGAGGCAGAGGTAAGAGGATTGCCATAAATTCAAGGCCACCCTGAGACTACATAGTGAATTCCAGGTTAGCCTGGGATAGAGTGAGACCCTACCTTTATTGTTTTTGGTTTATTGGTTTTTTTTTTTTTTTTAATATGGTTTCACTCAGTTGCCCAGGCTTGCCTTCACCTTGTTCTGTAGCCCAGACCTTTCCGCTCTGCTTCAGATTTCCAAGTTGCTGGGATTATAGACCTATACCACAGGGCCCAGTTTGGTTTTGTTTGTTGTTGTTTTTTTCTTTTCTTCTTTCTTTCTTTCTTTCTTTCTTTCTTTCTTTCTTTCTTTTTTTTTTTTGAGAGAGAGAGAGAGAGAGCAAGGGACAGAGAGAGAGGAAGAGGCAGAGAGAGAGAGAATGGGTGCGCCAGAGTCATTTCAGCTGCTGTTTTTTTTTTTGGGCAAATATGGTTTCACTGTTGCCAGGCTTGCCTTCACCTTTGTTCAGCTCAGACCTTTCTGCTTCAGATTTCTTGCTGGGATTATAGACCTATACCACAGGGCCCAGTTTGGTTTTGTTTGTTGTTGTCTTTCTTTCTTTTTCTTTTTTTTTTGAGAGAGAGAGCAAGGGACAGAGAGAGAGGAAGAGGCAGAGAGAGAGAGAAATGGGTGCGCCAGAGTCATTTCAGCTGCTGTGAACGAACTCCAGACACGTTCACCCCCTTGTGGGCAAGTGCAGCATTGCACCCTTGCTTCACTTTTGCATCTGGCTAAATGTGGGACCTGGAGAATCGAACGGGTGTTCTTAGGCTTGGCAGGCAGGCATCTTAACTGCTAAGCCATCTCTCCAGCCCCTTATTTTCTTTTTTTATGAGAGAGATAAAATGGGCACATCAGGGCCTTCAGCTGCTGCAAATAAACTCTGGATGCATGAGCCACCTTGTGCATCTGGCTTACATGGATCCTGGGGAATTGAGCCTGAGTCCTTTGGCTTTGTAAGCAAGCACCTTAACCAAGCCATCTCTCCAATCCATAAAAGTAATTAAGCCGGGCATGGTGGCACACACCTTTAATCCCAGAACTTGGGAGGCAGAGGTAGGAGGATCACCATGAGTTCAAGGCCACCCTGAGACTACATAGTTAATTCCAGGTCAGCCTAGACCAGAGTGAAACCCTACCTCGAAAAAACAAAAAAAAAAAGTAATTAAAAAAAAAAAAAAGACCCACCAGACATGGTGGTACACACCTTTAATCCCAGAACTTGGGAGGCAGAAGTAGGAGGATGGCTGTGAGTTCAAGTACACCCTGAGACTACATAGTGAATTCCAGGTCAGCCTTGGCTAGAGTGAAACCCTACCTCGAAAAACCAAAAAAATAAAAATAAAGATCCGAAACACTCACATGTCGTTCCTCCCTAGCCACCTGCCTGCTCTACCACCTTCTCCATGCCAGTAGAACAGATTTATAACCTCTCACCTCTTCCTCCACCAATCCCAAGGCTTACTCAGCCTTTAATTACCTTTGGGTAACTCCCCTTTTTTGGCCTTCTGAGTTTGTTTTGATTTGGTCTCACCTGCCCCATGATGTTCCATGAGGCAGACATACTGAGCTGTATGGTGGTTAGCCCTATGCTGTCTCCCTAGAGAGAATTCTACCTGGAGGCTTGAGGGATAAGCAGGCCTAGCAGGAATCTAGGAGATTCTAAGACTCATTCTTTTCTAATTTTTTATTTATTTATTTTATTTTTGAGAGAGAGAGAGAGGAAAGGGGAGGAGGGAGGAAGAGGCAGATAGAGAGATAATAGACGTGCCAGGGCCTCTAGCCACTGCAAATGAACTCTGGATACATGTGCCATCTTGTGCATCTGGCTTACCTGGGTCCTTGGGCTTCACAGGCAAGCACCTTGACCACTAAGGCATCCTTCCAGTCCCTAAGCCACAATCTGTGCCAGGAGTCCAACACTGTGCATGTAGGGTGGTTGCAGAGGAGACAGTTGCACATGCCTAGTGCAGGCATCCACTAATCAGTAACTGCTATTGGCTAATGAGACAATGACATGGGTGCCAACTTACTGTGAGAACCTGGGGCTATGGGTGCCGCTGGCAGCTCCTGTTTTGGCTATTTGTGTACGTGTTGGGGCAGTCCAGGATGTCTTTGTTGAATCTGTCTCAACACTGTCTGAGCACCCTGGAAGGCAGCCTGTGGCAAGCTGGGTTAGCAGGAAATGGGTTGGGTAGGTCATGCCTGTAGAAGCAGGCCGTGATGTATGTAGCAATGGATAACTGGTTGGGAAGTAAAACAAAAAGTCTGCGAGTAACTAGTCTCAACAGCTCTGAGACCAGGGAAACAGCCAGGCAAAGAAGACACTGCTGTCCTCTTCCCCATTCCTTTTCAAACTCCTCTCCTTTTATTTTTATTTTTATTTATTTGAGAGAGAGAAAGAGAAAGAGGGAAGGAAGCACACCAAGGCCTCCAGCCACTGCAAACAAACTCCAGATGCATGCGCCACCTTGTGCATCTGGCTTATGTGGGTATTAGCAAATCGAACCTCAAACTGAGGTCCTTCACAGGCAAGCACTCAACCACTAAGCCATCTCTCCAGCCCTCTTCTCCTTTTCTTAACAGGCCAGCTTAACCTTTGATCCAGCAGCCCTGCTACCTGGGGCTTCACCTAAGAGTCCTGGACTCAAGGCCATGGTGTCACCATTTCACAGTCCCCCTTCCACACCTAGTAGCCCTGGAGTGCGCTCTCAGCCCAGCGAGGCAGAAGAGGTGCCTGTCAGCTTCGACCAGCCTCCCGAAGGTACTCACCTGCCCTGTTACAATAAGGTAAGCTCTGGCCTCTCTCATCTCCTTGCCCTCTAATTATGCCAGATGCTCAACAGGCAGGCTGGGGGTGTAGAGTGCTCTATCTTTTAGAGACAGAGGGGTGGGGGTTCAGAACTGATTCTACCTGCCACAAAGGTAACCTCAGCAGCCCCAAACAGAGAAGTTGTGAACAGAGTCACTAGATTCCAAAGCATTGTGTTCTGGCCTAATGAGAATAGTCCAATGTCCCAGTGTGGGGTCAAACCTTTCTCTTGCAGCTTGCCCCACTTTAACAATATTCAAACTGGTCCCTTTGCAAAACACACATGGCAGGGCTTAGTTCTCTCCATGCTAACTTGACCCTTTGTGTCTGTGCTCTCTCATCAAATCCCTGGCCCTGCTCGGAGGAGGGAGGAATCAGAGACCCAGTGCAATCCTGACTAGCAAGTGTCCAGCAAATGTGGGTCAGAACCAAGCAGGGGCCATGGTTGAAAGGAGTCTGTTGCCAGGGAACATTAAATGGGTATGACTTTAGAATTAAGGATGGATCTATGAGATATTCTAAGCTCTTTTAGGCAAGTCATCTAACAAAAGGAGTCCAATGTGTAGAACCAGGTTGGGCTCAAGGAAGCCAGCTGGTGGTAAGGAAGTGATGGAGTGGGCTGGGTCCTACTGGCTGGGGCCAAAGTAGTAATCCTCTCGCACAGGTTGATGGGTCCCCTTGAAAGCCCAGGAGCCAAGCGGACAGGCTCTTTTGCCATCCGGGTTCTTGGTGGAGAATGGGGACAAGGAGGAAAGAGCTGCTGCTTGGTGACTACAGGGGCTTCAGACTTCTAACAGCAGCAGGGGAGTAGCCAGCATGTCCTCTGAACCCACTGACCATGAGGACTGGGACCTTGACACTGCAAAACTGGCCTCATGGTGATCGCGGGAAGTTTAAATTCTAGGCATTTTTGCAAAGCTCAGAGAAGGATCTAGAATTTACCAGTGAAGTTTTAAAGGATGAATTGGGGAAATCTTATGCAGTTTTTTTTTTTTTTCAGGGGATTTTTGTTTGTTTTATTCATTGAGTTTTTGTTTTGTTTTGTTTTGTTTTGTTTTCGAAGCAGGGTCTCACTCTAGCCCAGGTCTCATTCTCAGGGTGGCCTTGAACTCATGGTGGTCCTCCTGACTCTGCCTCCCAACTGCTGGAATTAAAGCTGTGCACCACCACGCCCAGCTCTTATGCACTGCTGACACAGTGTGCTGGGCTGAGGTGAGGCCTAGTTCTGAGAGTCACCTGCTTCTCAGGCTGATATTTCCAGGCCACATGGCTGGGAGCTCCCAGAGCACTGCTTCTGACAACAGCGCCCCTGCCTTCTAAAAGCCAAGGCCTGGCTACACAGGTGTCCCAAGGTCAGCCAGTATTGTCAGGTCCAGGGCAGGCCCCACTGGAGCAAGAAAGGAAGCTGGCTATCAGCTGTCCGGTTCAGCATCCATGAGGGCCTGATCCATGGCCAGGCCACCTCTGGGCAGCTAACTCTCTGCTCTGGTGGCTCACCTTTGTCTCAGGATCATTTTCAGAATGTTAAAACATGACTCTTGTACCAAAAATAGCCACAGATTTTTATTCAACTTGTTTATTCAAGAAGGAAACTCACTCAAAAAGTATTCAGGCCGGGCGCAGCTTTAATCCCAGTGCTTGGGAGGCAGAGGTAGGAGGATCGCAGGAGTTCGAGGCCACCCTGGGACTACATAGTGACTTCCAGATCAGCTTGGTCAGAGTGAGACCCTACCTCAAAAAAAAAAAAAAAAAACCAATGATGACATCAAAATGAAAAGAGACTGATTGAGAGGGGAGGGGATATGATGGAGAGTGGAGTTTCAAAGGGGAAAGTGGGGGGAGGGAGGGAAGTACCATAGGATATTGTCTACAATTAAGGAAATTGTCAATAAAAAAGTTTTTTTTTTAAAGCCAGGCGTGGTGGCACGCACACCTTTAATCCCAGCCCTTGGGAGACAGAGATAGGTGGATTGCCATGAGTTCAAGGCCAGCCTGAGACTACAGAGTGAATTCCAGGTCAGCCTGAGCTAGAGTGAGACCCTACCTCAAAAAAACAAGAAACAAAGAAAAAAAAAAGGGTTTTTTTTTTTTTTTTTTTTTTTTTTAGAGAGTATTCAAAGAGCTGGGTACTTACAGGCAGTGTTTTTGTAAAGCACTTTTTTTTTATTGTTCGAGGTAGGGTCTCACTCTAGCCCAAACTGACCTGGAATTCACTATGTAGTCTGAGGATGACCTCAAACTCATGGTGATCCTCCTATCTCTGCCTCCCAAGGGCTGGAATTAAAGATGTGCGCCTGACTTTGTAAAGCACTTTTTTGTTAAAAAGGCAACGTTTTAAAAATATTTCAGTTGGGCATGGTGGTACATGCCTGTAATCCCAGCTCTCAGGAGTGGAAATAGAAGGATCAAGAGTCAAGAACATCCTAGACCTTGGCTATATTAGACCCTAGCTCAAAACAAACAAAAAGCCAAGAGTGAAGGAGGCTAAGGATGTAACTCAACTGGTAGAGGACCTGCCTACCCTGGTCAGCTTCTTCTGCCTTCTGGCAAGGTTTGGCCTCCTCTGTGGCCTAGCCTGCTGCCCAGCTCCCAGGAGGGTTCAATCCCCAAAACTAGACATAGTGGTGAATGCCTGTAATCCCAACACTTGGGAAGTGGAGGGAGGAGGATCAGAAGTTCAAGGTCATACTCAGCTACCTAGGAAGTGCAGCCTGCCTGAACTAAATACTATCCAAAAAACAAACAAGCGAGCAAACAAACAAAAAACCAGTTCCAATAAAAATTGCTAAGGTGGAACTGGTGGTAGGCCATGTAGAGCACTTGACTACATACTGTTTGATTCCCAGAACCACCAAAATTAAAATTAATTATAATTTGAGGAGATGACTCAGCAGTTAAAGGCACTTGCTTGCACTTGCTAGGTTTCAATTCCCTAGAACTACATAAAACAGACACAAACTGATTCATGTGTCTGGAGTTCATTTGCAGTGGCAAGAGATTTGGTGCGCGCGCGCACACACACACACACACGCACAAGTGCAAATAAATCACTTAATTCAAAAAATAAAAATTGTTAAATTAAGCCAGGCGTGGTGGCACACGCCTTTAATACCAGCACCAGGAGGCAGAGGTAGGAGAATGTCTGTGAGTTCAAGGCCACCGTGAGGCTACATAGTGAATTCCAGGTCAGCCTGGGCTAGAATGAGACCCTACCTCGAAAAAACAAACAAAAAAAAAATTGCTAAGGCCGGCGAGGTGGCACATGCCTTTAATCCCAGCACTCGGGAGGCAGAGATAGGAGGATCGCAGTGGGTTCAAGGCCACCCTGAGACTACATAGTAAATTCCAGGTCAGCCTGGGCTAGAGTGAGACCCTACCTTGAAAAACAAACAAACAAAAATTGCTAAGTTAGATTCCTTGAGACAAAAGTGTGCAGGGCTTCAGATTCTAACTTACAATAAGCCGCACATAACAGCGCGTGCTTGTAGGAAATTAAAAGGTCTGGGAATGGGCTTGTTTAGGGAAGCTTTAACCTGACATTGAAAGTAGATGCAGGACTCCTTTTTGGCCGTGGGTCAGTTGGTCAGTCCGTCTGTCCATCCTTTTTGAATAATTGTCCTCATTTGCCTTCTCCAGGTGCGGACCAGAGGCTCAATAAAAAGACGCCCTCCCTCCCGGCGATTCCGAAGGTCACAGTCAGACTGTGGGGAGCTTGGAGATTTCCGGGCTGTGGAACCCGCTCAGGAAAACGGTGCCAGGGAAGAGGATGGGGATGACGTGTTCCCCACCAAGAGCCAGGCCCCTGGGTCCCCGTCACCCAGGGAGGGGACCTTGGGAGAAGGGGTTGGCGCAAAGCTGGAGTCTGCAGAGAATCCTCCTGGGCGCAGGACCTCCAGCAGCGCAGGGGAGCCCGAGCAGGAGCAGCAGCAGCAGCAGCAGCAGCAGCAGGCGGCCGGGATCACAGCCGAGGGCACGCCCTGCAAGAAGGCAGAAGAAGCGGACCAGCCCGCTGCACGGGAGGCGGACCCCGAGCCGCCCCGCACCGCCAGCCCGGGGGCGCAGAACGGGTGCGCGAGCCCTGCCGCGGAGGAGACAGACCCTGGGAAGGAAGGAAGCGCAGCCCATGAAGAGAACAGGCCCGCACAGAAGAGCGGAGACCCAAAGACTCCCGAGGAGGGAGCTTTAGGGGAGAAAACCCCCCCGCATGCTGGCGGAGGAGCAGAAGGCAGCAGTATCCCCGAGAAAGGCCCGGAGGAGCAAGAGGAAGGGCGCACTGTGGACCCGGGCTGCAGCCAGGCCTCGCTAGAGACCAGCAAGGAGATCCAGACTGGTCCCAATGTCCTCATGGTAGGCAGCCTGGCTGGTTCTCTCACGGGGTGGGCTGTGCCAGAGCCCCAGCTGTCACGTGTCCTGTTCCTTTCCGTCCCATGGGGAGGGGGGAATCAGCTCAGTGTGCAGAACCCAAGCAAAAGGATGAGAAAGGAAAAGCCAGCGTGGTGGCGCACGCCTTTAAGCCCAGCACTCTGCGAGGCAGAGGTAGGAGGATCACCATGAGTTCGAGGCCACCCTGAGACTACAGAGTGAATTCCAGGTCAGCCTGAACTAGATTGAGACTCTCTCTCGAAAAAACGTTTTTAAAAAAATAGAGAGAGAGAAGAAAGGGAAGTGTGTCTCGCTCGCGCTCTGTTCCCGTTTTCACTGACTTGGAGTTCTGGAGTGAATGAGCCTTGACAACTCGGTAACAGGTCCGCCAACACGCACCTGAGGGACCCACGAGGTGGAGGGCCCTGGGTTTGCTGTTGTCTGGGGTCCAGGGACGTGTGGAAAGTGGGGGTCAGGAAATCAAGGTTGCTTCCAGGCAAATACGGCCCTAGACTTGGACTTTTAGAGAAGTAGACCTTATGATCTTAAGTGGCATTCACTCACAGGCAGTGAGGCCCTGGTGCATGTGGGAGGGAAGCAGTGTGGGCCTTGTCTTCTGCTCCCACCCCCTTGAAGCAAGTCTCCCCTGCTCACTTGTCTGCGCTTTAAGAGCGGGAGTAGCTCTGTGGGACATTCCTCAAGTACAATTGGTACCTCACCACCAACCAACTTTTCCCTCCCAATCTCATCAGTCTTTCTCTTCCCTTTGCGTCAATCACTCATTCACTCAACCCCTATGCACAGTCTACTACAGTGGCCCCTTATCTGGCTTCTTTAACCCCCTTTCCCCCTTGCACATGTAGTTCATTCTCTATACAGTGACCAGAGCGAGTAGTTAGTTGGGCTAGTTGGTTAGTTTAGATCATTGCTCATCTCTTCCAGTAGGGTTTTTATAAAAGTTACCTCAGCAGGGTGAGGCCAACCTGAGACTACATAATGAATTCCAGGTCAGCCTGGGCTAGAGTGGGGCCCTACGTTGAAAAACAAAATAAAACAATCTGAAGGGCTGGAGAGATGGCTTAGCAGTTAAACTGTTTGTCTGCAAAGCCAAAGGATCCCAGTTCGATTCTCCAGGATCCATGTAAGCCAGATGCACAAGGGGGTGCATGTACCTGGAGTTCCTTTGCAGTGGCTGGAGGCCCTGGCGTGCCCATTCTCTCTCTCTCAAATAAATAAATAAAATATATTTTTTAAAGATCTGAGTGTGGTGGCTCTCATCACTCAGGAGGCTGGTGGAAGTATTACCTCAAGTTGGAGCCCAGCTTGGGCTACATTAGTTCTAGGTCAGCCTAAGCTACAAAGTGAGGCCCTGTCTCCAACAAACAAGCAAACAAACAAATATACTTTCTTATGGTTCTGAAGGTCCAGACTCCAAAATTAAGATATTGATATGGTGGTTCCCTTTAAAGCAGCAAGGGAGAATCTATCCCACTTGTCCTGGTTGGTGTCTGCAGCCCTTACAATCCTTCCTTGCCTCCTCTAGAGTCTGCTTAGCAATTGTTTTTTAAAAAATATTTTATTTTTATTTATTTACTGGACAGAGAGAAAATGAGGCAGAAGGAGAGAGAAAGAATGGGCACACCAGGGCCTTCAACCACTGCAAATGAACTCCAGATGCATGTGCTACCTTGTGCATCTGGCTTACATGAGTCCTGGGGAATCGAACCGAGGTCCTTTGACTTTGCAGGCAAGTGCCTTAACCACTAAGCCATCTCCCCAGCCCCAGTTAGCAATTCTTGGCATTCTGTGGTTTGAGGATACCTCAACTTTCCTCTCGTTTCTACATAAGATCCACCCTAAAGCCACAATGATCGGTATTAAGATCCTTAATTATATCTGCAAAGATCTCATTTCCCAATAAGATACATTCACAGGTCCCAGGTATGGTTCTGAACATAGCATCTCTCCTTGACTCCCCACCCCCAAGCTGTGCTCCATGCTTACGTCTTCTGTTCTGCAACACACCTGGGTTCATTCCCCACTCAGAGCTCTACACTTGCTGTCCCCTCCTCCTGGAACACTCCTCTTTCTGATCCTCACATGGCGCATGGCACTGCCAACCCATCATTCAGCCCTCAGCTCAGATGCCTTCCTCATTTAAGCCACGCTTGACCACTTCAGCCAAAGAAATCTGCTCCCATTGCCTTAGTCACTCCCTGCCAAGATTCCACTTTGCCATCATGAGAGCGGTCACAACCTGCCATTCTGCTTTTTGAAGTAGGGTCTCACTCTAGCTCAGGCTGACCTGGAATTCACTGTGAAGCCTCAGGGTGGCCTTGAACTCATGGCGATCCTCCTACCTCTGCTTCCTGATTGCTGGGATTAAAGGTGTGCGCCACCATGCTCTGCTCATTCTGCTTATTTTAATTTTCTCTTTTATCTCAGCATATCCCCAGTACTTACTATAGAGTCTGGAACCTAATAAGTTATTTTAAAAACTATTTGTTGACAGAATGAATGATCTTTATTGTATTTAGTTATTTAATTGTGTGTTGTTTGTTTGTTTGTTTGTTTGTTTCAAGGTAGGGTCTTTCTCTAGACCCAGCTGACCTGGAATTCACTATGTAGTCTCAGGGTTGCCTCGAACTCAAGGTGATCTCCTTCCTCTGCCTCCCAAATTCTGGGATTAAAGGCATGTGCCACAAGGCCCAGCTCGTGTTTTGTTTTGTTTTAATTTTGGTTGCTTTGGTGTTTTGTTTTGTTCTGAGATAGGATCTTACTGTGTATCTATCCCTGGCTAGCCTGGAACTTTCTGTGCAGTTCAGGCTGACCTCAAATTTAAGGAGATCCTCTGAAGTCAGCCTCCCACATGCTGGGATTACAAACATGTGCTAACATCCTTGGCTGGATGAATGGAACTGAAAAAGAAGGGAGAAAGTTGCTTGACTCAAAGGAAATAATCCCTAATGGTAAAACTGCAGTTATAAGAGGGGTTTGATTTGCCCCAGGGACCTCCTATCATGCAACCTAGGTTGGGGAAAAGAAAATGTGAGTCCCACAGAATCATGGTGTATGACAGACCCCTCTGATTAGCAGTTAGGCAAAGATACTTTTGTTTTGTTTTGTTTTTAATATACTTTATTTATTTGAAAGAGAGAAAGAGGCAGAGAGAGAGAGAGAGAAATGGGCATGCCAGGGCCTCCAGCCACCACAAGCGAAGTCCAGATGCATGCAATGTCTGTGTCTTGACTCCGCGCCTCGCACCCCCTGCCCGACGGAGACCCGGCATCCCCTCCTGGGCTGGCCCAAGGAGGGACCCCAACACACCCCCTTGTGCATCTGTCTTATGTGGGAACTGGAGAATTGAACCAGAATCCTTTGGCTTTGCAGACGAACGTCTTAATTGCTAAGCCATCTCTCCAGCCCCATTGTATTGTTTTGTTTTGTTTTGTTTTGTTTTGTTTTGTTTTGTTTTGTTTGTTTTGGTTTTTTTGAGGTAGGGTTTCATTCTAGCCCAGGCTGACCTGGAATTCAATGTAGTCTCAGGGTGGCCTTGAACTCACAGACATTCTCCTACCTCTGCCTCCCAAGTACTGTGATTAAAGGCATGCGCCACCACACAAAGCACTGCTTTTATTTTTATGAGAGACAATTGGCGCACAAGGGCTTCCAGCCACTGCAGTCGGACTTCAGACGTATGTTCCACCTTGTGCATATGAGCAACCTTGTGCATCTGGCTTATGTGGGATCTAGGGAGTAGAATATGTGTCCTTAGGCTTTGCAAGCAAGCACCTTAACCACTGAGCCATTTCTCTAATCCCAACGATACTTTTAATTTCTTTAACACTTTCCATTTCTAGATTTACAATACACAGTCTTAGATTTACAATCTTCTGAAACCGAGGGATTCCAACAAATCTCCAGAAGACAAATTCATGCCGAAATCTTTAGTTCTTTCTAAGCCCAAGTAGTTCCTATACTTGTGTTTTCAGGCTAGAAGGTGCTACCTTGCAAGGAGACCTTTATTTCCTGACAGTCTCTTCTAGTACTCAAAGGAGAGGAGGAGGGAGGAGTTACCCAGGTTGCAAATTTGGCAACAGAAACTCCAGGAGGAGCTCTGGGCCGGTTTCCTGGTTATGTCTCCAGCCCTGCCACTCTATATTTCTAACCCAGAGATCCTTAGACAAGGGATCAAAATGTCTCAAGAGCACTCTCCTCTCCTCCCCCCCTCCCCCCACACACACAGTTGGAAAAGAGAAAAGGGACTACCATCCCCCATCTCTGCTGCTTTTCCTTTCCTTACCCCTCACCGAGAGACAAAACCTTGACCTACTGGGCACCTGCTCATGTCATCAGAATAAATTGCTTACTTACAAAGTACATCCCCCCATGTGCATAATCTACTCTAGTCTTTTGGTCCTGGTCAAGATTAGCATCAAATTAGCTAGGTGTGGTGGCGCACACCTTTAATCACAGCACTCGGGAAGCAGAGGTAGAAGGATCGCCCATGAGTTCGAGGCCACCCTGAGACTACAGAGTGAATTCCAGGTTAACCTGAGCTGGAGTGAGATCCCACCTCAAAAAAACTAATAAATAAAGAAATATTAGATGAAAGATTAGAATCAAGGGCAGGAGAGATGGCTCAGTGGACAAGGGGTTTGCTGTGTGAATTTAGATCTCCCGACCTCACATTAAAAAAATAAATAAATAAAGCGGGGCGTGGTGGCGCACACCTTTAATCCCAGCACTCGGGAGGCAGAGGTAGGAGGATCGCCGAGAGGTCAAGGCCACCCTGAGACTACATAGTTAATTCCAGGTCAGCCTGGACCAGAGTGAGACCCTACCTCGCAAAAAAAAAAAAAAAAAAAAAAAAAAAAATAGAGGCTGGGGAGATGACTCAGCAGTTAAAGGCACTTGAATGCAAAGTCTAACAACTCCAGTTCAGTTCCCCAGTACCCATGTAAAGCTGGATGCACAAAGTGGTGCTTGCATCTGGAGTTTGTTTGCAGAGGCTGGTACCTTGGTGTAACCATTTTCGTTCATTCTCTCCTCTCTCTCTCTTTCTCTCTCTCTCTGCTTAAAAATGCATAAAATATTTTTAAAAATTTTAGATTCAGGATTTGTTGCAGTCAGTTTCACATTGCTGGCAGAAATCACCCGACCAAGAGCAGCTTTGGGGGAGAAAAAAAGTTTTATTTGGCTTACATACTCAAGGGGAAGCTCCAACATGGCAAGGGAAAATGACGGCATGAGCAGAGAATGGACATCACCCCCTGGCCAACATAAGGTGGACAAATAGCAACAGGAGAGTGTGCCAAACACTGGCAAGGGGACACTGGCTATAATACCCATAAGCCTGTCCCCAACAATACACTGCCTCCAGGAGTGTTAATTCCCAAATCTCCATCAGCGGGGAACCTAGCATTCAGAACACCTAGGTTTATGGAGGACACCTGAATCAAACCACCGCACTTAGTGACAGCAGTTATGAGGGAGGCCCCTCAGAGCTTCTCTGGGCACCCCTGCCTGTCCTAGGTCTTCCCAGGCTGTGGCAAAGACAGGCAGCACACAACATTGAGCAGCTTCCCAGCCACCCCGCCCCAGTCTAATTCCTACCTGATGCCTCGATTGGTAGAAATAGATTGATCAAACAAATTAATTATGATTGCATTCCTAATCAGTATGGGAAAGACTGAGGGCTCAAAGAAAAAGCAAGAAAGCAAGAAAGGAAGGAAGGAAGGGAGGGAGGGAGGGAGGGAGGAAGGAAGGGAGCCAGGTGTGGTGGCACACGCCTTTAATCCCAGCACTTGGGAGGCAGAGGTAGAAGAATCGCCATGAGTTCAAGGCCACCCTGAGACTGAGATTGTCTCACGACAATCCCTCCTACCTCGTTCTATTCTTCTTCATGTTTATGTTGTCAGAAAATGGTAAGCAGTAGGGCTGGAGAGATGACTCAGTGGTTAAGGTGCTTGCCTGCAAAGCCTAACGACCTGGGTTCAGCTCTTCAGTACTCAAGTAAAGCCAGATGCACAGAATGCCACATGCATCTGGAGTTCATTTGCAGTGGCTGGAGGCCCTGGCATACCCATTCTCTCTCTGTCTCTGTTTGCAAACACATAAATAAAATTTTTTTAAGTTGAGCAGAAACTGGGTGTGGTGGTGAACATCTTTAATTCCAGCACTTGGGAGGCAGAGGTAGGAGGATCGCTTTGAGTTTGAGGCCACCCTGAGACAACATAGTGAATTCTAGGTCAGCCTGGGCTAGAGCAAGACACTACCTCAGCTGGGCATGGTGCCGCACGCCTTTAATCCCAGCACTCGGGAGGCAGAGGTAGGAGGATTGCCGTGAGTTCGAGGACAGCCTGAGAATACAGAGTGAATTCCAGGTCAGCCTGGGCTAGTGAAATCCTACCTCGAAAAACCAAAAAAAAAAAAAGAAGAAGAAGGCTGGAGATATGGCTTAGTGGTTAAGGCTCTTGCTTGTAAAGGACCCAGGTTCGATTCCCCAGTACCCATGTAAGCCACATGCACAAGGTGGCTCATGTGTCTGGAGTTCGTTTGCAATGACTAGAGGCCCTGGTGTGCCCACTCTCTCTCTCTCTCTTTCCTTCTCTGCCTCTTTTTTTTTTTTTTTTTTTTTTTTTTTTTTTTGAGATAGAGTCTCACTCTGGCCCAGGCTGACCTGGAATTAACTATGTAGTCTCAGGGTGGCCTTGAACTCATGGTGATCCTCCTACCTCTGCCTCCGGAGTGCTGTGCTGGGATTAAAGGCGTGCGCCACCACACCCTCTCTTTTTTTATTGACAACTTCTATACTTATTCTCTGCCTCTTTCTCTCTCTCAAATGAATAAAAATATCTTTAAGAAATGACAGCTTCAGAGCGTTATGACTACCACTCTTACTTTATTGTTTTCATCTTATCTTACATCCTCAAGGAAACCTGCTCAGTGTCATTCTTTCCTTCCCTGTTCACAGGATGGCACTCAGGATGAGGAAACTAGAATGTGAAGAAGAGCTCATGGTGCCTGGCTGATGAAGCTGCTGGAGATGTCTCCTGGGAAGCATGGCGACAACAGCAACAGCAAAGGAAGCCACTGCAAAAGCAGAACGCAAGTGGAGTCTGCCCCGGACATGGTGGGTTATTTCCCAGACTCCACACAAATGCTCCTCCAGAGAAAGAATGGAGCTGAGCACAGCAGACTTTTATCAACTTGAGTTTGTATCATTTGATGGATTTGGATATATATATTGCATTTTACTGTGGTGACAACTCTCTGGGAATACTGGTCAACCTGGAGGGCCCCTGGCTACTCTCCACCCCCGCCCCCACTTCTCCCTGCAGCTGACCTCCTAACTAGGCTCTCATTGATCTTGTCAGATGTCATAGCCTTTTTACTGTTCTAAAAGTTTTTATGGATTTCAAATGTAAGTAAAGCTAATTTTAGGTGGATAAAAACAAAAGGAAATAGTCCTGTGGGAAATATAAACCTCTAAGTTATAGAAGACCTTAAATCATATCAAGACCTTAAAGACAATCTTTCAGCTTACTCCAAATGGGAAATGGCCAGCCATTGAAAACAATGGACTCAAAGAGATATTTATTAAAATCTTAAAATGAATGTATCTGTCAGCTCCAGCATTAGGAGCTTTGTGCATTCTGGAGTTTTGGACTTGACTACCAGGGACAGTGACGGCCTAAGCCGTCCCCTCCCACCACTTCTGAGGAGGCAGGAGCACCGTGGAGAAGCCAGATACTCAAATGCAGCATTTCCTCATCCTGAAGGCAGAGCAGTGACACTTCAGCAATGCTGGGGTTCTGATTCATCCTGGAGGAATGGATTTCACTCTCCCACAAGGTTACACTTGAACCTGGATTAGATGCCCTCTGGGAGGTGCCTTGAATGCCCAGAGTGCAATTTAGCTATGAGCATGTCCTTCCTTCTCCAGGAAGCTTTGATTTGTTTGTTTGTTTTGATGTATTTTCTTTTCCAGACAGGATCTCATCACATAGCCTTGAACTTACTATGTAGCTCAGGCTGGCCTTGAACTTGTGATCTTCCTGTCTCTGCCTCTGGATTATAGGTGTGCCTGGCTTTCGGGAAGTATTTCCCGAATTTAAGCATGGGCTCTTCTGGTCTCAGGAAGAGTGGGTTCAATCTGTTCTCACTAGGTAGCTTGGCTTTAATATTCAGTTTGGAGAGTGAAGTGGGGTTGTAAAAGATGGGAGGACCTGATTACTCATTCCTCCACTTATCCCCAATCTCCTTTCCATGTGATCCTGCTGAAGAATGCTAATCCAAATAAATGTCTAATCTTTAGGGTGGGTCCTGATTCTGATTTGATTACTTCAATGTCACGTTCAGATTATGGCTGTTGGAACGATTGTTTTCCAGAGGTCTGTTAGAATACACACTGGCTTCAGAAAATAGTTTCCCAGACAAAAAGGCCTTATGTAACTGGTGATACCTCAACTTTCTTGTCCAATTTATAATAGTTTTTCTAATTCCAGGACAGTGTTCATATTTGGGATATATTATTTTTCAAAACTTTTTAAAAAGTTTGTGGGTTGTGACAAACTTGTAACCTGGCTGAGACTGATACTGTCATATCTATCATAAAAGTTTGGATTTTTAACAGAATATGGAAAAATGAGTCTGTTTGGTTTTTTTTTTTAAGATCTGTATGCAATCTGTCTACCTATACATCTATCAACAGGGACATCTATCTATAAACAACACATGATCATGTATGCCTGCAGGTTATTTATACACTCACACAAGCTGTTTTGTGAATGTGCGTGATAGTGAGTATAAGGTGAGAAAAGTTTGGAACAGAAAGTGGAATATAAGGGTGAAAATAAAGCTCTCTGTTCTCCTAAAGGCTTTAACATTATGGTAGCAGATGAGGAAAGTACAATTTAAAAATTGATAAGACAGAGACGGACATGGGGGTGCACGCCTTTAATTCCAACACTCTCGGGAGGCAGAGGTAGGAGGATTGCCATGAGTTGGAGGCCACCCTGACACTACATAATTAATTCCAGGTCAGCCTGGGCCAGAGACAGACCCTATATGGAAAAACCAAAAATAAAAAATAAATGGTAAGACTGTGATACCACAGGACAAGGCTTAATGGTGTCAAGTTGCCTTTCTTGTTTTTTTCTTTTTGTTTGTTTTGGTTTGGTTTTACACCTCGATGTAGCTCAGGCTGACCTGCAAATCACTGTGTAGTCTCAGGGTGGCCTCGAACTCACCTTGATTCTCCTACCTCTGCCTCCTGAGTACTGGGGTAAAGGTGTGCACCACCACAGCCAGCCTACATTGCCTTTCTATTCCCCAATTCCTTTACTTACGTCATTTAGTCTATTTTGTGTGTGTGGGGGGGGAATCAGCAGCCCCATTCCCAGGGGTTGTTCACTACTCAGGGTCCTCTTGGGAGGGAATTCTTTTTTTTTTTTTTAATTTTTATTTTTTATTGACAACTTCTATACTTACAGATGATAAAACCATGATATTTTCCTCCCCTCCTCCACTTTCCCCTTCACAACTCTGCTCTCCATCATACCCCCTCCCTCTCTCCATTAGTCTCTCTTTTAATTTGATCTCATCATCTTTTTCTCCTATTATGATAGGTCTTGTGAAGGTATTGCTAGACACTGCGAGGTCATGGATATCAAAGCCAATTTCTGTCCGGACAGTTGCATTGTAAGGAGTTTTATCCTTCCTTTGGCTCTTACATTCTTTCCGCCCCCTCTTCTGCAATGGACCCTTAGCCTCAGAGGGTGTGATAGAGATGTTTCAGTGCAGGACACTCCTCTGTCCCTTCTTCTCAGCTCTGTATTGCCTTTTGGGTCATCCCAGTGGTCATTGCCATCTGAAAAGAGAAGCTTCTCTAACCAGAAGTGAGAGTAGCATTAATATATGAATATAAACAAGTGTAGTGTTTTCAGGGCAGTTTGGTGAGAATAATATATACATTTAGCCAGACAAGAGCAGGCTTTAGACCCCTAAAGCTCATGACCTCCCCTGCCATAGGCTTTTGATTAGGTTTTCAGTACCAGGCATGTATTCCCTCCCATAGAGCGGGCCTTCAGTCCAATTAGAGAGCAGTTGGTTTCCCCCAGAGCAGAAATGCCACTATTGCACCCACTTGGTCATTTGGCCTGTCTGGCAAAACTTGAGGTTTCCAGTGTCTACTGTTTTCACTACTGATGACTTCTGTCTCCCATATAGCAATGCAGCATTTTCCATATTTCAGTTGTCATGACTTCTGTCTCCCATATAGCAATGCAGCATTTTCCAGCTTTCAGTTGGCTGGCTTTACAGGGAGGTTTTCTGCTCAGCACCAGCTTGATTTCTCAGTGACCTTGCCACTCAGGCATGTGAAGTCTTCAGCAATAGGGTCTTACCATCTGTTTCCCAAGGAAACCAAGGGCCTTGGCAATAACCTGTAATGTTTTGGAGGGAACAGGGACCTCCCTGGCCAACAACTCACTGGAAGGAATCCCATTTGGGAGGGAATTCTTAAAGGGCAGGGGCTCTCCTGTTGGTCCCAGCCAATGATTTATGCCCCACTTTCTGAAGCACCCATGACGGGGGCATTGCACTTGCACAGGTGATAGCATTTCACATTTAGGGTTTTTTTAATTGTTAAATTATTATGTTTATTCAGGGAAAAGTGAAAAAAGTATAGAGAGCTTTTGCCACGTGAAAGGCAAGAGGTAGTAGGGAGCCCACATGGGAGTAGGGTTAGGGGGTCCCCCATTTCTACTCAGTAGGGCTGAGATGAGGCAGGCGGGGAGGGGAGGGTTACCAGAGCAGGGACTTGGAAATTTGGGAAAGGTGCCAAGCCAAAACAGAGCCTTGCCCACCTGGTAAGGATTTATTTATAACCTTATTGTGGTGGGCTTTATCTTCAGGCTCAGGTGAGCCTCTGAGAGAGTTGATTGTTCTGTGCTAGGCGCTGGCCCAGGAAGAGGCCAGCCATGAAACCAAATTTTGTGGCTGAGCTTACATTTAGGTTTTAATATTTTACTTATTTTCAAGCAGAGAGAGACAGAAGTGGTGCCTCTTTGTGCTTCTGGCTTTACATGGGTACTAGGGAATTGCACCCTGTCTGTCAGACTTCGCAAGCAAGCACCGAAACCACTGAGCCACCTCTCCAGCCCCACATTTAGGTTTAAAGAAGGAGAAGGAGGAGAAGGCAGGAGGATTGTTAAGAGTTTCAAGACAGCCTGTGCTATGTAGTTTCAAGCTAGCCTGGGCTACACTTTGAGACTTTGTCTCAAAAAATAAAATCGAGGTTGGGGTAAAAAAATAAAATAATAAAATAAAATCGAGCCGGGCATGGTGGCACAAAGCCTTAATCCCAGCACTCAGGAGGCAGAGATAGGAGGATCGCCATGGGTTCGAGGCCACCCTGAGACTACATAGTGAATTCCAGGATCAGCCTGAGCTACAGCGAGATCCTGCCTTGAAAAACCAAATCAATAAAAATAAATAAAAATGGAAGAAGCCTATCTCTGTCATAAGTAACAAGAGTCACAACCAGGCCAAGGAAGACATTGTTTCTTTCAGGCTTCCTTAAAAGCTTGAACGAAAGCACTGATTCTTCCATAGATACAGGCTGAAGTATCAGACTCAGTCTTCCACTGTCTTTGTGGTACAACTTGAATTTCAGACTTTGTCCTTCCAGACACAGACCCAGAATATTTTAAAATTTAAGAGGATTGGGGGGCTGTAGACATGGCTGACTGGTTAAAAGCACTTGCTTACAAAGCTGGGTGGCCTGGGTTTGATTCCCCAGGACACATAAAGCCAGAAACACAAAGTGGCAAAAGCATCTGGAGTTCGTTGTAGTGGCAAGAGGCCCTGGTGTGCTCATCCCCCATCCCTTGCAAATAAAAACTTAAAGATATTTATTTATTTATTTATTTATTTATTATTTATTTATTTATTTATAAGAGGCAGAGAGAGAATGGGTGTGCCAGGGGCTCCAGCCACTGCAAACGAACTCCAGACACATGCACCCCCTTGTGCATCTGGCTTACGTGGGTCCTTGAGAGATGAACCAGGGTCCTTTGGCTTTGCAGGCAAATGCCGTAGCCACTAAGCCAGCTCTCCAGCCCAAGATATTTTTTAACATTTTATTTTATTTTATTTTATTTATTTGAAAGAAAGAGAGAGAGAATGGACTTGTCACTGCCTCTATCCACTGCAAATGAATTCCAGACACATGTGCCATCATGTGGGTTCTGGGAGTTAAACCTGGGTCCTTAGACTTCGCAGGCAAGTGCTTTAACCACTAAGCCATCTTTCCAGCCAAAGATTTTTTTAATTTAATTTTATTTATTTGAGAGACAGAGAGAGAGAGAGAGAATGGGCGTGCCAGGGCCTCTAGCCACTGGAAACGAACTCGAGATGTATGTACCATCTTGTGGATCTGGCTTATATGGGTATATGAGTCCTGGGGAATCAAACCTAGGTCCTTTGGCTTTGCAGGCAAGTGCCTTAACCACTAAGCAATCTCTCCAGCCCCCAGCCAAAGATATTTAAAAAAATAAATAAGCTACGCTGGGCATGGTGGTGCACACCTTTAATCCCAGCACTCAGGAGGCAGTGGTAGGAGGATCGCTATGAGTTCAAGGCCATCCTGAGACTACAGAGTGAATTCCAGGTCAGCCTGAGTTAGAGTGAGACCCTACCTCGAAAAACCAAAAATAAATAAATAAATAAATAAATAAATAAATAAATAAAGTCGGGTGTGGTGGTGCACGCCTTTAATCCCAGCACTCAGGAGGCAGAGGTAGGAGGATCATTGTGAGTTCAAGGCCACTCTGAGACTAAATGATTGGAAACACAGCCAGTCAATCGTCTTCTGATTAGGCGTTTTTTTTTTTTTTGTTGTTGTTGTTGTTGTTGTTGTTGTTTGAGGTAAGGTCTCATTCTAGCCTGGGTTTACCAAGAATTCATTGTATAGTCTCAGGGTGGCCTTGAACTCACAGCAATCCTCTTCTGCCTTCTGAGTGCTGGGATTAAAGGTGTGCACCCCCACTCCCACCTCATTTATTCTTCTTTTGTTTATTTTTGTTTTCTAAGGTAAGGTTTCCCTCTAGCCCAGCCTGACTGGAATTCACTATGTAGTCTCAGGGTGGCCTCGAACTCATGGTGATTCTTCCACCTCTGCCTCCTGAGTGCTGGGATTAAAAGTGTGTGCCACCATACCTGGCTCATTTATTCTTTTTTATTTATATATTTATATATTCTCACTGCTGGGACAAAATTCCCAACTAGAAAAGGCTTAAGGAAAGAAAACACATATTTTTGGCTTATAGTTTTGAAGGAAAGTGTCTGTTTTGGAAGGGAAAATGCGGCAGACCTGAGCTGGAGGCCTGTGTCACATCTTCACATCAGCAGGGAAGAAGTAGCAAACAGGTCTGGGATATAACACAAGGGCTGCCAACAGTGATAGAGTTCTCCCACAACACTCCACATCCTAAAGGGTCAAACCTTCCTTCACAAACAGTGCCACCAAATGGGAATTAACTATTTAAAGACACAAGGCTATGGGGGACATTTGACGATTAAAAAAAAGTTTAATGCCCCCAAATAAGAATTCAGGATCCAATGTCGGGGGTGGTGGTGCACGCCTTTAATCCCAGCACTCGGGAGGCAGAGGTAGAAGGATTGTTATGAGTTTGTGGCCACCCTGAGACTACATAGTGAATTCCAAGTCAGCCTGGGCTAGAGTGAGACCCTACCTTGAAAAACAATAAACAAAAAACAAACAAACAAAAAAAAAAAACTCAGGATCCCAATTCAAACTGGCTGAAGGAAAGCGAAACTCTAGGAATATTCCCCACATCCCTCCACCCTGAACCATCCGTGTAACTGAACATTCCATGGATAGAACTGCAGACAGTCACTCTGGCCATGTCAGGAATCTCTCTTAACATTGGTTTCTGATTTCTTCCATTAAGTGATAACCCAGACAGGCTCTTCCCAGCCTGAAAACCCAGTAACTATGGGAAAGACTCCCCCAGAGACATCCCACTGGCCCTGTGTGGAGCATGAGCCGAACCCTGAACCAGAGGAGATGCAGTGAGCCTGGGCCCTCTCCTGGAGCAAGGGGCTGGGCCAGTCAGTCCCCGTCAGTCAATAAAGATTGTGACTGGGGTTGGAGAGATGACTTAACAATTAAGGTGCTTGCCTGGCAAATCCAAAGGATCCAGGTTTGATTCCCCAGGACCTATGTAAGCCAGACGCACAAGATGGCACATCTGGAATTCATTTGCAGTGGCTAGAGACCCTAGTGCACCCACTCTCTATCTATCTGCCTCTTTCTCTCTCTCTCAAATTAATAAATAAAAATTAAAAACTATATTTAAAAAACAACAACAGAGATTGTGAATGGAAATAAAGTGATTCTTCAAAGTGAAATCTGTGCTGTTGCCAAAAGAAGTGATGGTAGGTGAGTCAAAAACAATAACTGTTTCCAACAGGGCAATACCTGAACCACAAAGTACTCTTTCACTGTTTGCTTTAACATTTTGTGGCCTGGAGAGATGCCTCTGCAGTTAAATGTGTGCTTACTGCACAAACATGATGATGGGCCTGGGACCACCAGAGTTTCACTCTCCAGAACCCACATAAACAGCTGGATGTGGCCACAAGTTCCTGTAACCCCACTGCCTCAGGGAAGCAGAGACCCAAGAATCATAGGAGCCCATGGGAGGTGGGGAGAAAGACAAGCTCCAGAATTGGTAGGAGATTCTGGTTTAGAACAAGACCAGGTGAAAGCACAATGAAGCTGGACAACCAACGTGAATGCAACCAGCCACAGGGGAACAGATGGACATCACATAGGCACGTGCCCACACCACCTCTCTCTCTCTTTTTCTCTTTCTCTTATACACACACATGCACGCACGCCCGCCCGCACACAATCAAAATGACATTTTGCTTAGTTCTGTCTGACTTTGTGCTCGAAGGTATGAGAAGGTGGCTCATGACATAGCAAAAGCACCAAACAAAATCAAATAAAGCCGGGCGCACGCCTTTAATCCCAGCACTTGGGAGGCAGAGGTCGGAGGATTGCCATGAGTTCGAGGCCTGAGACTACGTAGTGAATTCCAGGTCAGCCTGGGCCAGAGTGAGACCCTACCTCGAAAAAAAATCAAATAAAATGAGAGTAGGGGACTGGAGAGATTGCCCAGTGGTTAAGGCACTTGCCCAAAAATTCTAAAGACCAGTTCAACTCTCCAGTACCCACATAAGCCAAATACATAAGGTAGTGCATGCATCTGGAGTTCATTTGCAGTAGCTAGAGGCTCTGGTGCACCCATTCTCTCTCTCTCTCAAATAAATAATTTTTTTTAATGACAGTAGAAAGCAGGATGTGGTGGCACATACCTTTAATCCCAGCACTCTGGAGGCAGAGGCAGGAGGATTGCTGTGAGTTTGAGGCTACCCTGAGACTACATACTGAATTCCAGGTCAATCTGTGCTAGAGCAAGACCCTACCTAAAAGAAAAAATAAAAAAGAAAGGAGAGGTTTCATAAACCATTCAAGAAAATCAAGGGCTGGAGAGATGGTTTAGTGGTTAAGGTGTTTGCCTGCAAAGCCAAAGGACCTCTATTGGATTCCCTAGGATCCATGTAAGCCAGACGCACAAGGGGGCGCATGCATCTGGAGTTTGTTTGCAGTGGCTGGAAGCCCTGGTGTGCCCATTTTCTCTCTCTGTCTCTGTCTCTCTCTCTCTTTCTCTCTCTGCCTCTTTCCCTCTCTCAAATAAATAAATAAAAATAAAAAAATTTTAAAAAGAAAAAAATCAGTCTTACTATTATATTACAACAGTAATACGTTCCTGTGTCTAGCCCATAGGGATGTCTATTCGTATTATTCTCCATTGTGTTCAGTGTCTGTTATAGGGCAAGTGCTCCGTAAATATTTGTAAAATAAAATAATATTTATAAAATAATGAGCAAGACCAGAATGCCTGGATGGATGGAAGAATGCTTAGAATCCCAACACTTGGAGAGGCTAAGGCAGGAGTACCACCTCAAGTTCAAGGTAGCTGGGTTTTATAGTGAGTTCAAGGCCAACTTATGATATATGAAATTCTCAAAAAATATATATATATATTTTTTCCAGGTTGGTGGCACACACCTTTAATCCCAGCACTTGGGAGGCCAAGGTAGGAGGATTGCTCCAAGTTTGTGGGCAGCCTGAGACTACATAGTGAATTCCAGGTCAGCCTGGGCTAGAGTGAGACCCTACCTAAAAAAAAAAAAAAAAACTCACTCCTGAGAGTGCTCCTGAGAAGGGTCATATTTTAAGTCTCTTGTGTCATACCTCAGAGCTGGGAATTAAAAAAGCAAAGGGCACAAAGTCTTGGAGCAGGAAACCACTTCTCATGTGTGGGTGACCCAGCAGTTCATGGAGCCCAGTGATGGTCTGATAAAAGTGGCTGTGAATTCTGAGAAGAAACTAGTTCTCCAGTTTTCCTCTCAAATCCCAGGAGATCTCTGGGAGGTCCCACAGTGGCAAACAGGTCAAACTGTTTTTTGTTTGTTTGTTTGTTTTTGTTTTGTTTTAATATTTTATTTATTTATTTAAGAGAGGTGAGAAAGAGAGAGAGAAAGATAAATAGAGAGAGAATGGGCACACCAGGGTCTCCAGCCACTGCAAACGAACTCCAGATGCACATGCCACATTGTGCATCTAGATTACATGGGTACTAGGCAATCAAATCTGGGACTTTAGGGTTCACAGGCAAGCACCTTAACCACTAAGCCATATCCCCAGCCCCAAACTGGTTCTTCGAGACTCCTCAGAAGAAGAGGTAAGAAATGTATTCTATAGCTCACAGTGAAAACTAGAAAAATAAGACTACTTGCCTCTAAGAGCAAAAGGAAGCAAGGTGTGGTAGCACACGCTCCCAATTCCGCACTTAGGAGCTTGGGAGGCTGAGGCAGAAGGAATTTAAGGCCAGTTTTGATTGCATGTTGCGTTCTAGGTCAGAGTTAGAGATAGACTTCTCCTGGGACCATCTCCTCAGGAACTGGGAAACCCCTTTGAGATGTAGGGGAAGAAGAGACAGCCTAGGTCTCGAATCCGGGTGCTCAGGTGAGTAATGATTCTGGCCCTTCATGACGTAGTTTTACAAAGAAGTGTGTAAGAACTACTGGAAATTAGGTGATCTATAAAACCAGTTACCATGGGGCTGGGCATGGTGGTGCATGCCTTTAGTCCTAGCACTCAGGAGCCTGAAGCGGGAGGATCACTGTGAGTTCAAAGGCCAGCCTGGGGCTACAGAGTGAGTTCTAGGTTAGCCTGGGCTAGAGTGAGATCCTGCCTCAAAAGACACAAAAAACAATACTAAGCAAATTTTTTAAAAATCAGTTACCTGCTGGTTATGGTGGCGCACGCTTTTAATCCCAGCACTTGGGAGGCAGAAGTAAGAGGATCGCCATGGGTTCGAGACCACCCTGAGACTACATAATGAATCCCAGGTCAGCCTGGGCTAGAGTAAGACCCTACCTCAAGAAACAAGAAAACGAACAAACAAATGAAAATCAGTTACCATATTTACTAATTGTTTTAAAAAGGAGTGGGCTGAATTACACAGTAATCAAAACTTAGAAACAAGATTCCAGAAAGATTACATTGTTAGTGCTAAAAGGGTGGGTGTTATCAGCACATACTCACTCCCTTCCAGAAAACAATGACTCCTTCAGATATTAGGATCTCCAGCACTGGCCTCTGCTGTGTGAGTCTCTAAGGAAGCCAGGGCACTGGATGGTGTCAGGTTCCTCCACATCAAGACTGGCCCTGGCCTCCTAAGAGTGGCCTGATTGATGACCTCTGGAAGATGGGATGCTTTGTAACGCTTCTAATTCTTGACTCTATTCCTTCTAATAGACACATGGAAATATATAGTTTTTTTTAATTTTATTTTTATTTATTTATTTGAAAGGAGAGAGAAAGAGAGAGGCACAGATAGACAGAGAACGGACGTGTCAGGGCCTCTAGCCATTGCAAACTAACTCCAGATGCATGAGCCACCTTGTCCATCTGGCTTACGTGGGTACTGGGGAATCAAACCAGGGTCCTTAGGCTTCACAGGCAAACGCCTTAACTGCTAACCCATCTCTCCAGCTCAGTTTTTTTTTTTTTTTGTTGTTTTGTTTTTCAAGGTAGGAGCTCTATCCCAGGTTGACCTAGAATTCACTCTATAGTCTCAGGGTGACCTCAAACTCACAGCGATCCTCCTACCTCTGCCTCCCAAATGCTGGGATTAAATAGTTTTAAGAGTCCACTTTTCTTTGCAGTTTAAAAATATTATCTTAAAGCCAGGCGTGGTGGCACATGCCTTTAATCCCAGCACTCAGGAGGCAGAGGTAGGAGGATCGCCACAAGTTCAAGGCCACCGTGAGACTAAATAGTGAATTCCAGGTCAGCCTGGGCTAGAGTGAAACCCTACCTCGAAAAAAAAAAAAAAAAAAAAAATCTTAATTTTCTTATTATTAAATCGATACATCTTTATTTGTTATTTATTTATTTATGGTTTTTTTGAGGTAGGGTTTCACTCTAGCCAGGCTGACCTGGAATTCACTATGTAGTCTCAGGGTAGCCTCGAACTCACCCTGCCCGGCAACATCTTTATTTATTTTTTTCCAAGGTAGGGCTCTAGCTCAGGCTGTCCTGGAATTTACTATGTAGTCTCAGGGTGACCTCAAACTCACAGCGATCCTCCTACCTCTGCCTCCGAGTGCTGGGATTAAAGGCGTGTACCACTACGCCCGGCTAACATCTTTATTTTTTAAAAACTTGGGAGAGGCCACCCTGAGACTACATAGTGAATTCCAGGTCAGCCTGGACTAGAGTGAAACCCTTCCTCGAAAAAAAAAAAAAAAAAAAAAAAAAAAAAAAAAAAAAAAAAAAAAAGAAACTTGGGAAAAAGAAGCAAAAGTTAAGATAACTAGTACTAACATTTATATATTTCCCTGTGGTTCTAGTGATGCAGGATTTGGGGGTTCAGGAGAGGTTCCCCAAACGCATGAACCCCAAGCTTGGGTTCTGTCATACCTTTAACAAAGAATTGATAAAGACAGCCAGGTGTGGTGGCCCAAGCTTTTAATCCCAGCACTCGGGAGGCAGAGGTAGGAAGATCGCCATGAGTTTGAGGCCACCCTAAGACTGCATAGTGGGTTCCAGGTCAGACTGAGCTGGAGTGAGACCCTACCTCAAAAAACAAAAAAAAAAAATTGATAAAGACAGACTCAAGAAAGATAGCTTATGAATTAAGTTTATTTAGGGAGAAATCACAAATTGTAGGGTTTAGGAAACCTGCTCTCATATGGAAATACTGCATAGTTTATAAGGTTTCTTTAAGAGAAATTGAGGTTTTGGGGTGAAAGACTGAGGTAGAACCACAAGCATGTGGAGGATAGAACTTAGATGTATATGTAAGGAGACTTAGAACACACATGGCATCTGCCTTGTGATTTCCTGTGAGATGGTGAGTCTCAAGCAAGAATAAGAGGGAAAATATCAAAGCAGAGACCATGAAAGTCAGAGGAGGCCGGGTGTGGTGGCATATGCCTTTAGTTCCAGCACTCAGGAAACAGAGGTAGGAGAATTGCCATGAGTTCAAGACCAGCCTGAGACTACATAGTGAGTTCCAGGTCAGCCTGGGCTAGAGTGAGACCTTACCTTGACTGCTAAGCCATCTCTCCAGTCCACAACCATAATTTTTGTTTGTTTGTTTGTTTGTTTGTTTGTTTGTTTGTTTGTTTGTTTCTTCGAGGCAGGGTCTCACTTTAGCTCAGGCTGACCTGGAATTCACTATGTAGTCTCAGGGTGGCCTGGAACTCACGGTGATCCTCCTACCTCTGCCTCTTGAGTGCTGGGATTAAGGGCATGCGCCACCACACCCAGCTCTGGGCCTCAATTTTTACCTGAAACTGCCTAAAAGAAACTAGCTTTCTCTCCAGGTGTGGTGGGGCACAACTTTAATCCTAGCACTTGGGAGGCAGAGGTAGGAGGATCACCCTGAGTTCCAGGCCACCCTGGGACTACATAGTGAGCTATATAGTAAGACCCTACCTCAAAAAACAAAAAACAAAAAACAAACAAACAAAAAACCCTCTGAGTGACAAATGGAGGGTTAAGGCAGATCCAAAAATTCATTAATGATGTGACTCATGGTCACAACCTTGAATCCATTATTTTCTTTTAAGATATTATTTTTATTTATTTATTAAAGACAGAGAGAGGGAAAGAGAGAGAGGGAGAATGGGCCTACCAGGGCCTCTAGCCACTGCAAATGAACTCCAGACATGTGCACCCTCTTGTGCAGCTGGCTTACATGGGACCTGGAGAATCAAACTGGGGTCCTTAGGCTTTGCAGGCATGTGCCTTAACTGCTCCCTTGAATCCATTATTACATGACCCTATAGGCAGCACTGCATGCTTAGCACAGTCTTGAAGCCAGTGCAATGTGCCAAGTTAGGAAGAAGGTTCCTTTGAATGGTGAATCAAGGCAACTAACTATATCAAAAAGCACTCCTTGGGCTGGAGAGATGGCTCAGTAGTTAAGAGCACTTCCTGCACAAGCATGAGGACCTGAGAGACAGCTTGAGTTCCGTCCCCAGAATCCATTCATTGAGGTTTCTAAGAAGCTGTACACCTTGAAATGGAGTCTGGCCAAAGTGCGGGGGTGGAGGGTGATTGCTGTGGCCTGAAAGTACAGAGTTCAGAGATTCTGAAACTCATTTTGGCAAATGTGTTTTCAGCTAAAACAGAAATGATTGATCAGGAAGGGGACATTTCTTAGAACAGTGTCACTCGGCTATTCTGTTAAGGACTCCTGAAAGCATGTTTGTAAGATGGCAATGTAGTATTTCATTTGACTTTAATATGGCTTTAACAAAGAAAACTAGAACCAGTTGTACTAGCTTTTTTTTTTTTTTTTTTTTTTAAAGAATTATTCAACGGGGCTGGAGAGATGGCTTAGTGGTTAAGGCGCCTGCCTGACGAGCCTAAGAATGCACGTTCAATTCTTCAGGTCCCATGTTTAGCCAGATGCAAAGTGAAACAAGGGCACAATGCCACACTTGCCCACAAGGGGCTGCACACATCTGGAGTTTGTTCACAGCAGCTGAGAGGCAGCTAGCACACCCATTCTCTCTCTCTCTCTCCAAAAAAAAAAAAAAAAAAGAAAGAAAAAGAAGCTGGGTGTGGTAGCGCACGCCTTTAATCCCAGCACTCAGGAGGCAGAGGTAGGAGGATTGCCGAGAGTTCGAGGCCACCCTGAGACTACATAGTGAATTCCAGGTCAGCCTGAGCCAGTGAGACCCTACCTTGAAAAACAAAACAAAAAAAAAATAAAATAAAAATAAATAAATTGGTGATCTTGTTAGATGGAGAAAAGGGTTTTTTTGTTGTTGTTGTTTGTTTTTTTTTTTTTTTTTTCTTTCTTTGGTGAACCACTGGGTGTAATTACAGTTGCTCACATGAGTTATGAGTGTGCATGTATGTGTGTGTGTGGGGGGGGCGTTATTTTCCAAAGTAGGAAGAACTTATGAGTGGCTATACCACTGAAGAAAATGTCTCCTCCCTCACCCAGCAACCACTAACTTCCAGCAGCTCCTCAGTGAGGGGTGGGACCTAATGAGCATGATGTAGTGGCAACAGGCTCAATCTTGCGCAGGTCTTTTCCAAGTAACCGCAGCTACTGTAAGTTTATGAGTGCCATGGTCATGTCATATCTGGAAGACAGGGTTCTACAGCTCATCTCCATTCTTCAGCTATTATATTCTTTTAGTTGCTCTTCTAGGTGTTCCCTGAGCCTTGGAGAGGGTGATATAGACGGTCTATTCGTGGATGAGCACTCAACAGCCACTTACTCCCAGCCCTCTGACCAGTTCCGAATCTGTGCGGTAATCACTGCCCACTGCAAAGGAAGTTTCTTTGACCAAAGCTGAGAGCAACACTAATGTGTGGGCAAAAACATGGCAAAGATTTCTTAAATATCTAGACTTGAGCTTCCTACAAAGCCAAAACCATCCAAGGAACAAGATTAATTCTTTAAAACTTCACACCAATCTCGAGCTTTTTGTTGTTGTTCTTGTCCCCTCTTTATTTATTTGAGAGAGAGAAAGATAGAGAATGGGTACACCAGGGCCTCCAGCCACTATAAACAAACTCTAGACACATGCAATCTGCTTTAGGTGGGTACTGGGAAATTGAACCTAGGGCCTTAGGCTTCACAGGCAAATGCCTTAGCTGCTAAGCCATCCCTCCAGCCCTGTTTTGTTGTTGTTGTTGTTGTTGTTGTTGTTGTTGTTGTTGTTTTGGTTTTTCAAGGTAGGGTCTCACTCTAGCCCAGGCTGACCTGGAACTCACTATGTAGTCTCACGGTGGCCTTGAACTCACTCCTACCTCTGCCTCCCGAGTGCTGGGATTAAAGGCGTGTGCCACCACACCCGGCGTTGTTGTTGTTTTTTAAGGCAGTCCATCTGCTTACCCTAGCCCAGGCTGGCCTGTAACTCACTCCATAGCTCAAACTGGCCTCAAATTCACATTGATCCTCCATCCTTGGCCTCTAAAGTGCTGGGATCCCAGTCATGAGCCAACATACCTGGCTTCCCACTTGAAATTTATATGAAATAGTCTTCCAAAGAAACTGACAGATAACCTAGATGTGTGTTTTCCACTTAATTTTTTTTTTTGTCCTTGATCACAGAAAATCTGATGGGGAATTGGAGCTAACATTGTAATACTTTCACTGATTAAGTATAACTGAATTATATATTTACATAGAAAACTGAAAAGGAAGGTCGGGCAGGGTGGCGCATGTTTTAATCCCAGCACTTGGGAGGTTGAGATAGTAGGAGGATTGCTGTGAGTCTGAAGCTAGCCTGAGACTAATTTCAAGTCAACCTGGGCTAGAGCAAGACCTTACCTCAAAAAAACAAAGCTAGGCATGGTGGCACAAGCCTTTAATCCTATTTGTTTGTTCCCCTGACAGAAAGCTGAGTGCTTAACCTACACAGCTCTCAACTGCCTTATGAATTTGATAAAAGTATTATTATTTCCATTGCACAAACAAGGAAACATAAACACAGAGGTTTTGCCTAAGAGCACCACACTGATCCAGTGAGGTCCCAGGTCCACATCTGCAGCCATGGTGTGGACTTTATCCCTTCATTTTTCTTTTTCATTTTTTTGGATGTATGCATCATGTGCATGCATGTGTATAGGGGTGTGTGTGTGTGTGTGTGTGTGTGTGTGCATACCAGGGGTTGACATCCAGTATCTTCCTCAATTGCTCTCCACCTAGTTAAAAAAAAAAAAAAAAAACATTTTAAGGGCTGGAGAGATGGTTTAGTGGTTAAGGCATTTGCCTGCAAAGCCAAAGGATCCCAATTTGATTCTCTAGGACCCACATAAGCACAAGGGAGCACATGCATCTGGAGTTCATTTGCAGTGGCTGGAGGCCCTGGCGTGCCCATTCTCTCTCTCTCTCTCTTTCTCAAATAAATAAATAAAATATATTAAAAAAAAAAAAAAGAAGAAGAAGCTGGGCGTGGCGGCACACGCCTTTAATCCCAGCACTCAGGAGGCAGAGGTAGGAGGATCGTTGTGAGTTCAAGGCCACCCTGAGACTACATAGTTAATTCCAGGTCAGCCTGGGCCAGAGTAAGACCCTACCTCGAAAAACCAAAAAAAAAAAAAAAAAGAAAAAAAGAAAAAAAAAGAAAAACATTTTAAGAGCCAGGTATGGTGGCTCACGCCTTTAATCCCAGCACTTAGGAGGCAAAGGTAGGAGGATTACCAAGAGTTTGAGGCTGCCCTGACACTACATAGTGAATTCCAGGTCAGCTTGGGCTAGAGTGAGACCCTACCTCGAAAAAAAATTAAGTAATTACAATGACTATTTATAGAGACAGCCGGAGATAATGGGCTCACCAGCATTAGGCTCTGTAGGCAAGAACCTTTACTGCTAAGCCATCTCTCTAGCCCTCTAATTTTTTTTTTAAGTCAAAATATAAAAGTGCTCATCTGGGGTTGGGGAGATTCCTCAATGGATAAGGTACTTCTTGCCTGCAAAGTCTGGTGGCCTAAGTTTGATTCCCCAGCACCTACATAAATCCAGATGCAAAAAAAATGGCTCATGTGTCTGGAGTTTGTTTATAGGGGCAAGAGGCCCTGGCAAAACCATCTCTCTCTCTCACTCTCTCTCTCCTTGCAAATAAATAATTTTTTTTCAAGGTAGGGTCTCACTCTAGCCCAGACTGACTTGGAATTCACTCTGTAGTCTCAGGGTGGCCTTGAACTCATGGCGATCCTCCTACCTCTGCCTCCTGAGTGCTGGGATTAAAGGCGTGCACCACCACACCCAGCTTAAATAATTTTTTTTAAAAAAGCATTCTAAGACTGGAGAGATGGCTTAGCAGTTAAGGAGCCTGCCTGCTAAGCCTAAGAACCCAGTTCTAATCTCCAGGTCCCACGTTTAGCCAGATGCAAAGTGATGCAAGGGCGCAATGCCACACTTGCCCACAAGGGGGCGCACACATCTGGATTTCGTTCACAGCAGCTGAGAGACTGCTGGCGTGCCCATCTCTATCTGTCTCCCTCTCCCTCTCTCTGTCTGTCTCTCTCTGTGTCTCTCACCAAAAATAAAAAATAAAGAGTTCTCATCCCCTTTAACCATGATGACTCTGGGCATATGTGCTAAGGAAATAATCCCAAACATGAAAAAGCACATGTACAAGTGAGTTCACTGCGTTTATCTCAGTGGAATGTCTCGTTGTCTTGCTGGACTAGCATGAAACCATTGCAGAGAAGCTAAAGGCATAGGAAAACAGGCTTGGAACATTAAAACAATAAAACAATAAACCACCAATGTTTTGAGAGTCTATGCACTGCACAGGTAGGAAAGATCTCTAGATTTGCCATCTTTCCTGGCACCATACTCAGCAGTATAGAGGGCTTTCAGCAGAGGTAGTCTCAATGGGGGAAGGCCAAAGGTACAGTCTCAACAGGGAAGGCAAAATTTAGGTGGTTCAGGATTTGTTCTGGAAAAAAAATTTTTTTAAATAAATTTTTTAAAAAGCCAGGCATGGTGTCGCATGCCTGTAATCCCAGCACTCAGGAGGCAGAGGTAGGAGGATCGCCATGAGTTCAAGGCCACCCTGAGACTACACAGTGAATTCCAGGTCAGCCTGGGCAAGAGTGAGACCCTACCTCACTCAACTCCCCAAAAAAACCCACAAAAATAAAAACAAAAAAATCCTTCTTCCCCACTGAGGGGACAAAGACAAACTTGATCAATGTTTGACTGATGTGACTCCATTTTGTGTATTCCGCCATTTTGTGCTTAACCCTCACCCAGCCCCAATTCCAAGAAAAACCACACAAATTTCCACCTGAGCTAGAGACCAAACAACTCCAGCCTCCTGATAAAAATAAGACCTTGAAGTTTGTTGGTGTCCTAACACTGCAAATAACATGGGGGGCTTCCACCAATCACGATAAGGGTCACTCTGTTCTCCCTAGGTAAAATGTCCTGGCAGCTGTTTGTGGTTTTTCCCTTTAAAAACCCTGCTCCCTACGCTTTGGGGTAGCAGTTCAGTTTCTGATACTAGCTGCTTCTCTGATAAATCAGAATTGATTAGTTTCCCATGGCTTAATAAAATCTTCGTAAGCTTGAGCTCAAACCTCCGCCTCTGTCTCCATTACTGCACAATTCTTGAACCCTAACACGCACCTTCATCTCCAAATTACCAACCAACAGTAAGTTAAAAGTAACATCCAGAAGTCAGTCGTGCAAATCCAGCCCTCAGGAGACTGTGGTAGAAGGATCTCTGTGAGTTTCGGGCTACAGAGTGAGCTCCAGATCAACAGATCCTCTTGGGCTAGAGTGAGATCCTGACTAGAACAATTTTTTTTTAAAGGTTCAGAAAATTTTTATTATAGCTTAGACCTTTAGGAGGAAAAGCTGTAAGAGAAGGGGAGCAGAACAGAAGGGATGAAATCAGTTGATGTTTAATATAATAAAAGAAAACGGAAACAAGGTCCAAAGAGATGTTAATTTAGAAAAAGGCAGGGCATTCCTCTTCCCTGAAATATTTTCTAAGCTAAAAACCTGTTATTCTGTCTATAACAGTTGCAACTAGCCTGTTCATAACTCTTGTTTTTTTTTTTTTTTTTTTTTTTTTTCTCAAGGTAGGGTTTCACTGTAGCTCAGGCTGAATTGGAATTAGTCTCAGGGTGGCCTTGAACTCACGGTGATCCTCCAACCTCTGCCTCCCAAGTGCTGGGATTAAAGGCGTGTGCCACCAAGTCAGGTTATAACTCTTTAAAAAAAAAAAAAAAAAAAAACAAAAACCCTCTCAACCCTTATCTCAAGAGGAGGACAAGCAGAAGAAGGTCCAGTCATTCTTAGCATCAAAGCAACAAAGGGCTTAGACAGAACTGCCCACCTTAGCTACCGTCCCTGCCGCTGAAAGCATTGGGCTCTCTACACCATCAGTTACAGGTTTTCAC
Source organism: Orientallactaga sibirica (assembly GCA_036365145.1). Classification (NCBI taxonomy): domain Eukaryota; kingdom Metazoa; phylum Chordata; class Mammalia; order Rodentia; family Dipodidae; genus Orientallactaga; species Orientallactaga sibirica. The sequence goes on along the minus strand of JAEOAD010002855.1, from coordinate 958,371 downwards.
GTTTTGTTTTGTTTTGTTTTGTTTGTTTTTGTTATTGGTGTTTGTTTTTTTCTGAGGTAGGGTTTCACTCTAGTCCAGGCTGACGATGAATTCACTATCTAGTCTCAGGGTGGCTTCGAACTCATGGCGATCCTCCTTCCTGGGCGTACACCACCACATCAGGCTTTTCCCATTTTTCTTTTTTAACGTGTGTGTGTGTGTGTGTGTGTGTGTGTGTGTGTGTGTTCCATTCACCCATTTTGCAGAGGGGGAACCTGAGGTCCAGGGATGTTGAGTAGTTCCTAGGCAGCCAGGAAGTGGGGATGCCAGTTTTCACATATTTGCCCTTTCTTATTCCTCAAGGGCACGAAGCCCTAGTTTTGACTTATCATTAAAAGATGCTCCAACAGCCCACTGGCATTACGAGGAGGGGGGTGGTGGAGATAGGGAAGAGCTGAGAAGCTGGTGCACGCCAGGAGCCTTTGGTTAAAAGATGAGAGAGAGGACAAACACACCAGCAGACCCTCGAGGAAGTCTCACCAGGCTGCCAAGGCAGTGAATTCCACATGCACTGCGTTCACGGCGGCCTAAGGATGGAGGCGGGCCTGAGAAAGCAATGAGGAACCTCCACAAGCCAGCTGCCCAGTGTCCCAAGTCGGTGTGAAGCGGGAAGAGGGTGACTGAAGGGAGGCATCCCAAGACCCCAGGCTGGAAAGCCACACGCTCGGGAGACCCCACCGTAGGATTCCGCTCGGCTGGACAGAAAGGCCTTGGGGCAGGCTCAGATTTGTGCGAGGGGAGAAGATCCGGTCCACTGCACCAGCCTCGGCTCCTTCCAGAGGCCACAAATCCTCCCTGGGGCCCTGTCCCTCTGCCCTCCCCGCTGCCCCAGCGTCCAGGGTCGCGGGAGAGCCCACGCGCGTCCCCGCCTGCTCGCTGGCCTCTCTGGACCACCCTGCTCTCCTCTGCAAAAGAACAGAAGGACCCAAGGGGCCGTGCAATCAGTGGCTTCCATACGAGGAGCTCGGGGAAAGCTGATGGCTGCCATCTCCCCGGGACGCGGGCTCGGGATCGCGGTTCTCAGACAGGAACGGCGCGGGGGCCTCTATTGTCCGGGTCCGCGTGCCGGGGCCCGGGTCGTGCCTGCAGCGCGGGGCCCGCGTGAACCCCAGACCGGGACCTGAACTGAGAAAACCGCGCGGAAGAAAGTTGCCGACCCGGTCAGCTCCGGAGCGCGGCGGGAGGCGGGGCGATGCTTGAAGGGAGGCACCGGGAGCGCTGCTGCTGAGAGCGGCTCGTTGGTCTAGGGGTATGATTCTCGCTTCGGGTGCGAGAGGTCCCGGGTTCAAATCCCGGACGAGCCCAGGCTTTTTCAATCTAATCAGAGATTACAATATTCCGTTTTGCTTTTCAAACACACATGAAATATACTCCCGGAAAGCTGGATCGTAAACGTCTCTTTCATTTTCAGAAGCCCGACCTTAAGCTGAACACGACGTGATGGATGAGCCGGGCGCGGTCCTGCGGTGTTGACCCCGGGCCGTTCGGTTTGACCCAGCGGTCGTCCCCGCGAACACTGTCCACCCGGCCAGGCCGAGAGACAGCCAAATCTGACCGTACCACTTTGCTAGAAAGCCTTCACATTAACGCCTTATTCCTTTTAGTGTAACTTTAATGAATGTATTCGCACTTGAAAAAGCATTGGTGTTGAGTATTTACCTATTAACAATGAAAGCACTAGTGTGCAAAAGAGGGCTCGTCCGGGATTTGAACCCGGGACCTCTCGCACCCTAAGCGAGAATCATACCCCTAGACCAACGAGCCACAACGATCATAATCCTTCCGCCTTCATAAAGGTAGGTTCATGTACTTAGTCCCGCGCCCCCAAGCGGTCATTTGCATTATGTCTATGTTCTTCAAATATATTTTACAGATGTTTGACGATTTTGTGCGTGAGGTTTTTATTTTTATTTTTTTTTTAATCTTTTTGTTTGCTTGCTTGTTTTCAAAATCTTTTGAGAAAGGAGCTTGTGTAGCCCAGCTTGGCCTTGAATTTACTAGGAAGCCAATACTGGTCTTGAACTCCTGACCCTTCTAATGGCCACCTCTGAAGTGCATTACAGCAATGTGCCACCATGACTAGAAAAAGCCCTTCAACATATTAAAACTAATTGTATATTGTATATAAAATTGGGTTGCAATCTTGTCTGGTCGTAGAGGACAAGACACTCCATATCAACATTATTCTACTGTATATTTGACAACCAATTGTTTAGGTGTGGCCTGATTGTCCAATACCGGGGTTTTCCTAAATTTTTGTTTTGTTTTGTTTTTTTGAGGTAGGGTCTCATTGTAGTCCAGGCTGATCTGGAATTCACTATGTAGTCTCAGGGTGGCCTCAAACTCTCGGTGATCCTCTCTACCTCTGCCTCCCGAGCACTGGGATTAATTGTGTGCGCATCCACGCCCGGCTCTTTTTTTTTCTTCTTCTTCTTTTTTTAATTGACAACTTCTATACTTACAGACACTAAACCATATTTCTCTCCCCTCCTCCGTTTTCCCCTTCACCACTCAGCTCTCCATCATATCCCCTCCCTCTCTCAGTTAGTCTCTCTTTTATTTTGATGTCATCCACTTTTTCTTCTATCATGAGGTTCTTGTGAAGGTATTGCTAGTCTTTTTAAAATATTTATTTATTTATTTATTTATTTATTTATTTATTTATTTATTTATTTTATTTCGAGAGAAAGAGAGCTAGAGAATGGACACACCAGGGCCTTCAAGTGTGGAAGCTCAGGGTCCATTGCTGAAGACGTGACAGAAAGAATGTAAGAGCCAAAGGAAGGATAGGACTCACTACAATGCACTCTTCCAGCTTCCAGATACAAAATGGCTTGGATATCCATGACCTCGCAGTGCCTGGCACTACCTACACAAGACCCTTATAACAGGAGGAAAAGATGATGACATTGAAATAAGAGACTAGGGCTGGAGAGATGGTTTAGCAGTTAAGGCGCATGCCTGCAAAACCTAAGGACCCTGGCTCAAATCTCCAGGTCCCATGTAAGCCAGACGCACATGGTGGTGCATGCGTCTGGAATTTGTTTGCAGTGGCTAGAGGCCCTGAAGTGCCCATTCTCACTCTCCCTTTCTCTCTCCCTTCCTCTGCATCTAATAAATACATAAATAAATAAAAATAAAATAAATCAAAATAAAAGACTAATTGAGATGGGGAAGAGATATGATGGAGAGTGGAGTTGTGAAGGGGAAAGTGGGGACGATTCCCATGGTTTATTGTCTATAACAATGAAAGCTGTCAATAAAAAAATAAAAATATTTTTTAAATCCAACACTTCTCATTGAGGCTTATGTTAGATAGCGAGATTGGCATTCCATCATTCTGAATAACTACATTTTCCCCAAAATTCCTTATCAATACAAATTTTGGCACTTTGACCAACAGTAATTGTGAATTGTTACCCTAGCCCATAACCAAATACAATGGAAACAACAGACAGTGTGGTTATCCTAAATAGACTCATTCTCTCACTTATTCTATGCCATTCATCAGTGTATTCATTTGTTGCTCCTTTGACTGACAAACGTTTGGGCCACACTGTGCTGGACCCTGAATTGTCAACTTTCTTCCCAGGGGTTGACACCAGCAAATTATAGCTTTGGATCTGTAATATACAGTGTCTGCTGTTCTTTGTTTTATTTGAAACTGTTCTAACTTGAGTTGCAGTTCTTAAGGCTCAAGGCAAGAAGGGTAAGAATACCTTTTAAAAGGTTAACGAGTTCTAGATGCCAGGATAGTTTATTCACTCATAACCTAACTAGAAAAAAATGTGCCCTGGACACCTAGGAAGTGTTTACTTTTCCCTGCACAAAGAAGTTACAAAATACGTTAGGTGAAACAATGTAACCACTCTGTCAGGTTAGTGAAGGCCTCGTCCCCATAAGCTGTGCTTGTCTTTCTCTAGTTTTTACTAATCTATTTCCCTGAGAATCTTTTTCCTTTTATTTTTTTGCTATAACTATTATCAGATTCCCTCCCTGCACTTCCCCTTCCGCCATGGTATCACTGTGGCCCAGTGTGGCCTCAAAATCACAGCAATCCTCCTGCCTCAGTCCCCTCACTGTGAACCACCAAACCCAGAAGTTTATTTTTACCTCTGCCCACCAAAATACTTGAGTATCTCTTTTGTCTCTCATGATAATGATGTGCAAAGTTGGCATAATAAGATGCAGCATATCAGTTGTTTTACAGTGGGAAATGTCCTTATCTTGATGATAGGAATGCAAAGCCCAAGCCCTGGTCCAGCACCCATCCTTCCCTGGAATTAGGTCTCTGAAAACAAGAACATGAAAAATAAAATAAAATAAAATAAAATAAAATAAAATTAAAAACAGAACATGGATATTAGCAGGACACAAGGAATACCAATCTTGACGAACTTTTTTATCCCAGATACACTGAATGAAGAAGCCTGGCGATATATCCTTCTCCTATAATAGCAAACACCTCCCTAGGAGAATTGCAATGAATTGGAGACCAGTCTGGGTTACAAGTTCCAGGTCAGCCTGGGCTAGAGTAATACTACGCCTCAAAAAACAAACAATAAAACTAATTAACCCCTCCCTCAGGATCTCCTTACTCTTATTCTCCTAATCTAGTGTCAGGGCTCAGAAAAAATGAAAACCTTAATATTCTGATTTCCACATGTTTCTAGCAAACATGCTTCTTTTAGAATAAGACTTTGGTTCCATAGGACAGTTAATGTAAATGATTTTACTTTAGGCAAATCTTTCTCTGGGTGGCCTTGGATTCATCTTCAACTAGTCTAAGTGTTGTTCATTAAGAATCAAATTCTTAGCTGGGTGTGGTGGCGCACATCTTTAATACCAGCACTCGGGAGGCAGAGGTAGGAGGATTGCTGAGAGTTCGAGGCCATAGTGAGACTACATAGTGAATTCCAGCTCAACCTGAGCTAGAGTGAGACCCTACCTTGAAAAACAAAACAAAAAACAAACAAACAAACTAACTAACTAACAAAAAAAAAGCCAGAGGACCTATATTCAATTTCCCAGGACCCAGATACACAAGGTGGCGCATGAGTCTGGAGTTCGTTTGCAGTGGCTGGAGGCCCTGCCATGCCCATTCTCTCTTTCTCTCTCTCTCTCTCAAATAAATAAAATTTAAAAAAAAAAAAAAGAATTCTTGGGCGGGCTCAACACTTAAGGCACTTGCCTGCAAAGTCTAAGGACCCGGGGTTTGATTCCCCAGTACCCACATAAAGCCAGATGTACAAAATAGGGCATATATCTGGAGTTGTTTGCAGTGGCTGAGGCCCTGGCACACTCATTCTTGCTCTCACTTCTCTCTCTTCATTCTGTCTCTGCTTGTAAATAAAAATTTAAGCCAGGTGTGGTGGTGCATGCCTTTAATCCCAGCACTAGTGAGGCAGAGATAGGAGGACGGCTGTGAGTTCGAGGCCACCCTGAGACTACACAGTGATCAGCCTGGACTAGAGAGCGAGATTCTACCTTGAGGGGTAGGGGTGGGGGGAAAGAGACCCTACCTCGAAAAACAAAAATTAAAAGAATTTCCAGAGCTGGGCATGGTGGCGCACGCCTTTAATCCCAGCACTCGGGAGGCAGAGGTAGGAGGATCACCATGAGTTCAAGGCTACCCTGAGACTTCAAGGCTTCCCCTGAGACTACATACCTTGTGAATTCCAGGTCAGCCTGAGCTAGAGTGAGACCCTGTGGTGCCAAAAAAATAAAAATAAAAGATAGGCAGTGACGCATGTCTTTAATCCCAGCATTCTGGAGTTCGAGGTAGGAGGATCGTAGCTGTAGGCCCTGAGACTGCCAATTCAGCCTGGACCAGAGTTTTCCCTCTCTAAATAAAAATAAAAAAAAAAATAAAAGATAAGGAAGCTGGGTATGGTGGCACATGCCTTTAATCCCCACACTTGGGAGGCAGAGATCACCATGAGTTTGAAGCCACCCTGAGACTACATAGTGAATTCCAGGTCAGCCTGGACTAGAGTGAAACCTTACCTTAAAACAAAACAACAACAACAACAAGAAGAAATTTAAAAAATCAAATTCTCAGTATTCCAAACATGTTTCTGCCACTCCTCATAGGTCACAGTACTTCAATTTTGTGGCAACAGGGAACTCCTCCCCACCCCCCCCAGCCTTGACTAGACTTCCCACTCAATTATTTAACTCTAATTCTTGTTCTAAGCAAGCCCTGTCTTCCCACCCCCCACATCAGCACCTTAGCAATGTTCTCTGCACTCAGAGCTTGCCACTCTGCGAGCAACTATCCTGTCACTCTCCACTGCCTGCAGAACAAAGACAATGCAAGGCTGATGAGGATATCACTACCACCTACATTTTCAGCATTCTCTTTTTCTCTCATGTCCCTGAAATTGCAAGCCCTGCGTGATTTACATACTGTTTCTCGCACCTGGGGCATGCTTTCCTGTTCTTTGAGTGTGCTGCTCCTTTTTCTTTAGTATCTTATTTACTTATTTATTTATTTGGGGGGTGGGAAGAGGCAGATAGAAAATGGGCACGCCAGAGCCTCTAGCCATTGCAAAAGAACTCCAGATGCATGTGCCACCTTGTGCTTGTTTGGGTTCTGGAGAATTGAAACTGGGTCCTTAGGTTTTTCAGGCAAGTGCCTTAACCACTAAAGCCATCTTTCCAACCCCTCTTCTTCTTTCCTTTCCTTTCCTTTCCTTTCCTTTCCTTTCCTTTCCTTTCCTTTCCTTTCCTTTTCTTTTCAATGTTATTTTGCATGTGTGTGTATGGGGGACATAACAAAGCTTCTTTTGCAAATGATCGCCTGTCTGGGGAATTGAACTCATGCTGGCAGGCTTTGTAAGCAGAAGCCTTTAACCACTGAGCCACTTCCCAAATCTCTGAAGCCCCGCCCCTTTTGAGATGAGACTCACACTGTATTCTACAGGGCCACTCAAGCTGGCCTTCAACATAGGGCTCTCCTCCTGGCTCAGTCTCCAGAGTGCTGGGGTTACAGTTGTGAGTCACCACACTCAGGTACCCTTTTCTGTTTCTCTGGTGAACCTTTGTCCATCCTTAAGAGTCCACCTCAGTGATGCCACCCTCCACCATTCCTTTCCAGACTCCTCTAGGACAAGCGGTTCTTAGGACAGAGGTGTTGTATGTGTGTTGTATGTCACATCAGCAGGGAAGCAGTGATACATCCAGAACCACTGTTCTTAAAGTTATTCCTTTCCTCTTCAAACATATTTTTCTCATTTTCATTGTTATTTATTTTTTAAAATATTACTTTGAGAGAGAGAGAGAGGCAGAGAGAGAGAGAGAGAGAGAGAGAGAGAGAATGGGCTTGCCAGGGCCTTCAGCCACTGCAAACGAACTCCAGATGCACCTGCCACCTTGTGCATCTGGCTTATGTGGATACTGGGGAATCGAACCTGGGTCCTTAGGCTTCATAGGCAAGTGCCTTAACTGTTAATCCATCGATCCAGCCCCCCTTTTTTTTCTGGGGTAGTCCTTGAACTCACAATGATCCTCCTACCTCTGCCTCCCAAGTGCTGGATTAAAGGCAGGCGCCACCAAGCCTGGCTTCCTTATTTTTTATTTTTATGAGATAATGAGAGAGAGAATTGGCACCCCAGGGTCTACAGCTACTGCAATTGAACTCCAGACAGATGCTCACCTTGTGCACATGTGCGACCTTGTGCACTTGCATTACCTTGTGTGTCTGGCTTATGTGTGACCTGGAGAGTTGAACATGGGTCCTTAGGCTTTGTGGGCAAGTGCCTTAACTGTTAAGCCATCTCTCCAGTCCCTCAAACATCTTTTGAAAATATCATTTTGCTTATAAATTATGTGCTTCTTGAGAGTAGAATCTACTTCAAGTAACTTCATCTACAGTTCAATTATTGGTTTGTGCCATTTCCTTCATATCAGAAGGAACTGCTGAGAGAAAAGGCAAATGTCTCAGGTATGCCATTCTAGTTTCTCTGATTGCCAGGTAACTGGGAAGTTGCTGTTCTGAGAGGCTAATGTACTTGACCAGCAAAGATGGTGACAAAACTGACATTTGACAAACTCTGAACGAGAGGTTGCAGTATGGATTCGTTCACCATACTTATCTTCTTCTTTTTAATTTTTTTTTTTTCGAGGTAGGGTCTCACTCTAGCCCAGGCTGACCTGGAATTCACTCTGTATTCTCAGGGTGGCCCCGAACTCATGGCGCTCCTCCAACTCTGCCTCCTGAGTGCTGGGATTAAGGGGTGCGCCACCACACCCAGCTATCACCATACTTTTCTATTTTGTTGTTGTTTGAAAGATAGGGTCTCACTGTAGCCCAGGCTGATCTGGAACTCACCCTGTAGCTCCAGGATGGCCTCAAACTCAAGAGTGATTCTCCTATCTCTGCTGCAGTGCTGGGATTAAAGGCGTGCGCCACCATGCCCAGCTTCCTCCACTTGTTTTTGGCCTCTTATAATTTCCCATTTGTACTAGAGTAGTACACATAATAAATAGCAAATATCTTTAATTCATACCACCTGAATCTTGTGACTGTTCGACTTTTTAGCATATTTGTCCTAACCATAACCTGTTTTTCTCCCTCAGTCTTCCATTTGGATCTCTCCTGTTCTTCCTTCACTGTCATTTCTCTGAGCTCCAGTCCCAGTCCCACCACTCCCGGTGCTTCCCTTGGGGACGATATTCCCAGGATCCTTCCAAACACCCTTCAGTATTGATTTGTTGAGCAGCCAGCTAGCATGCGGCAGGCACTGTTGTGGGCCAAGTTCAAGTCAGCAGAAGCACTTTAGAATCTGGGTGACAGCATTCCAACTTTTCATGTCACCTAGAAGGGGACATTGAAAGTCCAAAACAAAACAAACAAGTACATTCATCAGTGCTTAGGTCGTAGGGAAAGAGATCCGAAGCCCACTCCTGTCCTGTCATTCTGAAATCAAGAGCTCTTCAGAGGTGAAGGCAAGATGGAGCCGGCTTGTTTAAATGGGCAGTTTCTCAAGTTACAACCCAAATTATCCAGTCCAGGCAAAGGACAGACCTTAGGCACAGGACAAAGGGCGGGGAGTGAGGAAAGGGCTGAATATTACTTTGTTCTCATTGCACTTTTCACAGTATCTTCTCTCTCTCTCTCTCTCTCTCTCTCTCTCTCTCTCTCTCTCTCTCTCTCGTTAAGCTTAAATGAATTGCTTTTCTTTAGGCGAGGCCAGGAGAAACCGGACAGAGCCGAATCGATCACCGGGCAAACACACGCGGCGAGTAGGGACAATGAAAAAAGAGAACCGTGGTGCTGGACCCTAAGCGAGGCGAGGAGACACGGCCGGCTGCCACCCGCCGCCAGCCACGCAGGCAGACAGCGCTGCTGCAGGCCTGCATCGCCCAGCGAGCGACCAAGGGTGCCCCGCCGACGGGCAGGGACTGACGGACAGTCGCATTGTCCAATCACCTTCTTCATACGGTGCCCGACAGACCAATGAGCGAGCGGCTAGGGCGGGCGCTGGGGCTGGGGCTGGGCCAGGGGCTGGCAGGCGGCGTCTGGGGCCGCGAGCGGGGAGCAGCGGCGTGGAGGTTTCTGAGCGGCCGGCGGCGGCCGCGAGCCCACAGCCTTCCACGCGGAGGCGAGCGCTCGGAGCGCAGCGGGGACCGGGGCCCAGCGGGGAGGACCATGGCAGCGCCCGCCGGAGTGGAGACCGTGATTGCCGCTTCTGACCGCAGGCGCTGGCTGTGGTCGGTGCTGGCTGCGGCGCTCGGGCTGTGTGAGTGATGCCGGGCCGGGCCGGGCCGGGGCGGGGCGCCCGGGGCGGTGGTCGCCGGCGGTGCGCGCGCTCGGGCCGCGGGGAGGGGAGGGAAGGGAGGGGGCGCGGCACGCAGCCCTCGGGCCGAAGAGGCGCCGAGCCTTTCTTCTCGGGATCCCCGCGTGCGAAGGAGGAGGGGGAGGCTGCCTCTCACCCTGCCGTCCCTCCTCCGTCCTTCCCCGGGGACACTCCCGGGAGCCGGCGCCGCGGGCCACCACGCTCCGACCCCGGCCTGCCCCTTCGCGGTGACTGTGGGGCGCCCAGGCCCTTCCCGGGAGCCCCAGTTCTGGAATCGGGCTTCTCACGTTCTCCACCTTTGGGAGGTGGCGGAAGGTTGCAGGTTTTTCGTTTGTGGCTCCTTTGTTGGTTGGTTTCCTTGTTTTGTGGAAGCCCATGTTCTTTTTCACCTTGGCTAGGTCCATTTCCAAGACGCACAGGTCCGTTCTTAAGCCTCCGGGATAGACGAGTTATAGAACCCATCTGGCTCGTGCCTGGGGTCGGCGAAGCACTGAAAAGAGATTCACGTCACTTGGGATAGAATGCAGAGCTAGGAGTACCAGTGAGATGACCTGGCTGAAAAGAATTCAGTCAAATCCGTAATGGTCCGTACACACTCACTACAATTTGACAAGACGTAGAACCATTTACATAATTTTCCTTTGATCTTTTTTAAACGTCCCCCACCTTTTTTATTTTTTCCTTACAAAATATCCTGACTCAAGTATAGGGTAGCCCTAGTTTATGTGAATCGGATGAGCTGTTTTATGGACATCTGAAGTAGTGTCTGCCACAGACCTTTCTTGTTCAAAGCAACGTGCTTGTTGCTGTCTCAGAATTTGGTTAGGTAGTGGTTATAAAGAGAGCCAACTGGGAAGAAACCACAGAGATGTCTTTTGTTGTGCAAAATGCCATTTGCATAGTGATTTCTTTGGTGAAAAAGTCCTTAATGTAGTCTTTGGAACCAGGGAAAAGAGGCAAAGTTCTGTTGGGTTACTGCAGCTTGTTTTCGGGTTACTCTGGCTCAGGCTGACCTGGAATTCACTATGTATTCAGGGTTCTGAACTCTCAGCGATCCTCCTACCTCTGCCCTGGGATTAGCACCTTTATAGCTTTATAGTGTCAGTATGAAAGTCCCCTACCCTGCAGAGGTGGGCAAAGATTATATATATGAATCTCTCTTCTGTTTTCTCTCTGAGAAAAGAGTGCATTTTGTGTGGGTTCTATTTGTGTTTAAGCAAACAAGCACAAAATAGCCCAAAACTAAGGTTTATCATGAATCTTGTCAGAATTATAATGTGTGGTAGACATTGATGTTGAGGACAAAGCAGTCAGGGTGATCTTAACTAAAAACTAAAAAAAAAAAAAATGAGAGTTACCTGCTGAATTTTAAAAAAGGGGGAGTAGCAGGGGTGGCTCATGCCTTTAATCCTAGCACCCCGTTAGGTAGGTTTCAAGGCCACCCTGAGACTAGCCTGCAAAGCCTGAGTGGCTCACCCCAAAGCCTAGGTTTTGATTCCTCAGTACCCATATAAAGCCAGAGGCACAAAGTGGCAGTCCATGTATCTTGGGTTCCTGGGGCACCCAAAATCTCTCTGCTTGCAAATAAATAAAAATTATTTTAAAAAATTAAGATACTTTCTTTTCTTGGAAAAGGGATTCAGTAGAATGGGGATGAGAGAAGGGGACCAAAAATGGGAGGGGATTATAAACAAAATATATTATATATGTGTGTGCAAGTTGTCAATTAAAAAGATTTCATAAATCTTTTTTCTTGGAGGGCAAACATGGTGCCTGTAATCCCAGCACTAGATCACATAGTGAGTTCCAGTCTAGCTTTCTAAGTCTTTCCAAATTGCTTTTTCCTGGTTGAGTCCTATGCAGAAGAGTTACAGAAAAGCTCCTTTTTTTGTTTGTTTGCCCCCGCCCCACAGGTAGGCTCTCACTCTAGCTGACCTTTAACTCACTCTGTAGCCCCAGTCTGGCCTCAAACGCACATCTTCTACCTCAGCGCTGAGATTAAAGACATGTGCCATTACCCCGGACCCAGAAAAGCTTCTTGGTGAGGCATAGCCTCAGTATGTAGCACAGGCAGACCTGAAACTTGATATCTGCCTTCCCCGCCTCCCAGGTGCTCTGAGATTACAGGTGTTTACCATCATGTCTGTCTGTCTGTCTCTCTCTCTCTCTCTCTAGAGACAAGGTCTCTCTGTAGTTCAGCCTATGCTATTCATGGTGCTCACTGTGTAGCTCAGGCTAGCCTGGAATCTATAGTAATCCACCTGTCTCAGCTTCCCAAGTGCTAACATTAGAGGTAGAAGCCACAATGCCTGGCTCTTTTTATTTTATTTCATTTTTTAAAGATTTTATTTTTTTATTTATTTATTTATTTGAGAGAAAAAGAAGGAGAGTGAAAATGGGCATGCTAGGGCCTCTAGCCACTGCAAATGAACTCCAGACACATGCACCACTATGTGTATCTAGCTTACATGGACCTGGAGAATCGAACCCGGAGTCCTTAGGCTTTGCAGGCATGTGCCTTAACCGCTAAGCCATTTCTCCAGCCCTTATTTCATTTTTTTTTTTTTTTTTTTTTTTTTTTTTTTTGGTTTTCTGAGGTAGGGTCTCACTCTAGCTCAGGCTGACCTGGAATTCACTATGTAGTCTCAGGGTGACCTCCAATTCATGGCAATCCTCCTACCTCTGCCTCCCGAGTGCTGGGATTAAAGGCGTGTGCCACCACGCCCGGCCTTCCTTCATTTTTTTAAAAAAATTTTATTTATTTATTTGCAAGCAGAGAGATAGAGATAGAAGAGAGGCAGACAGAGAGAGAATGGGCATGCCAGGGCCTCTAGCCACTGCAAACGAACTCCAGATGCATGTGCCCCTCGTACATCTGGCTTATGTGGGTCCTGGAGAATTGAACCGGGATCCTTTGGCTTCGCAGGCAAACACCTTAACCGCTAAGCCATCTCTCCAGCCCTTTCCTTCATTTTTATTTTGGGATTACTTCTCACTGTGTTCCTTAGGCTGGCCTTGAACTTGTGAGCTGAAGCAATTCTCCTACCTCAGCCATCCAAATAGCTGGGTCTACAGCAGCACACCACTGTACCCATTCAGAAACTGTCGACTTCACTACAGACAAGTGATTCAATGTTAAGCACATACTAGGTTAATGGTACACTTACATCCCCAGCCCAGTGTTTCCATTGACATAGGTATGCAATAGAACTTGAAGGCAGCATGTCAGGTGGAAGTTCAGGCTACCGGATGAAAGGATGTTTAAACTGAGTAGGCACTATGGGAATTAGTGCCTTCAGAGTCAGGAATGAACCTTTTAGTACAATGTGGTGGGAAGCTGTAGTGTGTAAGGAGTGGTGTGAGTTGAGGCAGGAGAGCCAGCCAGAGGCGCTAACTCATCAAAGCACTTGTCTGCCACTCTTCAGCCCAATAAAGGATGGTTAGAGTGGTGTGAGTCTGAGGCCAGAGAAACCAAAGAACTATTGTGATAATTCAAGGAAAGATGTCAAAGACCTGACTGCAAGCAGCAGGATACAATAAGAAAGTACATTCATGAGCTAATGAGAAAATAAACTTGATTTGGAAACTGATTTGATGTGGGCTTGAAAGAGGAGGTAGATGGGGCTTGGGGAAGTGGGCTTAGCTTTGGAAGGTAGGGCTTTTTTCTGGTGAAGAATGAGATAGGCGAATCTGAGTGTTGGGGGAGAAAGATGATTGGAGGTGCGTTGGAATATGTCAAGTTTAAGATGCTGGTGAGACATCCCAATGGAGATCGTTGGGTAAATGGTTCTGGAAATGAGAAGGTTCTAGTTGGAAATACGGATTTGGAAGGATTTAAATTAATGAAGTTTGGGCTGCTTGGTGAGGTCATCATGGGAGACGTTCCCAAGAACAGATCTCTGGAATAAATTGAACCTGAGAAAGACTTTGAGTAAGAGAAAAACAAAGAAAGCCTGGTATTTTAGGAACCAAAACAGAATAAAGATTTTTTGTTGTTGTTGTTGTTGTTTTTGGTTTTTCGAGGTAGGGTCTCACTCTAGCCGAGTGTGGCCTTGAACTCAAGGCGATCCTCCTACCTCTGCCTTTGGAGCACTGGGATTAAAGGCATGTGCCACCATATTGGGCTTGAGAATAAACTTTTAAGGAACAGAAAGTAAACATCAGATAGGAGAGATTAAATGCACAATAATTCACTGGATTTGGCCATTGGAATGTCTTGGTAACCCTTAGGTAGGAATAGCACACCGTTCTCAGTGCAGAATAGATCTCAATAATTTGTACCACTCATTTCAGTAAATCTATCTACTAGCCTACTAGCTATCTAATTCCTTAACACAGAAGCCCAAGATCCACATTTGATTCTTTTGTGGTTTTTATCCCTCCATATCCAATTACTTCTTCCATCTTTAAAACCTATCAAGTTACTTTCTCTTGGCATTTTTGTCAGAGTCAAAATCTTTGTTTTCCTTTTTTGGCCTATTTCACTATGGTGACCTCTTAGCTGGTCTCTCTGGCTCCTTTCAGTCCATCTTTGTACAACTATGAGAATGAAAATCCTGGGGTTTCCCTTTTGCATCTGGAATGAAATCCCCACGGCCTACAAAACTGGTCTGGTTCTGCCTACCCCTGTGACTTCAGTTTGTGCCACTTAGCCCCTGGCTCACTGTATTCAAGGCTTCTTTCTGCTCTTTGACACTGGGCATTTTCACAACTACTGTTCCTGCTGCCTGTTACTCTGTTTCCAGGAACTTCCCCAGGGTTGGTTCTTCAAACTTCAGCCATAAATGCTGCTCCTGCCTTCCCCATTACAGAGGAGCTACTGTTTTGGCCCTTTTGTTTACATGCTTACCATAACTTATATTTGGAGTTTCTTCTGTTTCATCCGTCAGAATCCAGAATCTGTGGTTGGGGATTTTTGGGTCCTCAACACCAGGGGGAAAAAATACAGAATCCAGGACACAGATAGCATGTGTCTTATTTATAGAAGACACTCACACAGAAATTTTTGTTGTTGTTTGTTTTTGTTTTTCGAAGTAGGGTCTCACTATAGCCCAGGCTGACCTGGATTTCACTATGTAGTCTCAGGATGGCCTCAAACTCACAGCCATCCTCCGCCTCCCGAGTGCTGGGGTGTTTTTGTTTTTGTTTTTGGTTTTTCGAGGTAGGGTCTCACTCTAGCTCAGGCTGACCTGGAATTCACTATGTAGTCTCAGGGTGGCCTGGAACTCACGGCAGTCCTCCTACCTCTACTTCCCGAGGGCTGGGATTAAAGGCTTGTTTTCTTGTTTTTTTTTTTTTTTTGAAAAGCACCTGCTAGCATTTTATGAACCTCCTTGGGTGGCTTTAAGGTGCCCCCAACACCCTTTATCTTCTCCTAAACTCTTCTGCTGAAAAATTCGGCTTTCACAATGACAGGTTGCTTAGGGAACCTTCCTTTCCCCAGAACTTTGTAGTAGCCCAATGGCACGACATCAGGGATGGGAGCAACTCCAGTCTTGTTTTTGGCAGCATTTACCCTGGTCTGTTCACTGACCAACATCCGCACTTGGTTGACAGTGGAGCAGAAGCTGTGGTTCCTCTTTAAGTGGTAATGCCTCACACCAGCTTTCCCAAAGTAACCTGGATGATCTTTGTCGAAGTTGATCCTGTGGTGATGCATGCCACCAACATTACCCCGGCCTCCTGGGTGCTTCCTGTGCTTGCCCATGCCGCCATGGCCATGGCTTAAGGCATAGGCTGGATGGCATGGTGGCCGCTGAAGGGAAAGAGATTTTTTTTGTTTTCTTCAAGATAGGGTCTCACTCTAGCTCAGGCTGACCTGGAATTCACTCTGTAGTTTCAGGGTGCCTTGAACTCACAGAGATCTTCCTACCTCTGCCTCTCGAGAGCTGGGATTAAAGTCATCCACTACCACGTCCATCTCCTTTTTTTTTTTTTTTTTTTTTTTTTGTGGGGGAAGGTTTCACGTAGCCCAGGCTGGCCTCAAACTCTTATGTGTTTGAATCCTTTGACCTCCTGATCTTCCCACCTTTAATCTCAAGTGTTGGGATTATAGGAATGGCCATCATGCCCAGAACAAAATAGTTCTTAAACTTACAAATACACTCCAGGGACTGGGAAGATTGCACAGTGGTTAAATGCACCTGTTTTCAAAGCTTGCCAACCTGGGTTCAATTTCCAGCTATACCCGTGAGCTAGATTAAAAAAGTGGCACAATTGTCTGGAGCTGGGTGTGGTGGCGCACACCTTTAATCCCAACACTCTGAGGCAGAGGTAGGAGGATTGCTGGGAGTTGGAGGCCACCCTGAAGTTACATAGTAAATTCCAGGTCAGCCTGAGCTAGAGTGAAACTTTACCTTGAAAAAAAAAAAGGCACAATTGTTTGGCAGTTCTTTGCAGCAGCAAGAGATCCTGGTGTTCCCCCCTCCCCCTGCTGCTTGCACATAAGTAATTAATTTTTTAAAAGGCACATTATAGGATTTCATTAAATACTGATCTTAGGGCTGAGGAGGTGGCTCAGTTGGTGGAAGGTGCTTGCTTGCTAAACCTGACTGCCCAGGTTTGATTCCCCAGTACCCATGTAAAGCCAATAAAAAGTGGTGCATGTTTCTGGAGTGGTTGGAGGCCCTGGTATGCCTATATTTTCTCATACACACTCCCTCTCTCAAATAAATAGATAAATAAATAAATAAACTGATCTTATCTACTAAGTTGTGTTTTGTGTTTTTTTAAAATTATCATTATTTGAGATAGTGCCTTGCTTTATAGCCAAGGCTGGCCTGGAACTTTAAAAAAATGTATATTTTATTTTTATTTACTTATTTATTTGATAGAAAAGGAGAGAGAGAGAGGGAGGGAGAGAATGGGCATGCCAGGGCCTCCAGCCACTGCAAACAAACTCCAGATGTGTGCACCCCTTGTGTATCTGGCTATTGTGGGTCCTGGGGAATTGAACCTGGGTCCTTTGGCTTTGCATGCAAACGCCTTAACTGCTAAGCAATCCCTCCAGCCCTGGCCTGGAACTTTTTATGTAGCCCTTATGGGTCTTGAACTCATGATCCATCTGCCTCAGCCTCCTGGGTGCTGGGATTACTGGCCACAGGTATGCACCATTAAGTTTTAAATGTTACTCAGGTTAGAAGCTGGGTGTGATGGCACACGTACTTGGGAGGTAGAGGTAGGAGGATTGCCATGAGTTAGTTCAAGGCCACCTTGAGACTACATAGTGAATTTCAGGTCAGCCTGGGCTAGAATGAGACCCTACCTTGAACCCTCCCCTCGTGTTATTCACTTAAAAAATTTAAAAACATTGCTCTTCAGAAATATTGTTGCCTCCTCTACATCTGGCAAATGCTTATCTACCTATTAAATATTTCTCAGATCTCTTTCTATGCTCGCTGAGGTTTCCTTAGTACCTTCTAACTGGAGCCCAAGAGGTTTTAAGTTGTTACCTTTTACTTGATAGTTTGAATTCTTCATGTTGGGCATGCATTTCACATGTACCTCAGCCTTGGGAAATTTTCATCTGGCTCTCTAAGAACATAAATGCATGGTTTGCTGTGGTATCACAGTTACTGTAGACTAGGTAGCCCCCCTCAAAGGGAATTTATTGTTAGAACTAGTTTTTCCTTGAGAGCCATAGGGCTGAGTCCAGGTTCCTAAGGCTGCTGAGACAGAGCTTCATCTTTAGTAATATTCTGTTTTTCCCCCCTCTTACTTTGCCAAATGCTTGACATTAACAATGCCCTGGAGTCCAGGCGAAAGTCCTTGGAATTTTGACTGCAATAAGAAACAGAGGTCAGTTGGTTTTGGGAGTGCTCATAGTGCCTAAATTGAGAAGTTCTCATTGTCTCTAGGGACATTTATGGTTTTGCCCTTAAACCCTTCTATTTATTTATTATCTTTTTGAATCCATGAAGCTCCTATAATTTTTATTCACTTATAGTTTCTCTTCAGTCCCATTAGACCTTAATCCAAGATGATTGTATTGATAGATTCTCCTTAAGTCATGTATTTTTTATTTTTCCAAGATCATTTTTTTAAAAATTATCTTTATTTATTTATTTGAGAGAAAAAGGGGGGGAGTGGAGAGAAAGAATGGGTGTGCCAAAGCCTCCAGCTGCCACAAACGAACTCCTGGCGTGTGTGTGCTACCTTGTGCATCTGGCTTACGTGGCTCCTGGGGAATAGAACATAGGTCCTTTGGCTTTGCAGGCAAGCACCTTAACCGCTAAGCCATCTTGCCAGCCCCCAAAGTCATTTTTGAAACTGTGATACTTTGTGCAAACTGTGATTTATTGTCAGGCATGTGTGCTCGATGTTTTTCTAGCACTGATATCCTAGATCTAGTTCTTAAGGTTCATAGACTGAGGGTAGAAACTCAGCATGCCTTGGCTGCTTCTTGCCCATATTTCCCCCTTTATCCCTTACATAAGCTTGAATCTGTTTGAATGTCTGACACCATACCGAGCTCAGAATAGTTCCTTGTTCCTCCCTTATCAGAAGGAATTATTTGTGGACCACCAAGCCTTGACCTCCATAGAGGTGAGTTCTTCCTAGGAGGCTGTGCAGACCCTTGGCAGTTAGACTCCTGACATACTTGTGCTATATATAGGATTTTAGAGCAGGCTCAAGACTCTAAACCAGATACTCTCTAGCACCCCTTTATTAATAAACAGAGGACCTGCTAGTTTGTTCAGTGATACAGATTTTGAACCCCAAAATGCTACAGAGGCAAATTCTTTGAGAAGAGGTGGAGGGGGTAGAGAATGGGCGTGCTGGGGCCTCTTGCCACTACAAATGAACAAACTCCAGATGCATGTGCCATTTTGTGCATCTAGCTTTACCTGAGTACGGGGGGGCTAGAACCCATGCTGGCAGGCTTTGCAAGCAAGCAAGTGCTTTTAACTGCTGAGCCATCTCTTCAGCCCCCAAATGCTTTTTCTTAAGTTTAATAAAAATTCTTTTCAGCAAAATTCAGCCTGAACTAATGAGATTCAGTTGGCATGTGTGGTAGTTTGAGTAGATGGCCCCCAATATATTCAGTGTTTCATTAGGCTGTAGTTTGGATCTGCAGCCACCTGGCTGGAGGCAGTCTGGTGGATCTTAAAGTGTGGTGGTGGGTTTGAGATTTACATCTAAAGATATGCAAAGTGTGCCTAGCTGGAGTTCCTGAGGTGTGCTGTGCTGTGTGGCTTTTGGCTTGTGGCTTCTTTCTCTGTGTTGGTCCTGTGAAAGCAGGCCAGCTTCTTCTGCCATTATGGAATTTCCCCTGGATCTATAAACTTTGATAAATATCCCTTCCTCCATAACTTTGGCTGGTCTGGAAGTTCATCTCAGCGAACCTGAAGCTGTCTACCACAATATGTTTCATGTAGATGTTCTCTGGACACTTCCATGGTCTATGAGCAGGTCTTAAATGACAATTCCACTCAGCATTTCAGTCTTTATAGGCCTTTTAATCTTTTTTTTTTTTTTTCACAGCAAGCCAAAGTAGGTCTAATGTTTCAAATTCATTTGTTATGGGCCACTTTGAGTTCATGTTTTTAACCAACAACCCAAACATACAGCGTTTTCTAATGTCTTGCTCTTCCTAACTCCCAGGTCTAACTCTTTCCTACCATGATCACACAAGCACAGTATTCATTCTTACATTTCTGCCTGTATAAACCGGAACACCAAGTAGTTCTTTTGGACTGTGCAGAGTCACTCTGTGTATTTCACCCTTAGGGACCTCTTGGGACATGGTCTGGTTATAAATCTAGAAGGGAAGAGAGGTGGTGGTGGGGGTGTGTGGTTCCAAAGACAACCAGCGGTGTCAGTGTGTGCAAGGTAAATGCCTCCAGGGAGGCCATTAAAGTTTCCGTAGACAAGGGTAAAATGGCTGCTTCTGCTGGCCAAGAGATTGACCAGAAGTGAGGGTTCAGTGTTTCCAACTTCATCAGGGTCTTCTTACATCCCCAATTGCAATTTTCAGGCATTTGTTCCCTCCAAGTCAAGAGTCTCACTTTAAAGTAGGCACCCAGAGGGTTGGGAAGTCAGTTGGCATTGTCTTTCAGCTACCTGCAGGATGAGATTCTGGCTTTGGTCCTCCGTAACCTCAGCTCTGCAGGCACAGGAGATGAGAGTCTCTTTCAGGACATATGCGGACTTCTGATGGGTGACCTAGTGCTTGAGCTGGGACTTGGGAATCCTTGAGATTGTCCCTTTTCTACCCTGTCCAGTGACATTAGAAGCCAATTTCAGTACACTCATTAGTTTGTCAGAAACACTCAAAGAAGCTGGGCATGGTGGTCCATGTAATCATAGTGGTCAGGAGGCCAAGGTAGTAGGATTGTTCTAGACTAACCTGGGCTGTAGAATGAGACCCTGGCTCTAAAAATAACTAAAATGTTTAAAGATATCATTATGCATGGTCACCTAGAACCTTGCCTCATAGAAGTCTTTGGTTAGAAGTATCCAATATTGATATTTTGCATAACTGTCGCCATACCACTGGAGGTACAGACATTAGTGTCTTTAAGTCTAATCAGATTAGGGAGTCAATTCCAGATACCCCAGAATCTATTCAGAAACTCATCCTTAAGATTCTACCTATTCTTCTACCAGCCACTCTGTGTTTGTTTTTTCAAAATAGAGTCTCTCTGTAACCCAGCTGACCTGAAACTCACAATGATTCTCCTACTTTTGCCTCCGAGTACTGGGATTAAAGGCATGTACCATTATGCCCAGCTCTACCAGCTGTTCTTTGATACCAAAATTTGTATTAATCAAGGTTCACTTAAGCAGCTGAAGCAGCAGTGTGTGCATGCATGTGTGTTCTTTTACTGATATTCGGAGTGAAAGAGAATTAATGTTACTGGCTCACACAATAGTTAGAGGCTTGCTAAGTCCAAAATTTTCTGGATAGAGGCTGTCTTGAGGCTGATGACTCCAGGAAGAGTTGCAGTTCATGTCCAAAGGCAGTCCTCTAGCAAAAATTCTCTTTTCTTAGGGAGCTCAGTCTTTGTTAAATTAAAGCCTTCCACTGGGATGTGGGGGAAGCCCACCCACATTATGGAGGGTAATAATCCATTTTACTGAAAGTCTACCAGTTTCAGTGTTAACCCCATTCAAAAAACACTTTCACAGAAACATCCATAAGGTCACCATCATACCAGTATTGAGTAATAAAGGATATCAAACTGCTGATCTTAATCCAACTTTTCTGTTTTAGGTTTTTGTTTGTTTGTTTTTTATTTATTTGAGAGAGACAGACAGACAGATAGATAGAGAATGGGTGCACCAGGGCCTCCAGCCACTGCAAACAAACTCCAGATGCATGTGCTCCCTTGTGCATCTGGCTTACATGGGTCCTGGGGAATCGAGCCTTGAACCGGAGTCCTTAGGCTTCACAGGCAAGTGCTTAACTGCTAAGCCATCTCTCCAGCCCCCAACTTTTCTATTTTAGCTCCTCTATTCATATTTTATGTTGACTTTATGTCACTATGGCAAAATGCCTCACATGATCAGTTTGATAGTGGAAAAGGCTTACTTAGCTCATAATTTCAGAAGTTTCAGTCCATGGTTGATTGGCCTTGCTGTGGGGCTTGTGGCCGCAGATTGCCTCACAGTGAGATCGTGTGATAGACACAGCTGCTAACTTATGGCAGCCAGGAAGCA
Source organism: Orientallactaga sibirica (assembly GCA_036365145.1). Classification (NCBI taxonomy): domain Eukaryota; kingdom Metazoa; phylum Chordata; class Mammalia; order Rodentia; family Dipodidae; genus Orientallactaga; species Orientallactaga sibirica. The sequence goes on along the minus strand of JAEOAD010002855.1, from coordinate 936,871 downwards.
GAGGAGGGTGGTGGTGATTGTGGTACAGTTACACCCTCCAAGAACATCCAAATGGCCTAACTACCTTCTTCCAGGCCCCACCTTCTAAAGCTTTCACTGTTTTCCAATCATATGTGGGCTGAGGATCACGTGTTAATACATAGGACTTTCCAGTTCCAAATTTTAGTGCATTCCACCTCAGCGCTACGTGATAGCTCTCCAATTTACCATTTTGTTAAAGGCCACCTAATATTGCCAAGCCAAAGAACCTGCTTCAGGTCCTGTCTTTCATGGAATTTTTTTTTTTTTGAGGTAGGGTTTTACTCTAGCTCAGGCGGACCTGGAATTCACTATGTAGTCTCAGGGTGGCCTTGAACTAACAGCGATCCTCCTACCTCTTCTTCCCAAGTGCTGGGATTAAAGGTGTGCACCACCATGCCTGGCTTTTCATGGACTCTTAACACTGTGGACCATGTCAGTCTTACTTCTTTGCCTTTTAACATTGCCCCTGGTTCTCCTCTGACCTGTCTTCTCTGAGTGTTCCTCTGCTGCACACCAGGGTTGTTATTTTTTTTTTTCCTCCTTAGGCACATTCCCCCCATGGAGCTGAGACCCGAGGCTGTGTCAGCTGGGTGGGGGAGGTAACTACATTCTCTCTCAGGAAATACAGAGGCACGGTGGGAAAGACATGCCTGATGGTGTTTGCTAACTGCCGTGATTTTCTGCCAAAGGGCTCTGTGACAAATATATCTTTACTATTTATCATACAAGTATTATCAAAAGTCTCAGTGCATGCTCATTTTTGGCAGTCATATCCATTTTGTTTTACTATAATGTACATCTAAGTGGTGGATGTAGACATTATGTATTTACTGAATGTCCCAGGGCACTTCAAACTCTGTATATTCAGAATTCAGAGCTTCATGACTTTTCTTATATTTATTTAAGAGAGAGAAAGAAGCAGATAGAGAGAATGGGCACACCAGGGCCTCCAGCCACTACAGACGAATTCCAGACGCACTGGCCACCTTGCACATTTGGCTTACATGAGTACTAGGGAGTCAAACCTGGATCTTAGGTTTTATAGGCAAGCGCCTTAAGTGCTAAGCCATCTCTCCAGCCGCTTTTTCTTTTGGTACTGTGCCTCTGTCTCCATTGCACTAGATGCTGGTCTCATGGTTTCCTGCTGCTTTTTGCCTTCTTGGTCACCTAAGCCAACACCTCTGACATTATTATCCTGAATCCTTCCTTTCCTTCAGCCACCTTCCTGGGTGTAATCAGAGCCCTGCCAGTGTTTATTTTCTGTTCCCTCCTTCCCATTGGGATGGGACAAAATGCCAATCAGTTTAAGTCCAGATTACTGGAAGAGACCCCTAGATATTTGGTCACCCCAATGCCAGCCACATCTCTTCAAATCTGCCCTCCTAGCTGTTTCCAGAGACCTCTCTTATGAGTCTGCTCCATTGGGACACACTTCTACTAAGCTCTTCCATGCCCCTCCCCGTTAGCTCTCTCATAGACTCAGGTCCTAGGCATAACTCATTATTAATATCTTTGTGCCTCCTTATCTGTCACCCTTTCCTGTCCCCTTCCTTGTACACCTTTGCTTTGTTTTTACAGTTTTTCTGTAGGATTTATATTCTGTCTTCTGTTGTTACTACTATTGTTGGGTTTTGTTTCTGGTTTGTTTTGAGACAGGGTCTTGTAGCCCAGACTAGTCTCAAACTGACTTTGTAGCTGGTCTTGAAATCCTGAAATCCTCCTGATTCTCCTATTTTCACCTTCCAAGTGCTGGGATTATAGACATCTGCCACCGCATGTGGCTATACACTATTTTAATTTTGTGTTTGGTATCTGCACTCTCTTCTGATTACCCTCTCCCTTACTTGCCTGGCTAATGGCTAAGTATCTTTCCCATCTCTGGGGAATTTTATTTGGCAGATAGCCCCAGGCTAGGCCAAGCACATGCTCTCTATTCCTTTATCTGAGAATATATATATATATATATTGTTTTTGTTTTTGTTTTTGTTTTTTTGGAGTAGGGTCTCACTGTAGCTCAGGCTGACCTGGAATGAACTATGTAGTCTCAGGGTGGCCTTGAACTCACAGTGATCCTCCTATCTCTGCTTCCCAAGTGCTGGGATTAAAGGCGTGCACTACTACGCCCGGTTTGAGATTATCTTTTTATGTGATTGTCTTCCCAAGTGCTACAACTGTGTCTTATTCATCACCGAGTCTCTCACATTTAATGTACTAGTAGAGCAAAGTGTTAGTGGATATGAGATAAACTGTTGAACTGAACTACAAGTGAGAACTGAAAACATTGGAGCAGAGAGTGAGTGAAAGCAGGAAAGCAGTGCCTTCCAGGAAGGGTTAAGACCTTGTGAGGGTCTGTCCTCAACTTTGGGTTTGGACACCACATTTGGCCATGATACTGCTCAGAGTAGAACAAACCAGCCTCAAAGCAGGCTGTCAAGGGTGTGATCATGCAGTAAGATCACAGTGGTGGCTCACTAACATACAGTGGTCTTTATACCGGGGTGTGTGTGTGTAGGGTCAGAGTGCTAATGTATATTGGCTTTTTTCTTTTTTTATGTTTATTATTATTATAGATAACATTTTTTTGTTGTTTTTGTTTTTGTTTTGTTTTGTTTTGTTTTGTTTTGTTTTGAGGTAGGGTTTCACTCTAGCACAGGCTGACCTAGAATTCACTATGGAGTCTCAAGGTGGCCTCGAACTCACGGTGATCCTCCTACATCTGCCTCCTGAGTGCTGGAATTAAAGGCGTGTGCCACCACGCCCGGCTTTAACAACATATTTTGTATGGACACATCATGTGTTGGTAACCTCTTTTCCCTCTTCCCTGCCGCCATTCCCTTGGAGACGGTCCTCAGTGGGATTGCAGGTATTCCCCCATGGGGTTGTGGTTTATGTGTTGTGGGAGCAGCAGTCAGTTACTTTTGGGGTGAAGGAGTATATTGGCTTTTTAAATATATTTTCTGCCAAGACAGCTTGTCTTCACATGATTGCTCAGGGGTAGTGTATCAGTTCAGTGGATGGTTATTAAATGATGATGATGTGGCCTTGAAACTTTGATTGGGCTTTTCCAGACTTGAAAGTTTGCTGTGACAGAAAGCCTGCTATTTAGAAAGTAAATTAACTGTACATATGACCAACAATGACTATTTAGTGATTTGGTTTCTTATTTCACAGTTCACCCTGTCCCCATTTCCTTCCTTCCTCCTTATTTTGCCTTAATAGTCAAGTGTACTTCACTTCAGAGTGCTTAGTGTATAAATTCTAAGTGGAAAGAACATTGGACTTGGAAGTCAGAATACAAAAATGAACATGGGCACAGCTAACACGGGACGCGGGTATTGGTTCAGGGGCACAAAATGAAATGTTCACATACCTCCTAATTCCATTGTGTGCTCCTCTTCATTGCTCTAGTTGAGATTCTTTCCACTATTTATACCTGGAAATACATCCTTTTCTTCTTATGTTTATCCTTTCTTGACTTTCCCACTGATTCTGATTGTAGTAGACAGTTCTGTCCACAGTGCTGGGATGAATATCCAAAGCAGGCACAGCTTATGGGAGGAAGGGATTCATTTCAAGTTTTCCAGTTCAGAGGAAGTTCCATCAATGGAGAAAGAAGCTGACTCCCACTCATAGATCTAAGCAGAAAGAGAAACCAGCTACAAGCAGGGCCCCCAGAGCTCAGTCCTCCCTGCACAGCTTTGGGCTGGACCCCAGGATCTGCACCTCCCATTCCCCCAGTGACACTTCCTCCAAGTCAGGCAGCTGGAGTCCCAAGTTATAAGCTTTAATAAAACACCTGAAGCCAGGCATGGTGGTGCATACCTTTAATCCCAGCCAGAGGTAGGATGATCACTGTGAGTTGTCAATGCCAACCTGAGAATACATAGTGAATTCCAGGTCAGCCTGAGCAAAAGGAGACCCTATCTCAAAAACAAACTAACAAAAGAACACTTGAGCCTGTGGGGGATGTACATTTACATTTAAACCACCACAGTGATGCAAAGCACCACCAAGGCTCAGGAATGAGCCTGAGACAGGGCAGAGATTCTGTAGGTATTTATTGGGGGGGGGGGATTTTTTTATACTTTGTTGAAGTTTGTTGCTTGTAAGTTTTTTATTTTATTTTATTTTATTTTATTTATTTTATTTATTTATTTATTTTTGGTTTTCAAGCTAGAGTGAAACTCTAGCTCAGGCTGACCTGGAATTCACTATGTAGTCTCAGGGTGACCTTGAACTCAAGGCGATCCTCCTACCTTTGCCTCCCGAGTGTTGGGATTAAAGGCGTGTGCCACCATGCCCGGCTTACTTTAATTTTTTTAGAGACATGGAGAGAGATCGCACTCCAGACGCTTGTGCCACCTAGTGGGCATGTGTGACCTTTGTCTTGCCTCACCTTTGTGCATCTGGCTTATGTGGGATCTGGAAAGTCAAACATGGGTCCTTAGGCTTTGCAGGCAAGCGCCTTAACCACTAAGGCATCTCTCCAGCTCCCATTTGCAAGTTTTTTAAAAAATATTTATTTATTTGTTTATTAGAGAGAAAGAGAAAAAAATGGGCACACCAGTCTAGCCACTGCAAATGAACTCCTGATGCATGTACCACCTTGTGTATCTGGCTTTATGTGGGTACCGGGGAATTGAACCTGGATCCTTTGACTTTGCCGGCAAGTGCCTTAACCACTAAGCCATCTCTCCAGCCCTGCTCTGAAGTTTTAAATTAAATTAATTATTGTTTGTTCATTCGTTTGAGACTAGGTCTCACATTTATAACCCAAGATGATCTTAAACCCTTGGTAATCTTCCTGTCTCTGTGCCCCAAGTACTGGGATTATAGATATGAGTCACCACCCCAAGCTTGATTTTTTTTAATTTTTTTATTTTTTTGGTTTTTCGAGGTAGGGTCTCGAGGTAGCCCAGGCTGACCTGGAATTCATGAGTCTCAGGGTGGCCTTGAACTCACAGCAATCCTCCTACCTCTGCCTCTCGAGTGCTGGGATTAAAGACCTGTGCCACCATGCCCGGCTCCAGCTTGAATTTTTAAAATAATAATTAAAGCTTTGTAAAGTTGTGAGGTAGTTTGCCTTACACAAATACAGAAAATGAACTTCAAAATTCCCTGTAGGCTTTGCCTTCCCATACACATTAAAAGACTGCTATGACACCCAGGAAGTCAGGGAGCCTGTTGCATAGCTATGTGCCTGGGGTATGCCGACAAGTACGTGTTTCATACCTCACCCAGGGTCTCTGGATTTGCCCCCTACTGCCTGGCTGACCACTCACCTGGCTGACTGCTCACCTGGCTGACCAGTCACTTGCAGGAAGTCCCCATCTCTAAGCACCTGCTGAGTCTTGAGGAGTTGTTTCTTATTACTCAGCCCCTTTGTCCTGCCCCCTTACCTTCTCTGATTGTCACCATCATTAAAAAACAGGCCCACATTAAAATCTTGTCTCACTCTTCCATGCCATCTCACAGCCCACTGCAAGTTTCTGGAGCTCGTGAGGACTGTGATCCCTCCCCACTCTTGTGTGCATTAGTCACTTCCTGGCCGCCTTCTCTCCCTCTCCAGCTGTCCACAGTCCATTGTTTTAATCATTCCCTTGCAAGCAGTCCTCCAGCCAGCATTTCTGGGCCTTCATTATACATACCTGGCAAAACATTCAAGCCTGGGAAACCCCTTCCATCTCTTCATCTGCCTATGGATTTGCTGTGTTAGCAGTGACTCTCTTTAGATCACTCTTTTTTTTTCCCCAAGGTAGGGTCTTGCTCTAGCCCAGGCTGACCTGGAATTCACTGTGTAGTTACAGGCTAACCTTGAACTCACAGCAGTCCTCCTACTTCCGGTCTCACTCTGGCTCAGACTGACCTAGAATTCACTATGTAGTCTCAGGGTGGCCTCACACTCAAGATGATCCTCCTACCTTTGCCTCCCAGGTGCTAGGATTAAAGGTACACACCACCACGCCCAGCTTAGCTCACTTTTAGTACAATGCAGACATGCCTAGAATTTCTCATGTCTCAGCACAACTTCTCAAGAAGTGTCTTCACGCCAGCCAGCATGCACCCTTCCCTTCCTACTATTCAGCCCAGACTTCCTCAGCTGCCTCACTGTTCCATTGAAACCTCATGTCCCATTAGAGAAAAGATGGCCTTTTCGACAGTGGTGCTGGGTGAACTGGATATCCACATGGAGAAAAATGAAGCTAGATCTCTATCTCTTGTGCTGCAGAAAAACCACTTTAGCCGGGCGTGGTGGTGCACACCTTTAATCCCAGCTCCTAGGAGGCAGAGGTAGGAGGATCATTGTTAGTTTGAGGCACCCTGAGAATACATAGTGAATTCTAGGTCAGTTTGAGCCAGAGTGAGACCCTAACTCGTAAAACCAAAAAAATGAATCATACATCCTGCAAGTCCATGTTCTTTTTTTTTTTTTGACCACTTTCATAATTATAGACAATAAACCATGATAATTCCTCCCTCCCTTACTTTCCCCTTCACACCTCCACTCCCCATCAGATATCCCCTCCCCCCTCTTAACCAGTCTCTTATTTATTTATTTATTTATTTATTTATTTATTTATTTATTTATGGTTTTCCAAAGTAGGGTCTCTAGCTCAGGCTGACCTGAAATTCTCTATGTAGTCTCAGGGTAGCCTCGAATTCACGGCAATCCTCTTAGCCTCTGCCTCCTGAGTGCTTAGATTAAAGGCGTGTGCCACTGCCCCCCCCCCCGGCTCCCCCCTCTCTCTTTTTAAATTTTTATTTAATTATTTGCAAGCAGAGAGAGAGAGAGGGAGAAGAGAGGCAGACAGAGAATGGGCATGCCAGGGCCGCCAGCCACTGCAAATGAACTCCAGATGCGTGTGCCCCCTTGTGCATCTGGCTTATGTGGGTCCTGGAGAATTGAATTGGGGTCCTTAGGCTTCGTAGGCAAACGCCTTAACCACTAAACCATTTCCCCAGGCCCCTCTCTTTTGTTTTGTTTTGTTTTTTGAGGTAGGGTCTCACTCTAGCCCAGGCTGACCTGGAATTCACTATGTAGTCTCAGGGTGGCCTCAAACTCACAGTAATCCTCCTATCTCTGCTCCTGAGCACTGGGATTAAAGGTGTGTGCCAACATGCCTGGTGTCTGGCCCTCTCTTATTTTGATGTCATCATCTTTTCCTCCTGTTATGAGGATCTTGTGCAGGTAGTGCCAGGCATTGTGTGGCCATTTTGTGTCTGGAAGAGTGCATTGTAAGGAGGCCTACCCTTCTTTGGCTCTTATATTCTTTCTACCACCTCTTATGCAATGGATCCTGAGCCTTGAAAGGTGGGATAGAGATGTTTCAGTGCTGAGCCCTCCTCTGTCACTTCTTCTTAGCACTATGGTGCCTTTTGAATCATCCCAGAGGTCACTGCCATTTGAAAAGAGAAGCTTCTCTGACTGAAAGTGAGAGTAGCATTAATATATGGGTATGAACATTAAGAAAAGTGCTTACTGAGCAGTTTGGTGAGCATAATATATGCATTTAGCCCGACACCCATAGGACTCATGACTTACCCTGTCATAGGTTTTCAGTACCAGACAAGTATTCCCTCTGTTGGAGTGGCCCTCCAGTCCAATTAGAGAGTGGTTGGTTTCCCCTACAACACACATGCCACTGTTGCACCCATTGGCTCATTTGGCCTGGCTGTCAAACTTAAGGCTTGCAAATGTCCACAGTTGTTTGTCTCCACTGATGACTTCTCTCTCATGGAGCTGCATGAAACATAGCTTTTTCTAGCTTTCTGTCAGCTATTCTACATGGAGGAGGTTTTCAGCTCAACTCCAGCAGGATTTCTTTCTTTTTAAAAAAATATTTTATTTATTTATTTTATTTATTTGAGAGAGAGAGAAAGAGAGATAGATAGAGAGAATGGACACGGCAGGGCCTCCAGCCATTCCAAACTAACTCCAGACACATGTGCACCCTTGTGCATCTGGCTTATGTGGGGCTTGTGGAATCAAACCGGGGTCCTTAGGCTTCGCAGGCAAACACCTTAACCATTAAGCCATTTCCCCAGCCCCAGCAGGATTTCTCAGTGATCTTGCAGCCCAAGTATGTGGAGTCTTCAGCAATAGGGTCTTACCATCTATTCCTGGTGGGAAACCAAGAGCTTCGGCAATAGCCTGTAATGTTTTGGGGGTATCAGGGACCTCCCTGGCCAACAACTCCCTGGAAGATGTTCCATCCCTGGCACTGGAATTTTTCTAGTGACAGTCGATGACTTCTGGGTGTGCCATTAAGTCCATGTTCTAATCTTGGATTTTCATTTATATTGTCCTGCTTCTGTATAGTGAGCCACATCAACTTCATATAACTACGCTAGAATAAAAGTAAAGGTGCCTCTTATTTATATATTGGGTCATACTGCTTTAATTTTGTCATTGCTCTAACCTGGAAAATTTGGCCTCTGTCTTTACACACTCTACATGAACAGTGACTGGTCATTCCTTACTTAGAGATTGCTTTAAACCCAGCTGTGGTAGTCCATGCTTGTAATTCCAGCACTCAGGAGGCTAAGGCAGGAGAACTGCAAGTTCAAGGCTGGCTTGGGCTTCAGAGTGACTGAGGCCAGCCTAGGCTACATAGTGAGACCCTGTGTCAAAAAAGTAAACAAACAAGAAGGTATTACTTTCCATCTCAAGGAAAGTATATCTCATAAGACAGTCTGGGTGGCCTTTCTGCCTACATCATTTCTGGCACTGCTTATTCCATAACCACAAACTATCCCATCCACCAGCGTGACCGAACAGGACAGGACGAGGAAGTTGATGCTATCAAAGTGCTATGTCAAGCCAACTGCAGTGGCTCAAATCTGTAATAATCCCGGCACTTGGGTAGGCAGTGGTGAGAAGATATCTGTGAGTCTGAGATCATCCTGGGCTACAGAGTGAGGTCCAGGTCAGCCTGGCCTAGAGTGAGATCCTAACTAAAAAAGAACAAAGTGCAGCGTCAGGTCCAGGATCCTGAGAAGGCCTCAGCCCTGTGAGCACGTGGGATCCATTTGGGAAGCTGACATACATGAAGTAAATGCTGCCAGAGTTTTAGACTCACTACTAATAGAGTAATCGTTCAGAGAAAGGACAAACTAATGTAGTTTGTGTTAATTTTGGAAATTTGCATTCAAAGTAATGAGTTTTGTTTTGGCATTTTCATACATATGTGTCATTACCTTTGTTCTGATCTGCCCCCAACACCACTTGTCTCTTGACCAGTATTTTCCTTCAGCCAGAAGTACTGTGCTTCACAGATATGCCTAAGGGTTCTTGTGACTGCTGAACTCTTTATGCTAGGCTAGTTACTATTCTAAACCCTTTGCAAATATTGATTCATTCCAGTCTTCTAATAACCTAATGAGGGAGGTACTCCAGGTGGAGTATCCTTTATCTGAAATGATTAGGAACAGAAGTGTTTCAGATTTGTTTCTCTTTTGGACTTTGGAATATTTGCATAAACATAGTAAACATAATATCTTGGGGGAGTGGGACCATGTTTATGATATACATTTATTTGTTTCATTATATACATAGCTTAAAGGTGATTTTTTTTTTTTTTTTTTTTTTTTTTTTTTGCAAGGTAGGGTCTCACTCTGGTCCAGGCTGACCTGGAATTAACTATGTAGTCTCAGGGTGGCCTTGAACTCTTGGCGATCCTCCTACCTCTGCCTCCCAAGTGCTGGGATTAAAGGCGTGCGCCACCACGCCTGGCTTAAAGGTGATTTTATACAATATATATATTTTCGAGGTAGGGTCTTGCTCTAGCCCAGGCTGACCTGAAATTCACTATGTAGTCTCAGGGCTGCCTCAAACTCACATTGATCCTTTTACCTCTGCCTCCCAAGTGCTGGGATTAAAGACGTGGGCCACCACACCCAGCTATACAATATATATATATTTTTTCTTTAAAAAAAACTCATTTATTTGAGAGAGATAGAGAGTGAGGGAAAGAGACAAATAGAGAGAATGGGCATGCCAGGGCCTCCAGCCACTGCAAACGAACTCCAGAAACATGTGCTACCTTGTGCATCTGTCTTATGTGGGTACTGGGGAATTGAACCTGGGTCCTTAGGCTTCACAGGCAAGTGCCTTAACTACTAAGCCATCTCTCTGGCCCCCATACAATATTTTTTAATGCACCTGTGTTTTGGTATTTATTTATTTTAGTCCTTTGAGACAAGGTCTTGCAATGTATCCCAAGATGGACTTGAACTTGATGTGCAAAATTTGGTCCAGATGTAGTAATTGATAACAGCATCACATTTGCTTCAGGAGAGTTTGAAAAGATACAGCATGGAAGAGTAGAGAAAGGAGGCTGAGAGCAGAGAAAGACTCTATTCTTAGTGTGATAAGATGGGGAGTTGGGGAGATGGCTCAGTGGTTAAAGATGCTTGCTTGCAAAGCCTGCCAGCTTGGGTTTGACCCAGCTTCAAATCCTCAGTACCAGATGCACAAAGTGGCACATGCATCTGGAATATGTTTACAGCAGTAATAGGCCCCACATCTATTCTCTCCTCACAAATAAATAATTTTTTTTAAAGAGACAAGGGCTTGGAATAAGGATTCCCACTTATCAGGTCAATGTTCATTTTGAAGTTCCAACCTGCTCCATGTTTAACCATTTGAAGAACTAGCCAACTCTTATCCAAAAGGCTGCAAGTCTGGGCATGGAGGTGCTTGTCTTTAATCCCAGCACTTGGGAGGCTGAAGTAGGAGAATTGCTGTGAGTTTGAGGCCCCCTGAGACTACAGAGTGAATTCTAAGTCAGCCTGGGCAAGAATGAAACCTTACCTCAAACAAACAATGCAAAACCAAAAAAGGCTGCATCATTTTCTCTTCCCGCCATCAGTGTAAAGGATTCTAGTTTCTGCAGATCCTCTCCAATACTTTATATTATATGTTTTTTTTTTTTAAGAGACTGTCTTTCCATGTACCCAGGCTACTCTCCTAATTATGCATCCATTCTCATTGCCTTCCACCTCAGTCTCAGGGCTACAGTTACTGGTAGGGACCATGCCCAGCTTGTCTGTCTTTGATAACAGTCATCCTAAACGGATAAGAAGTGCTATCTCATTGTGGTTTTGAGATGCATTCCCCTAATAATTAGTGATGTTTGAGTATTTTTTCTGTTGTTCATTAGTCATTGTTTGTATCCTCTTTGAATTTTATAGTTTTTCCTTTTTTTTTTTTTTTGGTTTTTTGAGGTAGGGTCTCACTCTAGCCCAAGCTGACCTGGAATTCACTCTATATTCTCAGGGTGGCCTCAAATTTATGGTGATCCTCCTATCTCTGCCTCCCGAGTGCTGGGATTAAAGGGATGCACCACCAAGCCCGGCTTACCTTTTACTTTTTGTTGTTGTTTTTTGAGGTAGGATCTTGTTCTAGCCCAGGCTGACCTGGAAATCCCTGTGTAGTCTCGGGGTGGCCTGGAACTCACAACAATCCTCCTGCTTCCTGACTGCTGGGATTAAAGGTGTGCGCCACCACACCCAACTTTCCTTTTATATTTTAAGTCTGATCCATGTGAGTTAATTTTGTTTATGACATATCTACATTATATTTTTTCTTATTTCTTTTTTCAAATATATTGATGTGTAAGGCGGGATTGAGAAAGAGACTGAGAATGGACACACCTGGGCCTCCTGCTGCCACTGAGAAACTCCAGGTTCATGTGTCATTTTGTGTACCTGCCTCCATGTGGGTAACAGAAAATTGAAAGAGAGCTAGCAGGCCTTATAAGCAAGTGCCTTTAGCCACTGAGTCATCTCCCCTGGCCCCGTTATGCTTTTTTCATTTCATAACATATGTTGGAGATATTTCATACTGGCACTAAAGAACTTCCTTGTTCTTTCTTATGATGCTATGATATTCTCTTAGGAGGATAGCTATGACTTATTTAAATAGTCCTTACTGATAAAAATTTCCACAAACCTGGGTTTGAAAATTATTTCAAAATGTCCATGTGGGGCCAGGGAGATGGCTTAGCAGTTATAGGTGCTTGCTTGCCAAGCCTGCTGGACCCGGTTTGATTCCTCAGTATCTACATAAAGCCAGATGCACAAAGTGTCAAAATGCATCTGGAGTTCGTTTGTAGTAGTAAGAGGCCCTGGCATGCTCAATTATCCCATTCTTCCCCCCCACCCCCATCTAGCTCTGCTTGCACATAATCACACACGCACATGCACATGTACACACACACACCACGTGTCCATGTGGCTTGAGGAATTTTTCACATTAACCTTCTCAGAAGTTCTTGGGCTTTACTTATAACATAGTTGTCCTGTAAGAGACTTGTTACTCTTATTTCATATACTAGTCAAACCAGGTGTGTCACTATTGGTGGTTTGACAGACTTGGTTGTTCTGGGTGCTTCTTGCCACACTGAAGCCTTTGGTAAATGCCCTCCTCATAGGGAGAATGTCTCTGAGGAATTAAAAAAAGATTTCATTCCATTCAACATTTATAGTGAAGCCAGGTGTGGCAGCGCACAGCTTTAATCCCAGCAGTTGGGAGGCAGAGGTAGGAGGATTGCTGCTTGGGTGAGTTCCAGGTCAGCCTGGGCTAGAGTGAGACCATACCTCAAAAACACAACAAAAAATTTACAGTGAGTCAGGAAGCAGAAGACCCTGCTATCTGAGTCTGGAAAAATACTTGTGGAAGAACAAGGCGCTCTAAAGTGTACACTCTGGGCTATGTTCATTTTCAGTTGACTGTGTGTTTCACAGTCAACTATAAACTTTGGACAGTACAATCAGATTATGAAATGTGTGCTTCTTTGTTAAGTAAAGAGAAGGCTGATGCTTAGATTCTGTAGCCTACCCTGTCTGCCAGGAATAGAGAAAAAAGATGAAGTTGAAAAGGTAACATTAGCTGTGTAAAGTGGTACACACCTTTAATCCCAGCACTAGGGAGGTAGGAGGATTGTTGTGAGTTCCAGGTCATCCTGAGACTATATAGTGAATTCCAAGTCAGCCTACCTAAAAAAAAAAAAAAAAAAAAAAAAGTGACATTATTCACTAAGCCATCTCTAGCCCCCCCCTTTTTTTTCTGTCTGATACCATGATTATTTTACCAGTGTATAGAATAAGAGTATTGCAAAGTTTCTGCACAGCAAAAGGAAACAGCAACAAAGCAAACAGCCTATAGAATGGGGACAATCTTTGCCAGCTGTGCTTCAGACAGGGGGCTAGTTACTAGAGTTTACAAAGAACTGCAAAAATTAAACAACCCCAAATTAAATCTACCAATCACCAAGTGGGCTAATGAAGTGAACAGTTTACAAAAAGAAACCCAAATGGGGGCTGGAGAGATGGCTTAGCGGTTAAGGCACATGCCTATGAAGACTAAGGACCCCGGTTCAATTCTGTAGGTCCCACATAAGCCAGATGCACAAGGGAGCGCATATGTCTTGAATTCGTTTGCAGTGGCTAGAGGCTCTGGCATGCCCATTCTCACTCTCCCTCTCTCTCTTTCCCTCTCTCTGTCTCTAATAAATAAGTAAATAAATAAAAATAAAATCTTGTTTTTTTTTTTTTAAGAATGAAACCCAAATGGCCAACAAATGCTTTAAAAAGCTTAACTTGAGTTGAGTGTGGTGACATACACCTTTAATCCCAGTACTTAGGAGGCAGAGGTAGGAGTGTTTTGAGTTTGAGATAGTGTGTGTGTGAGAGAGACACCTAGTAGTCGATATTCCTGTGTCATAGGTGTTTTCCTGAGCCCAGATCCTCTCATCCATGTAGTCAGTACTTATTTATTTGCTTATTTACCTATTTATTTATTGAGACAGGGTCTTGCTATGTAACATTGGCTGGCCTGGCACTTGCTGTGTAGATCAGGGTGGCTTCAAATTTGTGGTGATCCTCCTGCTTCTTTCTGCCTCTTGGCTGCTGAGAGTACAGGTGTGCACCACCACACCTGGCTGTCAACATTGTATGTATGTACATACATTCTCATGCCCCTGTGTAATATCTAATGAGAACATTCCCACAGAACCCAGCACTTTACTGTCCAGTCAAGGTGCTGCCCACAAGCTTTTATTGCATTATTTTTTTTATTCTAGTAAAACCCGTATCACAACAGGAAGGGGGACAGATGTCTCAATTCCTCTCATATATTGCTTCCTGTCCAAGTATGAATATGTATTTGAACTCTTTCTGGCAGTGATAAATTATTGCTGATTACTCTGGACTCCTTTGCCAGATTTTTATAGGCACCACAGAGTGCTTGACTGAAGTAAGAGGCCCACTTAAGGGCAAGTTGCTTCTTTGTTTCAGTAAAAAGAAATGGGTGCTTTAATGTCTCATTAGCTGTAGCTTCATGATAGAGGGTTCTTAAAAGTCCCCCGGGGCTGGAGAGATGGCTAAGCAGTTAAGGCGATTGCCTGCAAAGCCAAAGGACCTAGGTTCAACTCCCCAGGACCCATGTAAGCCAGATGCACAAGGGGGCACACACATCCAGAGTTCATTTGCAGTGGCTGCAGGCCCTGGCATGACCATTCTCTCTCTACCTGCCTATTTCTGTATCTCTCTCTCAAATAAATAATTAAAAAAAAAAAAGTCCTCCTGTTACTTGTCTTTCACACTGTTTGTTTCTTTTTCTTTCTTTCTTTCTTTCTTTTTTTTTTTTTTTTTTTGTTTTTCGAGGTAGGGTCTCACTCTAGCTCAGGCTGACCTGGAATTCACTATGTAGTCTCAGGGTGGCCTAGAGCTCACGGCGATCCTCCTACCTCTGCCTCCTGAGTGCTGGGATTAAAGGCGTGAGCCACCACGCCCGGCGTGTTTGTTTCTTTTTTCATAATATTAGAGATTGAACCCAGGGCCTTCTACATGCTAGGCAAGTGCACTGGCAGTGAGCTCTATCTCCTTCCCCACCCCCTTTTGCTGTTTGTTGAAACAGGGTCTTTACTTTGTAGCTCACATTGGCCTTGAATTTGTGGTCCCCTGCTAAGTGCTGAAATTGTAGGCATGCACCACTACATCCAGCTCTTTCACTTTGTGTTAAATATTCTTTGAGTGCTTTCTGATCATTTAGTGCTGCACACACCAAGGCCAAGGAAGGTGTTATCCCATGCCTCAAGAAGTAGGGAGTCCAAAGCCAGGTGCAGTGGCGCACGCCCTTTAATACCAGCACTCGGGAGGCAGAGGTAGGAGGATCACTGAGAGTTCGAGGCCACCCTGAGACTACATAGTGAATTCCAGGTCAGCCTGAGCTAGAGTGAGACCCTACCTTGGAAAACCAAAAAAAAAGAAGAAGAAGTAGGGAGCCCAGAGGGGGAGCTCAAGTTAACGGCACTACCAGTGACCAACAAGATTTTGCTTCTTCTTGGAAGGAAAAGCCTTCATTCATGACTCTGATGGCAGGGTAGGGTAGCAGGGTGGGAGAACTGGCCAGATAGGCATCTTTTACTAGTCATGTCAGATGGGGTTCTGAAGTGCTGGAAGGTTCCACAGAAAGCTTGATTGCTGGACTGAGAGAAAAAAGCCTCATGGGTGCAGAGGAGTGCAGGCTGCAGGGCATGTGGAAGAAAATGAGAGCGAGCTCACCAGCTGTGGCCTCAGCAGATGGGAAGCAGTGAAAGGGCTTGTATCTTTGAAAAGCACTGTGCCGTGCTGGGGTTATGGATCTTTATGAAGCAAAGGGGCACTTTCCAACCGGGATTTAAATAAGAAACTGCGTAGATAAATTTGTGTTAAACTAAAGTTAATTAAGAACTATCTTTTGCTAGGCATGGTAGCACACACCTTTAATCTCAGCACTCAGGAGCCAGAGACAGGATTGCTGTGAGTTTGAGGCCACCCAACACTACTTAGTGAATTACAGGTCAGCCTAGAGCAAAACCCTACCTCAAGAAACAAAAATCGATTTGGATAATGCAGTGACAGACGCACCTCCCAGATGCCCATAGCTCTAAAAAAAGATGTAGTAATTCTACCCTATTTCATTCACTTCCCCATGTGGGTAGGATGCTGTTGCCCTGTTGGTTCCACTTCTGGCTGCTATGGCAGCAGACTTTGGTTTTACACCCTGGAGTAAAGGTGAACTTCTCAAATCCAAGCTGAGCAGCATTGTGAGACCCATGAGTTTCTGGAAACTGCTTTAGAGCTTCCAAATGTTTGCTGCCTTTCCACTTGTTCCTAACTACATCTCCGACCATTCGAATCATAATGAAGAACAACTTGCACACTTGGATGTGGCTATGGACATACTTTGGGGACTTTGGAGATTTTGTCATGTTATCTCAGGATTTTTGTTATTTTTCTGTATAGATTTAAACTTGTATGTTAGTAAGGAAATGGGGTGTTGTTCTGGTATTTTGCAGTGTTCAGGTCCACGTATGTACTTAATATATTTTACAAGTGAATGTACCTCTACCTGCCCTCAAAAGGCAGGCCTGGCTCGTCTGCTTCATGCACAGTCTGTCTTATTGTAGAATGGCATCCTAAATGAAATCTCCATATCCTCATGGGAACACCAGACAGTGGTTACATATTCAGAGTCCCCTAAGGGCCTTGAAAATTTCCAATGTCCAGGAATACCTCGTGCCAATTAAATCAGAATCTCTGGGCTGTGGAATGGGCCTATACCTGAGTATTTTTGTTTGCTTGTTTGTTGTTTTTGGGTTTTTCTAGGACAGGGTTTTATGTAGCCTATGTGGGCCTTACACTTGATGTGTAGCCAGGGATGACTTCAGACTTGATTCTCCTGTTTCCTCCTCCCCAATGCTGTGCCTCCACGCTCAGCATGAGCTTTTTTTTTTTTTTTTTTTTTTTTTTTTTTTTTAACTAGGTTTCAATCTAGCCAGCATAAGCTGATCAGGAACTCACTGTAAAGCCCAAGCTGGCCTCAAACTCACTGTAATCCTCCTATCTCAGCCTCCCAAGTGCAGGGATTAAAAGTATGGCCCACCATGCCCATGACTGGCACAGCATGAGTTTTTTTTTTTTTTTTTTTTTTTTTTTGGTTTCGCGAGGTAGGGTCTCACTCTGGTCCAGGCTGACCTGGAATTAACTGTGTAGTCTCAGGGTGGCCTCGAACTCTTGGTGATCCTCCTACCTCTGCCTTCCGAGTGCTGGAATTAAAGGCGTGTGCCACCACGCCCGGCTAGCATGAGTATTTTTAGGTAGACTTTATTTTATTTATTTTAAAAATATATTTTATTTATTTGAGAGAGAGAGAGAGAGAGGGAGGGAGGGCGGGCCAGGGCCTCAAGCCAGTGCAAACAAACTCCAGATGCATGCGCCCCCTTGTGCATCTGGCTTACGTGGGTCCTGGAGAGTCAAATCTGGGGCCCTTAGGCTTCGCAGGCATGCTCCTGAACTGCTAAAGCCATCTCTCCTGGCCCATAGACTTTATTTTTTTAGAGTAGTTTCAAGTTGACAGCAAAATTAAGAGGAAGGTACAGAGACTTTCCACATATATCCCTACACACATGCACAACCTCCCACATTATCAACACCCTCCATCAAAATGATACATTGTTTTCACCCAGACTGTAGTGATCACATCAGGGTTCACTCCTAGTACTGTATGGTTTATGGAGTTCAACAAGTGTATAGTGATCCATCCACCATTATGAGAATAGTATCGAGTAGTTCTAGAATTTGCCAGTAGTATCAGTATTTTTCAAATTTTTTCTTTTTCTAAAATCTTTTATTTATTTACTTGATAGAGAGAGAGAAAGAATGGGCATGTCAGGGCCTCTAGCCACTGCAAAGGAACTCCAGACGCATATGTCACCTTGTGCATCTGGCTTTATGTAGGTACTGGGGAATTGAACACAGGTCCTTGGGTTTTGCAGGCAAGTGTCTTAACCACTGAGCAATCTCTCCAGCCCTTCTCTCTCTTTTTAATTGTTGCCATGTTTTGGAGGTGAGGAATACCTCTGTAGCCATCAACAATGGGAGTGTCCTTTTCAATCTCTTGTTCTGTCAATGCAGTGGTATTTTTAGTACTTTTTTTTTGGTTCCAATATTTGGTAATATACTTGTATTAGTTGTCTTTCCCATTGTTAGGACAAAATCAAAATACCTGACAAAAAGTGGCTTAAAGGAAAAAGGGTTTATTATGGCTTGAGATTATAGTTCATCATGGAAGGAAAGCTATGGCAGCTGCAGCTTGAGGCAGCTGGTCACATTCAGTCCACAGTGACTAAGCAGAGAGTGAAAAATATTACTGCTCAGTCAGCTTCCTTTTTTTTGGAGGGGGGATTTCGAGGTAAGGTCTCACTGTAGTCAGGCTGACCTGGAATAATTCACTATGTACGGTTGGGGTGGCCTTGCACTTATGGTGATCCTCCTACCTCTGCCTTCCAAGTGCTGGAATTAAAGGTGTGCGTCCACCTCCAGCTTCCTTTTTTTGTTTGTTTGTTTTTGAGGAAGAGTCTCACTCTAGCCCAGGCTGACCTGGAATTCACTCTGTATTTTCAGGGTGGCCTCGAACTCATGGTGATCTTCCTACCTCTGCCTCCCACGTGCTGGGATTAAAGGCATGCACCACCACGCCCAGCTCCAGCTTCCTTTTTATACAGTCCAAGACCTGGCCCATAGAATGATGCCAGCCACAGTTAAAGTGGATCTTCCCACATCAATTAACTTTCAAGGTGATCCCTTACAGGCATGTCCAGAGGATAACCTAATCTAGCTAGGCTCACCCAGAAGCTAATTTCTTATATGATTCTAGGGGTGGGACATGTGGACTCTGCACCACGTTGCACATATGTGCCAGTCTCCAGGAGGCTGGCACTATATTAGGGCAGATGCTGAACCCCAGCATGGCTATGTAAGAATAAATGGTTGATTTAAAAATGGAAATCAGTCAAAGGAGAGAAATGAACAGTGCGTACATAGAGGAGTGCAAAGAAGAAACACCCGGCTTTACAGAGTCAAGTGATCAGCTCAGTCACTGGCCTGATTCAGAACCTCTTCAATGAGCACTTCTCATTTCAGAGACAGAATGATCTTTGTTAACCCAAAACGCTTAGGTTAGAGATGTGGCCAGCTGGACATCGATCATGAGCCGGAGGACTCCGAGGGCTTCAGTGATCCTGTGTTAGTACACGTACATGGAATTTGTTCTGAATTTGAGATTTCAAGACATCAGTTTCCTTTGGGATTCTTTTATATAAATAGCAAGATGACTCTTGGAGGGAAACTATCTCTATCTCCTCCAAGGTTGTGTCAGCTTACAAACTTGACCCTGAATGATCTCTTTTGTGAAGGCACTGAGAAATCCTGAAGCCATTTGTTGTGAAGCAAGTATGATTTTTATTTTATTTTATTATTTTTATTTTTTATTTCTTTGGTTTTTGAGGTAAGGCCTCACTTTTTAGCTCAGGCTGACCTAGAATTCACCATGGAGTCTCAGGGTGGCCTCGAACTTATGGTGATCCTCCTACCTCTGCCTCCCGAGTGCTGGTATTAAAGGCGTGCGCCACCACGCCCAGCTTGCAAGTATGATTTTATCACAGAGTTGATCTGAGGCTGGTTTGATATATTTTATTTTCTCTCATTCATTGATTCATTCATACAAGTATCTGTTAAACACACAGATAAGGGGTAAGTATCTGTTAGGTAGTGAGGCTGTGATGGTGAGCATAGTGGGTTCAGCCCCTGCCCGGGTGACTTCAGACAGCTGTGCTCCCCACTCAGTGTGATGAGAGAACTGGTAGGGAAGGACAGGATGTTAGGGCCACGGGGGCGGGGGGAGTTCGGGTCAGCTGCTGGGGGGAAGTCACTTTGAGACCAAGGCCTGAAGCATAATATTAGACAAAGAGTGCAGAGGAAAGTGTTTGTGACAAGTAAAAAGAATTTACTAGTATGTAGAGCCCATTGAATGCAGAGTATATTTTTGTAGTCTGTCTCGACTTTGTGCCATTCAGATGAGGGGCCAGAAGAACAGCCCCTATTGGGAAGAAGGGAGCCAATGTGAGCTGCAGAGTGGCCCTGCTTTACCGAGGGGTTGGAGAATCTGGCCACTCACAGTAGCCAGGCAGCTGTGTAGCTAGTCTCTGCAGAGGCACACCATTGGTGATTCTAATCTGTCTCAAACTCAGGCACACTGGATACCACCGATGGCTTCCACAGAAACACTATAGGAAGTAGAAGGAGAAATCTTTCATCTTATTACTAATGTCTTTTCTTCCTTTTTAAGATAGGGTCTCAATCTTAACTCAGGCTGACCTGGAATGCACTCAGTAGCCCCAAGTAGCCTCCCACTCACAGTGATCCTCCTACCTCAGCCTCCCAAATGTTGGGACTAAAGGCAGTAGCCTGACCCTT
The DNA here is from genome assembly GCA_036365145.1 of Orientallactaga sibirica. NCBI lineage: Eukaryota > Metazoa > Chordata > Mammalia > Rodentia > Dipodidae > Orientallactaga > Orientallactaga sibirica. The sequence continues at coordinate 916,549 of JAEOAD010002855.1, read as the reverse complement.
GGCTTTCCCTCTCCAAAAAAGTTTTTATTGTGAAAAATAGAGAGAGAAAGAGAATGTGTGAAATAGAGAACGAGAACATAGTAACAGAGTAAAAACAGAGAATGAGCTCTCAGACACTCACTACTCTGCCGAGGAGATAAAACATGACCAGTATTGTGTACCTTTCGCTTATGGCCCTCTCCGTCCTGTTCTAGTACTAACCATTATTCTGAATTTTGTGTTTAGTGTTCCCTTTTGTTCCTGCCCTTTACAAGGGCACATGTATTTTTGTGGTATTACAGTATTAGACCTTCACTGTGTACCAACAGAGACGGAGACAGGCCGGAGAGCTACTTATAAACAAAAGGACTGATTGTACTCTTTTAAGCAAGAGAATATACTGACAACTTCAAAGTGCTTCAAAAAAGTTTTCAAAACAAAAGCCTTCTTTCAATTTCAAGGAAAACCTTAACAGGATCTGTTAAAAAGATAAGGTTTTTACAATGCAGTACACTGTAAATGGACCCAGCAGTTACATGAAATTGCTCCAGCCAGTAAGTTTCAAGACCCCTGCCTGGGCTATGAAAGTATTTATTCATGACAATGCATCTCCAGCATATTTCTAGTGATTTTATGAGCTTGAATTTACTTGGAATAACATCATTTGGACATGTTGGGAAGCATTTTTATATTACTTTAATAATTCAGAATATTGAAATAAGTCATTTCAGGAAATAGCTTCTTAGACAATCATTTGGATTTTTTGTTTTCCTTTTTATTTTTCTCGAGGTAGGGTCTCACTGTAGCCAAAGCCAATTTGGAATTCACTCTGGCATCTGAGGGTGGCCTCAAACTCATGGTGATTCTCCTACCTGTGTTTCCCAAGTGCTGGGATTAAAGGTGTGCGCACCACGGTAGACCTGGAATTCACTATAAAGTCTCAGGCTGGCCTCGAACTCCCCAAGTGCTGGGAATAAAGGTACGCGCCACCACACCCAGCTGGATTTCTTTCTTTCTTTTTTTCTTTTTTTTTTTTTTTTTTTGGTTTTGCAAGGTAGGGTCTCACTCTGGTCCAGGCTGACCTGGAATTAACTATGTAGTCTCAGGGTGGCCTCGAACTCTTGGCGATCCTCCTACCTCTGCCTCCCAAGTGCTGGGATTAAAGGCATGCGCCACCACGCCCGGCGGATTTCTTATTTTTTAAGCAAGTTTGGGTTGCACACCCCTGTAATCCTAGTACTCTGGAGGTTGAGTCAGGAAGATTACAACAAGTTCAAAGCTAGCCTAGACTACATAATGAGTACCAGACCAGCCAGGGACACATAGCGAGACCTTGTCCAGAATAATTTGCTTTTATCTTTGTGGTGATGGATATTGTTTTGTACTCTATATTTTCTTTTTGGGGCTAGAGAGATGCCTCAGCATTTAAGATGCTTGCTTGCAAAGCCTAAGGACCTAAGTTCAGTTCCCCAGTACCCATGTAAAGCCAGATGCACAAGATGGCACATGTGTCTGGCCTTGGTGCACCCATATTCTCTCTCTCTCTCTGCCTCTTTTTCTCTTTCAAATAAATAAATTAAATACAATATTTTTTCTTTTTAATATTTATTTTTATTTATTTATTTATTAGAGACAGAGTGAGGGAGAGAGAATGGGTATGCCAGGGCATCTAGCCATTGCAAAGAACTCCAGATGCATGTGCCACCTTGTGCATCTGTCTTACGTGGGACCTGGAGAATCGAACCTGGATCCTTGGGCTACACAGGCAAGTGCCTTAACTGCTAAGCCATCTCTCCAGCCCTTTTTTCTTTTTCTACCCTCACCAAAGAGTGTGTGTAGTTCCCATGACTATGATAAAGTTTATATTATATGTAAGTTTATGTGTAACTCAGAATCCAAAGTTGACAGGTTATAGAAACATATGGTAATTACTTCATCTTTACTTCATTTATTTGTTTTATTTCCAAGATTTTAGTTCTCAAAAGTCAACATGAAAAAATTTATTCTTAGGGGCTAAAAATTTAATATATCTCAACGGCCTTTTTTTTTTTTTTTTTTTCCACTATCTCAGGCCCGGAAAGAATGTACTATTTTATTCAGATTAGGATTCCAGTCTTTCGTAACATGGAATGTAGATTATAACAGTACTTTCTGTATATCTCAGTGTTCTTTACATTTGCATGCTTAGACATTATAATTAGCCTCTGAAAACTCTCTTTTATGACTGAACACAAGCTGTCTGAATCCACAATAATTTTGCTATGTGTTTCCATAATAATCTTAGTCACTTAAGAAGATGTGTGGTGGGGCAAGACAAAGCAAGCCATTCCCAATTGTTTAAGAAACCAGTGAAACAACCCTTTGCTGGGGCTGCCTGGAATGTGATTCTAGAGAGAAACCTGTGGCAGTGACTGCTATGGGTAAAGCACTTTAGATTCTCCATGTGCTGTGCAATAGAAACCACATGCAATTTAGAGATCAGCTGTGCAAGCGCTTGACACAGTGACTACTTTCCCCCTTATATCACCCAGATTTTCTGAGATGCTCCCAGGCTTGTTCTGCATAGCATGCTCTATTTTTTTGTACATTCATCACTTCATCAGTGGTGAGTAAGGTGATTGATTGTGCAGCATGTTTAAAGGGGAAAGCGTAGGAGATGAGAATGGAGAGGTGGTCAGGAATTAACTTACGGAACATGAGGACAGGCTTGATCCTGGATGATGTGGGAGTCCTTGGAAGGTTTGGGCAGAGGAGTGATGTTATTTCACTTTTATTTTTTATTTTTTTAGTTTTTGATTTTTTGAGGTAGGGTCTCACTCTAGCCCAGGCTGACCTGGAATTCACTCTGTATTGTCAGGGTGACCTCAAACTCAAGTGATCCTCCTACCTCTGCCTCCCAAGTGCTGGGATCAAAGGCGTGCGTCACATGCCCAGCTATGTTATTTCATTTTTTAAAAAATGTTTTATTTATTTATTTATGAGAGATAATGGATGTGCCAGGACCTCTAGCCACTGCAGAGGAACTCCAGACACATGTGCCACCTTGTACATCTAGCTTACATGGGTCCTGGGGAATCAGACCTGGGTTCTTTGGCTTTACAGCCAAGTGCCTTAACCACTAAGCCATCTCTCCAGCCCCTCACTTGTTTTGTTTTGTTTTTTTTTTGTTTGCTTGTTTATTCTTTGTTTTTTGTTTTTGTTTTTTGAGGTAGAGTCTCACTCTAGCTCAGGCTGACCTGGAACTCATTATGTAGTCTCAGGGTGGCCTTGAACTCTCTGCGATCCTCCTACCTCTGCCTCCCAATCACTGTAATAAGGCATGCACCACCATGCCCAGCATTATTTTTTTCTTCTTCTTCTTCTTCTTCTTTTTGGTTTTTCGAGGCAGGGTCCCACTCTAGCCCACGCTGACCTGGAATTCACGCTGTAGTCTCAGGGTGGGTGGCCTTGAACTCATGGCGATCCTCCTACCTCTGCCTCCTGAGTGCTCGGATTAAAGGCTTGCACCACCATGCCTGTCTTCTGGCATTTAAAAAAATTTTAATTTTATTTTTTTAATTTAAGAGAGAGAGATAGAATGGGCGCACCCATGGCCTCAGCTGCTGTGAACAAACTCCAGACACATGCACCCTTTTGTGGGCAAGTGTGGCATTGCGCTCTTGTGTCACTTTGCGTCTGGCTAAACGTGGGACCTGGAGAATCGAACAGGCGTTCTTAGGCTTCGCAGGCAGGTACCTTAACTGCTAAGCCATCTCTCCAGCTCTAAAAAATATTTTTATGTAGCCGGGTGTGGTAGCACATGCCTTTAATCCCAGCAGTCGGGAGGCAGAGGTAAGAGGATAGCCATAAGTTCAAGGCTACCCTGACACATGTCTTCCTTGGCAGCAGAGGGAGGCAGAACCCATGGCACAGGCAAGAAGCTGGGGGCATGTGGGTGGGGTGTGGGGAAGTGAGGACTCCCCTCTGGTTGCTTCTGGTTTCTCAGTTAAATAGGAAGCCCAGTTTGCTGAGAATGAGAAACTAAAAATGGTGGAGATTTGAAGTAGAGGGATGCTATCAAATAGTCCTCTTGGTCAATGGAGAGTGATGGGTTAGGAGAATGGATGGATGGATGGGCTAGGGATATAGCTCGGCCAAGCTGACGTGGCTGAAGGTTCATGAAAGTCAGGACATTGGAGGATGCTGGAAAGCTAGGGAGGTAGGAGATGGAGAGTAAAGCAGATGATGAAGGCTAGAACAGTGGCTCTCAACCCAGGTGACTTCATCTTGAGAGTGTATTGGCAATGTCTGAAGGCAGAAGAGATACTACTGTCATACGAAAGGCCCAGGGATGCTGCTGGCCATCCTATAGTTGGATATGATACTCCACGACACGGGAATGTCTGGCCCCGTGCCAAGCTAGAGAAGCCTTGGTTTAGGGTATGGCCATGGAAATGAACAGCTGAGGTAGGTCTGATCTTATCCACATTAGAAGAGAAGAGAAACCAGATTTTAAAAGGTTTATCATGGGTAGGAATCTAGACGCGTTCTGACAGAGAAAGCCTCCCAGACGGCCCGGGATGAGAGGAAGTTAACTTGTTGCGTCTTGAGTTGCTGACTTTTCTGGAACTAGCTGACTGTCTAGACTTAGAAGTCACAATCCTGGCTCTAAAAACTGTGTGTTCAGATTATCCAAAGCGATGGAATGTTTCAGAGTGAAATAGCCACTTCTTACTAGCTAGCCTTGTAATGAAACCAAGTCCTCTTAAATAGATTGTTGAAAGGCCATTTAGGTATTTGGTGAATCTTTTTGCTCAAAATTACTGACTTAAAACTGATGATTCTTGGCCTCCTAATTCCTCCTCTGTGTCTTCCCTTTTTCTTCTTTCTTTCCTTCCTTCCTTCTTTCTTTCTTTCTTTCTTTCTTTCTTTCTTTCTTTCTTTCTTTCCTTCCTTCCTTCCTTCCTTCCTTCCTTCCTTCCTTCCTTCCTTCCTTTCTTTCTTTCTTTCTTTCTTTCTTTCTTTCTTTCTTTCTTTCTTTTTGAGGTACGGTCTCACTCTAGTTCAGGCTGACCTGGAATTAACTATGTATTCTCAGGGTGGCCTCGAACTCATGGCAATCCTCCTACCTCTGCTTCCTGAGTCCTGGCATTAAAGGCGTGCACCACCATGCCTAGCTCCTTTTTCTTTATTAGATAGAGTGTTAGGGTCCTCCAGCCTCCCTGAGTGCTGGGATTACTGGCCTGTGTGACCACATCCAGCCATCCCCGGTTCCATCTTTAACATCTTAGGGGAACAGCTCTTTGTAACCAGGTTTTGCGGCAGGGATCTAATTAAACAAAACTCTTGAGAAACTTTGTTGTTGGGCTTTAAGAGACTGGCTTTCATTCTCACCATCATGGGGGAACTAGTCAAAATCACCAAGAATGAGTCAGGGTGGCAAACCTTTGCTGCTTCCTGGAACAGGCGGGTTGACTGGTCTGCCTTGTGCTTTGTCCTTCATTCTGAACTCATGTCCCCTGGGGCTGCTTTTCTGCCTGCCCACAATCCAAGGACCATCCTTTGTTTGCTTCTAGTCTGAAAGAAGGGCTTATTTTGAGGTTTGGACCACAAATAATAATCCATTGTTCCCTATAATAATAATCCACCCTCTTTTAGCAGAAAAAAAATCTGCTTGATGCAGTGTGGCTATCAGTTTATTTAAAAGTATAGCCAAAAGTGTCCATTGTATCCTGAGAATAAACATTTTGAAGATGTTGGGGAGGAATGCTCTTACTCCCCTTAACAAGCCTTCAAGAAGCCTTCCAGCAAGAGGAAAAAAAAATTGTGAAAATTACTGTCAATTCTTTGCAACAATAACCTTCCTTACTGCTGGTCTGTCACATCTTAATAGTAATTGGAACATTGCAGATATTTATTTCAAACTATTTCTTCAAAATTACCTCATTTTTCTGGGAAGATGGCTCAGCAGTTAAAAGAGCGTGTTTGGAAGCCTGCCAGCCCAGGTTCAGTTCTCTAGTACACATGTAAAGCCAGACACACTTATGTCTGGAATTCATTTGCAGTGGCAAAGAGGTCCTGTTATGCCCATATTCACTCTCTCTCTTAAATAAATGATACTTGAGCCGGGCGTGGTGGAGTCTTTAATCCCAGTACTTGGGAGGCAGAGGTAGGAGGATCACAGTGAGTTCAAGGCCACCCTGAAACTACATAGTGAGTTCCAGGTCAGTCTGGACTAAAGTGAAACCCTACCTCAAAAAACCAAAAATAAATAAATAAATAAATAAAACTTTAAAAATCCCTTATTTTGAAGTTAGATACTTTTAAATTAACAATTTTCAGGCCACATAAATTTAGCCCTCCCCCCCTTTTGATTTTTCTCTCTCTAGCTGGTCTGCAACTCATTATGTTGCATATTAGGCTGGCCTTAAACTCATAGAGATCCTCCTACCTTTGCCTCCCAAGTGCTGGGCTTAAAGGCATGCGCCACCATGCCCCGGGGTTTAATTTTTTTTTTTTTCCAAGATAGTACTTTGCTCTAGCCCAGGCTGATCTGGAATCTACTATGTAGTCTCAGGGTGACTTGAACTCAGTGTGATCCTCCTACCTCTGCCTCCCAAGTGCTGGGCTTAAAGGTGTGTGCCACCACGCCTGGCTAAATTTTTTATTTTTGATAGACACATTTTAACGAGCATTTCCCAGGCTTAGGATAACTGCAATGCAAACTTGACCCAGTGTTTGTAGTGCACATATGAAACCTACCACAGGGACATCTTGTAGTAAGTAAGATTTTACTTACAAAACCAAACATTATAAATTTTTCTGCCTTGAGTCCTTTATCAAAAAAAGAGTCAGTTAAGTAATAAATACAGTTTTACATTGAAGTGCTTTGATTGCTTTATATGTTGAAGGCAGGTAAGGTTTAATGGGAAAACATTTGCACTGTGTAAGGTGACTGTGACAACTCTAAAGAGGTAAAAATGGGACCTTCACATCAGTAAAAATAGAAGCACCCAAGAAGTCCTATGAAACGTAGGCGAATGAATAAACTGAGACAGCCATACAGTTGAATATGACTCAGCACCAAGATTAATGATTAGCCAGCTGTGCTGGCTCACACTTCAATAGAAGCAGAGGAAGTTTAAGAGGACATAGTTAAGTGAGAGAAGCCCATCTGAAAAGGCTGGGTTACAGGATTCCAGCTTACAATAGTGTAGAAAAGTTGGAACTATAGACAGTAAAAGCCTGTGGCTGCTAGGGCTTGGGTGTGCGCGTGAGAAGGAGTGGTTCATGGGGATGTTTACAATAGTGGAATAGTCTGTATGATACTGGATTGGTATATATGTTGTTATGCCCACTTGATAAAATCTTTGAGTTTTATAACACAAAGACTGAACCTTAATGGAAAGTTGAACTTAGTTAGCAATAGTAATGTCTCAGCATTTGCTGAATTGAGACAAAATGCACCACACTAATGCCAATAGAGGAAACTGGGGAGGGGTAATGGAGTCTAACTACTCAGTGTTTCTAGAAGCCTAAAACTGCTCTTACAGTTGTCAATTAATTAAAAAAATTAGCATAGCCAAGTAGTAAACATACCTTCTTAATAAAAACTCAATAATCTAGAAATGATGCTACATGTCTATAATTCCAGTACTCAGGAGGTTGAGGCAGGAGGATTCTGAGCTCAAGGCCTGCTTGGATTACATAGGGTAGACACTGTCTCAAAAAAAAAAAAAAAAAAAAATCCCCAATTAAAAAACCCAGCAGCGTGGTAGTAATCCCAGCACTCGGGAGATGGTTCAGCCACCCTGAGACTACATTAGTTAATTCCAGGTCAGCTTGGACCAGAGTGAGACCTGCAAAACCAAAAAAAAAAAAAAAAAAAAAAACCAGTCTAAGATGGTTCAGCCGGGTTTGATTCCCAGTACCCATGTAAGGCTGGATGCACAAGTTGGCACATGCATCTAGTGTCCTGGTGTGCCCATTCTCTCTCTCCTTGCAAATAAATAAAAATATTAGAAAAAAAAACCACTTACCTCTATCCTCCCCCCAGGGGAGAAGGTTCAGCAGGTAAAGTCACTCTTTTGTAAAGCCTACTGGCCTGGGTTCAATTTCCAAGTACTCACAAAATGTCAGGTGCACAAATGGCACATGCTTCTGGAGTTTGTTTGTAAAAGGGCCCTGGCACACTCATATTCACTTTCACCCTCTCTCTCCATATAATAATATTTTTGTTTTGTTTTGTTTTTGGTTTTCTGAGGTAGTATCTCACTCTGACTTAGGCTGACCTGGAATTAACTATGTAGTCTTAGGGTGGTCTTGAACTCATGGCAATCCTCCTACTTCTGCTTCCTGGGTGCTGGGAATAAAGGCGTGCGCCACCACGCCCAGCAGTAATTTTTTTTTTTTTAATTCAGCCCATAAGCAGTTCCTCTGAAGGAGGTCCCATAAACATCTTTTCTTTGGCTGCTTGTCTGATAGATGTGTGCAGTGGTGTGCTAGAGCCTCCTTGTAAACCATCTTTGTTGTTCTCTCTTCAGTAACTGCTAGAATATCAGCGTTGGAGGTATATACACCCAAAGAAATCTACGTGGCAAATGGAACACAGGGGAGGTTGACATGCACATTCAAGTCTGCTAATACAACTACAGGGCGGACCATCGTCTCCTGGAGCTTCCAACCCCAGGGGGCTGACAACACTGTGTCGGTAAGAATGCTTTTTAAAAGTCACTTAGTTTAAAATCTAATACAAAACATTCTCATACCAAAAAAGGTGTTTTTTCACTAATAATATTACTCTGAATTGTAATAGGTATTTCCAAAATGACTTCTAACAGATATGTATTAATTTTTATTCTAATATTAAATGTAATTATAAATAAATGTACCTAATAACTTGTTAGTCATTTGCTTAGAGACTTTGCATATTTATTGTTTAGAAATTTTTGTTTTATCTTTTTTTATGTATTTATTTGAGAGAGAGGGAGAGAGACAGATAAGAGAATGGGTATGCCAGGGCTGCTAGCCACTGCAGACAAACTAGACACATGCACCACTTTGTGCATCTGGCTTATGTAGGTATTGGGGAATCAAACCTGAGTACTTGGGCTCTGCAGTCAAGTACCTTAACTGCTAAGCCATCTCTCCAGCCCCTTATCTTTATTTTTAAAAAATAAGCCAGGTGTGGTAGCACACACCTTTAATCCCAGCACTCAGGAGGCAGAGGTAGGAGGATTGCCATGAGTTTGAGGCCACCCTGAGAATACAGAGTGAATTCCACGTCAGCCTGGGCTAGAGTGAGACCCTACCTTGAAAAATATTTATTTATTATTTATTGCTGTGCATAGTGGCACACATCTTTAATCCCAGCTCTTGGGAGGCAGAGATAGGAGGATCATTGAGTTTGAGGCCACCCTGAGACTGTAGTGAATTCCAGGTCAGCCTTGACAAGAGCGAGACTCTACCTCGAAAAAAACAAAAACAGAAACAGGGCTGGAAAGATGACTTAGTGGTTAAGGCACTTGCCTGCAAAGCCAAAAGATCCCGGTTCGACTCCCCAGGACCCACATAAGCCAGATGCACAAGGGGGCACATGCATCTAGAGTTCGTTTGCAATGGCTGGAGGCGCTGGCGCACCTATTCTCTCTCTCTGCCTCTTTCTCTCTCTCAAATAAATAAATATAAATAAAATATTGTTTTAAAAAAGCATTGTGGTGGTGCATGCTTTTAATCCTAGAACTTAGTAGGAAGATTGTCGTAAGTTTTTTTGTTTCTGTTTCTGGAGTGGTTTTTATTTTTTTGGTTTTTTAATTTTTTTAAATTTTTTTGCTTTTTATTGACAACCTCCACACATATACCCAATATACTATAATCCTATTTCCCTCTTATCACTCTCTTGTGTCCTCTCTTCCTTATACCTCCCTCTACTCACTCAGTCTCTTCTTTCCAACTAGTCCCTGTTCTGTCATGATGTCGTGATTTTTCCCTCTTATTATTCAGGTCTTACGTAGGTATTTTCAGCCACTGTGAGGTTGTGAATGCTATAGGCACTTTGTGTTTGGAAGACACAGTCCTCCTCTCCTTTGGCTGTTACATTCTTTCCCCCACTTCTTCCACAATGGTCCTTGAGCCCTGGAGAGTGTAATAGAGATGTCTTATGTTGTGCTGAACACTGTCTCTTCTTAGCACTTTGATGAGTTTTGAGTCACCCTAGTGGTCACCATCATCTGAAAAGAAAAGTGACAGTAGCATTAATATATGGACATAAAACCTAAGTATTTAGAGGGGGTATAATATATCCATTTAACCTGGTACCAGTTAATAGTTTTCCCCTTAGGGCTTATGATCTCCCAAGCCACAGGCAGCTTATGCCACCATTGCACCTGTTGTCATATTTGGCTTGGCTTGCAGGTCTGCTGCTTGTTAAGACAGTTGATAACTTTTCTCCCAACAGGCCCAATAGGTCTTTTCAGCATCCTGACAGCTAGTCAACTGGAGGAGGCTTCAGCTTAGTTCCAGCTTGATTTCTCAGTGTGTCCTGTAGTCCAAGCATGTGGAATCTTCAGCAGTAGGGTTTTACCATCTAGTTTTGGTGGGCAACCACGAGCCTTGGCTATATTCTATATGTTTTGAGGGCATCAGGGGCCTCCCTGACCAGCAACTCAGTAGAAAGTGTCCTTCCCTTGACACTGAAGTCTTATAACAATCTATAGCTTCTGGATACAATATAATCACCCCACAGGGTTTTTATTGGTTTTTAATCTAATTTGGTTTAAAGCCTTCTTGAGAGCTTAAGCTGTTAATCTCCCAATTTTATATCCCTAAAAACAAAATAAATAAATAAATAAAGACTTTAAGGTGGTCAGAAGATCTTATATAATTCTTTACATTGCTATTGTCCTGTCTGCTCCTTGTTTGTCTTTTGAATATTGGCATATGCTTTACTAGTGTATATATTTTAAAATTTTTTCGATTTTTATTTAGTTATTTGAGAGAGAGAATGGGCATACCACCTTGTGCATCTGGCTTATGTGGGTCCTGGGTCCTTTGGCTTCACAGGCAAGCGCCTTAACCAATAAGCCATCTCTCCAGCCCCGCAATGCATATTTTTCTTTTTTAAAAAAATTTTTTATTTATTTATTTGAGAGAGAGAAAGAGGGAAAGAGAGAGAGAGAGAGAGAATGGGCACGCTAGGGCCTCCAGCCACTGAAAATGAACTCCAGATGCATGTGTCCCCTTGTGCATCTGGCTTACGTGGGTCCTGGACAGTCAAACTGGGATCCTTTGGCTTTGCAGGCAAATGCCTTAACTGCTAAGCCATCTCTCCGGCCCCGCAATGTATATTTTTGATTGTCAGCGCTTGACAGGGACATTGTCTGTCATCCATCTTCATGTGAGAATACTTAGCTTTTCTTTGGGGTGATGATGAATGCTATGGGATCAGTGTGTTCCCAAAAGTCTTGTGTTAGAAATTTAATCCTAATCCAAGTGTTAATTTTATTTAGAGGTAGGGTAATTAGGGTTGGATTAGATGAAATCATGAGAGTAGGGTCCTCATGATGGCATTAGTGGCTTTAGAAGAAGCACACTTGCTCTGTGCCAGCCTCATGCAGCAGTGGACTAAGATACTGACTTTTATTTGTTAATATACATCTTAGGCCACTATTTGCCTGTGCCACTTAATCTTCTCACTTCCTCTGAAAACTGAATATTTTCCATTTTCTAGTAGGGAGAGGGCCTGGGGTAGGCAGTGAGAGAGGACTCTGGCCATAGCACACAGATCAAAACTGTGTCTTAATGCTCCTCAAAGAGAAAGAAAGGTCTAACTAACACCAATATTTACTGTCCACAGACTTTAGAGATTGCCTGAAGCAGTGCTGAGTCAGCAAGTAGGTGTGTGTGCTACTTTATTTTTTCTCCCTTTCCCCTCAGGGCTCACTGTAGCCCAGGCTGGCCCTGAATTCACAGTGATCCTCTTACCTCAGCCTCCTGAGTGCTGAGACTAAAGGTGTGGGACACTATACCTGGTGGGTTTTTTTAAGCGTGTGTGTGTGTGTGTGTGTGTGTGTGTGTGTGTGTGTGTGGTGTTGGGGGTGCACCAGGACCTCTTGCCACTGTAAACACCAGATACTTGTGCCACTTTAAAAAAATATGTATATATTATTTATTTATAAGGGCCCCAGCCATTGCCAGGGCCCCCAGCCATTGCTGACGAACTCCTAATGCATGTGGGTCCTCGAGAGTCGAACTGGGATCCTTTGGCTTTGCAGGCAAAGGCCTTAACCACTAAGCTATCTCTCCAGCCCTTTTTTAAAAATACATATTTTTATTTATTTATTTTTGTGCTACTATTTGCATCTGGCTTGGGCATTAAACCCTGGGCTGAGCCATCTTCCCAGCCTCACTTTATTTTAAAAAGGAGCCTTTTGGCCTACTGGACATGATGGCACATGCCTTTAATCCCAGCACTCGTGAGCCAGAAGTAGGAGGATTGCCATGAGTTTGAGTCCACCCTGAGACTACATAGTGAATTCTAGGTCAGCCTGGGCTAGAGTGAGACCCTACCTCGGAAAATAAAACAAAACAAAACAAAACAACAACAAAAAAGCTATGTGTACCTCATATGTGGCATATGAGGGTTTGGATGAAAGATGAAAGAACAGAAGTAGGAGAACAAGCCGGGTGTGGTGGCTCATGCCTTTAATCCCAGCACTGGGGAGGCAGAGGTAGGAGGATTACCGTGAGTTCGAGGCCACCCTGAGACTACATAGTGAATTCCAGGTCAGCCTGAGCTAGAGTGAGACCCTACCTTGAAAAACAAAAAACAAACAAACAAAAAAAAGAAGTAGGAGAACAAACCGGATGTTAGTATACCACTCCAGGCACAAGGAAATAGAGAAGTAGGAAGGCTGACAAGTCTGACACTCAATTCAAAGAAGGAAGAACCAGCAAGGACTCCTATTTCTAAGCGGCAGAGAAACAGGAAGTGGTAGTGGATGAGAAAGGAGAATTACAACAAAAACCCACAAAATTACCTCAAAGAACCCATCCTATCTAGAAGAACAAGGAGAACAGAGGGGAGAAAGTTCAGTGTTAGACATATGGGACCTGGTTTCATGGAACAAAAAAACTGCCTATGTTATGCTGGATTTGAATATGCTTTTCCTATAAAATCCAGAGAAACAAAAACAACCTGCTTATCAGTGTAAATGTGTCCTGTCATTTCTGAGATAATAGATCCTATACTAGTAACTCTGTATTCTGAAGTTAACTATAGCCAGACTAATGTGTCAGTATAAATTGATTAGTTCAAAAAATCTAATCAGCAATTCAGTATGGACTTAACACTAAACCTTGATAATTATCTAAACCTGCCTGACCCACATAACAATATTTTGAACAAAAATGGAGAGCCTAAAAAGAAAGCTGCTGTTTCAGGATATCTTCGTGAAGATTGCTTTATTTCCTATAAACTAAAGAATGCCCCTCACATAATGCTTACATAAGACTTCAGAAGGAAATCCTCTAATAGTGCTCTGAACTCTGTTGAATAAATGTATGCATTTGGAGCTGGAGGGATGGCTTAGCGGTTAAGGCACTTGTTTTTGTTTTGATTTTTTTGAGGTAGGGTTTCACTCTAGCCTTGGCTGACCTAGAATTCACTATGTAGTCTCAGAGTGGCCTTGAAGTCATGGTGATCCACCTACCTGCACCATCACACCTGGCAAAAAAAAAAAAAAAAAATTAAGACAAAAGTGGGGCTGGGGGGCTGGAGAAATAGGTTAGCGGTTAAGTGCTTGCCTGTGAAGCCTAAGAACCCTGGTTCAAGGCCTGATTCCCCAGGACCCACGTAAGCCAGATGCGCAAGGTGGCACATGCATCTGGGGTTTATTTCCAGTGGCTGGAGGCCTTGGTGCACCCATTCTTTCTCTCTTCTTCTCCCTCTCCTCATTCTCAAATAAATAAATAAAAGTTAAAAAAAATAATTTTTAAAAAAAAGTGGGGCTGGAGAGATGGCTCAGAGGTTAAGGTGTGTGCCTGAGAGCCTAAAAACCTGGGTTCTATTCTCCAGTACCCATGTAAGGTCAGATGCACAAGGTGGCACATTACTCTGGAGTTCATTTGTAGTGGTTAGCGGCCTGAGTGTGCCCATTCTCTCTCTCCTTGCAAAGAAACAAATAAAAATATTTTTTTAAAAAAAGAAATTGGCTGATTGGCCCCTGGGGCCCCAACTCCCGGATCCCCTGCTCTGGAAGGTGTGAGCGTGGAAAGGTAGTGAACGGGAGGATAAACTACCCCTCACACTTCAGCCAAGCCACAGCTGAATCCACAGAGGAATTGGGGAGTCAAGCAAGAGTGCTGCTTCCATGCTGTTCCTGATAATGAGCACCAGGGTGTATGAGACAGGCCCTGAGGATACTCAGCACGTACCAAAGCAGAGACCCAGAGGCTCCTAAGAGCTCACCACTGAAGTAGAAGAGGGGGCAGAAAGATTGTAAGACCAAGGTGGAGACATCATGCCCAGAGCAATGCCTTCCCCTCCAAAAAAATAACTGACTGCTGCTCCCACAACACATAACCTACAACCCATGGGGAATACCTGCAACCCCACTGAGGAGGGTCCCCAGTGGAATGGGGGCAGGGACGAGGGAAAAGAGAGTACCAACATATGAGGTGTCCATACAAAATATTGTTAATAATAATAAAATAAATAAAAAGAAATTGCTGCTGGGTGTGGTGTTGCAGGCCTTTAATCCCAGCACCGTGGAGGCAGAGGTAGGAGGATCACCGTGAGTTCAAAGCCACCCTGAGTCTACGTAGTGAATTCCAGGTCAGCCTGGGCTAGAGTGAAACCTTACCTCGGGGGGAAAAAGAGAGAGAGAGAGAGAGAAAAGAAAAGAAAAGAAAAGACAAGACAAGATAAGATAAGAAAAGAAAAAAGAAAAGAAAAGAAAAGAAAAGAAAAGAAAAGAAAAGAAATTGCTTGTGGTAGTTTGATTAAGGTGTCCTCCATAAACTTAAGTGTTATAAATGCTAGGTTCCCATCTGATGGCAACTGGAAATTAACGCCTCCTGGAGGTGGTGTATTGTTGGGGGCAGGCTTATGGGTGTTAAAGCCAGCTATCCCTTGCTAGTGTTTGGCACACTCTTCTGTTGCTATTGTCCACCTTATGTTGGCCAGGGGGTGATGTCTACCCTCTGCTTATGCCATCATTTTCCCCTGCCATCATGGAGCTTCTCCTCAAGTCTGTAAGCCAAAGTGAACCTCTTTTTTTTTCCACAAGCTGCTCCTGGTCAGGTGATGTCTACCAGCAGTGTGCACCTCCCTGCAGTGGTGCTCAGTCATCTTGGATGAGACCGCATTAGAGGCAGAGTTCTCGTTCTGCCAGGCAGAGTAGCATCTCCTTGTTCCCTCTTTGGGCTTCTATCCCAATAAAATGTTACCTTACACCAGTTTTTCTTTCAAGATCACTTTTAGTGTAATAGTACTTTATACTGTTTTCCACCTCAGAACTCTTGCCATTTAATTTGAACCCCACTTTTACCTCCTGAACCCTCCATAAAATCCCCCCCCCTCTCTCTTTTTAGCCCTTAAAGCTCAGTGCATATACTATCTGGACCACTCCTACGGTAAGACCCTTAATATGACAGTGTTCCTTTTATTCGTCCTGACCATAAGGTTTGCAAGTTTGCCTTGAGAAATAAGTTTCTTAGCTAAAAGCAGGTCTTGGGGGAAGGGGGGAGTATATAAAGAGAAAGTAGTGAAAGCCCAGTCTTCAGAAGCAAGTGAAAATGCTTTGTGTTTTCTGAGTTTTGTTTCTCTTACGTTCTCATGACTTTCCCATAGGAACCTAAAAGTACGAGGGCACTCACAGATTAACAGGCTGTGTTGTGTAGGCTTCTCTTTCTGTGTCTGTGTGACTTTGTGTATTTGCTAAGATTTCTGGAGCCTTTGGGTTCACTGGGCTTCATCACAGCTGTTGAAAGAGCATTGGCTTTGAAGAGGAAGATGGGCCTGATGGTAATTGTAGGTTTACTCCTTCCTGTCGTGGTGACTTCAGAAAGTAGCTTCTTTGGGTCTTCATTTCCTTTCTTATAAGCTTGTGGACAGTAAAAGTTATTTCCATGGCGTATGGAGAGAATTGGAGCTGATATGTATGCCTGTTCAACTGAAACTTGGCAGGGTTGAGCCTCATCATCTCCAAAGCTGTGTCTGGCTTACTGTGACTTACATGTCTTTCTGTGGGAAAACTTGAATTTTAAAAAGCTTTAACAACATGTCTGTTACAGACTTAATAGTTCTGCCTTTGAGAGTAGCTCATGTGTTTTTGTTTTCTAATTGCAGTTTTTCCACTACTCCCAAGGGCAAGTATACATTGGGGATTATGCACCATTTAAAAACAGAATCACCTGGGCTGGAGACCTTAACAAGAAAGATGCATCAATCAACATAGAAAACACACAGTTTATACACAATGGTACCTATATCTGTGATGTCAAAAACCCTCCTGACATTGTTGTCCAGCCTGGACACATAAGGCTCTATGTCGTGGAAAAAGGTATTTCCTGCAGTAATTTTGCAGTAATAACATGGTCTCTCTGTCGTGTTTAGTTGGAGAGTATGAGTTATTATGATTCAAAGTATGTTTACAAGGAGGATTTAAAAAGGTTTTTTTTTGCAGTGCTCCATACCAAACCTAGGGCCTCATGAACACTGGGCATGTGCTCTACCACTGATCCATACCTTGAGGCCCTAAAGGGAGGGTTTTTGCCGTACTGCTGTGCTCCCTGTCTGTGCTGACCTATGGCTCTGCCAGACCTGGTGGTTGTCAACAGCTGCTCAGTTCAAAGCGAATGATCTCTTCATTTATGTAGGTCGGGAGACTGTGGGTCTTACTTCAGGTATATTGGTTGCTTTGAATATGAATTACAAGTAAGACTCCGTTCATTAGGGTTAAAGTGGTCACTGGGGGAGGAGATTGATATACCATTTTCATAGTGTCCTGAGAAAATTAATTAATTAATTAATTTATTTATTTATTTATTTGTAAGCAGAGAGAGAGAGAGATAGAAGAGAGACAGACAGAGAGAATGGGTGTACCGGGGCCTCTAGCCACTGCAAGTCAACTCCAGATGTGTGCGCCACATTGTGCATTCAGCTTTACGTGGGTACTGGGGAGTCAAACCCAGGTTGTAGGCTTTGTAGGCAAGCATCTTAACCACTGAGTCATCTTTCCAGCCCCAGAGAAAATTTTAACATCTCCCAAAGCAGCACAATTGTGTGTTCCCTTCTGGAGAATATGCACAAGGTACAGGTTTCACAGGTCTACTCTGTGGGAGAGTAAATTGATGTAAATTCCCATCCCCAGTGTTGCTTTGAAGTTGGAGCAGAGAGAGGGAAAATGGGTACCGAAATAATTTTGTAGTTCATTCTCAGCTGGTATGGAGAAGTATATCACCAACTAGATATTACCCTCTGTATTTGGAATAATAAAAGAGATTAGGTAACTCCTAAAGGAAGACATTAGCGTATTACTCTCTCAGTGGTACCATACCCTAACCCTATCCTGTTTTCTCCTCTAGAGAATTTGCCGGTGTTCCCAGTTTGGGTGGTAGTGGGCATAGTTACGGCTGTGGTCCTCGGCCTCACTCTGCTCACCAGCATGATTCTGGCCATCTTCTATAGAAGGAAAAACTCGAAACGGGATTACACTGGGTAAGAAACTCCATCTTGTAGGGCAGGGCTGGAGAAAAAAAAAAAGTTTATAAAAATAGGCTTAAAAAAAAAATCACTGTTTGGCCAGGTGTGGTAACATGTACCTTTTATCCCAGCACTTGGGAGGCAGAGGTAGGAGGATTGCTGTAAGTTCAAGGCCAGCCTGAGACTACATAGTGAATTCCAGTTCAGCCTGGGCTAGAGTGAAAACCTTGAAAACCAATAAATAAATAAATAGATAGATAAAATTATTGTTTATTTGCCAGCAGAGAGAGAAGGAGAGAGTATGAGTGTGCCAGGGCCGCTTGCCCCTGCAAACAAATTCTACATGCATGTTCTGCTTTGTGTATCTGGCTTTACATAGAAAATCAAGTCCAGGCTGGCAGGCTTCGCAAGCAAGCATCATCTCTCCAGCTCCCAAAAACATATTTTTACATACTTTTTAAAAATAGAAAAGTATTGTTAAGAATTACCTGCTGGTTGCTTTTTCATTAAGATCTGTTGAGTGTCCTTAAGAGGTGTTCTGACATTGGTGAGGAGAGGTCAGTGGCCTGCTATTAGACAGACTCGGAATATACTAATTTCTTTTCTAGTTTCCTTCTGAGGTTTGGAAATAATTGCTCAGGCGTCATGGTCTGGGTCTTAACACCATGCACTCAGCACTTAGAGGTATCACTTACCCAATGTAAGAGGTTAATTTTGCTGGGCATGGTGGTACATGCCTGTAATCACAGCATTTGGGAGATACAGACAGGAGGATCAACAGTTCACAGCCAGCCTGAGCTACTTAGGACTCTTGAAATGGCGACACACAAAAAAATTTTAATTTTGTGCCAGTGATCTAATACCGCTATCCTCCTACCTCTGCCTCCTGAGTGCTGGGATCAAAGGCGTGTGCCACCACGCCTGGCTCTCATAGGGTCTTTTTTATGCTTAGTGAGTTTAAAACCCTAGTGGAGAAGCTGTGCTAGTAAACTCCCTCCTGGCCCAATGTGATGGCGCAGGACTTCTCCCTGGGTCAGCTTGCTTTCTGTTGAAAACAAGAGCTCGATTGCTTTGCTGTTTCTAGCTGCACACATCCAACCTGGGAGAATAAGAACTGGTGATGAACTATAAAGAAAAACTGACTCTGAGAGCTGGGCGTGGTGGTGCATGCCTTTAATCCCAGCACTCGGGAGGCAGAGGCAGGAGGATCGCCATGAGTTTGAGGCCACCCTGAGAATACAGAGTGAATTCCAGGTCAGCCTGGGCTAGAGCGAGACCCTACCTCAAAAAAAAAAAAAAAAAAAAGAAAGAAAGAAAGAAAAGAACAGAAAAACTGACTCTGCTTATGCTTCTCAGAAGGCCCGTCTTTGAGAGTAGGGTGTGTGGTCTAACTGAAGGACCTTCTCTTTTCCCCACTCCAGCTGGAAAGCTAATGCATATTAGCTATGTAACACTCACACGGTAAGACTGGAGGTGAGGGCTAGATTCAAGTTGGAGCACGAGCAGTGTGCAGGCGCACGATCTAACATTAACCATCCTTGAGTGATTGTGGTTAGAGAGGACTGCATGCCCTCCATGCTCCTTTCTGCTGGTGGACGGGAGCCTCTCCCTGTGGGCTTTGCTGACCGAGAGTTCTCAGGAGTGCTGTGTCTAAACAAGTCTGAGT
Organism: Orientallactaga sibirica; assembly: GCA_036365145.1. NCBI lineage: Eukaryota > Metazoa > Chordata > Mammalia > Rodentia > Dipodidae > Orientallactaga > Orientallactaga sibirica. The sequence continues at coordinate 897,221 of JAEOAD010002855.1, read as the reverse complement.
GTTCAAATTCAAATAGTACTTGCTTGGAATGCTTCTGTTTTGCTGACTCTGCTGCTCCCATGCATGGAAAGTGTTATATGATTAAATGTAGCTGGGTTGATGGTTTTCAACATGACACTAATCCAAGGTGGTGACGTGCCGGGTGTTAGTTCTTGCTTGGGCTTAATAAAGGGGCAGGAACGTTCCTTACAGTCCTGCATGGCACCGTGAATGCTGCTCTTCTTACTTTGGTTTTTTCCTCTCCTCCTCTCCTTTTCTACCTTGGTGTGCTGGGACCAGGTCTTGCTTCTCTTCCACTTCTTAAGAAAGGCTGACATAGAAGACACATTGGGACTCTAACAGGGCTGGGTCTCCTGTTCCACTCCCAGTAGACACATGGTAACTAATCGCATTGCCTGTTGCTGTTAACGTTGATGTGTGCGCATTCAACCCATTGCCCTTGTTGACAACTAAACACGTTCTGAGCTAACAACAGCTAGTATGGTTTGTCCACAAGTGTGTCACGTGATTATACTGGAACCATTAAGTATAACAACCAGATGAAATTAGGTTCATCTGAACATATATGCTCTTCATGTAAAACACCTTTGTATATATGTGTATGCGTGTGTTATCTTTAGTTATATGTGAATTTTATTGTCAATAATTAAGGCCTTCTTCATGTTAGAATGATCAAACTACTTTTATTTAGGACATGTAGTCTCCTATTCCAAAGAAGGCAGTTTGCTGAATGCATGGTATGCTTTGGTCTTAGTAATGACACTTTAAAATGTGAGCCTCCCCAACTCCTCAGTAAAATATAATGTCATAAAGGATGTAAGCTGTTCTGAGGTTCACCTCATTAGGAAACTCTAATGAGCTACTTTCTGGTGTTCACTTTCCTTGATTTATTTATGAGGAGCTCTTGTTAAGATAGCCCAGTGCCCCAGGTTCATGCTAGGTGACATTGCATTCCAGAGTTTCTCATCATTCATGACTTCCTGGGTGGTTTATGTTTTGTCTGGTTGTGGTATTGGTAAGAAAACAGACTATGAGGAACAGCAGAAAGGGGAATGAAAGGGAGCCCTACCTCTGAGTCTAAATGTAAATGTAAACACATTCAGAAAAGGTTTGCCTTTGAAACCAAAAGCAAGTGGCCATTAAGAAGCATAGATTGCTCCTTTAAACCTTTATCCTAAAGCAGAGTTGATGGCAGAAAGAAAAGAACAAGTGTAGTGTGACTAGAATCACACACAATACTGCTACTTGAAACTGGAATGAATTAATCTCAGTGCCTCCCCCAGCAGTTGGCTCATTGATTTAGAAGAGTGTATGAGTTTGGGGAATAGAACATAGTTTTAAGATATTGTTTTGATACCCATTGTTTTGTTGTCTTTTGTTTTTATATATCTGTGTTTCATCTTGCCATCATTTGCATTTGTATTCTTTTGTTTCCATTTTTTTTATCTGTTCTTCAAATTGCCAATTTTATCAGCTGCAGTACATCAGAGAGTTTGTCACCAGTTAAGCAGGCTCCACGGAAGTCCCCCTCCGACACAGAGGGGCTAGTAAAGAGTCTGCCTTCCGGATCTCACCAGGTAATGGCTGATGGCAGTACGCTGGGTGCACTGTGCTGTAAGGTTTGGTGCTTGGTCACTTCCTGGACTCCTAGGAGAAGGCTGAGCTGTGAAAGCGATGGCAGAGAAAGGGAGGGAGGCAGAGGGGAGTTAAAGTGCTGTTCTAGTGCTGGCCAAGCAAATGTGTGAAGACCTGACCTGAGTAAAGTTGTCAACCAGGGCACCACTAACGCTGTCTACTAAAAAGGAGGCTCCTTTGACTAGAGTATGGTGGCACACGCCTTTAATCCCACCACTTAGGAGGCAGAGGTAGAAGGTTGGCTGTGAATTGTAGGTCAGCCTGGGCTAGAGTGAGACCCTACCTGAAAAAACAAGCAAACAAGCTGGGCGTGGTGGGCGACAGCTGTGAGTTTGAGGCCAACCTGAGAATACAGAGTGAATTCCAGGTCAGCCTGGGCTAGAGTGAGACCCTACTTCGAAAAACCAAAACAAACAGGAAAAAAAAAAGTAGGAAGTAGCTTTACCAGCTGTAAAAGATTTCTTCAATTGCATAAGAAAATAGTCTACCTGGGTGTGGTGGTGCACACCTTTAATCCCAGCACTTGGGAGGCAGAGGTAGGAGGATCATGGTGAGTTCGAGGCCACCCTGAAACTACATAGTGAATTCCAGGTCAGCCTGACCTAGAGTGAGACCCTACTTCGAAAAACCAAAAAAAAAAAAAAAAGTCTAGTAGACTATATTCCAAAGTACTCAATAAGGAATTAGCTGGGGGGAGGGGTTTACTGGAGAGTTGGCTCAGCGGTTAAGGCACTTGCTTGTGAAGCCAAAGAACCCAGATTCAATTCTCCAGGACCCATGTAAGCCAGCTACACAAGGTGGCACATGCATCTGGAGTCGTTTGCAGTGGCTGGAAGCCCTGGCATGACCATTCTCTCTCTCTCTCGCTATCAAATAAATACATAATAAAAATATTTTTTAGAAAAATGAAATTAGCTGGGGAGATGGTTCAGTGGGTAAGAGCACTTGTGCTAAAAGAGCTTGAGCCTAAAAGAGCCTGCCTTGCCCTGAATTCAGTTCCTCAGTACCCGTGCAAATGACTGGGCCTGGCCATGCACACCTTTAATCTCAGTCTTTGGGGAGTAGAGACCAGAGAACCACTGGGGTCTGACTGAAAGCAACTCTGGGTTCAGTGAGAGGAGGAACCAGATATTCTCTTGGCCTCTGCAAGTACACATGAGGCACATGCATCTGCACACATACACCACACACCACACATACTATACACATACACATGCAAAAAAGGGAAGAAATTAGCAGGGAAAAATTGACATTCTTGGTATTGATAAGATTGAAATTTCATAGATTCTTTAGAAAAAAATGAAAGTAACTGTTTATCTGAAAATCTGTTGGCTAGGTGATCAAGTAGTGGTTTTTAGTTCTACTTATTGAAGGAAGTACTAAAGAGAAGTGACTGGCATTGTGCTTCATATTGTGTTTAACCATACTGTTTAAACCATGTCCTGGCCAAAACATCATCGCTTGGTACTCATCTGGTCCTTCTGGAAACCATTCTAAGGAAATGGCTAAATCTATTTTGCCCTTAGGAAGTATTCACTGAATAGAAGGAATTGAACAGGAAGTAAAGAGCATTTCAGTGTTACATCATGAGGAGACTAAGGCATTATTATGCCAAATTGCTAAAAGTAAGAAAGTTAATGCCAGAATTGAAGTTAAATTCCAGTTTTGTAGATAGTATGTTCTCTACCCAGCATCAGGTTCATGACCTGTCTCTATTCCCTTCTTTCCTTTCCATGATATACCTCAGTCAACTCATGTGGGTTATGAATGGGAAGAGATTATAATGAAGACACGTGAGTTATAAATAGGTGTAGCATCTGACAAAGTGGTGGTCACCACAGTGCTGAGAAGAAATGACAGTGGTGTGTTCAACACTAAGTCAAACATCTCTAAGGCTCAGGGACCATTGCAGAAGAGGCAGCAGAAAGAATGTAAGAGCCAAAGGAAGGGGAGGAGGGCTTTGCAATACTGTCTGTCTTCCAGACACATGGTCTTCCATGACCTCACAGTGGCTGATGCTACCTACACAAGACCTGCATCAAGGAGGGGGAAAATGAAGACATCAAAATGGAAGAGTGACTGCTTGGGAAGAAGAATGGATTCAGTGGAGGAGGGGATTCAGGAAAGGGAAGAGGAAGGATGGTGGGCGGGATTATGATCATGTTATTTTTATCTATAGACTATATATGTTTGAAAGTTGCCAATAAAAAATAAACATTGGGAAAGTTTTGTTCTTCCCTTGAAGTGTGCTAGGCATTGCTTTCCTGGTGAAAACAAATTATTCTTTTAAAAAATGCAACAAGGGCTGGAGAAATGGCTTAGTGGTTAAGGTGCTTGCCTGCAAAGCCAAAGGACCCAGGTTCAATTCCCCAGGACCCACATAAGCCAGATGCACAAGGTGGCACATGCATCTGGAGTTGGTTTGTAGTGGCTGGAGGTCCTGGTGCACGTGCACTCTCTCTCTCAAATAAATAAATAAATAAAAGTGCAACAAAAGGACTGGAGAGATGGCTTAGTAGTTAAGGTGCTTGCCTGCAAAGCCTAAGGACCTAGGTTCAATTCCCCAGTGCCCACATAAGCCAGATGCACAAGGAAGCACAAGTGTCTAGAGTTCGTTTGCAGTGGCTAAAGGCCCTGGTGTACCCATTCTCCCTATATGCCCCTTTCTCTCTCTCTCTGTCAAATAAAATAAAATATTAATTTAAAAAATGTGGGAGGCAGAGGTATGAGTTCAAGGCCACCCTGAGACGACATAGTGCATTCCAGTCAGCCTAGGCTAGTGAGACCCTACCTCAAAAGAAAAAAATGCAACAAAAAAGCCAGGTGTAGTGGCACACACCTTTAATGCCAGCACTCTAGAGGCAAAGGTAGAAGGATCACTGTGAGTTCAAGGCCAATCTGGCACTACAGAGTGGCTTGGGCTAGAGTAGGACCCTGCCTCAAGAGAGGAAAAAAAAAAAAAAAAAGCAACTATTTTCAACAGATTGGAAAGTGGGTTGTAGAGCACTGCAAAACCGAAGGAAAAGAAACAGCATGAGCCCTGTAACTGCCCAGCTCACTGCCTTGAGGCTCTCCAGACTGTAGTGCAGGGAGGGAAAGTAGACATCGAACCTAGCAGTCTTACCAAATGAAGGAGGCAGAAAACAAACGATTCTACCAGCCTTCAGTTGAGTACAGATCTGTGCAAACATGAAAGAAATCTCTGAGACAAGGAAAAGGAACACCCAAAAAGAATAGTTTACAGGTTGTCTGGAACTCACCTGGGGCTGGGAATAGTTGGTGGAGACATTCAAAACATCCCTTAGGGGCTGGAGAAATGGCTTAGCAGTTGCCTTTGCTTGCCTGCAAAGCCTAAGGACCCAGGTTCAATTCTCCAGTACCCACATAAGCCATGTGTCTGGCGTTTATTTGCAGTGGGTAGATAGAGGCTCTGGTGTGCCTGTTCTTTCAAATTAAAAAACAAAACAACAGAAAAAACAGGGTGAGGCTACGTTGGTAACAGACAGCCATGTGTGGTGCCACACACCTTTAATCCCAACATTTAAGAGGAGGATCTCTATGAGTTCAAGGCCAGCCTTGGACTACAGAGTGAGTAGCTAGAGTGAAGGCTAGTATGAAACCCTACCTCAAGTAATAATAAATTAGCACCAGAATATAGGATACCCTGGACTTAGTACTACAAAGCTTGGAAGGGGGCTGGGGAGATGGCTTACTGGTTAAGGCATTTGTCTGCAAAGCCAAAGGATCTCAGTTCAATTCTCCGGGACCCACGTAAGCCAGACGCACAAGGGGGCACATGTATCTGGAGTTCGTTTGCAGTGGCTGGAGGCCCTGGCATGCCCATGTTCTCCCTCTTGCTCTCTCTACCTCTTTTTCTCTCTAAATAAATAAATAGAATATATTTAAAAAGAACATAAAACTATCTTTTGAAAATCTTGGAAGGAAGTCTTCAGAGAATCAAAATAATCCAAAAGTAATTGAGCTGCATGCCAACATATCTGGCACTCTGTGAGAATACAACAGATTACAGTGATGTAAAATGCACCATGCTTATTTACCTCAGCCTCAGATGGGTGGCTGTCTTGCTTTAGTCTGAGTTTCTTCCTCTGTAGGTTCGATTAGGAGGCAAATTTTTAGCCCCCACTCCCCAGACCTCTAGTCCCCATAGGCCAAGAGTGAGTCACATGCGGATACCTCTTCTAGGTCACCTACGAAGGTCAGTGATTATAACTGGGTGAGATAACATCTTGATTCACCTTAGGGACAGGAAAAGGTGGTGTGTCCTTTGCCCCAGTCACAGGAGGGGAAATGTCAGACCTGGGTAAGGGTTCTCGCAGCACAGCAGAAGGAGAGTAGAAGAAGTAGAGAAGTGTTAGGAAGGCTCTGTTTAGAGCTTGGAGTGTTACAGCACAGGAGGAAAGATATGCAAGAAATCTTTCCTTACAAAGATTAATTTTGACTAAAATTGGTTGAAAATAATATATTTTTTGTTTTGTTTTTTCAAGGTAGGGTCTCACTCTGGTCCAGGCTGACCTGGAATTCACTATGTAGTCTCAGGGTGGCCTTGAACTCATGGCGATCCTCCTACCTCTGCCTCCCGAGTGCTGGGATTAAAGGCGTGAGCCACCACACCCGACGAAAATAATATATATTTTTTTCCGAGCTAGGGTTTCACTCTAGTCCAGGCTGACCTGGAATTCATTATGTAGTCTCGGTGGCCTTGAACTTATGGCGATCCTCCTACCTCTGCCTCCCAAGTGCTGGAATTAAAGGTGTGTGCCACCACACCCAGCAGTTGAAAATAATTTTTGTGTAAATACTTAAATAATTGGTTTTCTAGATGTTTTTCTGCAACAAGTATTTTTGGGAAGGAAGTATTTTTGGGAAAAGAGTGAGTGTGGTGTTTATGTATTTGCTAACTGTAGTGCATAGAAGTGTTTCAAGAAGTACATCATACCTGACTGGAGAGATGGCTCAGCGGTTAAGGTGTTTGCTTGCAAAGCCAAAGGATCTTGGTTCAATTCTCCAGGACCCACGTAAGCCAGATGCACAAGGTGGTGCATTTATCTGGGGTTCATTTGCAGTGGCTGGAGGTCCTGACAATGCTCACTTACTCTCCTTCACACACACACTCTCTTCTTGCAAATAAATAAATAAACTAAAAAAACAAAACACATCTTATGCATATCTTTTTTTTTTTTTTTTTTGAGTCAAGTCCAATACACTGGCCAATTTTTTTATGCGAAAGAGCAAGAGTGTGAGAGAGAGAATTGGTGTGCTAAGGCCTCCAGCCACTGCAGTCAACTCCAGATGTATGGGCTACCTTGTGAGCATGTGTGACCTTGTGTGCTTTGTGCATCTGGCTTACGTGGGACCTGGAGAGTTGAACATAAGTCATTAGGCTTCACAGGCAAGTACCTTAACTGTTAACCCACCTCTCCAGCCTCATATTCATATCTTGATTCAGTCATAATACAGTTCTAACCCTAGTGGGTGCTTTCCTTTATTGCCTATTTTCTTGTGAAAAAACTAGGCTTAGGTTGTTACTTACTCAAGGTCATTAAGTATCACAGCTGGTATTGACACCCAGATCTGTCCATTCTTTTTTATTTTTTAATGTTTTTATTCAATTCCAAGGAGAGAGAAAATCGGCATGCCAAGGCCTCTTGCCACTGCAAACTCCAGATGCATACGTCACTTTGTACGTTGGGTTTTACATGGGTAGTGGGGAATAGAACCTGGGCCAGCAGACTTTGCAAGTAAGTGCCTTCAACCAGTGAGCCATCTCCTCAACCCCACCAGATTTGTCCATTCTTTTATTATTTCTATTATTGACAATTTCCTTAATTATAGACAATACCCCATGGTACTTCAGTCCCTCCCACCACTTTTCCCTTTGAAACTCCACTCTCTGTCATATCCCCTCCCCCTCTCAATCAGTCTCTCTTTTCATTTTGATGTCATGATCTTTTTCTCCTGTTATGATGGTCTTGTGAAGGTAGTGTCGGGTACTGCAAGGTCATGGATATCCAGGCCATTTTGTGTCTGGAGGAGCACATTGTAAGGAGTCCTACCCTTCCTTTGGCTCTTATATTCTTTCTGCCACCTCTTCTGTAATGGACCCTGAAGATCTGTCCATTCTAAGACATATGTTTATCCTATCCTGCTTGACCCAGTGCTTTTCAGCTGTTTTGACTATTAGAATTAATCTCACCTCAAAGAGTCATAATGTGCCGGGCATGGTGGCGCACACCTTTAATCCCAGCACTCAGAGGCAGAGTTAGGAGGATCGCCGTGAGTTCAAGGCCACCCTGAGACTACATAGTTAATTCTAGGTCAGCCTGGGCCAGAGTGAGACCCTACCTCAGAAAACAAAAACAAAGTCATAATGCATAGGTGTGTTTTGCATTTATATTTTGTTTTAAGAAAAAAGTCAGTGAAGCTGGACATGGTAACACATGCCTTTAATCCCAGCACTCAGGAAGCTGAAGTAGGAGGATGCTATGGGACTATAGAGTAAGTTGCAGGTCAGCCTGGGCTAGAAATGAGACCCTTCCTCAACACAGTGAGATAAATACTGAAAAGAAAGTGTTGTCAATAGTCAGGGAGCACTGGTGAAAGCAGAAGTTCTTTCTGATAGAGTGCTAGGGAGGTGGTGGGTCTTTCAGTGCCTAAAGGATCAGAATCAAATTACCAAGGAGATGGGGAAGTGTTTTACGGGATGCATTGTGAGGACTGGTGTGCATTAAAGGGCTGTTCTTTTCTCCCTTAGAGCCCTCTTCTTGGACCACCTTCCCCCTTCACCAGCATGTTTTCATAGAAGAGTAAATTCAACACAAAGAGAATTCAGAAGTAATTTCATCCCTAGTTACAACTAAAGGAGTAGATATGTTAGGCAATTTGTTTCTTGTAATGTTTTGAGTAATTAAGGCTTATTTCTGTAGTAAGTAGTTGTGGGGAAATATCCAAAGGAAACTTACTTCACTGTTGTAATTCTTTCTTGGAAATAAAGTGGAAGGGGTATCAGGATATGCAGTAAAACAGCCAGATTGATACAGGATTTGTCCTTTGTATGGTCTTGCATCACCGTGAGTTCAAGGCCATCCTGAGACTACATAGTGAATTCCAGGTCAGCCTGGACTAGAGTGAAACCCTACCTTGAAAAACCAAAAAAAAAAAGGGAGGGGGACATAGTGGCACATATTTGTAATTCCAGCACTGGCTTGGGGAAGGGAGGGGGAAGTTACTGGGGGTTATTGGCAAGCCAGTCTAGCCTAATTGGTGAGCTCCTGGCCAATAAGAGACCCTGTCTCAAAAAAGGGGATGGCATTCTTAATGAATGACACCCAAGGTTGTACTGGCCTCCCACAGGGGACATACACACACATTGAAAAACATCTCATGAATTCTGTGTGGTTTGAATCAGATGTCCCCCACAAACTTTGCCATGTTTTGGATGCTTGGTTTCCAGCTGACGGCAGTTTGGGAGGTGGAGCCTTGCTGGAGGAGGTGTGTTGCTGGGGGCAGGGTTTGGGTATTTCCCTTTTGCTAAAGTTCAGCTCACTCTCCTGCTACTGTTTTTCATCTGCTGCGGCTGAGGTGATGTCAGCCTCTGCTCATGCCATGCTTTCCCCAGCCTTCATGAAGCTTCCCCTCAAGACTGTAAACAAAATAAACAACTTCTCTCCCATCAGCTGCTTTTGGTCAGGTGCTTGATTCCAGCAATGAGAAGGTGACTGCAAAAGAAAACCAGTGCCAATCAAGTGGGGTCATTACTATCAGAAGTACAACCGTGTAGCTTTTGGAACTGATTTGGAAGAGGAATATGGAAGGACTTGAATCCTTGGACTAAGATGCCTTGCAGTGCTATAAGCAGAGCTTGATGGACTATTCTGGTCAGAGTTCAAAGACCTAAATGCAGAATAAAGAATTGGACTGTGAGGCTTGGCTTTATGAGACGAAGAGAACTTTGACCAGACTGGGCTAGAGACAGTTTGAGAGCTGTGCTCTTCCCATGTCCTGAGAAGTTGAGTAGAGTTGAATTTAGAAGAAATGGACTGGTGTGAGCAGAAGCATGTGGCCTAGAAAGAAAGTCATGGGCTGGATACAGCATCCTTTAAGCTGCAGTTCTTGGAGAGATTTACCACCATTGAGATTGGGCCAGCTGTTCTGCATGGGGACAGCAGCAAGAATGCTGACTCTTTTTTTTTTTTTTTTTTTTGGTTTTTCGAGGTAGGGTCTCACTCTGGTCCAGGCTGACCTGGAATTAACTATGTAGTCTCAGGGTGGCCTCGAACTCTTGGCGATCCTCCTACCTCTGCCTCCCGAGTGCTGGGATTAAAGGCGTGTGTCACCACGCCCGGCTAGAATGCTGACTCTTGAAAGTAAGGCGCCTGAATGCTTCAGTTTTCCCACTCCTCAAATCTGCTTTATTTCCCTCTGGATTAACAAATTTGGCATCCTCCCTGGTACTGTGGGAGTATAACAAATGTAAGAAAGGAGGGGGTGGTCATTGGATTTGCAATGCAGTTTGTTTTTTGGAAATGTCCATTGGGTGGTATGAAGCTGCGTTGTTGAAGTTCCTGTGTGGAGACCCAGTGGAGCCATGAAGATGAACCATGGGTTGCAGTGGAGACTTCAGGATGTTTGAGATACCAAGATTATGGGATGACTGCCAAGGAGAGCTGCTGGCCTTTGAGATGGACTGTTCCCCAGCCTATAAGCAGTCTAGTTGGAGGGCTGAATTGGACCCCAGAGACTTGGTTACGGGTCCCAAATGGACGTGAAACTGGAGGATGTAATGTTTCCCTTCTTGGTTTAGATCTTTCATTGGTTCAGTCCTTCCTTGCTATGCCCAATGCCATCTTCTGCAGTGTGGCTGTTTGCTGTGTCCTTGTGTGTTTTTGTTTCACAGGCTCACATTTACAAGACTTTGGACTATGGGAATGTTTGAACAGTGTTGGGATTGATAAAAACTGCAGGTGCCGGGCGTGGTGGCACACGCCTTTAATCCCAGCATTTGGGAGGCAGAGGTAGGAGGATCGCCGTGAGTTCAAGGCCACCCTGAGACTACATAGTTAATTCCAGGTCAGCCTGAGCCAGAGTGAGACCCTACCTGGGGGGGGGGGGACAGAAAAAAAAAACCTGCAGGGACTTTTAAAGTTGACTGAATGCATTGCATTTACATCATAGATGGTAATGAGTTTATGGGGGCCAAAGACTAAATGTGGTGGTTTGAATCACATGTCCCTCCCTCATAAACTCATGTGATTGGAATACTTAGTCCCGGGTGGTGGCAGTTTGGGAGGCAGAACCTTGCTGGAGTTGGGCTTACTCTCCGCCTGCTGTGGCAGAAGTGATGTCCACCCTGTGCTCATGCCATACTTTCCCCCGTTGTCATGAAGCTTCCCCTCGAGTCTGTGAGCCAAAATAAAAAATTCTTTCTATCAGCTGCTTTTGGGTGCTTTTTTTTTTTTTTTTTTTTTTTTTTTTTTTTTTTTTGGGTGTTTTGTTCTAGCAACAGAAAGGTAACTACAACAAATTCCAATTGCAGCTCTGCCCAAGTTCAGATGGGTCTAGTGATTTTATTGTTTCAAGGTACGGTCTTGCTCTAGTCCAGGCTGACCTGGAATTCACTATGTAGTCTCAGGCTGGTCTTCAATTCACAGCAACCCTAACCTCTGTCTCCCCAGTGCTGAGATTAAAGATGTGCACCACCACACCTGGCTCGGGTCTAGTAAGTTTTTAAAATATATTTTATTTATTTGAGAGAGAGAATGGGCACACCAGGGCCTCCAGCCACTGCAAACAAACTCCCGGTGCATGTACCCCTTGTGCGTCTGGCTTATGTGGGTCCTGGAGAATCAAACCAGGATCTTTTGGCTTTGCAGGCAAGTGCCTTAACTGCTAAGCCATCTCTCCAGCCCAGTGTAGTAATTTTTGTTGTTGTGTTTTTCAAGGTAGGGTGTCACTCTAGCCCAAGCTGACCTGGAATTCGCTCTGTAGTCTCAGGCTGGCCTTGAACTCTCAGTGATCCTCCTTCCTCAGCCTTCCAAGTGCTGGGATTAAAGGCATGTGCCACCACACCCCGCTTCCGGGTGTAGTAATTTTTATAACCACTTCTGATGCATCACACAGCAGCCCTTGCACCTGGGCTTGTCCCTTCTGTGGAAGTCAGAGTACTGAACTCCATACCCAGGATTGTAGTTCACACACTAAGGACAGAGGTTGGGGCTTTAGATACTGATAAAGATGTTCCTTTTAAATCACATGCTTTTGGTTATTGAGCTTGTGATTTTAATCTGTGTTGAAAGGGACTGAAAAGGTCATCAAGTGTAAACCACTTGTCTGGTGTTTGAACATTGAGCCTCTGCCCTGACCTCATCCTGAAGAGACGATCACTTTGGTCCAGCAGCCCAGCCTCCCTTGCTCCTTGCTCTGGATTGATAACTGACCATAGCTGGGACTTGCTGCTTCCTGACTACTGAGACTAATAGAAAATTTCCAGTTTTGGTCCATCTCAGGCTTTTCCGTGTATTTCTATAGCTTGAGACCTGTTTCTCTCTTTTTAATTTTATCTTAACTTGGGAGAAAAGTTAACTACAGAATGTAAAGCACCAGGCTGGGGGTGTAGCTCAGTGGCAGAGTGTATTCTTAGCATATACAAGATCCTGGGTTCCATCCCAAGCACCAAAAAGAAAAAAAGGGCAGTTAGCTCATGATTTCAGTGACCTTCAGGAAGGAAGAAAGGCCCATGGGAGTCCTAAGACTCACTCCCAGAGGTTGAAGGGCTCTGTGGCAGGTATTAAAATAAGATTCATTTCTAAAAAGAAAATCATTTCAGAAATATCTAAACATACACAAAACCAAAGAGAATAATGTAACAAGTCCCCATGTACCAGTTTATTAATGGATGCCAGTCTCCATTTAAAGTCAATCCTAGTCATATCATTCATAAAAAGTCTCTTAAAGATACTCAGAAGGGGGGCTGGAGAGATGGCTTAGTGTTTAAGGTGTTTGCCTGTAAAACCAAAGGATCCGGGTTCGATTCTCTAGGTCCCACGTAAGCCAGAGGCACAAGGGAGTGCACGTGTCTGGAGTTCGTTTGCAGTGGCTAGAGGCCCTGACATGCCTATTCTCCCTCTCCCTCTGTCTCAAATAAATAAATAAATAGCACTAGTTTATTTAAAAAAAAAAAAAAAAAAGATACTCAGAAGGGAGAAGTCTTTGCTTTGCAGCAGTAGTGTTACTGCTCTAGTGATTGCTTCTGTACCTGTACCATGCAGACTACCCATTTTCTAACCTCTCATTCTATTTCTCACCTCCAGGGCCCAGTCATATATGCACAGTTAGACCACTCTGGTGGACATCACAGTGACAAGATCAATAAGTCAGAGTCTGTGGTATATGCAGACATCCGGAAAAATTGAGAAGACCCAGCACATAGCCTAAGCAAGAAACAAGCCCAAACTGGATACTTGTGCAGAAAATGTAGCCCCGAACCACGTGTGGCCTTGAGGACTTAGGCAAGGACAAGCACATGTGTACTCACAGAGGAACAAAGTGTCTACAGGATATGTATATTCTATTTAATCCTCCTGATGTGAGAGGCCAGTGTTGCATGATGAAGCGATGGTGTAATTCTGTGTATATGTGTAAATTGTCGTGCTGATTTTGTACATTCTTTCAGGGTCATCTATATTCGGGAAATATCAGAAACATTCCTAGCACCATCATGTAGATGTGGTTTGCCTTAATGGAGCCTGTCACAGACCTTTTAGTAGTTCCAATAGACATGGCCTTTTTATCTAAGGCCTCAACCTGTGTTTGCATTTACTTGGAGAAGGAGGCTCTATAATGGAAGCATACCGGGGTGGCCTTCCAGTGTCAGAACCATTTGTTTGGTTGTAGCTGTTAGACAACATCCATTAACCATGTTACCTGAAGGCAATTTGAGAAGGTTGTGTTTTTTTTTTTTTTTTTTTTTTTTTTTTGTTCTTCTAAAATATGGGACAAGTTTTAGTTTTACATATTGTATAGGCTTACTTCAACATCACACCATTCAAGCATATCATATTAATTTGTGGATTCATAATAGTAAGATTACTAGAGGGTGAATGTCAGAGGTCACTTTCTTCTGGGTAATTTAGGTTAATTAAAGTGGAAAGCCCACACCTTGCTTGAGGGTTCTGTGGCATCTGTAGGTAAGAGGTGTGAGTTGTATACTTTGCTCCAGTCCTTCCTGCCTGAGTGAGAGCATTCACACAAGAGGCCAAAGAAAAGTGCTACCTTGCTCCTAGGTGCAGAAACGGGATCAGCTTTGGTTTCGCCCTCCAGGGCAGCACCACTAGGGAATCTGTCTTCAGAACACTTCCGTCATGCTCACAGCAGGAGGGGCCCTCCGCAGCCCAGCCGCACAGGCCTTTCTGGTTAGAGGCCATCAGGACTTGTGAAACTCAAGGAGGACTAGTCTTGCTACTTCAGTGATCTCTGGCCCTGGTTGGGTTTTTATTTTAACAGTAAAACAAGAAGAAACAATGTGTTTTCCCTCCTTGAATATCCTCTACCTTGGCCAAGTAAAATTGATGCAGTTTTATGACAAGCATAATGAAGATATTAATGGCTATTTATATTGTCATTCTTAATTCCTTTGTTTTCAAAAGAAACTTCTGGGGCCTCAGGAGATAGTTCAGTGGTTAAAAGTACGTGCTTGGGTTTAATTCCCCAGCCACTTAAAGCTGGATGGGTATCATTTGCAGTGGCAAGAGACTCTGGGAGTGTAGTTCAGTGGTCAAGAGCTTGCATAGCATACATAAGGTCCTAGGCTCCATCCCAACAGTAGAAAACTAAATCACTTAATAAAGCTGGGGGGATAGTGGTTCCCACCTGTAATCCCAGAATTTAGGAGGTAAAGGAAGGACCCTCAGCCACATAGCAAGTTACACGAAAACCTGTCTCAAAACAAACAATGAAATGAAGTGGTCACAGGAAGAAACATGATCCCCAGAGCACGTTGGGGTGAGCAGGAGTGAATGGAATGGTGATTCTCCTCCCACTTAGTATGCCACGAGCTGCTTCCTTTTCCTTCCCACCCTCTAATGGAATAAAGCATGATTCAGCTTAAAAAAGAAAAAAACATGCAGGAGGTGATCAGATCGAGGAAGAGAACATGAACTTCAGAGTTAACTCTATCCCATGTGTGAGGGCTTTGCTTTTCAGAGGAACCATGTTGTCATCCCATGATGCTCCAGCACACATCCCATGTGTCTGTAAGGAAGCAGGGTCACGTGATGTCACCTCACACTCACCTGCTGAAGCTGGGCCGCATCTGCTGTGCTGTGTCCTTGCTCCATGGCTCCCCGTCCTGCTCTGTTTGCAGATCCCACTCAAGGAGTAACACGGAGCACCTACCAAGGACCACCTTGACTTCTAGAACTATCTTGAAGACTGCGGAAGCCTTTGGAAACTTCTGTGTGTTCCAAGGAGTTGAGATCGTCATTGCCACCATTCTTTAGATGGGATGCTAGCTAAGGTCTTGCTAGTCTTTACTGTTGTATAACTAGCATGGCTGACCCAGGCTGTGCTTAGCATAAAAAGGATGTCTGTCTAAATCGTAGAGCCCAGTGTGCGCATTTACATGTGTACTGCTCCAGAGAAAGTAGGCATTCTGTTTTCTTCCTCCACAGTTCCTGTGAATAAACTATACATTCCTGATACTGCCTGACAAGGGCCCTGACTTCTCCTTTCAGTGCCCAGGCCATATGTGTGTGCAGCTGGTGTTGGGGCAGAAAAATCTCCTTCCTGGTCCTGCTGCCCTTCTCCCCCAGGCAAGGGTAGTTACCTGTCACCATCCAGAGCTGGTATGCAGGACAGACTGAAAGACAGTGCCCACACCCAGCATATTAGAGTATTACACTGATCCGAAGGCCTCACTTGCAAACACCACCTCCTGTGGAGTTTTTGGCCCTTTCCCTTATGTCTTTACATCCCTGGGCTGGCTATAGACAGCAGCAGTGGGGTTGTGTCCAAATGGCAGACTTCATTACTGATAGAAGGAGACATCGTAAAATTTGTTGTGAATTTTGTGAAGGGACACCTAAAAGTAACAGCCTAAAGGTTCAAGTTCCTGTCTGTATTTTGTCAATGGAGATGTACCCAGCTACAAAAAGTATAGGTTCATTGTTGTTTTTTGATCTCACTTTTAAATTGTACCTCTGTGAATATTTTAATACATCCTTTTCACTTTCTGGATGGTGTTGTCTGCTCATTTTTAGTCAAATAGGAAAAGAAAGAAAACCCTTTTCATTGGCACCACTGCAGCTACACAAGCTTCTTTATTCAAACACATCTCCCCTATGCTTGCATCAGGGCCCCTGTATGTCCTGTTCCTTGGTCTGAAACATGCCTTCTGAAGATGGATCTCTGTTCAGATGCCACCTTCTCAGAGAGACCTCCTGTGACATAAAAGGGCAGCCCTCCATAGCCCTTCGGTTCTTCTCTGTCCAACTACGTATTTGCTTGTCTGGCCTCCCCACAAAAACATGAACAGCACGAGGCGGTGACTGCCGTTCTGTTCACTGCGCTACCCATAGTATGGAGCAGAGTGCCTGACACTTCACCACTGCTTACTGCATGCTGGATGTGTGGGTGGGTGGATTTATCTATTTAACAACCCACCTAGAGAACTGTCCCGGGCCAGACATTATGCTGAGCATAAGGAAATGAACCAAATAAAGTTCCTCAGGCGTTTGTTGTGGAGGGGGAGTGGCAGAAGGTGATAACGGTAATCTCTCATAGTTACTAAGTACTCAATGTGTGCCAGGCACTTGACGTTTCTTACTCTGTTGTAACATTATGAGTTGTACTAGTCTTGCACCTAATTTCAGAAAGGTTGTATCAGGGTTAGATTATATAATTTACCCAAACACTCAGCCCATAAGGTGCAGAGAGAGGAAAGAACCTTTCATTCTGATCAGCGCTCGACACACCGGACCGCAGTTCTCTCCCTATTCCTCAGGGCTGGCGTGGGATCTAGGAAGGGTGGAAGCGCAGATAGTTGGGACACACATGTTCAGGGGTCCTGGTCCTAGTTGGGAGGATAATATTGTAAAAGAAGAAAAAGACAACATGGTGACAATCTTTAGAGAGCTGTGTCCCAACATGTCACCACTGTCCAAACCAGCAGTGATACTTTGCACCAAAGGTCTGTGGCTTTCATCACTTCAGGCTATTGGGAGGAGGAGAGAATTTTACCTTCAGCAAGTAACAAGTCCCGTCCCTGGGAGTGATATTTGCATGTGAGAAGCATTTATCTCATCTTGAGTGATGCGCAAAAAGCAGGATTCCTGCTGCTCACCACTACACAAGGGCAGCAGTGGAAGGTCATCCACACGTCCAAGTGGGAACTCACTGTTGGAGGCTTCCCTCCTGCTGAGCTCTGGTTTCCAAGCTACACAGAGAGCATGCCAGACCAATCCACACTCTGTCAGCCGCTGAGTTGGGCTGTGATGAAGGGGAAATCTCAGATGTTCTTTCTGAACCCAGTGGGGTGATCCTGATGCCAACTTGATTCGGGAATACTAACTGAATGTTTTCCCTGCTTAGGTGAGCCTTTGCCAAGGAGAAGCCTGGCATTGTGGCAGTGGAGGAGATAGTGTAGGAACTCAGTCACGTGCTTTCATGGTAGAGTCCCTCCTGCACTTTCTTTCTGAATGTTCAATATTTTTTATTATGAACGCCCTATTTAGGGGGCATGGCTCTGAAATCATAAGAGAACTACCACTTGGGGTCTTACCCAAGCATGGGCAAACTGCTTCTAGAAGCAGAGCCTGTGAACTAGAACTAACTCAGGCTACCCAGGAGTGGGCTAGCTGCCTCTCACAGCAGCCTGAGGGAAAAGAGGCTGAAGCCTGAAGGGTAGTTTAAGCCCTTAGCAAACCCACTACATCTGCTGTTGCCACTGTGCTGATCTTACTGTGGCTGCAGCTTTCTGCATACAGGTTCTCATTGACAATTTCTTTGAACAGCCAAAAACCAGTAGTACCTGCACATATAGCACATTGTATGAGCAAAGGGTAAGGAACTTTCAACTTTGGATAATCCTTTAACACTTGTTAAAGGAAGAAATTTAGGGGCATGACATGAACACATACACTCTGATCACAAAAGCGTTCACATTACGCCCAACTGTTGCCTTCAACAGATCTGTGGGCCCTTAGTTACTGACCTGGTCTTCAGTGCTATGGCCAGAACTTCTTACACATGTACGCTTGTTCTCAGTCGAGAGTCCCACCAAGCCAATGAAGAAATTGGGTAAAGAGTATAGCTTAAGATCAGTAGTGCTAAACATTGTTTTGCAATATTGGTCATCTGTGCTATAGAGGAAACCTAGTCATATTACTTAAGCAGTTGTAAGATTAATTTGAAGCAAATTACAAGGAAGGAATTTAACATCTCACAGCAATAATCTCAGAAAAGTGATTTGTAAGGTCCATAAGGAATATTCTCAGTTCATACCCAAATTTCTTTTTTTTTTTTTTTCCAGGTAGGATTTAACTCTAGTACAGGCTGACCTGGAAGTCACTGTGTAGTCTCAGGGTGGCCTCAAACTCACGGTGATCCTCTTAACTCTGCCTCCCAAGTGCTGGGATTAAAGGTATGCGCCACCACGCCTGGCTCATCCCCAAATTTCATTCTTATAGTTCATTCCCACATTTTTTAAAAGATTTTTTTTTTTTATTTATTAGAATGGGCATGCCAGGGCCTCTAGCCACTGCAAATGAACTCCAGATGCATGTACCACCATGTGCATCTGGCTTATATGGGACCTGAAGAATCAAACCTGGGTCCTTAGGCTTCAGAGGCATGTGTCTTAACCGCTAAGCCATCTCTCCAGCCCTCCCACAGTTCTTATAGCTCATCCCTGTTGTAGTTACCTTTTGTTGCTGATACAAACACCAGACCAAGAAGAGCTTATGAGAGAAAAGGGTTTATTTCAGGCTTACAGATTCCAGGAGAAGCTTCATCATGGCTGAAGAAAATGGCTCATGTCATCACACATCCATTGCAGAGAAACAACACAGCAAGCACGAGCTGACTCTGAACACACAACCAGAGCTGGGATCCCTCCAGTCCAGCTCTAGGGACTGAGGACTCCACCCTGGTGACACACTTCCTCCTGTTGTCTCCACCTCCCAAATGCTCCACTTAATCCAAAACACCTGAGGCTATGGGGATGGACATTGCATTCAAAGCACCACATTCAGCCCCTGGCCCTGTAGACCCATGACCATTTCACAAAGTAAATGGCCTCAGTCCAACTTCAAAAATCCTCAGTCTTGCCAGGAGTGGTGGCACATACCTTTAATCCCAGCACTTGGGAGTCAGAAGTAGGAGGCCACCCTAAGACTACATAGTGAATTCCAGGTCAGCCTGAGCTAGAGTGAGACCTTACCTTGGAAAACCAAAAAAAAAAAAAAAAAATCCTGAAGTTTAACACCGTTCAAAAGTCCAGTCTCATCTGAGATTCAAGAAGTCTCTTTTAACTTTTTACTGACAACTTCCATAAATATAAACAATATACCATGAACATAACCCCCTCCCATCACCCAACCTTTCCCCCTCCCAAATCAGCACTCCACTGAAGGCTCTCTTTCCAACTAGCCTCCTATTTTGATGTTACCAGTTTTCCCTCCTGTTATGCAGGACTTGTATAGGTTGTGTCAGGCACTGCGAGTGTCATGAATATCAAGGCCACTTTGTGTCGACAAGACAATATTTTGGTTCTTACATTTATTTATTTAGTTAGTTAGTTAGTTTTTCAAGGTAGGGTCTCACTCTAGCCCAAGCTGACCTGGAATTCACTCTGTTTTCTTAGGGTGGCCTCGAACTCATGGTGATCCTCCTACCTCTGCCTCCTGAGTGCTGGGATTAAAGGTGTGTACTACCACGCCCAGCTCTATTTATTTACTTATTTATTCATTTATTCATTTTGTTTTTTCGAGGTAGGGTCTTGCCCAGGTTGACCTGGAATTCACTATGTCGTCCCAGGGTGGCCTTGAACTCATGGTGATCCTCCTACTTCTGCCTCCCAGAGTGCTGGGATTAAAGGTATGCGCCACCACGCCAGTCTGGTTCTTAACATTCTTTCCACCACCTCTTCCTCACTGGTCCCTGAGCCTTGCAGAGTGTGATAGAGGTGTCCAGATAGTCTCTTAACTATGATCCCTATAAAATCAAGACACAAGTTACTTACTCCCAACACATGTGGCACAGAGTAAACATTCCCATTGCAAAAAGAAGTCATAACGAGAGAGACTAGACCAATGCAAGCTCAATAACCAGCAGGCAAATATCTGCAGTTCCAAGACTGACATCTGTAACCAGTGTACGCACGAACTTCTGATTCTCCTGCCTCCACTTCCCAAGTGCTGAGATCCACCACATCTGGGTTTTTATGAAGCTGAGACTTGAACTGCTTGATGCATACAAGGAAGTACTCTGAGCTACATTCCCCACCCGAAACACTTTCTAAAACATTCTGAAACCAAATTCTTGGTTTTATGTATTTCCTAGTTTGTAGTTAAATGTCCTTTGTCTTGAAAATGATGTTTTTACAAGTGGTTTCTTCAAAACAGGATCCAAACATGGTCCTAGTAAAAAACTGTGTGTGTGTGTGTGTGTGTGTGTGTGTGTGTGTGTGTGTGTGTGTGTGTCTGCTTTAAAACCCAAAACGGGATCATGGTACTCTGCCTCCTCAGCAATGTGCCCGAGAAGTTTCCATGTCAGTAAAAAACCAGGCCATTAGTCACTAACACCCACAGGAGTCCCTCACATGGAGGCGCCATGATATTTTAAACTTTTCCAGTTGTCTGTCTAGTACCAGTAATGCTGTAATTACTATTTGTTCCTATGAACTACTAAAGAAAAACGCCAAATGTAAATAATTTTCATCATGGGATAGCAGCTCGGAGTCCAACAAGTCCTTCTGGTTTTGGATATGGGCTCTAACATCTGAGAGCACTGGTGGGGCCCTCCAGCCCTTCCTCCCTCCTCACATCCTTCCTGAAGCCTTTGGGGCTGGCAGCTGAGCCAGCACTCTCAAGTCTCCCTGAGTTGTGGGTTGTAAGAAAAATATTTGGGAGTAGAAGGCAGGAGGAGCTCCAGGACCTGCAGGAGACCTGGCTGTGTTTACCCGGAAGGAAATACAAAGCATTCAGGCTCAAAGGGCTCCCTGGGGAGCTGCTGCTTCCAGCTTCCATTTCCTGCTACAAACAGGACGGGGCAGCTATCTATTGTCCTGTCTTGGCTCTGGTGTTTGGATTTCATTGTCCATCCATTCCTTTGCTGCTGGCTACAATTGTGATCTGGCCTTTAGTGTTCCAGAGTACACGGGTGGGTTGGCTTTCTGTTTTGTTTTTTTAGTCTCCCTACATCTGGGGAAAGGAAGTCTGGGCAGGTTTATTAATATTCTCACGTTTGCGTTGGGGCCCCACCCTTGGTGCTGTGTGGCTGCCACGCTGTGGTCAGTTGCTCTGCCTCGCTAGCCATTCACTAACTAAAGGCAACCTCATTTGAACCCTGGCTCCACTAAGGCTGTGGGAAATAAGGCAAAGTAAAAGACCAGCTGGTTTGCGGCCGGAAGTTTCTTCTTGGTTTGTGGCCTGAAGTTTCTTCTCTTATAAGGTCTCCCAGAAGACTGAATTTTGAATATAGGTTTCTTTGCCTTTGAAGAGAAGGTTTTGGTTTTTGGTTTTTGCTGTTGTGTTTTTGAGGGTCTCACTCCAGCCTAGGTAGACCTGAAACTCACTCTGTAGCCCAGGCTGGCCTCAAACTCACCACAAACCCCCTACCTCATCCTCCTGAGTGTTGACGCCCAGCTGAATAGAATTTTTTTAATTACAAAATTTCTTTTAACTAGATAAAAGAAACAAATTTGGGCTGGAGAGATGGCTTAGTGGTTAAGGCATTTGCCTGCAAAGCCAAAGGACTTTGGTTTGATTCTCCAGGACCCACATAAGCCAGATGCACAAGGTGGCGCATGCATCTGGAATTCGTTTGCAGTGGCTGGAGCCCCTGGCATGCCCGTTCTTTCTCATTCTACCTCTTTCTCTGCCTCTTTCTCTCTCTCTCAAATAAATAAATAAATAAATAAATTTTGTTGTTGTTGTAGTTTTTAGGTAGGGTCTCACTCTAGCTCAGGCTGACCTGGAATTCACTGTGTAGTCTCAGGGTGGCCTCGAACTCACAGCAATCCTCCTACCTCTGCCTCCTGAGTGCTGGGACTAAAGGCGTGCGCCATGCCAGGCCTTGTTTCTGTTTTTTTTTTTTTTTTTCGAGGTAGGGTCTCACTCCAGCTCAGGCTGACCTGGAACCTACTATGTATTCTCAGGATGGCCTCGAACTCACAGCGATCCTCCTACCTCTGCCTCCCCAGTGCTGGGATTAAAGACGTGCGCCACCACGCCCGGCCTTGTTTCTGTTTTTTTTAAAAAAATATTTTTTAGCTGGGCGTGGTGGCGCACGCCTTTAGTCCCAGCACTCAGGAGGCAGAGGTAGGAGGATTGCCATGAGTTTGAGGCCACCCTGAGACTACACAGTGAATTCCAGGTCAGCCTGAGCTGGAGTGATACCCTACCTCAGGAAAGAAAGAAGAAAGAAAGAAAGAAAGAGAGAGAGAGAGAGAGAGAGAGAGAGAGAGAGAGAGAGAAAGAAAGAAAGAAAGAAAGAAAGAAAGAAAGAAAGAAGAAACAAATTTTACAATAATTTTGTAGGTGACCTCTTGGAATGTAAAACACTTTTACAAAACCCTGTATTCATTCTAACTGGCCCAGAAGGACCCCAGAGGTTTGATTATAATGGATCTGGATGTCCCTATCTGAGCCATAAACCTTTCCTCGAGGAGATTGCTCTGGCCAAGGGGAAAATGTTCTGAAAGCTTGCTCCCTTCTTGGTCTCGAGAATGCAAAGCATCCATGCAGCGCACGGTTTCTGGCAGCTAGCGAGTGCCACACTGTTCAACGTCCTTTCGCCCGGGAACTGAACTGAGCTCATGTTGTTGAAGGAACATGATCTCCTTTAACATGTATCACTGGCCTAGAGGTCTCGCTGTGGAGAGGCTGCTGGCCACGAATCCCTTGGACACAGAGCCTGGGACATCAGCATACCACCCCCCACGGTCTGGGAGAGGAGTCTGAGTTAATAATGCAATGTTGACTCACTGAGCTGGGCAAGAGCGAAACATCCAAGGGAAAGTAATGAAATAAATGAAGGAGGAGAATGAGTGCTTGGCTGGAAGTAACTGGCCTTCTTCCATATCCTCTCAAAAAAAAAATTGCAACACCCTGAGACTACATAGTGAATTCCAGATCAGCTTGGGCTAGAGTGAGATCCTACCTCAAACCCCCCCCCAAAAAAAAAAAATTGGAGCTGGGCGTGGTGGCGCACGCTTTTAATCCCAGCACTCGGGAGGCAGAGGTAGGAGGATCACCATGAGTTCAAGGCCACCCTGAGACTACATAATGAATTCCGGGTCAGCCTGAACTAGAGTGAGACCCTACCTCGAAAAAAAAAAAAAAAAAAAAAAAAAAAGAGAAAAGTTCAAGGTTTTGGTTACTAGCATAAATCTTGTCCATTTAAATTTATTTATTTATTTATTTAAGACAGAGAAAGATAGAGAATGGGTGCACCACAGCCTCCACCCGCTGCAAACGAACTCCAAATGCACACCACCACCTTGTGCATCTGGCTTACGTGGGTCGTAGGGAATCGAACATGGCTCCTAAGCTCCTTTAACTTCTAAACCATCTGTCCAACCCCACTTAAAAAAATTTTATTTATTTATTTAATTTTATTTATTTGAGAGAAACAGGAGAGCGAGAGAGAGAATGGGTACACCCAGGCCTCTAGCCACTGCAGATGAACTCCAGACATATGTGCCACCTTGGGCATCTGGCTTACGTGGGTCCTGGGGGATTAAACCTGGGTCCTATAGCTTCTTTTTTTTTTAAATTATTTTTTATTGACAACTTTTATATTTACATACAAAAAAACCCACCTGATATTTCCCTCCCCCCCCTCCCCAGGGTTCTATAGCTTTGCAGGCAAGCGCCTTAACCATTAAGCCATCTCTCCAGCCCCCACTTTTTTTTTTTAGACAGGGTCTCATGTATCCAGGCTGGCCTTGCCTCGATATGCAGCCAAGGATAATCTTGAACCCTTAATCTTCCTGCCTCCACAGTGCTGAGATTTCAGGCATGTGCTACAATACTGAACCTTGGCCACATGGTGCTGGGCATTGAACCCAGAGCCTCATGCTGCTAGGCAAGCACTCTACTAACTGAGCTATATCCACAGCCCCACAGTTACTTTTATACATTAATTGCCTTCTGGTCCAAGCTGTGGAAATGTCTCCACTGAGCCTTCATTTGGTCCCGTTTTGATACCATAAGGTTAATGCAGATAAGTGCCAACTACATTGTCTTGTGTGCCATTCGCTGGTCTTTTTTTTTTTTTTTTTTTTTTTTTTTGGTTTTTCGAGGTAGGGTCTCACTCTGGTCCAGGCTGACCTGGAATTAACTATGTAGTCTCAGGGTGGCCTCGAACTCTCGGCGATCCTCCTACCTCTGCCTCCCAAGTGCTGGGATTAAAGGCGTGCGCCACCACGCCCGGCTCGCTGGTCATTTTGATTCAAGTATTTAAGTTAAATGTAAAATTCAAGTCCTCAGTCACACTAACCATGTGCCAAGTGCTTAACAGCTTCACGTGTGTGGTGATGCCATGTTGTTCCCATATAAAACACCCTTTTCATCCCAAAAGTTCTCTTGACAACCGTATAGATGCTTGTGTCAGGTTAAATGTACCCCGTCTCACAGTCCCCATACTAGGATTCCAGGTATGGGCGGGGTAGCCCTCACATGTGATCCCAGTGTTTGAGAAATTGAGGCAAGAGGATCTAGAATTTGAAGGCAGCTTGGGCTACCCAGTGAAACTGCAAAAACAAAATGAGAGTTGAGCATGGTGGTGCATGTCTGTAATCCCAGCACTTGGGAAGTGGATGCAGGAGGGTCAGGTGTTCAAGGCCAGCCTCAGCTATATAGTAAACATGGGGCTATCATGGGCTGTGTGAGACCCTGTTTCATTAAACTGAAAACACATGTACACACAAAAACAGAAACAGGACTGGAGAGATGGCTTAGCAGTTAAGGAAGTTGCCTGCGAAGCCTAAGGATGCATGTTCAACTCTCCAGATCCCACGTAAGTCAGACGTACAAGGTAACACAAGTGCACAAGGTTGCACCTGCACACAAGGTGGCACATGCATTTGGAGTTCAACTGTAGTGGCTGGAGGCCCTGAAGTGTCAATTCTCTCTCTCATTAAAAAAAAAAAAAAAAAAAAAAAAAGCTGGGCCCCATGGTGGTATAGGCCTGTAATCCCAGCAACTTGGAAATCTGAGGCAGAATGGAAAGGCCTTGGCTACAGAACAAGGTCAAGGCAAGCTGGACAACTGAGTGAAACCATATCTCAAAATTAAAAAAAAAAAAAGAGGGCTGGAGAGATGGCTTAGCGGTTAAGGCACTTGCCTGCAAAGCCAAGGACCCAGATTTGATTCTCTAGGTCCCATGTAAGCCAGATGCACAAGGTGGCACATGTGTCTGGAGTTCATTTGCAGTGGTTAGAGGCCCTGGCGTGTCCCATTTTCTCTCTTTCCTCCCTCTCTATGTCTCTGATAAATAAGTAAAAAAAAAAAAATAAAAAAAAAAATAAAAAAGAACTGGACATGGTGGCACACACCTTCAATCCCAGCACTTGAGAGGCAGAGGTAGGAGGATTGTCTTGAGTTCGAGGCCATTCTGAGATACAGAGTGAATTCCAGGTCAACCTGGGCTAGAGTGAGACCCTACCTTGAACCCCCCACCCCCCACAAAAAATCCAACCAGCAAAAATAAAAGCATGTACACACAACCCCATGCTTACTCTTGGAATGGAAGTGTGGGGATAGTGGTAGTTCCAATGGTGGTCCTTGGAACGTGCCACTTCCTGGTACTTGGACAGTGTAAATTCCTTCACTCATAACCCTGTACACCAATTGCCCACACACTGTTAAGGGCTGTGATGTAACCAAGAATGACAGCTTGCCAAAGGCCTTCTGACGCTTGACCTGATACTGTGCTCTGGGGTACAAAACTGAGGGACAGATAGCAACCTGATAGCTGCAAGTGGAGATAGCTCCCAGCCAACCGAGCCAACCAACCGCAGCAGTGAAGTGAGCTGACAATGAGGGATGATAAGCAGCTGCTAGAGGAGTGACGTAGTAGTCAGGAGGAGAGCTTAGAGGCAGAAGTGCTTCCCAGTAGATGAAGAGTCAGAGTTCGGGCCCCCTGAGACTGCTTAAAAGGTCAGTCTGGACCAGAGTGACCCTCAAAAAAAAAAAAAAAAAAAAAAAACCGGGTGTGGTGGCGCACATCTTAAATCCCAGCACTTGGGAGGCAGAAGTAGGAGGATCACTGTGTGTTCGAGGCCACTCTGAGAATACAGAGTGAATTCCAGGTCAGCCTGGACTAGAATGAAACCCTACCTCGAAAAAACAAAATAAATAAAAATAAATAAAGTTGATTTTTTTTTAGAAAAAAAAAAAACAAACTAACTAAGACTCAAACTGGGAGTGGTGGCACACGCCTTTAATCCCAGCACTTGGGAGGCAGAGATAGAAGAATTGCTACGAGTTTGAGGCCATCCTGAGATTACATAGTGAATTCTAGGTCAGTCTGGGCTAGAGCAAGACCCTACCTTGGAGGGAACAAAAACAACAACCCTAAGACTCAGGTAAAAACTATTCCAGGTAGCAGGACCAGCCCTAAGGCTTCCCAGGTGTTGGATTTAGGGCAAGTCAGGCCTTGAAAGCCTTACATTCCAGGTTTTACAATTTCACAGTTGTCCCCAAAGCAAAGCAGATTTGAAGGATAGTAACAAATGGAAATATGCACTTTAGCAAGCTTACCCTGACAGTTCATTGGGTAAAGGGTGGAAATCTGAAATTGGAAAACCAATTATCTGGGATGACTCAAAAGACACCATAATGCTGAGAAGTGGTGACAGAGGAGTGTTCAGCACTGCAACATCTCTATCATACCTTCCAAGGCTCAGGGTCCATTGCGGAAGAGGTGGTAGGAAGAATCTAAGAGCCAAAGGAAGAATGGACTGCTTACAATGCAAGCTTCCATACACAAAATGGCCTGGATATCCATGACTTCACAGTGCCTGACATTACTTACACAAGACCAGTACAACAGGAGGAAAAGATGATGACATTAAAATAAAAGAGAGACTGCCAGGCATGGGGGCGCATGCCTTTAATCCCAGCACTCAGCACAGAGGTAGGTCTCAAGGCCACCCTGAGACTACATAGTGCATTCCAGGTCAGCTTGCACTAGAGCAAGACCCTACATTGAATGGCAAAATAGCAATCAATCAATCAATAAGAGACTGATCGAGAGGGGGAGGGGATATGATAGAGAGTGGAGTTATGAAAGGGAAAGTGAACGGGAGGGAATTATCATGGTTTATTGTCTATAATTATGGAAGTTGTTGCCATGGATTCGAGGCCACCCTGAGACTACATAGTTAATTCCAGGTCAGCCTGAGTCAGAGTGAGACCCTATCTCGCAAAACCAAAAAATAATAATAATAATAATAAAAGTGAAAGAGTCAAACCAACACCATGACAGGCTTCAATAAAATATTTCCTAGCTAGGCCTAAGCTTCAGTTTTTCAAGAAGCCTGAACTAAATTCTGGGAGAACAGAACAAAGAACAAGTCATTCCCTGGAAGGTTTCAGGGATGTCTAAGGCCATTCCCCCTTTCTTGGCCCCAGCCAATCAGAAGTAAAAGAATGTGAGATATGCTTACTGGCCACTTAACTGGCCACCTTAGAAAATTTTACCTTGCCTAGAGCCCCCCTCCCTTAGCCCCCCTTAGCCCACACATGGGGAATTATAACCAGTCAGGAGTGCACAAGTACTATATCGTTCAAATTAGCCAATTATGTTACCCAGCAAGCTCTTCCCGGGGTCACCATTTAGTACAAATGGTGGACCCCGCATGCTGGACTTCTCTGCACAATAAACCTCTATGTTTTTACATGCTATATGAGTCTGAGTCTCCCTGCAGCGATTTTCGGACCCTAACAAAAAGGAAATAAAAAATTAAAAGCAGGGCTGGAGAGATGGCTTAGCAGTTAAAGCGTTTGCCTGCAAAGCCAAAGGACCCAGGTTCAATTTCCCAGGACCCATGTAATCCAGCTGCACAAGGGGGGCGCATGCATCTGGAGTTTGCAGTGGCTGGAGGCCCTGACATACCCATTCTCTCTTTCTCCTTCCCTCTCTCTCTCCCTGCCTATCTCTCTCTCTCAAATAAATAAAAAAAACAAAATGTTTTTGAAAAATTAAAAATAATTTCATGATTATTTTCGAGTTTAGGCAGACATACAGTAACTAGATTTTTAACAGCAGTGGGAAAAAAGATGATAAAAATGCAAGGAATGTTTAGGAAGGCATTCAAGAGCATGGGCTAACCATGAGTGCTAGGGAGAGCCAGGTGTGGTACTCATGCCTGTAATCCCAGCACTCAGGAGGACCGAGGCTAGGGGATCACTCTGAGTTCAAGACTAGCCTGAACTACGTAGTTCCATGCTGGCTTGAGCTACAGTATGTAATCTCTTGTCTCAAAAATAAATAACTAAGCAGGGCGTGGTGGCACATGTCTTTAATCCCGGCACTCAGAAGCTGTGGTAGGAGGATCACCAAGTTCAAGGCCAGTTTGAGACTACCGAGTGAGTTCAGGCCAGCCTAGGCTAGAGTGAGACCCTACCTTGGGGGAAAAAAGAAATAAAGAAAATAAAATGG
This sequence comes from Orientallactaga sibirica, assembly GCA_036365145.1. Lineage (NCBI taxonomy): Eukaryota > Metazoa > Chordata > Mammalia > Rodentia > Dipodidae > Orientallactaga > Orientallactaga sibirica. The sequence continues at coordinate 868,685 of JAEOAD010002855.1, read as the reverse complement.
CTGGAGAACTGCAGAGAGAGAGTAGGGGCTGGCACCATTAACAGGAAGTTGGGGTGGAAAGTCTGAGGCTTGGGTGTGGGAGGACGGGCAAGTAGACCAGTTAATATTTAGTATCAGGCACCTTACAAATGCTTGAAACATCCCAGTCCTTCCTTATTTACTGAGTATTTGGTCATTTTAAGCACTCTCCTTAAAAAACCCGTTGCTGGCCGGGCGTGGTGGCGCACGCCTTTAATCCCAGCACTCGGGAGGCAGAGGTAGGAGGATCGCCGAGAGTTTGAGACTACAGAGTTAATTCCAGGTCAGCCTGGACCAGAGTGAGACCCTCTACCTGATTTCATTATACCTCTTCCATTATCTTTCAAATCAGCACCCATATCCTTTCGTTTTGTTTGTTTCAAAGTAGGGTCTCACTCTAGCCCAGGTTGACCTGGAACTTGCTCTGTTGTCCCAGTTTGGCCTCCAACTCACAGTGATCCTGCTACCTCTGCCTCCCGAGTGAACACCCATATCTTACCCACTGTCACTTCTTTTTTGCAGGCCACACTAATTCCAAGCGTGTGACATGAACTGCCTCCCAGTCTTCATCTTGGCCTGGATTGCTTCCAATCCATTCTCCCATCACCGGGTAGTGAATCTTGAGTGGCTTTGCAGTGTGAGTGTGGATTTAGTTCAGTGGGAAAGCCCATCTTTAGCATATGCACAGCCTCAGTCAGAGATCTCCAGAACCTCAGGGAAAAAAAAAAAAAAAAAAAAAAAAAAAAGGGGGCTGGAGGGATGGCTTACTGATTAAGGCATTTGCCTGCAAAGCCAAAGGACCTTGGTTTGATTCCCCAGGACCCACATGTACCTGGAGTTCACTTGCAGTAGCTGGAGGCCCTGTGCGCCCATTCTCTCTGTCTCTCTCTCCCCCCTTTCTCTCTGTCAAATAAATAAATAAATAAATAAATAAATAAATAAATAAATTTTTTTTAAAGAGAGAAAAAGAATGGTCTTTGTGCTTCATCAGTAAATTCGACCAGTCTGTCTGGGGCAGCATGGATGAGTCCCAGCTCCTATGCCAGGTGGCCCACCAGGCTTGGGTGATGTTCTCATGGCATCCCTAGTCCATCTCCCTTCACTTGGTGGGGCTCCTCTGGATCAGTTGGGAGGAACGAGCTCTCCTGAGTTCCAAAATTCTCCAGCACCAAAAGCTATGTCCTGGCCTGGGAAGACCTTTCTGGGTCTGACTCACGCCTCCTCTCTCAGCCAGCTTTCCAGTCCTCTAAAAGCCACAGTGGGTAAGTGCCAGGCCTTTTCACTGCTCCGTGCTTTAGTTGCCTGTTTGTTCCCCTGAAGAATGCTAAGTGCTTAACCTACACAGCCCTCAACTGCCTTACCAATGTGATGAACATGCCATTACCTCCATTGTACAATCAAGGAAACAGAGACAAAAAGAGGTTTTGCCTAAGAGCACCACACTGATCCAGTGAGGTCCCAGCTCCACATCTGCAGCCACAGTGTGGACTTTTACTTTTGAGTGTATCATGTGCATGCATGTGTATAGGTGTGTGTGCCTGTGTGTGCCTGTGTGTGTGTGTGTGTGTATATATACTAGCATACCAGGGGCTGACATGCACTATCTTTCTCAATTGCCTCAATTGCTCTCCATCTATTATTTTTTTCTTTTCTTTTCTTTCTTTTCTCTTCTCTTTCTTTTCTTTTCTCTTCTCAATTCTTCTTTTTTCTTTTCTTTCTTTTTTTTTTTTTTTTTTTTTGAGGTAGGGTCTCACTCTAGCCCAGGCTGACCTGGTCCAGGTGGTGCACCGCCTCTAATCCCAGCACTCGGGAGGCAGAGGTAGGAGGAATGCCGTGAGTTCCAGGTCAGCCTGGAATTAATGTCTAATGAATTCATTAATTCACAAGTATCTTCTGAACTCTGCATCCTCCTCTCCCTCCTTCTGGAGGTCTTTATCTGGCTCTGGGCTTAGTGTTGATGACAAAGACTCGTGGAAATACACACACATACACACACACACCCCCCAGATCATTTTTCTCTTCCACTCTGTTCCAGAAGCCTTCGTGAATGATTTGTGTCATCCTTCTCCTAAAAATACTTGTGTTCAGGATGCTCCTGAGAGCACCTTGTGGGAAGCTTCCGGTTGGGTCCTGGAGGAAGAGCGGCTGTGGCTCAGCGCAAGTCTGAAGACCAGAGGGGCCAGGTGGGAGGAGAGAGGAGCCTGGGCTGCAGCGACTGCAGAGCCAGTGCTGCCCTCTGCTGGTGCCACAGAAGATGCACCCACACCCAGCCTGTTGCTTACTTCAGCCATGAAATTGTTGACAAGGGTATTTACCCAAAGTCACATAACTGGTTTGTAGCATGCATAGGGTTCCTGTAAAACCTGATGTACATAGATTTAGGTATGTGTAATAAACCATCCTCAAATTGCAATTTAGCCACTTCTATCTGCCTGTCTCTCTCTTTTTTTTTCCAGGTAGGGTTTCACTCTAGTCCAGGCTGACCTGGAATTCACTCTGTAGTCTCAGGGTGGCCTTGAACTCACGGCGATCCTCCTACCTCTGCCTCCCGAGTGCTGGGATTAGAGGCGTAAACCACTACACGGGGCTCTATCTCTCTTTTCTTTCAATATCAGCAAGCCCACTGAGGAGGGTCCCCTGCAGAGTGGGGGCGGGGATGAGGGAAAGGATAGTACCAACATGTGATCATAATAAAAAAAATGAATTAATTTTGTTTTTGTTTTTGTTTTTAGGGTCTCACTCTAGTTCAGGCTGACCTGGAGTTCACTATGTAGTCTCAGGGCAGCCCCAAACTCTCAGCGATCCTCCTACCTCTGCCTCCTGAGTGCTGGATTTAAAGACGTGCGCCACCATGCCCAGTGAAAAAAATGTTTTAACTTAAGCCAGGTGTGATGGTGCAGACCTTTTATCCCAGCACTCAAGAGACTTAGGTAGGAGGACTACCCTGGGTCTGAAGCCAGCCTGGAGCTACAGAATGAATTTCAGTTCACACAGGGGTTAAAAAAAAATGCTGCGCTGGAGAGATGGCTCAGCAGTTAAAGGGCCAGAGTAAGACCCTACCTCAAAAAAACAAAACAAAACAAAACAAAACAAAAAATAAAAAAAGGGAAAAGTTTTAACTAACACATAAAAATTGTACTTTCGGGGCTGGAGAGATGGCTTAGCGGTTAAGGCACATGCCTGTGAAACCTAAGGACCCCAGTTCAATTCTCCAGGTCCCACATAAGCCAGATGCACGTGGTGGTCTTCCAATCCATTCTCCATCACCTGGTAGTGAATCTTGAGTGGCTTTGCAGTGTGAGTGTGGATTTAGTTCAGTGGGAAAGCACATCTTTAGCATATGCACAGCCTCAGTCAGAGATCTCCAGAACCTCAGGAAAAAAAAAAAAAAAAAAAAAGAAAAAGGGGGGCTGGAGGGATGGCTTACTGATTAAGGCATTTGCCTGCAAAGCCAAAGGACCTTGGTTTGATTCCCCAGGACCCACATGTACCTGGAGTTCATTTCACGGTAGCTGGAGGCCCTGTGCGCCCATTCTCTCTGTCTCTCTCTCCCTTTCTTTCTCTCTGTCAAATAAATAAATAAATAAATAAATAAATAAATAAATAAATTTTTTTTTTAAAGAGAGAAAAGAATGGTCTTTGTGCTTCATCAGTAAATTAGACCAGTCTGTCTGGGGCAGCATGGATGAGTCCCAGCTCCTATGCCAGGTGGCCCACCAGGCTTGGGTGATGTTCTCATGGCATCCCTAGTCCATCTCCCTTCACTTGGTGGGGCTCCTCTGGATCAGTTGGGAGGAACGAGCTCTCCTGAGTTCCAAAATTCTCCAGCACCAAAAGCTATGTCCTGGCCTGGGAAGACCTTTCTGGGTCTGACTCACGCCTCCTCTCTCAGCCAGCTTTCCAGTCCTCTAAAAGCCACAGTGGGTAAGTGCCAGGCCTTTTCACTGCTCCGTGCTTTAGTTGCCTGTTTGTTCCCCTGAAGAATGCTGAGTGCTTAACCTACACAGCCCTCAACTGCCTTACCAATGTGATGAACATGCCATTACCTCCATTGTACAATCAAGAAACAGAGACAAAAAGAGGTTTTGCCTAAGAGAACACCACACTGATCCAGTGAGGTCCCAGGTCCACATCTGCAGCCACAGTGTGGACTTTTACTTTGAGTGTATCATGTGCATGCATGTGTATATAGGTGTGTGCCTGTGTGTGCCTGTGTGTGTGTGTGTGTGTATATACTAGCATACCAGGGGCTGACATGCACTATCTTTCTCAATTGCCTCAATTGCTCTCCATTTATTATTTTTTTCTTTTCTTTTCTTTCTTTTCTCTTCTTTTCTCTTCTCAATTCTTCTTTTTTCTTTTCTTTCTTTTTCTTTTTTTGTTTTTTGAGGTAGGGTCTCACTCTAGCCCAGGCTGACCTGGTCCAGGTGGTGCACCGCCTCTAATCCCAGCACTCGGGAGGCAGAGGTAGGAGGAATGCCGTGAGTTCAAGGCCACCCTGAGACTACACAGTGAATTCCAGGTCAGCCTGGAATTAATGTCTAATGAATTCATTAATTCACAAGTATCTTCTGAACTCTGCATCCTCCTCTCCCTCCTTCTGGAGGTCTTTCTCTGGCTCTGGGCTTAGTGTTGATGACAAAGACTCATGGAAATAAACACACACACACATACACACACACACACACACACACACACACACATCATTTCATTTCTTCCACTCTGTTCCAGAAGCCTTCGTGAATGATTTGTGTCATCCTTCTCCTAAAAATACTTGTGTTCAGGATGCTCCTGAGAGCACCTTGTGGGAAGCTTCCGGTTGGGTCCTGGAGGAAGAGCGGCTGTGGCTCAGCGCAAGTCTGAAGACCAGAGGGGCCAGGTGGGAGGAGAGAGGAGCCTGGGCTGCAGCGACTGCAGAGCCAGTGCTGCCCTCTGCTGGTGCCACAGAAGATGCACCCACACCCAGCCTGTTGCTTACTTCAGCCATGAAATTGTTGACAAGAGTATTTTCCCAAAGTCACATAACTGGTTTGTAGCATGCATAGGGTTCCTGTAAAACCTGATGTACATAGATTTAGGTATGTGTAATAAACCATCCTCAAATTGCAATTTAGCCACTTCTATCTGCCTCTCTCTCTCTTTTTTTTTCCAGGTAGGGTTTCACTCTAGTCCAGGCTGACCTGGAATTCACTCTGTAGTCTCAGGGTGGCCTTGAACTCACGGCGATCCTCCTACCTCTGCCTCCCGAGTGTTGGGATTAAAGGCGTAAACCACTACACGGGGCTCTATCTCTCTTTTCTTTCAATATCAGCAAGCCCACTGAGGAGGGTCCCCTGCAGAGTGAGGGCGGGGATGAGGGAAAGGATAGTACCAACATGTGACCATAATAAAAAAAATGAATTAATTTTGTTTTTGTTTTTGTTTTTAGGGTCTCATTCTAGTTCAGGCTGACCTGGAGTTCACTATGTAGTCTCAGGGCAGTCCCAAACTCTCAGCAATCCTCCTACCTCTGCCTCCTGAGTGCTGGATTTAAAGGCGTGCGCCACCATGCCCAGTGAAAAAAATGTTTTAACTTAAGCCAGGTGTGATGGTGCAGACCTTTTATCCCAGCACTCAAGAGACTTAGGTAGGAGGACTACCCTGGGTCTGAAGCCAGCCTGGAGCTACAGAATGAATTTCAGTTCACACAGGGGTTAAAAAAAAATGCTGGGCTGGAGAGATGGCTCAGCAGTTAATGGGCTAGAGTAAGACCCTACCTCAAAAAAACAAAACAAAACAAAACAAAAAGTAAAAAAGAGGGAAAAGTTTTAACTAACACATAAAAATTGTACTTTCGGGGCTGGAGAGATGGCATAGCGGTTAAGGCACATGCCTGTGAAACCTAAGGACCCCAGTTCAATTCTCCAGGTCCCACATAAGCCAGATGCACGTGGTGGTGCACGCGTCTGGAGTTTGTTTGCAGTGGCTGGAGGCCCTGGCGCACCCATTCTCACTCTTCCTCTCTCTCTGTCTTTAACAAATAAATAAATAAAAATAAAATATAAAAATAAAATATTTAATTAAAAATTGGTCAGCCTGGACCAGAGTGAGGCAAAAAAAAAAAAAAAAAAAAAAAATTGTACTTTCGAGACATGGTGCCACATGCTTTTATTTAGTTATTCATTTATTTGTTTGGTTTTTCAAGGCAGGATTTTGCTCCAGCCCAAACTGATCTGGAATTCACTATGTAGTTTCAGACTGGCCTTAAACTCATGGTGATCCTCCTACCTCTGCTACTCGAGTGCTGGGATCAAAGGCGTGCGCCACCATGCCCAGCACAGACTTTTAGTCCCAGCACTGAGGAGGCAGAGATAGAAGGATCACTGTGAGTTCTAGGCTAGCCTGGGACTACAGAGTGAGCTTCAGGTCAGCCTGGGCTAGAGTGAAGCCCTACCTTGAAAACAACAACAAAAATGATTCTTATTTATAGAAGAGTACGGTGTGGTTTTCAGGGTCGTATATACAATGTGTTATGATCAGACTGAGGATGTAGCTCAGTGACAGAGCCCTACCTAGCAAGTGTAAGGCTCTGGGCTTAATCCTAGTTCCAAACACACAGACAAAAAAATTATGTGTAATGATCAGATCAGGCTAATTGGTATATCTGTCACTCAAATATTTATTTATTTGTGCTAGGAATATTGAAAATCCTCTGTACTGACTATTTTGAACCATAGTTACCCTACTATGAAATATGAGGAACTATTCCTCCTGACCAGGAGTAATGGTTCAAGTCCGTAATTCCAGTACTTTAGACAGAAGCAAGAGAACTGCCACGAGTTCAAAACCATCCTGACTACATAGTGAGTTCCAGGTCAGTGTGGACTACAGAGCTACAGAGGATGAGGTAAAAGGATAGGTTGTTGCTATTCCTCCTGTCAAACTGTATCCCTGTACCTGCTACCCATTTTCTCTCCAGTACCCCTTCCCTCCCTTTTCCAGCTTCTGGTAATCATTCTGTAATCTACTTTGATGAGATCAACTTTGAAAAAATATTTTCTTTCTTTTTATTTTATTTTTATTTATTTGAGAGAGAAATAGTCAGAAAGAGGCAGACACAGAGAGAATGGATGTGCCAGGGCCTCCAGCCACTGCAAACGAACTCCAGATACACGTGTCACCTTGTGCATCTGGCTTATGTGGGTCCTGGTGGATTGAACTTGGGTCCTATGTCTTTGCAGGCAAACATCTTAACCAGTAAGCCATCTCTCCCACCCGTGATAGACTCTTTTAAACTTCCACATCTAACTGTTACAGTTAGCTCCACGTTGTAGGACAAACACTCCACCAAAAGCAGCTTATGGGAGAAAAGGGTTTATTTCAGGTTTACAAATCCAGGTTTACAAATCCAAACAGAGAGACCACGTCAAACAAGTGAATGCTGACACATCTTCGGTTCCAAGATCCACCCCCAATTAGAGCTCCTGCCACTCAAGTAACAGCCAACATTACAAGTTCCAGAGATCCACCCCACCCTGAGATTACATGCTCCCCAGCCTGCTAGGAGCCCTACCTCAAAAAAAAAAAAAAAAAAAATGACTGAGTCTATGGGGCCATGCATTGGAGCTATCACATGCACTAGTTGTCTTTCTGTGCCAATTTATTTTACTTAACACTTCCACCATGTTTCTGCAAATGACAGAATTTCTTTATTTTATTTTATTTGTTTTTTTGAGGTAGGATCTCACTCTAGCCCTAGCTGACCTGGAATTCACTCAGTAGTCTCAGGATAGCCTTGAACTCACAGAGATCCTCTTACCTCTGCCTCCCAAGTGCTGGGATTAAAGGTGCGTGCCACCATGCCCACCTTGAATTTCATCCTTTTATGGTTGAATGATATGTCATTATGTATATATAGCACATTTTCTGTATCCACTCACCTATTGATGGACACCTTGCTTGATTCCATACGAATAGTGTCCAGTGTCTTGTGATCAGTCCTCAGGGAATACCTCTGCCCTTCTGGTAAGGACCTGCTGATTCTGCCTATCTTCTCCACCCTTGCCTAGTCTTTACTTTGGCTTGGCCAGAAGCCAATAAAATGTGAAACTTGGGACTGGAGAAATGGCTTAGTGGTTAAGATGCTTGCCTGCAAAGCCAAAGGACCTAGCTAGGTTCAATTTCCCAGGACCCATGTAAGCCAGATGCACAAGGTGGCACATGCATCTGGAGTTTGTTTGCAGTGGCTGGAGGCCCTGGCATGCCCATTCTCTATCTGCCTCTCTATCTTAAATAAATAAATTAATTTTAAAAAAAAAAGTAGGAAAAAAAAAGATGGCTTAGCGGTTAAGATGCCTGCCTGCGAAGCCTAAGAATGCTTGTTGTTCGAATCTCCAGGTCCCATGTGTAGCCAGACAAAAAAGTGACAGAAGTGCACAATGTCGCACATGCGCGCAAGGGGACACACACATCTGGAGTTCGTTCACAGTGGCTAAAAAGGCCCTGGCGTGCCCATTCTCTCTCTCTTCCTCTCTCTCTCTCTCTCTCTCTCTCAAGTAAAAAAAAAAAAAGAAGTAGCTTAAAAAAAATGTGAAATCTTGGAAAGCAGATGTTTGACCAGATGGCTGGCCACTCCCACTCCACCCTTTTCCTGGAGGATTTGACCTCCTGGAATGCCAGTCATTTATATGGATTCCTTGGCAAGTGCTCTTCCTTCATCAGGGGCCAGGGCAGGCACAGGGAGCACCTGGAGGATGGACGGGAAGGAGCTGGTTACCATATGTGCATTTTGTTCTTTTTTTCTTAATATTTTTATTATTTATTTGCAAGCAGAGAGAGCAATAGACTAGAACCAGAGAGAATGGGCTTGCTAGGGCTGCTAGCCACTGCAAATGAATTCCAGATGCATGCACCGCCTTGACCTTTTGGCTTACATGAGTACTGGGGAATCGAACCTGGGTCCTTAGGCTTTGCAAGCAAGTGCCTTAACCACTAAGCCATCTCTCTAGCCCCTATACTTAAACTTGGTGTATGTGTGTGTGTGTTTTAAAACTGTTTATTTATTATCATTATTATTATTATTATTATTTTTGGTTTTGCAAGGTAGGGTCTCACTCTGGTTCAGGAATTAACTATGTAGTCTCAGGGTGGCCTTGAACTCTCAGCGATCCTCCTACCTCTGCCTCTTGAGTGCTGGGATTAAAGGCGTGCGCCACCACGCCTGGCTTAAAACTGTTTATTTTTATTTATTTATTTGAGAGCGACAGACAGAGAGAGAAAGAGGAGAGAGAGAAAGAGAGAATGGGCACACCAGGGCCTCCAGCCACTGCAAATGAACTCCAGATGCATGTGCTACCTTGTGTATCTGGCTTATGTGGATACTGGGGAATCGAGCCTTGAACTGGGGTCCTTAGGCTTCACAGGCAAGCGCTTAACCACTAAGCCATCACTCCAGCACCTAAATTGTTTTTTTATTGACAAATTCCATAATTATAGACAATAAACCATGATACTTCCTTCCTCTCCCCCACTTTCACCTTCACAACTCCACTCTCCACCATATTCCCTCCTCCTCTCAATCAGTCTCTCTTTTATTTTGATGTCATCAACTTTTCCTCCTATTATGATGGTCTTGTGTAGGTAGTGCCAGGCAGTGCAAGGTCATGGATATCCAGGCCAATTTGTGTCTAAACAATTGCATTGTAAGTAGTCCTATATTCCTTTGGCTCTTACATTCTTTCCTCCACCTCTTCTGCAATGGACCCTGGGCCTTGGAAGGTGTGCTAGAGATATTTAAGTGCTGAGCACTCCTCTGTCACTTCTCAGCACTATGGTGACTTTTGAGTCATCTCAATGGTCACCACCATCTGAAAAAAGAAGCTTTTTGTCTCAGTTAGGTTCCCATTGTTGGCAGAAAACACCTGACCAAGAGCAGATTGTGGGGAAAGAGGTTTATTTTGGCTTACAGACTTGAGGGGAAGCTCCATGATGGCAGGGGAAAATGATGGCAGGAGCAAGAGTGGACATCACCTCCTCACCAGCATCAGGTGGACAACAGCAACAGGAGAGTGTGCCAAACACTGGCAAGGGGAAACTGGCTATAACACCCACCCACCCCCACAACACACTGCCTCCTGGAGGCGTTAATTCCCAAATTTCCATTAGCTGGGAACCTAGCATTCAGAACACCTAAGTTTATGGGGGACACTTGAATCAAACTACCACACTTCTCTAACCAAAAGTGAGAGTAGCATTAATATATGCATACGAACATTATTTTTGAGACAAGCCCAATAGACTGGTCTTTTTTTCTTGTTTCAGTTTTTTGAAGTAGTGTTTTTCTGTAGTCCAGGCTGACCTGAAATGCACTATGTAGTCTCAGGGTGGCCTCAAACATGACAATCCTCCTACCTCTGCCTTCCAAGTGCTGGGATTAAAGGTGTGTGTCACCATGGCCAGATTTTTTTTTTTATGAGACAGAGAGAGAGAAAGAGAGAATTGGCACTCCAGGGCCTCCAGCCACTGTAATTAAACTCCAGACACATGCACCACCTTGTGTGCATGTGCAACCTTGCATGTGCATCCCCTTGTGCTTCTGGCTTATGTGGAATCTGGGGAGTCAAACATGGGTCCTTAGGCTTTGCACGCAAGCACTTTAACTGCTTAGCCATCTCTCCAACCCATGTGTATGGTTTTTAAGACAGGCTCTCATATATCCCAGGCTGTCCTTGAATTACAGCCAAAGCTACCCTTGAACTACTAATCTGCCTGCTTCCATCTCCCAAGTATTAGGATTATAGGCATGTGCAACCATGTATGGCTTAAATGTGTGTGTGTGTCTGTGTGTGTGTGTAGGGTACACATGTGTACACATGCATGTGGAGGACAGAGGATAACTTAGGTGTCATTCCTCAGGTGCACCATCCACCTTTTTGAGATAGAGGCTCTTACTGCCTGGAAGTAAGTGGACTGGCTGGCCAGTGAGCCCCGAGATCCACCCATCTCTGCCTCCCCAGTGTTGAGATTACAGATGGGTGCCACCACATCCAGCCTTTTTAATGTGGCTTCTGGGGATCAAACTCAGGTCCTCATGTGTGCAAAGCAGGCACTGTTGTGACTGAGCTATCTGCCCAGTCCAATTGTGTGTGTGTCTGTGTGTGTGTGTGTGTGCGTGTGTGTGTGTATACACGCACTCTTGCAGTGGCCAGAGCAGAGCATCAGGTAACCTGCTCCATTGCTTTACCATGGACTTAAAAATAATTTTTTAAAAATTATTCATATGCAGTGAGAGACTGAGAGAATGGACGCGTCAGGGCCTCTTGCTGTTGCAAGATGTACCCTTCGTGCATCTGGCCTTACGTAGGTACTGGGGAATCGAACCCTGACCAGCAGGCTGTGGTGGTTTGATTCAGGTGGCCCCCATAAACTTATGTGTTCTAAATACTAGGTCCCCAGCTGGTGGCAATTTTGAAATTGGATCCTCCTTGAGTGTATTTTGGGGGGCAGGCCTATAGGTGTTATAGCCAGTTTTCCCTTTCCAGTGTTTGGCCCACTCTCCTGTTGCTGTTGTCCGCCTGATGTTGGCCAAGAGGTAGAGTCCAGCCTTTGCTCATGCCATGTTTTCCCCTGTCATCACGGAGCTTCCCCTTGAGTCTGTAAACCAAAATAAACCCTTTCCTCCTACAAGTTTCTTTTGGTCAGGTGCTTTGTGCCAGCAACGTGAAGCTAACCACTGAGCCATCTCCCCAGCCCTTCCACACATTCTTTTTTCTTTTATTTATTTACATATATACATATGTATTTGTTTTTTCTAGGTACGATCTCGCTCTAGCTCAGGCTGACCTGGAATTCACTATGTAGTCTCAAGGTAGCCTTGAACTCATGGCAATCCTCCTACCTCTGCCTCCTGAGGGCTGGGATTAAAGGCGTGCACCACCATGCCCGGCTCATTATATATTTTTTTGAGGTAGGGTTTCACTCTAGCCCAGACTGACCTGGAATTCACTATGCAGGGTGGCCTCGAACTCTCAGCAATCTTCCTACCTCCTGAGTGCTGGGATTAAAGGCATGTGCCACGATGCCTGGCTCTCTGATCTTTTTTTTCTTTTAAATATTTATTTATTTGAGAGAGGAGGAGAGAAGGGAAAGGGAGAGAGAATGGACACACCAGGGCCTCTAGTCACTGCAAATGAACTGCAAACACATACTCTACTTTGTACATTTGGCTTTACATGGGTTCTGGGGAGTTGAACCTAGGCAATTAGGGCTTTGTAAGTAAGCACCTTTAACTGCTGAGCCATCTCTCCAGCCTGAGTTCTCTCATCTGTGCTACCCTTTGTGGGAGTAGGGTTACAGGTGCATGTTGCCCTGCCTAGCTGTTTACCTGGGATCTGGGGATGCAAACTCCTGCAGTTTCAGGCTCGCTCACACCTTCATACTTATGCATGAAGCACACTTAACTGCTGAGCCATCTCTCCAGCTCCAATTAAATTATTTAAAAAATATTTTATTATTTATTTTTATTTTTTTCAGAGAAAGAAAAAGAGGGAGAGAGAGAATGGGTGCACCAGGGCCTCCAGCTGTTTGCAAACGGCTCCAGACACATGCGCCACTTTGTGCATCTGGCTTACCTGGCTTATGTGGGTACTGGGGAATTGAACCTGGGCCCTTTGTCTTTGTAGACAAACACCATAAACGCTAAACCATCTCCACAGCTCCGAATTTTGGGGCCAGGTGTGATGGTGCATGCCTTTAATCCCAGCACTTGGGAGGCCGAGGTAGGAGGATTGCTGTGAGTTTGAGGCCACCCTGAGACTACATAGTGAATTCCAGGTCAGCCTGGGCTAGAGTGAGACCCTACTTTGAAAGAAAAACCAAAAAAAAAAAAAAAAAAAAAAAAAAAAAAGGGGGGGGGAATTTTGGTTCATGGTAAAATTGAACGGAAGGTACCAACAAGATTTCCATCTGCCTTCTGATCCAACACCAGCATAACCTCCATCATTTTCCCACTAGAATGGTACATTTGTTATAAAATAATGAACCAACAATGGATGCCTCATTATTACCTAAGGTCCCAGAGTTTTGTTATTGTTGTTTTTGGTTTTTGGTAGGTTTGGTTTTCTAGCCTAGGTTGACCTGGAATTAGTCTCATGTTGACCTCAAACTAACAGTGATCCTCCCACCTCAAGTGCTGGGATTAAAAGCATGTGCCACCATGCTGGGCAGGTCCAAAGTTTAATCAGGATTCTCTCTTGCTGCTGTGCATTCTATAGATTTGGACACATGTACAATGCCTTACCATGAACGCATCATACAGAGAGCATCTTCACGCCTTCAAAACCCTCTTTGCTCCTCCTATTCATCCCTTTCTCTCCCAGCCCCTGACAATTGCTTATCTCTTGTTGTCACCAGAGTCTAGTCTTTTCCAGAATATCTGAGTGTTGGAACCATTTAGCCCATGGTCTTTTTAGATTGCCTTGATTCACTTAATAGTACTTTTTTTTTTTTTTTTGATCACTTGGCAACTCATTTCTTTTAAGCATTGACTAATATTCCGTTGGCTAATGGGCCACAGTTTATTTATCTATTTCCACCTGCTGAAGGACAACCTGGCTGCTCTCATGTTTTGGCGACTATGAATAAAAGCTCCTATAAACATACATGAGCAAGGATGTAAGTTTTCAACTCCTAAGGGAAAATGCCAAAGAAGACAACATAATGCGATTGGGTTTAACTTTGCAGGAGACTTTGCCAATGTGGTCCTAAGGGCTTCTACCATCATGCATTCTCACTGGCATCCAAAAAATGCTCCTGTCTCCATGCGGTGTAGCGTTCACAGTGTTGTCAGTGTTCTGGGTGCAGCCATTCCAGTAGATGTGGTGTGCCTTAGTCTTTGAAGGAACTTGGAAGATGAACGATTAATCCCAGAAATCCTCACTCCCGAGCACTATCTACCTGTCAAATCACAACCACAGCCTGGTGCAGTGGCCAGTGCTTTTAATTCTAGCACTTGGGAGGCAGAGGTAGGAGGATCGCTGTGAGTTTGAGGCCAGCCTCAAAAACCCAAAAGACTAAAATAAAATAAAATAATAAAATAAAATAAAATAAAATAAAATAAAAATAAAAATAAAAATAAAAATCCAAGCTGGAGAGATGGCTTAGTGGTTCAGGTGCTTGCCTGCAAAGCCCAAGGACCCAAATTTGACTCTCCAGATCCCACATAAGCCAGAAGCACAAAGGTGAGGAAGGATAAGGTTGCACATGCCCACTAGGTGGCATTAGCACCTGGAGTTTGATTGTAGTGGCTGAGGCCCTGGCACACCAATTCTCTCTCTCTCTTTCTCTCTGTCGCACTCTCTCTCTTTCTCTAAAAAAATTTTAAGAAAAGTTTTGGTTAAGGTGTTTGTCTATGAAGCCTAAGGAGTTAGGTTCAATTCCCCAGGACCCACATAAGCCAGATGCACTAGATCGTGCATGCATCTGGAGTTCTTTTGCAGGGCTGGAGGCCCTGAAGCGCCAATTCTCTTTCTCTCTCTACCTGCTTCTCTCTCATGAATAAATAAATAAACAAACTGTTGCAGTCAGGTTTGCATTGCTGGCAGAAATCACCCGACTAAGAGCAGCTTGTGGGAAAAAAAGAGGTTTATTTTGGCTTATAGGCTCAAGGGGGAAGCTCCATGATGGCAGGAAAAACGATGGCATAAGCAGAGGGTGGACATCACTCTCTGGTCAACATAAGGTGGACAACAGCAACAGGAGAGTGTGCCAAACACTGGCAAGGGGAAGCTGGCTATAATACCCATAAGCCCGCCCCCAACAATACTCTGCCTCCAGGAGGTGTTAATTCCCAAGTTGCCATCAGCTGGGAACCTAGCATTCAGAACACTTGAAGTTTATGGGGGACACCTGAATCAAACCACCACATTCCGCCCCTGGCCCCCATAAACTGATTACCATACATGATGTAAAATGCAATGCATTCATGCAAATTTAAAAGTCCCCATAGTTTTTATCAATTCCAATGATGTTCATATGTCCCCATAATCCAAGGTCTTTTAACTGAGCCATAATACCAAAAATAATCCCCCCAAAAACCCATAATGGCACAGAATAAACATTCACACTGCAAAGGATGGCATTGGGCAAAGCAAAGAAATACTTAACCAATACAAGATTTTAAACAACCAGGGCAAACATCAAACTCTGTAATTCCAATCCAACAACTAGTCAGTGACAAATCTCCAAGTCTGATAATTCTAACCAGCAACAAGTGTCTGGAGTTCCAATTCCGCCCCTCCAGCTAGGCTACTCACAGTCCTGGAAAACTTCATCCAGGGCTGGCAGCTGTCTTTGGCAGCCATCTCATAGTCCCGGCATCTCCACTGGGTCTCCACTGCAACCCACGGTCCATCCTCATGGCCCCATGGGATCTCCATGCAGGCATCCAGCAAACCTGCTTCACACTGCCCATGGCCATTTCCAAAACACAAGACCGCGTTGCAAACTCAATGATCCTCTCTTTCCTGCATTTGTTATACTCCATAATACCAGGTAGGGTGCCAATTTGTTAATCCAGGGGGGAATAAATCAGACTTTGAAGAACAGGACACTCCTTCAGCATTCAGGCCCCTTCAAAAGGGTCTGCATTCTTCCTGTTGCCCCAGTGCAGGTCAGCTGGCCCAATCTCAAAGGTTGTAATCTCTCAATTGCAGCTGAACAGGTAGAGTTCACCCAAAGATTTCATTTTTTCTGTGCCATATCCCTCTGCTCACACCAGTTCATTTCTACGCAAAGCAACCCTGCACATCTTCTCAGGACAGGAAGCTTCTCACACAAACTGCTAGCCCAGTCCAAGTAAAGCTCTTTCTCACCCTCATAAGCTAAACCTCACAGTTCATAGTTCTTACTGCATTCAGGTCTTTCAGCTCTGACCAGAATAGTCCATTAAGCTGTACTTACAACACTGCAAGGTGTCTCTTAGGCCTAGGTTTCAAATCCTTCCACATTCCTCTTGAAAATCAGCTCCAAAAGGCCAAAGACACACAGTCAGGTGTCTAGCAGCAATCCCACTCCTCGGTACCACTTTACTGTTGCAGTCAGGTTTGCATTGCTGGCAGAAATCACCTGACTAAGAGCAGCTTGTGGGAAAAAAAAGAGGTTTATTTTGGCTTATAGGCTCAAGGGGAAAGCTCCATGATGGCAGGAAAAACGATGGCATGAGCAGAGGGTGGACATCACCCTCTGGTCAACATAAGGTGGACAACAGCAACAGGAGAGTGTGCCAAACACTGGCAAGGGGAAGCTGGCTATAATACCCATAAGCCCGCCCCCAACAATACTCTGCCTCCAGGAGGTGTTAATTCCCAAGTTGCCATCAGCTGGGAACCTAGCATTCAGAACACTTGAAGTTTATGGGGGACACCTGAATCAAACCACCACACAAACAAACAAATAAATAAATAATTCCCAACTACAGCAAGCCCTGGTGTTGCTGAGCTACAGGAAAGCTGAGTCCTTGGCTGCAGGTTCCCAAGGACACTCAGGTGAGCTGAAACTTGGACTTCTGGGCAGCTTGTTGGGAGCTGAGCATTAGGCCAGCCAAGATGGTGTGGGTAGAACCCTAGAGTACAGTCTTTTGATGCTCCAGTCAATGAATGCAACATGCAAACCAAAGATGTGAAACTCTAAATTGGGACTGTAACCTAGTTAATTAATATGACTAAAGTAACTGCAAGTATAGCACCTAAATGTGAAGGTGCACAACTATACATATACATATAAATATAAATGTAAATATAAATATATATTATTTGACAAAGAGAGAGAGAGGGAGGGAGAGTGGGAGATAATAGGCACACCAGGGCCTCCAGCCGCTGCAAATGAACTCCAGATGCATGTACACCACCTTGTGCATCTGGCTAACATGGGTCCTGGGGAATCGAACCTGAGTCCTTTGGCTTTGCAGGCAAGCACCTTAACCGTTAAGCCACCCCCCCAGCCCATAAATGTTTTTATTGTTTAGTGTCTATGTTTGTCATCTGTTGTGTGTTGTATATGGGTCTGTGTGGTGGCCCATGCTCTTGCCTACAGGGAGTGCACTGGCCTATGATTGCCTGAGACTGAGTTCAGTCCTGTAGTAATTTGATTATATGTCCCCTAATAGACTCAGGTGTTATTCAAATTGAGTTTGTAGCTTCTGCTCCTAGCAGGCAGACTACTGAAACAACAGGGAGGCTGCCCTGGGGGCAGCTCTGAATTCTAGCTTAAGATAGGCAGAGTGAGCTGTGCCTGGGTTCCCTGCTCTTTGTCTGTTAGTGTTTTTTGTTCTTGCTTATGGTGCTGCTGGTGGTTTTTCTTTTCTGCATGGATCTACGAAAGGGGGCCAGCTTGTTCCTCCATTACAGAACTTCCCCTGGATTTGTGAGCCTGAAATAAATCCCATTCCCCATAAACTGTGTGTGGTTTGGCAGTTCATCCCAGCAGTGTGAGCTGACTAGGACAAATCCCCAGGACCCAAATAAACAACTGGGTGTGGCCACATGCATCTGTAACATCAGGTCCATGGAGAGACCAGAGAATCCCCAGAGCTGGCAAAAACAAAATAAAACAAAACAAAAAACCAGGGCTGGAGACATGGCTTAGCAGTTAAGGTGTTTGCCTGCGAAGCCTAAGGACCCAGGTTTGATTCTCCAGGTCCCACATAAGCCAGATGCACAGGGTGGCACATGCATCTGCAGTCCGTTTGCAGTGGCTAGAAGCCTTAGTGTGCCCATTTTCTCTCTCTATGTCTCTAATATATATATATAAACAAGGCCAGGCATGGTGGCACATTCTTTTAATCCCAGCACTCGGGAGGCAGAGGTAGGAGGATCGCCATGAGTTCGAAGCCACCCTGAGACTACATAGTGACTTCTAGGTCAGCCTGGACTAGAGTGAAACCCTACCTCAAAAAACCCAAAAAATAAAATAAAATAAATTAATTAAACAAAATAGCAAGCTTAGGCTGGGCATGGTGGCACCCACCTTAGGCAAGTTCACCCCGCTGCAGGCAAACACATATGGGTACATATATGTACATATACCCCCTCCCTTATATACACACAAGCAAGAAAAAAAGAATTGTAGAAATATAAGGAACTGTTGTGATTAACGGAACCCTGCAGACTACAAAATCAACCAGCCAGCCAAGCAGTACATACTAGTGCAATAGTGACCCAGCATCTGTGGGTAACTAACTGTTCTCTGATTGGACATGAGGCCTGCTCAGTGGAGAAAACGCTCTTCTGGTACTGGAAATCATGTCAGAATCCCATGGTCTAGAAACTCATCAGACATCAGAGAGAAGCCCCCACTGTGGGATTGCACACCACAATCTCTCAAATAAATGCTCTCACTCTTGTTTGGAGAAACTGCTTTATTTTACAGATGACAGAAAAAAATGGAGGAGGCCAGGAGTGCTGGCGCATGCCTTTAATCCCAGCACTTGGGAGGCAGAGGTAGGAGGATCGCCATGAATTCGAGGCCACCCTGAGACTACATAGTGAATTCTAGGTCAACCTGGGCTAGGGTGAGACCCTACCTTGGAAAAACAAAACAAAACAGTAACAACACCAACAAAAATCAGGGCTTGGAGAGATGGCTTAGCACTTAAGGCGCTTGCCTGCAAAGCCTAAGGACCCAGGTTCGATTCCCCAGTACCCATATAAGCCAGCTGTACAAGGTGACCCATGCATCTGGAATCCATTTGCAGTGGCTAGAGGCCTTGGCATGCCCATTCTCTCTCTGCTTCCCTCTCAAATAAATAAATATTTTTTTTAAAAAAATGGAGGAGGCCGGGCATGGAGACACATGCCTTTAATCCCAGCACTCGGGAGGTAGAGGTAGGAGGATTGCTGAGAGTTCGAGGCCACCCTGAGACTGAGACTACATAGTGAATTCCAGGTCAGCCTGAGCTGGAGTGAGACCCTACCTCGAAAAACAAAAACAAACAAACAAAAAAACCAAAAAAAGGAGGAAAAGCCGGGTGTGGCGCATGCCTTTAATCCCAGCACTTGGGAGGCAGAGGTAGGAGGATCTCCGTGAGTTCGAGGCTACCCTGAGAATACATAGTGAATTCCAGGTCAGCCTGAGCTAGAGTGAGACCCTGTCTTGAAAAAACAAAAACAAAAACAAAACAAAAAAAAAAAGGAGGAGAACCAAGATCCATTGATAAAACAAGAAGATAGCCAACTGCCTACCGGAAGACAGGGCCCACGTCTACCACATCTGCGAGGGCCCAGGAGAAATTGCAGAGGAAGTGGTGACATGAACTCTGCTCTTACTGCTAGTCTGACAACCAGTTCCAGGGCAATGGTGACAGATGTTGTGTTCAGTCAGAACCTATCAAAGGCCAGGCATGGTGGCTCACGCCTTTAATCCCAGCATTTAGGAGACAGAGGTAGGAGGATTGCCATGAGTTCAAGGCCACCCTGAGACTACATAGTGAATTCTAGGTCAGCTTGTGCTAGAGCGAAACCCTACCTCAAAAAAAAAAAAAAAAAAAAAAAAAAGGGGCTGAAGCAATGGCTTAGCAGTTAAGGCATTTGCCTGCGAAGCCAAAGGATCCTGGTTTGATTCTCCAGGACCCATGTAAGTCAGATGCACGAGGGACACATGCATCTGGAGTTCATTTGCAATGGCTGGAGGCTTTGGCATGCCCATTCTCTCTCCGTCTGCCTCTCTTCTCTCTCTCTCTCTCTGCTTACAAATAAATAAATAAAATTGAAAAAATCTTTAAAAAATAAAAATAAAAAAGTATAAGTATATATAATGTAAAATGTAATGTTCTAGCCATTTTAAAAATATTTTATTTATTTATTTGCAGGTGCAGATATACAAAGCACGAGAGAGTGTATGTGCATGCCAGGGCCTCTAGTCACTGCAAATAAACTCTAGATGCATGCACCATTTTGTGTATCTGGCTTTATGTGCGTACTGGGGAATTGAACTCTAGTTATTGGGCTTGCATTATGTTTGCATACAGGCAAATGCCTTAGCTGCTGAGTCATCATTCCAGCCCAGCATTTCTCTCTCTCTCTCAAACAAACAAACAAATAAATAATATTTAAAACTAAAACTAGGCTGGAGAGATGGCTCAGCAGTTAAGGCACTTGTCAGCAAAGCCTAATAATGTGGGTTCGATTCCCCAGAACCCACATAAATCCAGATAGATGCACAAAGTGGTGCATGCATCTGAAATTTGTTTGCAGAGGTTAGAGGACCTGGTGCACCCATTCATTTTGTCTTTCTGTACTTGTAAACAAATAAAAAAAATTCTTTAAAACCCTAAAAGCAATAAATTGGTGCGCTTGGCAGTTGTTGAAGCATTTTGGAGCACATAGAATTTTGTTGTGGGTCCTCAGTGCCAGGCATGGAGCCGAAGAATTTGATATTTGCTCTGTGATCTTCAATCTTGCATTGGTCCAGTCTCCAAAGTTTACTCTGTGCCACTGTGTATTGTAAGCATTTACCTTGTGTGTGGTTTTAAAGGCTCACAGTTAAGGAACTGTCTTGAGCCGGGCATGGTGGCACACACCTTTAGTCCCAAACTTGGGAGGCAGAGGTAGGAGGATTGCTGTAAGTTCAAGGTTAGCCTGAGACTACATAGTGAATTCTAGGTCAGCATGGGCTAGAGTGAGACCCTACCTTGAGAAAAGCAAGCAAAAAAACAAAGAAAAAAAAGAACCTTTTTTTTTTTTTTTTTTTTTTTTTTTCAAGGCAGGGTCTCGCTCTAGCCCAGGCTGACCTGCAATTCACTATGTAGTCTCAGGGTGGCCCTGAATTTAGGACGATCCTCCTACCTCTGCTTCCCAAGGGCTGGGATTAAAGGCATGTGCCACCGTTTTTGTTTTTGTTTTTTTTGAGGTAGGGTCTCGAGCTAGCCCAGGCTGACCTAGAATTCACTATGTAGTCTCAGGCTGACCTTGAACTCATAGCAATTCTCCTACCTCTGTCTCCCAAGTGCTGGGATTAAAGCCATGCTCCACCACGGCAGGCAACAAACTGTTTTTAGTTTCAGATGAGACTTTTGGACTTTGAATAGAATCAGGACTGGTAGAGAGTATGGGGACTTTTTGTAAAAATATTTTAAAACTTTTTTGTAATTTTTTATGGGGGTGGGGTAAAGAATTGGCATGCCAAAGCCTGCAGCCACTGCAATTGAACTCCAGATGCATATGCCACCTTGGGTGCATGGGTGACCTTGCACGCTTGTGTCACTTTGTGCATCAGGTGGGACCTGGAGGGTCAAACATGGGCCCTTAGGCTTCACAGGCAAGCACCTTAACAGCTAAGCCATCTCTCCAGCCCAAAATAATGTTTTCATTTATTGGCAAGCTAAGAGAAAGATTGAGAGAGACAGACTACAGGCATTCTAGGGCTTCTTGCCACTGCAAATGAACTCCTGACGCATGTGCATCTGGCTTTATGTGGGAATTGAACACCAGTGGCAGACATTGCAAGCAAGCACCTTTAACTGCTGAGTCATTCCCCAGCCCTATGGGGACTTTTGAAGTTGGACTGAGTGCGTTTTGCATCATGAGATGATCATGAGATGCAGTGATTTGAATAAGGCACACCCCATAGGCTCATATATGTTTTGAATACTTGATCCCCAGCTGGTGGCAACTGGGAAAATTGTAGAGCCTTTGTGAAGTGGAGAAGCTTGCTGGAGGAAGTGTGTCTCTGCGGGTGGGCTTTGGGATAATACAGCCCAGCTCCAAACCCAGTACTGGAAACACTTCCTCCCGGCTGATGTGACAAGATGCGGGACCCTGTCTTGCTCACACATGCTCTCCTCACCATGAAGAAAACCCTTTCCTCCCATAAACTGCTTCAGGTATTTTGTCCCAGCAAAAGAAGGAAGTTCAACCAAGGTCTTTCACAAAGCCTTACAAAACTAGCATATGAAAAAGACTAGTTGGCAAAGAAAAAGGGTTGACCCCCGCACTGCCCCCTCGCCCGCCTCGCCCAGCTGAGGCCAACTCAAACCAGCTAGCATGCCGCTGGTGCAGATGCAGAGGCTCTCCACGGTGCCTGCAGGTGACCTCTGGCTCTTTAGTTATGATACTAAAATGCACATCTCTGGGCAGAGATTGAAGATTCTAGTCAGACGTGTGACACATGAAGTTGTATGTAGAACTACATGTAGCACACCATGTGCAGAAAAGCCTATGTTATGTGACATGAAAGCCTCAATCCTTTGTGCACTACTGCTGTTTGAGCTTCTGAACTTTTCTTTGATTCTGTCCAGTTTCTCCCCATTCAGGAGAAAGAGATCTCAATCTCTCCCCTGCTGTTTTTTTTCAAGGTAGGGTCCACAAGGCCAGGCTACCTGGAAAGCACTCTGTAGTCCCAGGCTGGCTTCCAACTCACAGTGATCCTCTTATCTCTGCCTCCTGAGTGCTGGGATTAAAGGTGTGTGTCACCACACCTGGCTTTATTTTTACCTTTATTTACTTGAGAGAGAGAGAGAGTGTGTGTGTGTGTGGGGGGGCATGCCAGGGCCTCTAGCCACTGTGAATAAACTCTGTGCATCTGGCTTATGTGGGTCCTGGAGAAATGAACCTGGGTCCTTTGGCTTTGCAGGCAAGTGCCTTAACTGCTAAGCCATCTCTCCATCCTTCTTCTTCTTTTTTGAGGTAGGGTCTTGCTCTAGCCCAGGCTGACCTGGAACACATTCTGTAGTTCCTGGCTGGCCTTGAACTAACAATGATCCTCCTACCTCTGCCTCCTGAGTACTGCGATTAAAGTCATGTGTCACCACACCTGGCTTTCTCTCTCTCTCTCTTTTGCCATGGCACATGTATACCCACACACATAGCAAAAGAGCACCAGTCCTCACCTTACACCTTGTTTCAGGTGTGTTCTTTCTCTCTCTCTTTTTTTCATGGTAGGGTCTCCCTCCAGCTCAGGCTGACCTACAATTCACCATGTAGTTCCAGGCTGGCCCTGAACTAACTGTGATCCTCCTACCTCAGCCTCCTGAGTGCTGGGGCTAAAGGTGTGCATCATCACACCTAGTTTAATATTCTCTCTCTCTCTCTTTTTTTTGGTTTTGCAAGGTAGGGTCTCACTCTGGTCCAGGCTGACCTGGAATTAACTATGTAGCCTCAGGGTGGCCTCGAACTCTCAGCGATCCTCCTATCTCTGCCTCCCGAGTGCTGGGATTAAAGGCGTGCGCCACCACGCCCGGCTAATGTTCTCTCTTTTTCTTCAGCACTCCTTTTGCCATGCCCACAAACTTCAGGATTTTCCTGTCTCTGTCTCCTGAATTATAGATGCTTGTGCTACTCTTTCCATGAGTTCTTGGGATCTGTGCTTGGGTCATCAGACTTGCCCAGCAAATGCTTTATTTACCTTACTGAGCCATCTCCCCAGCTCTGGGAAGTGTACTATCTCTTCTTATGTGTGTATGTATGCATGGTTGTGTGTGTATGTATGTATGTATGTATGCATGCATGTATGTATGTATGTATGGCATTTGTAGAGGACAGAGGACAGCCTCGGGGTGTCTATGTTCCACCTTCTTTGAGACAGGGTCTCTTGCTGCTACAAACGAACAAGCTTTAGATTCTCCTAGATCTGCCTCCCAGTGTCCAGTCTCATGAGCCACTTTGCATCTGGCTTTAAGTGGGTGCTGGGGTATTGAACCTAGGCCAGCAGCCTTTGCACGTAAGCACCTTTAACTGCTAAACCATCTCCCTCGCCTCCTACTACCTTACCTGCCTCTTAATGAACTCTCTGCTTCTGCTGCAAGTACATGGTTTTGCTTAATCCTTTGTTGAGAGACACAAGAATCTGGAAGCCCTGGGGCGGTCCCTCCAACCCCCAAAAACCGCCAATATCAATATGATGGAATTTTTCATGGGCCAAGTCACACAAGTCAAGCTGAACAACAGGCCACAAAGGCAAAGGCAGCTTGGATAAAGTTAAAGAAAGTAAACTGCCGACCCTTTTTGACCCACTAGAAAGAAAACATCTGTGTCTGTCCTAGATCGGGCATGGAGGGGTATCCAGGAAGCTGGAGGGTACTGGCGATGCCGAAGTCAATAACAGCTCGTCACAAAGAAGGATTCGCACTGAGATCTTTGTTCTCTTGCACCAATTATCAGAAAGGATTGTCCAGTATATTAACTTTCATGAGGAACTTGTTTCTTTGCACATCCTGAATGGTTACATTGCCCAATAAAATGTCATTCCATGTGGGAAGACTCAAGACTGTATTTACCCACTGGTCTTCTGCTGCTGTTGTCTCAGAGCTTGAATACCACCAGTCCTGAAGGAAAGAGAGAGAACGAAAGGTAAATCAGCACTCTTTTTTTTTCCTCGTTTTTTTGAGGTAGGGTCTTACTCTAGCCCAGTCTGACCTGGAGTTTACCCTGTACTCCCAGGCTGGATCAATCAGCACTCTTTGACATGTATAAGTGACATGGACCCAACTCCAGAAATGGTAAGATGACCCTGAGCTTTCATTGATTTATTTTATTTTATTTTATTTTATTTTATTTTATTTATTTATTTATTTATTTATTTTGGTTTTTCGAGGTAGGGTTTCACTCTGGTCCAGGCTGACCTGGAATTAACTATGTAGTCTCAGGGTGGCCTCGAACTCACGGCAATCCTCCTACCTCTGCCTCCCAAGTGCTGGGATTAAAGGCGTGCGCCACCACGCCCGGCTTTGTTTTGTTGGTTTAGACAAGGTCTCACTATGTACTTGCTGGGTATGGAATTCACTATGTACACCAGGTCAGCTTTGAACATAGGGTACTACTCCTGCCTCTGTCCTGAGACTATGGAGGTGTATGCTACCATACTTGGCTCCTTTGACCTTTTTTTTTTTTTTTTTTAAAAGTTTATTTATTTATTTGAGAGAGTCAGAGAGAATGGGCATGCCAGGGCCTCCAGCCACTGCAAATGAACTCCAGATGCATGCACCACCTTGTGCATCTGGCTTACGTGGGTCCTGGGGAATTGAACCAGAGTCCTTTGGCTTTGCGGGCAAATGCCTTAATCACTAAGCCATCCCTCCAGCCCTAAAAATAGATCTCTATTGCTTTATTTTTGGGGTGTGTGTGTTGTATGTATGGTGTGTAAATGTGGTTTGTGTTACATGTGTGTGCAGATGTGTCTGCCCCATGCACACATGTTCAGGCCAAAGGAATACACTGGGTGTCTTCCTCTATTGCTCTTCCGCTTTATTTTCCGGAAGCAGAGTCTTCACTGAACTCTCTTTGTGTATGCTTATTATTACTGTTATTGACAAGATGTTTCGTATGGATCAGCATGTGTTCTTCCCTGCCCCCACTCCGTTGGGGACGCTCCTCAGTGGGGTGGCAGTTCCATGGAGTTGTGGTTTATGTGTTGTGGGAGCAGCAGTCAGTTATTTTTGAGGGACAGCCCGCCCCCTCCTTCCCCAAAATTCCCTGAGCCAAGGTGGGTGAGTTTTAAGTCTACTTCAGTGGTGAGCTCTTAGGAGCCTCTGGGTCTCTGCTTTGGTGTCCTCAGGGCCTGCCTTCTACACCTTGGTGCTGATTATCAGGTTCAGCATGGAAGCAGCACTCTTGCTCTTCTCCCCATTCCTCTGTGGATTCAGCTGTGGCTTGGCTGAAGTTTGAGGGGTAGTTTATCTCCTTCGGTCTCACTATCTTTGGGACCAGGAAAGTGAGTTGAACTCTTTTTTTTTTTTTTTTTGTAAATTTTAAGCTGGGTGTGGTGGTGCATACCTTTAATCCCAGCACTCAGGAGGCAGAGGTAGGAAGATCACCATGAGTTCAAGGCCACCTGAGATTACATAGTGAATTCCAGGTCAGCCTGGGCTAGAGTGAGACCCTACCTCAAAAACAACAACAAAAAATTTTCAAATGTGTAATTTATTTATTTAAGAGAGAGAAAGATGCAGACATATATATATATATATATATAGAGAGAGAGAGAGAGAGAGAATGGGCATGCCAGGGCCTCTGCAAAGAAACTCCAGACGCATGAGCCATAAGGTGGGAAGGGGTACTCCCCTGCTCTGCCCCACACACGGACTGACTGATTCATATTTATAACCAGGTTCCCAGTTTATGGAGATTTGGGAATTAACGCCTCCTGGAGGCAGTGTATTGTTGGGGGCAGGCTTATGGGTGTTATAGCCAGTTTCCCCTTGCCAGTGTTTGGCACACTCTCCTGTTGCTGTTGTCCACCTGATGTTGGCCAGGGGGTGATGTCCACCCTCTGCTCATGCCATTGTTCCCCTCGCCATCATGGACTTCCCCTCAAGTCTGTAAACCAAAATAAACCCTTTGTCCCACAAGCTGCTCTTGGTTGGGTGATTTCTGCCAGCAACAGGAACCTGACTGCAACATAACCCCAAGGCGAATATCAATAACCCCACTGAGGAAGGCCCTCAGTGGAATGGTGGTGAGGAGAGGGAACGGAAGAGTCTAACCTGATGGGAATATGACCGACATACAATATGTTCATACAGCAAAGTTCGTAATTAATAAAAAAAAAGAAAACGCAAGCTTTCCAAGTTAATGATTCAAACACTGACTAGATTAATCTTCTCCCAAGTGCTCTGATAAGAATCTATTCAAGCCATGTGTGGTGGTGCACGCCTTTAATCCCGGCAGTTAGGAGGCCAAGGTAGGAGGGATTAATGTACAGAAGGCCCTTTGTGCTGGGAAATTTTGTTTAACCTTCTCTAGGTGATTATATCCCAGCCCTCTTCCATAACTGTCACTTCTTTATTTTTTTCCAGGTAGGTTCTCACCTTATCCAGGCTGACCTGGAACTCACTCTGTAACAGTCTCAGGCTGGCCTGGAACACACAGTGATCCTCCTACCTCTGCTAATAAATTCCTATCAGGGCCTTTTCCTGATTCATAATTTCAATCCACTCAGGAGACTTGGTCTTCTTAAAACCCTAACCACTGAACCTTGCCAACTTTCATGGTCCAGACCTCCAACTGGCCCTCCTTACTACTCCCAGCATTGCTATGCATTCAAGTCTCAGCTCTTAGATTTACCTTTCCAGGTAAAACCAGCTCTTGGACCACAAGGACAGCACACCATCATGCCTAAATAAGAGACAGGCTCAAGTCTTGAGCCTAACGCAGAAGAACCATGGTCACTCCATAGGTTGGCCTGTCCTGTAACTCCCAGCGAAACTCGAACTCCTATTTTAAATTGTTTTTTCTTAATATTTTATTTATGTATGTATGTATGTATGTATGTATGTATATATTTGACAGAGAGAGAGGGGGAGAGAGAGAGAGAGAAAATGGGCGCACCAGGGCCTCCACCCGCTGAAAATGAACTCCAGAGGTGTGTGTCCCCTTGTGCATCTGGCTAATGTGGGTCCTGGGGAATTGAACCTGGGTCCTTTGGCTTTGCAGGCAAATGCCTTAACTGCTAAGCCATCCCTCCAGCCCAAACTCTTATTTAACAAAATATCCCTTCAGGTAATTTTGACTAAACTTTCTCTTTGGCAATACCACTCAGATATTCAAATTCCTGACCCACTAGACTTCTTAACTGACTGTTGGTTACAGGAGAATTTATAGAGTTCACCCTATTTGAAATCAAGTTCTTCACTATTGTCCTTTGAATTGTCCTCTACTTTGATAGATAACATGAATCTTCCCCCGTTTTAGCCCCTCTTTTTACTTCACTTTGCCTGTTCGATACCAATTAAAGAGCCTTTTATCTCAAAGCACTTGGAGTGCACTGTCAATCTCACTTGCTTATGAGCTCAACACCACCCTGGCCCACGACTGCTGGCCATGTCTTTCTCTTTCCATATCTGCACACACAGCTATTCTTGCCCTCCCTGTGCTGGCTTGGGGGAATTCATAGGCATCACTTTTGTGGTTGGACAGACACCACTACTGGGACAGATCCCCCAAAACTGTACAACACATATATTCAAAACATTTCTAGAATTTCCAAACTGATGACTAACAGGATCCCTCCTTCACTGAGCCCCTCACTATGCACACCTTCTTAGAGCAAGCCCCACTTTGCCTTACAAGACAGCTTTGCCACAGAAGCATTCCAGAGGCGCAACTCAACTTTTCTCTATGCAGTCTCTCCATTACTAATAGTTCTGCCTCTAATCTCCTCTCCTGTCAGGTTGACTACTCAGTCTCATCCACTGAAAATGGTAAGCTGTCAGCTCTTGTGTTTCCTGGACTCTATATCTACATCCCTATCCCAAGGATCAGATCCCACTGGGTCCCGGTATGATTGGAGGGTGCCCAAGCTCACTTACCAGCCTTTCCCAGTGGAAGAGCTACACAAATCTGTAAAAAGATCCTTTCCCTATGTAACACATCCTCTTTTTAAAATTTAATTTAAAAAATATTTTATTTATTTGCAAGCAGAGAGAGAGAGAGAGAGAGAGAGAGAGGGAATCAGTGTGCCAGAGACTCTAGCCACTGCAAACAAGATGTATATGCCACCTTGTGCATCTGGCTTTACATGAGTACTGGAGAATGGAACTCAGGTCATTAGGCTCTGCAGGCAAGTGCCTTAACTGCTGAGCTGTCTCTCCAGCATTGACATCCTCTTTTTATCATCTTGACACACACAAACACTTCCTGTTCCTCTGAAATGTTTAAAACCCTACCTTGCAATAAGAACAGCCTTAGTGAGCACTCTCTGGGAAAACAAACTCAATTTTTTCCCCTCTACCTCAACACTTCTCTATTCAAATAGGATATCTTCTTCTATAGCCCCTGAGCCTCCATCTGTCTCTCCACCCACTGGACTGAAACTTGTACCCAATACACCTATCCCCAAATGCACATTTGGCTTCCAACAAGAACTCTCCCACCCCCTTTAATTACCCATGCATATGGAGAAAGAATCCTTCTAGCTGGGCTGGGAGTGATGGCACATGCCTTTAATCCCAGCACTTGGGAGGCAGAGGTAGGAGGATCAAGGTGAGTTTGAGGCCACCCTGAGACTACATAGTGAATTCCAAATCAGCCTGAGCTAGAATGAGACCCTACATCTTAAACAAAAACAAAAGAATCCTTTTTTTTTTTTTTTTTTTTGGAGAGAGACACAGACAGAGAGAGAGGGAGAGGGAGACAGATAGAGAATGGGCGCGCCAGCAGTCTCTCAGCTGCTGTGAACGAAATCCAGATACATGCGCCCCCTTCTGGGCAAGTGCGGCATTGCACCCTTGCCTCACTTTGCATCTGGCTAAACGTGAGACCTGGAGATTGGAACCGGGTTCTTAGGCTTAGCAGGCAGGTGCCTTAACCGCTAAGCATCTCTCCAGCCCAAAGGATCCTTCTTATTCCCCTTCACTAGCCCCAGGAATAAAAACAGGTGCTGGAACAGGAGTATATAATTAAAATCTCTCTCGCTGCCTTTCTCTCTCTCTTTGTCTCTCTCTCTCTTTCTGTCTGGAAAGTAGCCTTTCGGGACTTCCTCCAGAGGGGAGTCATTCCCCACCACAGCTTGCTGACTGCTGGTACATACCTTGTTCATACCCAGCCAGGATTTCTCCACCATATTCCCCTGCATTTCAGAGATGTACAAGGCTTTGTTCAGGAAGGTGACACAATTCTTTCCATCTCCCAGTAACACGTAGACATAGGCCATCAGGTGGTAGAGCCGTGGGTAAAATACAGGGCCAGTTGTACTTTGTTCCACAAGACTCCCTAGATTCTAGAGAAGACAAACAAAAAATCAGTATAATCGGAATCAGAAAAAAAGTCCCAGGCTGGAGAGATGGCTTAGTGGTTAAGGTGTTTGCCTGCAAAGCCAAAGGATCCTGGTTCAATTCTTCAGGACCCGCGTGAGCCAGATGCACAAGGGGGTGCATGTGTCTGTAGTTCGTTTGCAGTGGCTAGAGGCCCTGACATGCCCATTCTTTCCCCCCCCCGCTCTTTCTCTCTCTCAAATAAATAATATATACATATATATATTTAAAAGTCCCTGATTGCACAGATGGTTTGGGTATACTTTAAGGATATAAGCAGCTGGGCGTGGTGGTGCATGCTTATAGTCCCAGCACTCGGGAGGCAGAGCCAGGATTGCCATGAGTTCGAGGCCAGCATAAGAATACATAGTGAATTCCAGGTCAGCCTGGGGCTAGAGTGAGACCCTACCTAGAAAATAAAAAGAAGGGATATAAGCAGCCAAGTAAAGCAGTGTATTACATGAACACATGTGGTAAATACTGGTAATAAAATGACAAATGTCAGGTGGGCCAGGAATGCCAAATAAGAGACCTCATCAATTCTTCTCTGCACAACACTACAATAAAAAAACAAAAATAGGAGCTACCTGGGCATGGTGATGCACGCCTTTAATACTGGTCTTAAAGGTATTAAAGGTAGGAGGATCATAGAGAGTTCGAGGCCACCCTGAGACTACATAGTGAATTCAGGTCAGCCTGAGCCAGAGTGAAACCCCACCTCAAAAAACCAAAACACACACACACACACACACACAAAAGCAAGCAAACAAACAAACAAACAAACAAAAAAAAAAAACAGGAGCTGAGAGATGGCTCAGATTTCCCCAGTACCCATGAAAAGCCAGTTGCACAAAGTAGTGCATGCATCTGGACTATTCTGTAGTGGCTAGAGGTCCTGGCATGCCCATTCAATCTCTCTCTCTCTGTCTGTCTGTCTCTCTGCTGGCAAATACATTAAAAATATTTTTAAGAATAATAATAATAAAAATAAAAACAAAGAAAGAAAAATTAAAGAAACTCATTTTCTTTCGATTATCAAACCAAAATTTAGAAGCAGAAATAGTCACTTTACTGGAGCAAGGTTGGGGAGAAAGGACCATGTCCTAAATACCTAAGCATGTAAGCACCAGTGACTGCTGTAGCCATTGCACTTCCCTCTCTGGTGGTGAGCCCCTCTTCTGGCTGCAGAGACTTAAAGGGTCACTGTGTCTCCCTCCTTTTTTCTAGCCCCCTTTGAGAGCTAAGACATTCAGTAGCAACTGTTTATATGGGGAAAATTCAGAAGTGACTGAATGCTCTGAGAAAGGCACAGGGTAAGGATAGACTAGAGACCGGGAGGGGCTATGATGGAGAGCGGAGTTTCAAAAGGGAAAGTGTGTGTGTGGGGGGAGTACCATGGGATATTGTCTACAATTAAGGAAGTTGTCAATAAAAAAAAAAAAATTGAAAAGTGCTGGGCATGGTGGCGCATGCCTTAGTAATCTCAGTACTTGGGAGGCAGAGGTAGGACGATGGCTGTGAGTTCGAGGCCACTCTGAGACTACATAGTGAATTCCAGGTCAGCCTGGACTAGAGTGAAACTCTACCTCGATAAACAAAACAAACAAACAAAAAAAGAACTGGAAAAGTGCACAGAGACAGCAAAGCAGTGTGGGGGTTTAGTTGAGGCAACAGCAGAGGGCAGAGACTCTGCAAGGGAGCAGTAGGCTTTGGCAAGGTTGCTCAAGGACATACAGTTACCACTCCTGACTTCCTTATGAGGGTCCAGAGGAGGAGGGGTTGGTTGCTAGGGGTCAGTATTGATGTTTTTCTGTTTTTTTTTTTAAAAATTTTATTTATTTATTTATTTGAGAGAGAGAGAGAGAATGGGTCTGTTAGGACCTCTAGCCATGTAAGCCAGATGCACAAGGTGGTGCATGTGTCTGGAGTTCTCTTTCTCTGTCTTTTTTTTTTTTCTCAAATAAAAAATAAAATATTTTTTAAAAAAGAAAAAGAGCCGGGCGTGGTAGCACATGCCTTTAATCCCAGCACTCGGGAGGCAGAGGTAGTAGTATCACCATAAGTTCAAGGCCACCCTGAGACTCCATAGTGAATTCCAGGTTAGCCTGGACTAGAGTGAGACCCAACCTAGAAAAACCAAAAAAAAAAAAAAAAAAAAAAAGAAAGAAAGAAAGAAAAGAAAAGAAAAAGAAAGAGAAAGAAAAAGAGAATGGGCACGTTAGGGCCTCTAGCCACTGCAAACAAACAATAGGTGCCACCTTGTGCATCTTGCTTATGTGTGTACTGGGGATTCAAACCCAAGTCCTCAGGCTTCACAGGCAATCACCTTAACTGCTGAGCCATCTCTCCAACCTGGCTGGAGGAGATGTCACTGGGATGGATCCTGGCCCTAAGGTGTGTTTGGAGGTGGTTCTGATTTTCCAGCCCAGAGGTGTGCAGAGCAGTCTGAGTTTTGGTGGGGTCCCTGCTGTTTGCTGCTTTTGGTGATTCCTAGCTGGTGGTGGTTTCTCTCAGTTTGGATGTATGGCAGCAGCTTCTTCTACCACTGATGGAATGTCCCCTGATCTGTAGGCTTGAGAGCGATCCCCTCCTCCCCTAGGCTGTGCCTGGTATGGATGTTTGTCCCAGCCACGTGAGGCTGACGACAACAGGCAGTTTCAGTTAGGGACAGAAGCCCAAAGAGAGAACCAGAAGATGCCACCCTGCCTTGGCAGGAACGGAACTCGTGTCTCCTCCAGTTTCATCTACAACAGCTGCAGCGCCCCCTGCGGCCTCCAGTCAGGCACACTACCTTGGGGGGCTGGCCTTTGGGGTCCACCCTTTGAATCTGCAAACCAACCAGGTCTTCTCTTTACGTACAGGAGTCTGACGAAATAATACATTTTTTCCAATCAACTCTAAAGGCTCGTCCACACTTACCTCTGCCCTTTCTCTGCTCTGCGATCTCTGGACACGTAAGTCTGGCTTTCTCTATCCAGCCTGGCTGGGTAGGGAGAGCTTCCGCTTGCCTCTGCTTTATACTCTGGGACAACTTCTCGCTTTAATTACATGTATGAGTGTCCTCTGATTTCTGAGTCTACCATGTGTGTATTTTCTTTACACTCGAGATCTACCACGTGGGTATTGCCTCTAGACTCTGGACCTGTGTGATTCCTCTAAACTCGGGGTCACCATGGGTGTAACTCTCTTTACTATCTACTCTTTACTCTCTTCTGACTTTCCTGGCCTCTGCTTTGGGACTTTCTTTCCCTCTGCTATTCTGCCTCAAGTCACCACCACTTGCTCTCTTTACCTTCTTCCATTCTTCCCCGGGGAGGCTCAGGGCAGATCCTGTGCCTCCCACGCTAGTGCATGTTTCTTCTAAATCTCTAGGTCCTGTCTTCCACGTGCTTGTGGCTCTGCTCCAGCCTCTTCCTAGACCTCCACTTCCCTCAAATGAACCCCATGAATTATGGTATGTCCTCCACACGCTTGCAACTCTGCTCCAGCCTTTTCCTTGACCCCAGTCTCCCTTAAATAAACCCCACAATTTGTGATTTCTCCCTAAATAAATTCAATAATTCATAATCTATCCTTCTTGAGTTTATTTTTATCATTTTTTGTTAAAATAGGATAAGAACAAGTTGGGGTTTGTAAGTTTGGAAGATCCCCCTGAGCCCCAAAATCCTGCATCACTAATCTGGAAAGATATATGTGTAGCTTGATGCTGGCAGGGTCCTGGGTTACAAACCTATCTCTACAAACTGCCTGCTTCACTCATGCTTGCAATAGAGAGAGTTGAAAAGGAACCATTTTGAAATATGCCAGAATACTCACTTCTTCTTGACAAAGTATACCTTCAGGAGAACACGTTTAATCAAATCCTAACTTACTGGGGCAGAGAACTACCCAAAGCAGCAGCTTTGGCCATCCTGAGCCTTTCAAGAAGGGGACACTGATAAGTCTTGTAAAATTCAAGTCCAGTGACAAAGGTTTACTAAAAAGACTAGACCTGGGCTGGAGGGATGGCTTAGCGGTTAAGGCGTTTGCCTGTAAAGCCAAAGGACCCAGGTTTGATTCCCCAGGATCCACATTAGCCAGATGCTCAAGGGGGCTCATGGGTCTGGAATTCGTTAGCAGTGGCTAGAAGCCCTGGTGCACTCATTCTCTCTCTCTCTGTCTCCCTCTTTTTCTGTCAAATAAATAAATAAATAAATATAAAAAAACATAAAAAAAAAAACAGACCTAACTGGAAGTCTATGGAATGGGTCACCTCCCTGGTACCACATTGCTAAACAACTGTTTACACTGGGCCCTTTTACTTCCTATATCCTACCTTGCTATCAAGAAAAAAGTACAAGGCATATTAAAAGGTAAAGGCAAAAAAACCCAACACACACACAATTTGAAGAGACAGAACTGACATGTCAGGGATGTGAGAATTATCAAACCAGGAATTTAAAACAACTCTGCTTAATATAGTAACACTAATGGATAAAGTAGAGAGCAAGCGAGGGCAGTATAGAGGAGATATGGAAATCCTGAGAAAGAACCAAGACACTCTTCCAACTGAGCTACATCCCCAGAGGGTTTGTAGGCAGAGAGTGGGGACTGTCTTGCTGGGGTCAGCACTGGGCTGCTGATACATAGGCTGTGAATGAATTCAAAGCTAGAAGAAGGCAGAAGTACAGTCTATTAGACATACTGGCTACAGCTGCAGCAGGCAAGACAGAAACTATCTGTCCCGAGGCATTCAAGAGACTGCTTTGCTCGTGTGTGCCTGGGAGTCTGCAGGCAGGCAGTCGGGCAGTGTTTCAATGGCATGGTGT
The DNA here is from genome assembly GCA_036365145.1 of Orientallactaga sibirica. Taxonomy (NCBI): domain Eukaryota; kingdom Metazoa; phylum Chordata; class Mammalia; order Rodentia; family Dipodidae; genus Orientallactaga; species Orientallactaga sibirica. Next base: position 834,143 of record JAEOAD010002855.1, on the reverse strand, counting down.
CCTAGACTAACTGCAGCTGGCTTCAGCGGCACACTAGCCTTGAGGCAGTGGGGATCTTGTTCTGAGCCAGAGACAGCTCAGTACAACCACCTGCCCTGTGCTGGCATTCACATTCTGTAGTTATAACTTGTTCTGATTAACGCTTCCTAGCAAGATAATGGTCCTGCTTGAAGGCAGCAGTGGCCTTTCTCTGAGCCCAGCCTGTTCTGGGGGAAAAACACCTTGTTCTAGCATGGCTCCTTATCGCCATTCTTCCCAGAGTGGCATTTATAGTGGTAAGTGGGCTTCCTCCTGGGTAACTTCAAGACTTTCTCTTTTATAAAGAAGGAATGAATTGCCGGGCGTGGTGGCGCACGCCTTTAATCCCAGCACTCAGGAGGCAGAGGTAGGAGGATCACTGAGAGTTCAAGGCCACCCTGAGACTCCATAGTTAATTCCAGGTCAGCCTGGACCAGAGTGAGACCCTACCTTGCAAAACCAAAAAAAAAAAAAAAAAAAAAAAGGAATGGAGCTGGGCGTTGTGACACACACCTTTAATCCCAGCACACGGGAGGGTGAGGTAGGCAGATAGCTGTGAGTTTGAGGCCACCCTGAGACTACATAGTGAATTCCAGGTCAGCCTGTACTAGAGCGAGATCCTGCCTTGAAAAAAATCACACACACACACACACACACACACACACACGAAGGCTTAACATCTTTAAGTGGGAGTGGTCTTTAACCAGTCAGCATCTGGATCCTGCAAATAGCCTGAAAGACCTTGGAAGTTAATTCATCCTCAGACCTCCAGAACATGACAGCTTGGTCCACACCTTGCTTTTAACCTCGTAAGATTCTAAGCAGAGACCCCAGTGATGGCCACACAGAATTTTGACCTGTCAAGTGATGAAATAGGAAGGTGGTGGTGGTGTATGATACTATAGTTGTTGTTTTTGTTTGTTTGGTGCTGGTGATTAAACCTAGGTCCTAGCTCACACTAAGTCCACTGAAGCTACACCACCCACTCTAGGTTTTTTTTTTTTTTTGGAGCGAGACATAGAGAGAGAGAGACAGAGAGAGAGGGAGAGGAAGACAGATAGAGATGGGCACACCAGCAGTCTCTCAGCTGCTGCAAACGAAATCCAGATGCGTGCGCCCCCTTGTGGTCAAGTGCTGCATTGCTCCCTTGCGTCACTTTGCATCTGGCTAAACGTGGGACCTGGAGATTGGAACCGGCGTTCTTAGGCTTAGGAGGCAGGCGCCTTAACTGCTAAGCCATTTCTCCAGCCCATCTAAGTATTGTTTTAAGCTGTTATGTTTGGTACAACAATAGAAAACTAACATATTGGGGGTTAGGGAGATGGCTCCATGATTTAAGGTACTTGCTTGCAAAGCCTGCTGACCCAGGTTCAAGTCCCCAGAACCCATGTAGAGTAGGAAGAAAAGTGGTGATGCGTCTGGTATTTGTTTGCAGTGTCAAGAGACCCTGGCACATGCATACACACATGGATGTGTGAACAAATTAATTATTTTTAAAAATAATTTTATTTGCAAGCAGAGAGAGAAGAATAGAGAGAGAGAATGGAGAATGGGTGGGCCAGGGCCTCTTGCCACTGCAAACAAAATCCAGATGTAGCCGGGCGTGGTGGCGCACGCCTTTAATCCCAGCACTTGGGAGGCAGAGGTCGGAGGATCGCCAAGAGTTTGAGGCCACCCAGAGACTACATAGTTAATTCCAGGTCAGCCTGGACCAGAGTGAGACCCTACCTCAAAAAAAAAAAAAAAAAAAAAAAAAAAAAAAAAAAAAAAAAAAAAAAACACCCAGATGTATGTGCCACTTTGTGCATATGGCTTTACCTTTACATGGGCATTGGGGAATTGAATCACAGGCTGTTAAGCTTTGCAAGCAGGCACTTTAAACACAAAATCATCCTTCCAGTCCTAATTAGCTTTATTTATTTATTTTTTCAGGGTAGGGTCTCACTCTAGTCCAGGCTAACCTGGCACTCACTCTGTAGTTCCAGGCTGGCCTCAAACTCATAGTGATCTTCCTACCTCTGCCTCTCAAGTCCTGAGATTGAAGATGTGTGCCACCATGCTCATCAAATTAATTTTTTTAAGAGCTGAGAAGTGGTATTTGAGTGCTCAGCTCTATTTTTAAAATTTATCTGAGAGAAAGAGAGAGACAGAAGAAGACAGAAAGAGAGAATGGGTGCACCAGGGCCCTTAGCCATGGTAAAAGAACTCCAGACACATGTGCCACCTTGTGCATCTGGCTTTATGTGAGTACTGGGAAATTGAACCTGGGTCCTTAGGCTTTGCAGGCAAGCGCCTTGACCACTGAGCAATCTCTCCAGCCCTAATTAATTTTTGGGGGGATTTTCAAGGTAGGGTCTCACTGTAGCCAAGGCTGACCTGGAATTCATTCTGTATTCTCAGGGTGGCCTTGAACTCATGGTGATCCTCCTACCTCTTCCTCCCGAGTGCTGGGATTATAGGCATGTGCTACCATGCCTGGCTCCTAAATAATTTTTAAAAATATATTTTATTTACTTATTTGAGAGAGAGGGAGATAAAGAAAGGGAAAGAGGCAGATAAAGAGAGAAAATAGACATGCCAGGGCTTCTAGCCACTGCAAATGAACTACAGACACATCACATGTGCCACCTTGTTCAACTACCTTACGTGGGTACCAGGGAATCGAACCTGGGTTCTTTGGCTTTGCAAGCAAGTATCTTAACTGTTAATCCATCTCTCCAACACCCTAATTATTATTATTATTATTTGGTTTTTCGAGGTAGGGTCACTCTAGCTCAGGTTAACCTGGAATTCACTATGCAGTTTCAGGGTGGCCTTGAACTCATGGTGATCCTCCTACCTCTGCCTCCCAAGTGCTAGGATTAAAGGTGTGCGCTACCACACCTGACTAATTAATTTTAAAAATATTTTATTTGTTTACTTATTTGAGAGAGAGAGAGAGGCAGAGAGAGAGACAGAGAGAGGGAGAATGGACACCCCAGGGCCTTCAGCCACTGCAAACAAACTCCAGATGCATGTGCCACCTTGTGCATCTGGCTTACGTGGGTCCTGGGGAATTGAACTGAGGTCCGTTGGCTTTGCAGGCTAGCACCTTAACTGCTAAGCCATCTCTCCAGCCTCTAATTAATTTTTTTAAAAAAGAAAAATAACCTACCTGTGTTCAGTATTTATGAAAACAAGGCAAATATCTATCATATTGACATGAAAGGTGTCACCCTCATCCCTTTAGGGGTGTTGTACAGGAGGCCATAGGCCAAATATAATTTGTTTGTTCTTGTACTTTGGCACCTGGCATTTAGTACTTATTATACATTAAACATTTCAAGTTACCATGTGCAAAGACTTATGTACTAGGCTACTTATCACAGCAATGGCAATATTGTAGAAGAGTTCTATCCAAGAATAATTGGGTTATACAACTCAATAATGTATCCATAAGCTATCATATTATATACTCCTTTAAATAACGGCGTGAGGGCTGCAGATATGGCTCAGCTAGTAGAGTGCTTATCCAGCATACACAAAGCCCTGGTTTCAGTTCCCGGCACTGCATAAACTGGACATGGTGATGACAGTCTGCAATCCCAGCACTCAAAGAAGGCAGGAAGATCAGAAATTCCAAGTTATTCTCAGCTACATCGCAAGTTTGAGGCCAGCATGGGCTACATGAGACCATGTCTCAAAAAATAGTACTGAGCCGGGCGTGGTGGCGCATGCCTTTAATCCCAGCACTCAGGAGGCAAAGGTAGGAGGATCACCATGAGTTCAAGGCCACCCTGAGACTACATAGTTAATTCCAGGTCAGCCTGGGCCAGAGTGAGACCCTACCTCGAAAAACAAACAAACAAAAAAATAGTAGTAGTGGGGCTGGGGAGATTGCTCAATGGTTAAGGTGCTTACATGCAAAGCCTAATGACTTGGGTTCAATTCCCTAGTACCCATGTAGCCAGCTGTACAAGGTAGCGCATGTGTCTGGATTTCATTTACAGTAGCTAGAGGCCCTGGTGTACCCCTTCTCTCTCTCAAATAAATAAATAAAATACTTTTTAAAAACTTCTATTATAAACATGTATAAATTCTATAATGAGAAAGCAGTTAGCCCGGGAGGTGGCTAGGAATCCACCCAGGAAGGAGTTGGTGCTGGAAAGCCGAGAGCAGGCTTACCCTGAGCAGCTCAGCCCCATTTTCCTGTGCCTTCTCTTCCTGTTCCTCGATTTGCTTCTGAAGGTGGAGAACTTGTCCCTCCAAATATCTCAAGATTCCTTCATAGTAAAGCATTGTTGGGGTTCTTCTTGTCACTAGCTGTTTAGCTCTATTGGAAAAATCATAAAACTTGTCCCATTCCTGAAGTCTGGCATACCTGCATGAGCAGAGGAGAAAGAAAAATCTGTATAGTCTTTCCAAGTGACTGATTTTTTAAATCTATTTTATTATTATTTTGGTTTTTCGAAGTAGGGTCTCACTCTAGCCCAGGCTGACTTGGAATTCACTATGTATTCTCAGGGTGGCCTCAAACTCACAGTGATCCTCCTACCTCTGCCCCACAAGTGCTGGGGTTAAAGGTGTGTGCCACACCACCTTAAAATGACTGATTTTCTTTCTTTTCTTTTTTAAATACATTTTAATTATTTGAGAGAGAGAGAAAGAATGGGTATGCCAGGGTCTCCAGCCACTACAAATGAACTCCAAATGTATGTGCTCCTTTGTACATCTGGCTTATGTAGGTCCTGGGTAATCAAACTGGGGTCCTTTGGCTTTGCATGCAAATGCCTTAACCACTAAGCCATTGTCTCCAGCCCAAATGACTGATTTTCTGACACATCGCTCAGCAGCTTCCAGTACCTTGGACCTCTGCTGCCTCCTGCCTGAAGAAGTGGGAAGTTAGGGGATACAAAACCAGGAACGAACACAATTGAGTGATGACTTGGTAGAAACTGCTCTTAACGCTTTGGACTCTAAGAAGTGGGGCAGATCATACACTTGGAGCTGCAAGTTCTAGGACTTGAAGCTGCTTCCATTGCAAAGACAGATGGCATAGGCTGGCGCCCTTCAGAGTGACATACAGACCAGCCCCATCAATCACCTGGGTTCCCCTTTGAAATTCAGATTCCCAGATACAACCAAGATCTACTGAATCAGACCCACTCTGAGGGTAGGGCCAGGAATTTGGTTGAACAAGTTTTCTAGGTGATTCATATGGCCTCTAAATTTGAGAAGCATTGGCCCAGGACAAAGCAGTTGAAAGAACTCGCCAACTAAGATGAGAACAATGAGAAATTAAGATTCTGTAGTTTAGATTCCTTGAAATTTAACTCACACGAGCAAGCCAATTTGACTTTGACTCTTTTTTGAAAAAAAATATTTATTTAGCCGGGCGTGGTGGTGCATGCCTTTAAACCCAGCACTCGGGAGGCAGAGGTAGAAGGATCGTCATGAGTTCGAGGCCACCCTGAAAATACAGAGTGAATTCCAGGTCAGCCTGGGCTAGAGTGAGACTCCACCTCGAAAAAAAAAAATTATTTGCAAGCAGAGAGAGAGAGAGAGAATATGGGCATGCCAGGGCCTCTAGTCACTACAAACAAACTCTAGATGCATGCACCACTTTGTGCATCAGCTTTGGGTACTGGGGAATTGAACCTGGGTCATCCGGCTTTGCAGGCGAGCACCTTAACCTCTAATCTATCTCTCCAACCTAACTTTGACTTTCTTTCTTTCTTTCTTTCTTTCTTTCTTTCTTTCTTTCTTTCTTTCTTTCTTTTTTCTTCAGTTTTTCGAGGTAGGGTCTTACTCTAGTTTAGGCTCAGGGTGGCCTCAAACTCACGGTGATACTTCTACCTCTGCCTCTTGAGTACTGGGATTAAAAGCATGCGCCACCATGTCCAGCTTGACTTTGACTCTTAATTGGGCAAAGGTAATTAACTTTTGGATTTTAAGTTCCCCCAAGTAATTTTATTTATTTTATGTGTGCTTTTGAGACACAGTCTCATGTAGTCCAGGCTGGTCTTGAACTCCTGATCCTAGACCATGCCACCATACCTAACTTTAGGTTATTAACAAAAAAGCATCTCTCTTTAAATTTGGAGCTCTCAGCCAGGTGTGGTGGTGCACACCTTCAATCCCAGCACTTACGAGGAAGAAGTAGGAGAGGTAGGAGGATCCCTGTGAGTTCAAGGCCAGCCTGAGACTATATAGTAAGTTCCAGGTCAGTGTGGGTTAGAATGAGACCCTACCTCAAAAATAACAACAACAACAAAATTGAAGCTCTCCTAATCTGTGGCATTTTTTTTTGAGGTAGGGTCTCACTCTAGTCCAGGCTGACCTGGAATTCACTATGTAGTTGCAGGGTGGCCTCAAACTGATGGTGATCCTCCTACCTCTGCCCCCCGAGTGCTGGGATTAAAGGCATGCGCCACCACGCCTGGCTCATCAGTGGCATTTTATATAGGAAGTAATGTCATCATGTTGTCATTTAATCTCATCACACAATTTTGGGGTTTTTTTGAGGGGGCACTAGAGTGAGACCCTACCTTGAAAAAACTAACAAACCATATCCTTCATCTCAGTTTATCTAAAACAATGTCTTTCCGTTTGATTAGATCTGGCCCAGGCATATGTGCATAAACAGCACTATTTATTCATTGGGTCCAAACCCCAGCTCTGCTCAAAAATAGTTCAATCAGCTGGGCATGGTGGCACACGCCTTCAATCCCAGCATTCGAAGGAGGCAGAGGTAAGAGGATTGCTGTGAGTTCGAGGCCACTCTGAGATTACATAGTGAATTCCAGGTCAACCTGGGCCAGAGTGAGACCCTACCTCAAAAGCAAAAAAAAAAAAAAAAAAAAAGGTCAATTTTCCTTCAGTATTCTCAGGAAATTTGTTCCAGAATTCTACCCCCACAAACACCCATAGATGCTTAGATCCCTTATATTAAATGGTACATAATTTGCAAATAATCTATGCATATCCCTGTTGGGGTTCCCCCTAGGGCCAGTCCAGGAGGGATGGCAGGGTCTCTGCTGAGTTGGGGGTGAGAGGCACGGAGTCACGACACAGACTCTGGGAGTTGAGTGGAAGCAGCAGAGGGCAAGCTGCTGCAAACTCATTTATTCAAGGAAGTATAGGGGGTCCTAAGGGGTTTGGCTGGCCAATCATTGTATGGGGTGGTCCCCTTCTTGTGACCAATGACAGCCTGTCTCCAGACAGATCATCTTGTAGCAGCTTTCTCGCAAGCATGGGACTGTAGCTGTAGTCACGCCAGGCCTATGCAGGACGCCATGTCCACAGAAGCCACTTCCTGGTTTCTTCTGACATGCGGTCTGGCTAGGGCCAGACCTGCATTGTGCCATACATATCCTCCTTTTTGTTTTTATTATTGGCAACCCTGAGAGGTATGGTTCTTTGCCAAGCCATTGTTGAACCCAGGCCCCAAGGGATCATCACATGTGACGGTGCCTGTCTTAGGTTGCCCCATCTCATGGAGTCTTACCCGTCATTGACTACCCGCCATCCTAGTAAGAAAACCCGACGGGTGTGGCCTGGTTTCTTTTAGCATGCGGTCTGGCTAGGCCAGACCTGCATTGTGCCATACATATCCCCCTCTGTACTTTAACTCAGCACTTACAATACCTAATACCTTGTTAGTCTAAGTTGGGCATGGTGGTGCACACCTTTAATCCCAGCACTTGGGAGGCAGAGGTAGGAGGATGGCTATGAGTTCAAGGCCAGCCTTGCACTACAAAATGAGTTCCTGGTCAGCCTATAGAATAGAGTGAGACCCTGCCTTGAACCCCACCCCCCTCTGCCCAATGCTACCCTAATATAAATAGCTGTTCTGTATTGCTGCTGCTGCTGCTTCTCCCTCTCCTTCTCCTTCTTCTTGTTTTTTTTTTTTTTTTTTTTTTTTGTTTTTCGAGGTAGGGTCTCACTCTGGCCCAGGCTGACCTGGAATTAACTATGTAGTCTCAGAGTGGCCTTGAACTCGCGGCGATCCTCCTACCTCTGCCTCCCGAGTGCTGGGATTAAAGGCGTGCGCCACCACGCCCGGCTTTTCTTCTTGTTTTTTTGAGGTAGGGTCTCACTCTAGTCCAAGCTGATCTGGAATTCACTATGCAGTCTCATGTTGGCCTTGAACTCACAGCGATACTCTGACCTCTGCCTCCCCCGAATGCTGGGATTGAAAGCATGCACCACCACACCGGGCTTGCATGCTTCTCTTTGTGCATCTGATTTTATGTGGGTACTGGGAATCAAACCCTAGGTCGTTAGGCTTTGCAGGGAAGCACCTTAATCACTGAGTCATCTCTCCAGCCCCTACTTCTTTAAAAAAAAATTTTTTTTTGCCAGGTATGGTGAAACATGCCTTTAATCTCAGCACTTGTGATCACCTTGAGTTTGAGGCTAGTCTGTAACTATGAAGTGAGTTCTGGATCAGCCTGGACTAGAGTGAGACTCTGCCTCAGAAAATTATATAATATTTATTTTTATTTTTATTTTTTAATTTTTAAAATTATTTTATTTATTTTTGGAGAGAGACACAGAGAGAGACAGACAGGGAGAGGGAGACAGATAGAGATGGACACGCCAGCAGCCTCTCAGCTGCTGTGAACGAAATCCAGATGTGTGTGCCCCCTTGTGGGCAAGTGCGGCATTGCGCCTTTGCGTCACTTTGCATCTGGCTAAACGTGGGACCTGGAGATTGGAACTGGGTTCTTAGGCTTAGCAGGCAGGCGCCTTAACCGCTAAGCCATCTCTCCAGCCCTAATATAATATTTTTAAAAGCCCTCTTCATGGGCTGGAGAGATGGCTTAGCGGTTGATGTGCCTGCTTGCAAAGCCTAAGAACGCTTGTTCAAATCTCCAGATCCCACATTTAGCCAGGGACAAAAGTGACACAAGTGTGCAATGTTGCATGTGCACACAAGGGGGCGCACGTGTCTGGAATTTGTTCACAGTGGCTGAGAGGCCCTGGCGTGCCCATTCTTTGCTTCTTCTCTCTCTCTGTCTCTCTCTCTCTCTGTCATCTCTGTCTCTCTCAAATTAAAAGAAAAACTCTCTTCTTCAGGATTTAATGTTTTTAACTTTGGAAATGTAGTGACTTGTATTACATCATTACCAGATAGCTATGCAGGAATAAAGTCCCAGAAGGAGTCCACTCTGGAACTTGAGGCTTTTGTTGTCTTCATTGCAACATACAAATTCTAAACATTCATCAAATGATCTATAAGTGTAGCCTAAAAAAAGAAAGAAATGGGAGTGATTTTTCTGCTAGGTATGGGTGGGAGTCAGGACAATTTTCTGGCCTCAGACCTCCCAGTAGAATTTCCCACTGCAGAGAGAATAGTCTCTGATTGCTTTATGAATTCAAAGGGTCCCATGATTGCAACAACCACACTGCTGAGTCTCAGCTACATTGTGGACTGTTATAGATAGAATGCAGTTCTATAGTATGGATGAGGCAGATGCAGAAAATAAGCTGCAAAGAGACTCCCAGGAAATGGTAGCAATATGTGTTTCCCCTTTCAAAATCACATGTGGGAAAATACCTGATGGGTCCCTCTGGTTGGTATAATATGAGAGCTACCTACTTCACGTCACTTAAAGGTTGTCAGGAAAGAACTTGTTTTCAAATCATCAGTAGCTACTAACGCTGGGAACATCCATTATGAGCAATCTCACCCTTCTTCCTAAAGCATGAAGTCTCTAAGTATGTTCTGCAAAACTTAAATGCTTCCAGAAAAGGAAGGTTCTTCCAGATTTAATTATGCTTGTTTCTGCTCCCCTACAATCTTGACACAGGCTAAACAGCTTCTCAACTCACATCACCAGGCTACCTCCATCTTGGAACTCTAATGGCCTCAAAGGCCAAACACAGACCTGCATCACTACCCTTGCAAGGGAACACACTCCCAGTGCTTTTAACTCCCAAAGCCTTGCTCACCGGAGTAAAGCATGATATCAAAGCAGACAAAATAGAAAAACGCCTTGCTGAAGATGTGCTCTTCTTCTACAGAGAGATCCCACAGCCATCTCAGAACCTTGATCAATTGCTTGTGTCTGTGGAACAGAAAAGGTGGCGGGGTTGAAAAGTGATAAAACCAGGCATGGTGGCGCATGCCTATAATCCCAGCACTCAGGAGCCTGAGGTAAGAGGATTGCCATGAATTCCAGACTAGCCTGGGTTACAATGACACCCTACCTCAAAAACTCAAGTGTAAGGCTGGAGAGATAGCTCAGTGGTTAAAGGTGCTTGTTTGCAAAGTCTGATGGTCCAGGTTTGATTCCCCAGTACCCACATAAAGCCAGATGCACAAAGCGGCACATGCATTTGGAGTTCATTTACAGTGGCAAGAGGCCCCAGAGCACCCATACTCTCTGTTTGCCGCTTTCTCTCAAATAAATAAATAAATAAATAAATAAATAAATAAATAAATAAAAGTATTTAAAAAAAAAAAAAAGGGCTGGAGAGATGGCTTAGCAGTTAAGGAGCTTCCCTGAAAACCCAAAGGACCCAGGTTTGATTCTCCAGGACCCATCTAAACCAGATGCACAAAGGTGGCACATGCATCTGAAGTTTGTTTGCAGAGGCTAGAGGCCCAGTATGCCCATTCTCTTCTCTATGTGCTTCTTTCTCTCTCTCACACACACAGATTCAAAAAAAAAAAAAAAAAAAGGAAGGAAGGAAGAAAGAAAGAAAGAAAAGAAAAGAAAAAAGAAAAGAAAAGAAAAAAGGGAAAAAAGCCAGGTGTGGTATCACACACTTTTAATCCCAGTACTTGGGAAGCTGAGGTAGGAGGATCACCATGTGTTCAAGGTTAGCCTGAGATTGCATAGTAAATTCCAGGTCCACCTGGGCTAGAGTGAGACACAAACCAAAAAAAAAAAAAAAAAAAAAGAGGGCTGAAGAGATAGCTTAGTGGTTAAGGCACTTGCCTAAAAAGCCAAAGGATTCCCTAGGACCCATGTAAGCCACATGCACAAGGTGGCGCATGCGTCTGGAGTTTGTTTGCAGTTGCTGGGTGCTTTCTCTGTCTCCCTCTGTCTGCCTCTCAAATAAATAAATAAATAAATAAAACTTAAAAAAAAAAAAAAAGAGAAGTCACCCTTTGCCGGGAGTTGGCACACGCCTCTAATCTTAGCTCTTGGGAAACTGAGATAGGAGGATCGCTGTGAGATTGAGGCCACCTTGAGACTACATAGTGAATTTTTCTAGGTCAGCCTGGTTAGGCAAGACCCTACTTCAAAAAAAAAAAAAAAAAAAAAAAAAAAAAGATGTGTTGAAGAGATGGCTTAGCAGTTAAGGCCTTTGAGTGCAAAGCCAAAGGACCCTGGTTCAATTCTTGAGGACCCACATGAGCCAGATGCACAAGGGGTGCATGCATCTGGAGTTTGTTTGCAGCTGGAGGCCCTGGAGCACCCATTCTCTCTCTCTCTCTCTCTCTGCCTCTTTCTCTCTCAAATAAATCAATAAAGCTAAAAATAAAAATTAAAACGGAAAGAATGAAGTTAAGATTCAGTCCTGGTCCTGCCCTTTTATTCCAAAGCAAATACAGCTCTTAGACAGTCTGAAAACCTAACCTGCCTCGACTTTGGCCTGAAACCTAAATCCCCTCCGGGCTGTTTTTTAAAAAAATTTTATTCCCTTCAAACCATTTTTTTCTTGTTGTTGTTAAGATTTTTTAAAAAAGAAGTTATATTCTTTTTTTTTTTCCTCGCTGGGCCATTGACAATAATATATACACACATGCCCACAGCCCACTTCACTGCTCCTCCGCCACGTGGCTTCTTCTGAACATCCGGGCCTTCCAGACTTCAACTTTCATCTCCACTTGTGTTCTCTGGAACAAAAAGGATCTCTCTCCCTCCGAATGGCTTTATGAAAACAAGGCAAATATCTATCATATTGACATGAAAGGTGTCACCCTCATCCCTTTTAGGGTGTTGTACAGGAGGCCATAGGCCAAATATAATTTGTTTGTTCTTGTACTTTGGCACCTGGCATTTAGTACTTATTATACATTAAACATTTCAAGTTACCATGTGCAAAGACTTATGTACTAGGCTACTTATCACAGCAATGGCAATATTGTAGAAGAGTTCTATCCAAGAATAATTGGGTTATACAACTCAATAATGTATCCATAAGCTATCATATTATATACTCCTTTAAATAATAAAGAGCGTGAGGGCTGCAGATATGGCTCAGCTAGTAGAGTGCTTATCCAGCATACACAAAGCCCTGGTTTCAGTTCCTGGCACTGCATAAACTGGACATGGTGATGACAGTCTGCAATCCCAGCACTCAAAGAAGGCAGGAAGATCAGAAATTCCAAGTTATTCTCAGCTATATCGCAAGTTTGAGGCCAGCATGGGCTACATGAGACCATGTCTCAAAAAATAGTAGTACTGAGCCGGGCGTGGTGGCGCATGCCTTTAATCCCAGCACTCAGGAGGCAAAGGTAGGAGGATCGCCATGAGTTCAAGGCCACTCTGAGACTACATAGTTAATTCCAGGTCAGCCTGGGCCAGAGTGAGACCCTACCTCGAAAAAACAAACAAAAAAATAGTAGTAGTGGGGCTGGGGAGATTGCTCAATGGTTAAGGTGCTTACCTGCAAAGCCTAATGACTTGGGTTCAATTCCCTAGTACCCATGTAGCCAGCTGTACAAGGTAGCACATGTGTCTGGAGTTCATTTACAGTAGCTAGAGGTCCTGGTGTACCCATTTTCTCTCTCAAATAAATAAATAAAATACTTTTTAAAAACTTCTATTATAAACACGTATAAATTCTATAATGAGAAAGCAGTTAGCCCGGGAGGTGGCTAGGAATCCACTCAGGAAGGAGTTGGTGCTGGAAAGCCAAGAGCAGGCTTACCCTGAGCAGCTCAGCCCCATTTTCCTGTGCCTTCTCTTCCTGTTCCTCGATTTGCTTCTGAAGGTGGAGAACTTGTCCCTCCAAGTATCTCAAGATTCCTTCATAGTAAAGCATTGTTGGGGTTCTTCTTGTCACTAGCTGTTTAGCTCTATTGGAAAAATCATAAAACTTGTCCCATTCCTGAAGTCTGGCATACCTGCATGAGCAGAGGAGAAAGAAAAATCTGTATAGTCTTTCCAAGTGACTGATTTTTAAAATCTATTTTATTATTATTTTGGTTTTTCGAAGTAGGGTCTCACTCTAGCCCAGGCTGACTTGGAATTCACTATGTATTCTCAGGGTGGCCTCAAACTCACAGTGATCCTCCTACCTCTGCCCCACAAGTGCTGGGGTTAAAGGTGTGTGCCACACCACCTTAAAATGACTGATTTTCTTTCTTTTCTTTTTTTAAATACATTTTAATTATTTGAGAGAGAGAGAAAGAATGGGTATGCCAGGGTCTCCAGCCACTACAAATGAACTCCAAATGCATGTGCTCCTTTGTACATCTGGCTTATGTAGGTCCTGGGGAATCAAACTGGGGTCCTTTGGCTTTGCATGCAAATGCCTTAACCACTAAGCCATCGTCTCCAGCCCAAATGACTGATTTTCTGACACATCGCTCAACAGCTTCCAGTACCTTGGACCTCTGCTGCCTCCTGCCTGAAGAAGTGGGAAGTTAGGGGATACAAAACCAGGAACGAACACAATTGAGTGATGACTTGGTAGAAACTGCCCTTAACGCTTTGGACTCTAAGAAGTGGGGCAGATCATACACTTGGAGCTGCAAGTTCTAGGACTTGAAGCTGCTTCCATTGCAAAGACAGATGGCATAGGCTGGCGCCCTTCAGAGTGACATACAGACCAGCCCCATCAATCACTTGGGTTCCCCTTTGAAATTCAGATTCCCAGATACAACCAAGATCTACTGAATCAGACCCACTCTGAGGGTAGGGCCAGGAATTTGGTTGAACAAGTTTTCTAGGTGATTCATATGGCCTCTAAATTTGAGAAGCATTGGCCCAGGACAAAGCAGTTGAAAGAACTCGCCAACTAAGATGAGAACAATGAGAAATTAAGATTCTGTAGTTTAGATTCCTTGAAATTTAACTCACACGAGCAAGCCAATTTGACTTTGACTCTTTTTGGAAAAAAAATATTTATTTAGCCGGCGTGGTGGTGCATGCCTTTAATCCCAGCACTCGGGAGGCAGAGGTAGAAGGATCGTCATGAGTTCGAGGCCACCCTGAAAATACAGAGTGAATTCCAGGTCAGCCTGGGCTGGAGTGAGACTCCACCTCAAAAAAAAAAAAAATTATTTGCAAGCAGAGAGAGAGAGAGAGAGAATATGGGTATGCCAGGGCCTCTAGTCACTACAAACAAACTCTAGATGCATGCACCACTTTGTGCATCAGCTTTGGGTACTGGGGAATTGAACCTGGGTCATCCGGCTTTGCAGGCAAGCACCTTAACCTCTAATCTATCTCTCCAACCTAACTTTGACTTTCCTTTCTTTCTTTCTTTCTTTCTTTCTTTCTTTCTTTCTTTCTTTCTTTCTTTCTTTTTCTTCAGTTTTTCGAGATAGGGTCTTACTCTAGTTCAGGCTCAGGGTGGCCTCAAATTCACAGTGATACTTCTACCTCTGCCTCTTGAGTACTGGGATTAAAGGCATGCGCCACCATGTCCAGCTTGACTTTGACTCTTAATTGGGCAAAGGTAATTAACTTTTGGATTTTAAGTTCTCCCAAGTAATTTTATTTATTTTATGTGTGTTTTTGAGACACAGTCTCATGTAGTCCAGGCTGGTCTTGAACTCCTGATCCTAGACCATGCCACCATACCTAACTTTAGGTTATTAACAAAAAAGCATCTCTCTTTAAATTTGGAGCTCTCAGCCAGGTGTGGTGGTGCATGCCTTCAATCCCAGCACTTACGAGGAAGAAGTAGGAGAGGTAGGAGGATCCCTGTGAGTTCAAGGCCAGCCTGAGACTATATAGTAAGTTCCAGGTCAGTGTGGGTTAGAATGAGACCCTACCTCAAAAATAATAACAACAACAACAAAATTGAAGCTCTCTAATCTGTGGCATTTTTTTTTTTTTGGTAGGGTCTCACTCTAGTCCAGGCTGACCTGGAATTCACTATGTAGTCTCAGGGTGGCCTCAAACTGATGGCGATCCTCCTACCTCTGCCTCCCGAGTGCTGGGATTAAAGGCGTGCGCCACCATGCCTGGCTCATCAGTGGCATTTTATATAGGAAGTAATGTCATCATGTTGTCATTTAATCTCATCACACAATTTTGGGGTTTTTTTTTGGCACTAGAGTGAGACCCTACCTTGAAAAAACTAACAAACCATATCCTTCATCTCAGTTTATCTAAAACAATGTCTTTCCGTTTGATTAGATCTGGCCCAGGCATATGTGCATAAACAGCACTATTTATTCATTGGGTCCAAACCCCAGCTCTGCTCAAAAATAGTTCAATCAGCTGGGCATGGTGGCACACGCCTTCAATCCCAGCATTCGAAGGAGGCAGAGGTAAGAGGATTGCTGTGAGTTCGAGGCCACTCTGAGATTACATAGTGAATTCCAGGTCAACCTGGGCCAGAGTGAGACCCTACCTCAAAAGCAAAAAAAAAAAAAAGGTCAATTTTCCTTCAGTATTCTCAGGAAATTTGTTCCAGAATTCTACCCCCACAAAGACCCATAGATGCTTAGATCCCTTATATTAAATGGTACATAATTTGCAAATAATCTATGCATATCCCTGTTGGGGTTCCCCCTAGGGCCAGTCCAGGAGGGACGGCAGGGTCTCTGCTGAGTTGGGGGTGAGAGGCCTGGAGTCACGACACAGACTCTGGGAGTTGAGTGGAAGCAGCAGAGGGCAAGCTGCTGCAAACTCATTTATTCAAGGACGTATAGGGGGTTCTAAGGGGTTTGGCTGGCTAATCATTGTATGGGGTGGTCCCCTTCTTGTGACCAATGACAGCCTGTCTCCAGACAGATCATCTTGTAGCAGCTTTCTCGCAAGCATGGGACTGTAGCTGTAGTCACGCCAGGCCTATGCAGGATGCCATGTCCACAGAAGCCACTTCCTGGTTTCTTCTGACATGCGGTCTGGCTAGGGCCAGACCTGCATTGTGCCATACATATCCTCTTTTTTGTTTTTATTATTGGCACCCCTGGGAGGCATGGTTCTTTGCCAAGCCATTGTTGAACCCAGGCCCCAAGGGATCATCACATGTGACGGTGCCTGTCTTAGGTTGCCCCATCTCATGGAGTCTTACCCGTCATTGACTACCCGCCATCCTAAGAAAACCCGAGGGGTGTGGCCTGGTTTCTTTTAGCATGTGGTCTGGCTAGGCCAGACCTGCATTGTGCCATACATATCCCCCTCTGTACTTTAACTCAGCACTTACAATACCTAATACCATGTTAGTCTCAGTTGGGCATGGTGGTGCACACCTTTAATCCCAGCACTTGGGAGGCAGAGGTAGGAGGATGGCTATGAGTTCAAGGCCAGCCTTGCACTACAAAATGAGTTCCTGGTCAGCCTATAGAATAGAGTGAGACCCTGCCTTGAACCCCACCCCCCTCCGCCCAATGCTACCCTAATATAAATAGCTGTTCTGTATTGCTGCTGCTGCTGCTGCTGCTTCTCCTTCTCCTTCTTCTTGTTCTTTTTTTTTTTTTTTTTTTTGGTTTTCGAGGTAGGTCTCACTCTGGCCCAGGCTGACCTGGAATTAACTGGAATTCACTATGCCTCTCTCAGGTTTAAAGGCGTGCGCCACCACGAACTCTAGTCCAAGCTGATCTGGAATTCACTATGCAGTCTCAGGTTGGCCTTGAACTCACAGCGATACTCTGACCTCTGCCTCCCCCGAATGCTGGGATTGAAAGCATGCACCACCACACTGGGCTTGCATGCTTCTCTTTGTGCATCTGATTTTATGTGGGTACTGGGAATCAAACCCTAGGTCGTTAGGCTTTGCAGGGAAGCACCTTAATCACTGAGTCATCTCTCCAGCCCCTACTTCTTTAAAAAAATTTTTTTTTGCCAGGTATGGTGAAACATGCCTTTAATCTCAGCACTTGTGATCACCTTGAGTTTGAGGCTAGTCTGTAACTATGAAGTGAGTTCTGGATCAGCCTGGACTAGAGTGAGACTCTGTCTCAGAAAATTATATAATATTTTTAAAATTTTTATTATTTAATTTTTTAAATTATTTTATTTATTTTTGGAGAGAGACACAGAGAGAGACAGACAGGGAGAGGGAGACAGATAGAGATGGACATGCCAGCAGCCTCTCAGCTGCTGTGAACGAAATCCAGATGTGTGTGCCCCCTTGTGGGCAAGTGCGGCATTGCGCCTTTGCGTCACTTTGCATCTGGCTAAACGTGGGACCTGGAGATTGGAACTGGGTTCTTAGGCTTAGCAGGCAGGCGCCTTAACCGCTAAGCCATCTCTCCGGCCCTAATATAATATTTTTAAAAGCCCTCTTCATGGGCCGGAGAGATGGCTTAGCAGTTGATGTGCCTGCTTGCAAAGCCTAAGAACGCTTGTTCAAATCTCCAGGTCCCACATTTAGCCAGGGACAAAAGTGACACAAGTGTGCAATGTTGCATGTGCACACAAGGGGGCGCACGTGTCTGGAATTTGTTCACAGTGGCTGAGAGGCCCTGGCGTGCCCATTCTTTGCTTCTTCTCTCTCTCTGTCTCTCTCTCTCTCTGTCATCTCTGTCTCTCTCTAATTAAAAGAAAAACTCTCTTTTTCAGGATTTAATGTTTTTAACTTTGGAAATGTAGTGACTTGTATTACATCATTACCAGATAGCTATGCAGGAATAAAGTCCCAGAAGGAGTCCACTCTGGAACTTGAGGCTTTTGTTGTCTTCATTGCAACATACAAATTCTAAACATTCATCAAATGATCTATAAGTGTAGCCTAAAAAAAGAAAGAAATGGGAGTGATTTTTCTGCTAGGTATGGGTGGGAGTCAGGACAATTTTCTGGCCTCAGACCTCCCAGTAGAATTTCCCACTGCAGAGAGAATAGTCTCTGATTGCTTTATGAATTCAAAGGGTCCCATGATTGCAACAACCACACTGCTGAGTCTCAGCTACATTGTGGACTGTTATAGATAGAATGCAGTTCTATAGTATGGATGAGGCAGATGCAGAAAATAAGCTGCAAAGAGACTCCCAGGAAATGGTAGCAATATGTGTTTCCCCTTTCAAAATCACATGTGGGGAAAATACCCCTGATGGGTCCCTCTGGTTGGTATAATATGAGAGCTACCTGCTTCACGTCACTTAAAGGTTGTCAGGAAAGAACTTGTTTTCCAAATCATCAGTAGCTACTAACGCTGGGAACATCCATTATGAGCAATCTCACCCTTCTTCCTAAAGCATGAAGTCTCTAAGTATGTTCTGCAAAACTTAAATGCTTCCAGAAAAAGGAAGGTTCTTCCAGATTTAATTATGCTTGTTTCTGCTCCCCTACAATCTTGACACAGGCTAAACAGCTTCTCAACTCACATCACCAGGCTACCTCCATCTTGGAACTCTAATGGCCTCAAAGGCCAAACACAGACCTGCATCACTGCCCTTGCAAGGGAACACACTCCCAGTGCTTTTAACTCCCAAAGCCTTGCTCACCGGAGTAAAGCATGATATCAAAGCAGACAAAATAGAAAAACGCCTTGCTGAAGATGTGCTCTTCTTCTACAGAGAGATCCCACAGCCATCTCAGAACCTTGATCAATTGCTTGTGTCTATGGAACAGAAAAGGTGGCGGGGTTGAAAAGTGATAAAACCAGGCATGGTGGTGCATGCCTATAATCCCAGCACTCAGGAGCCTGAGGTAAGAGGATTGCCATGAATTCCAGACTAGCCTGGGTTACAATGACACCCTACCTCAAAAACTCAAGTGTAAGGCTGGAGAGATAGCTCAGTGGTTAAAGGTGCTTGTTTGCAAAGTCTGATGGTCCAGGTTTGATTCCCCAGTACCCACATAAAGCCAGATGCACAAAGCGGCACATGCATTTGGAGTTCATTTACAGTGGCAAGAGGCCCCAGAGCACCCATACTCTCTGTTTGCCGCTTTCTCTCAAATAAATAAATAAATAAAAGTATTTAAAAAAAAAAAGGGCTGGAGAGATGGCTTAGCAGTTAAGGAGCTTCCCTGAAAACCCAAAGGACCCAGGTTTGATTCTCCAGGACCCATCTAAGCCAGATGCACAAAGGTGGCACATGCATCTGAAGTTTGTTTGCAGAGGCTAGAGGCCCAGTATGCCCATTCTCTTCTCTATGTGCTTCTTTCTCTCTCTCACACACACAGATTCAAAAAAAAAAAAAGGAAGGAAGGAAGGAAGGAAGAAAGAAAGAAAGAAAGAAAAGAAAAGAAAAAAGAAAAGAAAAAAGGGAAAAAAAGCCAGGTGTGGTATCACACACTTTTAATCCCAGTACTTGGGAAGCTGAGGTAGGAGGATCACCATGTGTTCAAGGTTAGCCTGAGATTGCATAGTAAATTCCAGGTCCACCTGGGCTAGAGTGAGACACAAACCAAAAAAAAAAAAAAAAAAAGAAAGAGGGCTGAAGAGATGGCTTAGTGGTTAAGGCACTTGCCTAAAAAGCCAAAGGATTCCCTAGGACCCATGTAAGCCACATGCACAAGGTGGCGCATGCGTCTGGAGTTTGTTTGCAGTTGCTGGGTGCTTTCTCTGTCTCCCTCTGTCTGCCTCTCAAATAAATAAATAAATAAATAAAACTTAAAAAAAAAAAAAAAGAAGTCACCCTTTGCCGGGGAGTTGGCACACGCCTCTAATCTTAGCTCTTGGGAAACTGAGATAGGAGGATCGCTGTGAGATTGAGGCCACCTTGAGACTACATAGTGAATTTTTCTAGGTCAGCCTGGTTAGGGCAAGACCCTACTTCAAAAAAAAAAAAAAAAAAAAAAAAAAAGAGGAAAGATGTGTTGAAGAGATGGCTTAGCAGTTAAGGCCTTTGAGTGCAAAGCCAAAGGACCCTGGTTCAATTCTTGAGGACCCACATGAGCCAGATGCACAAGGGGTGCATGCATCTGGAGTTTGTTTGCAGCTGGAGGCCCTGGAGCACCCATTCTCTCTCTCTCTCTCTCTCTCTCTCTGCCTCTTTCTCTCTCAAATAAATCAATAAAGCTAAAAATAAAAATTAAAATGGAAAGAATGAAGTTAAGATTCAGTCCTGGTCCTGCCCTTTTATTCCAAAGCAAATACAGCTCTTAGACAGTCTGAAAACCTAACCTGCCTCGACTTTGGCCTGAAACCTAAATCCCCTCCGGGCTGTTTTTTAAAAAAATTTTATTCCCTTCAAACCATTTTTTTTCTTGTTGTTGTTAAGATTTTTCAAAAAAGAAGTTATATTCTTTTTTTTTTTTTTTTTTTTTTTTTTTTGGTTTTGTGAGGTAGGGTCTCACTCTGGTCCAGGCTGACCTGGAATTAACTATGTAGTCTCAGGGTGGCCTCGAACTCTCGGCGATCCTCCTACCTCTGCCTCCCGAGTGCTGGGATTAAAGGCGTGCGCCACCACGCCCGGCCTAGAAGTTATATTCTTATTTATTTGTTTGAGAGAGAGAGCGAGCGAGAGAGAGAGAAGCAGATAGAGTGAGAATGCATGCCAGAGCCTCTAGCCACTGCAAATGAACACCAGATACATGTGCTACCTTGTGCATCTATATGGCTCCTGTGGGTACTGGAGAATCAAACCTGGGTCCCTAGGCTTCACAGACAAGCATCTTAACAGCTAAACCATCTCTCCAGCCCTCTTAATATTTTAATTTATTTATTTGCAAGCAGAGAGAAAGAATGGGCATGTCAGGGCCTTCAACCACTGCAACAAACTCCAGATGCATGTACCACTTTGTGCATCTGGCTTTACATGTGTCCTGGGGAACCGAACTCTGGTTGTTAGGGTTTGCAGGCAAGCACCTTAACTGCCAAGCCATCTCTCCAGTCCTCAAGCTGTTCTTTTAAGGCCTTTAGAACCAGGCCAAATTTGCCAAGGCCTCCAGTCCTGGTTGTTATTTCTCTGGGTGTGCTCTGCCATATAGGACTCCAGTAATGGGCAGGGATGGAGGCCTGATTCCCACAACAGGGGTTATCAACTCCCCTTCTGTCACTGGCTAGAGCAACCCTATCAAAGATCATGCATGTGAAAGTATTCTGTTAAATAACAAACAGAAGAAAGATGGTATCTATAGCCAGGTCAGCCTGGGCTGGAACAAAAGCCTCAAAAAAAACCTCAAAAAATTATCTATCTATCTATCTATCTATCTATCTATCTATCTATCTATCTATCTATCTATCTACCTATCTATCTATCTATCTATCATGGCCCATGCCATTAATACCAGCACTAGGGAGGCAGAGGTAGGAGGATTGCTGTGAGTTCAAGGCCACCCTGAGGTCAGCCTGGGTTACAGCAAGACCCTAACTCGAAAAAGCAATATATATGGAATTTGCAAAGCAGAGACAGAGAAAGACAGAGACAGAGAATGGGCACGCCAGTGCTTCTACACACTGCAAAGGAACTCCAGATGCATGTGCCACTTTGTGCATCTGACTTTATGTGGGTACTGGGAATCACACCTGGGTTGTTAGGCTTTGCTGGCAAGTAAGTGCCTTAACCACTAAGCCATCTCTCCAGGCCTAGATACAACTTCTTTTTTATTTTATTTAATATTTTTATTTATTTGCAAGGAGAAAAAGAGACAGAAAGGGAGAGAAAAAAAGAGAATGTGCATACCAGGATCTCTGGGCACTGCAAACAAACTCCAGATGCATGCACTACTTTGTGTATCTGGCTTTATGTAGGTGCTGGGGAAACAAACCTGGGGTGTTATGCATTGCAGGCAAGTATCTTAACTGCTGATTCATCTCTCCAGCCCAGATACAACTTCTTTTAAAAATTATTTTATTATTTTATTTTTTTATTAAAAAAATTTTTTTTTTGGTAGTGTCTCACTCTAGTCCAGGCTGACCTGGAATTCACTCTGTAGTCTCAGGGTGGCCTTGAACTCATGGTGATCCTCCTACCTCTGCCTCCCGAGTGCTGGGATTAAAGGCATGTGCCACCATGCTCAGCCTTTTTGTAAAATATTTTAGAGAGAGAATTGGTGCACCAGGGCCTCAGCCAGTGCAATCAAACTCCAGATGCTTGTGCTTGCCTTACTTTTGTGCACCTGGTTTACATGGGATCTGGAGAGTCAAACCTGGGTCCTTAGGCTTCACAGGCAAGTGCCTTAACCACTAAGTTATTTCTCTAGCCCCAGGTCCCCAGATCGACCTTTTTTTGTGTGTTTGTTTTTTTTTTTTTTTTGGGTTTTTTTTTTTTGTTGTTGTTGTTTTGTTTTGTGAGGTAGGGTCTCTCTCTAGCTCAGGCAGACCTGGAATTCACTATGTGGTCTCAGGGTGGCCTTGAACTCATGGTGATCTTTCTATCTCTGCCTCCTGAGTAATAAGATTAAAGGTGTGCACTACCACGCCCAGCTCTGGCTTCCAGATACAACTTCTTTTTTTTTTTTTTTTATTTATTTATTAGAGAAAGAGAGATTGAGAGAGAGAGAGGAGAGAGAGAGAGAGAGGGAGAATGGGCACACCAGGGCTTCCAGCCACTGCAAATAAACTCCAGATGCATGCTCCCCCTTGTGCTTCTGGCTTATGTGGGTCCTGGAGAGTCGAACTGGGATCCTGTGGCTTTGCAGGCAAACGCTTAACCACTAAACCATCTCTCCAGCCCCAGATACAACTTCTTAATGTGAACTGTAGTCCCCTATATTATGGCCAGTGTAAAATGAGTATATAGCATCTAATAATATTATATAATATTGTCTAATAATACTTAACTTTGGAAAATGCCGTAAGATAAATACCTGTTTCTCAAGAAGACAGATTTGCTCAGCCTGCAGAGAACCATATGGTATTTGTTGGGATTCTTCAGAAGCAACCACATCTTATGGGCCCGCACGCCTGGGAAGAAAGCAATCACAGTGTACTTAGGGGCCAGCCATTATTTGTGTCTCCATGCCTTGTCTTGGCTGGCCAGCCTTTACCTAATTCAATGGCCAAGTCCAGGTGACCCATTAAGAACTTGATGTAGCCCAGCTTGTCAGCCATATATGCTATGATTTCAATGCCCTCGCCTTTCTGTGGGAGCCTCATGATCCGCTCCATGGCCATGATTTCATATTTGAACCACACGTCCGGGTAGCCAGCCAGTTGGTGGTACAGCGAGTAGTCCAGGTAAGCCTTAACGATCTGAAACAGCAGCAGTGGGGGAGAGAAAGAACAAGATTGAAGAGGAGCTCAGAACTGAAAGATCCAGTACCTACCAAGATACACTGTTTCTTAGACTTGAAGTAAGCCACCTCTCCAGCTCCCAGTCCATTCATTGTTGATCTAGGAGGAAGTTATTGCTCCAGAAGAAAATCAGACTTTTGAATAAAGGAGCCAGGTCAATTCAACTCGATTTGGGTATTCCTTGCTCTTGTTGCCTGGAGTCTTCCTCATCTGATCAAAGGCTTATGGTTTGTGGTCTTGACTAGTGGTTCTCACAGTTGGTCTCAGGACTCCTGGAGTTCCGAGACCATCTCTGAGATCACTTGAGATCAAAGCTAGTTTAATAATAAATATCCAGACATTATTTATGTCAGAAAAGCTAATGAAAGACCTTGAAATAAGTCAAAACAACAACTTGGTGGTTGTCCTGTCGAGTTCATTGGTTAAGGTTATCTATTTCCCATTGTCTTTGAGCTACACTACTCTGTATGTAGAAATCCAATAATATCAACGGTATGATTCTTTTCATAGAAATGTATCATGGGGCATCGTGGCACATGTCTTTAATCCTAGCACTTGGAAGGCCAAGGTAGGAGGATAGCTGTGAGTCTGAGGCCAGCCTGAGACTACATAGTGAGTTCCAGGTCAACCTGGGCTAGAGTGAGACCCTACCTCAAAAAACCAAAAAGAAGCCGGGCGTGGTGGCGCACGCCTTTAATCCCAGCATTCGGGAGGCAGAGGTAGGAGGATTGCTGAGAGTTTGAGGCCACCCTGAGACTACATAGTTAATTCCAGGTCAGCCTGGACCTACCTCGCAAAAAAAAAAACAAAAAAAAAAAGGTAATTTTTTTTTTGGTTTTTCGAGATAGGGTCTACTCTAGCCCAGGCTGACCTGGAATTCACTATGTAGTCTCGGGCTGGCCTTGAACTCACAGTGATCCTCCTACTTCTGCCTCCCTAGTGCTGGGATTAAAGGTATGCACCACTATACCCGGCAAAAAGGTAATTTTAAAAAATATGTATTTATTACTGCTATTTACATTTTGTGTGTGAACATGTTGTATATGCATGTGGAGGCCACAGGAGAATGTGGGGTGTCCTTTTCTATTGCTTTTCCATGTACTGTCCATGAGGCGGGTCTCTTTCTGGGCATGGGCTAACACCATTTTTCAGTTAGACTGGCTGACCAGTGAGCCCCAGGATCCTCCTGTCTGCCCCCGTCAGTGCGGGGATTGCAGGCTTTGTGGTCCTGCGAGCTGTTTACCTAAGTGCTGGCCTGTGAACTCAGGTCCTCATGCTTGCGAAACAAGTGCTCTTTCTTGCCCACTGAGCCATTTCCCCAGCTCCCCTACTTCTGTTATTTTCTCTGTTTGTGTTCTATAATAATATGTAATATCAGTAATTTTTAAGAGTGAAGTGATGTAGGATAAAACCATCTAGTCAGAAAGACTTCTACTCTATCTACCACACCCTTAGGACTAGGACTCTCTAGATGGCTTTTGCTAGCTTTTTAAAAAATTAAATTAAATTAAATTAAATTAAATTAAATTAAATTTTATTTTTGTTTTTTTGAGGTAGGGTCTCACTGTAGCCCAGGCAGACCTGGAATTTCCCATGTAGTCTGAGGGTGGCCTTGAACTCATGGCAATCCTCCTACCTCTGCCTCCAGAATGTTGGGTGTGCACCATCATACCCGGCGGAGTTTTTTTTTTTTTTTAATCCCAAATGAGATTGAGAAATTTATAGAATAGCTATAAAAATGCCCTACCTGGAAATTATCTTGAGTTTCCAGTGCAACATTCACTTGCATAAGAGCTGCCAGGTGGCTGTAATACTTAGAGTAAGAATAATACTGTAAGCTATAGATCTTCCACAGCAAGGAGAAGCAGGTGGTTTGCAGGTGCAGTTCTGCCAGTCTCTTCTCACTATTCAATAAAGCAAAACAAATGGAACATAGAAGGTATTATCACCATGGTGTTTAGGGGAATGCACACTCACAGGTTCCTCGTGATGGCTTAAATTTGACGCCTACCCTGATGACTGACAAGCATGTTCATTTTTATAAAACACAGTTTCTCTTACAAAATGAGGCTCAGAATACCTAACTTGTAATGATTAAGTTTAAGTAAAACATTTCTTCTGTGTCAAGAAATTGCTACTTAAATGAAGCCGTTTAAAAGGCACATCAATGCAGGGCATGGTGGCATGCACCTTAATCCCAGCACTAGGGAGGCAGAGAAAGGAGGATCACTGTGAGTTTAAGGCCAACCTGGGACTACATAGTGTAGGTCAGGGCTAGAGTGAGACCCTACCTCAAAAAAAAATAAATAAAATAAAAGGCACATTGATATCATTATCACAATTGTGATGGTAAATCAATAGGAAAGGAAGGAAAATTTTAATCTCATTTTACATTTGGAGAAGGTAAGACTCAGACAGGTTAGGTAATTAATTCAAAGTCACACAGCTAGGGCATACCAGGACTCAAGCCCTATCCACTTCCGGCCCAGATGCTAATATCATACGTTATTTCCTCTACTGTGCATGGCTATTAGGAGACAAAGAAATTACCATCTTAGATAATTATATTCCAGCAATAGAATGCATTGCACAGGAGGTCATGATAGCACAGTGCTGGAAGAGTTCAAGGTGGCAGAAGAACCTTTCATCAAGTATGCTTGGGCTGGGTGTGGTGGCGCATGCCTTTAATCCTAGCACTCTGGAGGCAGAAGTAGGAGGATTGCCGTGAGTTTGAGGCCACTCTGAGACTACATAGTGAATTCCAGGTCAGCCTGGGCTAGAGTGAGACCCTACCTTCAAAAAAATTGGGGACCACAGAGATAGCTTAGCAGTTAAAGGTGCTTGCTTGCAAAGCCTGAAGGCTTTGGTTCCCTTTCTCATAAAGCCAGATGCACAAAGTGGCACATGTGTCTGGAATTCATTTACAGTGACACTAAGCCCTAGCGAGCCCATTCTCATTCTGTCTCTTTCTCTCTCTCAATTTGCAAATAAACACACACACACACACACACACACACACACACACACACACGAATGACTGTTCTCATCCCCTGCTCAACAGGCTATTTAACTGTTAAAGTAGCCAAAGCTGCTCTTTGTATGTGACAGGAATGAGCTCCTCAAGAAGGCGACTGCAATAATAGATAATAGATAATAATAGATAACAGCCAAGCCAAGAAAACAAAATGCAGTTAGAAACCTTTCTCAAAGGGCAGATTTTAGCCAAGTGTGGAGGCGCACGTCTCTAATCCCAGCACTCAGGAGGCAGAGATAGGAGAGTTGCCATGAGTTCGAGGCCACCCTGAGACTACATAGTGAATTCCAGGTCAGCCTGGGCTACAGTGAAACCTTACCTTAAAAAGAAAAATAAGACAAATAGGCAGATTTTGAAGACAGGGAGGTAGTTCACAGATTAAGGGTGCTTGCTTGAAAAGCCAGTCACTCCTGATTCAATTCTCCAGTCACTCACATAAAGCTGAATGGGCATTCATTTGTAGTAACAAGAGACTCTAGTGTGCATGTGTACACACACACATACAAAAGTAAAAAATATATATTTAAAATATTTTTATTTATTTGAGAGAGAGTGAGAGAGAGAGAGAGAAAGAAGCAGATGGAAAGATAGTGAGCATGGGCATGCCAGGGCCTACTGCCACCATAAACAAACAAACTCCAGATGCATGCACCACTTTGTGCATTTGGCTTTACATGGGTACTGGGGGCATTAAACCTGGGCTGGCAGGCTCTGCAAGCAAGAGCATTTAGTCACTGAGCTATCTTTCCAGTCCTCGTAATTTTTTTTTTTTTTTTTTTTTTTTTTCTTTGTTTTTTTCGAGGTAGGGTCTCACTTTGGCCCAGGCTGACCTGGAATTAACTATGTAGTCTCAGAGTGGCTTCGAACTCATGGCAATCCTCCTACCTCTGCCTCCCAAGTGCTGGGATTAAAGGCGTGCGCCACCACGCCCGGCTTTGTTTGTCTTTTTGAGGTAGGGTCTTGCTCTAATCCAGGCTGACCTGGAATTCACTATGAAGTCTCACAGTGGCCTTGAACTCATGGTAATCCTCCTATTTCTGCCTCCAAAATGCTGAGATTAAAGGCATGCACCACCATGCCCGGCTCCCCATAATTTAAAAAAAATTTTTTTATTTTTCTTTACTTATTTGAGAGAGAGAGAGAGAAACAGATAGGGAGAGAAAAAGAGAGAAGGGGCATGCCGGGGCCTTCACCTGCTGCAAACAAACTCCAGATGCTTATGCCCCTGGTGCATAAGGCTTATGTGGATCCTGGGGAATCAAAACTGGGTCCTTTGGCTTTGCAGGCAAGTGCCTTAACCACTAAGCCATTTCTCCAGCCCTCCCCATGTATTTTTTTTTTTTTTTTTTTTTTTTTTTTTTTTAAAATAGATTTTATCTGTCAGAACACAAACCAACACTTTTGGGGGTAAGGAACAGGCAGAGAGCCCGAGGTCACTTAGAAAGGGGGTAAATTCCAGGTACAAGCCAGGTGAGATAAAGTCACAACCCTAACACCCATGTATAAATATCCCAGCATTAAAAAAATATTTCCAGGGCACACCTGGCTCTGCCTAGTAGGGAAGGTTAATCTTCAATTTGTGACATCACAGATCACAGAGGGGAGGCAAATGGGGGGAGAGCTGCAAAGCACCCCCACCATGTCCAGATGCCTGGGAGAGGCCCTGTCTGAGGATGAGCCAGTGATGTATCTGGGCATCATCAATCCTGTCTCAGATCCCTGATGCTCTGGACTGGTCTGTCAAAGACACCCCTGCTGAAAACAAAATCTAAAACAAGCCTAAGCTCAAACCAGCTTTTGGGGTTCCTTCTAAAGGAGCCAGCCCTCCCATCTGCTCAGGCCTCTGAGGTCAGTCCCTTTTTATCAGGACCCCTCCCCAGATGAGAAGTGCAGGGAGGCCAGATCCTTCCTGGAGTGAGCCAATCTTGAGACCTCCTTCAGTCCCTGACCAGCCTGTAGATGTGGTGCTGGGCCCCAATGCTCACTGGTGGAGACTTGAAAAAAAACAGCAGCAGCTCCTGGGTGTCTCTGTTATACCACCTGGAGGATGGTGAAGTTCTCCAGGGCGCTGTTCATCATGTAATCCGGCTGCATGAACATTCAAGAAGTTTACCAGGTACTCAG
This sequence comes from Orientallactaga sibirica, assembly GCA_036365145.1. Classification (NCBI taxonomy): domain Eukaryota; kingdom Metazoa; phylum Chordata; class Mammalia; order Rodentia; family Dipodidae; genus Orientallactaga; species Orientallactaga sibirica. The sequence continues at coordinate 805,723 of JAEOAD010002855.1, read as the reverse complement.
ATGGGTGGAGTGCAGCAGCGGTACCACGATTATCCTCCAGCTGGGCCAAGGTCTCCACCTTCTCCACCTGCTTGCCAAAGACTTTGGAGGAACAGGTGAGGGTCATATGTTCTCGGCTCTCGTACTGGCTGCTCACTCCATGGGCCACCGCTGCCACCGCTGGTCCCCACCTCCTCACCACTCAAAAAACAAATCAAAAAGGCAAAAACTAATTCTGGTATTTTCTGCCCAGGGCTTTGCCAGGCTGGGGGTGATGGGGCATTTTTCTGTTGTGGGAGGTTATCCTGGTTTCAGTGGATGGGGAGTAATTTTGGAGAATGAAGTCTGTAAATGGCTTCAATCTGGAACATTCCATGGTGGCCCAGAACCTCTGACAAAACTGGAAAAGCTCAGTGGCCTGGGCCTGAGGGACTTGGCCTGCAGAGAAGGTGCCGAGATGAGCTGCAGGCCATGGTCTGGAAGGCTTTGTCTTTGAAACCTGGTCCTTCAGCTTAGACTGACTCTCTCTAGATTTCTGGGAAAACCTGGATGTGGCTGGAGACCTGTTTTCGAGTCCCAACGTCTTTCCTTTAAGATTTTTTAAAGATTTATTTTTATTTATTTATTAGGATGATTTTCTGGCGAAAAGGTGGGTAATGGGAGCAGGCCTCCTGGCTCTGCTCGATGTCAGGGCTCCACACACCCTCAGCATCAGATGGATCACCCACTATCACTGCATCTGCCCTCCTCACTGCCTTCCTCATGGGCCTGGGAGCTGCCATCTTCCAGGGGCCCAGCCCGGCTTCCCCATCTGGCATGCACCTGGGCTGCTAAGCCATCTCTCCAGCACCTGGGACCCCATTTTTTTAAATATAGATTTTTCAATAATGAAAAGGAAGGAGGAAAGTGATATTGAAGTATTATTTCTTCCAGGTACAAGTATTTGTGGTTTTCTTTTTTAATCCCAGCACTTGGGAATTTTTAGGAGGATTGCCATGAGTTCGAGGCCATCCCGAGAATACAGAGTGAATTCCAGGTCAGCCTGGGCTAGAGTGAGACCCTACCTTGAAAAACAAAAACAAAAACAAAACAAAACAACAAACGAAAAAGAATAAAAGAATTCCAGGTACAAGCACTCAGGAGACAGAGGTAGGAGGATTGCTGTGAGTTCACCCTGAGACTACATAGTGAATTCCAAGTCAGCCTGAGCTACAGTGAAACCCTACCTTGAAAAAAAAAAAAAAGAATTCCAGGTATAAGCTGGATGTGGTGGCACACACCTTTAATCCTAACATTCAGGAGGCAGATGTAGGAGGATTATCATGAGTTCAAGGATACCTTGAGACTACATGATGAATTCCAGGTCAGCATGGGCAAGAGTGAGACCCCATTTCAAAAAACAAATCAAAACAAAACTAATTCCAGGTATTTTCTGTTTGATGGTGACATTTTTCTGTTGTGGAAATTACTTTTAACTAATTTTGGAAATTAGTTTTTAAAGGCTTAAAAAAAACCACAGACACGATCTCATGTAGTCCAGGCTAGACTTGAACTCGATATGTAGCAGAGGCAGGCCTGGAACTCCTGATCCTCCTGCCTCCACCTCCTTAGTGCTGGGATTACATGCATGTATCACTATGCCCAACTTATTTTTTTAAGTTTTTTTAAAGATTTATTTTTATTTATTTATTAGAGAGAGAGAAAGAGGGAGAATGGGAGCACCAGGGCCTCTAGTCACTGCAAACACACTCCAGATGGATGTGCCACTATGTGCATCTGGCTTACATGGGCCTGGGAGAATCGAACCTGGGTCCTTAGGCTTCATAGGCATGCACCTTAACTGCTAAGCCATCTCTCCAGCACAAGCTCATTTTTTTTTAAATAAAGGGCATTCATAAGGATCTCAGACAGTGATATTAAATATTATTTCTTTTTAATGTATTTTCATTTTCTTTTTTAAAATATATTTTAATTTTTTAAGAGAAAAAAAGAGGCAGAGAGAGGGAGAGACAGAGAGAATGGGCATGCCAGGGCCTCCAGCCACTGCAAACGAACTCCAGATGCATGTACCCCTTTGTGCATCTGGCTCACGTAGGTCCTGGAGAATTGAACTGGGATCCTTTGGCTTTCAGGCAAATGCTTAACCGCTAAGCCATCTCTCCAGCTCTTAAATATTATTTGTTATTGGCCTCAATTCTGAGAGGAAGCTGTTTTAATGCAATGGGTCCACATGTTTTTCTTTTTTCTTTTTTTTTTTTTTTTTTTTTCGAGGTAGGGTCTCACTCTGGTCCAGGCTGACCTGGAATTCACTATGTAGTCTCAGGGTGGCCTCTTACTCTCGGCGATCCTCCTACCTCTGCCTCCCGAGCGCTGGGATTAAAGGCGTGCGCCACCACGCCCGGCTCCACATGTTTTCTTCTTCAATTCTTTTCTGCCCTTTCCCCTCATGTAGGTTCTCATCCATATTACAAAAATGTAGCTGCTAATTAGGGTTATCTGATTTAGCAAATGACAATATAGGAGCTGGGGAGATGGTTCAGCAGTTAAGGCATTTGCTTACAAAGCCTAACAACCTTTTTGTTGTTGTTGCTTGTTTTTGTTTTGTTTTTTCTAGGTAGAGTCTCACTCTAGCTCAGGCTGAGCTATGTAGTCTATGTAGTCTCAGGGTGGCCTCAAACTCACTGCAATCCTCCTACCTCTGCCTCCCAAGTTCTGGGATTAAAGGCATGGGCCACCACATGCAGCTGCCCAGGTCAATTTTTAAAATAACTAATAGTTTTGTTAGAAGACACATGTTCTAAATACTTCATGACATATGTGTACTGAAAAATATCCTTGGGGCTGAGGAGATGACTCAGTAGATAACATGTTTGCTGTGCAAGCATGATGACCTGAGTTCAGATCCTCAAAATCCATGTAAAGCTTAGGGATGGTGCTTATTTGCAAGGCCTAAGGATCCAGGTTTGATTCCCCAGAACCCACATAAGCCAGCTGCACAAGATGGCACATGTACTTGGAGTTTATTTGTAGTAGCTAGAGGCCCTGGCACACCCATTCTCTCTCTCTCTCAACTAAATACTTTAAAAAAGAATCCATGTAAAGTTGGTATAGACAGCAGCCAATATTGAAGAGAACCTGCCTCAAACAAAGTGGAAGGTGAGGACCAACATCTGGAGCTATCCTCTGGCCTCCACCCATGCTGTGGCATGCATATGCTTGCATTTACAATTTTTAAAAGCTTTATCTGAAATTGAGATTTAACTAGGTACCTTGTATCTTGCCTGAAAACCCTCTATGTAACCCAAAGACCATTGTTTTAAGCCTCTAGAGAGATGCTTTCTGTGGTCTCCAGAAGTAGCAAAATATCCTCAATCCTCAAAGAGCTGGGCTCCATCTTGTTTCCACCCCAGGAGCCTCTTCATTTAAGGAACCAAATTTGGAAGATTGAAAAATCAGGTTTGCTAGGCATGGTGGCAAATGTCTTTAATCCCAGCAATTGGGAGGCAGAGGTAGGAAGATCACTGTAAGTTCAAGACCAGCCTGAAACTATATAGTGAATTGCAGGTCAGCCTGGGCTACAGTGAGACCCTACTTAAAAAATAAAAGGCTGGAGAGATGGCTCGGCTGTTAAGATACTTGCCTGCAAAGCCAAAGGACCTGAATTTGATTCCCCAGTACCCACATAAAGCCAGATATACCAGGTGGCATATGTGTCTGGAGTTCCTTTGTAGAGACTAGAGGACCTGGCACACCCATTCTCTCTCTCTCTTTCTCTCTCTCTGTCTGTCTAGTAAATAAATAAGATATTTTTAAAAGTTTTTATTTTTATTTATTTGAGACAAAGCAAGGGGGAGAGAAAGAGAGAGAGAGAGAAAGGGAGAGAATGGGCACGCCAGGGCCTCTAGCCACTGCAAATGAACTCCAGACACATGTGCCACCTTGTGCATCTGGCTTACGTGGGTATTGGGGAACTGAGCCTCAAACTGGCGTCCTTAGGCTTCACAGGCAAGTGCTTAACCACTAAGCCATCTCTCCTGCCTTAAATAAGATATTTTTAAGAAAAAAAAAGAGGGGCTGGAAAGAATGTGCACATTCCTGGCATATTCTTTTATTTATTTATTTATCTATTATTTATCTATTTTTATGTATTTATTTATTTAAGACACAGAGAAAGGGGCAGATCAAGAGAGGGAGGGAGGAAGAAAAAGGGAGGGAGGGAGAGAGAAATGGCATGTCAGGACCTTTAGCCATTGCAAACAAACTCCAGATACATGTGCCACCTTGTGCATCTGGCTTTAGGTGGGTACTAGGGAACTGAACCTGGGTCCTTTGGCTTTGTTGGCAAGCGCTTTAACTACTAAGCCATCTTTCCATCCCCCTTTACCTTCAGAATCCTTTCTTCCTTCCAGTTAGACCTTCTTCTATTTTGATGCTCTTTTTCTCTCCTCCATCGTCCATGACAAAATGTTGTCCTCTTTTGATTATTAATATCTTCCTTTTTGCTTTTTGCTGTTTGTATTGTGCACACAGGTGTATATACATGTTTCTATGTGTATGGGTGCACATGTGTGTGCCACAGCATGTGTGGAGGCCAGAGATTGACAGCAGGGGTCTTCCTCAGTCACTCTCCACCTTATTCTTTGAAACAGGGTCTCTTGCTGATCCTAGAGCTCACTGATTGGGCCAGACTAGCAGCCAGTGAGTTCCAGGGACTCTCTGCCTCAGCCTGCCTAGCGCTGGCACTGTAGATGTGCACCAACATTTCTGAACTCTCTGGATTCAGCCCTCTCTGGCCAGGGAACCCCTCCCATACCTGCTTGCTCCCCCTCTGAGTGCTCCGATCAAACAGGAGTCCTTGTGTTACTAGAGGACCCAGCTGTGAGGGGTGACTTGCACTGGGGTGGGGGTCTTTCTTGGAGTGAAATAAAACACTTAGTTCTCCCCGGCTCCTTCCCTTACCTTGGACGTGAGTTCCTGTGGACCCCACGATTCAAAATTTGAACGTGTCTGTTTTTCTCAACATGAGTTTGGAGAAACAAGGAAACTAAGGTGTAAGGAAAGACTTGGTTGAGGAGCTTCAATGCCTTCCTCAACATTTTCTTGGCAAGCACCATTTGGCCCATGTTAAAACAGACCTGTGGGAAGATAAGAGAGGAGAGAGTAAAGAGTGAAAGTAACGATTTTAGACTGAGTCAGTTGTTCCACCAATATAGCCACACTGTGGGAATTCTTACCAAAAAATCTGATGTGGGCTGGAGAGATTGCTTAGTGGTTAAAGCGTTTGCCTGCAAAGCCTAACAACCCAGGTTCCATTCCCCAGTACCCATGTAAAACCAGATGCACAAAGTGGCACATGCATATGGAGTTTGTTTGCAGTGGCTAGAGGCTGTGGTTCATCCAGTCTCTCTCTCCTTGCAAATAAATAAAATATTTTTAAATATTTCATTTTTATTTATTTGACAGAGAAAGAGGGGGAGAGAGAAAGAGAGAGAGAGAGAGAGAGAGAGAGAGAGAGAATGGGCATGCCAGGGCCTCTAGCCACTGCAAACGAACTCAGATGTGTGCACCCCCTGTACATATGGCTAACGTGGATCCTGGGGAATCAAACCTGGGCCCTTTGGCTTTGCAGGCAAATGCCATCTCTCCAGCCATATATATATATTTTAAAAAGCCAGGACAAATGCTTATTCCTTCATGTATACAGAAAGGAAGGTTGAAGTTTTGGCATCTCAGCTGCCCATCATCTAAGATGTTTAGTAATGCATGTACATTTCTGTTTTATAACGATGTCAACCTGGTGAATAGGGAGGATTCTGCTGCTAGCAAGTAACAGCAAGGAGGTTTTGGGTCCAGGAGTTTGGAGTTCCAGAGCGCTGGACATGAATCTGTGGCAGGGGCAGGGGAAAAGAGTAGGATGTAGTACGTGCAAAGGTGGCTTTGATTTCTTTTATGGGAAAACCTGAGGCAAATAACAAAGCCGTGCCTGTAATGGTGTCTTACCTGACTTTTTAAACTATAAAAGGCGGCCAATTCAAAGGTCTGGTTCCAAGATTTTTCTGTCTTAAGCGTTTTCAGCAACTTTTCTCCCTCATTCAAATAAATGTATGCCTGAAAGCAGCAAGAATTAGAAAAGTAGTGAGTTTGGGGATCCAGACGACAGCAGGACTGTTGCTCTACGTGCCACGGAAGGAAGAGAAGCAGAAGTCACTCTGGTTCCAAACCAGACAAAAGCTCTACGGCCAAAGCCCCCAACTTCCTGTCTAGCTCTGTCTGCTGGATTGCTCAACCAAGAGGATGAGGGCAGAAACCCCATCTTTCCTCATGCTATCGTGGGAGCTACCCTCCTTGGGGAGGGAAACAAGAGTGCACGGGATTTAGAAAGTGGGCCTAGGGATGGGGAGTAACTCAGTAGTAGACGGATTTCCCAGCAATGAAAAACAAACAAACAAACAAACAAACAAAATTTAAAAATTTCAGAAGCTGCAAACGGTGGCGTATGCCTTTAATCGCAGCACTCTGGAGGCCAAGGTAGGAGGATCAACGTAGGAGGATCTCTGTGAGTTCTAGGCCACCTTGAGGCTACATAATGAATTCCAAGTCAGCCTGGGCTACAATGAGACCCTACTTGGAAAAACCAAAATAAATAAAAAAGAGGTGCACCTTTCATTGTCTTTTTTTCTTCATATCAAGAGAAAAGATATTTCTGATGTGCTAGACAAACCTTTGGAGGTAAATTAGCAGCATGACTTACTTAGCCATTGCTGTCAGTCACCTTCAAACAAGGAAAAAAAAAAAAAGAGCCAGGCATGATGGCACACGTCTTTAATCCCAGCACTTGGGAGGCAGAGGTAGGAGGATCACTGTGAGTTCGAGGCCACCCTGAGACTACATAGTGAATTTCAGGTCAGCCTGAGCTAGAGTGAGACCCTACCTCGATAAACCAAAAAATATATATAATAAAAAATTAAAAAAAATAGCCGGGGTGGTGGTGCATGCCTTTAATCCCAGCACTCGGGAGGCAGAGGTAGGAGGATCACCTTGAGTTCGAGGCCACCCTGAGAATACATAGTGAATTCCAGGTCAGCCTGGGCTAGAGTGAAACCCTACCTCGAAAAACCAAATAAATAAATAAATAAAAAGGAAGCCTGGCATGCTGGCGCACACCTTTAATCCTAGCACTTGGGAGGCAGAGGTAGGATGATTGCCCCGAGTTCAAGGCCACCCTGAAACTATATAGTAAATTCTAGGTCAGCCTGGGCTACAACAAGACCCTACCTCGAAAAACCAAAAATAAATAAATAAATAAAATAAAGTTTTAAAAAGGGCTGGAGAGATGGTTTATCTGCTCAGGTGCTTGACTGCAAGTCTAAGGACCCAGGTTTGATTCTCCAGTACCCACGTAAGCCAGATGCACAATGTGGTGTGTGTGTGGAGATCTTTTGCAGTGGCTGGAGGCCTTGGCACTCCCGTCCCATTCACTCTCTCTACCTGCCTCTTTCTCTCTCTCTTCAGTAAATAAATAAATAAAATATTTAAAAACAAACAAATAAATAATTTTAGCCAGGAGTGGTGGGGCACACTTAATCTTAGCACTCAGGAGGCTGAGGTAGGGGAATCATAGTAGCAGCCTGGGCTGTTAGAGTGAGTTCCAGGTCAGCCTGGGCTAGAGTGAGACTGTGTCTCAAAAACTGGGAAAAAAGAAGAAGAAGAAGAAGAAAAGAAGAAGAAGAAGAAGAAGAAGAAGAAGAAGCAGAAGAAGCAAGCAGCAGCAGCAGCAGCAGCCTGACATAGTGGTGCATGCCTTTAATCCTAGCAGTTGGGAGGCAGAGGTAGGAGGATTGTAGTGAGTTAGAGGCCACCCTGAGACTGAGACTGCATAGTGAATTCCAGGTCATCCAGGGCTAGAGCGAGACCCTACCTTGGAAAAACAAACAAACAAGAAAACCTGAAAAGAAGTGGGGAGGGGGCTGGAGAGATGGTTTAGTGGTTAAAGTATTTGCCTGTGAAGCCTAAGGACCCTGGTTAGATTCTCCAGGTGCCACGTAAGCCAGATGCACATGGTGGTGCATGCATCTGGAGTTCGTTTGCAGTGGCTAGAGGCCCTGGTGTGCCCATTCTCACTCTCTCTCTCCCTCTCTCTGTCTCTAGTAAATAAATATATAAAAATAGAATCTCTTTTAAAAAAGTGGGGAAGACTAGGGAGATAGCTCAGTAGTTAAAGACTTGCAAAATTTGCTGGCCTGGATTTGATTCTTCAGTACTCATGTAAAGGCAGACACACAAAGTTGCTTCTGGAGTCTGCAGTGGTAACAGGCCCTGGCACGCCCATATTCTTATTCTCTCTCTCATATGTGATGGTGTACACCTTTAATCTCAGCACTCACGAGGCTGAGATAGGAGAATCATCATGAATTTGCAAACATCCTGGGCTAGAGACTGGGCTATAGAGTGAGTTCTAGGTCACTCTGGGCTAGAGTGAGGTCTGAAGAAACAAACAAAACCTTTTTTTTTTTTTTTTTTTTTGAGGCAAGCCCAACAGACTGGCTTTTTAAAAGATATATTATTTTTATTTATTTATTTATTAGAGACAGAGAGAAGGAAAGGGGGGGAGATATATAGAGAGAATAGGCATGCCAGGGCCTCTGGCCACTGTAAATGAACTCCATACATATGCACCACCATGTGCATCTGGCTTACATGGGACCTGGAGAATCAAACCTGAATCCTTAGGTTTTTCAGGCATGTGCTTTAGCTCACTAAACCATCTCTCCAGCTCTTTTTTTTTTTTTTTTTTTTTTTTTTTTTTTTGCAAGAGAGAGAGAGAAAGAGAGAGAGAGAATTGGTATGCCAGGGCCTCTGGCCACTGTAATTGAACTGTAGATACATGCACTGCCTTATGCACATGTGTGACCTTGTACATGTGTTACGTGGGATCTGGAGACTCGAACCTGAATCCTTAGGTTTTGCAGGCACACGCTTTAGCTGCTAAGCCATCTCTCTAATCTTTTATTTTTTTATTTTTTTGGTTTTTCGAGATGGGGTTTCACTCTAGTTCAGGCTGACCTGGAATTCACTATGTAGTCTCAGGGTGGCCTCGAACTCATGGCGATCCTCCTACCTCAGCCTCCCGAGTGCTGGGATTAAAGGCGTGCACCACCATGCCCAGCTCCAGCCCCCTTTTTTTTTTTTTTATTGCGAGAGAGACACAGAGAGTGAGAGAGAGAGAGAATTGGAATGCCAGGGCCTCTGGCCACTGTAATTGAACTGCAGATACGTGCACCACCTTGTGCACATGTGCGACCTTGTGCATGCGTTACCTTGCTTACATGGGGAGTTGAACATGGGTCCTTAGGCTGGGTGGGCAAGTGCCTTAACCACTAAGTCATCTTTCCAGGCCCAAACCATTTTTTTTAAAGTTGGCCCTAGGGCTACTTAAACCTCCCCCTGAGACTGACAGGCTACACTCCCCCTTCCCACCCACCTGCACTCATGAAATATACAAGAGGCTTTAATTTATGATATAAATGATTCAGACAATCACCATCTTTTTTTGGTTTTTTGAGGTAGGGTCTCACTCTAGCCCAGGCTGACCTGGAATTCACTATGTAGTCTCAGGATGGCCTCGAATTCATGGTGATCCTCCTATCTCTGCCTTCTGAGTGCTGGGATTAAAGGCATGCACCACCACGCCCAGCTTTTACTGACCATCTTAATAGCTTAAAATTTTTATACTAGGATATCTAAAGTATAATTGTTGATAAGGCTCCTGTGATCAATGGAATAGACTACCAGTGTGGGCATGAAGACATGGCTACTTGAATATCTAAGACTTCCTGAAATTAGCTGAAGGCAAGATGCAGCAAGGCCCAGAGTCAGGAAGACATGTCCTCATCTAAACTCAGGGAATGTGAGTCTAGTCAGCAACTCCATGGAAAGGGGTCTAAAGTCAAGTAAATCTGACAAAGACAGTGTGCCTCAGCCTGAGCCTGGGTTGTGCCTTTTGCTGTCTTCTGGGAGACTTATACAGGTCTTAGCATAGCAAGCACCTTGGAACACCCACATAGTGGGATTTAGTGAGCTATATTCAGCTCAGTGCTCCCAAGATACTTAGCAATGAATTTTTTGTTTTGTTTTGTTTTGTTTTGTTTTTTTTTTTTGGTAGGGTCTCACTCTAGCCCAAGCTAACCCGGAAGTCACTACGTAGTCTCAGGGTTGCCTTACACTTATAGTGATCCTCCTATCTGTGCTTCCTGAGTGCTAGGATTAAAGGTATATGCCACCATACCTGGCAAATTTTGTTCATTTCATCAAATGCATGCAGTCCCCTCAGTTCTACAGGCATGCTACCATGGAAACATACTTAGAATTATCCTAGAGGGGCTAGAAAGAGGGCTCAGAGGTTAAAGATGCTTGCTTGCAAAGCCTGACAACCCTGGTTTGATTCCCCAGTACCCACATAAAGCCAGATGCACAAAGTAACACATGTGTCTGGAATTAGTTTGCAGTGGCAGGAGGCCCTGGTGCACCCATACTGTCTCTCTGTCTCTCTCTTTGCCTCTCTCTAATAAGTAAATAAAAATATTTTTTAAAAAAATTGTATTTTTTATTTTTTGGAGAGAGAGACAGAGAGAGATAGATAGAGAGGGAGAGGGAGACAGAGATGGGTGCGCCAGCAGTCTCTCAGCTGTTGTGAACGAAATCCAGATGTGTGCGCCCCCTTGTGGGCAAGTGCAGCATTGCGCCCTTGCCTCATTTTGCATCTGGCTAAACGTGGGACCTGGAGATTTGAACTGCTGGACATTGGAACCAGCATTCTTAGGCTTAGCAGACAGGCGCCTTGGCCGCTAAGCCATCTCTTCAGCCCAAAAATATTTTTTAAAATTAAAAAGAATTATCCCAAAGAAGCATTCATTCATGCTTTGGTAGTTTTAAGGGCTTGTGTGATAGCTTAACAAAATGGCATGGAGACAAAAGCTGGTGAGCCTCTTTGGGTACCACAGGATTGAAAACAAATTTATACCAAAAGACCTATAGATATTTTGTACTCTAATTTTGAATAGCAAGGCAAAAGCCACTATGTGTACTAAAGGTTCTCTCAAATCACTTTGGAAATGGGATAAGACCCCTTTATATTCCATGAAGTAGAAATTCATGGCAAAACTAAAGGTAGCAGTATTTTATTTATGTACTTACTTAATGAGGTAGGGTCTATGTAGCCCAGGCTGGCCTCAAGTTCATCATTCTCCTGCCTCATATCCCCAAGTGTATTGCCACTTCTGGTTTGGTGGTAGTAATTTTTTTTTGGACAGGGTCTCATGTAGCCCAAGTTGGCCTTGAACTTGCTATGTAGCTATGGCTGGCTTTGAACTCTTGATCCTCTTGGCTCTACCTGCCAAGTGCTTGAATCACAGGCATATACCACCACTCTGGCAGTGGTAATATTTTAAATGATATAATGGTACTTGAGATTTGTTCAAACTCTGTTTTCTCAATCTCAGATCACTTCTGTTCTGAGCAATGTAAGTTTTGGAGGAAAGGGGTAGTAAAAAAGCACACTAGAGGCTGGAGAGATGGCTTAGCGGTTAAGGCGCCTGCCTACAAAGCCTAAGAATGCCTGTTTGAATCTCCAGGTCCCATGTTTAGCCAGATGCAAGAGTAAACAAGCAGGCTGGAGAGATGGCTTAGTGGTTAAGGCATTTGCCTGCAAAGCCAAAGGATCCCGGTTCAATTCTCCAGGACCCACGTAAGCCAGATGCACAAGGGGGCACATGCGTCTGGAGTTCATTTGCAGTGGCTGGAGGCCCTGGTGCTCCCATTCTCTCCCTATCTCTCTCTCTCTGCCTCTTTCTGTCTCTCAAATAAATAAATAAAATATACGAAAATATATAAAAAAAAAAAAAAAAAGTAACACAAGCGCACAATGTCACACATGTGCACAAGGGGGCTCACATGTCCGGAGTTTGTTCACAGCGGCTAAGAGGCCACTGGCATGCCTATTCTCTCTCTCTTTCTCTCTGTCTCTGTCTCTCTCAAATTAGAAAAAAAAAAAAGTGTCTGAGAAAGCCCACAGGAATTCTCCTTCTGGTTGTGTGCTCTCTAAGTGGTCTCTAGGGTAGAAGTGGTCTAGGAGGAACAGCTTACCTTATAGTTATCACTCAGGATGAGATAAGCTGCTGCAATTTCTAGGAAATAATACAGGGCTTTGTTGGTTTCTCCCAAAGCCAGAAAGTGCTGGGCTAGAGGCAAGATGACCATCTGGAGAATGTCCGCACACTGGCACGGTTCCAGAGAGGTGATGTTTTCCTGAAATGTCTTCATCTTATCTATAACAGCATCAAAGAATACTAAGATCTTGTCCCTTACTTCTTCAGGACTGTTTAGAAGCAGAAATAAACAAAAGATTACCAAGTAGTAGATATAGCACAGATTTTGTTTCTATAAAGCATAAGAAAAAACACAAACATTAGAGAGTAATGCAAAAGCACAAAAAAAGCAGTGAGGGGTGGTCATGCTACAAGGGAGCAGTGGGTTCCTTAAGTTAGATTGGCCAAGGGCAGCAGGTGACTATTTGGGCCTCTTTATGAGATAGTAGATTACCAGGGGTGTGGTTAGAATGATTCTGTACTTTGATTGACAGGTTTGAGTTATATAAACTTTTCTCTACTGCACATTCCTTTCTCAGGAAGTTCCTGCTTTTAATCATATGTAAGCCCAATTAATTATAGGCATAAGGTGGTAAACGGGGGATTTTCCCTAACTGTTCACTTGAAGGACACAGTTTATCTTACTGTACATGCATGCACTCAGATGGCCCCATCTCCTAATTCCAGATATGTCTAAGAAAATATTTAAATAGAAATTGACCACAAAAGGGGAGTTATAAAAGGTTTCCAAGGGCAGAGGAACTTATTCCATTGCTTGGAGTGGAGTATACATAGCTCAATGCAGGTTAGGGGGAGGTCCTAGGTGGCAACAGGTTGCTAGGTGCACTGTTAGGAAAAGGATGTGTTGATTGCCCAAGGCAAGTGCTGTCTCAGGTTGCTATTATCCCCTCTGCTTGCCTGACTCAACTTCCCCTGAGAGACCTCGCTCTAATTTGTTAGAGGAGCTGAAGGACAAAGGTCAGTCCTCTTGTAAGTGCTTCTTAGCATAGAATTTTGTTTTTGTTTTTGTTTTGTTTTGTTTTCAAGCTAAGGTCTCACTCTAGCCCAGGCTGACCTGGAATTCACTATGGAATCTCAGGATGGGCTCAAACTCACAATGATCCTCCTACTTCTGCTTCTTGAGTACTGGGATTAAAGATATGCGCCACCACACCCAGCTTAGCATAGCTTTTTAACAGAGAAATCTCCTTAAAAATGAACAAGGGTGGGCTGGAGAGATTAAACGCCTATGAAGTCTAAGGACCCTGGTTAAGGCGCTCCTGCCCCACGTAAGCCAGATGCGCAAGGGGTGCATGCATCTGGAGTTCGTTTGCAGTGGCTGGAGGCCCTGGTGCACCCATTCTCTCTCTCTCTCTCTCTCTCTCTACCCGCCTATTTCTGTATATCTCTCTCTCAAATAAATAAATAAATGAAATATTAAAAAAAAAAAAAAGATGTGCACCAGCAAGTCTGTTTAAAAAAAAAAAAACAAGGGTAAGCAGGGCGTTCGTCTCCACGGTTGGAAGGCAGAGGTAGGAGGATCACTGAGGTTCGAGGCCACCCTGAGACTACATAGTGAATTCCAGATGCAGCCAAAGTGAGACCCTACCTTGAAAAACCAAAAAAAAAAAAAAAAAAAAAAAAAGAACAAGGGTAGGCTGGAGAGATGGCTTGGTTACCAAGCCTAAGAACGGGTTCAATCTGCAATCTCCAGGTCCCATTTTGCAAAGGGGCGCAATTCAAGGGGGTGAACGGATCTAGCTGAGCTGAGGCTGCTGGCACATCCATCTCTATCTGTCTTCCTCTCCCTCTCTCTCTCTCTGTCTCTCTCTCTGTCTCTCTCCCAAAAAAAAAAAATGAACAAGGGTGAGGCTGGAGAGAAAGGGCTTTGGTTCGATTCCCCAGGACCCACGTAAGCCAGATGCACAAGGTGTTGCACTCATGTGGAGTTCATTTGCAGTGGCTGGAGTCCCCGGCATGCCCATTCTCTCCCTCACTCACTCTCTGCCTCTTTCTCATTCTCTCAAATAAATAAAAATAAAATAAAAACATTAAAAAAATGAACAAGGGTAAGATGATAAATCTAATGTAGACACCATTGACCCTGCCACCTGCCATTTCCCTCTGTTCTTACGAGGCCCAAAGGCCTGAGCAGGCAAATGAGTCAAATAGTGAATTTCATGACAATTGTCCTAAACAATTACACAGTTACACATCCATATACCTGAGACTTTCAGGAAATAACATGGATATCGTGGGGATCGTGAACTTAGAAAAGATGACCTCTTCTTCGGCTGGAAAATAAATGAGCAGGTAAGTTGTGGGTCACAGAACTGTGCCCTGTCAGTGCGGATGCCAGCCATCTATCAAAAACACTCCCTGCACCCAACCCCAGTGCCCACTTCCCACTGTGGAGTTAGATTGGAAGGAGATGGCTGTGTCTGCTCCATTCTGTACTTCTACTGGAAAGCAACTCATTCTGAAAATCTAACTGTCTAACCTTTTGACCTTGGGACATGACATTGTCATCTACAAATGTGCTGGGCATGTCATAGCTATCTTACTATGCCTGTGATCCAGAGACCACAGGTTGGACATGCCTGAGGGGAAAGCAAAACCACCATTGGACAGAACCTAAATCCTGAGCCGGCATGGTGGCACACACCTTTAATCCCAGCGCTGGGGAAGGAGGACTGCCATGAGTTCAAGGCCACCCTGATACTATAGAGTGAATTCCGGGTCAGCCTGGGCTAGAGTGAGACCCTTACCTTGGAAAACAAAAACAAAACCAAGAACAACCTACGTCCCTAATTGCCAGGCCATGTGGATTATTACACAGATAGGAAAATAAACTTCGATCTCATTGTGTCAAGCCACTGGAATGGTGGGGTAGCTGATAGCTAATTTAGTTAAGCTGTGATAACTAAAACTATATTTTAGGGCTGGAGAGATGGCTTAGCAGTTAAGGTACATGCCTGTGAAGCCTAAGGACCCTGGTTCAGTTCTCCAGGTCCCATGTAAGCCAAATGCACAAGGGGGCACATGCATCTGGAGTTTGTTTGCAGTGGGTAGAGGCCCTGGCATGCCCATTCTCACTCTTTCCTTCTGTCTCTCTCTCTCCCTTTCCCTGTCTCTAATAAATAAATAAATAAATAAATAAATAAATAAATAAATAAAAATAAAGTTAAAAAAATAAATAAAACTATATATTTTTTTGTTTTTTGAAATATTTATTTAATAGAGGGGGAGGGAGAGAGAGAATGGGCTCACCAGGGCCTTCTGCTGCAGCAAATGAATTCTACACACACATGCCCCTTTAAATATCTGCCTTTATGTGGGTACCGGGGAATCAAACCCAGGGCCATCAGGCTTTGCAAGCAAACACCTTTAACTACTGAACAATCGAACAATCTATCTAATCCAGCCCCCTAACTATATTTTAACAACCCCAAAGGTAGTGATATCAGTTGTAGTGAAGACATAAATATAGTTTTTTTTTTTTTTTTTTTTTGAGGCAAGCCCAATGGACTGGCCTTTTCTTTTAAATTTATTTATTAGAGACAGAGAGAGAGAGAGGGAGAGAGAGAGGGAGAATGGGTGCACCTGGGCATCTAGCCTCTGCAAACGAACTCCAGACACATGGACCACTGTTGCGGTCCCCCTCAAGGCTGGCTCAGGAGGGACGGTAGGGTCTCTGCCGGGTCGGGATGTGCAGTGCAGAGTCACGACACAGACTCTGGGAGTTGGGTGAAAGCGGGAAGTGAGCCTCCGCAAACTTGTTTATTTAGGAAAATGCACATGGGTTTTAAGGGGCTTGGCTGGCTAATCCTTGTGTGGGGTGGTCCCCTTTTTGTGACCAATGACAACCTGTCTCTGGATAGGACATCTCGTAGCAGGCTTCTCGCAAGCATGGGACTGTAACTGTTGTCACACCACGCCTGCGCAGAACGCCATTTCCACAGAAGCCACTTCCTGTTTTCTTCTGCCATGCGGTCTGGCTAGGACCAGGCCTGTATTGTGCCATACAGACCACAGTGTGCATCTGGCTTATATGGGACCTGGAGAGCTGAACCGGGGTCCTTATGCTTCACAGGCAAGTGCCTTAACTGCTAAGCCATCTCTCCAGCCCCCCCCCTTTTTTAACTACAGAGAGCAAGAAGCAAAAGAGAAAGAAAAAGAAAAAGAGAGAATTGGCATGTCAAGACCTCCAGCCACTGTAGTTGAACTCCAGATGCATATGCCACCTTGTGCACATGTGCGACTTTGTGCATGCATCATCTTGTGCGTCTGGCTTACGTGGGATCTGGGGAGTCAAACATGGGTCCTTAGTCTTCACAGCCAAGCTCTTTAACTGCTAAGCCATCTCGCCAGCCAGAAATAAATATTTTTTAATTTATTTATTTGAGACACAGAAAGAGGGAGAGAGAAAGAGTGAATGGTTGCACCAGGGCCTCCAGCCACTGCAAACAAACTCCAGATGCATGCACAGCCTTGTGCATATGGCTCACATGGGTCCTGAGAAATTGAACCTGGGTCCTTTGGCTTTGCAGGCAAGTGCCTTAACCACTAAGCCATCTCTCCAGCCCCAGAAATAAATATTTTAATGAAACGCCCCAAAGGCTAACTCAAGGCCTTCAGTCTAACTAGATTTCAGTAGTTTAGAAAATTCCATAAGGATCTTAAAACAAACATTATTTAGTCCTGCTATTTCTCCATTTAAGGCAAAAACTCCCAGCAGGGAAGGAGGAAAAGCAACTTGCCTTGGATCATTTGTCAGTGCCAGGGGTAGGACTGCAGCCTGGGTCTTTGGGCTCCAAAGTTAATGGCTAATATATCTATTTCACAGGGTTTTTTTTTGCGGGGGGGGGGGTGGTTGAGGTAGAGTTTCACTCTAGCCCAGACTGATCTGAATACACTATGTAGCGTCAGGGTGGCCTCAAACTCACAGGATTCTCCTACCTCTGCCTCTGAGTTCTGGGATTAAAGGTGTGCACCACCATACCCAACAATGCAGGCAAGCATCTTAACCATTGAGCCATCTCTCTAACCCCCACTATTTCTAGAGACAAGGTTTTACTATGAAGTCCTGGCTAGCCTTGAACTTTCTATGCAGCCCAGGCTGGCCTCTAATTCTCATTTCATTTCTTGTGCATCAGCCTCCAACTGCTGAGATTACAGACATCTCTCATCACACTTAGATTTTTTTTTTTCAGCAAGCTCTTTTTATTGTTTGTTTGTTTATGGGTTTTTGAGGTAGAGTCTCACTCTAGCCCAGGCTGACCTGGAATTCACTGTATTCTCAGGTTGGCCTCGAACTCACAGCGATCCTCCTAACTGCAGCCTCTCAAGTGTTGGGATTAAAGGTATACCACCATGCCAGGCCTTAGTGAGCTGTCTTAATGCACAGAGATGCAGTTTGAACATTCCATGCCCTGGTCCTCATAAATTAAGTTTGCCACCTTGTGTACCCATCAACCCTTATGCAGAATTCAATCACAGCTCTGTCCACACTTCCTAAGAATCAATGTGTCTATCCTTTCTGCTAGACAATTGTTTACTGTTTCCTTAGTGAGTAGACACTGAGTATACTGAATCATGCCCTGTCCTCCTCACGCTAAAACTGCTCTTGTCATAGCTACCAGTGGCCACCACATTGTGAAATCTGGTTACATACTTGTCTACATTTAATTACACCTCTCAGCAGCATTTGACACAATAGACCTTTCTCTTTTCACTGGCTTTTTTTTTTTTTTTTTTTTTCCTGAGGTAGGGTCTCACTCTAGCCCAGGCTGACCTGGAATTAACTATGTAGTCTCAGGGTGGCCTTGAACTCATGGCGATCCTCCTACTTCTGCCTCCTGAGCGCTGGGATTAAAGGCATGCGCCACCATGCCTGGCCCCTTCACTAGCTTTTTTTTTTTTTTTTTTAAATATATTTTATTTTATTATTTATTTATTTGAGAGAGAGAGATACAGAAATAGGCAGGTAGAGAGAGAGAGAGAGAGAGAGAGAGTGCGCCAGGGCCTCCAGCCACTGCAAACGAACTCCAGATGTATGCACCCCCTTGTGCATCTGGCTTACGTGGGTCCTGGAGAATCAAGCCTTGAACCAGGGTCCTTAGGCTTTATAGGCAAACGTTTAAGCGCTAAGCCATCTCTCCAGCCCCCTCCCTTCACTAGCTTTTATGACACATGTTCCCTTGGTTCCCACTCTCCTTGGCTGCCCACTCAGTTGGCTCTTGTTCCTAGTCTGAGGTTCTAAAATGTTGTCTCGGTATGGTGCACTCCCTGGTACAGACACAGTTCCCTTGAGGTATTTTCATCTGCCTACAACTTGAAATTCTATTCATATGCCAGTGACTTCCAGTTTTCTATCACCAAGCCCTGACACCTATCTATCTATCTATCTATCTATCTATCTATCTATCTATCTATCTATCTATTTTGGTTTTTTGAGGTAGGGTCTCACTCTAGCTCAGGCTGACCTGGAATTCACTATGTAGTCTCAGGGTGGCCTTGAATTCACTGCGATCCTCTTACCTCTGCCTCCCGAGTGCTGGGATTAAAGGCGTGCACCACCACGCCCGGCTCCCTGACATCTATTTTAACTACATATCTACATATTCAGTGAGATTTTATTTGTTTATTGACATAGGGTGTCACTTTAGCCCAGGCTGACCTGGGATTCACTATGTAGTCTCAGGGTAGCCTTGAACTCATGACAACCCTCCTACCTCTGCCCCCCAGGTGCTGGGATTAAAAGCATCTGTCACCACGCCTGGCTCTTTTCTTTTTTAAAAAATATGTGTATGAGTGTGTGTGCAAATGTATGTGCAGCTGTGCAAGCATATGTGTGTGCGTGAATGTGGAGGCTCAAGGCCAGTGTCAGGTATCTTCCTGAATTGCTCTCCACCTTTATTTTTTGGGGACAGGCTCTCCCTGAACCTGGAGCTCCCTGTAGTGCTAGGCTAGGGGACCATCAAACTCTAGGGATCCCCTGTCTTTTCCTTCCCAGTACTGGGATGATAGGTGCTTGCCATTGTGCCTGGCTTTTACGTGGGTGGTGGGGATCTGAATTCAGATCTTCATTAGCACTCAAGTAAACACTTTATGAACAGAACTATTTCCCTAGCTCCTACAGGAGACATTTTAATTTAAACCTGGTCACATCCCGTGCATCCCCAAATCCCCCCTGATGGTCACAGTGAGATCCCCAGCTCTTGCAGTCCCCATGAGCCTCTGCTGCTGAAGCCTCATTGGTCTTTGTGTCCCAGCCCCACAGGTGACTTGAAGCCCTTAAAGTCCAGACCCATTCCTTCTGCATCTTACCCTCCCGATTCCCTAGGAAGAGTTAAGATTCTTTAGGAATCAAGTAAATTTACTTTTAAATCCTCTGGACTGAGTTATCTTCCTAACTGTTTCCATGTCCAGCTTGTTGAGCCGGATGTCCACTGTGAAGTGATGGTAGGGAATGAAGTCCTTGTTTCTGCAGTGGTAGCACTGGTGGGCACTGTCTTCTAAGAAACGGGCACATTTCAAGTGCATGGCTTTCTTCTGGTCCTTGAGCCACAGCTCATAAGCTGTTTTCTGCATCATAGGCCTGCAGAACCGGATGATGCGGCACTCAATCACCTTGCCTTCCATTTCGCGCACCATGTCCTCTCCGCTATGACCTAAACAGAACAGGAGGGGCTTTTCAGCCTGGCAGTGGGCACCAGATCAGCTGCTACTACCTAACACAGGTGGGCACTTTGTTTCTGACAGTTTTATTAACTTTTTTTAAAAATTTATTTTTATTTTTTTGAGAGAGAGGAAGAGGCAGAGAGAAAAAGAGAATGGGGGCACACCAGGGACTCCAGTCACTGCAAATGAACTCCAGATGCATGTGCCTCCTTGTGCATCTGGCTTATGTGGGTCCTGGGGAATTGAACCGGGGTCCTTAGGCTTCATAGGCAAATGCCTTAACCGCTAAGCCATTTCCCAGCCCCTATTAACTTTTTAAAAAATTCTTGGTGGTATGGGGGAATTAAACCCAGGGCAAGATTTTAACAATGAGCTAAATCACTAGCCCCTTAAGCTCTTTAATCTAGACGCTCCTGTTACCAAGGGGAACTGTGGACCCTTTGCAGGTTCTACTCACTCAACTCGTCATTGGACTTCACACACGAGGAACGATAGTGCACCTCAGATGAGGACTCGTTTTGTTTTAGAGACAATTGAAGCTCTTTGACATTCCTGAAGCAATGGAAGACATTTGATTCTACCAGGGTGGCCAGGGCCTTCATCATCATCTTCATGTTCCAGCAAGGGAGAATCTCAAACAACAGTTCTGTAGTGAAGGTCAGGCCAATGATGGCAGCACATCTCACGAGCATCTGGTGGGAAAGGCTCATGCTATCCAGCTGGACCAGACAGATTTCTGTGGGGGGGAAAAGCCACACAGTGGGGAACTAGTTATCTGTCATGATCAGGTGCACTCTAGGAGTGGATGACTGTTTTGTGTTAAAGGGTGACAAGGATGCATGAGGAGAGGTCACAGCAGTCAGGTCTGCTATTCCTGCTCTTAAAAAAAAATTTAAATCTATTTATTTTTCCAAACAGAGCAAAACAGAGAGAAAGAGAGAGAAAAAAAATGGGTGCTCCAGGGCCTTTAGCCACTGTAAATGAACTCCAGATGCTTGCACCACTTTGTGCATCTAACTTTACATGGGTGTTAGGGAATTGAGCCCAGGTTGTTAGGCTTTGCGGGCAAGCACCTTAACCACTGAGCCATCCAGCCCTGTTCCTGCTCTTTGTAGACATTGCCAACTCATTCCCTGTATCTTTTTCACTGGGTCTTCTTTTTCCCTGCCCAGCCATAAGACTTCTATGTGTCCCAGAAATTCATTTATTCTTTTTTTTTTTTTGGCCCAGGCTGACCCAGAATTCACTATGTAGTCTCAGGGTGGCCTCCAACTCATGGCAATCCTCCTACCTCTGCCTCCCGGGTGCTGGGATTAAAGGCATGAGCCACCACTCCTGGTTTAAAGTCATTTTTCTTTATAAGAACAATAATACATCTCTGATATAAACTATTTGTCAGACTGGAGAAATAGATCAGTGGTTAAAAGCACTTGCTTACAAAGCTTGCTGGCCCCAGATCCACTCTCCAGGACCCACATAAAGCCAGCTGCACAAAGTGGCCCATGCATCTGGAGTGCATGTGCAGTGACGAGAGTCCATGGTGTCCATGATCTCTTCCTTGCAAATAAATAAATAAATAAATAAATAAATAAATAAATAAATAAAATACCAACTTTATTGGTCATTTCCCATAAAATTGGGTGTGAGACTATGTCTCCATATTATATTTCTCTTCCTCATGATTTGGTTCAGCTTAATTGACATCTTTTTTGTTTATACAGTTGAAAAAACATTTAGGGCAGGGCATGGTGGCACAAGCCTTTAGTCCCAGTACTGGGGAGGCAGAGGTAGAAGATCATTGTGAGTAAGAGGATCATCATAGTGAATTCCTGACCAGGCTGGGCTAGAGCAAGACCCTACCTAGAAAAACTGAAAACAAAACAAAGCAAAACAAACAAACAAAAAAAAAAACATTGATTCAGTTTAGAACCCAAAACATGCACACCTGGAAGTAGAGAGCTCCAGCCCATTATGGAGCCTTTCCCCAACTGGGACAATACAGACCAAACACAAACACACAAAGAGCCCATGTTATTCTTCTTTCTCCTCTTTAGATAGTCACTCAGAGCAGTCCAAAGTGGAGCCTACTGGATGATGGATACAAGTCAAATTTTCTCTACCTTTTAATGACGCCGGAGGTGACAAGTTCTTTAGTCGGACACCACTTGTGAGGTTACATACTTCTTCATTTCCCTTTTCATTGACAATAGCTGCAGCGATGTCATCTGCTGGCCTAACAAAATTCCCTGTGGGGACATAATTGGGAAGTTAAGAGCCATTATTCTGTCTTCAAATGTTTGATTTCTGGGCTGGGGAGATGGCTCAGCAGTTAAAGGTGCTTGCTTCCAAAACCTGTTGGCCTGGGTTCAATTCCACAGAACCCACATAAATCCAGACACACAAAGTGGTGCACACATCTGGAGTTTGTTTGCAGTGGCAAGAGGTCCTGGAGTGCCTATACTTTTTCTCCCTCTTTCTCTCTCTTTCTTTATTCTCCTTGTAAATAAAAATATTTTTTTAGCTGGGCGTGGTGGAGCATGCTTTTAATGCCAGCACTTGGGAGGCAGAGGTAGGAGGATCGCTATAAGTTCAAGGCCATCCTGAGACTAGGTCAGTCTGGATTAGACAGAGACCATACATTGAAAAACAACAACAAAAAAAGAAAGAAAAAGAAAGAAAGAAAGAAAGAAAGAAAGAAAGAAAGAAAGAAAGAAAGAAAGATGGAAAGAAGCCGGGAGTGGTAGCGCACACCTTTAATCCCAGCACTAGGGAGGCAGAGGTAGGAGGATCGCCGTGAGTTCGAGGCCATCCTGAGACTACATAGTTAATTCCAGGTCAGCCTGGACCAGAGTGAGACCCTACCTTGCAAAACCAAAAAAAAAAAAAAAAAAAAAAGAAAGAAAGAAAGAAAAAAAAAAAAAAAAACAAACAAAAAGTAAAGGAGGGGGAAAAAGGATGGGATCAAGACAAGTCAAGGGACAGTAGCATAGTAAAACAGAGGCAAAGGTGTGAGTGTGTGTATGTGTGTGGAGAGATAGGTCTAGGCAGGGATGACTTGCTCCACATTCTCTTATGCTTTCATAGTTTCCCTTCTAGCACCTATCACTATGGTGCCTGTTCTTCCAATTATTCGATCCATATTAACAGTATGTGCTTAAGTATTAGGCGTTCTAGAACAGAGGGATTCAGGAGTGTCCAAAATGCCTGCCTCACGGAGCTCACAGTCTAACAATTAGAGATAGACATATACAATCAAAGAATCTCATAATCTGATTTAGTTGTTTTATGTGTGTGTGTTTTCATGTGTGAATACAGGCGCACATGCTATGGTGTGCATGTGGAGATTAGAGGACAACTTTTGTGTGTTGGTTTTTGCCTTCCACTTCCTTAAAGGCAGGGTCTCTGTTCTCCAGGCTAACTGGTCCTCAAGCTCCTGGAAGATTCCACTGTCTCTGCCGCCCATCTCACCATAGGTATGGTGATGGGATTACAAAAGCCCAACTCAGCTTTCAGCTTTTATGTGAGGTCTGGGGATCCCAATCCAGGTCCTCATGCTTGTGGGGAAAGCACTTTATCTGTGGAGCCATCTCTCCAGTCCTGATTCGGTTGTTTAAAAGAAATAAAAAAGGGCTAAGGAGATGGTTCAGCAGAAAAACCTTTGCAGCTCAATTCCCAGACCTTACATAAAGAGCTGGAAGCCACAGTGGCCTTCTGGAATCCCAGCATGCCAATGCTGACAGTGAGATGGGAGGTAAGAGAACTTCAAAGCAAGTCCATGGCGAGGGCAGTAAAGAACAGCAGAAGGGGGCTGGAGAAATGGCTTAGCAGTTAAGCACTTGCCTATGAAGTCTAAGGACCCCAGTTCAAGGCTTGATTCCCCAGTACCTACATAAGCCAGATGCACATGGTGCTGCATGCATCTCGAGTTCGTTTGCAGTGGCTACAGACCCTGGTGCACCCATTCTCTCTTTCTCCCTTTCTCTGTCTCTAATAAAATAAAATCAATAAAAAATTTTAAAAACTAAAAAAGAAAAGAAAAAGAACAGCAGAGGGCTGGAGAGATGGTGATTAAGGTGCTTGCCTGCAAAGCCAAAGGATCCAGGTTCAGTTCCCCAGGACCCATGTAAGCCAGGTGGTTCATGCATCTGGAGTTCGTTTGTACTGATGAGCTGGCATGCCCATTCTCTCCCCCCACCCTGCCTCTTTCTCTCTTTCAAAAAAGAAAGAAAGAAAGAAAAAGAAAAAAGAATAGCAGAAAACCAGTGGTGGCACATACATTTAATCCTGGCATTCACTCAGGAGGCAGAGGTAGGAGGATTGCTGTGAGCTGGAGGCTACCCTGAGACTACAAAGTGAATACCTGGGCTAGTAGCCATCTCGTGGTCCCGGCATCTCCACTGGGTCTCCACTGCAACCCATGGTTCATCCTCACGGCTCCATTGGGTTTCCATGCAGGCATCCAGCAAACCTGCTTCACATTGCCCATGGCCATTTCCAAATGGCCTTTCCTGCATTTCTTATACTCCACAATACCAGGTGGGGGGCCAATTTGTTAATCCAGGCGGAATAAAACAGACTTTGAAGAATAGGACACTCCTTGAGCACTCAGGCCCCTTCAAAAGAGTCTACATTCTTCCTATTGTCCCAGTGCAGGTCAGCTGGCCCAATCTCAAAGGTTGTAATTTTATATAATTGCAGCTGAACAGGCAGAAGTTTTGGCCCAAAGATTTCATTTTTCTGTGCCATATCCTTCTGCACACACCAGTCTGTTTCTATGCACTGCAACCCTGCACAAGTTCTCAGGACACGGCATAACAGCAAGCCTCTCACACAAACTGGAGCTAAGAATCTGGCAACCCAGAACATCACGGGAGTGCTAACACACAAGCCTGCTCTCTCTAGCCTTTCTCTAGCTCTCCTTTCCTTATTGACCTCATCCTCCTCACTCCTCCATGCACTGCAGTTCCAACTGGCCTCTTTTACACCATCACCTCGCATTGCATCCCCCTGGACATAGCTCTAGTATGGGACCCTTGTTGACCATTCACTTCGAGCTACTAATTTTATCGCTGGAAAACATGGGAAGCTTTTTTCTAGGTGACATCCAAGTCCTTTTTCAGGTCTGACTTGGAGACTTATGATTTTCCAGTCTATCATAGCGATTCATTCTTTGGCCCTGCCTGATGGGTCACAGGCCATGTTAAATTCTCTTACACTTTAGGTATCAGATCCAGTATTTCTTGCCTCCCCCAAGCCTTTGGGCTCACAGGAAGCAGCGCCCAGCCTGGCTACTTTCTCTACGTAAGGCCCTAGTGACAGAAGAAGAGAGTGAGAAAATGTCCCCATTGCGAGACTTACTGAACATGTTATTCCAGGTCATATCTGTCTTTTCCTCAGATTCCACTGGTTGGAAAAGGAGAAGTTTGTGATGGTCAAGGTTTTTTAGTATTTCTTCACAGTAAAAGGGGATTCCACAGCTTCCCTCCACCAGGTACCTGCCAAGGAAACAAGGTGACCTGGTCACACGGAAGAGCCATCTTTCAGAAGACACTTGGACAAGATCGTGATCTCTTCTCATTTTCCATCTGTTTCAGCTTACTTTCAAGTTTTAGACATTGAATTTGCTTTTCTTTAGTCATAGGGATTGAACCAGGGCCTTACTTATGCATACCAGGCAAGTGCTCCACCACTGAGTTACATCCGCAGCCTTGTTTCATTTTTTTTTTTTTTTTTGGTTTTTTTTTTTCGAGATAGGGTTTCACTCTGGTCCAGGCTGACCTGGAATTAACTATGTGTTCTCAGGGTGGCCTCGAACTCATGGCGATCCTCCTACCTCTGCCTCCCAAGTGCTGGGATTAAAGGCGTGCGCCACCACGCCCGGCTCTTGTTTCAATTTTAAATGTTGTAATTCATTTATATCTCCTCCAAGTTAAAAGTATATAATAGGGCACATTCTCTGTGTTGCTTTTCTTCCTCATGGTAATAATTTTGATTATTCTTCCAATATTTCTTTTTTT
Source organism: Orientallactaga sibirica (assembly GCA_036365145.1). Taxonomy (NCBI): domain Eukaryota; kingdom Metazoa; phylum Chordata; class Mammalia; order Rodentia; family Dipodidae; genus Orientallactaga; species Orientallactaga sibirica. The sequence continues at coordinate 779,901 of JAEOAD010002855.1, read as the reverse complement.
AAAAATATACACAGACACCCTCCTGCATATACACCTCTATCTTTACCTTTTCTGCTTTCTGGGCTATTCCTTGCTTTTTCTTTTCTTTCTTTCTTTTTATTTTTTATTTTTGGTTTTTGGAGGTAGGGTCTCACTCTAGCCCAGGCTGACCTGGAATTCACTCTGTATTCTCAGGGTGGCCTCAAACTCATGGCGATCCTCCTACCTCTGCCTCCCGAGGGCTAGGATCTAAGGCGTGCGCCACGAGGCCCGGCTTATTCCTTTTTTTTTTTTTTTTTTTTTTTTTTTTGGTTTTCTGAGGTAGGGTCTCACTCTAGCTCAGGCTGACCTGGAGTTCACTATGTAGTCTCAGGGTGGCCTCGAACTCTTGGCGATCCTCCTACCTCTCTGCCTCCCGAGTGTTGGGATTAAAGGCATGCGCCACCATGTCCGGCATTCCTTGCTTTTTCATTCAGCAATGTATCCCAGTCATCCCTACATGTCAGTAGATCATTCTAATCTTTTTTGTTTTTTTTTTTTTTTTTTTTTTTTGGTTTTGCGAGGTAGGGTCTCACTCTGATCATCTGGATCTCACGGCTGATCATTCTAATCTTATTGAAGTTGGTCCTTTGGGGATGGACATTTGGATTTCTTCCAAACTTAGTAATACAAATAAGGCTTCAATAAAAACTGTCCAGCCGGGCGTGATGGCACACGCCTTTAATCCCAGCACTTGGGAGGCTGAGGTAGGAGGATCGCCAAGAGTTCGAGGCCACCCTGAGACGACATAGTGAATTCCAGGTCAGCCTGAGCTAGAGTGAGACCCTACCTCAGAAAACCAAAAAAAAAAAAAAAAAAAGAACTGGAGAGATGGCTTAGAGGTTAAGGTGTTTGCCTGCAAAGCCAAAGGATCCCAGTTCGATTCTCCAAGACCCACATAATCCAGGTGGTGCATGCATCTGGAGTTCGTCTGCAGTGGCTACATGGCCTGGCATGCCCATTCTCTCTTTCTGCCTCTTTCTCTCTCTTAAATAAATAAATTAAAATATAAGAAAAAACTGTTCACATATCGCTTTGCATTTTTGTCATATATTTGCATTTGACATTGCTAGATCAAAATTTAAATGCAGGTTGGGGGTTTAGTTCAGCAATTGTGTTTGCCTAGCATGTGTGAGGCCCTGGGTTCAATCCCCAATGCAAAATAAAATTGCTAGATTGTAGTACATGTCTGTGCTCTGAGCACTTGGGAAGATAAAGCAGGAGAAAAGGATCCCAGTTCGATTCTCCAAGACCCACATAATCCAGGTGGTGCATGCATCTGGAGTTCGTCTGCAGTGGCTACATGGCCTGGCATGCCCATTCTCTCTTTCTGCCTCTTTCTCTCTCTTAAATAAATAAATTAAAATATAAGAAAAAACTGTTCACATATCGCTTTGCATTTTTGTCATATATTTGCATTTGACATTGCTAGATCAAAATTTAAATGCAGGTTGGGGGTTTAGTTCAGCAATTGTGTTTGCCTAGCATGTGTGAGGCCCTGGGTTCAATCCCCAATGCAAAATAAAATTGCTAGATTGTAGTACATGTCTGTGCTCTGAGCACTTGGGAAGATAAAGCAGGAGAACCTCAAGTTCAAGACCAGGCTGGACTAAATAGCAAGACCCTGTCTCAAAACAAATTTTTTATTTATTTATTTTTTTGGTTTTTTATTTTATTTATTTTATTTTTTTATTTTTGGAGAGAGACAGAGAGAGACAGACAGACAGAGAGGGAGAGGGAGACAGATAGAGATGGGTGCACCAGCAATCTCTCAGCTGCTGTGAACGAAATCCAGATGTGTGCACCCCTTTGTGGTCAAGTGCGGCATTGCACCCCCGCGTCACTTTGCATCTGGTTAATAGTGGGACCTGGAGACTGGAACGAACTGGGTTCTTAGGCTTAGCAGGCAGGCGCCTTAACCGCTAAGCCATCTCTCCAGCCCTTTTTTTTTAATTATTATTTTTTATTGACAACTTCTATACTTACATACAAAACACATGATATTTTCCTCCCCTCCCCCCTATTTTGGTTTTTTTTTTTTGGTTTTTCGAGGTAGGGTCTCACTCTGGCCCAAGCTGACCTGGAATTAACTATGTAGTCTCAGGGTGGCCTCGAACTCTCAGCAATCCTCCTACCTCTGCCTCCCGAGTGCTGGGATTAAAGGCGTGTGCCACCACGCCCGGCTTTTTTTTTGTTTTTTTGAGGTGGGGTCTCACTCTAGCCCAGGCTGACCTGGAATTCACTATGTAGTCTCAAGGTGGCCTCGAACTCATGGTGATCCTCCTACCTCTGCCTCCCGAGTGCTAGGATTAAAAGCGTGCACCACCACGCCTGGCCAAAACCAAAATTTTTGTTTGTTTGTTTGGGAGTGCTGGGATTAAAGGTGTGTGCTGGGCTGGAGAGATGGCTTAGTGGTTAAGGCACATGCCTGTGAAGCCTAAGGACTCCAGTTCGATTCTCCAGGTCCCACATAAGCCAGATGCACAACATCTGGAGTTCATTTGCAGTGGCTAGAGGCCCTGGTGCGCCCATTCTTACTCTCCCTCTCTCTGTTTCCTTCTCTCTGTCTCTAATAAATTAATTAATTAAATAAAAAATAAAATCTTTAAAAAAAGTAGAAAATGAAGGCATGTGCCACCATGCCTGGCTCTCAAAAACAAAAATTTTAAAGGTAGATGCAGTTTTGGTTTTTTCTTGGTTTTTCAAGGTAGGATCTCTCTCTAGCCCAGGCTGACCTGGAATTCACTATGTAGTCTCAGGTTGGCCTTGAACTCACTCTGATCCTCCTACCTCTATCACCCGAGAGCTGGGATTAAAAGCATGTGCCACCATGCCTGGCTAGATGTATGCATACATATATACAACTCTCTCAAATCCATGCCTGAAGTTGTATTAAATGAGCCCTTGTTGGTGCTGGGGAAGATGGTTCAATGGTTAAAGGCACTGCTGGCCAGGGGTCAGTTCCCCAAATGTAAAGCCAGATGAGAAAAGTGGTATAAGCACCTGACATTTTTGTTTGTTCTTGGAGGTAGGGTCTGGCTCTAGCCAAGGCTGACCTGGAATTCACTATGTAGTCTCAGGGTGGCCTCCAACTCATGGCCATCCTCCTACCTCTGCCTCCCAAGTGCTGGGATTAAAGGCATGTGCCACCACACCCGGCTTGCGTCTGGGATTTGTTTAGAGTGGCCAGAGATGCTGGCACATGCACACATATACACAATACTTGCAATAAGTAAAAAATATTTTTAAAAATAGGGCTGGAAAGATGGCTTAGCAGTTAAGGTGTTTGCCTGAGAAGCCTAAGGACCATGGTTCGATTCTCCAGGTCCCACGTAAGCCAAATGCACATGGTGGCACATGAGTCTAGAGTTTGTTTGCAGTGGCTAGAGGCCCTGGCACATCCATTCTCACTCTCTCTCCCTCCCCCCCTCTGACTCAAATAAGTAAATAAATAAACAAACAAATAAAAAATGAGCCCTTGTCCTACCAGAGCATAAAAGAAGTGGTAGTTCATGTCAGAAATCCCAGCACTTGGGAGGCTGAGACATCATGAAGTTTGCCATGAGTTTGAGGCCACCCTTAGCTCAAAGTGAATACAAGACCAGCCATGGCTGTATAGCTACAAAACAGAAAAGAACCGAACAGCAAATACCAAGGCAGGTTTTAAACAGCCAGCTAAAGAAGAAACATTATTGCCGGGTGTGATGGTGCACGCTTTAATCCCAGCACTCGGGAGGCAGAGGTAGGAGGATCACCATAAGTTCGAGGCCACGCTGAATTCCAGGTCAGCCTGAGCTAGAGTGAGACCCTACCTCAAAAAATGAAAAAGAAGCCGGGCGTGGTGGCGCACGCCTTTAATCCCAGCACTCGCGAGGCAGAGGTAGGAGGATCGCCGAGAGTTCGAGGTCACCCTGAGACTACATAGTTAATTCCAGGTCAGCCTGGAAAAGAGTGAGACCCTACCTTGCAAAAAAAAAAAAGAAAGAAAAGAAAAGCAAAAGAAAAAGAAGAAGGAGGAGGAGGAGGAGAAACATTATTGTCTGGTTCCTAGGAGTTCATTGTCAAGATCTCAGAAGAGGAACCTAATAAAGCTGAGAACACACTCGCCAGAGAGTCAGTTTTCCATGTCTGCCTTTGAGAACCCAGTACAGCCGCACCCCTTATTTAGTTCAGGTGTAGTCTGTAATGCTTGATGAAAGGGAAACAGACCCACTGAGCAACCTTGAGAAGTGTAACAGGGATGTCACCGGGGAGGGAGTGAGCGACACTCATCCCACTGAGCAGTGTGTGGCTGCCGACTCAATGGATCTGATTCAATCCAGCCCTGGGGAATAAGCTCGGGCTAGAAGCCCGTTACTTACGTGTCCAGCTCTTTGGGGATGCTGTTCACACTGAGGTCAAAACAGACCTTGTTGCGGATTTCATTAGGCGGCACCACGCCGAGCTTGATGTAGGTGGTGTTCCTGTTCCTCATCACGCTGACCGCGGCTGCACAGGGAAGCTCCATGAAGGGACTCAGGCCCATGACGATGAAGATGGGGAGAGTCTGGATGAGCTTCTCCATGAAGACCCAGGAGGCCACGTCCACAAACTGGGCCTCATCAATGATGAAGATAATCATTTCCTCATTCATTGTCTAGAGAAGGGACAGAAAGAGAGAGAGAGATGCTGTAAGACTTCGGCATCTCACACTGTTGGTAGGCTTGCGTAGCCATTGAATTTTGTATTTGCTTATGAAGAACCAGGGGCTCCAGGGGTACCATCGGTTAGCGTGCAGTTCTTATATGAAGAAAACCAGAGAAGTTTAATCTTTTTTTATATAATTTATCTTTTTCTAATAATGTATTAGAGACAGCTGGCTAGACTGGACTCTTACTTTTATATAATGATTAAAAAAAAAAAAAAAAAGGAAGCAGGCTGGAGAAATGGCTTAGCAGTTAAGGCACTTGCCTGCAAAGCCAAAGGATCCAGATTTAATTCCTGAGGACCCACATAAGCCAGATGCACAAGGGGCACATGCATCTGGAGTTTGTTTGCAGTGGCTAGAGGACCTGGCATGCCCATTCTCTCTCTCTTTTTCTCTCTCTCAAATAATAAATAAAAAAAACTTTTTTAAATAAAGGAAAAACAAAGGAAGCAAGAAAGGAAGGGAGGGAGAAAATAAGGACAGACTGATGGAAGGAAGGAAGGAAGGAAGGAAGGAAGGAAGGAAGGAAGGAAGGAAGGAAGGAAGGGGAGGGAGGGAGGGAAGGAGGGAAGGAACCTCAGAGCTGGATATGGTGGTCTGTAATCCCAGCACTTGGGAAGTAGAGATGGGAGATGTCATCATCAGCTACATGGCAAGTTCAAAGCCAGCCTAGGTTCCATGAGTCCTCAAAAAGAGCAAAAGAAAAACAAGCAAAAAAAAAAAAAAATCCAGCTGGGCATGATGGCTCATGCTTTTAATCCTAGCACTCAGGAGGCAGAGGTAGGAGGATCACCATGAGTTCCAGGCTACCCTGGGACTACATAGTGAATTCCAGGTCAGCCTGGGCTAGAGCGAGACCCAACCTCAAAACAACAACAACAAAAATCCTACCAACCAGGCATGGCATTACACATCTATAAAAGAGCACTTGGGAGGATCCGGAGTTTAGGGCCACCTTGATTACATCGTGAGATAGAGGCCAGCCTGGACTGTATGAGACCTGGGCTGTATGTGTAGTTCATACTCAGTTATGCCCAAGGAAGGCTTAATAAGAGAGTAGGAAACAGTGGACACTGGAAACCTCAAGTTTGGCCAGACAGGCCCAATGACCGAACGGGTACAATAGTGGCATGTCTGCTCTGGGGGAAAACCAACTGCTCCCTAATTAGACTGAAGGCCTGCTCTATTGGAGGGAATACATGCCTGGTACTGAAAAACCTAATCAAAAGTCTATGGCAGGGGAGGTCATGAGCCTTAGGGGTATAAAGCCTGCTCTTGTCTGACTAAATGTATATATTATTCCCACCAAGCTGTCCTGAAAGCACTACACTTAGTGTTCATGTTCACATATTAATGCTACTCTCACTTCTGGTTAGAGAAGCTTCTCTTTTCAGATGGCAATGACCACTGGGATGACCCAAAAGGCAACATAGTGCTGAGAAGAAGGGATGGAGGAGTGCCCAGCGCTGAAACATCTGTCACACCTTCCAAGGCTCAGGGTCCATTGCGGAAGAGGGGGCGGAAAGAATGTAAGAGCCAAAGGAAGCCAGGTGTGGTGGCGCATGCCTTTAATCCCAGCACTTGGGAGGCAGAGGTAGGAGGATCGCCGAGAGTTCGAGGCCACCCTGAGACTACATAGTTAATTCCAGGTCAGCCTGGGCCAGAGTGAGACCCTACCTCAAAAAACCAAAAAAAAAAAAAAAAAAAAAGAGAGAGAGAGAGAGAGCCAAAGGAAGAATACGACTGTCCAGACAGAAATTGGCCTCCATATCCACAATCTTGCAGTGCCTAGCAATACCTTCACAAGACCTTCATAATAAGAGAAAAGAGAAGAACTTCCAGACCAGGCACAGTTATGGAGGAAGGGATATTTATTGAAGCTTACAGATCCAGGGAAAGTTCCATAATGGCAGAAGAAGCCGGCCTGCTTTCACTGGACCAAAAGCCAAACAGCACAGCACACTCCAGGAACTCCAGCTAGGCACACTTTGTGTATCTTTAAACTGAAATCTCAAACCCACCACCACACCTTAAGAGCCACCCAATGACACTGCCTCCAGCCAGGTGGCTGCAGATGCAAACTACAAACTATTAAAACACTGAATATAGTGGGGACTACCTATTCAAATTACCACACTCAGAGTCAGTTGCGGAAGAGGGGCGGAAAGAATGTAAGAGCCAAAGGAAGGATACGACTGTCCAGACAGAAATTGGCCTCGATATCCATGACCTTGCAGTGCCTAGCAATACCTTCACAAGACCCTCATAATAGGAGAAAAAGATGATGACATCAAATTAAAAGAGAGACTAATGGAGAGAGGGAGGGGATATGATGGAGAGTGGAGTTCTGAAGGGGAATGGGAGGAGGGAAGGGAAATATCATGGTTTATTGTCTGTAAGTATAGAAGTTGTCAATAAAAAAAAGAGAGAGAGAATAGGGATACTCACAAAAGCCAAGTCAAAGTGCTCAAAGCATGTTAGTTTAAGTCACTATGCTCTGCTGATGAATGACAAATGATCCTGGGGATAGCTCCTTGACATTTGCTCAGCCAACACGTACTAACACGTCCTTGCTGAGCACCTTGTAGCTGCTGGATACACAGTAGTGAAGAAAACTCATCTGTCCTGGCCCTGCTGGCAGCTCATGCTTGCAACAGATTGTGTGTCCTTTCTCTTGTATAGGCTATAACTGGTCTGGATTCTTCATTCACTCGTTAAGCATTTAGTGTGCACCTATCTAATAAAATATCAGCTGCTTGCAAAAGTAGGTCCTGCCTTCCAGCTAGGTGATGGTGTGTCAGAGAAGAGACTGATTGGCCCATCTTTCTCTTTATGCTTTTTTTTTTTTTTTGAGAGAGACACAGAGGGAGACAGAGAGAGAGAGAGGGAGAAGAAGACAGAGAATGGGTGCACCAGCAGCCTCTCAGCTGCTGTGAACGAACTCCAGATGCATGCGTCCCCTTGTGGTCAAGTGCGGCATTGCGCCCTTGCATCACTTTTGCATCTGGCTAAACGTGGGACCTGGAGATTGGAACCGGTGTTCTTAGGCTTAGCAGGCAGGCACCTTAACCGCTAAGTCATATCTCCAGCCCACTCTCTTTATGCTTTTGTAAAGAATAACAGCAGAGTTGGGCACAGTGGTGTATGCCTTTAATCCCAGAGGAATACTATGAGTTCAAGGCCAGCCTAACACTTCAGAATTCCAGGTCAGCCTAGGCTAGAGTGAGACACTACCTCAAAAAGCACAACAAAACAAAACAAAAAAACAGCAGTGGGGGCTGAAGAGATTGCCTAGTGGTTAAGGTGCTTGCCTGCAAAGCCTAAGAATGTTTGTTCGAATCTCCAGGTCCCATGTAGTAGACAGATGCAAAAGTGACACAAGTGGGCACACAGGTCTGGAGTTTGTTCACAATGGCTGAAAGGCTTTGGTGTGCCCATTCTCTCTCTCCCCCTGCCTCTTTCTCTCTCTGTGTCTCTCTCTCAGACATAAAATAATAATAATAATTTTTTTAAAAAGCAGATCTGATAGCCTGGCGTGGTGGTGCACGCCTTTAATCCCAGCACTTGGGAGGCAGAGGTAGGAGGATTGCCATGAGTTCGAGGCCACCCTGAGACTACATAGTTAATTCCAGGTCAACCTGGACCAGAGGGAAACCCTACCTCGAAAAACCAAAAAAAAAAAAAAAAAAAAAAAAAAAAAAAAGCAGAGCTGATTTCAAAACTATACATTTCATAAGGCAATCATTATGAAATATTACAACCTGCCTTATTACATATGCATCTCTACTCTTACAACCCACTTCTGTCACCAAATATTTAGCACACACGCCTTTAACCCCTGCACTTGGGAGGCAGAGGTAGGAGAATTGCCATGAGTTTGAGACCACCCTGAGACTACATAGTGAATTCCAGATGATCCTGGGCTAGGGTGAGACCCTACTTTGAAAAACCAAAGTGAAAAAAAAAAAAAGAAAAGAAAAAATTTGAGGATAGGATGGACTGGGGAGATGGCTCAGTGATTAAAGATGCTTACTTGCAAAGCCTGCAGATCTAGGTTCAAAGCCCTAGGACCCAGATAAAGCCAGATGCATAAAGTAAGTGGTACATGCATCTAGAGTTAGTTTGTAGCAACAGGTCATACACTCACTTTCTTAAATAAACAAACAGATAAATATATGTTATTTTTTCTTTTTCTCCCCCCCATTCCACTTTAGAACACCCATCTCCATCATATCCCCTCCCTCTCTCCATTAGTCTTTCTTTTAATTTGATATCATCATCTTTTTCGTCTGTTTTTGAGGGTCTTGCGAAGGTATTGCTAGGCACTGCAAGGTCATGGATATTGAGGCCAATTTCTGTCTGGGCAGTTGCATTGTAAGAAGTTATACCCTTCCTTTGGTTCTTACATTCTATCCGCCCCCTCTTCCGCAATGGTCCCTGAGCCTTGGAGGGTGTGACAGAGGTGTTTCAGTGCTGGGCACTCCTCCATCCCTTCTTCTCAGAACTATGTTGCCTTTTTGGTCATCTCAGTGGTCATCGCCATCTGAAAAGAGAAGCTTCTCTAACCAGAAGTGAGAGTAGCATTAATATGTGAATATAAACATTAAGTGTAGTGCCCCCAGGGCAGCTTGGTGGGAATAATATATACATTTAGTCAGACAAGAGCAGGCTTTATACCCCTAAGGCTCATGACCTCACCTGCCATAGACTTTTGCTTAGGTTTTTCAGTACCAGGCATGTATTCCCTCCCGTAGGGAGGGCCTTCAGTCCAATTATGGAGCAGTTGGTTACCCCAAGAGTAGACATGCCACTATTGTACCCGTTCAGTCATTGGGCCTGTATGGCCAAACTTGAATATTCAGTGTCCACTGTTTTCACTGCTGATGACTTCTGTCTCCCATACGACTGCATGCAGTGCAGCTTTTTCCAGCTTTCAGTTGGCTGGTCTACAGGGAGAAGGTTTTTTGCTCAGCACCAGCTTGCTTCTCAGTGAGATAAATATATATTTTTTTAATTGAGGAGAGAAAAACAGGAACAAAAGAAAAAGCATGAACTCAGTAGTATATGACCAAACCTGGTTCCTTCCATTTAAAATGAAGAGAAATGCTTGGCCTGGTAGAGGCAGGAGGATCAAGAGTTCAAGATTATCTTTGGCCAGGTGTGGTGGCGCACACCTTTAATCCCAGCACTTGGGAGGCAGAGGTAGGAGGATTGCCATGAGTTTGAGGCCACCCTGAGACTACAGAGTGAATTCCAGGTCAGCCTGAGCTAGAGTGAGACCCTACCTCAAAAAACCAAAAAAAAATTATCTTTGGCCACATACTGAGTTTGAACCATCCTGTGCTTATAAGACTCTGTCTCAAAATAAAATAAAAGATTAGGCTGGGATTGTGACTCAATGGTAGAATATTTGCCTGGCATGCAAGTGGCCTATGATGGATCTCAGCACCACATTTTTTTGTGTGTGTGTTTTGTTTTGGTTTTGGTTTTCCGAGGTAGGGTCTTTAGTCTCTAGCCCAGGCTGACCTGGAATTCACTATGTAGTCTCAGGGTGGCCTTGAACTCATGGCAGTACTTCTACCTCTGCCTCCCAAGTGCTGGGATTAAAGGCGTGTTCCACTATGCCCGGCACCACACAAAATGTAAAATTAAATAAAATGATTATTCACTGTAATGTGAATAAAAGCTGATATTTACATAGCACTTACTATGTTCCACAGTCCTTGGAACTTTGCTCACTTGAACCTCACAACATCCACAGAGTATAATACATTGAATCTATATGCTGAAGACATTTAGGCACAGAGACATTAGGCACACATTCAAAGCTCCAGTGTTGTTTTCTAAACTAGAGTCAGAAGCAGCTGAGACATTTGAAAACACTAAAGCGCCCCCTCCCCCACCCCCCGCATTGCTTATATCTAGGGTAGAAATCGTAAATCCATCTGTTATGTTGAGACTCTTTCTACCTAAAAGCTCAGGTTGGCCTAGAACTTGCTATTCATCCCAGGCTAGCTCAAACCCTCCAGCTTCCTAATCTAGCCTCACATATTTTAGGATTAAGCCATCATGACAGAATACACATCCATATTTTTTAATCTATTTATTTTGTTGGGTTTTAATTTTTTTTGTTTATATTTATTTATTTGAGTGTGACAGACAGAAAGAGAAAGAGGTAGAGAGCGAGAGAGAGAGAATGGGTGCACCAGGGCCTCTAGCTACTGCAAATAAACTCCAGATGCATGCACCACCTTGTGCATCTGGCTTACGTGGGTACTGGGAATCAAGCCTTGAACTGGGGCCCTTAGGCTTCACAAGCAAGCACTTAACTACAAAGCCATCTCTCTGCCTCCCAAGTGCTGGAATTAAAGGTGTGCGCCACCACACCAGGCTAATATTTTTAAATTTTTATTTATTTATTTTGAGAAAGAGAGATGGAGAGAGAGAGAGAGAATGGGTGTCCAGAGCCTCTAGCTTCTGTAAACAAACTCCAGACGCATGTGCCACCTTGCGTATCTGGCTTACATGGGTTCTTGGGTCCTTTGGCTTTGAAGGCAAGCACTTTAACCGCTAAGCCATCTCTCCAGCCCTACATCCACATATATATTTTGGTTGTTTTGAAGTAGGGTTTTACTCTAGTCCAGGCTGACCTGGAATTCACTATGTAGTCTCAGGATGGCCTTGAACTCATGGCGATCCTCCTATCTCTGCCTCCCAAGTGCTGGAATTAAAGGCATGCACCACCATGGTCTGGCTATATCCATATTTTTAAAGATGCTTCCTGAATGTACTTGCAACACAAAACAGTCTAAAGTTCAACATTTCTTTTTTGTTTGTTTTTGTTTTTCGAGGTAGGGTCTCGATCTAGCCCAGGCTGACCTGGAATTCACTATGTAGTCTCAGGCTAGCGATTCACAGCGATCCTCCTATCTCTGCATCCAGTGCTGGAATTAAAGGTGTGTAGAGAGAAAGAGAATGAGTGCACTGAGCCTGTAGCCCCTGAAAATGAACTCCAGGTACATGTGCCACTTTGTGCATCTGGCTTTACATGGGTACTGGGGAATCAAACCTGGGTTGTTAGCCTTTGCAGGTAAGTGCCTTAACCACTAGCCATCTTTCCAATTCTTTTTTTTTTTTTTTTTTTTTTTCTCAGCCATCTTTCCAATTCTTTAGGGTGACCTCGAACTTTTTTTTTTTTTGGTTTCTCAAGCAGAGAGGAGAAAGTCTCACCACTGCTAAACTCAGATGCTGACCTGGAATTTTTTTCTTTTTTTTTGTTTTTCGAGGTAGGGTCTTAGGCTGACCTGACACTCTCAGGTTGGCCTTGAACTCACGGTGATCCTCCTACCTCTGCCTCCCGAGTGCTGGGATTAAAGGCGTGCGTCACCACGCCCGGCTGTGCGTAAGGTTTTACAAATGTACTGGGGATTTGAATCTGGGCCGTCAGGCTTTGCAAGCAAGCATCTTAACCACTAAGCCATCTTTTCAGCCATTTATTTATTTATTTATTTATTTATTTATTTATTTATTCATTCATTTATTTATTTACTTACTTAGGTCTCACACAGGCTAGACAAGTTCTCTACCACTAAGCTACACCCCCAGCCCCAATGCCTTACTGAGATTCAGAAACTACACTGGTACTGCCTTGTCTATGCACCTACAGTGAAGAGAAGGTTGGATTAGAACTTAATACAATGTCAATAATTTATACTGATCATTTATTATGTGCCCAGCACTGTGCTCTAAAATGTGTAAGAGGCTCCCTATCCTTGGGGAGGGGAGGGGAAGGAAAGAGGGAAGGCTGGAGGAAGAAAGAGAGGGAGAGAGAGACAGTGAGTGAGAGAGAGACAGTGAGAGAGAGAGAGAATTACAGTATGGTGTGATGAGTACAATAAGGAATGTATTCAAAGTATTAGTTTAAGAGAAGAGCCCGGAGCACACACCTTTAATCCCAGCACTTGGGAGGCAGAGGTAGGAGGATCACTGAGTGTGAGGCCAGCCTGGGATTACAGAGTGAGTGCTAGGTCAGCCTGGGCTACAGAGAGGCCCTATTTTTAAAAACAAAACAAAGTATTAGTGGAAGAGAAATTAGTCATGCCTAGTGATTGGAGCAGTTTTCACAAAGAAGTGATGTCAGTGAGGCATGTTAATCCCTTCCTGTAATCTAGCACTAAGAAGATGAAGGTAGGAGGATCTGGAGTTCAAGGTCAGCCTCCACTACATAATATGTCTGAGGCCAGCCTGGGCTACATAAGCCCCTGTTTCCAAATCAAAATATCAGCATCAGAGGATCATAAAGAAGAACAAAGGGCACCGTAGTGAGTCAAAAAGAGTTCGGAAGCCGGGCGTGGTGGCGCACGCCTTTAATCCCAGCACTCGGGAGGCAGAGGTAGGAGGATCGCCGTGAGTTCGAGGCCACCCTGAGACTACAGAGTGAATTCCAGGTCAGCCTGGGCCTGGGCCAGAGTGAGACCTGGAAAACCAAAAAAAAAAAAAAAAAGAGTTCGGGATTAGTTGGAGTTACTCCATCCAAGTAGGTTACATAGAAGGTTCTTGGGAATGTGGTTCTAGTGCTTATGAGAAAGGCGAGGGCTGGACTGGAACTTGCATGATGACCAACATGGCAGTACTAAGAGAGCACTCACAGCTGTTGAGCATGAGTAGTTTCCATGTTCTGTAATCATTTAACCCTTGTAGTGCTGAGTCCGAGGTACTGACATGTGATGAAACAGAAGCACAGAGAGGTCAAGTCACTTGGCTCAAGGTCACTCCAGTAGATGACAAATTTAGATGCATAAACTCTATCCCAGTCTGGCATAGAGCCCACATAGTAACCATATTTTTAAATTTGTGTTTGTGTTTAGGGTGCTGTGGATCAAACACAGGGCCTTGCATGTGCTAGGCAGGTGTTCTTCCAGTCAGCTATGGCACCAGCCCCTGTAGCTGCTTTGTGACATTGCATATTGCATAAAAGCCAGCTGGGCAGGTCAAAAGACCCAGACGTAATGTTTACAGATTCTTTTTTTTTTTTTTTTTTTTTACTTGAGAGAGAGAGAAAGAATGGGCATGCCAGGGCCTCCAGCCACTGCAAATGAACTCCAGACGCATGTGCCCCCTTGTGCATCTGACTTACGTGGGTCCTGGGGAATTGAACCAGGGTCCTTTGGCTTTGCAGGCCATCACCTTAACCACTAAGCAATTTCTCCAGCCCCTAAGCCATCTCTCCAGTACAGGGATTCTTTTATGTATATCTGAATTCCTTTTTTTCTTTTCATTTTTAAGATTTTATTTATTTATTTGCAAGGAGAGAGAGAGAGAGAATAGGCACACCAGGACCTCTATCTACTGCAGATGAACTCCAGATACATGCTCCATTTTGTGCATCTGGTTTTACATGGATATTGGGGAATCAAACCTGGGTTGTTAGGCATTTCAGGCAAGTGCCTTAACCACTGAACTATCTTTCCAGTCCATCTTTTCTTTTTTCTTTTTTCTTTTTTGTAAAATAGGGTCTCACTCCATAACCCAGGACCCAGACTGGCCCCAAACTCACAATTCTTGTGCTTCAGCCTCCCAAGTCTTAGGACTATAGGTATGTGCCACCATGTTGAGCTAATGGATATTAAATTCAGAGCAGACTCGGCTCAAGGCTTGGAAGGATGGGGAGAAGGAAGTACTTTAAGCCTTGAATGTGGAAGTCCTTGGACCAAGTGGCTTTATGAGTATTTGCCAAGTTTCCTCCCCAGTTGCTTGACCCACAGGGACTCTTACCTGCTTTAAAATCTTCACAAACAGTGTTTCCAATTGTCTTTGCTTTTTTAAGGCGCTCATCTTGGATATCTCCCGTGACATAGGGAACTGTACAAAGAATAATGAGAATTTTTAACCAATGAGTTTGTCTGTTTGTTTCTTTGTTTATTTATGAGAAACAGAGAGAAAGAGCAAGAGTGGGTGTGCCAGGGCCTCTTGCTACTGTGAATGAACTCCAGATGCATGTGCCACATTGTGTAGCTGGCTTTACATGGGTATTGGGGAATTAAACCCATGCCTTCAGGCTTTGCAAGCAGGCAGCTTTAACATTTGAACCATCTTACCAGCCTAAGAATCTATTTTTGGTCTCACTCTGGCCCAGGCTGACCTGGAATTAACTATGTAGTCTCAGGGTGGCCTTGAACTCATGATGATCCTCCTATCTCTGCCTCCCAAGTGCTGGGATTAAAGGTGTGCGCCACCACGCCCGGCTCCAAGAATCTTTTTTTTTTTTTTTTTATTTTTTTATTTATTTGCAAGTGGGGTCTCAAATGAATTCTGGTCCAGACTGACCTGGGGCATTAATTGAATTTGGGTGGTCTCAGGCAAGAGCCTTAACCACTGAACAGTGATCCTCCTACCTCTCACCTCCCAAGTGCTGGGATTAAAGTCATGCGGGGAGGGGAGCCACCATGCCCAGGCTGACAAGACTATCTCTTTTTTTTTTTTTTTTTGGTTTTGCAAATCTCATTATTTATTTATTTAACAAGTGGAGGGGCCTCTCTCAGGCACCTCCAATGAATTAAAGGTGTGTGCCACCACGCCCGGCTCACTATGTGTCTTAAACTGGAGTCAAACTTTGATCCGCATCTGGCTTTATGTGGGCATTAAAGGAATTGAATTTGGGTGGTTGGTTTTTGTTTGTTTGCTTTGTCCCACAAATATCAAAAGCAACTTAACTGAACCAAAAAAGCATGGTATTTCTCCAGCCCCATACCCCTTTAGAACTCCAATCTTTTTTTTTTTTTGTCTTTTAATTTGATGTTCTCACCTTTTCTTCTATTAGGCTGACGTGGCTCTTGAGTATAGAAAAATAAAAGAAAATGACGCCACCACACCCAAATCATTTTGGGGAAAACTTTAAAATGGGTCTCAAATGTGCCATCAGGCTGACCTGTTGAATTCACTATGTAGAATCTTTTTTTTTTTTTTTGAAATCACTTGGTTTTGAAAGGTAGGGTCTCACTCTGGTCCAGGCTGACCTGGAATTAACTACTGTGAGTCTCAGGGTGGCCTCATAGTGAATTCTCAGCCTAAGCTAGATCCTCCTACCTCTGCCTCCCAAATGCTGGGATTAAAGGTGTGCACACACACACACACATATATATTTGAGCCCGGGCTGACCTGGTATTCATATATAGCTCACTATGTAGTCTTAAACTGGAGTCAAACTCATAGTGATCTGCCTACCTCTGCCTCCTGAGTGCTAGGATTAAAGGCATGCACACATCACACCAAAAGGCAAGTAGTTTTTGTTTGTTTGCTTTGTCCCAAACCAAATATCTTAATTTTTTTTTTAATTTCTTAAAATATTTTATTTATTTGACAAAGAGGCAGCTAGAAAGAGACATACAAAAAAGGGCCTCCAGCTACATGATATTTCCCTCCCCTGCCCCATACCCCTTTAGAACTCCAACCTCCTCCATCATATCCCAAAGCCATCCCAGCCTACTCTCTTTTTTCATTAGTCTCCCTTTTTTAATTTGATGTTATCACCTTTTTCTTCTATTATGAGGGTCTTCCCATCAAATATCTTGAGTATAGAAAAATAGCAAAGAAAATGACTAGCTTTATGACCCTGATCAAATCACATTAATCGTTCTAAACTTTAAAATGACCAAATGCTCAAATGTGTTATTCCATCATATCCTATCCAGTTGTAATACTCTAGCCATTGAATCTAATACTTTCAGGAAATTTTTGAAAAACATGTTGTCTTTGTGCTTGCAACTTGCAATCACTTAAGCCAAGTTTTATGCATTCTGAGAGAGTTTGAGAATGACAGATAGTACCTAGAGCAGCTAGTATAGAATGGAATAGCTATTATGGAGCTGGTGCCTGACAGGAGGATCACTGTGAGTTCAAGGCCAGCCTCAGACTAAAGATATTGGACTGAGATTTTAGGTTTTAGCCTCAAGCTTAAAATTAGAGGCATTGAGATCCTATCTCAAAAAGCCAAAAAAGGTAAAAATTAATATTAAAACAATTAGGTTGCCTATAAGACTATAAAAACACACACACACACACTGGAGAAGGAACCTGCTTTTCATATATTTTTGTCCCTGGGTTAGAATATGGCTGGTCCTGACCTGGTATTCATATATAGTCTCAGGATGGCTTCAAACTCCTGGCAATATTTTTGATTTTAAAGATAATTTGTGTGTGTGGTGTGCATGGTAAATGCAGGTGTGTGCAGTGTTGTCATGTGGGCGACTCTGCCCAGCTGGATGTGCCTGGACAGTCTATGGTTATATTGAACTTGAACTGCAAAGGCCAGATGGCTGATGGTGATTGAGTTTGCAGGTGCTCCACCTTGCTAACCCTTTACAGGTATTTCCTGAAACAGGGTCTTTAACTTGTTTGATTTTAATGAATCTGGAGCTACCTTTTTAAAAATTTTTTAATTTCTTAAAATATTTTATTTATTTGAGAAAGACAAAGAGGCAGTTAGAAAGAGAGAATGGGCACACCAGGGCCTCCAGCTACTGCAAACGAATTCCAGACACCTGCACCACCTTGTTCATCTGGCTGCCTGGGTCCTCAGGCTTTGCAGGCAAGTACCTTAATCACAAAGCCATCTATCCAGCCTACTTCCTGGTTTTTTCATGTGGGTGCTTTGGCTTTTCTCTCTCTTGTTCCTGTGAAGAACTTAGCCATTATCTCCCTGGATCTTGTGCAACAAGCACTCTTACTAGATGAAACATCTCCCCAGCCCCCAGAATATATGTTTTAAATGTGTTGTTTGAAGATTAGTTAATTGTCTGCATTCCACAAACTTTATTATTATATTATATATATTATATTATATTATATTATTATGTGTTATAAGAAATTACAGGACTGTTTAATCCCAGCACTTGGGAGGCAGAGGTAGGAGGATCGCCATGAGTTTAAAGCCACCCTGAGAATACAGAGTGAATTCCAGGTCAGCCTGGGCTTTAGTGAAACCCTACCTCAAAAAAAAAAAAAAAAAAAAAAAGATGCTGGGAGTGGTGGCACTTGCCTTTAATCCCAGCACTTGGGAGGCAAAGGTAGGAGGATCGCCGTGAGTTTGAGGCCACCCTGAGACTACATAGTGAATTCCAGGTCAGCCTGAGCTAGAGTGAGACCCTACCTTGGAAAACCAAAAAAAAAAAAAAAAAAAAAAAAAAAAAAGAAAAAAAGAAAAGAAGATTACAGGACTGGAGAGAAAGCTCAGCAGTTAAGAAAACTTCCTGGGCAAACATGAGGGCCTAAGGGGGCTCAAGATTCCCTGTGTTCGATTCCCTAGGACCTATGTAAAAAGCTGGGTATGGCCACACACATCTGTAATCATAGTCCTGTGGGGCACAGAGACAGGAGGATTGCTGAGGCTGGTGAAAACAGTAAGCTCTGGAATCTGTGCAAGAGACTGTATCTCAAGGAAATTCACAGAAGAGTGATGAGGGGACACTCAACATCCTCTGACTCCGCATGTGTATAGGGGACACACCTTTGCACACATACATCCCAACATGCCATACCACACAGACTACACATGTG
This sequence comes from Orientallactaga sibirica, assembly GCA_036365145.1. Taxonomy (NCBI): domain Eukaryota; kingdom Metazoa; phylum Chordata; class Mammalia; order Rodentia; family Dipodidae; genus Orientallactaga; species Orientallactaga sibirica. The sequence continues at coordinate 761,642 of JAEOAD010002855.1, read as the reverse complement.
CACATGCAAGAAAAATTACTATACCGTTTTGATTAATTTGAATGTTCTCCAGCCTTGAAATAAGACTTGATGCAGAGTCATTCTTTACCACCTGGATGCTTCATATTAGAACAGAAGAGGATTAAAAAAAAAAAAAGCCATCTGGATGCTAAAGTCATATATCATCAGGGAAGCATTCTTCTGCTTGGCCCAGGGCTATTTTTTTCCCAGAAGTCTAATATTAACTACTTACCTGGACGTGAAAAATGTCATTAAGAAGACAGTGAAACTTTTCATCCAACAGTGTCTTGAGTTTATTTTGCAGGTTGGTCTGTCGTTCTTTGTAGTGTTTGCAAGCATCCAAACCCAGCACGTTGGCCATGAGGATCTGGATAGTATAGAAATGTTGATGGAAGCTGATCTTAGTGAGTGCAATAGCAACAGACCTGTTTGTGAGACAACCAAGAGTGGGGAGACAGTTTTAAATATATTTTCTGGAGATAATCAAGGCTGGAGGAAAGTTTTGACTCCTCACATTCAGCCAGAGGGACAGCTGTCTGACCACCACACCATACCCTAATCAATGGTTTGTCCTCTCCTCTCTAGTCTGCCCTCATGACCCTGCACCCTAGCCTGGGTCCTCAGACTTTCAGCTGTATCCCCACGACAGCATGCCACTTCCTGCACTGGTGTCATGATCCATTGAAAGGAATGCTTTCAAACTGGGCATGGTGGTACACACCTTTAATCCCAGCACTTGGGAGGCAGAGGTAGAAGGATCGCTGAGAGTTCAAGGCCACCCTGAGACTACATAGTTAATTCCAGGTCAGCCTGGACCAGAGTGAGACCCTACCTCGAAAAACGAAAAACCAAAAAAAAAAAAAAAAAAAAAAAAAAAAAAAAAGAAGGCAGGCAGGCAGGCAGGCAGGCAGGCTTTCACAGAAACCTCAGTAATGCAGTTAGATGCCAGTCTTTGAACTGGGGAGGGGGCGGAGGGAAGCTCAGCTCCGGAGCACTTGCCTAGCATGTGGGAGGCCTGGGATTTGCTCCTTAGTAGTGCCCCAAACAAACCAACCAACAAAGCAGAACAAACAAACAAAACCACTGGGCAAATCTTATAACCTTCTCCTGTTGAAAACTTTCAGGAGCTGGGGAGATGGCTCAGCAGTTAAAGGCACTTGCTTACAAAGTCTGCCATCTGGGTTCAGTTCCCAGTACCCACTTAAAACCAGATGCACAAAGTGGCACATGCATCTGGAGTTTGTTTGCAGCAGCAAGAGACCCTGGTGCACCTGTCCACTCATTCTCTCAAATGAATAAATAAAATATTAAAATAAGATATAAAATACTAAAAATAAATAAAAATGAACTTATTCAGGGTTCCTATTACCAAAAGACATCAATCCATACTTTCCCAAAGCATCATTCTATCATATCTCACCACTCTCCACCTAGCCATCTATCTTCCACTGTTACTGAGCAGGTGAGAGCTCCCTGCACAGCCACTGCAGCTGGGTCTCCTCTCCAGGCATCTTCACACCCTCTGCTCTGCGTGTAATTGGCATCACTGCTTACAGTCCATCTTCTGCTGCTGTTCATCTGTAAGTCCTGGAAGCCTTCCCTGGTGCCTCAAGATTGGGTTACATACCCCTGCTTTGAATTTCTCTAATGCTCTATTCTCTACTACTGCCCCCACCACATTCTATTTTCATCTCCTTCTCCTCTTCCATGAGAGCAATGTGAGGGTAGGGATCGTGTATTATTCATAATCAGGGCATTGGCACTTGTTTGGGATTGATTTGTGTACTCCAAAATTCATATTTTAGTTCCAACGACCTCAGAATGCAGCCTTGTTTGGAAATGAGGCAGTTACAGAGAATTAGTTAAGATAAAATCATACTGAAGTAAAGTGGGCTTTTAAAAGTTTACTTTCTTTTATTTATGTATTTGAGACAGAGAAAGAAGAGAGAAAGAGGCAGATAGAGACAGAAAGAATGGGTGTTCCAGGACCTCTAGCCACTATAAACGAATTCCAGGCACATGTACCACCTTGTGCATTTGGCTTACATAGGTCCTGCAGAAATGGACCTGGGTCCTTTGGCTTTGCAGGCAAATTCCTTAACCGCTAATCCATCTCCCCAGCCCAAAGTGGGCTTTTAAAAAATATTTATTTGTTTGTTTGCAAGCAGAGAACGAGACACATTAAAAAAAAAAAAAAAGAATGGGCACACCAGGGCCTCTGACCAATTCAAACTCCATGCATGTGCCACTTTGTGCATCTAGCTTTATGTGGGTACTGGGGAATTGAACCTTGGTCATTAGGCTTTGCAGGCAAATGATTTAACTGCTGAACCATCTCTCCAGCCCTAGAGGGGGCTTTTAATGTGACAGATGTCCTTTTTTCTTTTTTTCTCTGAGGTAGGGTCTTGCTCTAGCCCAAGCTGACCTGGAATTCACTATGTAGTCTCAGGGTGGCTTTGAACTCACTGGCAATTCTCCTACCTCTGCCTCCTGAGTGCTGGAATTAAAGGCGTGCACCTCCATGCCCGGCTCAAATGTCCTTTTTTTTTTTTTTTTTTTTGGTTTTTTTGGTTTTTTGAGGTGGGGGTCTCACTCTAGCTCAGGCTGACCTGGAATTCACTATGTAGTCTCAGGGTGGCCTTGAACTCATGGCAATCCTCCTACCTCCGCCTCCCAAGTGCTGGGATTAAAGGCGTGCGCCACCACACCTGGCTAGATGTCCTTTTAAAGAAAAGAAATTTCCAAAATTGGAATGGTAGGGTATACTGGTGATCCTAAACACCAATAATCACAGCATTGGAAAGATGGAGGTAGGTGCTATCCTGCATGGTAAGTTTGAGGCCAGCCTAAGCTACATGAAACCTTGTTTCAAAATAAAAATAATTTAAAAAAATTGCTCGGTGTGGTGGCACACACCTTGAATCCCAGCACTGGAGAGGCAGAGGTAGGAGACTGCTGTGAGTTCAAGGCCAGCCTGAGACTACAGAATGAATGCCAGGTCACCTTGGGGCTAAAGTAAGACCCTACCTGGATAAAACCATTGCCAAAACACTTGATTACTTGCCAGAGCTGAAAGGTAAGACCCTATTGCTATAGTCACAGGACATCAGAACATATGCTGGAAGCGAAAGGGAAACTGTCTCCCACCTAGCTAGCCCTCATAGTGCTGGAGAGACCTAAGGGAGAAGCTGGCAGACAATGGTAACCAACAGCATGAATAAGCACGGAATCCTGCCAACTACAACATCAACCAGGGTTCAAGAAATACATACTTGTGTAATAGTGGCACACAGCCTCTGTGGGTAACCAACTGAGTGGACATGAGGGCCATGCAGTAGGAAAGAACTCATATCTGGCACTAGAAACCAAGTCAGAATCCCATGATCTGGAAACTCAGATTTCAGAAGGAAGCCCACGCTGCTTCTAAAAAGAGTAGGCTTGCATGCCAAAAAAAAAAAAAAAAATCTGTCAAATAACAGCATACCCCATTTAACCCAAGCTGCTCTCACTCTTTTTTGGAGAATCTGCTTTATTTTACAGATGGCACATAAAATGGAGGAAAACCAAGATCTATCGATAAGACAAGAAGATAGTCGACTGCCCACCACAAGACAGGGTCCACATCTACCACATCTGCGAGGGCCCAGGAGAAAAAGGAAGTAGTGACATGGACACTGCTCTTACTGCTAGCCTAGTTCCAGGATGATGGCGACAGACATGGTCATCAATCAGAACCTATCAAAGCAGAAAGCCAGCGGCTACAGAGAACTCAATACTGAATCAAACTGCCAACAGGCCTGCCATGGCTCAGGCAACATTTCAGAAGAGGGGGTGGAAAGATTGCAAGAGCCACAGAGTGGGTAGGAATAGCCTGAGGCACAGCCCCTCTGTTACCTCATAAAGACTGACTGAGGCCTTCATGTCCACACAGTAAATGCCATAACCCCACTGAGGAGGGCTCTAGGGTAATGGGAGCTGGGGCAAGGAGAAAAGAGTATAATCTGTGTGTGTGTGTGTCTAAACTATATAGACTTAAAAAATAAAAAGGGGCCGGGTGTGGTGGTGCATGCCTTTAATCCCAGCACTTGGGAGGCAGAGGTAGGAGGATCACCATGAGTTCAAGGCCACCCTGAGACTACATAGTGAATTCCAGGTCAGCCTGAACTAGAGTGAGACCCCTACCTCGAAAAAAAAAAATAAAAATAAAAATAAAAAGGGGAAAATTGAACTGGGGTATAGTGGAGCACACCTGTAATCTCAGTACTCAGAAAGGGAAGACAGGAGGGTCAGAAGTTCAAGGCCAAGCAGGGCATGGTGGCACACACCTTTAATCCCAGCACTTGGGAGGCAGAGGTAGAAAGACTGCTGTGAGTTCGGGGCCACCCTGAGACTACATAGTGAATTCCAGGTCAAGCCTGAGCTAGAGCAAGACCTATCCTGAACAAAAAAAAAAAAAAAAAAAGTTGTTCAAGGCCATCCTGAGCTACATGAAACCCTGTCTCTAAATGATTAATCCACACAGGGAGATGCTATGTGAAGATGAAGGCAGGCTTGGGGTAATGCTTCTTACAATCCAAGGAACCCCAAACATTGCCAGCAAAACGCCAAAAGCTAGGGGAGAGGTGGCCTGTCAGTTCTTCTCACATTTCGGAGAGGATACCTGCTAATAATTGGATTTCAGACTCCAGCCTTCATAACAATGACCCAAACATGCTTTTGGTGGTTAAACCACCCACTTTGTGGTATTTTGTTACAGAAGCCTTAAAAACTAATACGGTTAACAGTTCCTGGAACACAGTAGGACTTCAATAATTAAGTGATCAAATGTAAATGATCCCCTGGACAATTTTTTTTTTTTTTCTGAGGCAAGGTCTCACTCTACACTAGGCTGAACTGAAACTTACAGCAATTCTCCTTCCTCAGCCTCCTGAGTGCTAGGATTAAAGTCATGAGCCACCACCATAAGCAGCTTTAATTTTTATTTTATTTTAAGGGCTGGAGAGATGGCTTAGAGGTTAAGGTGTTTGCCTGCAAAGCCAAAGGATCCCATTTCAACTCTCCAGGACCCATATAAGCCAGATGCACAAGGGGGTGCATGCATCTGGAGTTCAATTGCAGTGGCTGGAAGCCCTGGTGTGGCCATTCTCTCCCTCCTCTTTCTCCCTCTCTCTGCCTCTTTCTCCCTCTCAAATAAATAAATAGAGTATCTTTTTAAAAATTTATTTATTTAAGAGAGAGGCAGGTAGAAAGAGAGGAGAGAGAATGGACATGCTGCAAATGAACTCCAGACACATATGCCACTTTGTGCATCTGGCTTACATGGCTCCTGGGGAATCAAACCTGGGTCTTTTGGCTTTGCAGGCAAGCGCCTTAACTGCTAAGCCACTTCTCCAGGCCACAGCCGGCTTGTTGTTTTTGTTTTTCCCTCAGCAATATTAAATGTGTTTTGAAACTGGATTTTCTTGGGCCTGACATTGAAGAATGATAGAAATTGGCTAAAAAACACTATAAAATTAACAGAACTTTGTTCCTTATACCCTTCAGGTTAGGCAGGTAGCACACATGATGCACCGTGTTTTATTATTATTATTATCATTATTATGGTCGCGGTCTTCATTGCTGTACTGAAGGAAAAACTGGAGCAAGATAGCTTTTTTTTTTTTTTTATAGGCAGAAACACAGAACAGAGCCCAAAGAGAACAAGGAGAAGCCACCTGGCCCGCCTTAGCAGGACTTGGACCCACACATGATCCAGTTGCATCCAAGATGGTGTCAAGTAACGCTTCCCAGTAGGAACTTCCTGCTTCTCCCTCAGCCCAGCGTAGGCTTGTCCCTCCTGAGTCGGCCTCTTGGCGTCTATAAAACAATCAGGTCTTGGCCCCTTCAGAGTCAGTGCCTTGAGTCTATGAACCAATCAGGTCCCTCTTTACACACCTGAGTCTGATAATAGGCCTGTCCTAACTGGATGTCTGGTCCAGCCACCTCCCCAGGCCCTGTCTGGTCTTTTATGTGAAGGGGATCAGCCCCTGCCTCCAGATAGGGTCTCACTCTAGCCCAGGCTGACCTGGAATCCACTCTGTAGTCTCAGGGTGCCCTAGGAATCACAGTGATCCTCCTACCTCTGCCTCCTGAGTGCTGGGATTAAAGCCATGGGCCGTGAAGGGGATCTTTGTGTGTGGGTGTCCATGCCCCTCCAGAACCCTTTTCTCTCTGTCTTGTGGTTCACTTTCTAGCCAGGCAAGGTGGAGAATGTTCTCTGGCTTGAGTCTTTCAGCTAGCCTCCTCCCTGGAGGTTAACTCCCCTACAATAAACCTTGTAATTCACAGTTTACCCTTCTTGGAGTTCATTTTCTAATTTTGTGCGTCCTCCTTGCACAGGGCCATACCAATCATCTCTGTATCCTTCCAATTTTAGTATATGTGCTGCCTAACTGAGCACCCATCTAATCAATTTTATTTGCTAAAATCATATAAGGACCAAAAGTTGGGGTTCACAGGTTCTCCTGGAACCCCAAAATCCTGCCTCAGTACCATCCAGTTCAATGGGGTGGTAGAGAAATCATCCCAAAGAGCTGCCCTTGTGACACCCCTTATATGGAAACAGATCATCAGAAGGAGACAAGGGCATCCAGGAGAACATCAAAATCCGGAACCTGTTTTGAAGACACTGGATTTTCTGAGTTCACAAGAAACATGATGGCAAGACACACACCTGTGGCTAGTATCTTCCGCCATGTGCCGGATTTCCGTAAGTACCTGGCTTTTTCCATACCCTGGTAATCCTTCGTACATTAAAACTTGGCTGCACTTTGTTGCCAGACAAGTCTTCATAGTGTCCTTGAAATAGTTCATCTCCTTAGTACGTCCTGTTTGTGTTTTTTTAAGAGCAAACACATTAACATAACATAGTTTAGAAATGTATAAAAGCAACAGTGACAGCTCTTCTACGAATATCCTTGGGAGCCAGAATTTGAGGCCACCCTGAGACTACATAGTGAAAAAATAATAAATAATAAAACAAAAGAAACAGCAACAACAACGAAAAAGTGTATGGCATGTTAGGGCCTCTTGCTGTTGTGTCTGGTTTTACATGGGTACTCAGGAATCTGAACCCAGGCTGACAGGCTTTGCAAGCAAATGCACTGAGCCATCTTATTAGACCTGTTATCTGTTATATATTTCTTTTTTCTCGAGGTAGCGTCTCACTCTAGCCTAGGCTGACCTGGAATTCACTGTGTAGTCTCAGGGTGACCTCAAACTCACAGCGATGCTGGGATTAAAGGAGTGTGCCATTATGCCCTGCTAAAAGTATTATTTATTTATTTGTTTGTTTATTTGCAAGTAAAGACAGAGAATGAGAGAAGGAATGGGCATGCCAGAGCCTCTTGCCACTGCAAATGAATTCCAGATGCACAAACCACTTTGTGTATCTGGCCTTACCTGGGTACTTGAGATTCAAACCTGGGTCGCCAGGCTTTTCAAGCAAGCACCACTTAGCCATATCTCCAGCCCTTGCATTTTTGACCCTAATATTTGTTCATTATATATTTTGTTGTTATTGTTTCTTCAAGGTAGGGTCTCACTCTAGCCCAGGCTGACCTGGAACTCACTCTACACTTCCAGACTGACTTGAACTCATAAGCAATTCTCCTACCTCTGCCTCCCCAGTGCTGGATTAAAGGTGTGCACCACCACGCCCAGCTTCATTGCAATTTTGTTGTCCTCTATGTCATTACAGTATTATTTACAAATGTTCTTATAAAAAGAAAGCCATTTCCCATCCTGCTAATCTCTTACAATCTTTCTTAGTCTATAGCTTTAAGATAAAGTATATGGGCCTGAATATTACATACACATACTAGTGGAATCAGGGCAAAAGAGGCTGCATAATCAAGTGGGTCAAATTGAGGAATGTCTGTAGCCTGTACCCAGGTGTACTTGAGAGACAGAGGTAGGAGGATCACTGTGAGTTTGAGGCCACCCTGACATTACATAGTGAATTCTAGGTCAGCCTGGGCTAGAGCAAGACCCTACCTCAAAAAACAAAACAAAACAAAAAACCCGAAAAGTATATTTATGAAATGGCATACAACATAGTAATGAAAGAGAATGACTTACAGCTACATTAAACAAGATGCATTTTATAACATACTGTTGAATAAAAGAAGGTATGAGGGCTGGAGAGATGGCTTAGCGGTTAAGGCGCATGCCTGCGAAGCGTAAGGACCCTGGTTCGATTCTCCAGGTCCCACATAAGCCAGATGCACATGGTGGCACATGTGTCTGGAGTTTGTCTACAGTGGCTAGAGGCCCTGGCACACCCATTCTCACTCTCTTTCTCTCTGTCTCAAATAAATAAATAAAAATAAAATCTTTAAAAAAAAAATGGAAGGTATGAGCTGGGTGTGGTGGCTTCCACCTTTAATCCCAGCACTCAAGTGGTAGAGGATCGCCATGAGTTGGAGGCAGCCCTGAGACTACATAGAGAGTTCCAGGTCAGGCTAGAGTGAAATCCTACTTCGATAAATCAAAAAACAAAAAAGGAAGGTATGAATCAGGCATATTTGTGTGCATGTTTGTTTTTTGTGGTGCTGGGGATTGAACCCACAAACGCTAGGTACATGACAGTTTATGCTTTTCAGCCTTCTATGATGCTCAGGATAACCCTGAACTCCTAGGCTCAAGGTATACTCTTGCCTCAGCCCCCTCCGCCCCCACTGCCAAGTAGCTGAAGCTATGGGAGTGTTTAATCACACTTGCCTTATGTAAAGGTTTTAAATAGGCAGAAGTAATCTAGGATTCTAGAAGTCTTTGGGAAAGGAGAGACATGTGAGAGTTCTAAAGTGTTGCTGTTTTTCTATTTCTTGACCTAGATGGTGACTAGATCTGCCAGAATTCATTTAAGATGCACACTCAGGGTTGGGGAGATGATTCAGTGCTTGCTGTGCAAGCATGAGGACTTGAGCTCAGATCTCCAGCACCCATGTAACAGCTGACTTGGTGGCACAGGCTTGTAGACCCTAGCACGGGGTAGTAGAGAAGACAGGAGAAGCCCTGGGGCTTGCTGGCTAGCTTGTTTAGTCAAATTTGTGGGCTCTGGGTTCAGTGAGAGATTCTGTCTCAAGAAAGTAAGGTAGAGAGTGCCAGGCCTTTAATCCCAACACTTAGGAGGCAGAGGTAAGTGGATCACTGTGAGTTCGAGGCCACCCTGAGAATATATAGTGAATTCCAGGCCAGCCTGAGCTAGAGTGAGACACTACCTCGAAAAAACAAAAAAAAGTATTTATTTATTTATGTATTTGAGAGAGAGAAAGAGGCAGAGAGAGAGAGAGAGAGAGGAGAGAGAGAATGGGCACACCAGGGCCTCTAACCACTGCAAACAAACTGTATATGCCCCCTTGTGCATCTGGCTTACGTGGGTCCTGGAAAATTGAACCGGGATCCTTTGGTTTTGCAGGCGAACACCTTAACCAGTAAGCCATCTCTTCAGCCCATTCATGTGCTTTTCTATATGTTTTGTTATAGGACAACAAAGAAGTTCCAGGAATAAAGCTAATCTAACATGCATGAGGCTCTGGGTCCAAACTCTAGCATTGAGTATAAATTTAAATAAAGACTCACTACCTACCTAGCAAAGGATAAGTTTCATTTCTGTTGCAGATGAGGTATGCCATACCAAACATGCTGAAGGGAAGAAAAAAAATAAGTTAGATTTGAAACGGGAATACTGAGGGTTAGAGTAACTAGTTCTGGGTTATAGAGATGGCTCAGTGGTTAAGGTGCTTGTCTGTAAAGCCTAATGATCCTATAGCAACATACCAAAGTCTCCCATGTAACCTACGGCTAATTTTGTACATGTTCTAAATTTTCAGGACAGGATCCGGGCCCTGTTCATGTCTGTATGTGTATTTCTACACTGCTGTTTACAGAGGTGGCATAGAAAAACCATGAAGAAGGGAGATTTGTGGGATGTACTGGCCCATTTTTTCCTCCTTTCTTTTTTTTAAAAAGTTTTAAAAATTATTTATTTTTTTATTTGTAAGCACAAAGAGAGAGATAGAGAGAAGAGAGACAGACAGAGAGAGAATGGGCTCGCCAGGGCCTCTGACCACTACAAACAAACTCCAGACACATGTGCCTCTTGTGCATCTGGCTTACGTGGGTCCTGGGGAATTGAACATGGGTCCTTTGGCTTTGCAGGCAAACGCCTTAACCGCTAAGCCATATCTCTCCAGCCCTCTTCCTCCTTTCTTGTATCTGTGCCCTTTGCTGTGTAGCTTGGCAGTGCCCTTCTACTGTAGGTTTAATCTTACGAATGCTTTGTCCAATTAGTTACCATTAAACCTTAGAAGCAGGAAGAGGCTTGAGAAGTATGTATACATTGGAGCAGATCTCTCTTCTCTTGTGATAATACCATGACAACATGTCTGGAGGATGGCACATGTCAAGCCATAGTGACCCGGATAGGTCAGCCAAACTTCCCTAGTTATCTCAGCTGAGGCCATCTTGGATCAGCAATAACCCGCTGAGCCTCGGTTATAGGAACATAAGCTCAGGGGAGGACAGCCAAATGTAGCCACCATCAACTGCCCCTACATGAAATAAATGAATGTTTATTGTCCTGGGAATGTAGCTCAGTGGCAGAGTGCTTGTCTGACATGAGCAAGGCCCTGAGTTTGATCTCCAGTACTGCAAAATAAGTGTTTGTTTCATACCCCTGAGGTGTGTGGATGTCTGCGGTGTGGCATTACTGTGGCTGTTTGGTCTTGGCTCCATTGCTGACTAGAGACACGACCATCAACCATTTAACATCATTGATTTAGTCTGGGCGAGGTGGCACACACCTTTAATCACAGCACTTGGGAGGCCAAGGTAGGAGAATTACTGTGAGTTCAATGCCACCCAGAGACTATAGAGTAAATTCTAGGTCAGCCTGGGCTAGTGCGAGACCCTACCTCAAAAAAATGCCCACCAGGGCTGGAGGGATGGCTTATCAGTTAAGGTGCTTCCCTGCAAAACCCAAGATCCAGGTTCAATTCCCCAGGACTGACGTTAGCCAGATACACAAGGGGGGGGGTGCACGCGTCTGGAGTTCATCTGCAGTGGCTAGAGGCTCTGGCGCGCCCATTCTCTCTCTCTCTTCCTCCCTCCCTCTCTCTCTATCAAATAAATAGATAAATAAAAATAATATTTTTTACCAAAAAAATAATAAATAAATAAAGCCGGGCGTGGTGGCGCATGCCTTTAATCCCAGCACTCCGGAGGCAGAGGTAGGAGGATCACCATGAGTTCGAGGCCACCCTGAGAATACAGAGTGAATTCCAGGTCAGCCTGGGCCAGAGTGAGACCCTACCTCGAAAAACCAAAAAATAAAAAAATAAAAAATAATATTTTTTAAAAATGCCCACACAAATAAAAGATTGATTTAGATTTAGAAAACCTCGAGCATGGTGGCACGTGCTTTTAGTCCCAGCACTTAGGAGGCTGAGGTCGGAGGATCACCATGAATTAGAGGCCAGCTTGGGCTACAGAGTGAGTTCAGGTCAGCTGGAGCTAGAATGAGATCCTGCCTTGAAAATATAAAGCAAAACAAAAAAGAATAAATTGTACATTTTGAGATAAAATGCACATATAATAAATAACTACTAAATATTATCATTACCGGGCTCGGTGGTGCACGCCTTTAATCCCAGCACTTGGGAGGTGGAGGTAGGAGGATCGCCATGAGTTTGAGGCCATCCTGAGATTACAGAGTGAATTCCAGGTCAGCCTGGGCTAGAGTGAGACCCTACCTCAAAAAACCAAAAAATGAAAAAAAAAATTTCCATTACCGTGGCTGGAGAGCTGACTTAGCAGTTAAGGATCTTGTCTTTGAAGCCTAAGTACCTGGGTTCAATTCCCCAGATCCCATGTAAGCCAGAGATGCACATGGTGGCACATGCATCTGGAGTTCGTTTGAAGTGGCTAGAGGCCCTGGCATGCCCATTCTCTCTCGTTCTATCTGTCTCAAATAAATAAAATAAAATATTTTTTAAAATTATCATTACCCATTCATTTAGCTACTAAGCATTTTATGAAGACCTGTGTGTGCCAAACAGAGCACTAAACCCCAGTAATACAAAAGGGAATAGTAAAGTCTCCCTGAAAGAACTGCAACCTTGGTTCTGTTATCTGATCCTACTTCAAAAAAAGGGGGGGGGGCTAGAGGGATGGCTTAGCAGTTAAGGCATTTGCCTGCAAAGCCAAAGGACCCAGGTTTGATCCCCTAGGACCCACGTTAGCCAGATGTACATGGTGGCAAATGTGTCTGGAGTTCATTTGCAGTGGCTGGATGCTCAGGCATGTCCATTCTGTCCCTCTCTTTCTCTCTTTCTCTCTGTCAAATAAATAAGTAAATATAATTTTTTTTAAAGGGCTAGAAGCCAGGTGTGGGGCGCATGCCTTTAATCCCAGCACTCGGGAGGCAGAGGTAGGAGGATCGCAGTGAGTTCAAAGCTACCCTGAGACCACCTAGTGAATTCCAGGTCAGCCTGAGCCAGAATGAGATCCTACCTCAAAAAAAAAAATTTTAAAAAGGGCTGGAGAAATGATTTAGCAGTTAAGGATCCCAGTTTAACTCTCCAGGACCCATGTAAGCCAGATGCACAAGGGGGCGCATGCATCTGGAGTTCATTTGCAGTGGCTGGAGGTCCTGGCGTGCCCATTCTCTCTCTCTCTTTCTCTCTGCCTCTTTCTCTCAAATAAATAATATATATATATATATTTTTAAAAGAATGAGTAATAATTAAATTAACCAGTGTCCTCACAGAGCTCACAGTATATTCAGTGCAGAGCATTTCATCAGTAATTGTGATAAAGGGGATGAGGGGTAACTCAGTGGTAGAGTACATGAGCATGTATGGAACCTGCATTACATTCCTAGCACCAAAAAAAAATTTTTTAATGTGAGACAGTATGATGAATAGTCTACTAGAAGCATGTGCTATAGAGTTACACAAAGGTGGAAGGGGCTTTGATGTGCAATGTGAGCCAGGGTGAAGGAATACAGAGCCACCCTCCTAAACTAGATTTCAACAATGGAATGTCTGTGTGTGGTCGGGTAGTGTTGGTGAAAACAATGCTCTTGAACACTCCAGGGGAGGGGTACAGGAAGACATGAACTTGGAAAGGCAAGTGGCCATCTTGTTTATCATGACAATGAATTTGAAAGAGTGATTAGAAGATACTGAGAGATTGTGAGTGACATCCACACATCTAAGCTGTATTGTCCTAGCTAACTACCTACAAAAGGAACTATCTCCTCTTTGAACCATCTCAATGCTGTGTATACAGTTGGCATCTCAGTAAGTATTTAGTGACAGTGGGGTTCCTCTGGGTGTCGAATGGGATTCTGTTCTGTTGGCACGACCTCTAAAGACTTAGCCTCCTCTTCTCAGGCCAGGCCTATGAGGAGAGTCATCATGTTCTAATAGCAAGAGTAGAAGAGAGCGGAAAGAAGTCTGACGTCTGGGCACAGGTCTTGGAAGGAATAGGTTTCAAGTGCATGAAATGGTTGTGAATCTTGAACAGGGGCACCCACTGCTTTTCTATCACAACTCGCTCACTTCTTTACCAGGAAATAATGCAGCGTCAATACCCACACTCACACTTTCTCATTAAGGCCCAAACACTGATAGATTGGTCCGCAGTCCGCAACGCCTTTCATAACTTTCTTTGGGAGCTCTTTGAAAAAGTAGGCGGGCAGGTTGCTGCCATTGTAGGTGACGGAGTCGCAGGTCACGATGCCAGGGTAGTACATCATCATCCTGGCAGCTATGTTCACTTTCCGACCAATCACTGTGGCAAAGGAAAAGTCACAGAGCGGGGGAAAGGCTGTTAAACTCCTGGTAGTCTGAGGAGTGTCCTCAAATGGCATTTGGCCCTTCTTCTTTTGCCTTTCATGAATGGCCCATGAGTTTAGCCATCTGCTACTCATAGACAGCTGGGGGCTTTGCCATTAGAAATTTTCTGACTTGCCTGGAAGACCAAGGGCAATCTTCTTAAGGGTGAGAGGGCCTCAAGGGTGGAGAGGGATTTATAAGGGAGATGACAACAGGCCCGAGGGCTCTTGGAAAGTTGTAGTTAGTCATCTGGGAAGAAGTGGACAAGCACTAAGTTGGTTTACAAGTGCTGACCCTAAAAATGAGGCACAGAAACGTGCATATATGCTGAATGAACCTTCATGTGGTAATTTGTTTGTTTGTTTTGATATAGAGTTTCATTGTATAGCCCAGGCTGGCCTGAAACCCTCAGTGGCCTCCTTCTGCTAGATAGGCCAAAGTCCTGAAAGTTCCACAACCTTCCTAAGCAGCATCACCAACTGTGGATCAAGTATTCAAGCCCATGAACCTGTGGGACACATTTTACACCCAAAACATAGCACTTCCTTTAAACTATTTTCCCAGGTATTTTCGATCTGCACTGGAAAGTTATACTAACATACCAATCTTTATCATAAATAACTTTTTAAACGTCTCTAACTTCTTTCTCTTTTAGTCATTTCTCTCCAATTTATCTCAAATTTCAGAAAAGCTAAGCCCTATAAGCCATTGTCTCATGACAGGAACCAAACTTGACCCCTCAAGAAATAACAATGGGGCTGGAGAGATGGCTTACTGGTTAAGGTGCTCTCCTGCAAAGCCTAAGGACCCAGGTTTGATTCTCTAGTACCCACGTAAGCCAGATGCACAAGGTGGCACATATGTCTGTAATACTAAAAAAAAAAAAAAAGAAAGAAAGAAAGAAAGAAAGAAATGACAGTGTCCTTTGCTGGAGAGATAACTTAGCAGTTAAGGTACTTGCCTGCAAAGCCTAAGGACCCAGGTTCAGTTCTCCAAAACCCACGAAAGACATATGCACAAGGTAGCACATTCATCTGGAGTTTGTTTGCAGTGACTAGAGGCCCTGGCACACCTATTCTTTCCTCTAATAAATAACTAAAAATAAAAAAAAATTTTTTTTTTTGGAGGTAGAGTTTCACTCTAGTCCAGGCTGACCTGGAATTCACTATGTAGTCTCAGGGTGGCCTCGAACTCACGGTGATCCTCCTACCTTTGCCTCCCGAGTGCTGGGATTAAAGGCGTGCACCACCACACCTGGCTAAAAATAAAATATTTTTAAAAGAAAAGGAAATAGCAGTGTCCCTAGTACCAGCTGTAAAGCCTGAGCTCAAACAGATCATGGTTTAACCAGTATGACTTGACTTGATATATTTTTTTGCTCCTGGCCCTTAGTTCTTCTCTGTGGTATCAGGATTATCAGTACAGTGAAGATGGGACTTAGATACCAGTTCCCTGTTCCTTCTGGGTGTGATCTCCCTTTCTTATTTCAGCACCACTCATCTCTACTGATTAAATTGTCTTGGTGAGTAGCTAACCCTGGGCTACAGAACGAGACTCTGTCTCAAAATAAAACAACAAAGAGGAGCTGGAGAGATTGTCTCAGCAGTTACAGATGCTTCCTTGCAAAGCCTGACAGCCCAGGAACAATTCCCCATTACCCATGTGTACCAGACAGCTTTAAGTTCACTGAGATGAATTTCCAGACCAGGCACAGTTATGGAGGAAGGATATTTATTGAAGCTTATACATCCAGGGGAAGTTCCGTAATGGCAGAAGAAGCTGGCCTGCTTTCACAGAACCAAACACAGAGAGCAAAGCCACAAGCCAAAAGCCACACAGTACAGCACACCTCAGGAACTCCAGCTGGACACACTTTGCATATCTTCAGATTGAAATCTCAAACCCACCACCACACCTTAAAGTCCGCCCAGTGACACTGCCTCCAGCCAGTTTGCAGATGCAAACTACAAACTAATAAAACACTGAATATACTGGGGGCCATCTATTCAAATTACCACACCATGTAAGCCAGATGCACAAAGTGGCACATGCATCTGGAGTTAGTTTCTAGTGTCAAGGGACCATGGAGCACCTATTCTCTCTCTCTCTCTCTTTCTCTCTTCCTTCCTTGTAAATAAATAATAAATGAATTTTTAAAAACAAGCCAGGCATAATGGTGCATGCCTCTAATTCCATCACTCAAGAAGCGGAGGTAGGAAGATCGCTGTGACTTTGAGGCCAGCCTGGAAGTACAGAATGAGTTCCAGGTTATTTGGGAATGGAATGAGACCCTACCTTAAAATAAATAAATAAATAAATAAATAAATAAATAAATAAATAAATAAATGAAATTATCAAATGAAGTTTCATTCAGTGGACTTCTATTTCTTATTACCATACAAAGCTCCAGAAATAGACACTGCCCAAGCATGGAACAGTCAAGGGACAAAGCCACATGACTTGGCTCCATCTGGAAGACTCCCACATTTCACTTACTTTTTCTCCTCCTGCAAAGCCTACTGGTAAATACTGAAAGAAAAGTGGAACTGAAATGGCCTCTCATACCTGTGTACTCATGCCTCACAGTGTGTCCAACGATCCCACAGAAGGCAATCCCACTGGCAATGCCAATGGAGACAGTGCTGTGACAGGGAGAAAGTTTGAGAGAGAATGGTAAAAGTTGGGGTTACAGAGATGGATTAGCAGTTAAGGCACTTGCCTGCAAAACCTAAGGACCCAAGTTCAATTCCCCAGTACCCATGTAAGACAGGTGCACAGGATGGTGCATGCATCTGGAGTTCATTTGCCCTCTCTCTCAAATAAATAAATGAAAAAGGTGTTAAATAGTTAATGGAGCCAGGTGTGGTAGTACATGCCTTTAATCCCAGCACTCAAGAGGCAGAGGTAGGAGGATCGCCATGAGTTCAAGGCCACCCTGAGAGTACATAGTGAATTTCAGGTCATCCTGGCTGGAGTGAGACCCTACCTTGAGAAACAAAAAAAAAAAAAAAAAAAGTTAATGGAACGCTGGATGTTCAATCCCAGCAAGCACTCGGGAGGTAGAGGTAGAAGTGCCATGATGTCATGAATTCAAGGCCAGCCTAGAACTACAGAGTAAGTTTCAGGTCAGCCTGGGCTAGAGTGAGATACTACCTCAAAAAAAATTTTTTTTTAAAAAGCCAAGCATGGTGGCACACTTCTTTATCCCAGCACTCGTTAGGCAGAGGTAAGAGGATCACTGTGAGTTTAAGCCATCCTGAGATTACATAGTGAATTCCAGGTCAGCCTGGGCTAGAGTGACACCCTATCTGGAACCCCCCCCCCCCAGAAAAGTTAATGGAGCTGGAAAAATGGCATAAAAATGGTTAAGCAGTTAAGTGAAGCCAAAGGACCCAGGTTTGACTCCCCAGGACCCATGTAAGCTAGATGCACAAGGTGGCACATGCATCGGGAGTTTATTTGCAGTGGCTGAAGGCCCTAGCATGCCCTCTCTCTCTCTCCCTCTTTCTCTCTCTCAAATAAATAAATAAAAATAATTAAAAAAAAAAAAAAAGGTTAGCCGGGCGTGGTAGCACACGCCTTTAATCCCAGCACTCGGAAGGCAGAGGTAGGAGGATCACTGTGAGTTCAAGGCCACCCTGAGACTACACAGTTAATTCCAGGACAACCTGGGCCAGAGTGAGACCCTACCTGGAACAACAACAACAACAACAACAACAAAAAAGGTTCATGGGGCCAGGTGTGGTGGTACACACCTTTAATCCCAGCACTTGGGAGGAAGAGGTAGGAGGACAGCTGTGAATTCGAAGCCAGCCTGGGACTAAATAATGAATTCCAGGTCAGCATGGGTTAGAGTGAAACCCTACCTTGGGAAAAAAAAAAAAAAAAAAAAAAGGTTAATGGACATCGAAAAAGTGGTAAGGATGGGGAGATGACTAGGAGAGGAAGGTGAAGGAAAGGCATTCCACAAATAATTCTTTTTTGTTTGTTTGTTTGCTTTTTGTTTTTTTGAGGCAGGGTCTCACTCTAGCTCAGGCTGACCTGGAATTCACTATGTAGTCTCAGGGTGGCCTAGAACTCATGGCGATCCTCCTACCTCTGCCTCCTGAGTGCTAGGATTAAAGGCGTGTGCCACCACGCCCGGCAATTCTATTCTTTGTAACCAATTTAAAGTGTTATACATACATGGTTTGGCGATATGGAGGAGGAAAAGTTTGAGTCACAGAACAAAGTTATTTTTATTTTTTTTAAAGAGGTTTAGATGTTTAGAATATTTTTAATTTTACTTATTTGCAGAGAGAAGAGAGAGAGAGAGAGAGAGAATGGGCATGCCAGGGCCTCTAGCCACTGCAAATGAACTCCAGATGCATGTGCCCCTTGTGCATCTGACTTACATGGGTCCTGGGGAATCAAACCTGGGTCCTTTGGCTTCACAGGCAAATGCCTTAACTGCTAAGCCATTTCTCCAGTCCTAGAATTTTTTTTTTTTCAAGGTAGGGTCTCGCTCTTTAGCCCAGGAATTCACTATGTAGTCTCAGGGTGGCCTTGAACTCACAGCAATCCTCTTACCTCTGCTGCCTGAGTGCTGGAATTAAAGGTGTGCGCCACCATGCCAGTGGGTTTAGAAATTTTAAAAAATGTATTTACTTAGGGGCTGGTGAGATGGCTTAGCAGTTAAGGCACTTGCCTGCAAAGCCAGAGGACCCAGATGTGCAAGGTAGCACATACATCTGGAGTTCATTTGCAGTAGCTGGAGGCCTGGCACACACATATTCACTCTCTCTCTCTATCTGCCTCTCTCTCCAATAAATAAATAAATGAAGTTAGGGGAAGAGATTGAGTAAAGGTAGAGTGGGAGGGTTAATCAAAAATCTAAGAGGGCATGAATAAATCATATGGAAACCCACATTTTTGGACAATGGTGCATCCAGAAGCCATAGATTGTTAGGAGGAAATTTTCAGTGCCAGGGCTGGGATACGTTCCAGTGAGTCATTGGCCAGGGCAGTCCCTGATGCCCCCAAAGCATTACAGGCCATTGCCGAGGCTCTTGGTTTCCCACCAGGAATAGATGGTAAAACCCTATTGCTGGAGACTCCACATGCTTGGGCTGCAAGATCACTGAGAAATCCTGCTGGGGCTGAGCTGAAAACCTCCTCACTGTAGACCAGCTGACAGAAAGCTGGAAAAAGCTACACTGCATGCAGCTCCATGAGACAGAAAGAAGTCATCAGTGGAGATACTCAATAGTGGACACTGCAAGCCTTAAGATGGGCCAGCCAGGCCAAATGAGCCAATGGGTGCAATAGTGGCATTCTGTTATGGGGGAAACCAACCACTCTCTAATTGCACTGAAGGCCCATACCACAGGAGGGAATACATGCCTGATGCTGAAAACCTGTGAACAGGGAAGTCATGAACTCTAGGGGTGTAATGCCTCCCGGTGTCTGGCTCAATGTATATATTATGGCTCACCAAACTGCCTGGTAAGCACTTATCTTAATGTTCATACCCATATATTAATGCTGCTCTCACTTTTGGTTAGAGAAGCTTCTCTTCTCAGATGGCAGTGACCTCTGGGATAATTCACAAGGTACCATAGTGCTGAGAAAAAGTGACAGAGGAGTGTCCAGCACTGAAACATCTTTATCACATCTTCAAGGCTCAGGGTCCATTACAGAAGAGGTGGTGGAAACAATGTAAGAGCCAAAGGAAGAACAGGACTCCTTACAATTGCACTCTTCCAGACACAAAATGGCCTGGATATCCATGACCTCACAGTGCCTGGCACTACCTACACAGGTCTTCATAATAGGAGCCATTTTCTCCAGCCCAGAACTCAGTTCTTAACTCTTCTCCTCCTCTACTGTTCTTTGTGCCTATCCCCCCCCCCCTTTCCTTTAAAAGGGTCAGGGATCGGGAGGTGGGATCAGGGTAAGTACTCACTGGATTTTGTGGACCTGAGAGCAGAAGTCAAATATATCCACAGCACTTTCCAAAGCATGAGTGATCTCATCAGGTGCCTTTTCCCCAGGGAAACCAAAGACACAGAGGAAGGAACATCCCTGTGAGGGAGACAATTGGCAAACAGCCAGTAAACCAGAGCTTCAATCTGAACCAGCCCGAAGGCCTAACAGAGGGTCACAGAGACTTTCACTTTCTGACGCGGGGTTGTTTTTTTGTTAAACTTTTTATTTTTTTTTATTATTTTTTGGAGAGAGACACAGAGAGAGAGAGAGAGAGAGAGAGGAAAGACAGAGATGGGTGTGCCAGCAGTGTCTCAGCTGCTGTGAACGAAATCCAGATGTGTGCGCCCCCTTGTGGTCAAGTGTGGCATTGTGCCCTTGCGTCACTGCATCTGGCTAAACGTGGGACCTGGAGATTGGAACCGCTGGAGATTGGAACCAGTGTTCTTAGGCTTAGGAGGCAGGCGCCTTAACCCCTAAGCCATCTCTCCAGCCCCTGACTCAGGTTTTATCCTGGTTTCTCTGTCACCCATTTTTCTGGTCTTTTTTTTTTTTTTAAATTTACTTATTTATTTGCAAGCAGAGAGAGAGAAAGAGAGAGAGAGAGAAAGAGAGAGACAGACAGACAATGGGTGCACCAGGACCTCTAGCCACTGCACACAAACTCTACATACATGTGCCTCTCTGTGCATCTGGTACTGGGGGAATTGAACTTGGGTCATTAGGCTTTGGCAGGCAAACGCCTTAACCCCTGCACCATCTCTCCAGCCCTCTGTCATCTATTCTATTTGTAGCAAACCGTGTGACTTCTAGTGCAACATCAATAGGAGGGCCTGACCATTGCTAAGGCCCTTGGTTTCCCACCAGGAATAGATGATAAGACCTATTGCTGAAGACTCCACATACTTGGGCTGCAAGGTCACTGAGAAATCCTGCTGGAGCTGAGCTGAAAGCCTCCTCCATGTGGAGCAGCTGACAGAAAGTTAGAAAAAGCTGTGCTGCATGCAGTTCAATGGGAGAGAGAGAAAACACCAGTGAAGGTACTCAGCAGTGAATACTGCAAGCTTTAAATTTGGCCAGTCAGGCCAAATGAGCCAATGGGTACAATAGTGGCATGTCTGTTATGGGGGAAACCAACCACTCTCTAATTGGACTGGAGGCCCTCTGTATGGGAGGGAATACATCTCTGATACTGAAAACCTATGATAGGGGTGGCAGTCATGAGCCCTAGGGGTGGAATGTCTGCTGGTGTCACACTAAATGTATATACTATGTTCACCAAACTGCCCAGTAAGGACTTCTCTTAATGTCCACACCCATATATTAATGCTACTCTCACTTATGGTTAGAGAAGCTTCTCTTTTCAGATGGTGACGACCTTGGGATGACTCAAGTTGATGACGGTGATGACTATGATGCTGAGAAGAAGGGGCAGAGGAGTGCTCCGCACTGAAACATCTCAAACCCACCT
Source organism: Orientallactaga sibirica (assembly GCA_036365145.1). Lineage (NCBI taxonomy): Eukaryota > Metazoa > Chordata > Mammalia > Rodentia > Dipodidae > Orientallactaga > Orientallactaga sibirica. Next base: position 740,327 of record JAEOAD010002855.1, on the reverse strand, counting down.
TCCAAGGCTCAGGCTCCACTGCAGAGGTGGGAGCGGAAAGAATGTAACAGCCAAAGGAAGGGTAGGACTCCTTACAACGTGCTCCTCCAGACACAAAATGGCCTGGATATCCATGACCTCACAGTGCCTGACACTACCTACACAAGACCATCATAATAGGAGGAAAAGATCATGACATCAAACTGAAAAGAGACTGATTGAGAGGGGGAGGGGATATGATGGAGAGTGAAGTTTCAAAGGGGAATGTGGGGGGATATTGTTTACAATTAAAGAAGTTGTCAATAAAAAAATAAAGTGGGGGGAAGGAGGAAAGTACCATGGGATATTGTCTACAACTAAAGAAGTTGTCAATAAAAATAAATAGTAGCGCCTGAGCCTTTGATGGGGCTTACTTTTTGCTCCAGAGACAGTGTGCTATGCTGAGCTATTTGTGTGTACTCTCCTGTCTGCTCTCCTGTGGCCAAGGTCTTAAATTTCAAGGCACAAAGTTTAAGCCTAAGAAGCAACACAGAGCTATGCCAAAAACACCAGCTCTGGAATGAGAAATTCTGTGTCTTCAGCCAGAAGTATTGCTCAGTGGTAGAGCACGTGCTGAGCATGCGTGGGGCCCTATGTTCATTCAGCCGTGAGAGAGACAGAGACAGAGAAAGAGGAGGAAGGGAGTCTTCAGTGTTCCCAAGCCCTTTCCCAACTGAGGGAACTTTGATAAGTCAATTTCACTTTATAAACTTAAATCTATATCTTATATATTATCTATATAGGTATATATACCTGTTCCTTCCTTTTTTTTTTTTTTTTTTTTTTTTTTTTTGTTTTTTGAGAAGGAATCTCACTCTAGCCCAAGTTGACCTGGAATTCACTATGTAGTCTCAGGGTGGCCTTGAATTTACAGTGATCCCACCACCTCTGCCTCCTGAGTGCTGGGATTAAAGGTGTGCACCACCACGACTGGCTTTGTTCCTCCCTTTTTAAATATTTATGTTAATGAACTAATGTAGCTGTGTCTGGTGGTACACTCCTGCATTCCTAACACTTGGGAGATGGAAGCAAAAAGATTAGGAGTTCAAGGCTAGCCTTAGCTATACAGCAAGTTTGAAGCCAACCTGGGTTACATAAGATCCTGTCTCAAAAAAAAAAATCACTGTTAGCCAGGCATGGTGGTGCACACCTTTAATTCCAGTACTCGGGAGGCAGAAGTAGGAGGATTGCTGTGAGTTCAAGGCCACCCTGAGACTATGTAGTGAATTCCAGGTCAGTCTGGGCTAGAGTGAGACTCTATCTCGAAAAACAAAACAAAAAAAAATCACTATTATACATATTAAAAACCTTTTGAGGGGCTGGAGAGATGGCTCAGCAGTTAAGGTGCTCGCCTGTAAAGCCTAAAGATGGGATTTCGATTCCCCAGTACCCAAGTACAGCCAGATGCACAAGGTGGCACATGCGTCTGGCGTTTGTTTACAATGGCTAGAGGACCTGGTATGCATGTTTTCTCTCTCAAATAAATAAATTTTAAAAAATCTTTTCTTTAATTTTTGAGAGAGAAAGAGAGAGAATGTAAGCTTGCCAGGGCCTCTAGCCACTGCAAACGAATTCCAGACACATTTGCCACCTTGTGCATCTGGCTTTTATATGGGTACTGGGGAACTGAACCCTAGCTCTAAAAAATATTTTGAAATTATAAAATATCCTTCCGTTATCACTGTTCTCAGGAATGAAGACTTATACTAGGAGTAGATTTTTCTTTCTTTTGTTCTTTCTTTCTTTCTTTCTTTCTTTCTTTCTTTCTTTCTTTCTTTCTTTTTTTCATGGTAGGGTTTCTCTGTAGCCCAGGCTGACTTGGAATTCACTATGTGAATTAAAGGCAACACCACCTCTCGGTTAAAGATATCTTTTTTAAAAATATATTTTATTTTTATTTATTTGATATATAGAGAAAGAGGCAGATAAAGAGAGAGAGAATGGGCTTGCCAGGGCCTCTAGCTACTTTAAATGAACTCTAGATACATGGGCCACCTTGTGCATCTAGCTTACATGGGTTCTGGAGGATAGAACCTAGGTCCTTTGGCTTGGCAAGCAAATGCCTTAACCACTGAGCCATCTCTCCAGCCCAGACCCTTTTTTTTTTTTTTTTTTTAATAAAGATATCTTTTTAAAGCCAGGCGTGGTGGCACACGCCTTTAATCCCAGCACTCGGGAGGCAGAGGTAGGAGGATCAACATGAGTTCAAGGCCATCCTGAGACTACATAGTGAATTCCAGGTCAGCCTGGGCTAGAGTGAGACCCTACCTCAAAAAAAAAAAAAAAAAAAAAAAGATATCTTCTAAGCTAGAATTCCAGTTGCTCACCCTCTCTATCTCACTAGTGTGCATGGCCTGAAGTGTTACTTTTCCACTACTGGCTGATTTCCTACCCCTTTAGTTCACACCCACCTTATCAAACATGAAGACCTTATTGATCTGGCCTCGAAAGACCCTCAGGACAGAAGTGATGTGCACACAGGCATCTTGGATGGCTGAGCCTATGACTTCTGCTTTGTCTTGGTCATTAAACATCAAGTTCACAAACACAATGGTCACTGGACGAAGCTCAGACAAATAACCCTGAAGCTGTTTATCATCAATCTGCAAGGGAGAGGGACACTTTCTGCAGTGTGTATCTTTGATAGCCCAACACCAGCTGACCCACAAAACCCAAAATTATTACTGGGAGGAAAGTAGATGTTTGAGACTCTGAGAAAGCTGAAGTTATCACAGCAATCCTCCAGAACCCATGTAAGCCAGATGTACAAGGTGGCACATGTATCTGGAGTTCATCACAGCAGAGCCAGCCAATCTGAAAGGAACAGTTGAGGGGCTGCAGAGATGGCTCAGCAGTTAAAGGTACTAACTTGCAAAGCCTGACAACCTGGATTTGATTCACAGTATCCATGTCAAGCCAGATGCACAAAGTGGTGCATGTGTCTGGAGTTTGTTTGCAGTGGCAGGAGGCCCTGGCATGCTCTTACTCACTCTCTCTGAAATAAATAAACAAAATTTAAAAATTTAAAAATAGGAGCTGGGCGTGGTGGTGCACGCCTTTAATCCCAGCACTCGGGAGGCAGAGGTAGGAGGATCGCTGTGAGTTCAAGGCCACCCTGAGACTACATAGTGAATTCCAGGTCAGCCTGAGCTAAAGTGAGACCCTACCTCGAAAAACCAAAAAAAAAAAAAAAAAAAAAAAAAAAAAAGAAAATGGACTGTACTAGTCAAATCTCTCCATTGATCCCCAACAATACACACATACACACCTTCTAGTGAAGATTTACATATTTGCTTGTTTTTTGGCCAGCAACTATTCTATTACTCCAGCAATGGAATGAATCTTTCCAATATGAACCACACAAGACACGTACTGTTCTTTTGGATTGCCTGTTTTTAGTTTAAGGATGAGAATAATGTGCTATGGGATTTAGCCTTGTAGTTTGATAGGCTGGTATTCACACCCCAGAAATTCCCTCCCTCTCTCTCTCTCTCTCTTTCCCCCGCACCCCCGAAGTAGGGTTTCACTCAAGCCCTGGCTGACCTGGAATTAACTATGTAGTCTCATGGTGACCTCGATCTCACAGCAATCCTCCTACCTCTGCCTCCTGAATGCTGGGATTAAAGTTGTGTGCTACCACGCCCAGTTCTCTCTCTCTTTTGAGGTAGGATCTCACTCTAGCCCAGACTGACCTAGAACTCACTCTGTAGTCCTAGGTTGGCCTTGAACTCACAGTAATCCTACTATCTCTGCCTTCTGAGTGCTAAGATTAAAGATGTGCACCACCACACTGGGCTAGAACCCAAATTTCCACAGTTCCATTCCAACATTCCATCTACCAGTTTTCTTTTCTTTTCTTTCCTTTTCTTTTCTTTCTTTTCTTTTCTTTTCTTTCTCTCTTTCTTTCTTTCATCTAATTTGGGGTGTGTGTGTGTGTGTGTGTGTGTGTGTGTGTGTGTATGTCAGGGGATGCTATTCCTTCAAATAACAAATAAAGCTGGGCTGGATAACAGGCCTATAATTCTAGCTATTCTGGAGGATGAGATAAGATGGTCATAGTTCAAGGCCTGCCTGGGCTCCAGAGTGCCAGGTCAGCCTGGGCTACAGTGAGATCCTTCTTCAAAAAAAGAAAAAAAAGCAACAACAAAAAAAAAATGAGTTGAGCCAGGCGTGGTGGCACACGCCTTTAATCCCAGCACTCGGGAGGCAGAGGTAGGAGGATCACCATGAGTTCAAAGCCACCCTGAGACTACATAGTGAATTCCAGGTCAGCCTGGGCTAGAGTGAGACCCTACCTCGAAAAACCAGAAAAAAAGACTTGGAATGTCACAGAGCCAGAGCCAAATTTATCTTTAGGACCCCTAAAAGCCCTTTATTGATTTATTATTGTTCCCCTCTGAGTTTTACCTAACACCTTTCAACTATTGTGTAAAACTTTAATGTATTACGTGTCTTCTATCTTCCTTCAACCCAAAAGCTAAGGATGTTTTCAGGTAGCATCTGAGGCCAACAGCAGAGATTTCCCCATTTTACTATACCCCACTTAACTGATGCTCCCTCCAGCATATTTACAAAAATGCCTTGATGTGTGACTTTCTTTTGTTCTATGACCATGAAAGTTCAGGTAACTGTTCCATGCAGGAACATGTTATTAGAGGCGACCTGAATCCATGCTTCTGGGCCATTGTCACCTGCATTTAGCTCCGGCGAGGTAGCTCATGTCTATCATCCCAGCAAGTTGCTTATTTTACCCAAGTCCCATCCCTAATGACCAGAGTTCAGCGCAGCCTTTTGCTCTGAATTCTAAGCCACACTTTTGTTCCAAATTCATTAAAGTCTTAAAAATATTGCCTATAGCAGGGTATGTTGGCTCATGCCTTAAATCCCAGCACTCAGGAGACTGAGGTAGGAGGATCCCTAAGTTGTAGGCCACCTGAACTACATAGCGAGTTCCAGGCCAGTCTGGGCTACAGCAAGATCCTGCTTTAAGAAAAGAACTGTTTTCAGTTAATAAGAATGCAATTTTGTTTTACTAGCGTCTGTTCTTTAATTTGTTCTCCTTTCTTTCTTTCTTTCTTTCTTTCTTTCTTTCTTTCTTTCTTTCTTTCTTTCTTTCTTTCTTTCTTTTTTCAAGGTAGGGTCTCACTCTAGTCCAGGCTGACCTGGAATTCACTCTGTATTCTCAGGGGTGGCCTTGAACTCATGGCGATCCTCCTATCTCTGCCTCCTGAGTCCTGGGATTAAAAGCTCGTGCGCCACCACGCCCGGCTTCTTTTTCTTTTCTTTTTAAAATGGGGTTCCCTTTGCCCAGGCTGACTTGGAACTCACTGTATTGCCCCAGGCTAGCATTGAATTCAGTAAGTTCCTCCTACCTCAGCCTCTAAATTCTGGGATTATAGGTATGAATCACCATGCCCTGCAGTTTGTTATTAATCTTTCTTGTTGTCCAAGGTCCCTGATACTCCAAAAGCCAACAAATTGAATATGAATTATGAATATACCTGCTTCAAAATGATTTCCATCACATATTTCTGCAGGGACAACTCCAGCTCACGATTCGAGTCCAGCGTGCATGCAAGCCTTAGTAAGTCTAAGAGGACAGAAGGAGAGTGGGTTTAGGAAGGGAGCTTGGCTCAGGTGCGCTAGGCACAAGCCCCTCCCCATTCCTACTCCTTGGGGCATTGTTTCTCACATTTCAGTCAGTAGATCCTGGGACAAGTTACTGGCCAAAAAGGGCCAAGGGAGTCTGAAGAGGGGTTCTTACAGGTTTTGACCTTTCCCAAAATGCAGTTGCATATAGCTCAACATCCTGATCTAATTGTCATTATACTTTGCAACTTGGGGAGATTTTCATCAATGGACTCGATCAGAAAGTCTGGCTAAAGGCCTACCTGCTTGGTCTTAAGGACTCAGCAAGAACAGTCTAACCTGAGAATAATGCATGTGTTCTGAATGCTAGGTCCCAACTGGTGACAATTTGGGAATTGGAGTCTCCTGGGCGGCAGGCTTATGAGTGTTATAGCCAGCTTTCCCCTGCCAGTGTTTGGCACACTTTCCTGCTGCTATTGTCCACCTGATGTTGGCCAGGAGGTGATGTCAAGCTTCTTCTCATGCCACAGTTTCCCCTGCCATCATGGAGCTTCCCCTCAAGTCTGTAAGCCAAAATAAATGCTTTCTTCTCGCCAGCTGCTTTAGCACCAGCAATGTGAGGCTAACTACAACTACTGGAGAATCAAACTCAGGCCATCGGGCTTGGCAAGAAAATGTCTTTAATTGCTGAATCAATCCTGCAGCCTTGTATTTTGAGGTTTATTGTCTATAATTATGGAAGTTTGTCAATAAAAAATAAAGTTTAAAAAAAAAGAAAAAGAAATACTGGATGGCCTTGGAGAATGTCAATCCTCTCCTGCACCCCAGAAAGGCAGGGTATAATGAGGGAATGCAGAGAGAATCCTTCCTTCCTTCAGAGAGAAAGGAGATTTTAAGAAAAAATGCCAGTACCATGGATGGTAGAAACAAGGTCTTTAGACACATTCAAACCCATTTCTGAGCCACCTGGCCAGAAGGGTAAGAGAATTTTGAAAGCAAGCACCTATAGCTGCCTAACCATCTTCTCAGCCCAACACTAAATTTTTTTAATGTTTTATTTTTTTAAATATATTTAGGAAACAGAAGAGAAAGAGGCAGAGGGAGGGAGAGAGAGAGAGAGAGAATGAGTGCACCAGGGCATCCAGCCACTGCAAACGAACTCCACATGCATGTGCCACCTTGTGCATCTGGCTTACACAGGTCCTGGGAAATCGAACCTGGGTCCTTTGGCTTTGCAGGCAAGTGCCTTAACCACTAAGCCATTTCTCCAGCCCCCAAGACTGCGTTTTTGATGTTCTCTTTGTTCTGGTTCCCTATAAAAATGCTAAGGTCCGGGCGTGGCACACGCCTTTTAATCCCAGCACTTGGGAGGCAGAGGTAGGAGGATTGCCATGAGTTCAAAGCCACCCTGAGACTACATAGTGAATTCCAGATCAGCCTGAGCTAGATCTGTGGTGGCACAGATTGCGGACACTGGTAGAAACCACAGCTACAGGACATCATACACAATGATCTTGTTCACAGTATTCTGTGGACAGTGCCAGTAAACAATAATAAGAACCCTAACATGCTACAATATAACTAATGACCAGAGGTACTTTGAAAAAAATATTTCCTTATTTATTAATTTGTTTGTTTTTTGAGGTAGGGTCTCGCTCTAGCCCAGGCTGACCTGGCACTCTATAGTCTCAGGCTGGTCTTGAACACACAATGAGACTCCTACCTCTGCCTCCCAAGTACTGGGATTAAAGGAATGCACCACCATGCCCAGCTCATTAATATTCTTACATTTTAAAAAATTATATACAAGGGCTGTATAGGTAGCTTAGCAATTAAAGGCATTTGACTGCTCAGCCTAAGGAGCCAGGTTTGATTCCCAGGACCCACATGTCCAAATATACAAGGTGGTGCATGTGTCTGGAGTTCATTTGCAATGGCTGGAGGCCCTAGTGCATCCATTCTTGCTCTATCTGTCTCCTTCTCTCTCTCTCTCTCTCAAGTAAATAAATGAATAAATAAAATATATTAAAAGGAACAAAAATTATATACAAAACCAGGTATGGTGGCACATACCTTTAATCTCAGTCCTCAGGAGACTGAGGTAAGAGGATATATATGTGTTAGAGGTCAATCAAGGCTAGAGTGAGACCCTACCTCAAAAAAATTATACAGCACTTGGGAGGCAGAGATAGGAGGATCACTGTGAGTTCTGAGATGACATAGAGAATTCCAGGTCAGCCTGGGCTAGAATGAGACCCTATCTCGAAATACAAAATAAATAAATAAATAAATAAATATACATACATACATACATACATACATACATACATACAGTAGGGGGTTTGAGGCTTGTGTGAACTATATGAAAGCCTGTCTCAGCCGGGCATGGTGATGCATGCCTTTAATCTCAGCACTTGAGAGGCAGAAGTAGGAGGATCATCATGAGTTCAAGGCCACACTGAGACTATATAGTGAATTCCAGGTCAGCCTGAGCTAGAGTGAGACCGTACCTCAAAAAAACAAAACAACAACAGCAACAAAAAAACCCAAAAACAAAACAAACAAACAAAAAAACAAAGTTGGACATGATGTCACATGCCTTTAATCCCAGTACTCAGGAGGCAGAAGAGGATTGCTGAGTTCAAGACCACTCTGAGACTACATAGTGAATTCCAGGTCAGCCTGGGCTAGAACAAGACCCTACCTCGAAACAAAACAAAACAAAACAAAACAAATTCCCAACCTGAGTCTGGAGGTGGGCTCAAACCCCCTCCTGCCTCTGTGAGCAAGAGCTATGTCTTCTTCCTTTCTTCCTTCCCTTAAGCTCCCCTTCTCTTAATCTTTCCCTTCTAAAGCTCTTAGTTGCAACCTTATCCTCTGGTCTGAGGATTTCATTGATCTAATCCAGAAAACAAAAGTTGGGGGTGCCGGGTGTGGTGATGTACATATTTAATCCCAGCACTCGGGAGGCAGAGGTAGGAGGATCACCATGAGTTCGAGGCCACTCTGAGACTTCATAGTGAATTCCAGGTCAGCCTGGGCCAGAGTGAGACCCTACCTCAGAAAACCAAAACACAACAACAACAATTTTTTTTTCTTTTTCAAGATAGGATTTCACTCTAACCCAGGCTGATCTGGAATTCACTATGTAGTCCCAGGTAATAAGTCAAAGATAGTTTAATGGTTGGAAAATGGTGGGAGGGAATCAGTGTCTAGGGGAGGTGGCTGGTCTGAGGAGGGCTGTACTTGGGGTTGCTGTTGAAGAGAATGAGCAGATCCACTTCACGTGCTGGTAAAAGAGCTTGTCACGGGCTGTTGGCATTGGTGGAAGACCCTAGTGGTGCCTCACAGAAGCAAAAGATGTGGTCCACGAAGGGCACTTACTTTTGCTGTCACCGGAGGGATAATACTTCATGAAGTGCATACACTTTAAGAAAAACTCCTTGAAGTTGAAAGTAGGGGGTGGTTTTAAGAAGCTAACCTACAAAAACACAATCAGAAGAGTTCAGTTATTCTGAGGATTATCTGATCCTGTGAGTGCAATTTATCAGCAGAATGTTTAGGACAAGACAAACAGTAAATTGGGGTATTTAAACATTAGAGATATTTACAGTCCTGTTTTTTTTTTTTTTTTTTTTTTTTTTGGTTTTGTGAGGTAGGGTCTCACTCTGGTCCAGGCTGACCTGGAATTAACTATGTATTCTCAGGGTGGCCTCGAACTCTCAGCGATCCTCCTACCTCTGTCCCCCAAGTGCTGGGAATAAAGGCGTGCGCCACCACGCCCGGCCTACAGCTCTGTTTTTAAAAAAATATTTTATTTTTGTTTATTTATTTGAGAGACGGAAAGAGGCAGAGAGAGAGAAATGGGCACATTAGGGCCTCCAGCCACTGCAAACAAACTCCAAATGTGTGGGCCATGTTGTGCCTCTGGCTTTCGTGGGTTCTGAAGAATTGAACTGAGGTCCTTTGGTTTTGCAGGCAAACATCTTAACTGCTAAGCCAACTCTCCAGCTCCCTGTTTTGTTTTTTTCCCCCCGGTAGGGTCCCACTCTAGCCCAGGCTGACCTGGAATTCACTCTGTATTCTCAGGGTGGCCCCGAACTCCCAGCAATCCTCCTACCTCTGCCTCCCAAGTGCTGGGATTAAAGGCATGCTCCACCACGCCTGGCTTTCCTGTTTGTTTGTTTGTTTGTTTTTAATTAATTTATTTATTTGAGAGAGATAGAGAAAAGCAGATAGATAGAGAATGGGCACACCAGAGCCTTTAGCAGCTGCAAACAAGCTCCAGACACATGTGCCACTTTGTGCATCTGGCTTATGTGGATCCTGGAGAATTGAGCCTGAGTCCTTTGGCTTTGCCTTAACCACTTAAGCCATTTCTCCAGCCCCTAATGTCCTATTTTGTTTGGAACTGACTCTCACTCTGCAACTCATGCTGGCCTGGAAAACACAATGGCTTCAAACTCATGGTGCTTCTCTTGCCTCTGCCTCCCAAGTGCTAGGGTTATATGTGTGAACCACCTCACCCAGAACAATTATTATTATGATTATTATTGTCATTTCTATTTTTTTTTTTTTCCAAGGTAGGGTCTCGCTCCAGCACAGGCTGTCCTGGAATTTACTGTAGTCTCAGGGTGGCCTCAAACTCACAGTGATCCTCCTACCTCTGCCTTCCGAGTGCTGGGATTAAAGGCATGCACCATCATGCCCAGCTTTCTTTCTTTTTTCTTTTCTTCTTTGTTTTTTTGAGGTAAGGTCTCACCTCTAGCCCAGGGTGACCTGGAATTCACTTTGTAGTCTCTGGCTGGCCCCCAACTCATGGCAATCCTACCTCTGCCTCCCATATGCTAGGATTAAAGGCATGTACCACCACGCCCAGCTGCTTTTTTAAAAAAATATTTTTATTTATTTGCAAGCAGAGAAAGAGAGAAGAGATACAGAGAGAATGAGCACGCCAGAACCTCTAGCCAGTGCAAAGGAACTCCACATGAATGTGCTACTTTGTGCATCTGGCTTTGAGTACTGGGAATTGAACCCAAGCCATTAGCCTTTGCAAACAAGCGTCTTACCCGCTGAGCCATCTCTCCAGCCCCATCATTACTATTTTCTGTGCTGAGTAGCCAGTCTAGGGTCTTGTATATGCTAGGTAGATACTCTTCCACATAATTAAATCTCCATCTGGGTTTGTTATTTGAGGTAGCACTGGCTCTCAAACTTGTGATCTTCCTATTTTAGCCTCTTAAATGCTGGGTTTATAACCTGGCTTTCAAGGAGTTAAGCTGAAATTTTAAGTCAAGCAGGTCTGTTGATAGAAGCTATCCTCAGAAGAGACAGGACTTGCAACATCAAGGCTTTCCTAGGCTACAAAGAGAGTTCAAGGCCAGCCAGTGAGACTGCCTCAAAACATGAAAATACACAAATGTGGGCAAGGCTGAGAATATGTTTATGACAGAATGTTTGCCTAGCATGTGCATGGTCCTCGGTTCAATCCCAAATAGTGTGTGTGTGTGTGTGTGTGTGTGTGTAAATTTAGGGGTAGGGTATGTGTGTATGTGTGGGGGGTGCTGAGCTTAGATTCTGTCCCTAGGATTGAATATACTGGACATGGTGGTGCATGCTTGTAATCAATCCCAGAACTTGGAGGGTGGAAGCAGGAGGATAAGAAGTTTAAATTCAGTGGGGTGTGGTGGCACACGCCTCTAATCCCAGTACTCCAGAGGCAGAGTAGGAGGATCGCCATGAGTTTGAGGCCACCCTGAGACTTCATAGTGAATTTCAGGTCAGCCTGAGCTAGAGAGAGACCCTACCTCGGAAAAAAAAAAAAATTTTAAGTTCATTTTTGGATTTCTGGTGAGTTTCAGGTTAGGTTGGGATATGTGAGATCCTGTTGAGAGAGGAGGAAGGGAGATGATGAGGGAGAGAGAGAAAAATAAGGAAGAAGGAAAAAAGAGAAAAGGAAATTTGAGGTTTTAGGTGTTAGTGCAGGCAGAGTATGTTCTTAGTAAGGTGTGTGAAAGGCCTTAGGTTCAATCTTCAGCTCAAAAAGTAAAAAGACAGCCAGGCGTGGTGGCGCATGCCTTTAATCCCAGCACTCAGAGCCAGAGGTAGGAGGACTGCCGTGAGTACGAGGCCACCCTGAGATTACAGAGTGAATTCCAGGTCAGCCTGAACTAGAGTGAAATCCTGCCTTGAAAATCCAAAAAATAAAATGAAATGAAATAAAAAATTTTTAAAAGGAAAAAACAAAAGAAAAATTTATAAACTTTTATAATTATTTAAGATTTTTTTCTTCAAGGTAGGCCCGGCAATAAATAAACGTATTTTAAAAAAAAATCTTAAATGGCCAGGCATGGTGGCGCACGCCTTTAATCCCAGCACTCGGGAGGCAGAGGTAGGAGGATCACCGTGAGTTCAAGGCCACCCTGAGACTACATAGTTAATTTCAGGTCAGCCTGGGCCAGAGTGAGCAGAGTAAGACCCTACTTCAAAAAAAAAAAAAAAAAAAAAATATATATATATATATATATATATATATATACACACACATATATATACATACATGCTTGTAAGTACAGAGAAAGAGTGTATATATGGGCATGCCAGGGCCTCTTGCCACTACAAACAAGCTCCATACACATGTACCACTTTGTCACTTAGTGCATCTGGCTTTATGTGGGTACTGGAGAATCAAACCAGGGCTAACAGGCTTTGAAAACCTTTTACCACTGAGCCATCATTTTAATGATTAGTATGTATACACAAAAGTCATTTCAAAAGCCTAACTATTATTATTATTATTATTTTGGATTTTTTGAGGTAGGGTCTCACTATAACTATGTAGATTCAGGGTGGCCTTGAACTCACAGTGATCCTCCTGAGTGGTGGGATTAAAGCCATGAGCCACCATGCCTTGCCACCTTATCTTTTTCTGTCCTTAGACTTGCTTTTTTCTTCTTTATTCCTTTCCTACACTTTAATTCAAATAAAACCTAGCTAAACAGTGTTAGAGGGATGGGTTAATGGTTAAGGCACTTGCTAGCAAAGCCAAAGGATGCAGGACCCAGGCTCAATTCCCCAGTACCCACATAAAGCCATTCTCTTTCTCACTATCTGCTTCTTTCTCTTGTTCTGTCGCTTTCAAATAAATAATTTCTTTTTTAAAAAACTAATCCATATTATCTTCCCTCCTTCCATCCTTCCGCTCCCCTCCCTTCTCCTTTTTTTCAGTATGAAACAGACTTGGAGTTTATTAATATAGATTTATTTATTTATTTATTTAAGAGAGAGACAGAGAAAGAGGCAGATAGGAAGAGTGAGTATGGGCACACCAGAGCCTCTTGCCACTGCAAACAAACTCCAGGTGCATGCACTGCTTTGGATATCTGGCCTTACACAGATACTGGGGAATTGACGGGCCTGTCAGGCTTATGAAGCAAGCAAGCAAGCTCCTTTAACCACTGAGCCATCTCTCCAGCCCCATTACAGATTTAAACATGAGCATTAGGGGAGAGACCATTGCTTAGGAAAAGGACAGAACGCACCCATGACATGGGTTCAGGCTTCTCCAGAGAAAGCAGAGCACCCCATTTCTTTCTTATAAGTGTTAAAAGGGACTATGATAGCCTATACCATTTGTCAAGTGGACAGAAGCTTGAATCGCCTAGGAGAGTAGCCTTGGGGCATGTCTGTCTATGGGGATTCCTTTGTGTAGGCTGAGGTGGGAAGACCCACTTTGACTGCGGCCCTGGACTCTATGGAAGGAGAGAGCTGGCCAAGCACCAGCATTTATTGCGCTCTGCTTCCTCATGGAACACAATGTGACAGGCTCTGCTTCATGACCTTGCTGCCAATCTTTCTGACTGTGGTGGTTTGGATCAGGTGTCCCCCATAAACTCACATGTTCTCAATGCTTGCTCCCCAGTTGATGGCAATGTGGGAAGTGGAACTTTGCTGGAGGAGGTGTGTTGTACGAGGCAGTGTTATAACCAGTCCCCTCCTCCCCCGCAAAAGCTCTGCTGTATAGTCCACCATATGCATCTGGCTTACGTGGGACCTGGAGGACTCTGGGGTCCTTAGACTTCGCAGGCATGCACCTTAACCACTAAGCCATCTCTCCAGCCCTCCTGGCAGGTTCTTTCTTTCTTTCTTTCTTTCTTTCTTTCTTTCTTTCTTTCTTTCTTTCTTTCTTTCTTTCTTTTTCTTTTTCTTTTTTGGTTTTTCAAGGTAGGGTCTCACTCTAACCCAGGCTGACCTGGAATGTAGTCTCAGGGTGGCCTTGAACTCATGGTGAGCCTCCTACCTCTGCCTCCCGAGTGCTGGGATTAAAGGCATGTGCCACCACGCCCAGCTCCTGGCAGGTTTTTTGATCACAGCAACAAATAAAGCACAAGGGACTATGCCTAACAAGGTACTGGGGAGCTGGGAGATGGTACTGTGGCTAAGGATGCTTGCTTGAAAAGGTACTGGCAAATCACCAGTAATAAGATCAGGGAGTCCATCATATGATACACTGAGAATACCAGCTTCATCTCAGTGGTATTCTTACTCCTCGCCACAATGCAGATACTTAGTCCAACAATGAGAAAATATCAGGCGGCTGGAAAGATGGCTTAGTGGTTAAGGCCAATGCCTGCAAAGCCTAAGGATCCCGGTTCAAATCTCCAGATCCCATGTAAGCCAGATGCACATGGTGGTGCATGCATCTGGAGTTCGTTTGCAGTGGCTAGAGGCCCTGGTATGCCCATTCTCATTCTCTCTCTCTCTCCCTTTCTCTGTCTCTAATAAATAAATAAATAAAGTAAAAAAAAATCTTTTAAAAATTAGGCAAAAACAAATGAAGGGATATATATTTAAAATTTTTTTATTTCTTATTTTTTGTTTTTCAAGGCAGTGTCTCACTCTAACCCAGGCTAACCTGGAATTCACTATGTAGTCTCAGAGTGGCCTTGAACTCACAATGATCCTCCTACCTCTGCCTCCTGAGTGCTGGGATTAAAGGTGTGCGCCACCACTCCAGCTTGTGGGATAATTTTACAAAGTAAGTGGCCAACACTGCCCACTGGGTTAGAAGGTTGCAGGGTAGTGAAAATGGGGACCAATTACCTCACATACCTGAATCATACAACTCCGTGGCTCCCAACCACCTTGACTCTCCAGCCTTGGCTCCTCCCCAGGGGATTGACCACGACTCAAGCCTCCTTCGTCAAACCCAGACTTCAAGTCAAGCTTCTAGTACACGCACCTTAACTGCCCTCTGATCTGGAATCCTCTCAATCTCAATCATGCTCCGGTCACAGAGCTGCCAGCAGTTTGGTGACAGAATGACATCGTTCATCTGAGCCATGTTCTGTGCAAGGCGCACATCATCGACCGCCTGGCCAATCACCAGAAAGTAGTTGCGCATTTCATCCCCGAAGACCAGCATGGTGATGTGACCAGCAGCCAGTCCTGACAAGAGGGTCAACAACAGGTTTGCACAAAAAGTTCTGGGTGATTTCCCAGAAGCAGTGGCTCTTTGGAAAATCAGAGTCTTGATGAGACTGTACCACCTAAGAACAAAATCCCATTTCTAAAATTTTACATAGAAACCAGAGGATGTCCCTTCCAAACAATGGCTTTCTCTAAAAAGTATATTTGGGCTGGAGAGATGGCTTAGCAATTAAGGCGCCTGCCTGCTAAGCCTAAGAACGCCGGTTCCGATCCCCAGCGGTTCCAATCTCCAGGTCCCATGTTTAGCCAGATGCAAAGTGACGCAAGGGCACAATGCCACACTTGACCACAAGGAGGCGCATGCATCTGGATTTCGTTCACAGCAGCTGAGAGGCTGGGGCCCGCCCATTCTCTATCTGTCTTCCTCTCCTCTCTCTCTCTGTTTCTCTGTGTCTCTCTCTCAAAAAAAAAAAAAAGTGTATTTATTTGCAAGCAGAGAGAGGCAGAGACAGAGAGAATGAACATGTCTGAGCCTCTCGCCACCACAAACTCCAGGTGCATGTACGTGCCACTTTGTGCATCTGGCTTTATGTGGGTACTGGGGAATTGAATCCAGGCCATTAGGCTTTGCAGGCAAGCACTTTTAACCACTGAGCAATCTCTCCATCCCTTAGCTTAAAAATATGGGGGAGGGCTGGGCGTGGTGGCACCCGCCTTTAATCCCAGCACTTGGGAGGCGGAGGTAGGAGGATTTCTGTGAGTTCGAGGCCACCCTGAGACTACATAGTGAGTTCCACATCAGCCTGGGCTAGTGTGAAACCCTACCTCAAAAAAAAAAAAAAAAATGGGGATTAGCTGGAGAGATGGTTTAGTGGTTAGGGTGTATGAAGCCTAAGGACCCAGGTTTGACTCCCCCAAATCCATGTAAGCCAGATGCACATGGTGGCCCATGTGTCTGGAGTTCGTTTGCAGTGGCAGAAGGCCCTGGTGTGCCCATTCTCTCTCTCTCTCAATAAATAAGCAAAAAGAAAATGAAACTTTAGTTTTGTTTTTTGGAGGTAGGGACTTGCTCTAGTCCAGGCTGATCTGGAATTCACTATAAAGTCTTGGGCTGGCCTCAAACTTTCTCTCTCTCTCACACACACACACACACACACAATTTTTTTAAGGCAGGGTCTCACTTTAGCCCAGGCTGACCTATCATTCACTTTATAGCCCAGGCTGGCCTCAAACCTCCAACTCACGGAGATCCTCCTACCTCTCACATCCTGGGTTTAAAGGTGTGAGCCACCACACCCGGCTCCTACATACTCTTTTAAATGACTGTGACTTACATAATCAACGTCTGTGTTTCATCTTTCTTTTCACTTGTGCTGATTTGTTTGTGAGTGGCAAGGTCTTGCTCCACAGCCCTGGCCGGCCTTGAACTGAGACAACCCTCCAACCTTACAAGGCGCATACTACAGGAAAGGGTGAAGGATGTTGGGATGCGCCTCTACCAGCCCCTTGTAGTGCACATGGGCTTGGGTTACCATCATACTTCTGTTTGTTTGAGACCAGATATCATGTAGTCCAGGTTGGCCTTGAATTCTATATAGCCTAGGATGACCTTGAACTGACCCTCCTGCCTCTACTTCCCAAGTGCTGGGATTATAAGCATGCACCACATCGCCAGGCTTGGATTACTATCTTTTTCTTTTTTTTTTTTTTTTTTTTTTTTTTTTTTTTTTGGTTTTTCGAGGTAGGGTCTCACTCTGGCCCAGGCTGACCTGGAATTAACTATGTAGTCTCAGGGTGGCCTTGAACTCACGGTGATCCTGCACCACCACGCCCGGCTTAGGTTACTATCATTCTAATAAGGAGAGTACCTTAGTCCCTCCAGTAATATAGTGGCTGACTTTTTTCAGTAATATATTAAACTTATGTGGAAATTTTGAAAAATAGCAAAAAAAAAAAAAAAAAGAGTGAGGGAGTGGGGAGGCATAGGTTACAGAAGATAAAGAAATAAAGAAGGCACCCATCCCTCAAGCTCTTCCTAACTTGGGCCGGGCAGAACGGCTCCTGCAAAGAAGGGTGGTGAGAAGCCGGGTGTGGTGGCACACTCCTTTAATCCCAGCACTCGGGAGGCAGAGGTAGGAGGATCGCTGTGAGTTCGAGGCCACCCTGAGACTACATAGTGAATTCCAGGTCAGCCTGGGCCAGAGTGAGACCCTACCTCAAAAACAAAAACACAAAAAGGGTGGTGAGAAAAAGAAGGGTCATTCATTCTGCCATTGAGGAGGTGGTGACCTGAGAAGACACCATCAATGTTCACAAGCACATCCACGGAGTGAGTGGGCTTCATGAGTGGGCCCCTCCAGCCCTCAAAGAGATCCATCAGTTTGCCATGAAGGAGATGGGGACTCCAGATGTGCGCATTGATACCAGACTCAGTGAAACTGTGTGGGTCAAGGTAATAAGGAATGTCCCTTACCATATCCATGTAAGGTTGTCCAGGAAATGGAATGAGGATGAAGGTTCATTCACCAAACAAGCTTATACTTCAGTGATCTATGTCCCTGTTACCACATTCAAAAATCTACATCCAGCGTGGATGAGTGTCAAAGTTATAAAAGATTTTTAAAAATAAAATAAAATAAAATAAAATGGTAGTTCATGCCTTTGTGGCGGGGGGGGGGGGCGGGGAGGAGGGGGACACAGGTCTCGTTCTAGCCCAGGCCAACATGGGATTCACTCAGTAGTTGCAGGCTGGCCTAGAACTCACAGTGATCCCTCTTATCTTGGCCTTCTGCATGCTAGGATTAAAGGCCTGAGTGACCCTACCTCTAACCTCCCCTCCTCCTAAAAAAGAAAAACAGTTAACTGGCCAACCTCTCATGATCCCATAGCTGCATGATTTGAGCAAGCCTTGTATAAAACTGCAGCTGTGCTTTGCTGCTACATCGTGAAGTGAGGGATGGATGACCAGTCTCATGTCACTGTTGAATCCCACAGATGGCAAACTGCTCTCTGAGACTCCCTCCTACATCCTCTGGCAAGCATCAAGACAAGAATGGCAGCAACAGCAGTTACTTTGTTCAGTGGTTAACTGCATGCTAAGACAGGTGGACTTTATTTATTGTGAGACAGTCTCCTATAGTGAAGTATGAACCTGAACTATGTGTCCCAGGCTGGTTTCAAATTCTCAGTGATCCTCCTGCCTCAGCCTCCTGAGGTCTGGGATTGCAGGCATGTGCACCATGTCAGGCCCCAAACACTTACCTATCTTGACTCGGATATCCAGGCCTTCCTCAGCCTCCTTGGCCTCAAACAGACTATGGATCTCCAGGCTGCATTTGATGACCACGGTGATGATGTTTTTCAGTTGCTTCCTCTCCACCTTCCACAGGGCTAGCAGTGCATCACCTTAAATAGAGAGAGACTCTGGGCCTGCCCTGGGGAT
Organism: Orientallactaga sibirica; assembly: GCA_036365145.1. Lineage (NCBI taxonomy): Eukaryota > Metazoa > Chordata > Mammalia > Rodentia > Dipodidae > Orientallactaga > Orientallactaga sibirica. The sequence goes on along the minus strand of JAEOAD010002855.1, from coordinate 721,849 downwards.
TGGCGCATTTTGCATGACCATTGCAGAGATTTACTATTCCAACATTCTTCAACCCATCCTACCCCTCCAGCAGTCAGTCACCCTCCATACCTGCAAATTTAAGGATATCTCCTCCAAAAACCAGCACTTCTGGGGGGTGGGGGGAAAGAAAATTAAATTGAACTGTGATTCCTTTAATGATCGTTCATTTTTCATTAGAATAGACACAGGACTGGGAACCGGACATGGTACATGCCTGTAATCCCAGCATTTGGCACATTGAGGTGCCTTAAGGGAGTATGGGTCAATAGATGTGTGACAGTACTCCACAAGAGTAAGGACGTGAGCTTTGTTTAATGCCATCTTGGTTTTGAATTAAACTTAGAATATCAATGGACGTTTTGGCTTGTTTTGTGCTGGGGATGAACACAGAGCATGCTAGACAAGCACTCTATTATTGAACCACCCCCCATCAAGCCATAATGGACTTTATTTTTTTTTCTTTAGTTTTTTTCAAGGTAGGGTCTCATTCTAGCTCAGGCTGACTTGGATCTCACTATGTAGTCCCAAACTGGCCTCAAACTCACAGCAATCCTCCTACCTCTGCCTCACAAATGCTGGAATTAAAGGCGTGCATCACCATGCCCAGCTTGAACATTTTAAAAAACATTTCATTTTTATTTATTTATTTGAGAGAGACAGAGAGAGAGAGAGAGAATGGGCACATGAGGGCCTTGTTACTGCAAACGAACTCCAGATGCATGTGCCACCTTGTGCCTCTGGCTTACATGCAATTGCCCTTAACTGCTGAGCCATCCCTCCAGCCCTATTTTATTCTTTTGAAAGTCTTTTTCTATAGCCCAGTTGATTCTCTTCCTGCCTCCGCCTCCTAAATGTTGGGATTACAGGTATGAGCCAACATACCTGGCTGTGTATTTGAAAGTGTGTGTGTGTGTGTGTGTGTGTGTGTGTGTGTGTGTGCCACTGGTAATGGGACCCAAGGCCTCATGAATGTTGTTTAAACACTCCAGCACTTAGGTTTTGTTTTGTTTTATTCTGAGATTGTCTCATGGTCCAGACTGGTCTCCAAATCCCAATCCTACTGCTTCTGTTTTCCTTAGTGTCGGGATTACAGGCTTTGTTTCTGCTTTTCAGGAACATTGAGTCCTGTGTAGTGATTCATACCTGGAATCTTAGCACCTGGAAGGCTGAGGTAGAAGATTACCAAAAGTATGAAGCCAGTTATATCTTTAGTAGGAAACAACCTTTCCCTCATGTGGATTTTACAAAACATTGGAATATGAAGAATACTGTGGAAAATGAGTGAATGCTGTGATTGCATTTGGTTATGCAAATACAAAGTAATGAGTTAAAACACTGGCAAGCCGAAACCCATGAGAACACTCACTTTCCACTATTGCGCTTATGTAGTAGTTGAGAATCTCTACCAGCTGCTCAGCCCCTCGGTCCATGTACATCGCTGTGCTGAACTTCTCAGTCATGGCAGTAAATCCTGTAAGAAATGTGCAGCTTGTTTCCTAGGGGCCAAGCCGGAAGAGGGCTACTCTAGAGAGCAGTGGGCTCTGTTCTGTTTTTCTTTTTCCATCTTTTTGAGGTGGGGGTCTCACTCTAGCTCAGGCTGACCTAGAACTCACTCTGTAGCTCTAGGCTGGCCTTGAACTCACAGGGGTCTTCTAACCTCTCCCTCCCCAGTCCTGTGATCACACTGTGTGCCACCATGCCTGCCTCAGTCATCTTCATGCTGCTGGGATGAACTTCCAAACCAGGCACACTTTATGGGAGGAAGGGATTTATAGAAGCTTATAGATCCAGAGGAAGTTCCGTAATGGGGGAAGAAGCTGGCCATCTTTCACAGGTCCACACAGAGAGAAATACCACCACCAGCATCACAAGCAAGCACACTCCAGGAATCTCAGGCAGAGCTCAAGCACTCTGTACACCATTAGGTTGAAATTCAGATCTACCACCAATAACATCTTAGGAATGGACTCTAGGATCTGCCCACAGTGACACCTTTTCCAGCCAGGCAGCTGGAAATCCAAGATGCTTTATTAAAACTGAATCTAGGGGCTGGAGAGATGGCTTAGCGGTTAAGGCACATGCCTGTGAAGCCAAGGACCCAGGTTCGATTCTCCAGGTCCCGCGTTTATACCGTGATAACTGTATTTCTATAGGAATAAAACGTTTGGTATTGAAACCACACAAACCTCAGCTTTTTCTGAAGATGTAGCAAGTTGACCATTAGGATGTAAACCTTTAGAGAGATCATTTTCTGAGGTCAGTTTTTGTCAGAGACACGTGGGACTTGGGGGATGAGGTGGTGAAGTTGGAACATCTAAAGTCTCAGGTTTGGGAACTGGGCATCTTGAAGACATGTCTGGGTCTGGAAGCTGGGGAAGGGAATATCAGAGAGCAAGCTGGGACAACAGGCGGTTTCCTCTTTCCTGTGTTCTCTGTGGAAAATATAAACCATAACTTCCCAGGAGTTGGAAACTGCACTCAAGCTCTGCGTGTGAATTCTGATGACTCTGTGGTTCAGCCTTATTAAACAAACAATCCTTTTGTACTTGCCTGATATATCAACAAACATCAGGACTCCATCAAAATTGTCCACGGAGGGTCGTTCTGGAGAGAAATCTCCATAGACAATGAGGTCTGGTAAGTGAGCTGCTATTTTGACAATGGCCCGGTCCCGTAGCTCTTCATTTTGAGTGCTCATGTTCAAGGAAAATATTCAGGAGTTTTCAGTGACAGGAAGGTTCTAGAAACCAAAGTTAGGAATGGGGGAAATTGAACATGTTCATTTGCTTGCTTTCCTATCCCTTTCCCCACTGGCTTTGTTCAACTCATGGATTGCTTATTTAAGGACTGAGTGGTGACAGTGTCAGAGTTGGTGAATGGGTTTTCTTTTTCTTTATTTATTTATTTTTTGTTGTTTTGTTTGTTTTTCGAGGTAGGGTCTTGCTCTAGCCCAGGCTGTCCTGGAATTCACTATGTAGTCTCAGGCTGGCTTTGAACTCACGGCAATCCTCCTACCTCTGCTCATGCCCGGCTTTGAATAGCTTTTCTATAGTGACAAGAAACTGGTTCAGACTAGACCTCCAACTTGAGTAGCTGCTAGAAAAATGAGCTGTATTCCCAAGGGTGTTTAATGGACCCATTCATTTTCATGAAGGGGAAAATCCTCTCACTGGCATATGGTACAATGGTATTGTTCTGTCAGGCTGGACTTCTTTTCTTTCTGTGTCCACATTTCCTTACCCTTGTCCTCTTTTTTTTTTCCTTTTTTTCTTCTTTGAGGTAGGGACTCACTCTAGCCCCAGTTAACCTGGCACTCACTCTGTAGTCCCAGGCTGGCCTTGAACTCACAGAGATCCTCCTCCCTCTGCCTCCCAAGTGCTGGGATTGACGGTATGTGCCACCACACCTGGCTTGCCTTTTTGAAAATTAAAAGTATAGATGTGAAGATGGGTGTGGTGGCACATGCCTATAATCTCAGCATTTGGGAGATGGTGGAGTTTAAGGCCAGCCTTACCTACTTAGGGAGTTCAATGCCATCCTGGGCTATATGAGACACTATCTCAGAAAACTAACAGATGTTGAGAAAGGATCTTGGGAGGCAGAGGTAGGAGGATCACCATGAGTTCAGGGCCAGCTTGCTGTCAGGCTGGACTTCTTTTCTTTCTGTGTCCACATTTCCTTACCCCCCAGGGACTCTTTTTTTTTTTTCTTTTTTCTTCTTTGAGGGGACTCACTTCTAGCCCCAGTTAACCTGGCACTCACTCTGTAGTCCCAGGCTGGCCTTGAACTCACAGAGATCCTCCTCCCTCTGCCTCCCAAGTGCTGGGATTGACACTGCCACCACACCTGGCTTGCCTTTTGAAAATTAAAAGTATAGATGTGAAGATGGGTGTGGTGGCACATGCCTATAATCTCAGCATTTGGGAGATGGTGGAGTTTAAGGCCAGCCTTACCTACTTAGGGAGTTCAATGCCATCCTGGGCTATATGAGACACTATCTCAGAAAACTAACAGATGTTGAGAAAGGATCTTGGGAGGCAGAGGTAGGAGGATCACCATGAGTTCAGGGCCAGCTTGGGCTACAGAGTTAAGTTCCAGGTCAGCCTGGGCTAGAGTGAGAACCTGCCTCAAAAAACGGGGGTGGAGGGACTGGAGAGATGGCTTAGCGGTTAAGGTGCTTGCTGGCAAAGCCAAATGACCCAGGTTTGATTCCCCAGGACTCATATAAGCCAGGTGTGCAAGGTGGTACATGCATCTGAAGTTCATTTGCAGTGGCTAGAGGCCCTAGTATGTCCATCCTCTCTTTCTGCCTCTTCCTCTCTCTGTAATGAATAATTAAATAAATAATTTTTTTTTAAAGGATGTAAGAGCCTGAAATTCGGGATGTAGTGTTCTGGAGTTCTTTGTTCTGGACATAATATGGCCTATACACACTTGAACTCTCAGAAGCTGTGACTACTTGTATAAGACCTGTGCAAGATTGGGCCTGTCAACATTTATCAAGGAAGGTGAAGGGGCACATGAATAGGCAGTTAACAATTGCTGGGAGGGGGAGGAGGTCATGAGGCCCCACCCCTCCTTGAAGATCTATAGGCAGTTAATGGTTGTTGGGGTTGGGGGAGAGCCATTTTCTTCAGTGGTGTAGCTCTCCTAAATTGTGCTCCAGTAAATAGCCTTCACCAGTGCTCCAGTGAGCAACCCTAATGAAATGCACTGGTTTGACAAACCTAACACACACAAACACAGACATGGAAATAGATAGTTGACTAATTGGGAAGAAAAAAGGGACCAGTGAGGCGGAAGGGCATAACAAGATAAACGAGGATGGGTATGATCAAGACACACAATATACACAGATGAAACTGTCATAATGAAACCCATTATTATTATTGTTTTGTTTTGTTTTTTTCAAGGCGGAGTGTCACTCTAACCCAGGTTGTAGCCCCAGGCTGGCCTCAAATTCACCATGATCCTTACACCTCTGCTTCCCCAGTGCTGAGATTAAAGGCGTGCTCCACCAATCCCAGCAAAACCCATTACTATGTAAATTAATGTATGCTAATAAAAGTCAAAAAGTGGAAACCAGGCATGGTGGTGCACACCTTTAATTTCAGCACTTGGGAGGCAGAGGTAGGAGGAGCACAGAGTTTGAGCAAGACCTTACCTCAGAACCCCCCACCCAAAAAAAAAAAGTAGGAGCTGGAGAGATGGCTTAGTAGTTAAGGTGCTTGCCTGTGAAGCCTAAGGACCCAGGTTCAATTCCTCTGTACCCACATAAGCCAGATGCATGTGGTGGTGCATGCATATGGAGTTCATTTGCAATGGCTAGAAGTCTTGGTATGTTCATTCTCTCTATATGCCTACCCCCACCAAATATATAAATATACATTAAAAAGTATAGCAAACATTGCTAAGAAAAAATTAAAATCCAAGAAAACAGATAAAATATCTAATCATTTACAGTAAATTCAAGAAGCTAGCCCTAGGCAATGCACAGTCACAAAATACTGACAAATGGAATGTTAGCAATCTCCAATAATTATGGAGAATAAGAAATGGGCTAGAAAACTGCAGATGGGAACATTCTCTTGTAAATTCCATTTTTCTTTTTGTAAAAGGTGATCTCGAGAGCTGGGGAGATGGTTCAGTGGTTAAAGGTGCTTTCTGCAATTCTCCAGTCATCCATATAAAGCCAGACTCAAATAGTGGTATAAGTGTCTGGCATTCATTTGCAGTGGCAAGAGACCCTAAGCACATCTATATACACAGAAATAAAAAAAAAATTGAAATGGGGCTGGAGAGATGGTTTAGTGGTTAAGGCATTTGCCTGCAAAGCTAAATGATCCAGGTTCAATTCTCCAGGACCCACGTAAGCCAGATGCACAAGAGGGCACATGCATCTGGAGATCGCTTGCAGTGGATGGAAGCCCTGGTGCACCCATTCTCTTTCTCTGTCTCTTTCTCTCTCTCAAATAAACAAATAAAATATATCTCTTTAAAAACTGAAATGGTCTAAAGACATGTTTATTGCACATAGGTCTGGAAAATGGAATGTGAAAGGACGCAATAGACCTGGTCAAGCATCCTCCTGTGCAGCCCTTGCCTTTAGGCACACATAATGGAGGCCACCACCCACAGCTGATATCCTGACAGATAAAGGAGAAGTTCCAGAATCGTTAACATAGGCCTTATTGCAAAATGTAGGTGTTTACTGTTACCTAAGGAATGGGATGACCCCTCTGAGCAAATGTACCATGACCTTCCTGTATCTCTTTGTTTCTAAATATCTTTGTGATTACATAGCATAGAATGTTTCTTGCCTCAGTTCTGCCTATGTGAGCTCTGTAATGAATACCTTGTGACTTCTTGTAATAGTTCCCACTCCCCCACCCTCCACCCCGCCCTTTAACAGTAACTTTATGGTTTAACTTTATGGTATGAACATCATGTGGTTATTTCCAATAAAAGCTGACACTTGACAGTTCAGGGTTGTATCCTGAGATCCCGACCTCTGGTGCATCAGCTTTCTTCTTTCTTTTTTTACCTAATAAAACTTTGCCTCACATTCTGTGAGTTGATGGTCTTACTTGTATGACACTGAACCCCATAACAGGTCAAAACATGGTGAGACTGACCATTTCCCTTTGGATGCTGTGGAGTACAGAAGACTACACTATGGCAACATGGTAACCACATGGAAAAATGATATCCACAAAGGGACACCAGCACTTTGGAGGCTGCTGCAGGAAGAGCATAGTTTAAGGTCAGCCTGCACTACATAGGGAAACCTCATCTCAAAAATGTGTGTGTGTGTATGTGTGTGCACACACACACAACCAAGAAGGTGAGCCTCTAAAGACCACCAGAACCCAACTGCTGTTCTTGGCCAAAGCTAGGACTTGTCTATGCCTTAGTTTGGCAGGATGAAGAGATTAGCAATCAGCTCACATTATTCATAACTTTCTTAAGGGTTTGGTGAGCCTAGCAGTGTGTATTCCCTGAGCACATTATGACTAGTGTTCCTTTGGGAATATGACACATGGTGTTGGAGACCTTGAGCCAAACTGCAACCATTTGGAGGAAGAAGCCTCCACTCTTTGTGTTAAGATTTCAGCTTCCTGAGTTCCTGTGAAATTTACCAAGCCTTCCCAAAAAGCCTACTTTGATCTGTAGATAAGAACAAGGTATAACCTAAAGATGTGTATCTTAACAAACAGGATTGATGTAATTCCGCCCTGCCTGTGATCTCAACAGACATTCTTGTAAACATCCGTGAGGCCTGTCACTCAAGAGACCCCCGCCTCTCTTCTTATCAATCAAAACCTCTGGTAGCCATAAAATCCATTTGGCAGCCATAAATTCCATTTGCCTTCTTCCTGCCTCCCCTATATATACCTCTGTATGAATAATAATAAATGAAGCCTTGACTGGAGTTGAAGCAGGGCTTCCTTCTTTGTTCCTGTTTGTTCCCCATCCAGGTTTAGCCTCCCCTCGAGCCTCTGTTGAACCCCGCTGGTCGGGGCACCTTTGGGAATATGACACATGGTGATATCTACTCTTCGGAACTGTAAACACTCAGGCCACATAGACATTCGAGAAAATACAGCCTGGTACATCTAACGTAGCCATCACAGCCACCTAGCCATGTTTCCTTAACTTCAAGATCTCATTGGCGGCCGGGCGTGGTGGCGCATGCCTTTAATCCCAGCACTCGGAAGGCAGAGGTAGGAGGATTGGTCTGGACTAGAGTGAGACCCTACCTTGAAAAACAAAACAAAAAACAACAATAACAAAAGATCTTACTGGCTTGAAATAACAAAGGCTCATCTTTTATTCATTTTACATGTTTGTTTTAGGTTAGCTGGAGCTCTCCTCTGTTGCTGCAGTCACTTTGGGACCCAGACTAGCACATTCTAGAGTCCAAGGCAGCGGGAAGGAGGATGTGATGGAATGGATTCATTCTCTTTCCAGAAGTGATGCATTTCAGTCCCACTCAGGATATTGACCCAAGCAAGTTACACAAACATGGCTAATGTCAAATAGGCAGAGTTCAGGCTACCATGTGTGCAGTGGGAGTGCTGGAATATTTACATGGGTATTGGGGAATTGAAGCCTGGGCCAGCATGCTTTGCAAGTAAGTGCCAATAACCACTGAGCCATCTCCCCAGCCCCTTCATTTTCTTTTTCTTTTTTCTTTCTTTCTTTCTTTTTTTTTCTTTTTTTTTTTTTTTTTTTTTGGGTTTTCGAGGTAGGGTCTCACTCTAGCTCAGGCTGACCTGGAATTCACTATGTAGTCTCAGGGTGGCCTCGAAACTCATGGCAATCCTCCTACCTTTGCTTCCCGAGTGCTGGGATTAAAGGCGTACGCCACCACGCCCAGCCTCATTTTCTTTTTGATGCTGGAGATCAAACTTAGAATTTATGCATGCTAAATACATGTTGCAATGTACATGTAGCTATACTCTCCACCTAAAACTAATGGATGTTGGTAAACAGCTTTCTCAAAGAGGAGGAGGAAAGAGAGCTCAGCTGGTGGTTATGCCATATAATGTGCTATCATGAGTTTTAAAGTTATTGCCCTGTTGGTAGGTTTTGCATTTCTTTGATGGCATTAATGAGACTGAGCACCCTTTCCTCTGTTTATTGGCCATTTGGGTGCAATGCAATCTTTTTTTTGTTTTGTTTTTGTTTTTTTTTTGTTTTTTAGTTTTTCGAGGTAGGGTCTCATTCTAGTCCAGCCTGATTTGAAATTCACTATGTAGTCCCATGATGGCTTTGAACTCATGGAGATTCTCCTACTTCTGCCTCCCGAGTGTTGGGATTAAAGGGATGTGCCACCAAGCCTGGCACAATCTTAAGGTACATAAGGAGTATTCAAATCTGATCCAGAAGACTGGGGTTAGTCTGTGTACTTTGTTTGATGTTTGTTGACTATCATACATGAAGAATAATGGGAGAGATTAGAAATGCTAAGTCAGGGCTGGAGAGATGGCTTAGCAGTTAAGGTGCTTACCTGTGAAGCCTAAGGACCCAGGTTTGACTCCCCAGAACCCACATAAGCCAGACACACAGGGTGACACATGTGCACAAGGTCATGCATGTGTACAAGGTGGCACACATGTCTGGAGTTTGATGAAGTGGCTAGAAGCCCTGGCACACCAATTCTCTCTCATAAAAATAAAATTAAATGAAATTTAAAAAAATGCTAAGTCAGGAACTATGACATTAAGCTAAAAATAGTTGTCTGGTACAATAGTGGCATGTCTGTTATGGGGAAACCAACCACTCTCTGACTGGCCTGGAGGCCCCCTCCATAGGAGGAATACATGCTTGGTACTGAAAACCTAGTCAAAAGTCTGTGGGTGGGCTGGAGAGATGATTGCTCAGTGGTTAAGGTGCTTGCCTGCAAAGCCTAATGACCCAGGTTTGATTCCTCAGTGCCCATGTAAAGCCAGATGCACAGTGGTGCATGTGTCTAGAGATCATTTGCTGAGGCTAGAGGCCCTGGCGAGCCCATTCTCTGTCTCTCTTTTCTGTCTCTCTCTCTCTGCTTGCAACTAAATAAAAATATTTTTTTAAAAAAGTCTATGGCTGGAGAGGTCATGAGACCTAGGGAAGTAACACCTGCTGTTGTCAGGCTAAATGCATAAATTATGCCCACCAAACTGCCCTGTAAGCACTTTTCTTAATGTTTATACCCAACATATTAATGCTACTCTCACTTCTGGTTGGAGAAGCTTTTCTTTTCAGATGATGGTGACCACTGGGATGACTCAAAAGGCACCATAGTGCTGAGAAGTGACAGAGGAGTGCTCAGCACCGAGACATCTCTATCACATCCTCCAAATGTCAGGGTCCATTGTGGAAGAGGTGGCAGAATGTAAGAGCAAGGATAGGACTGCTTACAATGCACTCTTCCAGATACAAAATGACCTGGATATCCATGACCTCGCAGTGCCTGGTACTACCTACACAAGGTCTTCATAATAGGAGGAAAAGAGGATGACATCAAAATAAAAGAGAGACTAATTGAGAAAGGGAGTCAGAGGTAGGAGCATTACTGTGAGTTCCAGGCCAGTCTGAGACTACATAGTGAATTCCAGGTCAGCTTGGGCTAGGGTGAGACCCAACCTCAAAAAACACAGGCAGGGCTGGACAGATGGCTTAATGGTTAAGGCACTTGCCTACAAAGCCAAAGGACCCAGGTTTGATTCCCTAGTACCCATGTAGAGCCAGATGCACAAGGTGGTGCATGCTGTCTAGAGTTCATTTGCAGTGTCTAGAGGCCCTGATGCCCCCATTCTCTCTCTTTCAAATATATATATATATTCTTACTTATTTTTATTTTTTTTGAGAGAGAGAGAGAGAGAGCAGCTTCTCAGCTGTTGTGCACGAACTACAGATGCATGCACCCCCATGTGGGCAAGTGCAGCATTGTGCCTTGCATCACTATGTCTGGCTAAACATGGGACCTGAAGAATCGAACAAGTGTTCTTAGGCTTGGCAGGCAGGTGCCTTAATCGCTAAGCCATCTCTCCAGCCCTATTTTTATTTTTTTGGTTTTTTGAGGTAGGGTCTCGCTCTAGTCCAGGCTGACCTGGAATTCATTATGTAGTCTCAGGGTGGCCTTGAACTCATGGTAGTCCACCTACCTCCAAGTGCTGGGATTAAAGGTGTACGCCACCACACCCAGAAAAAAAATATATTTTAAAAAGCTGGACTGGAGAGATGGCTTAGCAGTTAAGGCATTTGCCTATGAAGCCAAAGGACCCAGGTTTGATTCCCCAGGACATACGTAAACCAGATGCACAAGAGCACATGCATCTGGAGTTTGTTTGCAGTGGCTATAGGCACTGGTGTGCCCATTGTCTCTGTCTGTTTCTCTTCCCTCTCTCTCTCTGCTTGCAAAAAAATAAGTAAAAGTAAAAAATTATTTTTTTAAAAAAAGCATATGCATGCCAGGTGTGGTGGTACACGCCTTTAATCCCAGCACTTGGGAAGCAGAGGTAGGAGGATCCCTGTGAGTTCAAGGGCACCCTGAGAATACATAGTGAATTCCAGGTCAGCCTGGACTAGAGTGAGACCTTGCCATACCCCACCCCCCAAACACAAAACAATTAAATGCAAAATCACATGCAAGCTGGGTGTGGTAGTGCATGCCCTTAATCCTAGCATTTGGGAGGCAGAGGTTGGAGGACTGCCTTGAGTTCAAGGCCACCCTGGGACTACATAGTGAATTCCAGGTCAGCCTGGGCTAGAGTGAGATCCTACCTTAAAAACCAAAAAAAAAAAAAAAAAAAAAAAAAAAAAGATTGAGAGAGAGAGACAGAGAGTGGTACCTATCTCAGCAGAAGGAAGACTGCCCTCATCTTTAACTCAGCAACCATTTTCTCTCTCTCCTGAGATGACTTTTGTACCTTCTTTCTCCAAGCTCAGGCCTAAATCAGGGACTAGCTCTTTCAGAAGTGCAGTAAACAGGAGGGGGTCTGGCCGACATTAGTCTGAAGGCAGCAGAAGTGTCTTCTCTGTCATACCTGACCCATCAAATGGCAGTTTTAGCTAAAAGCCGTTTTTGTTCCAGGCCACACCCTCTTCAGAAGTTCATTGTCTCAAGTGCACTGACTATGCTTTTGATTGGCTGGCACCACCTTCCCCTCCCCCACCAGTGTGCCTGGCCTACTGATCTTCAAGGACTGGCTGAGCTTTAGGTTCTCAAGTATGGACGTGTGGAGCAGAGTCAGGGAGACTGGAGTGACCCCGGTAGTAGCTTACATAACCTTTCCGTGATGGCATGGAAGGTATGAAATGAAGCCACAGTTGATGGGGGCGATTATAAGAGAAGAATCTCTTGAACGAGCAAAGATTTAGTTTCGCTTTCTAAGACTTCTGTTACTAGAGACCAACTGTAGTCTGAAAATACTGATAAATTACAAAAAGAATTCAGATTTTTTTTTTCCTTTTTTTTTTTGGCTTTTCAAGGTAGGATCTTGCTGTAGCCTAGGCTGACCTGGAATTCACGCTGTAGTCTCAGGGTGGCCTTGAACTCACGGTGATCCTCCTGTCTCTGGTATGAAAGGCGTGTGCCACCACGCCCGGCAAGAATTCAGAATTTTAAAAATGTGGTTCTGAGAAGCATGGTAAAATCTAACTAGTACTGCTGTGAGACACAAACCATCCATCCTTTTGCCCAGTGTATCTACTCTGCACAGACTGCTTACTGCATGGTGGATAAACAGAACACATTCACATAACCTTGATTACAGTATATTGCTACAATTGTCTACTTTATTATTGTTCATCTTTTTTTTTTTTTTTTTAGTTTTTCGAGGTAGGTTCTCACTCTAGCCCAGGTTGTTCATTTTTTAAAACATTTTTTATATTATTTATTTGAGAAAGAGCAGATTATATATCTAATATTGTTATAATAATATATTACATAATATATACAATATATTATAATATTTTATACACACACACATATAAATATATATATATATATATATATATATATATATATATATAGAGAGAGAGAGAGAGAGAGAGAGAGAGAATGGGTGCACCAGGGCCTTCAGTGACTGCAAACAAACTCCAGATGCATGTGCCATCTTGTGCAGATATTTGGCTTGCATGGATCTGGGGAACAGAACCTGGCTTCTTTGGCTTTGCAGGCAAACTCCTTAACTGCTTAGCCATCTTAATTCCCATGAACTGGCATTGCAGGCATGGTTCTAAGTCACCACAGGATGGTCCAAGAAGAGGATGATGCTATCCTCAGGGAATGCTGGGGTGCTCTCAACCTCCTCCATGCAGAGCAGCTGACAGAAAGCTGGAAGCTACTGCCAGTTCAATGGGAGAGAGAAATCACCAGTGGAGATAAACAACAGAGGACACTGCAAGTTTAAATTTGGCCAGCCAGGCCAAAGTGAACCAACGAATTACAATACTGGCATGTCTGTTATCCAGAAACCACCTGCTCTCTCTACAGACTGAGACTGGAGGACAGAATACATGCCTGATACTGAAAACCTACAATGTCAGAGCTCATGAGCCCTCTGCTGGTAACATCTGCTGGTGTCTGTCTAAATGTTTACTATGCTCACCAAACTGCCCAATAAGCACTTCTCTTAATGTTCATACCATATAGTAATGCTACTCTCACTTTTGGTTAAAGAAGCCATCTCTTTTCAGAGGCAGTGACCTCTGGGATGACTCAAAGGCACCATGGTGCTGAGAACAGTGACAGAGAAGTGCTCAGCACTGAAACATCTCTCATCACAGAGCCAAGGCTCAGGGTCCATTGCAGAAGATGTAGTAGAAAGAATGTAAGAGCCAAAGGAAGAGGTAGGACTCCTTATAATGTGCTCCTCCAGACACAAAATGGCCTGGATATCCATGACCTCACAGTGCCTGACACTACCTACACAAGACCATCATAATAGGAGGAAAAGATGATGACATCAAAATTAAAGACTGATTAGAGAGGGGAGGATATGATGGAGAGTGGAGTTGTGAAAGGGAAAGTGCTTGAAGGAGAGGGAATTATTTTGGTTTATTGTCTATAATTATGGAATTTGTCAATAAAAAAAAGACTTGCAACTGGAGAGATGGCTAGGTGGTTAGGGATGTTTGCCTGATTCAAGAAGCCAAAAGGCAAAAAGAGGAAACTTCATCATAATAAAGCTTTAAGCTAGAAGAAAATCTTTTTTTTTTTTTTTTTTTACAATTTTGAGAGAGAGACAGACAGACAGAGTCATTAGCCTGGGCATTCCAGCAACTTCTCAGCCATTTGAGAAATCCTTAGTCCAGATGCATTCACCCCTTGTTCTGGGATGTGCCATCCCTGCACATTGTGTCAAATACGTCTGGCTAGATGCCTAGGACCTGGAGTTCTCATTAATTTTCTTGGGACTCAAATTAATACCAACCAAACATCCTAACCCATTAATTTCATCTCTTACTAAGCCCTATAATAAATCTTTAGCAGACATGTACCCTCTGGTCTATCAAAGTTTCATTCTAGAATTCATCTTACTCACTGGGTTCAGGAACCCCCAAATGTTGCAAAGACAAAAGCCTCACATGAAGCCGGGCCTGGCCTGCAACTCACTGTGTAATCCAATCTGGCGGGAGGGGCTCAATCTTGCTGGGCATGGTGGCGCACGCCTTTAATCCCAGCACTCGGGAGGCAGAGGTAGGAGGATCGCCATGAGTTCAAGGCCACCCTGAGACTACATAGTTAATTCCAGGTCAGCCTGGGCCAGAGTGAGACCCTACCTCGAAAAACAAACAAACAAACAACAACAAATATATATATATTTTCAATCTCTCCAAAGGCTCTAAAATATTTTTTAATTTGTTGAAGTATCTGTTTTTAGGGGTTATTTTCCTTTCAAGGCTTTTGTGATTTTTGGGTCTATCAATTTGCCATCCAGTTTGAGGGTTTTTTTTTTTTTTTAGTTTTTTTCAAGGTATGATCTTGCTCTAGCCCAGGCTGACCTGGAATTCACTCTAGTCTCAGGGTGGCCTTGAACTCACAACAATCATCCTACCTCTGCCTCCCAAGTGCTGGGATTAAAGGTGTGAGACACCATGCCTGGCTGCTTTTTTAAAAATAATATTACAAGTTTAAATAATAATTTGCTTGTATTGGGTTAAATAAATTATCTAAATGTATTTTACTTCTTTGTTGTTACTTCTTATTGTGGCTATTAGAAAAACTTAGAAAACTTAGAAAAAGACATGTGGTAGCACATGCCTTTAATCCCAGGGAAGTAGGAGGATCGCGTGAGTTCGAGGCCACCTGAGACAGTATAGTGAATTCCAGGTCAGCCTGAGCTAGAGTGAGACCCTACCTCGAAAAACCAAAAAAAAAAAAAAAAAAAAAAATCAAAACTAAAAAACAAAAACAAAAACAAAAAAAAAACCCTTAAATTAGCTGCTGCCGCCGCCACTGTCGGGACTTGGACTGTGCACCAGCATCCCTGTGCCAACAGCTGGGTCACCCTGGAGGACATGAAGAAGTATGGCAACATCGAGGAACTCACAAAGTGATCCAAGATCAACGTGAACAAGGACCAGCAGGATGATGGTAACGTGGTGATTGGAGGCTTGAGCTGGGATACCAGCAGGAAAGATCTGACTGAATACTTGTCTCAATTTGGGGAAGCAGCAGACTACTTTGTTTGATGTTTGTTGACTATCATACATGAAGAATAATGGGAGAGATTAGAAATGCTAAGTCAGGGCTGGAGAGATGGCTTAGCAGTTAAGGTGCTTACCTGTGAAGCCTAAGGACCCAGGTTTGACTCCCCAGAACCCACATAAGCCAGACACACAGGGTGACACATGTGCACAAGGTCATGCATGTGTACAAGGTGGCACACATGTCTGGAGTTTGATGAAGTGGCTAGAAGCCCTGGCACACCAATTCTGTCTCATAAAAATAAAATTAAATGAAATTTTAAAAAATGCTAAGTCAGGAACTATGACATTAAGCTAAAAATAGTTGTCTGGTACAATAGTGGCATGTCTGTTATGGGGAAACCAACCACTCTCTGACTGGCCTGGAGGCGAGCCCCTACATAGGAGGAATACATGCTTGGTACTGAAAACCTAGTCAAAAGTCTGTGGGTGGGCTGGAGAGATGATTGCTCAGTGGTTAAGGCGCTTGCCTGCAAAGCCTAATGACCCAGGTTTGATTCCTCAGTGCCCATGTAAAGCCAGATGCACAGTGGTGCATGTGTCTAGAGATCATTTGCTGAGGCTAGAGGCCCTGGCGAACCCATTCTCTGTCTCTCTTTTCTATCTCTCTCTCTCCTTGCAACTAAATAAAAATTTTTTTAAAAAAAAAGTCTATGGCTGGAGAGGTCATGAGACCTAGGGAAGTAACACCTGCTGTTGTCAGGCTAAATGCATAAATTATGCCCACCAAACTGCCCTGTAAGCACTTTTCTTAATGTTTATACCCAACATATTAATGCTACTCTCACTTTTGGTTGGAGAAGCTTTTCTTTTCAGATGATGGTGACCACTGGGATGACTCAAAAGGCACCATAGTGCTGAGAAGTGACAGAGGAGTGCTCAGCACCGAGACATCTCTATCACATCCTCCAAATGTCAGGGTCCATTGTGGAAGAGGTGGCAGAATGTAAGAGCAAGGATAGGACTGCTTACAATGCACTCTTCCAGACACAAAATGGCCTGGATATCCATGACCTCGCAGTGCCTGGTACTACCTACACAAGGTCTTCATAATAGGAGGAAAAGAGGATGACATCAAAATAAAAGAGAGACTAATTGAGAAAGGGAGTCAGAGGTAGGAGCATTACTGTGAGTTCCAGGCCAGTCTGAGACTACATACTGAATTCCAGGTCAGCTTGGGCTAGAGTAAGACCCAACCTCAAAAAACACAGGCAGGGCTGGACAGATGGCTTAATGGTTAAGGCACTTGCCTACAAAGCCAAAGGACCCAGGTTTGATTCCCCAGTAACCATGTAGAGCCAGATGCACAAGGTGGCGCATGCTGTCTAGAGTTCATTTGCAGTGTCTAGAGGCCCTGATGCCCCCATTCTCTCTCTTTCAAATATATATATATTCTTACTTATTTTTATTTTTTTTGAGAGAGAGAGAGAGAGCAGCTTCTCAGCTGTTGTGCACGAACTACAGATGTATGCACCCCCATGTGGGCAAGAGCAGCATTGTGCCTTGCATCACTTTGTCTGGCTAAACATGGGACCTGAAGAATCGAACAAGTGTTCTTAGGCTTGGCAGGCAGGCACCTTAATCGCTAAGCCATCTCTCCAGCCCTATTTTTATTTTTTTGGTTTTTTGAGGTAGGGTCTCGCTCTAGTCCAGGCTGACCTGGAATTCATTATGTAGTCTCAGGGTGGCCTTGAACTCATGGTAGTCCACCTACCTCCAAGTGCTGGGATTAAAGGTGTACGCCACCACACCCAGAAAAAAAATATATTTTAAAAAGCTGGACTGGAGAGATGGCTTAGCAGTTAAGGCATTTGCCTATGAAGCCAAAGGACCCAGGTTTGATTCCCCAGGACATACGTAAACCAGATGCACAAGAGCACATGCATCTGGAGTTTGTTTGCAGTGGCTATAGGCACTGGTGTGCCCATTGTCTCTGTCTGTTTCTCTTCCCTCTCTCTCTGCTTGCAAAAAAATAAGTAAAAGTAAAAAATTATTTTTTTAAAAAAAGCATATGCATGCCAGGTGTGGTGGTACACGCCTTTAATCCCAGCACTTGGGAAGCAGAGGTAGGAGGATCCCTGTGAGTTCAAGGGCACCCTGAGAATACATAGTGAATTCCAGGTCAGCCTGGACTAGAGTGAGACCTTGCCATACCCCACCCCCCAAACACAAAACAATTAAATGCAAAATCACATGCAAGCTGGGTGTGGTAGTGCATGCCCTTAATCCTAGCATTTGGGAGGCAGAGGTTGGAGGACTGCCTTGAGTTCAAGGCCACCCTGGGACTACATAGTGAATTCCAGGTCAGCCTGGGCTAGAGTGAGATCCTACCTTAAAAAACCAAAAAAAAAAAAAAAAAAAAAAAAAAATTGAGAGAGAGAGAGAGACAGAGAGTGGTACCTATCTCAGCAGAAGGAAGACTGCCCTCATCTTTAACTCAGCAACCATTTTCTCTCTCTCCTGAGATGACTTTTGTACCTTCTTTCTCCAAGCTCAGGCCTAAACCAGGGACTAGCTCTTTCAGAAGTGCAGTAAACAGGAGAGGGGTCTGGCCGACATTAGTCTGAAGGCAGCAGAAGTGTCTTCTCTGTCCATACCTGACCCATCAAATGGCAGTTTTAGCTAAAAGCCGTTTTTTGTTCCAGGCCACACCCTCTTCAGAAGTTCATTGTCTCAAGTGCACTGACTATGCTTTTGATTGGTTGGCACCACCTTCCCCTCCCCCACCAGTGTGCCTGGCCTACTGATCTTCAAGGACTGGCTGAGCTTTAGGTTCTCAAGTATGGACGTGTGGAGCAGAGTCAGGGAGACTGGAGTGACCCCGGTAGTAGCTTACATAACCTTTCCGTGATGGCATGGAAGGTATGAAATGAAGCCACAGTTGATGGGGGCGATTATAAGAGAAGAATCTCTTGAACGAGCAAAGATTTAGTTTCGCTTTCTAAGACTTCTGTTACTAGAGACCAACTGTAGTCTGAAAATACTGATAAATTACAGAAAGAATTCAGATTTTTTTTTTCCTTTTTTTTTTGGCTTTTCAAGGTAGGATCTTGCTGTAGCCTAGGCTGACCTGGAATTCACGCTGTAGTCTCAGGGTGGCCTTGAACTCACGGTGATCCTCCTGTCTCTGGTATGAAAGGCGTGTGCCACCACGCCCGGCAAGAATTCAGAATTTTAAAAATGTGGTTCTGAGAAGCATGGTAAAATCTAACTAGTACTGCTGTGAGACACGAACCATCCATCCTTTTGCCCAGTGTATCTACTCTGCACAGACTGCTTACTGCATGGTGGATAAACAGAACACATTCACATAACCTTGATTACAGTATATTGCTACAATTGTCTACTTTATTATTGTTCATCTTTTTTTTTTTTTTTTTAGTTTTTCGAGGTAGGTTCTCACTCTAGCCCAGGTTGTTCATTTTTTAAAACATTTTTTATATTATTTATTTGAGAAAGAGCAGATTATATATCTAATATTGTTATAATAATATATTACATAATATATACAATATATTATAATATTTTATACACACACACATATAAATATATATATATATATATATATATATATAGAGAGAGAGAGAGAGAGAGAGAGAGAGAATGGGTGCACCAGGGCCTTCAGTGACTGCAAACAAACTCCAGATGCATGTGCCATCTTGTGCAGATATTGGCTTGCATGGATCTGGGGAACAGAACCTGGCTTCTTTGGCTTTGCAGGCAAACTCCTTAACTGCTTAGCCATCTTCTCCAGCCCATTATTGTTCGTCTTTTATTTTTGGTGTTTTTGAGGTAGGGTCTCACTCTGCTCCAGGCTGACCTGGAATTAAGTATGTAGTCTCAGGGTGGCCTTGAACTCACGGGGATCCTCCTACCTCTGCCTCCCAAGTGCTGGGATTAAAGGCGTGTGCCACCACACCCAGTTTATTGTTCATCTTTTACTGTACCTCATTTGTAAATTAAATTTGGCTAAGATATGGATGTACAGAAACCAAGCAGATGGGGCTAGAGGATGGCTTAGCGGTTAAGGCGTTTTCTTGCAAAGCCAAAGGACCCAGGTTCGAGTGCCCAGGACCCACATTAGCCAGCTGCACAAGGGGGCGCATGCATCTTGGTTCGCTTGCAGTGGCTGGAGGCCCTGGCGTGCCCATTCTGTCTCTCTCTGTCAAATAGAAACCAAATAGATGAATTTAACAATATGGCTTATGGAAAGAGAGCAGTAATAATCTGATTGTTAAGAATGTCTTTATTTTTTCTTTTGTCAAATTCTCTATTTTTCCTTTTCCAAAGATAGATTATGGTAAAGGGACTAATGATAAAACCTCAAGATAATGACAAGATCCTCAAGTGTTAATTGCCAAATTTTAATGCTACATAGTATTATTTTAAAAAATATATTTTACTTATTTGCAAGCAGAGAGAGACAGAGAGAACGGGCATGTGAGAGCCTCCAGCCACTGCAAACAAACTACAGATATATGAGCCATTTGTGCCTCTGACTTTAAGTGGGTACTAGGGAATTGAACCCAGGTTGTTAGGTGTTGCAGGCAAGCACCTTACCACTGAGCCACCTCTCCAGCCCGAGTATAATTTTTTTTTTTTTTTTTTTTTTTTTTTTTTTTTTTTTTTTTTCGAGGTAGAGTCTCACTCTAGCTCAGTCTGACCTGGAATTCACTATGTAGTCTCAGGGTGGTCTTGAACTCAGCAATCCCCTTCTGCCTCCTGAGTGCTGGGATTAAATGTGTGCACCACCACACCTGGCATAATTTTTTAAAAATATTATTTTATTTATTTATTTGAGAGAGAAAGAGGCAGACAGAGGGAGGGAGGGAGGGAGAGAAAGAGGTAGATAAAAAGAGAGAATGGTTTTCTGAGACGCGGCTGTGGGTGCAGCGGAGCTTCTGAGTGCTCCTGCTCCTGGCTCAACGCTGTTCGCTCTCGCCAAGGAACAAGTCGGTCAGGAAGCCCCGCTGCAGCCATGGCCTTTAAGGACACCGGTAAGACGCCTGTGGAACCGGAGGTGGCCATCCACAGAATCCGGATCACCCTCACCAGCCGCAACGTGAAGTCCCTGGAGAAGGTGTGTGCTGACTTGATCAGAGGAGCCAAGGGCAAGGACCTCAAAGTGAAAGGACCAGTTCGCATGCTCACCAAGACACTGAGAATAACTACAAGGAAAACACCTTGTGGTGAAGGTTCCAAGACATGGGATCGCTTCCAGATGAGAATCCACAAGCGACTCACTGATTTACACAGTCCTTCTGAGATCGTTAAGCAGATTACTTCCATCAGCATTGAGCCAGGAGTGGTGGTTGAAGTCACCGTTGCAGATGCCTAAGTCAATTATTTTAATAAACTGACTTATTCAGTTAAGAGAGAGAGAGAGAGGGAGGGAGAATGGGCATGCCAGGGCCTCCAGCTCTGCAAACGAACTCCAGAAGCATGCGTTCCCTTGTGCATCTCATTTACATGGGTCCTGGAGAATCAAACCAGGATCCTTTGGCTTTGTAGGCAAGGGCTTTAACTGCTGAGCCATCTCTCCAGTTTCCCATAGTATAATTTTTTTTTTGGAGTTTAAAAAGCCATCTCTCCAGGCCCCCATAGTATAATTTTTAAAGTCCTTTGGCTGTAGTACATAGCTCAATGGTAAGAATATGTACTCAAGGGCTGGAGAAATGGCTTAGTGGTTAAGGCGTTTGCTTGCAAAGCCAAAGGACCTTGGTTTAATTCCCCAGGACCCACGTAAACCAGATGCATAAGGTGGCACATGCGTCTGGAGTTCATTTGTAGTGGCTGGAGGCCCTGGTGTTCCCATCTTCTCTCTCTGTCTGCAACCCCCTTCTCTCAAATAAATAGATGAAAAATAAAATTTTAAAAAAAGAAATAAAAAGAGTATATACTCAAGCAGGCTGTCAGGCTTTGCAAGTAGGTACCTTTAACTGCTGAACCATCTCTCCAGGCCATCATCTGACTAGTTTTAATGAAGACTGGTTTTATTAGCGCTATTATTATTATTATTTTTGGTTTTTTGAGGTAGGGTTTCACTCTAGTTCAGGCTGATCTGGAATTCACTATGTAGTCTCAGGCTGGCCTTGAACTCATGGCGATCCTCCTACCTCTGCCTCCCGAGTGCTGGGATTAAAGGCGTGCGCCACCACACCCAGCTGCTTTTATTATTTTTTTTTTATTTTTTGAGGTAGGGTCTCACTCTGGCCCAGGCTGACCTGGAATTAACTATGTAGTCTCAGGGTGGCCTTGAACTCACGGCGATCCTCCTACATCTGCCTCCCGAGTGCTAGGATTAAAGGCATGCACCACCACGCCTGGCTTTTATTATTTTTTTAAAACACATTTTTATTTATTTAATTGAGAGAAAACATGGTTTGCCAGGTCTCTTGCTACTACAAATATATTCCAGATGGATGTACCACTTTGTGGGTCTGGCTTCACATGTGTATTGGGGAATCAAATCTGGGCTGGAACAAGTGCTTTTAACTGCTGAGCCATCTCCCAGCCCTTTACCAGCAGCACTTTTAGAAAACAAGGCTTAGAACTCCAAACTGAAGTTTAAACAAGTGGATTATTTTCTATTTTTAATTTTGTTTGTTTGTTTTGTTTTTTGAGGTAGGGTCTCACTCTAACCCAGGCTGACCTGGAACTCACTATGTAGCTTTAGAGTGGCCTCAAATTCATAGCAATCCTCCTACTTCTGCCTCCCGAGTGTTGGGATTAAAGGCATGCACCACCACACCCGGCCTTAGATTGTTTTCTAGAATGGTGTCATGTACTGCCTGCCTGTGTCTCCTTACAATAGGGACACAGATTACAAGCATATTCAGAAGGTCTACTCAGGGTGTAAGTATTCTGCTAGGCATTTAACTTACCCAAAGACATAAGACATAGCTTATAAATCATAGAACTGAGACATAAATTCACAGCAGAAGACTCTAGAGCCTTTCTTTTCTTTCTTTTCTTTTTTTTTTTTTTTTTTTTTTTTGTTTTGTAAGGTAGGGTCTCACTCTAGTCCAGGCTGACCTGGAATTAACTATGTAGTCTCAGGTCTAGAACCTTTCTTAATGTTACCAGTTCTGGAGGTAAGTACTGAGATAGGAACCAGGCACCAAGTTAAAAACAGCATCTTAGTGCAAACCTTTAATCCCAGCACTCGGGAGGCAGAGGTAGGAGAATCACGGAGAGTTTGAAGCCATCCTGAAACTGCATAGTGAATTCCAGGTCAGCCTGGGCTACAGCGAGACCCTACCTCAAAAAAACAAAACTAGGGCTAGAGAGATGGCTTAGTGGTTAAGGCATTTTCCTGCAAAGCCAAAGGATCCCGGTTTGATTTTCCGGGACCTAGATAAACCAGATGCACAAGGAGCATGTACATCTTGATTTCGTTGCAGTGGCTGGAGATCCTGGTGTGCCCATTCTCTCTCTCTGCCTCTTTCTCTCAAATAAATAAATAAAATGTATTAAAAAACAAGCAACAACAACAACAACAACAACAACAACAAAAACACTATCTTAAGCAGGCTGGAAGATGGCTTACTAGTTAGGTGCTTGCCTGCAAAGCCCAAGGACTCAGGTTCAATTCCCCAGTACCCATATAAGCCAGATGCACAAGGTGGCACATGCATCTGGCATTCTTTTGCAATGGCTGGAGGTCCTGAAACACCCATTCTCTCTCATTCTCTAACTGCCTCTTTCTCTCAAATAAATAAATAAAAATAAAATATTAATAAATAAATATGGGGGCTGGAGAGATGGCTTAGCAGTTAAGTGCTTGCTTGTGAAGCCTAAGGAGCCCAGTTTGAAGCTTGATTCCCCAGTACCCACGTAAGCCAGATGCACAAGGTGGCACATGCATCTGGAGTTTATTTGCAGTGGCTAGAGCCCTGGTGCGCTTGTTTTCTCTCTTTCTGCCTCTTTCTCTCTGTGTTGCTCTGAAATAAACAAAAAAATTTTGAAAAAAAATAAAGACATAGTATCTTATAATGGGAATTGGTAGCACATGCCTGTAACTCCAGCACTTGGAATGCTGAGGCAGGAAAGTGGAGGGTTCAAGGACTGCCTCAGCTACATAGCAAGTTCCAGGTTAGCTTGTGCTACTTAGGAAGAACCAGTTACAAACAAATAACAAAAAACACTCCACAAACCCAAATATTCTCTTTTCTAATTTTGTTTTAAGACAGGTTGAGGTCATTTTGCTAGCCATTCCATCGCTCATTTGTCATTCTCTTGAACAGTATTTCTTTTCAACTGCAGCTATTTGACCATCCTATACTAAATAAATGGTCAAATCTTTCATCTGTCCTTTAGCTTGCTTGAAATTTGTTTGCTCTTATACATACACATTTTGGTTTTCTATGAAGCCGGGTGTATGTATGAACAAGTATGATTTATTACAAATAGAATAAATGTTAATGATACTCATAGATAGTTTCCTTAAGTCATATGTAAAGAGAGTTGTTATTAACATTTTACTTTATTTTTCTGTGGAATCATGTTTTAATTCATAGTTACAGCTAGGTTTGTTGTTCCTTTCAAATGTTAGCAGTTACCATCTTATCATCTTCATGTAAATAATTAGATAAACAATGTCCCAACAGTTATGTCCACATTTGCATTGTTCAGATGATCAGTAACTCTCTTAGTTGATTGCTTTAGCTTTTAGTTCTTGATTATATCTATAAAAAAAGGAAAAATAATCACCACAATAGTAATAGAGAGAATAGGAAGTGTATTCATTTCTTTCTCAGTCATCAAGTAGCTAGGTAGTTTTAAGCATAATCTTTCCAGAATTTACAAACTTACAGACAGAAGCAGGCAACAGGAAAAGGGAGGAGCCCAGAGGCTTCATTTGTCTCTGCTGTTTCAGATAAGGTTCCAACTGCCAAAAAGTTTGGACAGCTTACTCTACCTGACAGAAAGTATCTATCTATCCATCTATCTAAAAATAAATATGTTTTTCCAATACTGCGGCGAACTTTACCACTGAGCTATATCATCCCCACACCTATTGCAATTCTTTTTTTTTTTTTTTTTTAAGGTTTAAAGAGACTTTATTAGATTAAGAGAAGGAAAGAAGAGGAAGTACAGAGAACTCCTACCATGAGGGAGGCAAGAGGGAGTAAAAAAAAACCTATTTCCTGTTCTTTTTTTTTTTTTCCCTGAGGTAGGGTCTTGCTCTAGTCCAGGCTAACCTGGAATTTACTATGTACTCTCAGGGTGGCCTGGAACTCATGGCATTTCTCTGACCTGCCTCCCAAGTGCTGGGATTAAAGGCATAAACCACCATGCCCTATTTACTTCCATTTTTGAATGAGTATGCAAACACAGACTAAAAAAAAAAAAATCAGCAAAAATTTGGTCAACTAGAATTTTCCACTTTATACTTAAAAAGTATCTAGATAAAATCAACTGAGAAGGATTCTGAACGATAGGAGCACTTCCTCAATTCTCAATAACTCAAGGAAGAATTAATTACAGAGCTGTTTCCTCTCTATATATACCATCTTGAACTTCATTTACTCTTCTTCCCAGTTTAGACTATACAGAACATAGTACAAACAATATGAAGTTTACCATAGCCCTTTGATTTTTCCAAAAGATATCCATTTCAAATATTTCATTGTGAGGTTGGGGATTTAGCTCAGTGGAAGAGTGTTTGCTTAGCAAGCACAAGGCCCTGGGTTTGGTCTTCAGTACCACAAAAAAAAAAAAAAATTACATACATATAAAAAAAAAATCACAAATATTTGATCATATTACCATTATTATCTGACATGGCAAATAATGATAACTGTTGAGTAAATAGTTTGAAAATTTTCCAGTGTTCAATGAAATATTCTAAATGCTACTTCCAATACTATTAGCTATACATTCAAATCCTACTTCACTATATATAACTGAAAGCAAGTGACAAGAAGTTCTTTTTGAAAACCACTTAATAAATCATGAATTTTGGGCTGGAGAGATGGCTTAGCATTTAAGGTGTTTGCCTGCAAAGCCAAAGGATCCTGGTTTGAATCTCCAGGACCCACATAAGCCAGATGCACAAGGGGGGACATGTGTCTGGAGTTCGTTGCAGTGGCTGGAGGCCCTGGTGTGCCTATTCTCTCTCTCTCAAGTAAATAAACAAAATAGTTTAAAAAATCATGAGTTTTATATAATGCCTTTTTTTTTGGGGGGGTGGGTTTCAAGGTAGGGTCTCACTCTAGCTCAGGCTGACATGGAATTCACTATGTAGTCTCAGGGTGGCCTGGAACTCACAGTAATCCTCCTATCTCTGCCTCCCAAATGCTGGGATTAAAGCGTGCACCACCACGCCCTGCTTTATATATTGTCTTAATAAAAGAGACGATGCAAAAATGAGTATCCATCTAGACAATATACTATTAGATCTAAAAACTAAATAACATACTGCTTAACTGCTTTTAACTTATCTGTAACCCCCTAGACACTTCTAGAAATGATAAATTTCTGCTTCATAAACATTCCTTTCTTACATGTGAATTAGAATTTGTATGTGTGTGTATATATATATACTGCCATCTGGGTAGCTTTTGAAGCAGTTTTCAAAATAACCTGAGGGGGCTGAGGAGATGGCTCAGTGGTTAAAGGTACTTGCCTTCAAAGCCAGCTGGCCCAAGTACAGTTCCCAAATCACCCACATAAAGCTCGACAGGCATTCGCTTGTAGCACAAGTGATCATTATAAGCTCCCTCCCAATATGCATACAAACCAATGAATCAATGAAAATCTTAATAGGCTTACCTCCAAATACGAAAGAGCTGAGAGGCTCCTGCTGCCCCCACAAAGAAATTAACAGCAAATAGACTCCAATTTTTGGGAATAATTACAAGTGAGTATCTTGACCAAATAAATCCTGTTGAAATAAAGTTTTTTTCTTTCAGGTATATGCTGTGCTATAGTTCTTAACATGAGAACAAGATAATTACAAATAAGACTATGGAAACAATAATATAGGATGAAAGGCATAGAGGTACACACTTTTAATCTCAGCACTCTGGAGGCTGAGGTAGGAGGATTACTATGAGTGCAAGGCCAGCCTGGCTACAGAATGAGTTCCAGGTCAGCCTTGACTAGAGTGAGACTCCAAAACTCAAAACACAACAACAAAAAAAGTACTTTAACAGTTAGCTGGGAGTGGTGGCACATGCCTTTAATCCCAGTACTCAGGAGGCATAGGTAGGAGGATTGCCGAGAGTTCGAGGCTACCCTGAGACTACATAGTCAATTCCAGGTCAGCCTGGACCAGAGTGAGACCCTACCTTGACCTTGAAAAAAAAAAAAAAAAAAAAAAAAAAAATTCAGTGTTAGCTGGGTGTGGTGGCACTCACCTTTAATCCCAGCACTTGGGAGGCAGAGGTAGAAGGATCACTGTGAGTTCCAGGCCAGTCTGAGACTACATAGTGAATTCCGGGTCAGCTTGGGCTACAGCAAGACCCTACCTCGAAAAAAACAAAAACAAAAAACCCTAAAAAGTCAGTGTTACACAAAATTATCAGTTCTTATGTAAATGTGGACTTTTATAGGATCAAATGAGTATTGGACATAATTTTCCCCCTACTTATAAAAATATGCTCATGGCAAAAAGCCAACCCTTAGGTAGATACTTAGTCCTGGCAATCTTCTGTGTACTCCATTTGTAATGCAGTGACTCCTGAGAGTTGGGAAACACTGCTCTTTCTGTGTGTGAGTGCAGATACATGACCCCCACAGCCTCATGTATTTGTGAAGAAGCCTCATCTTTAATACTCAGCTGAGGAAGAGTGTCACTGAGGGGTAGAGGTGGACCTTTGCATTTTATAGTCCAGCCACATGTGCAAGTGCTAGCTAGCTTACTTTTACCACTTCCCTCATACTGATGTGACAAGATGGGGTACCTTGCTGTCTGTCTGCTCTTACAATGCTTTCCCACATGATGAAACTTCCCCTTGAAACTGTAAACCAAAATAAAACCCTTTCCTTCCATAAACTGCTTCTGGTTGGATGTTTAGTCCCAGCACCAAGAAGGTAACTATTTCACATGTGTATACATTTCCAAAATTAAATTATTAGATAAGCAGGGAACAAAAGTAAGTTGTGAGCTAGGTGTGGTGCCTTTAATCCCAGCACTCAGGAAGCAGCGGTAGGAGGATCACTGAGTTCAAGGACAGCCTGGGACTACAGAATGAATTCCAGATCAGCCTGGCCTACAGTGAGATCCTACCTTGAAAAACACAAAAAACAACAAAAACAGCAACCAAAAAAGTAAGTTGTGGGCTTAAGAGATGGCTTAGTGGTTAAAGGCACTTGCTTTTAAAATGACTGGGGTTCGGTTCCCTAGTACCCACATAAAGTCAGATGTACAAAGTGGCACGTGCATCTGGAGTTTGTTAGCAGAGGAAGGAGGCCCTGACATGTCCATACCCACTCTCTCTCTCTGTCTCTTATTCTCTGTCTCTCTCTCTTTCAAATAAAAAAAGACAAAGTAAGTTGTGTTCTATATGGAATATTGAAGATTTAAATTTACCTGTGGCCATCAACACAGCAGACTGACTTGTGCTGAGTTTCTCTGCAGGTCTGGCCATGTCAGCTAATCCAGCACACACCAACCCCTGGAGTGCACAGTAACACAGAGGAGGCAAAAAAGCATCGTGAGTTAGGTACACTCATTTTTAATTTTAAACATATAACAATTATAAAGTTTTCATATGACAGCTGTAATTATAATGTTTATGATAAAGAAAGTAAATTAAGGATTGATTTCTCCTTTGTTTTCTGTCAATAGTCTTCCTTTTCTTTCCTTCTTCTCTCCCTTTCTCTTTCCCTTTCTTCTTTCTTTATTTCAAGGTAGGGTCTCCTAACAAAGGCTGACCTGAACTCACTTTGTAGTCCCAGGCTGGTCTTGAACTCATGGTGACCCTCCTACCTCAGTCTTCATAGTGCTGGGATTAAAAGGTGTGTGCCACCATACCTGACAGGAAGAGAGAGAATGGACATGGCAGGGCCTCTAGCTACTGCAAACAAACTCCAGATGCATGTGACACTTTGTCTATCTGGCTTTACCTGGCTATTAGGGAATCAAACTCAGGTCCTAAGGCTTTGCAGGCAAGCGCCTTAACTGCTGAGCCATCTCTCCAGCCCTTTCCCCCCCCCTTTTTTAAAAGAGATTTTATTTATTTATTTATTAGAGACTGAAAGAAGGGGAGAGAGAGTGAGAATGGGTGTGCTAGTGGCATAGTTCAATACTGAGCAAAAAGACTATACATGAAGATAAATGAAGCTTTCTCTCTCTCTCTCTCTTTTTTTTTTTTTTTTTTTTTTTTTTTTGAGGTAGGGTCTCACTCTGGTTCAGGCTGACCTGGAATTCACTATGTAATCTCAGGGTGGCCTCGAACTCATGGCGATCCTCCTACCTCTGCCTCCCAAGTGCTGGGATTAAAGGCGTGTGCCACCATGTCTGGCAGCTTTCTCTTTTTAAAATTTATTATTTACTTGCAGACACATGTGCCATTTTGGCTTTATCTGGGTACTAGGGAATAGAACCCAGGTCCTCAGGCTTTGCAGACAAGTGCCTTAACTGCTAAGCAATCTCTCTGGCACTTTATTTTTTCAAGGTAGGGTTTCACTCTAGCCCAGGCTGACCCAGAACTCATTTTAATCCCAGGTTGGCCTCAACTCACAGCCATCCTACTACCTCTGCCTCCCGAGTACTGGGATTAAAAGTGTGTACCACCATGCCTAGCTAAATTTTATTATTTTTGAGACAAGATTTCATGATAAAGCACTGTTTGGTTTCATGATTTTCTTGCCTCAACCTCCCAAGTACCAGGATTACAGATGTGCACCATCATGTCTAGCTTATCAAAGTTTTACTTGTTTATTTATTTTTGTTTTTCAGATGGTAATCTCATATATTCAAGTTGGTCTCAAAATCACTATATAGCCAGAGAGAGCCTTGAACTCCCCAGTGCTGGGGTTACAGGTGTATACATCATGCCTGACCTTGTAGATCTGGATAAAAAATATATTTCCAGGGCTGGAGAAATGGCTTAGCAGTTAAGGTACTTGCTTGAGAAGCCTAAGGGCCCAGGTTCAATTCCCTAGTACCCATGTAAGCCAGATGCATATGGTGGCACATACATATAGAATTTGTTTACAGTGGCTAAAGGTCCTGGAGCACCTATTCTCTCCCTCTCTATCTGCCTCTTTCTCTCATAAATAAATAAATAAATAAATAAATAAATAAATAAATAAATAAATAAATAAATAAATAAATAAATAAATGTATTTCCAGAAGTTTCTTACTAGAGTTCAGAAAAACTAAAGCAGGTAATATAGCCTTCATGAATTTACCACAAATTAGTATGTTTCTATTAAGGAATTAATTATTTCAGTAACTTCTGTTAAAACTGAAGACTTACCCATTTCATAATTGGAGCCCAGAAAAAAACTGTTTTAGGGCCTGAAAAAAAGAAAAGAAAAATTCAGGAATGAATCAAATATATTATCCATACTTATTTAAAATTTTATTTTTTGGTGAGAGACACAGAGAGAGACAGAGAGAGGAAGACAGATAGAAAATGGGCACGCCAGCAGTCTCTCAGCTGTGAACGAAATCCAGACGTGTGCGCCCCCTTGTGGTCAAGTGCAGCATTGCGTCCTTGCATCACTTTGCATCTGGCTAAACGTGGGACCTGGAGATTGGAACTGGGTTCTTAGGCTTAGCAGGCAGGCGCCTTAACCGCTAAGCCATCTCTCCAGCCCACTTTTTTTTTTTTTTTTTTTTTTTTTTTTTTTTTCGAGGTAGGGTCTCACTCTGGCTCAGGCTGACCTGGAATTCAATATGTAGTCTTAGGGTGGCCTCGAACTCTCGGCGATCCTCCTACCTCTGCCTCCCGAGTGCTGGGATTAAAGGTGTGTGCCACCACGCCTGGCCAGCCCACTTTTTTATTCCTTTGGTTTTTCGCTGTAAGGTCTCACTCTAGCTCAGGCTGACCTGGAATTTACTATATAGTCTCAGGGTGGCCTCAAACTCACAGCCATCTTCCTACCTCTGCCTCCTGAGGGCTGGGACTAAAGGTGTGAGCCACCATGCCCAGCCCATAGATTTATTTTAATTGCTAGTCATCACCAAATTTCAAAACAGACATTTATCAATCTGTCGCCATATTTTATTTTGCTTTCTGTATACCTTTTTTTTGTTGTTTTTTCGAGGTAGGGTCTTACTCTTGCCTGGCTTGCTTTTTGTCTACTTTTTATTATTATTATTTTATTTATTTATTTTTGGAGAGAGAGATAGACAGAGAGGAGAGGGAGACAGAGATGGGCACGCCAGCAGTCTCTCAGCTGCTGTGAACGAAATCCAGATGCGTGCGCCCCCTTGTGGGCAAGTGTGGCATTGTGCCCTTGCCTCACTTTGCATCTGGCTAAATGTGGGACCTGGAGATTGGAACCGCTGGACATTGGAACCAGCATTCTTAGGCTTAGCAGGCAGGTGCCTTAGCCGCTAAGCCATCTCTCCAGCCCGCTTTTTGTATACTTTTTATTCAACATGCAGCCAAGTGCAACAGCATTGCAGCATCAATTTTTTTTTTTTTTTGAGGTAGGGACTCACTAGCTCAGGCTGACCTGGAATTCACTATGTAGTCTCAGGGTGGCCTTGAACTCATGGTGATCCTCCTACCTCTGCCTCCCAAGTGCTGGGATTAAAGGTGTACACCACCAAGCCTGGCTGCAGCATCAATTTTTTTTTTAATGTTTTATTTATTTGAGAGAGAAAGAGGAAGATATATATATATATGGGGAGAGAGAGAGAGAGGGAGAGAAGGCACACCAGGGCCTCTAACAACTGCAAACAAACTCCAGATGCATGCTCTACCTTGTGCATCTGGCTTGTGTGGGTCCTGGGTAATTCAACCTGGGTCCTTAGGCTTCACAGGTAAGTACCTTAACTGCTAAGCCATCTCTCTAGCCCAGCATGAATATTTTACATAAGCTTTTGTGAACCCCTTGTCAATCATTTATATTTATGACATTAAAAGGCACAACAGAGATGGTTCTGGAAGCCATTCCTTGTGCTTTGCCACAAACATGGACTGCACTTTAAAGATAGTTGCATGTCTACTTATCTATTACGATTATGATTCTAAGAAAAAAAAAAAGACTGTGATTCCTGGGCTGGAGAGATGGCTCTGCAGTTTAGGTGCTTGCCTGCAAAGCCTAACAACCCTGGTTCTATTCCCCAGTACCCACATAAATCCAGATGCACAAAGTGGCGCAAGTATCTGGAGTTCATTTGCGGTGGCTGGAGACCCTGGCACATCTATTCTGTCTGTCTCTATCTCTCTGCTTGCAAATAAATAAATAAAATAAAATAAGAAAAGATTATGGGGCAGGAGAGATTATTTTGCAGTTAAGGTGCTTGCCTGTGAAGCCTAATGACCCAGGTTCAGTTCCCCAGTACCCACATAAGCCAGATGCACAAGATGTATGTGTCTGGAGTTTATCTGTAGTGGTTAGAGGTCCTGGCATGCCTATTCTCTCTCTCAAATAAATAAATAAGAAGATTATGATTCCTTAAGGCTAGTAACCTCATAGTTCATACTGGCATGCACAGTATTAACATTGAATGTTAAATAAGGAAAATCAGCAAGCAAGCATGGTTAAAATCAACTTACAAATTTTTTTGTTTTTTTTGAGGTAGGGTCTCACTCTGGCCCAGGCTGACCTGGAATTAACTATGTTGTCTCAGAGTGGCCTCGAACTCACAGTGATCCTACCTTTGCCTCCTGAGTCTGGGATTAAAGCCACCATACCTGGGTTAAATTTTTAAAAATATTTTATTGATTTATTGATTGATTGATTTTATTTTATTTTTATTTTTTGATTTTTCAAGGTAGGGTTTCACTCTAGCCCAGGCTGATCTGGAATTCACTATGTAGTCTCAGGGTGGCTTGGAACTCACAGTAATCCTCCTACCTCTGCCTCCTGAATGTGAGGATTAAAGGCATGCACCACCACGTTGGGTTTATTTTATTTATTTATGAGAAAGAGAGAGATTGACAGAGAATTGGTATGCCAGGCCTGTAGCCACTACAAAGGACTCCAGACTCATTGCACCACCTTGTGCATCTGGTTTACATGGGTACTAGGGAATGTAACCTGAGTCCTTTGGCTTTGAAGGCAAGTGCCTTTACTGCTAAGCAATCTCTCCAGCCCTTTTGTTTTGGCTGACCTGGAATTCACTATGTGAATAGTTTAAGATTGGCCTTGAATTCACAGGCTTGTGCCACCATGCCTGGCAGCAACTTACATTAACTGGAATTTATTACCCTAATATATAAGGAAACATGTCTATATATGTTAAAATATAAATTCAGGGCTGGAGAGGTGGCTTAGCGGTTCAATTTCCCAGTACCCACATAAGCCAGATGCACAAGGTGGCACAGGCATCTGGAGTTTGTTTGCGGTGGCTGGAGGCCCTGGTGTGCCCATTCTCTTTTTTCTCATGCACGCACGCGCCTCTTTCTCTCTGTTGTTAATGAATAAATAAAAAATAAACAAATATATGTATATATAAATTCATAGGTGTGTCCACATAAATAAAATTTAAAATATACTCAACACTCCATATCTAAGTCTTTCGTATCTGTAGATTCAGCTAACTGTGGACTGAAAATATCTGGAAGCTAAGTACAGTGGTGTGTACATTATAATTTTGGCAATCAAGAGCCCGAGGCAATAGAATCACAAGTTCAAGGCCAGCCTGCCTACATTGGCTACACTATAAGACCTGTCTATAAAAACATTTGAAATACATTCTACCTCTTACTGAACATATACAGATTTTTTTTCTTGTCATTGGCCCTAATACAGTATAGCAACTATGCAGCGTTTACTTTATACAGTAAGTCATCTAGAGATGTGCGGAAGTTATATACAAATACTACACTATTTTATGTTTTGTTTTTTTGGGGGTAGCGTTTCACTCTAGCCCAGGCTGACCTGGAATTCACTGTGTAGTCTCAGGGTGGCCTTGAACTCACTCTGATCCTCTTACCTCTGCCTCCCAAGTGCTGGGATTAAAGGTGTGTGCCACCATGTGTGGCTGTATTTTTAATTTTACTTTTATTTATTTATTTATTTACTAGAGACAGAAAGAGGGGGAGAGAGAGAGAGTAGAATGGGCACACCAGGTTCTCTAGCCACTGCAAACGAACTCCAGATGCATGTGCTACCTTCTGCATCTGGCTTATGTGGGGCCTGGAGAACTGAACTGGGGTCCTTAGGCTTCACAGGCAAGCACCTTAACCACTAAGCCATCTTTCCAGCCCTGGCTGTATTTTTAAATATAAGTTTTGGAACAAATTTTTAGACAGTGCTGAAATGGTTGTTGGGAAAATTAAAACAGGAAATTTTAAGTTTTGGTGTTTACAACTGAATGAAAGAAATTATCTATATTCAATTTATAGTTTACTTCAGATATCTTTGACCAGTTTCCTACATACTATACTCTTCCTGTCACAGCCACTATTATACCTAGAACTATAACCATATCCTTTTCTTTCTACTTTGAGCAAGTCATGGAAATGACTTTCTTCTTTGGTTAACCCTAGGTTGAGCCAGGCGTGGTGTGGCATGCTAACCAAATAAACAAAAACCCAAAAGGGAGGGGGGAAGCTAAATTGTCCAACTACTGTGGCATACACCTTTAATTCCAGCACTTGGGAGGCTAAAGTAGAAGGATCACTGTGAATTTGAAGCTAGCCTGGGGCTACAGAGTGACATCCAGGTTAGCTAGGGGCTAGAGTGAGAACCTGTCTTGAAAACAAACAACATCAACAAAAAGAGAATAAACTGGGCAGCATGTGGGCAGTTCATGTGCATGCCCATATCTTGGCTACCTAGTATATGGGGGTGGGAATGAGACAAGGTAGGAATTGGAAAATAAATTTTATCAGAACTAAATACAGTTTTGCTTCTGTAGAGACCGGGTCTTGCTATGTAGCTTAGGCTTTGAAATCAGAATCCTCCAGCTTCTATCTTCCCAGAGTGCTGGGATTAGAACATGTACCACCATTCCTGGCAGGAAAACAAATTTAGTTGCTGCAACCAGGTTGTCATAAGGGTAGTACTGGCTACTACTATTGCTACTGCCATCTACTGGGGAGAGGCCAGAGATAAATAGTTTACAGTGCACAAGCCTGCTGCCCAGAGCAAAGAATTCAGTTCAAAAAATGTCAATATGCTGGGCGTGGTGGCGCACGTCTTTAATCCCAGCACTCGGGAGGCAGAGGTAGGAGGATCGCCATGAGTTCAAGGCCACCCTGAGATTGCATAGTTAATTCCAGATCAGCCTGGGCCAGAGTGATACCTTGAAAAACCAAAACAAACAAACAAACAAACAAACAAACAAACAAACAAACAAACAAAAAAGTCAATAGGAGCCAGGCATGGTGGCCCATGCCTTTAGTTCCAGCACTTGGGAGGCAGAGGTAGAAGGATCGCTGTGAGTTCACAGCCACCCTGAGAATACAGAGTGAGTTCCTGGTCAGCATGTGCTAGAGTGAGACCCTACAAAACTCAACATGAGCCGGGCTTGCTGGTGTACACCTTTAATCTCAACAGTTGGGAGACAGAAGCAGGAGGATTGTTGTGAGTTCAAGACCACTCTGAGACTACATAGTGAATTCCAGGTCAGCCTGAATT
Source organism: Orientallactaga sibirica (assembly GCA_036365145.1). NCBI lineage: Eukaryota > Metazoa > Chordata > Mammalia > Rodentia > Dipodidae > Orientallactaga > Orientallactaga sibirica. Next base: position 686,908 of record JAEOAD010002855.1, on the reverse strand, counting down.
AGAGTGAGACCCCTACCTCGAAAAACAAACAAACAAACAAACAAACAAACAAACAAACAAACAAAAACAAACAAACAAACAAACAAACAACTCAACATAATCTATTCTGGCTCCAGGTACATGCATACCCCCTTTTCCCTTCTCTTCCCACTGGTGCACACCCCTCCTTACTCTTTCTCCCTGCCCCCTTCTCCCTCTTCTCTATTACAATGAAGTTTTAGATCCAAGAAAAATTTAAAAATTAAATAAATAAAAAACTCACCTTGGGTTTCACCTCAAAGAAGCCTAAGTAAGCATCTCCAGCTTGGACTGAAAGTTCCTCCTCAGGGTGCCTAAAGCACCAGCATATTCTTCTATTGTTATTTATTTATGTATTTGAGTTTTTTTTTTTTTTTTTTTTTTTTTTTTTTTTTTTGGGTAGGGTCTCACTCTAGCACATGCTGACCAGGAACTCACTCTGTATTCTCAGGGTGGCTGTGAACTAACAGCGATCCTTCTACCTCTGCCTCCCAAGTGCTGGAACTGAAGGCGTGGGCCACCATGCTTGGCTCCTGTTGACTTTTTTTTTTTTTTTGGTTTTTCAAGGTATCACTCTGGCCCAGGCTGATCTGGAATTAACTATGCCATCTCAGGGTGGCCTTGAACTCATGGCGATCCTCCTACCTCTGCCTCCCAAGTGCTTGGGTTTAAAGGTGTGCGCCACCATGCCTGGCTTTGTTTTGTTTTTTTTTTTCCAGGTCCCAGGCTGACCTGGAACTCACTCTGTAGTTTCAGGGTGGCCTCAAACTCAGGGCTCATGCATCCAGAGTGCTGGGATTAAAGGCATAAACTACTATGCTCAGCCTTTTTTTTTTTTTTTTTTTTTTTTTTTTTTGAGGCAGGGTCTCACTCTAGCTCAGGCTGACCTAGAACTTACTCTGTAGCTCAGACTGGCTTTAAACTTTTAGCAATTCTCCCACGTCAGTCTCCCAAGTGCTGTGATTACAGGTGTGAATTACCATGCTTGTCCTCTTCTATTGTTTTCTACATTAATTAAATGATTATTTAATAAGCTGATTATTTATATATCTGCCAGACAACACATTTTGTAAAGACACTAATAGTGTCTTAAATAAAACATCCATACTCTGGTTTCTCTTCAGATCGCATAATAAATCTTTTGCCTTTTAAATAAAACATCCATAAAAGACAATTTTGTGTCAGCAGAACTGAAATGAATTAGCCACGCCCAAGATTGATGCTCATCAAAGATCTTGAGTCTTTAGGTGTAATTCAGATTTACCTTGGTACTACTGCATTCTCAAGGCCAGAGTGCACCATGTATTCACATCCAGGAACACCAGGCTCCCTTCACAACAGGGCTTTATTAGACCTCCACTCATCATCACTCAATTCTTAGACCATGATGCTCCTCCCAAGTTTGTAATAAAATGCTTCTATAGTTCAATCTTTTCATTCGTTTATTTATTTGCAAGCAGAGAGAGAGACAGAGAATTGGGTGTGCCAGTGGCAAACGAACTCCAGATGCATATGCCATTTTGTGTATCTGGCTTTGCATGGGCACTGGAGAATCAAACTTGGGTCGTTAGGTATTATAGGCAAGTGCCTGAACTGCTGAGCCATCTCTCCAACCTAATTCAATCTTTAAAAAAATAAATATTATTTATTTGCAAGGAGAGAGAGAGAGAGAGAGAGAGAGAGAATGAGAATGAGAATAGGAGCATGCCAGGGCCTCCAGCTGTTGCAATCAAACTTCAGATGCATGCGCTGTTTTGTGCATCTGGCCTTACATGGGTATGGGGGAATCAAACCAGTGATCCAGTGTCATTAGGCTTTGCAGGTAAGTACCTTAACGGCTTGAGCCATCTCTCCAGACCCTAATTCAACCTTTTAAAATGCCCCTATAATTTAATTTAGGGTGAGTTTCTTTGGTTCCTAACATCACACCTAGATGTTTTTCTTTGTCATACAGTAGAGGGATGATATGCAGTATCAGTTCTTTCGTTTTTTATTTTTTTTCCAAATAGGGTTTCATTCTAGCCCAGGCTGACCTGGAATTCCCTATGTACTCTCAGGGTGAGAACGCACTGCAATCCTTCTACCTCTGGCTCCCAAGTGCTGGAATTAAAGGTGCGCGCCACCACACCCAGCTTCAGTTCTTTAGTTTTTTTTTTAAATATTTATTTTGTGTGTGTGTGTTGTGCATGTATGTGGGTGCATTTGTGGAAGTCAGTGGTTGATTTTGGGCCATGCCTGGCTTTTACATGGATGCTGGGCATCAGAACTCCCCTCTTCATGCTTGCATGGCAAGCACTTTACCAGTTTTCATCAATTCAGGTGACAAAGGTCAGCAGACACTGTGTTGGTCTCTGGTTGAAGGGGTTCATATTTACTGTGAATTCTTCTGGAGACTTACTCCTTGCTTTCTATTTCAAAATTGCTGTTTCTTCTTCTGTCCAAAATAGTTTTCTCAGTAAGGGCTTTAGATTCTGGCTTCTTTGCAAGCTTATAAGGTTGATTCTTGGGGTTAATGAACAGTAACTCTTTCCAGTAGGCTTACCTAGTAACGAATTTACATAACTGCTCTAAGGTATGCAGTAGTTTAAACATATTAACTGTACCCCTGGCAAAACCAAACAGGAACAAAAAAGAAAAAAAATAAGGTCACTAGAACCTTGGACCAAGAAATGAAAAAAACTTCAAGTTAGTTTAATAAGTGCTAGTATTAAACAAACTTATCAGTAGTAAATATGAAAAACATTCTAAATTGCTAAGTTTTCTGAGCTTTTTTAGGATGCTGAGAAGTAACAAATACTCAGAAATGGACATCTGTAAATGGGAAAAGTAGCTGCTTATTTTTATTTTATTTATTTATTTATTTTGGTTTTTCGAGGTAGAGTCTCACTCTAGCCCAGGCTGACCTAGAGTTCACTATGTAGTCTCAGGGTGGCCTTGTACTCACAATAATCCTCCTACCTCTGCCTCCTGAGTGCTAGGATTAAAGGCATGTGCCACCATGCCCAGCTTTATTTATTTTTATTTAAAAAAATTTTATTTATTTGAGACAGAGAGGGGAGAGAAAGAGAGATAAAGAATGGGCACACCAGGGCCTCTAACCACTGCAAAGGAACTCCAGATGCATGTGCCACCATGTGTATCTGGTTTACGTGGGACATGGAGAATCAAACCTGGGTCCTGAGGCTTCACAGGCAAAGTGCCTTAACCACTAAGCCATCTCTCCAGCTCAAAAGTAGCTGTTTTAATGTTCTCTGTGAGTCAAGGTCTCTTTCTGTAGCCCAAGCCATGTATCTGGACTGGCCTCAAATAGTTTTTCTTCTGTCTCAGTGTTCCAAGGCTGTGATTACAACAGGTATGAGCCCACCAGATCTGGCCAAACAAACAACTCAACATAATCTATTCTGGCTCCAGGTACATGCATACCCCCTTTTCCCTTCTCTTCCCACTGGTGCACACCCCTCCTTACTCTTTCTCCCTGCCCCCTTCTCCCTCTTCTCTATTACAATGAAGTTTTAGATCCAAGAAAAATTTAAAAATTAAATAAAAAACTCACCTTGGGTTTCACCTCAAAGAAGCCTAAGTAAGCATCTCCAGCTTGGACTGAAAGTTCCTCCTCAGGGTGCCTAAAGCACCAGCATATTCTTCTATTGTTATTTATTTATGTATTTGAGTTTTTTTTTTTTTTTTTTTTTTTTTTTTTTTGGGTTTTCGAGGTAGGGTCTCACTCTAGCACATGCTGACCAGGAACTCACTCTGTATTCTCAGGGTGGCTGTGAACTAACAGCGATCCTTCTACCTCTGCCTCCCAAGTGCTGGAACTGAAGGCGTGGGCCACCATGCTTTGACTTTTTTTTTTTTTGGTTTTTCAAGGTATCACTCTGGCCCAGGCTGATCTGGAATTAACTATGCCATCTCAGGGTGGCCTTGAACTCATGGCGATCCTCCTACCTCTGCCTCCCAAGTGCTTGGGTTTAAAGGTGTGTGCCACCATGCCTGGCTTTGTTTTGTTTTTTTTTTTCCAGGTCCCAGGCTGACCTGGAACTCACTCTGTAGTTTCAGGGTGGCCTCAAACTCAGGGCTCATGCATCCAGAGTGCTGGGATTAAAGGCATAAACTACTATGCTCAGCCTTTTTTTTTTTTTTTTTTTTGAGGCAGGGTCTCACTTTAGCTCAGGCTGACCTAGAACTTACTCTGTAGCTCAGACTGGCTTTAAACTTTTAGCAATTCTCCCACGTCAGTCTCCCAAGTGCTGTGATTACAGGTGTGAATTACCATGCTTGTCCTCTTCTATTGTTTTCTACATTAATTAAATGATTATTTAATAAGCTGATTATTTATATATCTGCCAGACAACACATTTTGTAAAGACACTAATAGTGTCTTAAATAAAACATCCATACTCTGGTTTCTCTTCAGATCGCATAATAAATCTTTTGCCTTTTAAATAAAACATCCATAAAAAGACAATTTTGTGTCAGCAGAACTGAAATGAATTAGCCACGCCCAAGATTGATGCTCATCAAAGATCTTGAGTCTTTAGGTGTAATTCAGATTTACCTTGGTACTACTGCATTCTCAAGGCCAGAGTGCACCATGTATTCACATCCAGGAACACCAGGCTCCCTTCACAACAGGGCTTTATTAGACCTCCACTCATCATCACTCAATTCTTAGACCATGATGCTCCTCCCAAGTTTGTAATAAAATGCTTCTATAGTTCAATCTTTTCATTCGTTTATTTATTTGCAAGCAGAGAGAGAGAGACAGAGAATTGGGTGTGCCAGTGGCAAACGAACTCCAGATGCATATGCCATTTTGTGTATCTGGCTTTGCATGGGCACTGGAGAATCAAACTTGGGTCGTTAGGTATTATAGGCAAGTGCCTGAACTGCTGAGCCATCTCTCCAACCTAATTCAATCTTTAAAAAAATAAATATTATTTATTTGCAAGGAGAGAGAGAGAGAGAGAGAGAGAGAGAATAGGAGCATGCCAGGGCCTCCAGCTGTTGCAATCAAACTTCAGATGCATGCGCTGTTTTGTGCATCTGGCCTTACATGTGTATGGGGGAATCAAACCAGTGATCCAGTGTCATTAGGCTTTGCAGGTAAGTACCTTAACGGCTTGAGCCATCTCTCCAGCCCCTAATTCAACCTTTTAAAATGCCCCTATAATTTAATTTAGGGTGAGTTTCTTTGGTTCCTAACATCACACCTAGATGTTTTTCTTTGTCATACAGTAGAGGGATGATATGCAGTATCAGTTCTTTCGTTTTTTATTTTTTTTCCAAATAGGGTTTCATTCTAGCCCAGGCTGACCTGGAATTCCCTATGTACTCTCAGGGTGAGAACGCACTGCAATCCTTCTACCTCTGGCTCCCAAGTGCTGGAATTAAAGGTGCGCGCCACCACACCCAGCTTCAGTTCTTTAGTTTTTTTTTAAATATTTATTTTGTGTGTGTGTGTTGTGCATGTATGTGGGTGCATTTGTGGAAGTCAGTGGTTGATTTTGGGCCATGCCTGGCTTTTACATGGATGCTGGGCATCAGAACTCCCCTCTTCATGCTTGCATGGCAAGCACTTTACCAGTTTTTCATCAATTCAGGTGACAAAGGTCAGCAGACACTGTGTTGGTCTCTGGTTGAAGGGGTTCATATTTACTGTGAATTCTTCTGGAGACTTACTCCTTGCTTTCTATTTCAAAATTGCTGTTTCTTCTTCTGTCCAAAATAGTTTTCTCAGTAAGGGCTTTAGATTCTGGCTTCTTTGCAAGCTTATAAGGTTGATTCTTGGGGTTAATGAACAGTAACTCTTTCCAGTAGGCTTACCTAGTAACGAATTTACATAACTGCTCTAAGGTATGCAGTAGTTTAAACATATTAACTGTACCCCTGGCAAAACCAAACAGGAACAAAAAAGAAAAAAAATAAGGTCACTAGAACCTTGGACCAAGAAATGAAAAAAACTTCAAGTTAGTTTAATAAGTGCTAGTATTAAACAAACTTATCAGTAGTAAATATGAAAAACATTCTAAATTGCTAAGTTTTCTGAGCTTTTTTAGGATGCTGAGAAGTAACAAATACTCAGAAATGGACATCTGTAAATGGGAAAAGTAGCTGCTTATTTTTATTTTATTTTATTTTATTTATTTATTTATTTATTTATTTATTTATTTATTTATTTTGGTTTTTCGAGGTAGAGTCTCACTCTAGCCCAGGCTGACCTAGAGTTCACTATGTAGTCTCAGGGTGGCCTTGTACTCACAATAATCTACCTCTGCCTCCTGAGTGCTAGGATTAAAGGCATGTGCCACCATGCCCAGCTTTATTTATTTTTATTTAAAAAAATTTTATTTATTTGAGACAGAGAGAGGGAGAGAAAGAGAGATAAAGAATGGGCACACCAGGGCCTCTAACCACTGCAAAGGAACTCCAGATGCATGTGCCACCATGTGTATCTGGTTTACGTGGGACATGGAGAATCAAACCTGGGTCCTGAGGCTTCACAGGCAAAGTGCCTTAACCACTAAGCCATCTCTCCAGCTCAAAAGTAGCTGTTTTAATGTTCTCTGTGAGTCAAGGTCTCTTTCTGTAGCCCAAGCCATGTATCTGGACTGGCCTCAAATAGTTTTTCTTCTGTCTCAGTGTTCCAAGGCTGTGATTACAACAGGTATGAGCCCACCAGATCTGGCACAAGTATCACCAACCCCTTTAAAAAATTATTAAAAAGAAAGCCGGGCTTGGTGGCACACGCCTTTAATCCCAGCACTCTGGGAGGCAGAGGTAGGAGGGTCACGGAGTTCAAGGCCACCCTGAACTAGAGTGAAAACCCTACCTCGATAAAACAAAAACAAACAAAAAATTATTAAAAAGAAAAGAAAAAATAGTTACACAACAGGTTAATAAAAATTTCAAAGAAGGGCTGGAGAGAGATGGCTCCATGGTTAAGGTGCTTGCCTCTAAAGTCTAAAGACCTGGGTTCAATTCCCCAGTAACCACATAAGCCAGATGTACAAGGTGGCACATGCATCTGGAGTTCCTCTGCAGTGGCTAGAGGCCCTGGCATGCCCATTCTCTCTCTTTCTTTGTCTCCTATAAATAAGTTATATATATATATATATTTTTTTTTTTTTTTTTTTTTTTTTGAGTTTTTGGAGGTAGTAAGTTAGTCCAGGCTGACCTGGAGTTCACTCTATAGTCTCAGGGTGGCCTCAAACTCATTGTGTCCTTCCTACCTGCGCCTCCTAAGTGCTGGGATTAAAGGCATGCACCACTAAACCCAGCCCTAAATAAAACATAAAAAATAAATTCTGCCGGAAAAAAAAAAATTCAAAGATAATTTAGGTTGGCTTTTTATTGGATTTTAGTTAATTATTTTTTACCTTCAGAGTATAGAAAAAGTCAAATAACTTTAGTTATCCATTAATTTAGACACAGAAGCTGGCTTCTAAAAAGTTATAACCACCAAGGATATAAATTCAATTCTTTTTTTTTGGTTTTTCGAGGTAGGGTCTCACTCTAGCACAGGCTGACCTGGAATTCACTTCTGTATTCTCGGGGTAGCCTTAAACTCATGAGGATCCTCCTACCTCTGCCTCCCTGGTGCTGGTATTAAAGGCATGTACCACCACACATGGCTAAGGTAAAGTCTCACTCTAGCTCAGGCTGACTTGGATTTCACTATGCATCTGGCTCTTTGTTTTTTAAATTTATCTAATTACTTGAGAGAGCTAGAGAGAGAAAGTTTTTTTTTTTTTTTTTTTTTTTTTTTTTTTTTGAAGCATTGTCTCACTGTAGCCCAGGCTGACCTGGAAATCACTAGCCCAGACTAACCTCAAACTCACACCCATTCTCCAACCTCAGCCTCCCGACTGGTGGGACTAAAGGCATGCAGCACAACTCACAGCTGTAAATTCCATAGTTCTAAACAAAGTTTTGGTAAAACAAAAGCATTTTAGAAATAGGCATCACTCAAATAGTGACAATGTCACTTATGTTATTCCAGACCTTGAAAAAACAAGGTAATCTGTATAATATGATACAGTTCTTCTTTTCTTTTACAGATTTTATTTTTATTTGCTTATTTATTTGAGACAGAGAGGGGGAAAGAGAGAGAGGGAGAGGAGAATGGGCATGCTAGGGCCTCTAGACACTGCAAACGAACTCCAGACGCATGTGCCCCCTTGTGCATCTGGCTTACATGGGACCTGAAGAATCTATGTAGTCTCAGGGTGTCCTCGAACTCACAGCAATCCTCTTACCTCTGCCTCCCGAGTGCTGGGATTAAAATAGGGTCCTTTGGCTTTACAAGCAAGTGCCTTAACTCCTAAGACCTCTCTGCAGCTCTAAATGTATTTTTTTACACAAAGAATTAAGTAAACACATTTCAAATTTTTCTTAAGACTATTCTCAAATGTTGAAAAGTCTTCAAATATTTTCAATTTAGAAATACCAAGCAACTATTCAACATACATTTAAAATTATAAATTATTTAAAGCTAATAAAAATACAGAGAATACTAAAATGGTTAGTTTTGTTTCTTTTCTTTCTTTTTCTTTTTTTTCCAGACAGGGTCTCACTCTAGCCCAGGCTGACCTGGAATTCACTCTGTATTCTCAGGGTGGCCTTGAACTCAAGGCGATCCTCCTACTTCAGCCTCTCGACTACTGGGATTAAAGGCGTGCACCACCACACCCAGCTCAAATTTTTGTTTTTTTAACCTATACAGCACTCAGCAGGTAGACACAGGAGGACCAAAAATCCAAGGTCAGCCTTAGTCACACAGGCATGGTGGTGCATGCATTTAATCCCAAACTAGGGAAGCAGAGGTAGGTGAGTTTGAGGTCACCCTGAAACTACATAGTGAATTCTAGGTCAGCCTGAGCTAGAGTGAGCCCATACCTTGAAAAACTAAACAAACAAACAAACAAACAAACAAACAACCCCAAAAACAATCCCCCCCCAAAAAAACCCCAAAACACGCCCGGCTTGCCTTTAATCCTAACACTTGGGAGAAGAGATAGGAGGACTACTGTGAGTTCAAGGCCAGTCTGGGACTACAGAGTGAGTTCCAGGACAGTGTGAGCTACAGTGAGACCCTGCCTCAAAAAGGAAAAGAACAAAACAAACAAACAACAAACAGAAAACCAAAAAACAACCCAACCCCCCCCAAAAGGAAAAAGATATATAGCACATAATCATTACCTACAGTTGCCCTGTGGCTCAACAGCATCAGAACTTTTTTAAAGAATTTTTTTATTGACAACTTCTATACTTACAGACAATAAACCATGATATTTCCCTCCCCTTACCCCATTCCCCTTCAGAACTCCATTCTCCGTCATATCCCCTCCCTCTCTCCATTAGTCTTTCTTTTAATTTGATGTCATCATCTTTTTCTGCTATTATGAGGGTCTTGCGAAGGTATTGCTGGACACTAGCATCAGAACTTTTAACTGTAGGTGGTTTAGTGCCTGCTGATCAACTTTTCTTTCATCTTTCTTTCTCTCTTTACTTTTCAACATCCCTCTTAGTTTCTTATTACTGTGCAAGTCCACCTTTGTACAGGTTTGGTACCATGTGACCAACCATGTACACACAGCCTTAGAAAATACAGGACAGATTCTGACAGATATTGACTGTCCCAAACCATTTTTACTTATGCTAAAACTAATTCTGACTTAACACTACGAATTTGACTAAGCTACCAGTGTTTCATGTTACGCACCTCTTGGGATGATTCATTCCATTTTATGGCTCAAAATAAAAGAAATGATGGTTTTTAGAGCCAGGCGTGGTGGCGCACGCCTTTAATCCCAGCACTTGGGAGGTAGAGGTAGAAGGATCCCCATGAGTTCGAGGCCAGCCTAATAATACAGAGTGAATTCCAGATCAGCCTGGGCCAGAGTGAGACCCTACCTTGAAAAAAAAAAAAAAAAAAAAAAAAAAAAGAAAAGAAATGATGGTTTTTATTTTTATTTATTTATTTAGGGTTTTTTTTGAGGTAGGGTCTCACTTTAGCTCAGGCTGACCTGGAATTCACTTATGTAGTCTCAGGGTGGCCTTGAACTCATGGCGATCCTACCTCTGCCGCCTGAGTGCTGGGATTAAAGGCCTGTGCCGCCACCACGCCCAGCTGAAATGATGGTTTTTAAACGAATAGTGTTTTTGTTTTCAAGTGTATTTAGTCTATGTTACCTTACTATAACGTACCTAAGGAAAGTGCTTTATGATGGAAAGAATGATCTTCTGGCTCATGTGAATGGAGCTCTAGGTCTAGTGGCTTCATTTGGTGATGGCCTTCTCTCTGAGAGAAGTACAGTCCTGAGGCAGTACAGAACAACTTTTGGCTGACCGGAAGAGTGCATATATGCAGGTATGTGTCTGGTCTCTGTCCCTCCCATAAAGCAACCAGGACTCAATCATGGTGGCTTTACCCTAACCACTTTATCTAATTCTTATCATTTCCCAAAGGCCCCACCTCTAAATAGCATAATCTGATTAAGTTTCCCTTTTCTCCAGGGTGTCTGCCTCTGTTTCCTCTCTCTTGTACTGGGGACTGAACCCACAGCCCTGCATATGTTAGGTAGGTGTTCTACAACTGAGCTACATCTTCCACTCCATTTCAATTTAAATACCTCCCAATGGGGATTAAATTTCAACAATAAAATGTTGAGGGACACTCAAACCATATCACCAACTAAGTTGTTAGGTAAACATTAGGCAACATAAATTTCAAAATTATTTCTCTAATAAATACCCAGAGCACAGCTATATAAGTGATTTGTTTGGAGCCATGAAGTTTTACATACAGTTAGGTAGATGGTAGTGGTGGATTAAGTGACATCCATTATGTGGTTTGAGGAACTTGACTATGAGTCACATTTAGCTGCAATTCTATTTTCTTTCTTTCTTTCTTTCTTTCTTTCTTTCTTTCTTTCTTTCTCTCTCTCTTTCTTTCTCTCTCTTTCTTTCTTTCTTTTTTTGAGGTAGGGTCTCACTCTAGTACAGGCTGACCTAGGATCACTATGTAGTCTCAGGGTGGCCCTGAATTTAGGGTGATCCTCCTACATCTGTGATTAAAAGGCGTGTGGCACCAGGTCTGGTTTCTTTTTTTTATCTCCCTCCGCTCCTTCCTTCCTTTTCCTTCCCTCCCTCCCTCCCTCCCTCCCTCCCTCCCTCCCTCCCTCCCTTCCTTCTTTCTTCCCTTCCTCCCTCCCTTCCTTCCTTCCAGGGGCTGAACTGGAACTCTGTAGCTCAGGCTGGCCTCAAACTCACAGTGATCCTCCTACCTCTGCCTCCCCAGTGCTGGGATTAAAGGCATGTGCCACACACTGGGCTTCTAGTTTCTTCTCTACAGACCATTAAATGTCAGGAATAGCATACAAACTTCAAAATTCTGGACCACATGATATTCCAGTTAGAATATACATCTAAAGAACAACATACTTTGGGGGTGGAGGCTGGAGAGATGGCTCAGCAGTTAAAGGTGCATGCTTGCAAAACATGGTGGCCTGGGTTCGATTTCCCAGTACCCACATAAAGCCAGATGCAAAAGTGGCACATACATCTAGATTTCATGTGCAGTGGCAAGAGGCCCTAGCATGCCCATTCCCTCTTGCAAATAAATAAACAAATAAAATAATAAATAAAAAATAAAATCTAATGATAGTATTAAAAAAACACAAAAACAAAAACGGGAGGCAGAGGTAGGAGGATTGCCAAGAGTTCGAGGCCACCCTGAGACTACATAGTGAATTCCAGGTCAGCCTGAGCCAGAGTGAAACCCTACCTTGAAAAACCAAAAAAAACAAAACAAAACAAGAACCCCATTCTTTGGAAAGACTAAAGTAATGGGAGGGGATTATGATAAAAATATATTATGTATATGTATGAAACATTTCAGTAAAAAGTTAAAATTCTTGTTGCCTGTTTAACAATATTTGTCCGTGATTACAAATAAATCTCAAAAATTTAGAACCAGCAATGTGTGATTTCTAACTGGTAAAATTTTAGCCTTTCATAATAGGAATGAGCCCTTGTATGTGAATTTACTTTATTTAAATATCAAATTCTATTAGGTTAAATAGTATTCAAAGGGAATATTTGCTCTGGATAACTCTTGGAACAACCAGTGTTTTCTCCAATTTTATTCCATATTAAAGAGCTTCTCCATTTCTCTATTGGACTAAAGAACTTTCAATCAAAAATAAATGTCCTGTGATAGGTATCTTTATATATTGTTCAAATGTTTAGCTGGGAGAGAACACTGTTTGGGAGTTGCAATATAAAACTGTGCCACATGTATTATAATTGCATCACTTTGTTTTCACAATCATCCTTACAATGGGGATACTTAGTATCTCCATTTTATAGATAAGAAAACCAAGGCTTGGGGAATTTAACGTCACAGTCACATAAACAAGACTCACCCTTAGTCTGACTGGTTTACAAGCCTGTACAGGTTCCTTCTACACTTAAAAGACGTCAAAGTAACCCAAGTACCTCCACATGAAATGCCCGATGGGCTGAAATATTATAAACAGTAATTACAAGTGGCTAAAAGCCAGAGCCTTGGCAAAGATCAACAAAAGACCACCTACTGGTTCCTTATTTTAAAATTTCTTCTCCTCTATGCTGCTATCATCCTTCAGCCCAAACACAAAGCTCAGGTGGATCAGAGTTGACCACAGAACTTAGTTCACTTTGTAATGCCCTAATCTTTTCAGAGTATTGCCCAACTATCTCTCCTGAAAATCTTTGTCAAAAAAATAGCAGAATTCTAAGAACTGAATATAAAACCAAGTTTTATTAGGGGTTTAATATTGCTGTAAATTATATTAAGGATTGAACTCAAGTATAATCCAGAGGTATACTTCATTCTATCATCAAACTGGAAATCAGATTTAGCAACCAGTTCAGGCTACAAAGAGCTGTTTCGCAGTTATAGGTGGAAATAAATCTATAACACCAACTACAGAAAATGGATTTTACTATCTAGGGTCATAAGCTATGTTTCCAGTAGCAATTCAATATTTCAATTTATAATAAATTTTCCTATTTGCTCTGTTTTATGCTTGAAAGAGACCTCAGAATATTTCAGGTTTTAGTTGCCAGACAAGAAAGTATTATGATTTCCTATCTTGTAAAAAGAAAATAACAGAACTGTAGACCTAAAATAAGGGACTTGGGTCTTGTAGTTTCTTGCAGAATTATTTTGTCAATTAAGAATATATAAATAAGGGGACTGGAAGGACTCGGGTCTTGCAGTTTCTTGCAGGATTATTACTATTTTTTTAAATATTTATTTATTTAAGAGAGATAGAGAGAGATAGAGAGAGATTTGAGATACAGAAAGAGGCAGAGAGAGAGAGAGAGAATGGGTACACCAGGGCCTCCAGCCACTGCAAACAAACTCCAGATGCATGCGCCCCCTTGTGCATCTGGCTTAGTGGGTCCTAGAGAATTGAACCTCGAACTGGTGTCCTTAGGCTTCACAGGCAAACATTTAACCACTAAGCCAGTTCTCCAGCCCCAGAATTATTTTTTCAACCAAGAATATCGTTTTTTCAGTTCGCAAGAGCTAACATTCACAGAACGTTTTCAAAGAATCACACATATACTATTAACCTTTTCCATTTCGACCACATTTTTACTAAGACAGCATGGTAGGATTCTGCCCAAGGTCACACCTATAGTTAAGTTGTGTTCATCTGTTCATACAGATGCTGATAGCGCCTGTTCAGTAACTGCATCAAGGCCGACTTTAAACTGAACCTAGGTTGTGGGGAATGGCTAAGTGACCCCGAGGTAATGCGTCCAATTTTGGGGAGGGCTCTGAGAGCTGCAAATGAAGGAAGTATGACCTTTACGCCAAACCCTCCCGCGTGACAAGCCACCTGCCTACCCAAACCTTTCCCACGTGCGTGATAAATTCGAGGGAAAGACGGGAGGACGATGCTTTCACGTTGGTCCCAGACTCCTCGCTAGCAGAAGCTCAGAAGAATATAAAAAATCTGGAGGCCGAGTCGGGGGAGGGGGTGTTGAGTCGTGCTTCAGGAAGCGAAGACAACAAAGGTCGGGAAGGGTGCCGGCCGGAGATTTCAGGGTTTTAGGCAACGATGAGGGATGAGAGGAAGGGAGAGGTTTGGATTGTTGACAGAGTCCCGCGAGGGGAAGGGGCCGGGGGGGGGGGGGCTCCGGGATGCCTCCAAGCAGCTGTCACTGGGCCTAAAGGTCCCCTTGAGAGGGAAAGAAAGGGAGGGCCGACCTGGGTGCGAGCCATGCGGGGTTCATTACCTGCCGGGTGGTTGTACAACGGCCTAATTCTCTCCGGCAGTATCAGCTCCACTTTATCAAGGAGCCGGTGGTAGGTGGCCCGTAGGCCTCGGACGCCGGCGGCTGACATCTCGGCTACCTAGGGAATCGTCGGTAGTTGGGTGGGGAGCGCGGCGGTGTCCTCGTTCCTGACAACCAAGGGCAGCTCGTCACTCCGTCTGGCCCCGGTGCTGCGCGATCGCCTCCCCCTTTAGGACGCCCTTCCCCCGGCGGTGCCTGCCGGCCTGCCCCCGAGCCAAGCACCCAGAGGCCGCGCCAGGTTAAGGCTGACGGGGGGCGGAGGCTCAGCGACAGCCGGCGGGGACAGACGGAGGCGGAGTCATGGCAACAGGTACTAAAGAACTGGCCTAGACGAGTGGGCCCAGCGCTCAGCTGACAGCGCGCTTGCGCAAAACGGGCCGCCCGCTCTCATTGGCCCGCGGAAGGGGGCGGAGCCACAACCTCCGGCTGCTCCTTGCCGACCTCCAGGACAAACTGCATCTCTCTACTGTCCTGCTCACCAAGGAGGCCGTGGTTCAAATGGGCTTCCCGGGCCTTCCTTTCCCCAGCTCAAGATGTCATCGCAATGCCTCTCCTGCTGTCTTTTGTTTACCTAATTTATTATTGTTTTTTGGAGACAGTGTCTCGCTGTATTGTGCAGGTTTGGCCTGGAATTCGTGATCCTCCTGCCTCAGCCTCCCGAAGGCTGCGATGACAGGCTGTAAGCCACTATGCCCGGATCTCCTTTGACCCGAGGAGCGTGAGGGCTGCGGCTCCTCTTTTGTCCCTAGGTTCTTGACCAGCGTGTCCTGAGTCGGGCCCATGTAGGGCGAAGGGCCATGGTGACGCAGGCGCGTTTGTGTTCTCGGGGAGGCGGCCGTCATCTCGCGAGAACGGCGCGGAGGGGGCGGTGCCTAGAGGGGAGAGGGCGGAGCTCGTGGCCGCCTCCTCCTCCTCCTCCTCCTGTGGGAGGAGGGCCGAAGGCGGGGATTGTTGCTGATCTCTAGATGTTCTGGGTAGTCTGTCTTGAGGAGGAGAGTATGTGGCGAGCTGGGGCCCGGGTGCCGCCGGGCTCCGGGAGAGAAGGCGCGGCGGCGGCGGCGGCGGCCGTCGCCATCTAACCTGGCTGCGCCCACGAGGCCCGGTGCGCGGATGGTGCTGGTGCAGCTCGAGTGTTGATCCGCGTGTCCCCTCCCCCTCGTCCCCTCCCTGTCCCCCCGCCCCCCACCCCGTGGTGGTCTCCCACCCCGGCCCCGGCCATGTCTCGGCGTGGCTCCTGCCCGCACCTGTTGTGGGACGTAAGGAAAAGGTCCCTCGGGCTGGAAGACCCGTCCCGGCTGAGGAGTCGCTACCTGGGTGAGCTGGGGGGCCCCCCGGGGCGGTGGCGCTGAGGTCGCCGCCCAGAGGTGGGGGGATGGGGGCGCCGCCGGGGCTGTTGGAGGTAGGACAGTGCTTCGGCCAGGGTCGCCCCGGAGACGTAATGGTGCTGGCTTGGGACCTCGGCTGCTGGAGTCCCCCTCCCTCCCCCCCAACCCTTCCCGGCGCTCGCAGCTCCCTAGGTCGAGTCCTGCTTTGCAAGCCGCCGCCCTGGCTGGGGTGTTCCTGGGGAGAGCGGGGCCGTGGGCAGACAGCGCTGGGCAGGGAACGAACGGGTCGGGCTCGTCGTGGGCTTGGGGACGGGGTGGGGGGAAGACTTGCTGAACCTTTCGGAGCTGCCGCGTTTCGAGCGAAAGTTGGCGCTTTTGCTCCTCTCCAGCGCCGTCCCCCGCTCAGCCGAAGAGCCCAAGTGTGTGTGTTGTCCCTCCCTCCCCTTCAATCCCTACAGAGGATTTAGATGTCGCCAGCGATGTGTTGACCACCCTCGGGGGACTTGACGCCCCAGAAAGGCTCGGCGTAAACCTCCAGTGATAGCTGAGCTGTCCTCCACCCCCGCGCCGGCCCGCTCCCAGCCTGCTGCCGTGCGGTTCCTTGAGACCGCGGGAAGGTGGTGTTGGGTTTCACGTTCCTATTCCCACCCTGGACAACACACTTGGCGTGTTCGCCGTCTTAGTTAAGCCTTCTAAAAACAACCCTCGGTGCGGAGGGCGCGGTATGCCACTGCTTCTTGGTTCTGTGTAGTATGGTTTTGTGAGGGCGCTGGCTCACGCCCGAGTTCATCAAAAGTCCCATTTCTTCGACCTCAGTAAGGGTCTTTCCCGTTCCAGCGTCGTTATTTCTTTGCCAGGTGAAAGCATTTGTTGCTGTCATGTCTTGGGCTGCAACAAAAATAGAAGAAAATGAGATCTCATTACAGCCAGTAGACCTGGTTTACACACATATTCCTTATGAGAAGTAGCGATGTGATTGATGTTTAGATTCTTTTCGGTTCTCAAGTCACTTGGATGAGTTCAGTGCAAAAACTCAACTATGATGCAGAAATCCTTATAATTTCTCCCATTCCAATTTCAAAAGGCCCCGGCTCATTGAGGTAGCAGTATTTTCCGTTTCTGACTATTTCCCAGACTTGGTTGTTAGGTTGTTAGAAACGTATACACATATAGAAAGAGGTATGTGTGTAAGTGAGAAACCTGAATTCATGATGCTGTAAGCGTTGCTCTGCACCTTGCCTTTTGCCACACTGCATCTTGGAGCTCCACTCATGGCAATAAAGCTACATCTATGATAGATCTATGGAAATCATTATATAATACTTGATGGACTGTACAGGACTAAACCTTTTTGTCTATTTTGGATTTTTTTGTTTTTGAGGTAGGGTCTCACTCTAGCTCAGGCTGACCTGAATTCACTATGTAGTCTCAGGGTGGCCTTGAACTCATGGCGATCCTCCTACCTCTGCCTCCTGAGTGCTGGGATTAAAAGGCAAGCGCCTCTACACCCGGTTTGGATTTTTTTTTTTTTTTTGAGGTAGGGTCTC
This sequence comes from Orientallactaga sibirica, assembly GCA_036365145.1. Classification (NCBI taxonomy): domain Eukaryota; kingdom Metazoa; phylum Chordata; class Mammalia; order Rodentia; family Dipodidae; genus Orientallactaga; species Orientallactaga sibirica. The sequence continues at coordinate 669,663 of JAEOAD010002855.1, read as the reverse complement.
CCTTTAGCCCAAGATGACCTGAAATTCACTAAGTAGTCTCAGGCTGGCCTGTAACTCACAGGCATCTAACTACTTCTGCCTCCCCAGTGCTGGGATTAAAGGTAATGCCCTACCACACCTGGCTGTTTTTGGTTTTTTTAACACGGTCTTCCTACCGAGCCCAGGCTGGCCTTCAATTTGCTATATAGCCTACATTAGCATCAAAACTCTACATCCTTCAGCTCCAGCTTCCTACGGGCCAGTAGCATATAAATGTTTGCCACTACACCTGGCCTTCTCTCTCTCTCTCTCTCTCTCTCTTTTTTTTTTTTTTTTGTTTTGAGGTAGGGTTTCACTCTAGCCCGGGCTGACCTGGAATTAGTCTCAGGGTGGCCTTGAACTCATGGCAATTCTACCTCTGCCTCCCAAATGCTGGGATTAAAGGTGTGCGCCACCACGCCTGGCTTGTCTCTGTTTTTTGTTTTTAATATTTATTTGTGTGAGGGGGCAGTGCACCAGGGTCTCTAGCCACCACAAAGGAACACCAGTTGTTTGAGTCACTTTTTACATCTGGCCTTGTGTGGGCATTCAAACCCTGACCAGCAGCTTTGCAAGCTAGCACTTTAAACCATTGAGCCATCTCTCCAGCCCCTCCTTGTCTGTTTCTTTAAATGTATGTTCATTGTTTAAAAGTGCATAAACATCTTTTTAAAAAATATATTTTTATTTGTTTATTTGAGAGAAAGAGGCAGGGAGGGAGAGAGGGAAAAAATGGGCACGCCAGGGCCTCCATCCACTGCAAAGGAACTCCAGATGCTTGTGTCCCTTGTGCAGCTGGCTTACATGGGTCCTGGAGAACAGAACCGGGATCCTTTGGTTTTGCAGGCAATGCCTAACTGCTAAGTCATCTCTCCAGCACCCATAAACATCTTTACATATATCTGTACATTTGTTGTAAGTACACAGAGTGATTTTTTATTTGTTTATGTATTTTTGGTTCCAGGCTAACTTGGAATTCACTATGTAGTCCCAGGTTAGCCTTGAACTCAGTTGTCTTCCTACCTCTGACTCCCACGCGCTGGAACTAAAGGTGTGCATGCCATCACACCTGGTTTAGAGTGATTTTTTTGTTGGTTTGTTTTTTGAGGTAGGGTGTCACTCTAGTCCAGGATGACCTGGAATGATCCTCTTACCTCCGCCTTCCTAGAGCTGATTATTTTTAACTTAATTTAAAAAGATGTGCAAAGTTTTAAAATATGTTTACTGAGAAAGAATGTGATTTTAACTTAAAGCAAATGCTAACACTTTCAATTAGTTGGACAGATTAAGTATTTATATAGGTTTGCATGTTAATGCTTGTGATTCAGTTCAGCTTTATGTGATAAAGTTAATTAAAATATGACACACTGCTGCGTGGTGGTGCACACCTTTAGTCCCGGCACTTGGGAGGCAGAGGTAGGTGGATCAATGTGAGTTCGAAGCCACCCTGAGATTACTGAGTGAATTCCAGGTCAGCCTGGACTAGAGTGAGACCCTACCTCGAAAAGCAAAAACAAACAAACAAACAAAAAAATAAATATATATATGAATGATATACCATGTACTTTCTTTTTCGGACTTAAAAAAATTTTTTTTTAATTTGTTTTTTATTTTGAGAGAGAGAATGGGTGCACCAGGGCTTTGAGCTGGTGCAAACAAACTCCACATGCATGCCCTACCTTGTGCATCTGGCTTATGTGAGTCCTGGGGAATCAAACCTTGGTCTTTTGGCTTCACAGGCAAATGCTTTAACTGCTAAGCCATCTCTCCTTACTCAGACTTTCTAATAGGAATAGTGTTTATATGTTGGGTATAGGGGAATTGATTATGAATCCACGGACTACTAGAAAGCTTGAATTGCAGACTTATTTTTTGTTGTTGTTGTGTTTCGAGGTAGGGTCTCATTCTAGCTCAGGCTGACCTGGAATTCAGTGTGTAGTCTCAGGGTGGTCTGGAACTCACGGCAATCCTCCTACTTCTGCCTCCCGAGTGCTGGGATTAAAGGTGTGCGCCACCACACCCGGCTAGCAGATTTTTAATGTATGTACATGCAAGAAGTGTTTTTTTTTTTTTTTTAATTTATATATATTTTTTGGTTTTGCGAGATAGGGTCCCACTCTGGTCCAGGCTGACCTGGAATTAACTATGTAGTCTCAGGGTGGCCTCGAACTCTCAGCGATCCTCCTACCTCTGCCTCCCAAGTGCTGGGATTAAAGGCGTGCACCACCACGCCTGGCTTAAAAAATATTTTGAGGCTTCCAAGACCTCATCACTGAAGTAGACCTAAAACAAACCCAGCAAGGCTCAGGGAAATTTGCAGAAAAGGGGATGGAAAGATTGTTAGAGCCACAAGTTGGGTCATTATGCACAGAGACATTGCCTCTTCCACATAACTGATGGCTAACCCCTACAATACACAACTCACATTCCCCAACAAGGAGGGTCCCTTTGGAGGGGAGAGGACAGGGAGGAGTCTATCGAGGCACCAACATGAATGTATTCACATTACGTGCATAACTAATAATAAATAAATTAATTTAAAAATTTATTTTTATTTTATTTATTTATTTGAGAGAGAGAGAAAGAGAGGCAGACAGAGAATGGGTATGCCAGGCCTCCAGCTGCTGCAAACGAACTCCAGACCCATGTGCCACCTTGTGCTTCTGGGTTATGTGGGTCCTGGGGAATTGAACCTAGGTCCTTTGGCTTTGCAGGCAAATGCCTTAACAGCTAAGACATCTCTCCAGCCCTAAAAATATTTTTAATTTAATTAATTTATTTATTTGCGAGAGAAAGAGACAGAGAATAGATGTGCCGGGGGGCTCTAGCCACTGCATAGGAACTCTAGACACGTGCACTGTGGGTACTGGGAAATCGAACCTGGGTCCTTAGGCTTTGCATGTAAGTACCTTAACCACTAAGCCATCTCCCTGGGCCCCCCTTTTTTTGTAAGACAGTCTCACTTTTGCTTAGGCTGATCTGACACTAACCCTGTAGCCTTTAACTCACAGAGCTCCTCCTATCTCAACCTCCCCAGTGTTAGAAGTATAGGCGTGAGCCACCATGCCCAACTCAAATTCTTTATCTTAAGTCACATATGTGTGTATAAATTTTGTCCAGGAATTTAAAAAAATACATTGTATTTATTTGAGAAAGAGAAAGAGAGGCACAGAAGGAGAGAGAGAGAGAATGGGTGCACCATGGCCTCCAGCCACTGTACATGAACTCCGGACACATGAGCTACCTTGTGCATTTGGCTTATGTGGGTCCTGGGGAATCAAACCAGGGTCCTTAAGGCTTTGCAGGCTGAGCCATCTCTCCAGCCTGAAAAATTTAAATATAAGATGCTTAGGCATTTTATGATTAGATAGTAATAACTTTTTGGTGGAAATTAAAATTTTTTCCTAAGTTTTTTTAGTAGTGTCCTTTGAGTATATATAGTCATTCTGTATCAAATGGGTAATTTTGCTTTTAGGTTACTCTCTAATGTATCTTGAAAAAAAGTCTATAGCCTGTATTACTAGGTTCTTTATATTATGTTGCTAAGTTACAATATGTCATAGAAGGGTCTCTAAGTTAGCTTTGTTTCTTTCTTTTTTTTTTTTGGTTTTGTGAGGTAGGGTCTCACTCTGGTCCAGGCTGACCTGGAATTAACTATGTAGTCTCAGGGTGGCCTCGAACTCTCAGCGATCCTCCTACCTCTGCCTCCCGAGTGCTGGGATTAAAGGTGTGCGCCACCACGCCCGGCTAGCTTTGTTTCTTTAGTGTCAAAATCTTGGTGAAGGTTGTGAAAATATATGGTTCTATAGTGAAATAAAACATGATAGAGCATAGTGAGAATTCTTTAAAGGTCAGATCATCAAAGGTTTGTCAGTCAGTAAATCATATCACCTGTAGAGTTTATGATGCATGACTTTCCATTTTATTCCCACTGGGTATGGTATGAATCAAGTTGAAGGTACTGAGAAGTTATAGAAGTTAAGAAGTAGATATAAAAAAAAAAAGTAACACAGTTCAGAGGGTTTGTTTTTGGGGGTGGGGGAGTTGAGGTAGAGTCTTGCTCTCATCCAGGCTGACATGGATTTCACTATGCAGTTTCAGATGGCCCTGAACTCATGGCGTTCCAGTTTTTTGGATTAAAGGTGTGTGCCATCACGCCTGGCTGATTGAGCTATTTCTGCACGCAGCTGGGGTTTGGACACAATGAATAAACAGCACTTAGGGTCTCACTCTAGTTCAGGCGACCTGAAATGCACTATGTAGTCTCAGGCTGGCCTCAAACTCCTACCTCTGCCTCCTGAGTGCTGGGATTAAAGACGAGCGCCACTATGCCCACCTTCTTTTTGTTGTTGTTGTTTGTTTTTGTTTTTCAAGGTAGGGTCTCACTGTAGCCCATGCTGACCTGGAAATCACTACATAGTCTTAAGTTGGCCTTGAACTCACAGAGATCCTCCTACCTCTGCCTCCTGAGTGCTGGGATTAAAGGCGTGCACTACCATGCTCGGCCTACCAGGTGTGTGTGTGTGTGAGTGTGAGTCCAAGTGCTCCCTTTCTTACCGGCATTGGGAAGCAGCTCTTCCTCCAGTTGGCTTTGCTGGGATTTAGAAATGTGTTCTCTTCACTTTGCATTTCTCTAATGGCTACAGTGCTAAGTAGCTTCATTTCTTTTTCTCTTTTTACCACCTACATACTTTTGGTTAAATATGTTGAATTTTACTTCTTAATATTAGAAGAATTTTTTGTATATAGTCTTGGAACAGGTCCTTTAAAATATTTTATTTTATTTTATTTTTGGTTTTTTGAGGATGGGTTTCACTGTAGCTCAGGCTGACCTGGAATTCACTATGTAATCTCAGGGTGGCCTTGAACTCACAGCTATCCTCCTACCTCTGCCTCCCAAGTGCTGGAATTAAAGGTGTGTGCCACCACGCCCAGCTTTTTAAAAAAATTTAATTAATTTATTTGAGAGAGCAACAGAGGGAAAGAGGCAGGCAGAGAAAGAGAGAGAGAGACTGGGTGCGCCAGGGCCTCCAGCCACTGCAAACGAACTCTAGATGCATGAACCACCTTCTGCAGCTGGCTTACGTGGGTCCTGGGTAATCGAACCAAGGTCATTTGGCTTTGCAGGCAAACGCATTAACTGCTAAGCCATATCCCCAGTCCCTAATTTAATTTTAATTTAAATTAATTTAAATTTAATTTAATTTATTTATTTGAGAGAGCAAGAGAGGGAAAAAGGAAGACACAAAGAAAGAGAGAGAGAGAGCGTGCAAACAGTGTTTTCTTAACAGTCCTTAATATTTTATAGTTAATGCTTTAAAAAATTTTATTTATTTATTTGAGAGAGAGAATATGGGCATGACAGGTCTTCCAGCCACTGCAAACAAACTCCAGATGCATTCACTGTGTGCATCTTGCTTATGCATTAAGCCATCTCTCCAGCTCAGTGAATACTTTTTGATATTTCTGTGTTTTGTTTAAGAATATTTATTTTTTTTTTTGAAACTTTTTTATTGACAGCTTCTGTCAATACAAACAATATACCGTGATCATAATCCCCTCCTACCACCTTCTCTTTCCTCCTGCCAAATACCCACCTCCACTGAAATTGAATCCTTTATTTCCAACTAGCTTCTCTCTCTCTCTCTCTCTTTTTTTTTTTTTTTAGGTAAGGGTCTCACTCTGGTCCAGGCTGACCTGGAATTAACTATGTAGTCTCAGGGTGGCCTCGAACTCTCGGCAGTCCTCCTACCTTTGCCTCCCAAGTGCTGGGATTAAAGGCGTGTGTTACCACGCCCAGCATGTCCTCATATTTTTTCTCCTAGTTTGCAGATCTGGTGTATGTAGTAGCATCAGCCACTGTGAGATCATGAATATCTAGTGTACTTTGTGTCTGGAAGACAGTATTGTAAGCACTGCTCCTTTTCCTTTGGCTCTTACATTCTTTCCACCACCTTTTCCACAATGATACCTGAGCCTTGGAGGGTGTGATAGAGATGTGTCACTTAGTGCTGAACACTCCAGCACTTTGATGAGTTTTGAGTCACTCCAGTGGTCACTGCCATCTGAATAGAGAAGCTTCTCTAACCAAAAGTAAGAGTAGCATTATTATATGGGCATAAATATAAGTATTTAGAGGGCAGTTTGGGCATAATGTATCCATTTAGCCAAATAACAGTAATACTTAGTCCCCTAGGGCTTATTACCTTCCCAGTCATAGGCTTTTCAGTACCAGTCAGGAATTGCCTCTCATGGAGCAGACCTCAAATCCAATCAGAGAGCAGTTGGTTTCCCCCATGACAGACATGCCACCATTGTAGCAGTTGGAACATTTGACCTGGCTGGCCAGCTATAAAGCTTTCAGGATCCACTGTTAACATCCTTAATGACTTCTTTCTCCGGACAGACTGCATTGGCCTTTATAGCATCCTGACAGCTAGTCAGCGGGGAGGAGGTAGATTCTACCTTCGCTTCAGTTTGATTTCTCAGTGACTGGCAGCCCAAGAATATGGAGTCTTCAGCAGTAGGGTCTTACTATTTAGTTCTGGTGGGCAACCAAGAGCCTTGACAATAGCCTGTAATATTTTGAGAGCATCAGGCCTCCTTGGCCAACAACTGGTAGGAAGGTATTCCCACCCTTGCCACTGAACCTTTCTAATAACATTCTATGGCTTCTGGGTACAACATTTTCTACCTCCACAAGTTAAATCAGCCCAAACTCAAGAATCTTTTTAAAAAAACTATTTATTGACAACTTCCATAAATACAGACATTATACCATGATCATAATCCCCTCTTACCACACTCCTTTTCACTTTCCAGCACCCCCTCCACTGAATCTCTTCTTTCCATCTAGTCTCTTATTTCAGTGCCATCATTTTTATCCCTCCTATTATGCCAGTCTTGTGTAGGAAGTGTCAGCCATTGTGAGGTCATGAATATCCGCCTGGATGACAGCTAAGAATTTTTCTTTTTCTTTCTTTATTATTATTATTTTTGTTTTTCAAGGTAGGGTCTACCTTTAGCCCAGGCTATTAGTTTCAGGCTGTCCTCAAACTTACAGCGATTCTCCTACCTCAGCCTCCTGAGTGCTAGGATTAAAAGCATCTGCCTCTGCATCTGGCCTAAGAATAATTTCGAGTTAATTTTTACTTGTGCTGTGAGGAAAGGATCAAGTTTCATTTCTTTGCCTATGAATGTAAAATTGATCCAGCACATTTTGTGAAAAGACTTTTTTTCCCTTGTTGGAAATCAATTAACCATATATGTGTAAATCATTTTCTCTACTATATTCATTGATCTGGGTTCTGACTTTGTGCCAGCACTTCAGATCTTTATAGTGAGTATAGTGTTGATTGGGGATACCTAGCAGGGAGAAGGGGAATGAAAAAACCATTTGGCAGCTGAGGTTTGTAACATTATAATTCTCTACAATTCTTTTTTTTTTTTTTTTTTTCCCCCTGAGGTAGGATCTCACTGTAGCTCAGGCTGACCTGTAATTCACTATGTAGTCTCAGGGTGGCCTCGAACTCAAAGCAATCCTCCTAGCTCTGCCTCCTGAGTGCTGGGATTAAAGGTGTGTGCCACCACACCTGGCTTTTTTTTTTTTTAACACAGGGTCTCACTTTAGCCCAGGCTGACTTGGACCTTACTCTGTAGCCTCAGACAGACCTTTAACGCAAAAGATTATCTACCTCAGCCTCCCGAGTGTTAGAACTAAAGGTATATGCCACCATGCCCAGCATAATTCTCTATAATTTTAGTTCTCTTCAGTTCTTTATATACTTGAGAAAGAGTATGGATGTACCATGACCTCTTGGCACTGCAGATGAAGTCCAGATACATGTGCCACTTTGTACATCTGGCTTTACATGGGTATTGGGGAATCAAACTCAGGTTGGCAGGCATTGCAACCAGGTGCCTTTAATTGCTGAGCCTTTTCCCCAGCCCTGATTCTCCATAGTTCTAATCAGTCAGTCAGCCCTGTAGAATCTTTAAGATAGGAGTGATTTTTTTTTTTTTTGAACTTTCATACATATGAATTGTTTAAAATTCTTTTTTAAATTAATTATTTATTTTTTAACATTTCACACATATGAATTGCTTAAACTTCTTTTTAAAATTAATTAATTATTATTTTTTTTTTGGTTTTTCGAGGTAGGGGCTCACTCCAGCCCAGGCTGGTCTGGAATTCACTATGTACTTTCAGGCTGGCCTCGAACTCACAGTGATCCTCTTACCTCTGCCTCCTGAGTGCTGGGGTTAAAGGCATGCACCACCACGCCAGCTCTTGCAGATTTTTTGGCATCTTATATAGATGCCTTTCATCACTGTATATTAAGAAATTTTATGTCCTCCTTTTCTGTCTATATTCGTTTGTTGTTGCTTAATTTCCCTAGGCAGAGCTTAGTAGAAGCTTGGAGGACATTCTTGCTTTGTTCCTGATTTAAGACAGAAGAGGTTGCCTTTCACTATAAAGTATGCTGGTGCTATATATTTTTGTAAATGTCCTTTATCAGATTGAAACAGTTTCACTTCTGTTGCTAGATACGTGAGGTTTATCATGACCACTTGTTGACTTTTTTGTTTCTTCTGCTTTTATTCTGCATCTATTAAAAAAATTATTTTTTACTTCTTTTGCTGATTCTGTTGCTATATATTAACATATTGATTGAGTTTTTTTAAGGGCATAAGAGATAGTTTATTTTGTAGCAAAATATGAGTAATCATGGCCCTGGAACATAGCTTTAGGTGACCCCAATATCATGTACTAACAATTATATGAAGGGTTTTAAAAAATATTTCATTGATTTTTATTTGCAAGCAGACCAGAGGTATAGATAGAAATAGAGACAGTGAGAATGGATGTGCCAGAGCCTCCAGCCAGTGCAAACAAATTCCAGACACATGTGCCACCTTGTCATCTAGCTTATGTGGGTACTGGGGAATCAAACCTGGGTCCTTAGGCTTCTCAGGCAAGTGCCTTAATCACTAAGCCATCTCTCCAGCCCTGAAGGGTTTTCTTTTAAACTTTTTATTGACAACTTCCTTAAGTATAGACAATACAACCATGATTCCCTCTGTGCACTCCCATTACCGCCCCTCTCAAATCCACCTTCTATTTTTTTTTTTTTTCAAGGTAGGATCTCACTCTAGCCCAGACTGACCTGGAACTCACTGTGTACTCAGGGTGGCCTTGAACTCATGGCGATCCTCCTTCCGCAGTCCTCCTACCTCCGATCCTCCTACCTCTGCCTCCCAAGTGCTGGGATTAAAGGCGTGCGCCACCACGCCCGGCTCCACCTTCTATTGAATCCCATCCTCCTTAAAATTGTTCTCTTATTTTCATGTCATCATCTTCTCCTCCTATTATAAAGGTCTATGTAGGTAGTGTTAGACACTGTGAAGTAATGAATATCAAGATTATTTTGTGTGTGGATGACTGAATTTTGAGTGTTGTTATGAACCTACATTTCAATTTCTGGCCAGTGAGCCCCAGGGATCCTCTTGTCTCCACCTTCCCAGCTTTGGGATTGCAGGCATATGTGCCACCATGCCTAGCAGTTTTGCTTGGGTATTGGGCCTCAAACTCAAGTCCTCATGCTTGCAAGGCAAGCACTTTATCAACTAAGCTGCCTTTTCAGCCCCTTCAATTACTTAAAAAAAAAATTAAAACTATATTATAAAAGTCCTTTCCCAAAAGAAAACTCCAAGCACAAACAGGGTTAATGATGTCACCTATGAGACATTTAAGGAACAAGTTTGTTCGTTCTTTCTTACTTTTTAAAGACACTCTATTGGCATGTCTCAAGGCTTAATTTATTTATTTATTTATTTATTTATTATAAAGATCGTATTTTTATTTATTTATTTGAGACAGAGAGAGGGAAAGAGAGACAGTGAGTGAGAATGGGCACACCAAGGCCTGTAGCCACTGCAAACGAACTCCAGACACATGCACCACCATGTGCATCTAGCTTATGTGGGACCTGGAGAATCAAACTGGGGTCCTTAGGCTTCGCAGGCATGCATCTTAACCACTAAGCCATCTCTCCAGCTCCCCCTTCTTTTTTTTTAAAGGAATAAGTACTTTCAATCCTGCATAAACTTTAGAAAAACAGAACACATGCCAACTTACTTTTTTTTCAATTGTCTCCTGTCTGATTTTTTTATTATTTCCTTCCACGTGTTTAAAATTTATTTATTTATTTGACACAGAGAGAGAGACACACACACACACAGAGAGGGAGAGAGAGGAAGAGAGAGAATGGGTGCGCCAGGACATCCAGCCACTGTAAACGAACTATAGACCCATGTGCTACCTTGTGCATTATGGCTTTATGTGGGTCCTGGGGAATTGAACCTGAGTCCTTTGCCTTTGCAGGCAAGTGCCTTAACTGCTAAGCCATCTCTCCAGCCCAACTCACTTTTTTTTTTTTTTTTTTTTTTCAAGGTAGGGTTTTGCTCTAGCCCAGGCTAACCTGGAATTCTCTATGTAGTCTCAGGGTAGCCTTGAACTCACAGCAGTCCTCCTACCTCTGCCTCCCAAGTGCTGGGATTAAAGGTGTGTGGCATCATGCCTGGCTCCAGCTCACTTTTCTCGGGGGATGGGGATTGAGGTAGGGTCTCACTCTAGCCCAGACTGACCTGGAATTTACTATGTACTCTCAGAGTGGTCCTGAAATCACAGCAATCCTTCTACCTCTGCCTCCCGAGTGCTGGGATTAAAGGTGTGCATCACCACACCTGGCATACTAACTCACTTTTTATTTTTATTTTTTTTATTTTTTTATTTTTTGGTTTTTCCAGGTAGGGTCTCACTCTGGCCCAGGCTGACCTGGAATTCACTCTGTATTCTCAGGGTGCCCTTGAACTCCTGGCGATCCTCCTACCTCTGCCTCCTGAGTGCTGGGATTAAAGGCATGTGCCAACACGCCCGGCCCAACTCACTTTTATAAAAAAATTATTTATTTTCAAGGAGATAGGGAGAGAGAGAGAGAGAGAGAGAGAGAGAGAGAGAGAAAAGGTAGACCAGGGCCTCTAGCTGCTCTAAATGAACTCAGACCCATGCACCACCTTGTGCATCTGGCTTTATGTGGGTACTAGGGTATTGGACTTGGGTCTTTTGCAGGCAAACACCTTAACTACTAAGCCATTTATCCAGTCCCATCTCACTCTATATTTTCATTTTATTTCAATTTGAAAGAGAGAGAAAGAAAGGAAGGAAGAGGCAGATAAAGAGAATGGGTGTGCCAGGGCCTTCCGCTGCTGCAAATGAACTAGATGTGCATGTGCTATCTTGTGTAGCTGGTTTACGTGGGTCCCAGAGAATAAAACCTGGGTCTTTTGGCTTCACAGACAAATGCCTTAACCACTAAGCCATCTCTCCAGCCCCAAAATATTTTTTTAATAAGTGTGAGCTGCGGGCTGGAGAGATGGCTTAGTGGTTAAGGTGCTTGCCTGAAAAACCTAAGGACCCATGTTCGATTCTCCAGGTCCTACATAAGCCAGATGCACAAGGTGATACAAGCGCACAAAGTGGCATCGGCATTTGCAGTTCAATTGCAGTGGCTAGAGGCCCTGGCATGCCCATTCTCTCTCTTTCTCTCTCTGTCAGAAATTTAAAAAAAAATGCTAGGTGTAATGGCACACACCTTTAATCCTGGCACTTGTGAGGCAGAGGTAAGAGGATTGTTGTGAGTTCAAGGCCACCCTGAGATTACCTAGTGAATTTCAGGTTAGTCTGGGCTAGAGCAAGACCCTACCTTGAAAAATTAAAAAAAACTTATATTTATTTATAAGCAGAGAAAGAGGGGGGAGAATGAAAATGAATATGAGTGCACCAGGGCTTCTGCAAATTGATTCCAGGTGCATGTGCCACTTTGTGCACCTGGCTCGATGTTGGCACTAGGGAACTGAACCTGGACTGGTAGGCTTTGCAAACAAGTACCTTCAACCACTGAACCATCTCCCCAGCCCTCAACTCACTCTTAGAGCCAACATTATCCTAATATTTAAAACTAGGTGCAATTATTATAAGAAAAGTATTAACTAACATCCTTCAGGAATGCCAGCCCCAAATTCTCACTGAAATTGAGTCAGCAACCTATAAAGGAAAATCTGTCATGATCAGCATAGCCTAAATGGTGAGCTCCAGCCAGTGAGAGTCTGCCTCAAAACAGGTGGATAGTGATCCCTGAGGTTGTCCTCTGGCCTCTGTATGCACATGCACAGATTCCTCAATACATAAAAGAGAGAACTGAAGATTCATGTAGTTGTAAGAATATAGTTGCATGCCATTTATCTTTCAGGCAGTACATTCTTTCACACTGTAATAACCAGGAAATTAACACAGATAGGATCCATGACCCTCGTCCAGATTTCATCATGTTATATGGATTCATTTATGTGAGTGTATATTTTGTTCATGCACATTACCATATTAATGTTAATTTTAATAAATCAGTGAGGTTAAGATAGAGAACAATTTTCACAAGGATGCTTTGTGCTGGTGATTTTTTTTGTTGTTGTTGTTGTTTTGGGTTTTCAAGGTAGGATCTTGCTCTAGCCCAAGCTGACCTGGAATTCACTATGTAGTCTCAGGATGGCCTTGAACTCATGGCAGTCCTCCTACCTCTGCCTTCCAAGTACTAGAATTAAAGGTGTGTGCCACCACACCTGACTTTGTGCTTTTTTTTTTTTTATATAGTCATAGCCTTATCCTTCCTTTACAACCATTAACCTCTGGCAACAGTTCTGTTCTGCATATGCATAGTTTTATTACTTCAAGGATGTTGTATAACATGGTCATTATGACACACGCCTGTATTCTTAGCTACTTGGGAGGCTGAGACAGCATAATCACTTGAGTCCTCAAATTTGAAACCAGCGTGGTCAACATAGTGAAAACCCATTGCAGAAGGAGGAGATGATTATGATAAGATACATATGTATAACCTTATAAATGAAGTATGTAACCTTTTAGATTTAATTTTTCACTTAGCATAATTATATTGAGATGTGTCCAAGTTATTGTGTGCACCATTGGTTTATTCCTTTTATTAAGTAGTGGTCCATAGTGTGGATGTGTAACTTGCTGTCTTCCAAAGGCCAACCAGATGAGCCTTGCTTTCTCCTGTAAAACAACAATAGCTGTACTTGCAAAGCACAGATCTGTTGTTTTGAAGGCCTACGCAGTTTTTTGCACAAGAGCTGGAAGTGCTGATAGCATCAATCTCTCAGAGTGCCACCATACCAGGCCTGAAATGGTGAGGTTTCATCACCTCTCCAGTAGAAGTTATATACTTACCAGCGGCTTTTGTGGCCAGTTGTTTTCTGGGTGCTTTGCCACTGGTGTATTTGTGGGCACATGCTTTTTACTAACCATGGTATAAAGATCTCCTTACTTACCCATCTTCTTTTGCTGGAGCCTGATGAGCTAGAGGTGTTTCTGGTGTTAGAGAATAGTAATGTTGACAGCAATGAACATCTTACCTGTTAAGTTTTATAATCCTCCAGCAACTGCACACATACTCCAGACACATGTACTACCTTGTGCATCTGGCTTACGTGGGTACTGGGGAATTGAACCTGGGTCCTTAGGCTTCACAGGCAAGTGCCTTCACCGCTAAGCCATCTCTCCAGCCCCCACAGTATGCTTTAGCATCAGGGTATAGTAATTTCTGCTCCGTAGTCAGATGCTTTATCGATTACACCATTGTCTCAGTGGTACCTGTTGAGTATTTTTTTTACTTGCTACTCAGATTACGTCTTTCCCTTGTAACTCACCCAAAGGGAGAGAAAGCTCATCAGTGGCAGTGGGTAGTTCTAATAAAACAACACCCAGGGCCAGCTTCACATTCAAGAGAGAACAATGTACTCTTCCTCCTGGTTTCGGGTACTCTTCAGTCAGAGAAACTTCTCTAGTAACAAGCTATAGAAATAATCCCTGAAGGTATAGTCTTGATACCTGTTGAGGTTTTCTTTTTTGTTTTGTTTTTTTTCAAGATAGGGTCTCCCTCTAGCCCAAACTGACCTGAATTTACTTTGTAGTCTCAGGCTGGCCACAAATTCATGGTGATCTTCTTCCTCTGCCTCCTGAATACTGGGATTAAAGGTGTGCACCAACATGCCGAGCTGAGTTTTTTTTTTTTTCCTTTTTTTTTTTTTTTTTGGTTTTTCGAGGTAGGGTCTCACTCTGGTCCAGGCTGACCTGGAATTAACTATGTAGTCTCAGGGTGGCCTTGAACTCTCAGTGATCCTCCTACCTCTGCCTCCCGAGTGCTGGGATTAAAGGCGTGCGCCACCAAAAGACGTGCGCCACCACGCCCGGCTCCCTTTTTTTTTTTTAATTGACAACTTCTTTAATTGTAGACAATATCCCATGGTACTTCCCTCCTTCCCCCCACATTCCCCTTTGAAATTTCACTCTCCATCATATCCCCTCCCCCTCTCAATCAGTCTCTTTTTCAGTTTGATGTCATGATCTTTTCCTCCTATTATGATGGTCTTATGTAGGTAGTGTCAGGCACTGTGGGGTCATGGATATCCAGGCCATTTTGTGTCTGGATGAGTACGTTGTAAGGAGTCCTACTCTTCCTTTGGCTCTTACATTCTTTCCGCCCCCTCTTCTGCAGTGGAGCCTTGGAAAGTAGGTTTGAGATGTTTCAGTGCTGAGCACTCCTCTGTCACTTCTTGTTAGCATCATGGTACCTTCTGAGTTATCCCAAGTTTGCCACCATCTGAAACGAGAAGCTTCTCTAACCAAAAGTGAGAATAGCATTAATATATGGGTGTGGACATTAAGAGAAGTGCTTACTGGGCAGTTTGGTGAACATAGTATATACATTTAGCGAGACACCAGCAGGCATTACACCTTTAGGACTCATGACTACCCGTGTCACAGGCTTTCAGTATCAGGGATGTATTCCCTCCCATGGAGCGGGCCTCCAGTCCAATTAGAGAGCAGTTGGTTTCCCCCCAAAACAGACATGCCACTATTGCACTATTGGCTCATTTGGCCTGGCAGGCCAAATTTAAAGCTTGCAGTGTTCACTGTTGAATACCTTCACTGGTGTTTTCTCTCTCCCATTGAACTGCATGTAGCGTAGCTTTTTCCAACTTTCTGTCAGCTGGTCCACATGGAGGAGGCTTTCAGCTCAGCTCCAGAGGTTTTCTCAGTGAACTTGCCACCCAAGTATGTGGAGTCTTCCAGCTGAGTTTTTTTCTTTTTTCTTTTTTTTTTTTTTTTTTGAGATAGATAGGGCCTCACTGTAGCCAGGCCTGGAATTCATTTTTGTCGTCTCAGGGTGGCCTAGAACCCACTGCGATCTACCTACCTCTGCCTCCCGAGTGCTGGGATTAAAGGCATGCACCACTATGCCTGGTGAGTTTTTTTAATTAACTATTTTTATGTATTTATTTGCCAGTAATTTGCGAGCAGAGAGAGAGAGAGAAGAGAGACAAGGCAGAGAATGGGTGTACCAGGGCCTCCAGCCACTGCAAATGGATTCCAGATATAAGTGATACTTTATGAATCTAGCTTTATGTGGGTTTTGGGAAATTGAACTCCAGTTATTAGGTTTTGCAAGAAGTGCCTTAACCACTGAACCATATCTCTAGCCCACCTGTTGATTTTAAAAGTTCTTTATGTATTTTGGATACTAGTCCTTCCCCCTGTAGCTTCTCTTTCATTCTCACCACAGTCTTTGTAGTACAAAGGTTTTTAATTTGAGTCCAATTATTTTCTTATATGAATTGTGCTTTTGTATTGCATCAAAGAACTCTTAACCTGTCAATAGATCCTGAAGATTGTGTCCTATGTGTTTTTCCTGAACTTTTATAGTTTCACATTAAGTCCAAATTCTGTTGTGAGTTAATTTTTTTTTTTTTTTTTTTTTGGTTTTTCAAGGTAGGGTCTCACTCTAGCTCAGGCTGACCTGGAATTCACTATGTAGTCTCAGGGTGGCCTCAAACTCATGGCGATCCTTCTACCTCTGCCTCTCAAGTGCTGGGATTAAGGCATGCGCCACCACACCTGGCAGTGAGTTAATTTTTGTATGACATATAAAGGCTAGCTTGAAGCTTATTTTTTGTGCTGTGGATATCCACTTAATCAAGCACAATATACTGAAAAGGCTGTATTTCCTTCATTAAATTGCTTTTGTACCTTTGTTAAAAATTACCTGGGTATGTTTATGATGTTTATGTGGGTCTAATTCTGGGGGGTCTTTTTCTTTCTTTTTTTATTATTTTTATTTTTATTAACAACTTCTTTAATTGTAGACAATATCCCATGTTACTTCCCTCCCTCTCCCTCTGAGGGTCTTTTTTCAATTAATCTATCCCTTTGTAAATATCATACTGTCCTGTCTCTTTCCTTTCATCCCTTTCCTCTTTCCTTTCTTCTTTCGTTTCCCCTTTCCTTTCCCCTTTTCCTTTTCTTTTTCCTTTTTCTTTTCTTTTCCTTTCCTTTCCCTTTCCCTTTCCCTTCCCCTTCCCCCTTTCGCTTTCCTTTCTTCTTGTTTATCTGACCTGGAACTCACAGCAGTCGTCTTATCTGCCTCCCTGAGTACTAGGATTAAAGGCATGCAGCACCACACCCTGTGGGGGGCGGTGGAGAAAATAAATAGGTATGCCAGGACCTTCAGGTAAGGCAGATGAGCCTTAGAGGCATGCACCACCCTGTTCATCTGGCTTTACATGGGTTTTGGGGAATTTGAACTTGGATCCTTAGGCTTTGCAGGCAAGTACTTTAACTTCTGAGCCATCTCTTCAATCCTTTTGTTTCTTTAGTTACACAGTATACTTTATTTAAACAAGTTAAAAATATTTATTTATTTATTTGAGAGAGGGGGCGGCCAGAAGGGGTGCTCCAGGGCCTCTCGCTTCTGCAAAGTCCAGATACATGTGCCACCTTGTGCATCTGCCTTACTTGGGTACTGGGTAATCAAACCTGGGTCCTTAGGCTTTGCAGACAAGCACCTTAACCACTAAGGAATCTTTCTAGCCCCCACAGTATGCTTTAACATCAGGGTATAGTAATTTCTCTCACTTTTATTTTCTTTTTGAAAAATGTTATAGCTATTCTAGGTTTTGTGCCATTCTATGGGAATTTTAGAGTAAGCTTCTACAATGTATACAAATGCATTGTTAGAATTTTTTCTTTTTAAAAAAAAATTTATTTATTTGCAAGCAGAGAGAGAGAGAGACAGACAGACTGACATAATTGGTGTATCAGGGCCTTTAGCCCCTGCAAATGAACTCCAGAAACATGTACCACTTGTGCATCCTGCTAACATAGGTATTAGGGAATCGACCCTGGCTCCTTAGGCCTTGCAGGAAAGCACTTTAACCACTAAGCCATCCCTCCAGCTCCCATTGTTGGAATTTTGATAGGTATCAATGAAGTTAAAGATGAATTTGGTATACCTTTACTATATTGAGTCATCTAATACATGAATATGATGTGTTGCTTCATTTATTTAGGTATTTGATTTCTTTCATTACCATTTTGTAATTTTTTTAATTTATATTATTCTGATTTTACATTCATAGTATTGGTTCCATTTTCCTCCTCCCTGTCCTCCCTCTTCCAAAGGGACCCACATCAGTGGGGAATGTGGATCATGCATTGTGGGGGCCGTCAAGAGTTCTGGGGGGTAGGCCCCACTCTCTGTGCTTAATGCCCCAACTTGTGACTCTAACAATCTTTCCGCCCCCTCTCCCGTGAGTTTCCCTGAGGGTTTTGTAATTATTAAAATATAAATCCTCAATATGTGCTTTTTAAAATTTTTGCCTACATATGTAATTTTCTTTGGTGGAGTCCTAAATGGCCTTCTGTTTTAAATTCAATTTTCACATATTTATTGTTACTAAATAAAAACGTGATTGCATAGCCAGGTATGGTGACTCTTATGTAAGCCAGCACTTTGGGTACCTAAGGTAGCAGAGTCATGGGTTCAAGGACAGGCTCAGCTACATGGTGAGATTGAGATCAGTCTGGACTACATAAGACCTTTCCTCAAGCAAAAAACCAATTAAACTACCAAACAAAAGTGATTGCTCTTTATGTACTTATCTTGTATCCTTTGACCTTGCTCAACTCACAGACTAGTTTGAGTACAGACTAGTTTGAGTTTTTTGGGTATATTCTTGAGCACTGTATGTATAAATAATGTCATCTTCCTATAGGAAGTTTTTTTTTCCTATTTAATCTTTGCCTTTAAAATATTTTCTTTTTTTGTTGTTGTTTATTTTTTACTTATTTATTTGAGAGTGACAGAGAGAAAGAGGCTGATAGATAGAGAATGGACGCACCAGGGCCTCCAGCCAATGCAAATGAACTACAAATGCATGCACCCCTTATGCATCTGGCTTATGTGAGTCCTGGGGAATTGAACCTGGGTCCTTTGGCTTTGCAGGCAAGCACATTCAGTGCTAATCCATCTCTCCAGCCCCCCAAATTTTTCTTTCATTATTGTATTGACTAGAACTTCTAGCACTGTGTTTAATAATAGTAGTGACAGTGGACATTCTTTCCTAATTTTGGTCTTTAGGTAGACAGCATTGTTTTACTGCTAAATATAGAGTATATTATAATTATAAAAATAGATGTCTTAAATTGAGAAAATTTCCTTCTATGCCAGGTTTGCTGAAAGTGTTTGCTATGATGAATGGGTTCAATCAGAGAAGCAGAACTATTGAGAAACCCATGTCATACCTAAAGATGATAAGGGGCTGGAGAGAAGGCTTAGCACTGAATGTGCTTGCATGCAAAGCCAAAGGACCCAGGTTCAATTCCCCAGGACCCACGTAAGCCAGGTGCACAAGGTAGCATCTACGTCTGGAGTTTTATTTGCAGTGGCTGGAGGCCCTGGCATGCCCATTCTCTCTCTCTGTGTGCCTCTCTCTCTCTCTATGCTTCTTTCTCTCCCTCTCAACACACACACACATACATACATACATACATACATACATACATACATACATACATACATAGTTTAGTGATTTGATCATATATAATTATGTGAACTTAGGAAACAGCCTTTGGGAGCTTGTGCTTGTGTGATAGTGGGGCTTGACATCCACAGGAAATGCAACTGGAAAGAAAATGTTTTATAACTAAACCTTGGCCAGAAGGAAGGAAAATATATTCTTTTTTTTTTTTTCCAGGTAGGGTCTCACTGTAGCTCAGGTGACCTAGAAACCACTATGTAGTTTCTGGTTGGCCTTGAACTCATGGTGATCCTTCTACCTCTGCCTCCCAAGTACTGGGATTAAAGGTGTGCACCAGCATACCTGGAAGAAATAATTTAATTTTTTTTTCCTGGGCTGGAGAGATGGCTTATTCGTTAAGGTGCTTGCCTGCAAAGTCAAAAGGCCCAGGTTCAATTCCGCCCTCCTCCCCCACCCTGGACCCAAGTAAGCCAGATGCACAGGTGGCACATACATCTGGAGTTCATTTGCACTGGAGGCCCTGGCATGCCCATTCTCAATCTCTTTCTCTACTAAATAAATAAAAGTTAAAAAAATTTTTTTTCTTTTCCTTACAGTGATCTCTTTCACAACTGAAAATCAGATTTGAAAAGCTAATTATATACTGGGGGTGAAGTTCAATGGTAGAGCTTTTGCCTAGCATGTGAGAAGCTCTAGATTCATTCCTTAGTACTGGAATAAATATGTATGATAATGCATAAAGATCAATGTAGTTCATACTAACACTTATTGAAAAAATTTTAAAATGCATTTTATTTATTTCTCTACTTGAGTGAGAAGCAGAGAGAGAGAGTGAATATAGGTGTATCAGGGCCTCTTGCTACTGAAAACAAACTCCAGACACATGCACCAACATGTGCATCTGGCTTTACATGGGTAATGGTAAAGGCTTTGCAAGCAAGTGCCTTTAACCACTGAGCCATCTCACCAGCTTCTTTTTTTTTGTTTGTTTGTTTGGTTTTGGTTTTTTGAGGTAGGGTCTCACTCTAGCCCAGGCTGACCTGGAATTCACTCTGTAGTCCCAGGTTGGCCTCAAACTCACAGCGATCTTCCTACCTCTGCCTCCTGAGTGCTGGGATTAAAGACGTGGGCCCCCACGCCTGGCACTCGCCAGCTTCTTATTGAAATTAAAAAAAAGTTTTTATTTATTTATTTATTTATTTATTTATTTGTTTGTTTGTTTATTTTCAGGGAAGGAGGGAGGAGAAGAGAAGGGTAGAGGGAGAGGGAGATCAAGATTGCCAGTGTGGGTGCACATGGGCCTCTTGTTGCTGCACATGAACTCCAGATACATCCACCACTTTGCACATCTGGCTTTACTTGGGTACTGGGCAATCAAACCTGGGCCAGAAGGTTTTGTAAGTAAGCTCTTTAACTGCAGAGCCATCTCCCCAGACCCTGAAGTTTTATAGATTGTTTTATTCCAATAAATTTTGGAATAATAGACTAACTCCCCCAAGCCCACATAATTTATTTTTTAATTTATATGTTTATCCTTTACCTAGCCATCAGAGCACTTACAAATTAGAAGGAAGTCAAACAAATTAACTTCAGAAGGACATGTATCTTCACTTGAGCAGAAAGAAAATGTAATAACCCCTACATAAGACCATCGTAATAGAAGGAAAAGATCATGACATCAGACTGATTGAGAGGGGGAGAGAATATGATGGAGAGTGAAGTTTTAAAGGGGAAAGTGGGGGGAGGGAGGGAAATAACATGGGATATTGTCTACAATTAAAGAAGTTGTCAGTAAAAAAAAAAAAGAAAGAAAAAAAAAGAAAATGTAACAACCTTGGCTTTAGTGACAGGGTGCAGAGGATAGTCTAATTTTGATAAAGAGCTCATCAGCCTGATTATTCAGTTAATTACAAGTCTTTGTCAGAAATACAGCCTCCTTTCATTACAGCTTCTGAATAAATATAATTTCTGGTCTGTCTTTGTTAAAGATGGTTAATTTCTTAGAGACATTTCTTTTTTTTTGTAAATTTTATTTATTTATTTATTTATTTATTTATTTATTTATTTATTTATTTATGAGAATGGATGCTTCAGGGCATCCAGCCACTGCAGTCAAATTCTAGACACATGCACCACCTTGTACATCTGGCTTATTTGGGTCCTGGAGAATTGAATCTGGGTCCGTCAGCTTTGCAGACAAGTGCCTTAAACTCGAAGCCATCTCTCTAGCCCCATTTCTCTTTTTTAAAGAAGGAACTTAATCTGTTTTTACAGTGTTTTAACTATTCTGCTCTTGATGGACATTTAGGCTTTTATTTCTGCTACATTTTTGTTTAAAAAATGATGAATCTTACTATTGCTATTTGTACCCTATTTGAAATTGGAAATCTTTTCCCCACCACCAGCCCTCTTTTATTCCATTCCCTGCTTCTTTTTCCTAGTAGTGTTTTCAGTAGTTGACATGCTGTTTATTGTCTTTACCACTGTGTACGGGAAGGAGATCTTCTGTTTTATTTCATCAGTGCATTCCTAACTTCTAGAACATTACCTGTAACAATGATTATTAAATATTTGTTGAATGTTTACTGTGGCTTAAACACTGTGTCCTTCCTATAGTTGCCAAGAGAGGTAGGTATGGTATTGATGAAACAGTTTTAGGAGGAGGTTAATTTGTTTTAATATCATTCAGCTTATAAATGGTGGAGCTGAAATTAGAGTTTGAATCTACTTTGTTATGCCAGATCCTAGGCTCTTAACTTCATTGTGATCCTTTTTTCAGCAGTAGATTGTATGATTTATCTAGTTCTTTGTTTTTAACAGGAAGAAGAGAATTTATCCAAAGATTAAAACTTGAAGCAACCTTAAATGTGCATGATGGCTGTGTAAGTAAAGGTTAATTCTCAACAATGAATGTCTTTACTAATGTATTTCAGTGTTTGGTGAAATGCCCCAGTCCTCCTAGAAAGATTGTGACTCCCATTTAAAATATGGGAGCTGGGCATGGTGGCACAGGCAGAGGTAGGAGGATCATTGTGAGTTTGAGGCCTACCTCCACCCCCAAAAAAAAGGGAAAATAGTTGTATTTTAAAACAGGAAAGTGAGCCAGCTTAGTGGTATACCCATGAAGCACTAGAGAAGTGGAGACAGAAGAATCAGGAGCTGAAGGTCATCCTTTGGTACATAATAAGATAAGCCAGCCTGAGTAAACATGACACCCTGTCTCAAAGCATAACAAAACAAGATAAAAAAGTGTGTGTGCCTGTGTGCTTGGTGTGTGTGTGTGTGTGTGTGTGTGTGTGTGTATTTTTTTTTTTTTTTTTTGGTTTTGCAAGGTAGGGGCTCACTCTGGTCTAGGCTGACCTGGAATTAACTATGTAGTCTCAGGGTGGCCTCGAACTCTCGGTGATTCTC
Source organism: Orientallactaga sibirica (assembly GCA_036365145.1). Lineage (NCBI taxonomy): Eukaryota > Metazoa > Chordata > Mammalia > Rodentia > Dipodidae > Orientallactaga > Orientallactaga sibirica. The sequence continues at coordinate 647,277 of JAEOAD010002855.1, read as the reverse complement.
CTACCTCTGCCTCCTGAGTGCTGGGATTAAAGGCATGACTTTTTGGAGGTAAGGTCTCATTCTGGCCTAGGCTGACCTGGAATTCACTATGTAGTCTCTCACGCTGGCCTTGAACTCATGGCGATCCTCCTACCTCTGGGTCTTGAGTGCTGGGATTAAAGACATGAACCACCATGCCCGGCTACGTGAAACTTTTGTAATAGAAACTGTAAAGGGCTCTGTTTTTGACCTGCTACATATGGGGTATCTATTAGATATGCAACTGGAAATTTGAAGATCAAGGAGTTAGACCAGTAAAAGACAGAAGATAGCCAGGCGTGGTGGCAAAATCCATCGTTTTGTACAATGACTATACACTAATAAAAAAAAACTTCTTTTCTTTTTTTTTTTTTTCTTTTTCATTTTTTGGCTTTTCAGGGTAGGGTCTCACTCTAGCCCAGGCTGACCTGGAATTCACTATGTAATCTTAGGGTGGCCTCGAACTCATGGCGATCCTCCTACCTTTGCCTCCTGACTGCTGGTATTAAAAAAACTTCTTTATCAAAGTAGAAAATCAATAGACAATGTCCAAAATTGGTAATTTAAGAAAGAGTAGTTAGTGAATTCATTTAAGAAGAATTTGTTTTGAAGTGATTTGAGTGGGTTTAGAGAGAATTTAATGGGTGTAGGCCCTGTTATAGCCCAAGATTAGTGGGAGCTTGACATTGGAAGGCAAAATAGTAATCTGGATATGATTCTGACTTGTCTCCCAGTTCCAGATATGGGTTCCTTTCCACTGAGTGGATCTGTTAGCCAATCCAAGAGCAGTTGGTTACCCACCATGGCTGTGTGCCACTATTGCACTTGGGTGAGCATCATGTCAGGTTGTTTGCTTCTGAGTACCTTAGACCTCGAGTTGCTTGGATAGATATCGGCTACTTTCCCCAGTAGCTCATGTAGCACCTTCTAGCACTAGACAAGCTGTCTGGGGACTGTCTCTTTTCCAGATTCCAACCAGGTCTCCATGTTCTGTACTAACAGCATATGGTGTCTTTTGGCAGTAGGATCTTACCATTAACCTCTGGTGGGTGATCAAGTATTCTGACAGAAATCTGTCTTCTTTTGGGAAATCTTGTAGGTCCCTCTGATCAACAGCTCATTGTGGGTGTTAGTTGCATCCTGGTACTGGGAGTTACAGGCCAGTGCCAAGTAAAAAGAAAAAGAAAGAAAATATAAAAAAGAAACAGGAGAAAATTAAGGTTAGGCTTCATCTCACCCTCTCCAGAGCCTTTTGATTCAGGTGTTCTCTCTAAGGTCCTGATGAGGGTTCAACCTTTTAGTCTTTTAGTATATAGAACCTGCTATCAGCACAAGGGTAAAGGAGATAGACACTGAGGACCCTCACCTCCTATCAAATCAGAGATACAGAGGCTCCTGAGAGCACATAACTGAAGTAGACCCAGAACCAACCCAACATGGCTCAGGGAATTTCGTGGAAGAGGGGGAAAGATTGTTAGAGCCACGAGTTGGGACATTATGCACATTGCCTCTTCCCCATAACTGATTGCTACCCCCACAAAGCATGACGCACAATCCCCATGGGGATAACCGGCATCCCCAGTGAGGAGGGTCCCTTTGGAGGGGGGGCAGGGATGAGGGTAAGGGTGCTACCAACATATGTTGTTTACATATTAAGTATGTCCATAACTAATAAGACAATAAAAGCAACTTATGAGGTAAAAAAGGTAATATATAACAAGGTATTAGAGATGGCAATTTAGCTGTTGTTGAGTTTGGCAAAGTTATATATCTCTCAGTCCTGCTTCCTGATCTATAAACTGGATACACCGGTAGCACCTACCTCATAGATTATTAAAAGAAATTTGTGTAAAACTTTCAAACTAAGGAAAATCAAAGATAAAGAAAAAAATCTCCAAAGAAACCAGCGGGCACAAGTAATATCTTATCAGAGAATAAAGCTAAAAATGCTGAAGAAATTACATAGCAAGAAGAATGGAATGAAATATTTGAAATAAAACACCAGTCAAAAACTCTGCAGCCTGTGAAACCATCCTTCAAAATTAATGGAGAGGGGCTGGGAAGATGGCTCAGCATTTAAAGGTGCTTTCTTGCAAAGCCTATTGGTCCAGGGTTGATTCCCTAGCATCCATGTAAAACTAGACGCAAAAGAAGAAATAAAGATGTTCTTAAAAATTGAGGAAATTTAGTTGGGTGTGGTGGCACATGCCTTTAATCCTATCACTTGGGAGGCAGAGGTAGGTGGATCACCATGAGTTTGAGGCCACCCTGAGACTACATAGTGAATTCCAGGTCAGCCTGGACTAGAGTGAGACCCTACTTCACGAAACCAGAAAAAAAAATTGAGGAAATTTGTCACTAGAGAAGTACTTGCCAGAAATACTAAGAAGTTCTTGGGCTGGGAAGATGGCTCAGTGGTTAAATGTGCTTGCTAGCAGGGTTTGCAGGCCTGGGTTCAGTTCCTAAGCTACCATATAGCCGGGCATGGTGGTGCACCCCTTTAGTCTCAGCACTTGGGAGCAGAGGCAAGAGAATCACCATAAGTTCGAGGCCACCCTGAGACTACATAGTGAATTCCAAGTCAACCTGGGCTAGAATGAGACCTTACCTTGTAAAACAAACAAACAAACAAAAGCATATGCCTAAGCCACCACATAAGCTAAATGCAGAAAGTGGTGCAAGCATCTAATGTTCATATGCAGCAGCAAGTGGCCCTTGAATGCGTGTGCACACACACACTTGAATTAAATTTTTTAAAGTTTTTGGAGAGATGGCTTAGCAGTTAAGGCACTTGCCTGCTAAACGTAAGAACCCAGGTTCAACTCCCCAGGCACCACATAAGCCAGCCCCAGAAGGTGACATAGGCACACAAGGTGGCACACAGTCTGGAGTTTGATTGCAGTGACTAGAGACCCTGGTGCGCAGATTCATTCTTGTGCGCACTTTCACTCTCTGCAGCCTGCAATTTTTTTTCTTAATGGTCTCTGTACTTGATATGCCAGGTAAAACTGTTACAATTAGATCTCAGATGATGTGGTGATAAGTGATGCAATTCTAGTTTTAGGTCTTTAAAAAAATTACTTATTGATCATCTCTATCAATCATCTATCTGTCAATCAATCTATATATCATATATTTAAGAGAGAGAGAACAGAGATTAGAGAATATGGGCATGCCAGGGACTTCCTGCTACTGCAGACACATGCACCACCTTGTGTGTCTGGCTTTATTTTCACTTGGACACTAGGGAATTGAACTGAGGCAGGCAGGCTTTGCATGCAAGTGCCTTTAACTTCTGAGTCATCTCCCCAGTCCTAGGTCAGTATCTTTTTTCCTGTGCCTGTGCTTCTGATCTGTGGATTGATTCTCAGTCCCTTTCCTCCTCCTTTGAGTGGGACAGGATAGAGCAGGCCGGAGATTTCCTTCTACCATGTGGAAGGCTTGAACTGGCTGGAGGTTGGTTACATTCTGATCTAAATCAGAAGTTGTTTAGACTGTGATAAATCTTCAGCAGGTTAAGGTATGGTCAAATAGCTTCTCTTAAGGATAGACCTTATTAAGTTTTGACTATTCTGGGCTGGAGGGATGGCTTAGTGGTTAAGTTGTTTGCCTGCAAAGCCAAAGGATCCAGGTTCAATTCCCAGGACCCACATCAGCTAGATGCACAAGGAGGTGCAAGCGTCTGGAGTTCGGTTGCAGTGGCTGGAGGGCCTGGTGCGCCCATTCTCTCTGTCTCTCCCTTTCTCTGTCAAATAATATAATATAATATAATATAATATAATATAATATAATATAATATAATATAATATAATATATATATAAAAAAATAAAGCTTAAATAAAAAAGAATTGACTATTCTAGTGTATTTCAGAATGGTTTCTTGCAGGAAGGACAAGGAGATTTTTCTCTGAAATCTGTAAGAGCCTGGTAAAGCCCTGGTTAAAACTTATGAAAATGTGTCTCCCATGATTGGGTCATACTTGTTCTCTCTGAACCTATAGTGGTTATGAATTGATTCAGGTTTTCCTATGCAGATAATATTTCTTGTAAAGGCTGGCACCCCTGTTCCCAAAGCCAGGACTGTCTGGTATTTACCTGTCCATGTCTTCAGTCACAGTGGCAGCATTCTGTCCTGTTTTGCTTTCCTGTAGATTCCAGGATCAGTTGTTCATTTTGCAGTCTCTTAAGCTTTTTATTTATTGTCAGGATGGAATAGTGATATTTGAGCTTCTTACTTATATGGAGAACTAAGAATTAAAATCCATTTTTTTAGTATGTAAATTCCTAAGTACTTTCTATTAGTTATATCAATTTTGTCCCACAGATAAGTAAAAGATGGCATGCTTCTTTTTATGTCCAGTTTGCTGATAATTCTGTTTTTGCTTTTTTTTAGGTGAATACAATCTGTTGGAATGACACTGGAGAATATATTTTGTCTGGCTCAGATGACACCAAGTTAGTAATTAGTAATCCTTACAGCAGAAAGGTAAAGTGGATCAAATATCTATAATTTAATGAGAAGAAATTCAAGAAGCTAGAAACAAGAAAATTATAACTAATCATGGGGTAGACATTTGTATTAGAATATGCTATGAGCAGGGCGTGGTGATGCACACCTTTAATCCCAGCACTGGGGAGGCAGAGGTAGGAGGATCGCCATGAGTTCGAGGCCACCCTGAGACTACATAGTGAATTCAAGGTCAGCCTGAGCTAGAGTGAGACCCTACCTTGAAAAACAAAGAAAACAAAAACAAATAAAAAACAAACAAACAAAAAGAATATGCTCTGATAAAGTTAATTGTATAATTTAGGAGTTCTTAGATATAGGTCCCTTAGCTTCCTCAGGGATATGTATTGTTTTAAAAAATATTTTTTTATTTATTTGTTTGTGTGTATGGGGAGAGAGAGAGAGAGAGAGAGAGAGAGAGAAAGAGAAGGGGGTGAGTCTGGGCCTCCAATCATCGCAAATGAACTCCAGGCACATGCGCCACTTTGTGCATTTGGCCTACGTAGGTACTGGGGAATGGAACCTGGGTTCTTAGGCTTTGCAGGCAAATACCTTAAACACTAAGCCATCTCTTTAGCCCTTTTAAAAAAATATTGTATTTTTTGCATTTTTTTGTATTTTAACTGCCGAGTCATTCCTGCAGCCCAATAGTATGTTTTTAGTCTGCTTTTAAACTCTAAAAAATTAAGCGCAAGCTGGGCATGGTGGCACACTGAGGTAGGAAGATCGGTGTGTGTTATAGGATAAGCCTGGGTTACAGAGTGAGTTCCAAATCAGCCTGGGCTAGAGTGAGATCCTGTTATAAAGAGACAAAAAGGGAAGTAACACTAAAAGGAAAACCATACTTTATTTGCATGTCTGTGTGAATGTGGGGCCATACCAGAACCTCTTTGCCACTGCAAATGGATACCATATGTTTGTACCATTTTTTGTGTCCAGCTTATGTGAGTAGTTTGTGAAATGAAACCAACATGACAAAGCATCTTTTACTGTTGAGCCGTCTTCCAAGCCCTAGAAATAACTTTTTAAGATATTTATTTAGGGAGAATATGAGCATGCCAGGGTCTCTAAGCTACAAAGGAGGTACAGATGCATGTGCCACTTTGTGCATCTGGCTTTACATGGGTAATGGAGAATCGAACCTGGGTCCTTTGCTGTGCAAGCAAGCACCTTAACTCGTAAGCCATCTCCCCAGTCCTAGAAATAACTTTTTGCTGGATGTGCTGACACAGACTTGTAATCCCATCACTGAGGAAGTAGAGGCAGAAAGATCACAAGTTCAGGGCCAGCCTGGGCTACAATATTGAGACCTTATCTCAAAAACAAACCTTTCTCACTTCTCTACAACAACCTTTAAAAAACATTTTATTATTTATATGCCAGGGCAGAGAGAGAGAGAGAGATATGAATGAATGAATATGGGCTTGCTAGGGCCTCTTATCACCTACTTTATGCATTTTGCTTTATTTGAATACTGGGAATTTGAACCTGGGCCATCAGATTTTGCAAGTAAGCTCCTTTAACTACTGAGCCATCTCTCCTTCAGCTCCATAACAGCCTTTTTAATTTTTGGTGACACATGTGTCTTGAGTTCATGGGCAGTAGCTAGAGGCCCTGGCATACCCATTCTCTCTCTCTCTTTCATTCATAAATAAATAAATAAAGTATACATTGTTTCAGTTTGATACCTAGTTTTCCAAAAAGTTGTAGTTTCTTAAAATTTATTTATATTTTTTATTTATTTATTACAGACAAAGAGAGGGAGAGAGAGAGAGAATGGGTGCGCCAGGGCCTCTAGCCACTGCAAACAAACTCCAGACACATGCATCATGTGCATCTGGCTTACGTGGGAACTGGAGAATCGAACCTGGGTCCTTAGGCTTTGCAGGCAAGTGCCTTTAACTGCTAAGCCATCTCTCCAACCCAAAAGTTGTAGTTTTAAATCTTGGTATACCTTGTTCAAACTTGAATATCATGACATTCCATATGTAACAACTTGTAAACCTTCAGGTATTTTCATTTTAAAATTTTAGAAGGAATATTAAGGGCTGGAGAGATTAGTGGTTAGGGTGTTTGCCTCCCACAGACTGAGCCAACAGATGTGTACCACTATGCTCAGCACTTTGTTGAGATGAAAACGTAGTGGGACTTTTTATTGGTTATAATTATATTAAGTATGAATGCTTTGTCCTAGGAAAAAATAAATGTCCATGAATTACTATTTCTTTTATGTTTTAGGTTTTGACAACAATTCGTTCAGGGCATCGTGCAAATATATTTAGTGCAAAGTTCTTACCTTGCACAAACGATAAGCAGATTGTATCCTGTTCTGGAGATGGAGTAATATTTTATACTAATGTTGATCAGGATGCAGAGACCAACAGACAATGCCAATTTACGTGCCATTATGGAACTACCTATGAGGTACAGTATTGTGATTTTATGTGTGTAAGTTTTTTTCTTTTCTTGTGGTAGGGTCTCTCTTAGCCCAGGCTGACCTGGAATTCATTAGGTAGTCCCAGACTGGCCTTGAATGCACAGCAATCCTCCTACATCAGTCTCCCTAGTGTTGGGATTAAAGGTATGTTCCACCACGCTCAGCAAAGTTTTTTTTTTTAAATATTTTATTTTTATTTGTTTATTTATTTGACAGAGAAAGAGGGAGAGAGAATGAGTTTGCCAGGGCCTACAGCCACTGCAAATAAACTCCAAATGTATGCGCCCCTTTGTGCATCTGGCTAATGTGGGTCCTGGGGAATTGAACCTGGGTCCCTTGGCTTTGCAGGCAAATGCCTTAACTGCTAAGCCATCCCTCCAGCCCTCAGAAAGTTTTTATATAAGTATGTGTATACATATTCATGCATGGAAATTATTTGCAGACTACTTGGATTTTAACAAAGCATTTAGTAAATTTATTAGAATAGACTTTGTGGGTAAAGGTAAAATTGAATGGAAGTATTAGTATTGTAAGATGGATTTGTAATTGCTTGAGCAACAGTGCGTTTAAGCAAATGGATATCAGCTCTTGTTTTCTTTGCCATTTATTTATTTATTTATTTGTTCATGTGCATACCACGGGCTCTTGCTGCTGCAAATGAACTCCAGATGCATGTGCCACTTTGCATCTGGCTTTACATGGGTGCTAGGGAATCGACTTGGGCCAGCAGGTTTTTTTTGGGGGGGGGGCAGCAGGTTTTGCAGGCAAGTACCTTTAGTTAACCACTGAGCAATCTCCCTAGCCTACCTTTATTTATTATTTAAATTGATTTTGAAATTAGCATACAAATTATGATGGGTTCTGTCATAGCAGACACCAACTCTTTATTTTTTTTTAATTAAAAAAAATTTATTTTTTCGAGGTAGGGTCTCACTCTGGCCCGGGCTGACCTGGAATTCACTATGTAGTCTCAGGGTGCCCTTGAACTCACGGCAGTCCTATCTCTGCCTCCCAAGTGCTGGTATTAAGAGCATGCGCCACCATGCCTGGCCTGGCTAAATATTTTTTTTAGAAAGTTGATTTTGACAATTTTTATAGTACTGTCCATGTTTTTATGGAAGTGGATATTTTTAGGGTCCTTTTTAAAAAAGATTTTATTTTTATTTACTTATTTATTAGACCTAGACATAGGGAGAGTGAGAATGGGCATGCCAGGGCTTCTAGCCACTGCAGACGAACTCCAGATGTTTGTGCCCCCTTGTGCATCTGGCTTACATGGGACCTGGAGAAATGAACCGGGGTCCTTAGGCTTTGCAGGCAAATGCCTTAACTGCTAAGCCATCTCTCCAGCCCAAATATTTTCTTTGTTTATTTTTTTTTTTTTGAGAGAGAGAGAGAGGCAGAGAATGTGCACACCAGGGCCTCTAGCCACTACAAACAGATGCATGTGTCACCTTGTACATCTGGCTTATGTGGGTACTGGGGAATTGAACCTGGGTCCTTAACCTTCACAGGCAAGTGCTTTAATGGCTAAGCCATCTCTCTAGCACCTAGGGACCTTTTTTTGGCTGTTCTAGCTAGAAGTTCTACTTTCTCCATCTTCTTCAAGATTTCTATAACATACCGTTTTAAAACTAATAGAATTATTTACAAATAAAATGTTTTAAACATTTGTAATAGTTTGATGAGGGCTGGAGGGATGACTTAACAGTTAAGGCGTTTGTCTGCAAAGTCAAAGGACCCTGGTTCCATTCCCCAGGACCCATGTAAGTCAGATGTACAAGGTGACACATCTTCTGGAGTTAGTTTGCAGTGCCTGGAGGCCCTGGTGTGCCCATTCTCTCTGTCTCTCTCTCTCTGACTCTCTCAAATAAATAAAAATAAAAAATAGTTTGATGAACACAAGTTTTAGCTTTATAAATTTAATGAACTCATTAGATGAAGGAATTAAATCATTTCAATTTATAAATGGGAAATATGTGCTTCTAAGAATCTGGTTTGTAGACAGTAGCATACAAGTGAAAATTAACCTTTTTAGTTAATAAAGTCAAGTAGCAATATGTTTCATAGTTTTAAAATTTAAAACTTTTTGAGTGTGCTTCCTGAGTGATAGGATTAAAGGTATGAGCCACCATGCCTAGTGGTTTGTTGCTTTTGTCTAATCATTTTATACAATACAATAGTAGCAATGTGCTTCAAAGCCTTCAGTGTAATTATTCAGTAAAATTACTTGTACTTTTGTTTCATCTTCAGATCATGACTGTACCAAATGACCCTTATACTTTTCTGTCCTGTGGTGAAGATGGAACTGTTAGGTGGTTTGACACACGCATCAAGACTAGTTGCACAAAAGAAGATTGCAAAGATGTAAGAATATAATTTATGTACAAACGATATAGAATATTTAGTTATATTTAAATCTAAGCAGTTATCTTTTGCTTGCTAAGATTTAAGGTGAACTTTAAAATAATTTTAATTTAAGTCTTCAATCACAAAAATTTTAAATTAAAACATTAATAAAGATGAGGGGGGCTGGAGAGTTGACTTAGTGGTTAAGGCATTTGCCTGAGAAACTTAAGGACCCAGGTTCAATTCTCCAGACCCCATAGAAGCCAGATGCAGTGGTTAGAGGCCCTGGTGCACCCATTCTCTATCTCTCTGTCTCTTAAAGAAAAAAAAAATGACAAGGAACTTATATTTCAATTGTACATTTAAATATGTTTGTATATTTATATAATTTGTATAATTGTCTAGTATATAGTCATAAAAATCTGTGGAGTTTATCAGTGTATCTTACTCATGGAGACAGTTTTTTTTTTTTTTTTCTTTTGAATCAGGGTCTCATTGTAGCCCAGGCTGATTTCGAACTCACTCTGTAACCCAAGCTGACCTTGACCCAGTGGTGATCCTCCTACCTCAGCTTCTCTAGTGTTAAAGACAAATTTGGCTTTCCAAAATATTAGTGATAAAAGCTTGTGCAAGTTAATAAGATCATTTGGTCAATATGTTGCCATTCAAATTTTAGCGTAGTTCTCTAATGACATATGTTTCCTATCAATATTTTACTCTTAATACCATTTTAGGCTTATAAAAGGATTGAAAAAAGATTCAATCTTTTTTTAATTTGGTGTATATATCTGTATATGGTATGCCTGCATATATGTATGCATATTTGCATGTCTGTGGCTCATGTGTGGGTGGGTTGAGGTGGAAGCCAGAGGATAGTATCAGGTATCTTCCTCGATTGCTTTTGGCTTTATTTATTCTTATTGGAACCCTGTCTCTCACTGGAGCCCAGAGCTCACAGGTTCAGCTAGTCTAGCTACCCAGCTTGTCCTGTGGATGCCCTGTATGCCTCTCTAACTCATGATGGACAGATGGATCCCCACACCCACTCGCATTTATATGAGTGCTAGGGATCTGAACTCTGCTCCTTAGGCTTTTGTGCTAAATGCTTTATTCATTGAGCCATTTCCTCAACCCCCGATTACAGTTTTTTTGGCCCCAGAAAAGTTAATGTCAAGTGCTTTTTATCTGAGATGTACTATTTACTTTACTGAATCAATTTGAAGTAGTCAATAAAAATATATATATACATAGCTTGGGCATGGTGGCACATGCCTTTAATCCCAGCACTTGGGAGGCAGAAGTAGGTGGATTGCCATGAGTTCAAGGCCAGCCTGAGACTACATATTGAATTCCAGGTCAGCCTGGGCTAGAGGAAGACCCTACCTTGAAAAACCAAAAATAAAAAATATTAATCAGGAGCCGGGCATGGTGGCGCACGCCTTTAATTCCAGCACTCGGGAGGCAGAGGTAGGAGGATCGCCGAGAATTCAAGGCCACCCTGAGAATACATAGTTAATTCCAGGTCAGCCTAGACCAGAGTGAGACCCTACCTCGCAAAAACCAAATATATATATTAATCAGGTTTTTTTTTCTGGAAAGCTAGCAAAAAGCCACAAATTACCACTTATCAGGTTAAATGCTTGCTACCTTAACCAGTTAACATACTTTAGGGACAAAACAATTGTTACATTTGAAATAAAAGAAAAAGGAAACAAAACTTAGAAGAGAGTTGACTTAGTGGTTAAGGCATTTGCCTGAGAAACTTAAGGACCCAGGTTCAATTCTCAGACCCCATAGAAGCCAGATGCAGTGGTTAGAGGCCCTGGTGCACCCATTCTCTATCTCTCTGTCTCTTAAAGAAAAAAAATGACAAGGAACTTATATTTCAATTGTACATTTAAATATGTTTGTATATTTATATAATTTGTATAATTGTCTAGTATATAGTCATAAAAATCTGTGGAGTTTATCAGTGTATCTTACTCATGGAGACAGTTTTTTTTTTTTTTTTTTTGAATCAGGGTCTCATTGTAGCCCAGGCTGATTTCGAACTCACTCTGTAACCCAAGCTGACCTTGACCCAGTGGTGATCCTCCTACCTCAGCTTCTCTAGTGTTAAAGACAAATTTGGCTTTCTAAAATATTAGTGATAAAAGCTTGTGCAAGTTAATAAGATCATTTGGTCAATATGTTGCCATTCAAATTTAGCGTAGTTCTCTAATGACATATGTTTCCTATCAATATTTTACTCTTAATACCATTTTAGGCTTATAAAAGGATTGAAAAAAGATTCAATCTTTTTTTAATTTGGTGTATATATCTGTATATGGTATGCCTGCATATATGTATGCATATTTGCATGTCTGTGGCTCATGTGTGGGTGGGTTGAGGTGGAAGCCAGAGGATAGTATCAGGTATCTTCCTCGATTGCTTTTGGCTTTATTTATTCTTATTGGAACCCTGTCTCTCACTGGAGCCCAGAGCTCACAGGTTCAGCTAGTCTAGCTACCCAGCTTGTCCTGTGGATGCCCTGTATGCCTCTCTAACTCATGATGGACAGATGGATCCCCACACCCACTCGCATTTATATGAGTGCTAGGGATCTGAACTCTGCTCCTTAGGCTTTTGTGCTAAATGCTTTATTCATTGAGCCATTTCCTCAACCCTGATTACAGTTTTTGGCCCCAGAAAAGTTAATGTCAAGTGCTTTTTATCTGAGATGTACTATTTACTTTACTGAATCAATTTGAAGTAGTCAATAAAAATATATATATACATAGTTGGGCATGGTGGCACATGCCTTTAATCCCAGCACTTGGGAGGCAGAAGTAGGTGGATTGCCATGAGTTCAAGGCCAGCCTGAGACTACATATTGAATTCCAGGTCAGCCTGGGCTAGAGGAAGACCCTACCTTGAAAAACCAAAAATAAAAAATATTAATCAGGAGCCGGGCATGGTGGCGCACGCCTTTAATCCCAGCACTCGGGAGGCAGAGGTAGGAGGATCGCCGAGAATTCAAGGCCACCCTGAGAATACATAGTTAATTCCAGGTCAGCCTAGACCAGAGTGAGACCCTACCTCGCAAAAACCAAATATATATATTAATCAGGTTTTTTTTCTGGAAAGCTAGCAAAAAGCCACAATTTCCCACTTATCAGGTTAAATGCTTGCTACCTTAACCAGTTAACATACTTTAGGGACAAAACAATTGTTACATTTGAAATAAAAGAAAAAGGAAACAAAACTTAGAAACTGAAAACGAATTAAATTTAATTAATTTATTTGAAGTAGACAGAGAGGGAGAGAAAGTGAATGGGCATGCCAGGGCCCCTTGCCACCGTGAACAAACTCCAGATATATGTGCTATCTTTGTGCATCTGGCTTTATTTGGTACTGGGGAATTGAACCTAGGCCATCTGGCTTTGCAGGCAAGTGCCTTTAATCACTGTTCCATATCTCCAGCCCCTGAACAAGAAATTTTAAATGCAAAAATTTTGATCATTTTTTATTTTATATGTACACATACACACATATACAATAGGAAAACATTGAACTACAGTTAGAAATAAACTTAAAATATCAAGCTGTTAGTGGCTGGGGATATAGTTCAGTCGTAGAGCATTTTACCTAGCATGTGTTGTCCTTGCACTTCAAAACAAAAATTAAACATATATACATAGATATAACAGGCTATTAGCATGTGCTATATCTGTTACATAGTAGATGGTACTAAAAATCATTAATCCAAATTATTTTATTCATTTAAAAATATTTTATTATTTATTTGCATGGAGAGAGAGTGTACCAGGGCCTTTTGCCACTTGCAGATGAAAGATGCATGCACCACTTTGTGCATGTGGCTTTACATGGGCACTAGGGAATCAAACCTGGGTGATCAGGCTTTGCACACAAGTGCCTTTAACTGCTGAGCTGTTTCTTTAGCTCTTCAAATTATTTTAAACTGCTGTTTAGTACACACTGTAGGAGTATTTAGTTGTGCTTTTCTAAACATAATTCTTATGAGACTGCAAGGCTAAGAAGTGGAACTATTCTTAATAAAACTTTTTTTTTTTTTTTTTTTTTTTTTTTTTTTCGAGGTAGGGTCTTGCTCTAGCCCTGGCTGACTGGAATTCACTTTGTCATCTCAGGGTGGCCTCGAACTCATGACAGTCCTCCTACCTCTGCCTCCCAAGTGCTGGGATTAAAAGTGTGTGCCACCATGCCTGGCAAAACTTCATTTTTATATATGAGTAGAGTCAGAGAATATGAAAAAATTCTGGTAACTATAGAGTAATTCTTAATTGCTAAAAAGTTCAAATTATGAGGCTGGGGAAATGGCTTAGTGGTTAAGGTGTTTGCCTGCGAAGCCTGAGGACCCCAGTTCGATTCCTCAGGACCCATGTAAGCCAGATGCACTAGGGGGCGCATGCATCTGGAGTTCGCTTGTAGTGGCTGGAGTACTTGGTATGCCCATTTTCTCTTTCTATCTGCCTATTTCTCTCTCACACAAATAAATAAATAAATAAATAAATAAATAAATAAATAAATAAATAAAGCCAGGCGTTGTGGCACATGCCTGTAATCCCAGCACTCGGGAGGCAGAAGCAGAGGTAGGAGGATTGCCGTAAGTTTGAGGCCACCCTGAGACTCCATAGAAAATTCCAGTCAGACTGGGCTAGAGTGAGACACTACCTTGAAAAAAACAAAACAAACAAAAAAAAAGATAAATAAATAAAATATTTTTCAAAAGTTCAAATTATGAAAGGCAATAAAATCTGTGTGATAGAAATACATTTCTGAAGCCAGGCGTGGTGGCGCACACCTTTAATCCCAGCACTCGGGAGGCAGAGGTAGGAGGATCGCCGAGAGGTCGAGGCCACCCTGAGAATACATAGTTAATTCCAGGTCAGCCTGGACCAGAGTGAGACCCTACCTTGCAAAACCAAAAAAAAAAAAAAAAAAAAAAAAAAAAAAAAAAAAAAAAAAGAAATACATTTCTGAGGGCTGGAGAGATGGCTTAGTGGTTAAAGCACTTGCCAGCGAAGCCCAAGATCTCATGTAATCCAGACATACAAGGTGACACACATGTCTGGAGTTTGATCACTGTGGCTGGAGGCCCTGGCACACCAATTCTCTCTCTCTCTCATTAAAAAAAAAAGGCCAGTCTGTTGGGCTTGCCTCAACAAATAAATAAATAAAAGAAATAGATTTTTGAGCTTCCATATATGTTAAATAGTTAGCAGTAATTTCTAATAAGATTTTTACAAGTAAATTGAAAAAGCCCATATTGTTTCAGCTTTTTTTATTTTGCTGTCTGAATTAGAATTTCTGAGAAATGTTATTGTCTTATAATTAAAGGGACAATATTTAAATAGAGCATCAGATATAACTGGGATTGTGTCTTTCTTTTGTAGGATATTTTAATTAACTGTCGGCGTGCTGCCACATCTGTAGCTATTTGTCCACCAGTACCATATTACCTTGCTGTTGGTTGTTCCGACAGCTCAGTACGAATATATGATCGACGAATGCTGGGTACAAGAGCTACAGGTAAGGAAATATTAGACAAAATATAGAACTATTCAACATTTTATATTTACATATTAAGTTATAAACTTTCCATAAATAGGGCTGGAGAGATTGCTTAGCAGTTAAGACATTTGCCTGTGAAGCCTAAGAACTCAGGTTCAATTCCCCAGTACTCATGTAAGTCTGATGCACAGGGTGGTGCATACATCTGGAGTTCTTTTGCAGTGGCTGGAGGCCCCAGCGCACCCATTCTCTCCTTCCTGTTTTCTCTCTGCCTGTCTCTGTATCTCTCGCAAATAAATGAATAAATAAAATATAAAAAAATTTCATAAATAGAATTTACTTCAATAATGTATATTATTATAAGAGAAAAAGCATCTTACTAAGTTTTTAAGACCCTATTTGAAACTGAACTTGGTGGCATAATCCCAGCACACAGGAGGTAAAGCTAAGAGGGTGGCATCCTTGGCTGCATAGCAAGTTTGAGGCCAGCCTGGGTTACGTGAAATTTTGCCTCAGAAACAATGGACCTGGGCTGACCAGGAAGATTGCTCAGTGGTTAAAGGCAGAGGCTGCTGGCACTGGTTCAGTATCTAAGCCAAAGCCAGATGTGAAAAGTGGTGTGAATGTCTGGCATTTGTTTTTATTGGTAAGAAGCCCTGGCATGCCCATTCATTATTCATTCTTTCTCTCTCATAAGTTCTATCCCCAGCACTGTGGTGGCCCAAGCCTGTAATTCTAGCACTAGGGAAATGGAAGCAAGGGGACCAACCAGGAGTTCAAAGTCACCTTTGACGACATAAATAGTTCAAGGCCAGCATGGGCTACATGCTACAGCATGGGATCCCTCAAAACAAACAAACAGGGCTGGAGAGATGCCTTAGCAGCTAAGGCTTTTGCCTGCAAAGCCAAAGGACCCAGGTTCAATTACCTAGGACCCATGTAAGCCAGATGCACGAGGTTGAGCATATGTGTGGAGGTAGTTTGCAGTGGCTGGAGGCCCTGGTGTGCCCATTCTCTCTCTCTCTCTGTCTCTCTCTCTCTCTGCCTCTCTCTTTCTTAAATAAATAAGTGAATAAATCAATAAAAATAGCAATAGAGAAAAAAATAGATAAAGGAAATTGGATTGATATACATAGCCATAAAGAGGGGCACAGTGTTTCTTTAAAATATCTTTTCCCTTGCCAGTGCAGTGAGACAACATTGCTTGTTTTGTTGGCTGTATCACTCCAGCCTCTGTTTCCATCTTTAGTCTCGTGTCTGTGTCTACATTTCCTTTTTTTAGGACACCAGCCATATTCTATTTAGGGCCTACCCTAAATTGAATACAACCTTATCTTAGCTAATTAAATCTGCAGAAACTGTTTCTAGATAAGGTACATTCTGAGTTTTCAAGTAGACATGAATTTTGATTTTTGAGGGACATAAATTTGGGGAGGACTCTCATTTTTAAAAAAAATATATTTTATTTGCCAGGCATGGTGGCCCATACCTTTAATCCCAGCACTTGGGAGGCAGAGGTAAGAGGATCGCCATGAGTTCAAGGCCACCCTGAGAATACAGAGTGAATTCCAGGTCAGCCTGGGCTAGAGTGAGACCCTACCTCAAAAAACAAAACAAACACAACAAATATATGCACACACATATATTTTATTTATTTATTTATTTAAGAGAGTGAAAGAGGCAGAGAGAGAGAGAAAGACTAGGTGCACTAGGGCCTCCAGCCACTGCAAATAAACTCCAGATGCATGTGTCCCCTTGTGCATCTGGTCGAACCAGGATCCTTTGGCTTTGCAGGTAAACACCTTAACCACTAAGCCATCTCTCCAGCCCAGGACTCTCATATTTTAATCAAGAGGATAATAATGGTAAAGTTTGTAGGGAGAAAAGTTAAAAAGGGCAGTGACTCGGACATTAACTAACATATAGTATATATGTATGTCCTCAATAAAAAAAAATTTAAAGAATGGGAAAAAAATCCCAAAAAAATGGCTATAGAGGTGGCTTAATGGTTAAGGCGCTTGCCTGCAAAGCCAAAGAACCCAGGTTCAATTCCCCAGTACCCACATAAAGCCAGATGCACGAGATTGTGCATGCATCTGTAGTTTGTTTGCTTTGGCTGGAGGCCCTGGCCTACCCGTTCCCATTCTCTTTCTCTTAATCTGCCTCTCTCCTTTCTCTCTCAAAAAATGAATAAATAAAATATTAAAAATACTTTTACTTATTTGCACATGTATGTGTGTTTGTGTGTGTATGTGTGTGTATGGGTGCACCAGGGTCTTTTCTCTCTGCAAATGAACACCATATGCTTAATGTCAATTTTTTGCTTTACATGGCTGGGGAATTGAACCCTGATTGGCAGACTTTGCAAGTAAATGTCCTGAACTGCCATCTCCTCAGCCCCTTTATTTGTTCTTACTCCCAGTGTGGCATATTGAACGCATCTCTTTTCTGTGCTTTTCAGTCTTACTTGTCTTTAAATGATGTTTTGGGGATGGGTACCCAGCCAAGCCTGTTGGAGTTGCTGAAACCCAGAATTTTCCTCTAAAATCTCCAGCAACAACTTAAGGCAGTTTTTCCATTATGGAATTGGGCAACTTTGGAAATAACTGATTGAAAGCCAACTTTCATTAACATTTTCTCATAAAAGAAGGGCTATGTGTAGACAAACATCAATGTCAAATATGCATGCATATAATCACATATTTGTGTTGTGAAAAGTAACAGTAGACTTGTATAGTAACCACCAATGTCAGTAATAACAGACCTAGATTATTTGAATAGGAGGCAATTCCAGATGAGAGGTTTTCTGTTTTGAACAGAGATAAGGAGTGTTCTTAATTTGGATAGGCAAATTTAGAGGAAACAGTAGTACTAGAATATGAAATTGCAGGCTTAATTACTGTTCTCAACAGAAGGTAGACAGTGGTCATTTTGAGTAGGACAAGGCTTTATAGTTGAGGATTCTACAGCTTTGTGGGATCTTAGAATTTAGTATTCTGGGCCAGTTTTACTCCCTATCATAGTGAACTACATTGAATACTACTAGCATTACTTAAAATTTTAAGCCAAACATGTGGTGGATACTTGTAATCCAGGCAGGAGAATCATGACTTCAAAGCCTGCCCAAAGTACACAGTGAGAACACAGAATTTCAAAATAACAAGGGATGTAGTTTTGTGGTAGAGTGTGCTTCCCTAGTGTGTACAAAGCCCTAGGTTTAATCTCTCTCACACAAATACACACACACCCCAAATAAATAAATAATGCAATTAAAAATTTTTTTAAAAAACTTTTTATTTATTTATTTGCAAGCAGAGAGAGAGATAGAAGAGAGGCAGACAGAGAGAGAATGGGCGCACCAGGGCCTTTAGCCACTGCAAATGAACTCCAGATGCATGTGCCTCTCATGTATCTGGCTTACGTGGGTCCTGGAGAATTGAACCGGGATCCTTTGGCTTCGCAGGCAAACGCCTTAACTGCTAAGCCATTTCTCCAGCCCAAATAATGCAGTTTTTAAAAAGGGAGACTTGGCTGGAGAGGTGGCTCAGTGGTTAGACACTTGCTTGCAAAGCCTGACCACCTGGGGTTCAATTGCCCAGTACCCTTGTAAAGCCAGATGCACAAAGTGGCACATGTGTCTGGAGTTCATTTGCAGTGACAAGAGGCCCTGATGCACCCATTATCTCTGTCTGCTTGAAATGAAATAAAAATATTAAAAAATAATAAACAAGGGAGACTTGTTGAAGCAATTTTTGTGAATTGTTACTTTTTGGTGATGTAGTTGTTTGTAATCAGTAAGATGTCTCTAGCTCTGTGTTCATATTCATAGTTCGATCATTCACGGTGACTTGGGTAGCATGGTTCTTTTTTTTATTTTTTATTTTTTTGAGGTAGGGTCTCACTCTAGCTCAGGCTGACCTGGAATTCACTATGTAGTCTCAGGGTGGCCTTGAACTCATGGCGATCCTCCTACCTCTGCCTCCCAAGTGCTGGGATTAAAGGCGTGTGCCACCACGCCCGGCTGCATGGTTCTTTTGGAAGAGATCCTAAAGGCTTCCTGGAGTTACAGGTCTTCTAGCTGATCCAGGCACTGCCAGCTATGGCAGAAATGGCCAGCAAGTCCCCTCCTCAGGAGTGGCATAAGTTCCTTGTGTGCTTGGATCCCCAGCACTTTCGAGTTCTCCTGGTTTCTAGGAGCCAGCCTCTTGTACCCTGCAGTGTTCTTGGAGCATTTAGCAAAAGGCATGGCCAGTGAAAGCTTTAGCACCGCATGACTACCTGTATAAACCATAACTGGCAAAGGAGCCTGTAGGAGAGAGACTCCTAAAGCTAGGGCAAAGATGATAGTGGATTGCCTTAATCGTGATCATAGAAGTTCTATTTGACAATTAGACTTACAGCTACAGGCTTACTCAAAAGTCCTTTTTACTTTCCCTTGACGTCAGGCAGGTAAGAATCATCAGAATCAAACAATTCTGTTTTTAATTCTCTTTAAATTTATAATCCTCTTCTCAGGATATTGAACTTTAGTGTGCTTTACATGGATATATCATGGGTCACTGTGCCAGTAAACAAAAACAACTGTGGTTTTTGGTTTTCCAATTTTAGTATATATATGCTGCCAAAGGAGCACTTGTTTTGGTTTTTCAAGGTACAGTCTCACTCTGGCCCAAGCTAACCTGGAATTCACTATGTAGTCTCAGGGTGGCCTTGAACTCACAGTGATTCTCCTACCTCTGCCTCCCAAGTGCTGGGATTAAAGGCATGCACCACCACACCCAGCTAAATATGTTATCTTTATAGTATTTCTGTTTGCTATAAACTTTGACTACTGGATTAAAAAAACAAACAACTTCTAGAAATAGAATGATAGGTTAGGATTATATTGCTTTGTCAGTTCACATATCTCATAATTCAGGTGATTTCTTTAAGATAACTAATTCTGAATAAATTCCTGTTATTTAGGGAATTATGCAGGCCGGGGGACTACTGGAATGGTTGCTCGCTTTATCCCTTCTCATCTTAATAACAAGTCCTGCAGAGTGACATCTCTATGTTACAGTGAAGATGGTCAAGAAATTCTTGTTAGTTACTCTTCCGATTATATATATCTTTTTGACCCAAAAGATGATACAGCTCGAGAACTTAAAACTCCTTCTGCAGAGGAAAGACGAGAAGAGGTAAGTTTATTCAAAACGATGTTCCTTATTCATAGCAGTGCACACCTATAATCACAGTTATTGGGAGGTGGAGACAGGAAGATCAGAGGTTGCTTGGCCCAGTAGGGAGTTTGAGGTTAGCCTTAGTTTATATGAGACCCTGTCATTAATAAACACACAAGTACCACAAAGATAATGGTTTTTCAAATAATTAAGTAAAATTATATTAATTTTTGAGGCATTAAAGCTTTGGGAACATACACAAAGGAAGAACTCTATAAAAGAAGTATTATGAGCTTATTTTATTTTATTTTATTTTATTATTTATTTTTTGTTTGTTTTTTGAGGTAGGGTCTCACTCTAGCTCAGGCTGACCTGGAATTCACTATGTATTCTCAGTGTGGCCTCGAACTCACAGTGATCCTCCTACCCCTGCCTCCCAAGTGCTGGGATTAAAGGCGTGTGCTACCACACCCGGCTTATGAGCTCATTTTAAAAATAAAATGTGCAATAGCAAAATGTTTCTCTAACAGCAGTAGCAAGAACAACAGCAAGAGGAAACTTACTATACCATAAGCTTGTCCACAATACACTGCCTCCAGGAGGCTTTAATTCCCAACACTCCCATCAGCTGGGAACCTAGCATTCAGAACACCTAAGTGATGGGGGACACCTGAATCAAACCACCACAGCTAGTCTTTTTTAATTTTTTCTTCAAAGTAGAGTCTCACTCTAGCCCAGGTTGACCTGGAATTCACTCTGTATTCTCAGGGTGGCCTTGAACTCATGGTGATCCTCCTATGTCTGCTTCCTGAGTGCTGGAATTAAAGGCATGCACCACCATGCTTGGCATACCTTATCTTTTTTTTTTTTTTTTTTTTTTTTTTTTGGTTTTGCGAGGTAGGGTCTCACTCTGGTCCAGGCTGACCTGGAATTAACTATGTACTCTCAGGGTGGCCTCGAACTCTCAGCGATCCTCCTACCTCTGCCTCCCGAGTGCTGGGATTAAAGGCATGCGCCACCACTCCCGGCTCACCTTATCTTTTTGAAAAAATATTTTATTTATTTATTGGAGAGTGTATGACAGACAAAGGAAGGGATAGAGGGAGGGAGAGGGGCAGATAGAGAGAATGGGTTGCCAGGGCCTCCAGCTGCTCACTGCAAATGAACTCCAGACGCATGCGCCACCTTGTGCATCTGGCTTACGTGGGTAACTGGGGAATTGAATCTGGGTTCTTAGGCTTCACAGGCAAATGCCTTAACTGCTAAGCCATCTCTCCAGCCCTCTAGTTTTCTTTAAAAAAATATTTCATTCATTTATTTATTTGAAAGAGACAGAAGAGCAAAGAGAGAGAATGAGAAAAACAGAGACAATGAGTATGAGTACACTAGGGCCTCTAGTATTGCAAATGAACTCCAGATGCATGTGCCACTTTGTGCATCTGGTTTTAAGTGGGTACTAGGGAATTGAACCTGAGTTGCCAGGCTTTGCAGCCAAGCACCTTTAACCACTGAGCCATCTCTCCAGCCCCCAGGCTAATCTTGAATTTACTGTGTAGTCCATACTGGCCTGAACTCAAAACAGTCCTTTCTCAGTCTTCTGAGTGCTGGCCACTTCACATCTGTATTGTCATATTGTTTTTCTTTTCCTTTTCCTCCAACTTTTTTGCACACTTTTTTATGTGACCTACTTCATTTTTGGACTTTTTGTTGAATTCATCCTCTCATTGTCTTCTGCTCTCTGTAACTTGTTGGTTTAAATTTATCCTCAGCCTTACTTACCATATAATTGCACAACTGTTTGGTGGAAAGCATTAGTCTCTTTCTCCTGAATATCCTAAATCAGTTCTAGCTTTCGAACCAGTCTTTCTGCCTTCACCTCTATAGTCCTATAGCTACACAGCAGCCCAAGTAATCCTTTGGAACATGGGTAAAATCAAGCCACTGCTTTTATCAGTACATCAAGTGCTTTTCTATTTCCTATCAAAATAAAACTGAGGTCTTTTATGGTAGCTTCAATCTTTTATGTTAAAGGTCCTCATTTTTACTTCCCTTACTCTGCCATATCTACTTTCTGATTCACACAAGTTGCGTATGCTTCCATCCAAGGGCTTTCATATTTGCTCTGCCTGAAATGATCCTCCTCTGATATCTAGATTTATTCCTCCCCATGTGTTTCATCTTTGCTTATATTCTTTGTGGAGGACCTATTTAAAATCATAACTCTTAAGTCTCTGGCACTGCCTGTCTTATACTTTATTATTAATTTTTCTATAATACATACCACTTTTTTTGTTGTTGTTCTGTTTTTTTCAAGGTAAGGTCTTGCTCTGATTAAGGCTGACCTGGATCTTACTCTGTAGTTCCACACTGGCCTCGAACTCAAAGTGATCCTCCTACCTCTGCCTACCAAGTGCTGGGATTAAAGGTATGTGCCACCATGCCTAGCCCTATAATACTTACCACTTTCTATGTAAATTTTACATTTTTATTTTATGTATTGTTTGTTTACTAGACTAAATTCTGTGACAGTAAAAATGTCTGTTCATTGTTCTTTTCCAATATCTATAGTAGTACATGCAACATGCTCAAAATTATTTGTTAGCCTACAGAATGAATGCTGTCATTTTTGTTTTCTTGATTAGATCATTTCACATGCTGAAAAAGTCAGGGGGATAGAACACTGGCCTAAAATACATTAGGCCCTGAGTTCAACTGCATCTCCTCTCACACCCACACACAGTAAAAAATGGTTTTCTTTCAATTAAAAGACTTTATTCCAAAAATAATTTCTTTGTTTACTCATTAATTTTTTATGTAGTTATTTTTCATATAGTTATTCCAGTCCTCTTTGAAAGCTGCTTGTTTCAGATTTTCAGCAGCCACCATCATAGTTGTGTTCTGGTCTTGTTATACGTTGCCCTCCTGTACAGATTTGCTTTTCTCTTTTGCTCTTTGCCATACTAAAATATGATGGGAAATTTTGTGGGGTTGTGTATTTTTTTTATCTCCTCTGTTGAAGATGGTGGCAATTTACCTTGCCTTTTTGGTTTGTAATGGATTCTGCGAGAAGTCAAAAAATTTACAACTAAGCTGTCACTGAGGCTTTAAAAAAAAAAACAAAACTTTATTTTCAAGGGAGAAAGAGGGAGAATATGGGTGTGCCAGGGCCTCTTGACATTGCAAACTAATTCCAGATGCTTGCACCACTTTGTGTATCTTGCCCTACATGGCTACTGGGTATTTGAATCCAGGCTAGTAAGCTTTGCAAGCAAGTACCTTTAATCACTAAACCATCTCCTTATCCCTGTCACTAAGTTTAAAATCAAAACCTACTTAATTTTGAGGGAGAAAAAAATATCAATAAATGTTATTTAAAAAATAAATATACCCAGGCATGGTAGTTCATGCTGATGATTCTAGTACTCAGAAGGTAGAAACAGGAATATTATTGTAACTTCAAGGACACCCTGAATTACTGTGAGAGATCCTATCTCCAAAAAAGAAGAAAGAGAGAGGGAAAAAAAAGAGAATCAGGGTAGTACAGACATCTAATCCAAGCCCCCAAGGAGGGCTGAGACAGGAGGATTGCTGTGAAATGAAGTCCTACCTTGAAAAACAAAAATAAGTAAATGAAGGAAGAAAAAGAAAGAAGAGAGAAAAACACAAGTGGAAGAGAACGTTTGTAAGCCACATGTCTGATTAATGTGTAGTATTCAGAGTATATAAATAACTTTACATTACAATTCAACATTAATTAAAAAGTTCGCTGGGCATGGTGGCACACACCTTTAATCCCAGCACTCAGGAAGCAGAGGTAGGAGGATCACCATGAGTTCGAGGCCACCCTGAGAAATACAGAGTGAATTCCAGGTCAGCCTGGGCTAGAGTGAGACTCTACTTTGAAAAACAAACAAAAAAAAGTTCCAAGGGCTGGAGAGATGGTTTGGTGGTTAAGGTACTTGCCTACAAAGCCTAAGGACCCAGGTTTGATTCCCCAGTACCTACACGTAAAGCCATGTGCACAGAGTGGCACATGCATCTGGAGTTTCTTTGCAGCAGCTTGAGGCCCTAGTGCACCTATTCTTTCTCTCCCTCCCCTCTCTCTCAAATAAATAAATTTTAAAAAGTTTGGGGCTGGAGAGGCTCAGTGGTTAAGGTGCTTGCTGCTTAATGACCGGGTTCGATTCCCCAATTCTCATGTAAAGCCAGATGCACATCTGGAGGGTTTTTTTTTCGTTCTTTTTGCAGTTGTTAGAGGTCCTGGCATGCTCATTCTCTCTTTCCCTTTCTTTTTTCCCTCTTTTTCGTTCTCTCTCTCTCATTGAAAATAAACAAAAGTTTTCAAAAAATTTAAAAATATTCCAATGAAGAAGTCTCCTGAGCTGGGGAGATGACTTAGTGGTTAAAAGCACTTGCTCTATAAGCCTGACAGCTGGAGTTCAGATTCCTAGCACCCATGTAAAGCCAGGTGCTAGTGATCCTAATGTGCCTATGGCCCTAGGAGGCAGAGTCAGAAGCATCCAGTAGCTCATGGGCTAGAGTCTGGCATTCACAGTGGTAAAAACAAAAAAAGACAAAACAAAACAAAATAAAAAGAAGAAAAAAAAAGAGACCCTGTCTTAAACAAGGTAGAAGGTCATCTGACCTCTATGTGACTGCTGTGGTACATGCATGCCTATACATACACACATAAAAGAAACTGTACCTCTCTTCCCTCTCATCCCGTCCCCACCCATGTCCAGTTCTAAGGGTTGAGCCCAGACAAGTGTTCTGCCATAGAAATATAACCCCCTACCATTTTCTTTTTTTTTCTTTCTTTCTCTCTCTCTCCCCCTCTCTCTTCTCTCCTCTCTTTCTTTTTTCTTTTTTTTTTTTTTCTTTCTTAATTTTGAGATAGGATCTCACTAAGTTACCTGGCTGTCCTGGGACTTTCTCTATAGTCCAGGCAGTTCTTAAACTTGTGATCCTCCTGGAATTACAGGCCTGTGCTACTAGGTCCAGTTTACATGTACATGATTTTAAAGTTATATTTGTACTTTTTAGGCTGAGGATATTAAGTGTAGTCTAGGGCATGAGTGGAGATTTGTCATCATGAGTGCTGTAACAGACAGTATTTCATATATTGATCTATATCTCATTCACATACTTCATATTACAGACAGAGGGAGATAGAAATAGTCTGCATATGCTCTGAGAATTGAGGATGAGGACTAGGGACATAACATTCAGTGATACTTGAACTTGTTATAAGGACTTGCCTGGCACACATAAAGTCCTGGATTTAGTCATTATTCGAAAAACACAAACAACTTGATAGCCAGTCTGTTTTTGTTTGATGCACATAGAGTTTACTTATGCTTGCTTTTTAGTTACGACAGCCTCCAGTTAAGCGCTTGCGACTTCGTGGTGATTGGTCAGATACTGGACCCCGAGCAAGGCCTGAGAGTGAAAGAGAACGAGATGGTAACTATACATGTTTTTGTGGGATATGGATTTAAAAGTATTATTTTAGGGGCTGGAGAGATGGCTTAGCGGTTAAACGCTTGCCTGTGAAGCCTAAGGATCCCAGTTCGAGGCTCCATTCCCCAGTACCCATGTAAGCCAGATGCACAAGGTGGTGCATGCATCTTGAGTTCATTTGCAGTGGCTGAAGGCCCTGGTGTACCCATTCTCTCTCTCTCTCTGCCTCTTTCTCTGTTGCTCTCAAATAAATAAATAAATAAAAATAAAGTATTATTTTAGCTCATTTCACCTTTTTACTATTATAAATGATGTTGTACTAAACATTTTTGTACATATCTTAGTATATTTGTATAATTAGTGTTGGAATGGCTGAATCACCAGATCGGTAAATATTCCTTTTTTTTTTTTCTTAGGTAGGATTTCACTAGCCCAGGCTGACCTGGAATTCACTATGTAGTTTCAGGGTGGCCTCGAACTCATTGGCAATCCTCCTACCTCAGCCTCCCAAGTGCTGGGATTAAAGGCATGTGCCACTATGCCCAGCTAAATTTTACTTTTGATTGTTAACAGATTACTCTTCCAAAAAAATTCATACTAGTTTATTTGCACTGGAAGTATAAGATTGTATACTTTTCCATAGAACATTGGGTATTATCACACTTCTTTTCACCTTCTATTGCATATAAGGAGAAATAGAAACTTTAAATTTCCAACCTGATAATTAAAAAAATATATATTTTATTTACTTATTTGCAAAGAGAGAGAGAACACAAGTGTGCTGGGGCCTCTAGCCACTTCAAGTGAATTCCAGATGCATGTACCACTTTGTGCATCTGGCTTTATGTGGGCACTGGGGAATTGAGACTTGCATTTTTAGGCTTTGCAGGCAAGTTTTTTAACCACTGAGTCATCTTTCTAGTCCTAACCTGAGAATTTTTTATGTGGTGTGTGTGTCAGAGTTTGATGTCAGGTGTCTTCTTTAGTTACTCTCCATTTTATTTTATTGAGTCAGGGATTTTTACTTGAATCCAGAGGTGGCTGATTCACATATTCTAGGTAGGGCTAGAATGATGACTTAGCAGTTAAGGTGCTTGCCTGTGAAGCCTAAGGACCCATCTTTGACTCTCTAGATCCCACATTAGCCAGATGCACAAAGGTGAGACAAGTGCAAGGTCGCAGTCGCACATGCCCAGTATGTGGTACAAGAGTCTGTAGTTCGATTTCAGTGGCTGAAGTCCTGGGGCACCAATTCTTTCTATGTGTCTCTGCCTCTCTTTCTCTCTCTAAAAATAAATAAATAAAAACTTTAAAAAATTAAAAAAAAAAAAACCCAGATATTCTAGCTACTCAACTTGCTCTAGAGATCTCTGTCTCTGATTTCTGAGTGTTGTGTTTACCACACCTACCTACCATTTATGTGGATGCTGGGGATCTGAATTCTGGTCTTTATACTTACGCAGTCCCCATCCTAAGAATTTGACACATGCTTTAAATTTTCTTTTTCTATACTCCTGTAATCCCATCCCAAAGGAGGCAGAGATAGGATCAGGAATTCAATGACCGCCTGGGCTGTGTAGTGATTTGTATATGTCCTGGAAACTTTAAGATAGCACATGTTAGGGGGTTTGGGAAATGGCTGAGTGGGTAAAATAATTGCCATGCCTCATGGTATGGGTTTAGATCCCTAGCATCCACATACAAGTTGGGAGTGATGGTATGGCCTATAATCCCAACTGGGGAGCTGTAGACAGTGGGATTGCTAGGGCTTTCTGGCCAGCTAGTTTATTCAAATTGGTGAGCACTAGATTGAACATGAATCCCTGTATCAAAAAATAGGGAGCAGCCTGGGCGTGGTGGTGCACACCTTTAATCCCAGTACTTGGGAGGCAGAGGTAGGATGATCGCCATGAGTTTGAGGCCACTCTGAGATTACGTAGGGATTTCTAGGTCAGCCTGAGCCAGAGTGAGACCCTACCTTGAACAACCCCCCATAAAAAAAAAAAAAAAAAAGGGTGCAGAAGGTAGATGTGGTGGCACACACCTTTAATCCCACACTTGTAAGGCAGAAGTAGGGGGAGTGCTGTGTGTTTAAGACTAGCCTGAGACTATATAATGAATTCCAGGTCAGCCTGGGCTAGACTGAGACCCTACCCCCCCAAAAAAAAAGACTTCAGAGTAACTTAAGAAAATAATAATTGTCAATTTCTGGTAGCCTCATGCATGCTCACACATGTGCACAAACACAGGCACACAAACATGTATACACACATAGGCTGGAGTTATAGCTCAGTTGGTAACGTACTTGTCTAGCATCCAAGAAGCCTTGGGCTCAATCTCCAGCACTGTATAAGACCATGTTTGGTGGTGCTTGCCTCTAATTCCAGCATTCAGGAGGTGGAGGCAGAAGAATCAAGTTCAAGGTCACCCTCAGCTACATAGGGAGTTTGAGGCCAGCCTGGGTGAGCTACATGAAATTGTCTTTTTTTTTTTTTTTAATAATTTCTTTTCAAGCAGAGAAAGAGAGAAAAGAGACAGATAAAATGGTTGTACCAGGGCCTGTAGCCACTGTAAACGAACTCCAGATGCATGTGCCACCTTGTGCATCTGACTTCTGTGGGTTCTGGGGAGTAGAACCTGGGTCTTTAGGCTTCATAGACAAGTGCCTTAACCACTGAGCCATCTCTCCAGCCTGAGATTCTATCTTATTAAGAAAAATAGCATTCTTTTTAAAGTTTTACAAACTTAGTTTTAAACAGAATTAATCTCAGTATGTTTTATTAAATGGGTTGGTAGCTGAAATGTGAATAACTTTATGTTTAAACCTTTATTATGTTATGACTACACTTACTGTGTGGCTTATATTGTAATAGGAGAGCAAAGTCCCAATGTGTCATTGATGCAGAGGATGTCGGATATGTTATCAAGATGGTTTGAAGAGGCAAGTGAAGTAGCACAAAGCAATAGAGGCCGTGGAAGATCTCGACCCAGAGGTAATTTTCTTTTAACAGAAGCCAGTTTATGGCATCTAAATTACATATCTGTGTTTTACATCTGTAGTTAGTTTTAATCCCTTCTGTTTCCACTAGATCTAGTTCTTGCTGTTTACATATAAAACACAAACACACACACACACACACACACACAGTAAGGAAGGAAATAATCTGTTTTAAGGTGCTTTTTTTTTTTTTTTTTTTTTTTTTTTTTTGAGCAGCATCTAACTCTTGCCCAGGATGGGGCTCACCTAGAACTAACTGTAACCCACACTGGCCTTAAATGCTTGGTAATCCTTCTACCTCAGCCTGGGTGATGGGATTAAAGGTGTGCTTACTACCATTTCTGGCTTTTAAGTTCTTTTTAAAAAATATTTTATTTTTATTTATTTATTTGAGAAAGAGAAGGGAGGAGAGAGAAAGAGGCAAGGAGAAAGAATGGGCACATTAAGGCCTCCAGCTGCTGCAAGCAAACTCCAGACTCATGTGCCATTTTGTGCATCTGGCTTACATGGATCCTGGGGAGTTGAACCTGTGTCCTTTGGCTTTGCATGCAAGCGCCTTAACCGCTAAGCCATCTCTCCAGCCCCCCCTTTTTTAAATAACTCACTTTAATAAAATATTTATTTATTTGAGAGAGAGAGAGAGTGAGGGAGGGAGAGAATGGGTATGCCAGGGCCTGTAGCCACTGCAAACAAACTTCAGGTGCATGCACCACCTTGTGCATTTGGCTTATTGTGGGTACTGGGGAATTGAACTAGGGTCCTTAGGCTTTGCAGGCAAGTGCCTTACCCACTGAGCCATCTCTCTGGCCCCCTTAAGTTTTTTTTTTTTTTTTTAATTAGTTTTTCATGGTAGTTTCACTCTAGTCCAGGTTGACCTAGAATTCACTATGTAGTTTTAGGGTGGCCTTGAATTCATGGTGATCCTCCTTCCTCTGCCTCCCAAGAGCTGGGATTAAAGGCATATGCCACCATGCCTGGCTTTTTTTTTTTTTTTTTTCTTTTCTTTTCTTTTCTTTTCTTTTCTTTTCTTTTCTTTTCTTTTCTTTTCTTTCCTTTCCTTTCCTTTCCTTTCCTTTCCTTTCCTTTCCTTTCCTTTCTTTCCTTTCCTTTTCTTTTTTTTTCTTTTTATCTTTTCTTTCTTTTTTTTTTAGCTAGGGCTTGCTCTACCCTAGGCTGACCTGACCTGGAATTCACTGTGTAGTCTGAAGGTGGCCTTGAACTCACCATGATTCTCCTGTCTCTGCCTCCCAAGTGCTAGGATTAAAGGTGTGTGCCACCACACCTGGTAAGTTCTTTTTTAATGTACTTTGAGAATGGCAACATACAAAATTTTAAACACATTTATATAATTGGAAAGATTGAGTATTTTAACAAGACTATGTTAGAGATTTTACTCCTCTTGATTAGGCTATTTGGTCAAGTAGCTCTCATTGAAAATTGAAATTATACATTTGTTTGTGTGTGTGTATGCAAATATGTGTTTTCAGAATGTATCTCCATAGTTACCAAGTTTTTAAAGCACTTGGAATTTGAATTTGCATTGTGCTTTTTGAAGGTGGACCAAGTCAAGCAGATGTTTCAACTCTTCGTATGGTGCCTTCAAGCCCGGATTTGGAAGTGGGTGAAACGGCAATGGATGTAGATGGTCCCAGTGAACAACTTCTTCAGCCTTCCACATCCTCCACAGTGTCAACTCAGGCTCATTCAGTATCACCTTCCATCGGAAGCCCTCATTCTACTTCTTTGTTATCTTCTCCAGACAGTGAACAGAGGCAGTCTGCGGAGGCATCAGGATACCACACACATCATCAGTCTGGTGAGGATGTTACACTTCAAGTAGGCTGTCCATCTGATGAATTCTCATAGTGAACACCTTAGAGGCGGTTTTGAAAGATACTAAATCACATCAACTTCTTACTGGAATAAATGACCAAAATTATTTGTAACATATGAACATGTAACTTAAAATTCAAGTGTGCCTAATATGCATGAATTTTAACAAATAATGAAAAAAAGTTTTTTGGGGGGTGCGTTTTTTTCAAGGTAGGGTTTCGCTTTTGCCCAGGCTGACCTGGAATTCACTATGTAGTCTCAGGGTGGCCTTGAACTCATGGTGATCCTCCTACCTCAGCTTCCTGAGTGCTGGGATTAAAGGTGTGTGCCACTCTGCCAGGCCTCTGTATCCCATTTTTGATATTTAATTATTAGTTTCTATAGGAATAGAAACACATACCTCAATTGCATAACTATTAACACTATGCCCATTTTATCTGAATGATAGCTAAAGCTGAGCTACAAAACCAGCATTTCCACATTCTTAATTATCATAGCAATTCAGCATAAGAGAAAATAAAGTTTTTTTTCTTTTGGTTTTTTTGAGGTAGGGTCTCACTCAATCCCAGGCTGACCTGGAATTCACTATGTAGTCTCAGGGTGGCCTTGAACTCATGGTGACCCTCCTACCTCTGCCTCCTGAGTGCTGGGATTAAAGGTGTGCACCACTACACCCAGCAAAAATAAAGTATTTTGAAAAAAAAAGTATTTTGAAGAGCTTGTGAGGTAGAGGCAAAGAAGTTAGAAGTTTTTTATCAAAGCAAGAATTTTTAATGTTGGCATTCTTATTAATATATTGAAAATTTTTAGAGTAATGATAAGTTATCAGGAAAACTTACCAAGAATACTCTTGCCCACATTTAAGTTCCATTGAATCTTAAACATGTTAGTGAGTTAAATATTTTGGAGATTCTTTGATTTTTTTAAATAGATATTTAATGCATTTCCATGCCACATTTCTAATTGTTGAACTGTGTATTTAATGTTTTAAAACTGCAATGCACTTTAGTGATAATAATATGAATATTGTTTTGATATTATTTGTTGCTTTTATTCATAAATTTTTCAAAGAAAGTATTTTGAACTGGGAGGCTTTTTGAGAGAATTTTGGTATACTCACTATGACTAATTGGAATATTCTCATGTTTTGAAGACACTTTCACTTTTGAGGAAAAGGATTTGGTATTATTGTTTAGATGTTACCATCTAAAGTTTATGCCTATAATTGGTTTGACAATAGTCCTTTCATTATCCCAGAATATAACATTTGCACAGTAAGGATGTGAGGAATTAATTCAGTCTTCCCTTCCCCCCAATCCTTTTGCACTTAACTTTAGTTTTTTTGTCTGTGTCCAGATGGCTTGATGGATATTGGGGACTGTCCAATGCATGGATATAGTAGATGGAATTGTGAACTTAGAGCTATGATTAGAAAATGAAACCCGCCAGGCATGGTGGCATATGCCTTTAATCTCAGCACTTGGGAGGCAGAGCTAAGAGGAATTTGTGGCCAGCCTGGAACTGTAGAGGGAGTTTCAGGTCAACATGGGCTAGAGTAAGACTCTACTTTGGAAAAGAAAAGAAAAGAAAATGAAACCAATTGTGTTTCTGTCTATACTTTCTTGGTGTGAGTACCTTGTGATATAAATGTTTATACCTTTCTTTCATATCTCTTGCCTTTCCTTTGTCATTTTTATTAGTGGAGGATAGGGACAAAGAGAATGTGAAAACTTGCCAGACAAGTCCTGTGTGCTTGTCATAGTCTGCAGTTGAATTACTTTAGAAATGGTGACAGAAGTCATGGTCAAAGCTGGGGCCTATAATCTCAGCATGTGGGAGGCTGGGGTGGAGGAATGCTGTGAGTTCAAGGCTAGCCTTGGCTAGAATGAGAACCTGCCTCCCCAGATAGATAGACAGATACATACATGCATGCATGGAAGTCATGACCACAAAATTTAGTGAATGCTGTGTGTCAGAGCAATCTGTCTTAGAATACTTTTGCTATTCAAAAAAATGTCCATTTTCCCCTTTCTTGGCTTATAAGTTTTTTTTTTTTTTTTTTTTTTTGTACCTGTGTCTGTGTATGTGTGTAATGTGTGTGCATGTGGAGGCCAGCAGTCAATGGCAGATGTCTTCATCCACTCTCTACCTTGTTTTTGGAAATATGGTCTCTCACTGAACCTAGAGCTTACCAACTCATTCACTTGGTTAGACTAGCTAGCCAGCAAGACCCAGGAATTCTCCCATTTTCACCCCTCCTGAGCTTAGATGACAGGTGCATACTGCCATGCTCGGCTCTTTCTTGAGTGCTGAGGATCTAGGTCCACTCTTCATATTTGTGAGGCAAGCATGTTATCATCTGAACCATCTCCTCAGACCCGCTTGTCAACTTCTGTACTCCTGTTCATCTTTTCCCCACCCTCAGCTACCTTCTCATTCACAGTGACAAAATCACTTGTTTTCAAACTCATTTTGGAAGAATTGTATCTTTTCCTGTAAGTGCTGGCTGGTGTAGTAGTTCCCATGCCTTTCTGGCTTCTCAAGGACCTCACTTCTTTTCCTGTGTCATAATCCTTGCCTTTACTGCCACATGTTCCCTTTAGACCTCAAATATGCTATTTATTTAGCTCCATCTGTAAAATACAAAGCTGGGGGGCTGGAGAAATGGCTTAGTAGTTAAGGCATTTGCCTGCGAAGCCAAAGGATCCCAGTTTGATTCTTTAGGACCTATTTAAGCCAGATGCACAAAGGGCACATGCATTTGGAAGTTGTTTGCAGTGGCTAGAAGGCCCTGGCGTGCCCATCTCTCTCTGTCTGCCTCTCTTCTATCTCTCTCTCTGCTTGCAAATAAATTAAAAAAATAAAATACAAAGCTGCTCTTTGTTATCCCACATTCTCCTATAGCTATCCTATTGCCTTATTTCTCTTTGTTTACATTTTCTTCTCCCATGTATTCAAGCACTAATTTAAATGTGCTTTCAACCCTCTTTTACTTACTTTCTTTTTTTGTTTGTTTGTTTGTTTCTGTTTTTGTTTTTTGAGGTAGAGTCTCACTCTAGCTCAGGCTGACCTGGAATTCACTATGTAGTTTCAGGGTGGCCTTGAACTCATGGTAATCCTCCTACCTCTGCCTCCCAAGTGCTGGGATTAAAGGCGTGCGCCACCACACCTGGCTATTACTTTCAAACTTTTTAAAAAAATAAAATTATCAATGAGTTCCTCTTGCCATCTTTCTGTTAGTACCTTTCTCGATTTTTTTGACACAGTTGTATTTAGATAGTCTTTTACAAAATACTTTGATTTCATATCATTTGTGATACCACATTTATGTATCACTCTTTTTTTTTGTTGTTGTTGTTTTGTTTTGTTTTTCGAGGTAGGGTCTCACTCCGGCCCAGGCTGACCTGGAATTAACTATGTAGTCTCAGGGTGGCCTCGAACTCATGGCGATCCTCCTTCCTCTGCCTCCCAAGTGCTGGGATTAAAGGCGTGCGCCACCACGCCCGGCTATGTATCAGTCTTATAATCAGCTGTGGCTGGTTTTTGATAACCATTGTTAGTATTTCTTACTCTGTTTACCGTTTTTTTTTTTTTTTTCAAGGTAAGGCCTCACTGTAGCCCAGGCTTACCTGGAATCTGGAATTCACTATGTAGTCTCAGAGTGGCCTTGAACTCTCAGAAATCCTCCTACCTCTGCCTCCCAAGTGCTGGGATTAAAGGTGTGTACCACCATGCCTGGCTTACTCTGCTTACTTTTTTTTTTTTAATTTTAATTTTAATTTTTTGGTTTTTCGAGGTAGGGTACACTCTAGCCCAAGTTGACCTGGAATTCACTCTGGAGTTTCAGGGTGGCCATGAACTCACAGTGATCCTCCTATCTCTGCCTCCCAAGTATTGGGATTAAAGGCGTACATCACCACGCCCAGCTACTCTGTTTACTTTTTAAAATATATTTTTATTATTTGAGAGAAAGAGAAAGAAATTAAGTATGGTAATCAGGCATGGTGGCACACACCTTTAATCCCAGCACTTGGGAGGCAGAGGTAGGAGGATCACTGTGAGTTCATGGCCACCCTGAAACTCCAGAGTGAATTCCAGGTCAGCCTGGGCTAGAGTGAAACCCTAACTGAAAAAAAAAAAAGTGAGCATGGTCACACCAAGGACTTCCTGCCATCACAAAGTAATTTCAGGTGCATGTGCCACTTGTACATCTGGCATTATGTGGGCACTGGGGAACTGAACCTAGACCATCAAGCTTTTCAAGCAAGTGCCTTTAACTGCTGAGCCATCTCTCCAGCCCCCTCTGTTTACTATTGAGTATTAAAATTGAACCCTTTAGTTTTGGCTCTCTTTCTTTTTCCACATGAACTGTATCCATATGTGATTATATTTAGCTCCCCCATAGATTTTACTATTAGCTCTATATCAGTTTCAAAGAATATCAACAATATTATTTTACATCCCTAGTTTCTGACTCTTAAGTCTCATTGCTATTTTGACACTTGTCTTTTGTTGTTTTTAGTAATCTTTTTTTTTTTTCCCCCCCAAGGTAGGGTCTTGCTTTTGCTCAAGCTGGCCTGGAACTCACTATGTAGTCTCAGACTGGCCTCTAACTCATGGCGATCCTCCTATCTCTGCCTCCCAAGTGCTGGGATTAAAGGCGTGCGCCACCACGCAACTATTTATTAGTGATCTTTAATGTGTCCAAACTAAAACTTATTTCAGCTTTCTGCCCTTTCAGGTCCACTAGACCTTTTACAGTTTAATAAACTGTTATACAACCCACCCACTTGTTTTATTTTTAAATTAAAAGAAATATTTTGGGGGCTGGCGAAATGGCTTAGCAGTTAAGGCACTTGCCTGTGAAGCCTCAGGACCCATGTTCTGTTCTCCAGATCCCACGTTAGCTAGATGCACAAAGGAGAGGCAAGTGTCTGGAGTTTGACTTCAGTGGCTGAGGCCCTCTCTCTGTCTCTCTAAAATAAAATTTAAAAATTAAATATTTTTTAAAATTTATGTGAGGGGGAAAAGAGAGAAAGACAGAGAGAGAGAGGGGGGAGAGAGCAAAAGAAAGAGTGGGCACATCAGGGCCTCCAGACGCTGTGAGATGACACTTGCACCACCTTTGGCTTTGCAGACAGGTGCCTTCAGTGCTAAGCCATCTCTCCAGCCCTATTTTTAAATTTTTGTATAGGTATATAGTGTATGTTGAGCATATCCCTACCCCTGTACTTTGCTTCATTTTCCCTTTTCTTAAACCTTCCCCTTCCATCTGTCCCCTTTGTTCCCCTCCATTTACTTTTTAAAAATTTATTATTAGAGACAGAGAAAGTGGGGGAGAGAAAGAGTGAGAGAATGTGTGCACCAGGGCCTCCAGCCACTGCAAACAAACTCCAGATGCATGCGCCACCATGTGCATCTGGTTTACGTGGGTACTGGGGAATTGAGCTTTGAACCGGGGTCCTTAGGCTTCACAGGCAAGTGCTTAACCACTAAGCCATCTCTCCAGCCCCCCATTTGCTTACTTTACTTGCTGTGTGTGTCCTTTATGTCCCACACACAATTCATCATTAAGTCCTATTAGTTCTATATCTAAAATATATTCCACTTCTCTCCATCTTACCAGCATCTCTCCTCTTTCTTTCCCTCCCTTCTTCCCCCTCCCTCCCTCCCTTCCTTTCTTTTTTTTTCTTTCCCAGTAGAATCTCACTGTAGCCCAGGCTGACCTGGCACTTAACATGTAATCTTAACATGTAATCCTAGGCTGACCTTGACCTCGCAGCAATCCTCCTACCTCTGTTTCCTGAGTGTTGGGATTAAAGGCATGTGCCACCACGTCCTGCCATTTCTTGTCTCTTATTGGATCTCCATGCATCTATTCTTGTTCTTTCATCAGTCTTTCTTCATAAAGCAGCCACAATAAGCATTTCTTAAAATGCTCCAAAACCAAGTTTTTACTGTTCAGCAAAATGTTCCTTAGCTTATGACATGGCCAACACATTTTCTATATAACCTTGGTTTTTCTCTGGAAAAGTATAAGAATTTATGATTTTTTTACTTTGACTAAATTGCTTATGATCTACTACTTTTACTCTGAACACAGGGACATTTCTCCTATTGTGTTTAGTCTGAATGTCTTTTTAAAAACTCAGTAATAGCTACTTCTAAAGATACGACAGTTATTTTTGTTGTTGTTGGTTTTTTTGGTTTTTCGAGGTAGGGTCTCACTCTAGCTCAGGCTGACCTGGAATTCACTATGTAGTCTCAGGGTGGCCTTGAACTTTCGGCGATCCTCCTACTTCTGCCTCCCGAGTGCTGGGATTAATGGTGTGCTCCACCACGCCCGCCTACAACAAGAGTTTTCATAGACAGCAAGTTATTTTTAGCTGGGTTAGGCTAAGTAGGGTAATAAATGTATGGGTAGGAATATGCCATTTTGAGTCTATTTTAAGCCATATAGGACTAAATAGATAATTTAAAAAATATTTTGTTTATTTATTTACATATGTGCGACATACCAGAATCTCTTGCAGCTACAAACAAATACCCATCTGGCTTTATGTGGGTGGCGGAAAATTAAGCCCAGGTTGGCAGGCCTTGCAAAAAGTACCTTTAACCATTGAGCCATTTCCTTCCTCCCTGCCCCCACTCCACTGAGGGCGCTCAGTGGGATGCTGGTGTTCACCATGAGTTGTGAGAGCAGCAGCCAGTCGTTGTGGTGGGGGGCAGTGCCTTTGGATTTTCCCCTCCCACCCTGTGACGCTTACATTCTTTCCACCCCCACCCCCCACAAAATTCCCTGAGCCTTGGTGGGTATGTTTTACATCTACTTTAGTGTTGAACTCTCAGCAGCTTCTGGATTTCTGCTTTGGTACATTTTGAGTATCCTCACTGTCTGTCTACATGACCCTTGAACAGGTGGTTAGGCTTACTATGAAAGCAGCATTCTTGACCACCTTGCCAGTTCCTCTGTGGTTTCAATTGGGCCCTGGCTGCTGTGCCAGAGGTGGTTCATCTCCTGCCAGGGAGTCATCTATCTGTGCTTGTCTTGTTGATAGATTTTGGTTGTCCTCAGTTCTTAATGTTTTCTGAAAAAGAAAAACAGATTCTGCAATGGAGAGTGACATCAGGATAGGTTAAAGGGGATAAACATTATTAATTTAGAGAGATTTTGATGGGTGCAGCCTCACTTTTGGCCAAAGACTAGTGGGAGCTTCTTATTGGAGTCCATAATCTTGGTCTCTATAGGATTCTGACTTGGTTCACAGTTCCACGTATGGATTTCTTTCCACGGAGCAGATCTCTTAGCCAATCAGAAATCCACTGGCTACCCACCTAGGCTGTGTGCCACTATTACACAAGTGTGTACATCATGCTGGTTGATTGCAAATAGCAGGGTCCCCCTCCAGTCCGTTTTTCTGTTGTTATTTTCAGTTTCATTTTTGGTTTTGACAATTTCATATATGTATGTAATGTATTTTGATCCTATTTACCCCCTGTTACCCCCTTTTTTTGTTTGGTTTTTCAAGATAGGGTCTCGCTCTAGCTCAGGCTGACCTAGAATTTACTATGGAGTCTCAGGGTGGCTTCAAACTCATAGCGATCCTCCTACCTCTGCCTCCCAAGTGCTGGGATTAAAGGCTTTTGCCACCACACCCAGCCCCATTACCTTTTTATTGCCCTCCTACTAAACCTCTTCTTCCCCACTAATTTTCTTCCTGTTTTCATATCTTTTTATTTGTTTAATTAATTTATTTTTTTTGTTTTTATGAGGTAGGGTCTTGCTGTAGCCCAGGCTGACCTGAATTTACTATATACTCTCAGGCTGGCCTTGAAGTCACAGTGATCCTCTTCCCTCTGATTCCCAATTACTGGTATTAAAGGCATATGACACTATACCCAGCTTAAATTTTTTTTCATTTTTATAGTTTTTTGAGGTAGGGTCTCACTCTAGCCCAGGCTGACTTGGAACTCTGTAGTTCCAGGCTGGTCACTCACAGTGATCATCTTACCTCTCCTCATATATATATTTTTTTGTGTGTATGAGACCTACTGAGTAAAATTAAGTTTGCTTGCATAAGCATAGGTGGTAGGTTTATTACTAAAGTATGAGCAGGTTGTCTGTCAGTGGCTACACCACTGAAGAACATGACCATCCCCCAGAAACCATTAGTGGACAATAGTTCTTCTGGAAGAAGTGGGGTCTGAGCCTCCCCCATCCATGATGAAATGTTTCTACACTCTTGTGTAGAAAACCACAGCTAGTGTGAGTTCATGAATGTAATAGCCATGTTGTGTCGAGAAGACAGCATGCCACAGAACTCCTTTCCATCCTCTGGCTTTTATATCCTTTCTCCTCCTTTTATATCCTATTCCTCCTCTTCCTCCTTACTGGTGTGGTGGTGCATGCCTTTAATCCCAGCACTCGGGAGGCAGAGGTAAGAGGATCACCATGCATTTGAGGCCACTTTGAGGCTACAGAGTGAATTTCAGATCACCTTGGGCTAGAGTGGTATCCTATCTCAAAAACCAAAAAAAAAAAAAAACTTTAAAAATTTTTTTGAGAAAGAGAATACGGGCATTCCAAGTCCTCTTGTTACTGCAAATGAACTCTAGACTTAGGTGTCACTTTGTGCATCATGTGGGTACTGGGAAATCAAACTAGGGCCATCAGGCTTTGCAAGCAAGTATCTTTAACAGCTGAGCCATCTCTCCAGCCTAGGTAGGGTCTCATTCTAGCCCAGGCTGACTTGGAACTCACTTTGTAGTTCCAGGCTGGCCTTGAATTCACAGCAATCCTCCTACCTTTATCTCCCAAGTGCTAAGATTAAGGTGTACACCACCATTTCTGTCCAACCCAGCTTTTTAATTTTTTTTTTTTGTTTGTTTGTTTTCAAGGTAGGGTCTCACTCTAGCTCAGGCTGACCTGGGATTCACTATGTAGTCTCAGGGTGGCCTCGAACTCTCAGAGATCCTCCTACCTCTGCCTCCTGAGTGCTGGGATTAAAGGCGTGCGCCATCACACCCAGCTAAAAAATATTTTTTTAATGCTAATTTTTATTTCTTTGAGAAAGAGCGGAAGAGGAAGATAAAGAGAGATAATAGGCATTCCATGGTATCCAGCCACTGCAAAAGAACACTAATGCATGCATCACCATGTGCGTCTGAATTATGTGGGTTCTGGGGAATTGAACCTGGGTACCTAGGCTTTGCAGGCAAGCGCCTTAACTGCTAAGCCATCTTTCCAGCCCCAGCCCTAGCCCTTTTTTTTTTTGTTTTGTTTTCTTGAGATAGAGTCTCACTCTGTAGTCTAGGCTGACCTGGAATTCAGGGTAACCTTGAACTCATGGCGCTCCTCCTACCTCTGCCTCCTGAGTGTTGGGATTACAGGTGTGTGCCACCACACCCAGCTCCCAACCCAGCTTTTTTGATAGATTTCCTTTGAATATAAAATGACAAACCTCATGACTATACAATAATGCTTTATTTTAAATTAATTAGCTAATTAATTTATTTATTCACCTTCAATTGAGTGTGTATGAACACAGCAGAGTCTCTTGTCTTTGCAAACAAATGCCTGTCTGCCTTTACATGTTTGGCTTTAAATGGGTGGCTAGGGAATTGAACCCTGGGCTGGCAGGCTTTGCAAGCAAGTGCCTTTAAATGCTGAGCCATCCCCTCAGCCCCCATTGCTTCATTTTATATTGCTAAAAGCAATACTGTTATACTGGCTATAAATGGGGTATTCTATAGAATTCCAAAGGCTATTAAATTTTATCATTTGTCATGCATGATATCCTACTCGATACTGACAGATTTTCTAGGAAAAACTAAAAGTGGATGAATTTTGATTATACCTGGATTGTTTCTTAATTCTTGACTACTATGTAGATCTATTTATTTATTTATTTATCTATTTATTTATTTATTTATTTATTTATTTATTTATTTATGAGAGAGAAAGGCAGAGAGAAGGGGGGGGGAGGAAGAGAGAGAATGGGCATGCCAGGGCCTTCAGCCACTGCAAACGAACTCCAGATACATGCATCCCCTTGTGCATCTAGCTTACGTGAATCCTGGAGAGTCGAACTGGGATCCTTTGGCTTTGCAGGCAAATGCCTTAACCACTAAGACATCTCTCCAGCCCCAGAAATTTATTTATAAATAAAAAGCAGTATCAAGAGATTAGTGTCTCTGGCATTTTTTTTGTTTTGTTTTGTATCCATCAACTGCCATCTAATCTTTGCTCCTTCCACTGCCATCCATATGTCTGCAGAGTAAATATCTTTCTGTCTCATTATCTCCCTGTTTTCTTGAATCCACTGCACTCTGGTTCTGGCCCGTATTGCATGGAAGCAGCTCTTTTCACTGTTGTCAGTGACTTGCATGTTACAAAGTCTATCAGTTTGTCTCATCCAATATATTTTTTTCTGTAGAATATCAATAATAACTGACACAATGGCTTGCTACATGTTTGGTGGTATACTTTTATACTTTAACCTACAGCACTCTTGACACTTGTCCGACCTTCTCTCTGGCCTTTCTTTTGGAGGTTCTTGCCTTTTCTTAAATGTTGAAGTTTCCCAGGGTTGACTGCTTTACTGTCATCACTTGCTGATAAGGAAGCACCAAAATTTATATCCTGTAGGAGCTCTAGATTCATATTCATTCTGTACTTAATTTCTCCACTTGGATGTCTGGCCTTTTTCTTCCAGCACAAATTGTTCTTCCTCTGTTGTTCCACTGACATAAATGACAACTCATTTTCCTGTGACTTTTGACAATTCTTTTTCATCTGCATCGAAACCATTATCTTTTTGGTTTTCCAAGGTAGGGTCTCACTCTAGCTCAGGCTGACCTGGAATTCACTACGTAGTCTCAGGGTGGCCTCGAACTCATGGTCGTTCTCCTACCTTTGCCTCCCAAGTGCTGGGAGGGCATGCGCCACTATGCCTGGCTAAGAATATTTTTATTTATTTGCAAGAGTGAGTGAGAAAGAAAGTGAGTATGGGTGCATCAGGTTCTCCTGGTACTGCAAATGAACTCCAGACATATGTGCCACTTTGCATCTGGCTTTAGATGGGTACTGGGGAATTGAACTTAGACAATTAGGCTTTGCAAGCAAGGTCCTTTAACCACTGAGCCATCTCTCCTGCTCTCTTGTTAAATATTTTAATTTAGAACTTTTAATATAAGGACATATTGCAAATTGGTCATAATCCCATCGGGTCATTCTCTTAGGTCTCCTCTTTCACCCATATTCCACTGAGAGCCCTCTTCAGTAGGGTTATAGGTAATCACTATCAGCAAACTTAAAAAAAATTTCTGCAAACTGATGCCTTCATACATACCTAAAAACACTATAACATCCACTCTCTGTGCCCCCCCTCTCTTATTTGTGTGTGTTGTGTCCCGTGTACAGATTCATAAATCCAATGCGCATGCATGCCAAGACCAGAGAAGGACTTGAGTGTCCTCCTCTATCACTCTTTTGCCTTTCCTTGAGACAGGGTCTCTCACTAAACCTAGAGCTCAAGCTGTTGTTTTTTTCTTTTTCTTTTTTTTTTTTTCCTTTTTGTTTTTTTGAGGTAGGGTCTCACTCTAGCCCAGGCTGACCTGGAACTCACTATGTAGTCTCGGGGTAGCCTTGAACTCAAGGTAATCCTCCTATCTCTGCCTCCCAAGTGCTGGGAATAAAGGCGTGCGTCACCACACCTGGCCTGACTTTTTTTTTATTTGGTATCTGGGAAGTCAAACTTGGCTGGCAGTTTCTGACCTGTGAGGCCCCAACTTTCACATTTAAAAGAGATGCTTAATGAATTTCAAGAGTTGTTTTAAAGACATACCTGTAAAAATTGTTATCTATTTGCAAACAGAGAGAGAATGAATGAATGAATGAATGAATGAATGAATGAATGGGGCTTGGAGAGATGGCTCAGCAGTTAAGGCACTTGCCTGCAAAGCTCAAGGACCCAAGTTTGATTCCCTAAAACCCATCTAAAGCCAGATGTACAAAGTGGCTTATGCATCTGGACTTTGTTTACAGTGGCTCTGGCGTGACCATGTTTTTCTCTCTTTCTCTCTGCTTCTTTTTCTCTCTCACTCTCTCAAATAAATAAATAAAATTTAAAAAAAGAATGGGGGACTAGAGAGATGGCTTAGCGGTTAAGTGCTTGCTTGTGAAGCCTAAGGAACCTGGTTTGAGGCTTGGTTCCCAAGTACCCACATAAGCCAGATGCACAAGGAGGCACATATGTCTACAATTCATTTGCAATGGCTAGAGGCCTGGTGCACCCATTTTCTCTCTTGCTCTCTCTTTCCCCCTTTCTCTGTCTCAAATTAATTAATTAATTAGTTGATTAAAACAAATAAAATGAATAAAATTTTTAAAAATGAATGAAGCCAGGCATGGTGGCGCATGATTTTAATTCTAGCACTCAGGAGGAAGAAGTAGGAGGATAATCTTGAGTTTAAGGTCACCCTGAGACTACATAGTGAATTCCAGATCAGCTTGGGTTTTTCCTACCTGGAAAAACCAAATAAACAAATGAATAGATAGATGGGTATGCCATGGCCTCTTACCATTGCAAAAGAACTCCAGATGTACATGCCACTTTGTGCATCTGGCTTTATGATGGTTCTCGGGTCCCATATCGGGCTTTGCAAGCAAGCACCTTTAGTTGCTGAGCCATCTTTCCAGCCCCCCCAAATACATAACTTTTAAATCTCATTTATTTAATTTTAATTATTTGATTGAAATTAACAAAGTAACCTAAATTTTTGTGTTTAAATGATTTGAGTGATATTTTGTAGCTATTATTTCTTTCCTTATGTTATTTTACTTTAAAAAGAGAGAAAAGAATTGAATGTTTATTTAAAAAAATTATTGGCTGAATGTGTAGTTCTATGGTAAAGCATATGTTTAGCATACCACATAGAATATTCATTCTTTGTTACCATAAAATAAATAATACAGTCTTTTGCTTATGTATAACTTTAATTTTACTATGTTTTGTTATTTTACTACTTGTAGAAATACATGTGTCTATTACATCATAATTAAAGAAAAACATTTGATGTATGTGTATAGTTTATCTCTTAATTTAATGACTAATAATTTACTGTTTATCAGTAATTTTGTGACCAATAATTTATTTTTATCAGTAATTTGTTTGTAGTATTTGTCTGTAAAACCTGTTTTGTATATATCTTTCCTTTTAAATGTATAATCAAGTTCTTACTCTCTTATCACCTTTCTTTTCCTATCCGTGTCAGAGTTTTTAAGGGGGCCTGAGATAGCTTTGCTCCGTAAGCGTCTTCAACAACTGAGGCTTAAGAAGGCTGAGCAGCAGAGGCAGCAAGAGCTAGCTGCACATGCCCAACACCAGCCTTCCACTTCTGATCAGTCTTCTCAGGAGGGCTCTTCACAGGACCCTCATGCTTCAGGTTATTTATGTCAAGTGTCCTTAAGCAGCTGGTAGAGTTGCTTTTTTAATATTGCTACTGTGTAATCCCATGCTTCCCCTCTCCCATTCAAAAAGAGAGCTAATGTGCTTGCAGCTTACCCTCCCTTCCTTGCATAAAGTGGTGTTCGGCATTCATGTTAGAGGGCAGATTGGCAGCAGTACATAGAGATGAGAATGTAAAATAGACCCTTATCTTAGTACTAATAATTTTGGAGATGGACAAATACTACTTTTACCATTGTTGAGCTACTTTGTGATAATTCTATATGAACCTCAAGCCTGTATTGATATTTCTATAGTAATGTTCAATATATTGAAATAAATCTGTGTTGATAGGCTCTTAGCTCTTTTGTTTGATCATATTAGCATCTTTACTCAATCATTCTCTTCTGTCATTATTTAAGGTTTTTCAATATTTTCTTAACTTATTCCTCCTTCAAAAGTACTCCATGATCTCATTGCCCCCTACAATATTTTAATGGCCCATTTTTTGGGGGCGGGGCATTTAATTCTAATACCAGAAAAGCCTATCATGTTGTTGAAAGAACAATGAAAGATACAGCACAGAATAGCTTGTCAGCTTCTTTCACAATGGATAATAAGTACTGTAAATTCTACAATATAAATATTAAACTGGGTGTTAACTTGTTTACTAAAAGAATGAGATATGCCTAAGTACTCATACTAAGGGGTTTATAATTCTGTGTTCAGTATATTTTGTTTTGTTATCCTATGGAGTAATGCATTTGGGCATTTAATTACTTTGAGAATTCATATCTAATTACTTAGAATTAATTTATAATGTGTATGGGTAGAGCTAGCCAACTTCAACTTTATAAATATCTGTTCCAGCAAGTGTTATGCTAACAAAACACATTATGTTGTAGAATT
Source organism: Orientallactaga sibirica (assembly GCA_036365145.1). Lineage (NCBI taxonomy): Eukaryota > Metazoa > Chordata > Mammalia > Rodentia > Dipodidae > Orientallactaga > Orientallactaga sibirica. Next base: position 602,624 of record JAEOAD010002855.1, on the reverse strand, counting down.
AAGCCTCTGTAATATATACATGTAGTGTTTGGGAAAAATCTGTGGACTTCACTTATAATTCAATTTAATATTATATTAATAGGATATAAGGCAAAATGCTTCAAAAACGAGTAAAAAGGAAAGTAAAATGTCCTGATGTATATAAATATTTTTAGGATACCCAAATTGAGCAGTAACAAGTTAGATTTTAAAGTGAATTTTCAGTATAAAGCAAAACTATACTGAAAGAAGGGTACACCATAAACGTTAGAAAAAATATTTTGAGATTCCTTTGCCTTTCATACATACTTACAAAAATTTGATCTGAGGAAGGTTCTTTTTTGAGTCAGAAATTTAGAACAATTACATGGTCTTTGTGAAATAAGATGTTAGCTTACCTCTTTAAGTATCATTCTAATTAAATAGTATGTAGATTGGGAGCTAGTCTACGTGTCATAAAGCCCAAACTGAGTTGACACCTGTCTTGTTTTCAAGTTGAAGTAATATGTTCTTTTTTGTTGTTGTTATTAATGAGATTCTTGGGTCTCTAAGGCTGCCCACATGGTTTATTATTAAACGTCCTTCATGCCAACACTCGGTGTATTGTCTCTTCACCTACAAGTGACACATTTCATCTGTAGCGGATGTGTTTAGCTTAGCATGCATATGAGGCACTAATAAGACTTAATTTGCAATGTTCCCTGTATTCATTTGCTAGTGTTGCTTTCACCTTTATCTGTCCTCACATGTCCATGGAGCATACTGAAAACCAGAAACCTTAAAAATGGTTAATAAAGGGTAAATAATAAAATTTGTATACTTTGTACAGTAAGTAAATTTTGGTTGTGAGGAAAGATAAGTTGGCTTAATGCAAAATTCTTCATTTCAAATCACACAAGGTATAAAACTACAGAACAGAAATTAAATTTATAAAATTCAATGGATTAATTGATGAACAATTACTAAGTTTTTTAAACTTTTCAAATTTATTTTTATTTTGGAGAGAGACACAGAGAGATAGGGAGAGGAAGACAGAGATGGGCGCTCCTTTCAGCCACTGTGAACGAAATCCAGATGCCTGCGCCCCCTTGTGGGCAAGTGTGGCATTGCTTCCTTGCGTCACTTTGCATCTGGTTAAATGTGGGACCTGGAGATTGGAACTGATGTTCTTAGGCTTAGGAGGCAGGTGCCTTAACTGCTAAACCATCTCTCCAGCCCAACAATTACTAAGTTTTATCCTTAGTGATTAGATATAATTTTATGTGTGTTATGGATAATATTCAATCCCTTCTCATGACAGATGTGCTGTTAGTGTAGAAAGTACTAAAATTAGCATACTAGAAGCTGGTGGTCATGTCTTTAATCCCAGTACTCTGGGAGAAAGAGGTAGAACCATTGTCATGAGTTCAAGGCCAGCCTGAGGCTACATAGTGAATTCCAGATCACCTTGGGCTAGAGTAAGACCCTACCTCAAAAAATAAAAATAAATTAGCATACTAGATCTTTATTATATTTCTTTTATATAAAAGACATTTCTTTTATTGTCTTTTTGAGTATCAGTGTTATGATACTGCCAATAAACAATACTATTATTATCTTTCCACTTAATTAAATCTCTTAGTTTCAAAAGAGAGATGATTTCAAAAACAAGAAATGTTAGCAAGTGTACAAAGAATTTCTGAATTCTTACATTGTCTGGCAAACATTCCCTTTTCAAAACACAGGATTTAGGAATCTTTAGTGAAAAGCTAGAATTTATACAAAAATGAAGTCAAATCACTTTGCAGACATAAAACCCTACAATTGTAATGGAATCAGAAGGAAAGAGCCTAATACTAATTAGTGATAACCATAGGTGGAATATTACGTCTAGTTGTCAATATTTTTTGGCATCATTCCGGGGCACAATTGGTATCAACTTTAGTTTGAAATTACTGCTTAAGATAAGATATGTAAAAAGAAATGCTAAGGCTGAGTATATAGCTCAGTGGTATATACTTGCCTGGTATGCCTGAGATCCTAGGTTTGACTCCCAGAGACACAAGAAAAACAAAAGAGATGTTAGATTTTTTGTTGTTGTTGTTTGTTTTTTTGAGGTAGGGTCTCACTCTGATCCAGGCTGTCCTGGAATTAACTATGTAGTCTCAGGGTAGCCTCAAACTCAGAGCAATCCTCCTACTTCTGCCTCCCGAGTGTGTGGATTAAAGGCGTGTGCCACCACGCCCAGCTTGTTAGAAGATTTTTAAGCAGTGGTTTCCTTTAATTTTCCCCTTCAGTGATGAACTCTCTCATTAGAGTCTTATGTGGAAGTTTTGATTAATAATATGTGTAAATAGGCTCGGAGTGTAGCTCAGTGGTTGAGTGCTTGTCTAGTGTTAGAGATATCTTTGTATTTGGTTCCCAGCATCACTGAATTGGTAGGGGCAAAGCAGTATAAAATAACACTATTGTGATTTAGATGTGAAGGGAAATAAGGAATGAGAATCCGCCTGCTTGTCCCTCATGCCAACCCAAGGCTGTGAAGTTTTAATTTGAAAAACAACTCTTAATGATAACCCTTCATAACTAATTTCCCCCAATACAGTTTTTCAAAAAGGAATACATTACTTAAAAACATTTTTTACTATTTTAACTCTTTTTTTAAGCTTTTAGGAAATTTATTAAAACTCATAACAAAATCTTTCAGTGATCTTTTTTTTTTTTTCCTTTTTTGGTGGAGATGTTTTACAGACAGAATCTCACTATGCACCCTAGACTATCCTTAAAATTGTCATCTTCTTGCCTCATCCTTGTGAGTGTTAGCATTAGAGGCTTCTCTCTCCCTCCCTCCTTCTTCCTTCCCTCCTTCTCTTCCTTCCTTTTGCTCCTTTTCTTCTTTCCTGTTTTCTTCATCCCCCCCCTCTTTTTTCTTCCCCCTTTCCCTTCCCTCCTTTTTTCCCCTCATGCCTGCCTGCCTGCCTGCAAGCAACAAGGTCTTGCTATAGATAACCCAGCCTGGCCTTGAACTTATGGCTCTTTGCCTCAACCTTTTGAGCGCTGATATGAGGCATGCATCACCACAACCAGCTCAATAATTTGTGTGTATATGTGTGTTGAATCACAAAAAGTTAGAGTTTTTTTTTTTTTTTTTTTTAAATTCTTCACATCATTGCCTAGGTAGAAACCTGGCTAAATTCTTGTCCTTTGTCCTAGACGACCTTAGACAGGTTATTTGACTCTTGTATCTCAGTTTCCCAAGTATTTACTTAGAAAATGTAGCCTGTGTGAGGATTGAGTAGGCAACATCATATAGGCAGCTTATAATACTTTTAAGAGAGTAGCATTTATAATGTCTTTCACTTACTACTTCAAAATGTCCTTTTATCAAGTACATTTAAAACTGGTAACATTGAGGATACTGAATGAGCTGTACATATATTTATCAGATGAGGGTTAGGGAGATGGCTCAGTGATTAAAGGTGCTTGCTTGCAAAGCCTGTCAGCCTGGGTTCAATTCCCCAGTACCCTTGTAAAGCCAGTTGTACCAAGTGCTGTATCTGGAGTTTATTAGTAGTGGCCAGAGGCACTGGCACACCCATACTCCATCTTTCTTTCTCACTCTGCTTGCAAATAAATAAATAAAGTGTATCAGATGAATTCCCTGAATAGCTATGGCAGATCTGTTCATCATATGGCCGATTTAAAGCCCAGATCTTCTTTCCGTTTCAGGTCTCCTGAAGTCATGGGCTGCTGGCTCCTGCTCAGAGTGACAGCACCCTGTGGATTCTGCTGGTACTGGCCCGACCACCACAGAGCCCCACTGGAGCATGGAGCCAGCCTAGAGAGGGTCAGGTAGGAACTGTTTTTTCTATTTATGGCACGGTTTTGCTAATTGGAAATTTTTTAAAAAGAACTTTTATGCCCTAAAAGGGTATGAAACATTGGTGATTATTTTTGAAAAAAGGGCTTTTCAAAACTGAGCCATATTGGAAAAAATCAGTACTTAACCTGTCCTGTGCAAGCAGGCTCTGCATACTTGAACTTCCCAACAGGGTCCATTGTGGAAGTCTGTCTCATGGCAGCACTAATCAAATTGATGTCGTTGATCCATATTCTACTGTTTGCAATATAAGTAGTTACTAAGTCATTGCAAGACTTCTAAGGAAAACATTGGTTAATGTCTTGCTCACACCTTTTTAAAAAATTTTATTTATGTGTGAGAGAGAAAGAATGGGCACATCAGGGCCTCCAGCCACTGCAAACAAACTCCAAATGCATGTGCCACCTTGTGTATCTGGCTTATGTGAATACTGGGGAATCAAACCAGGGTCCTTTGTCTTCACAGGCAAATGCCTTAACTGCTAAGTCATCTCTCCAGCCTCTGGTTAATCTCTTAGAACTTGAAATGATAATTAAATGATCATATTCTTCACAGTTTTTAGAACATTTTTGTGCCATTCCTTTTCATTCAAAACCATCTCTGAAAACCAGGAAAGTAGTAGTAACATGAATTGACTTTTCCTGTGTGCTGTCTAAATAGTTTACACAGTGTCTCATTAGTATTCAGAATAGTATATGATGAATATTAATGCTATTCCTATTTTACAGACACAGAAAGTGAGACTTAGACAAGTTAAATAACTTGCCCAGGGTTATGATAATATTGAGTGGAGGGACATTCAAACCCAGAAAGTATGGCTGAAAAATTCACAATTATGTTAGACTACAATTTTCTGTTTTTATATGATTGATGAAACCGTGGTATTGAGGCTCTAAAGTATTTTCTTAATACCAAAGTGCAGAGTTTTTGGAAATATACAGTGATTTTTTTGTAATACATAGTGAGCTTAAGTATTAAATGAACTTTTACCCAAAGTTTATCTCTGCTTTAGAAATAATGTAATTCTAGCCGGGCATGGTTGCACATGCCTTTAATCCCAGCACTTGGGAGGCAGAGGTAGGAGGATCACCGTGAGTTCAAGGCCACCCTGAGACTACAGAGTTAATTCCAGGTCAGCCTGGACCAGAGTGAAACCCTACCTCAAAAAACCAAAATAATAATAATAATAATAATAATAATAATAATAATGATGATGTAATTCTAAACACTTTAAGTTGACCAACCATATTGCATTTAATAGTGAACCAGCCATGCTTAGTGGCATATGCCTTTAATCCTAGCACTTGGGGGAGGCAGAGGTAGGAGTGCTGTGAATTTGAGGCGTGTGAGACTACAGAATGAGTTCCAGGTCAGCCTGAGCTAGAGTGAGACCCTATCTTGAAAAAATAAAACAAAACTATCTGTATGTATGTATGTATATGTAAAAGTGGACCATGTACTCAAGTTTTTATTTTGAAATGATACTTTTTAATAGATTTCACAGAGAAACAGAATGTGTAAAATACTTGACATAGTGAGATTAAGCTTATAATTAATTTTTTTTGTATTTGCCATTCTGATGGTTATTGTGTTAATATTAGGAAGCATTTCTAAAACATAGGGAGTTAAAAACATTTTACCTAAATAAAAATGTGTCACTTAATATGTTTATGTTATACAAAACTAACCCTTCTAAAAAGAATTACATGCTTCTAATTATAAAGAAGTGCAATGACCAAGAGGGAATTTTCATACTTACTAGCCTTTCAAAGTTGTTAGAAACAATAATCTCTTAGAGATATACATTGTCTATGACAGACTAAACCCCCCATAATTAAATCCTTTTAATTAGAACTTTTTTTTTTTTTTTTTCAGGTAGGGTAGCATTCTATCTCAGGCTGACCTGGAATTCACTTCAGAGTGGCCTTGAACTCATGGCAATCCTCCTACCTCTACCTCCCAAGTTCTGGGATTAAAGGCGTGCGCCTGGCTAATTAGAACTTTTTTGTGTTAATGTAAGTTTCAGTATCTTAAATCCGGCAAGACTGGACACAAAATTTTCTGACTATTAGATCTCATTACTGTGCTTTCAGTAATTTACTCCTTAATTTTTATTGAAAAATAATATGTATTTTGTTTTAATAAGATTTATACATTTCATAATATTTGTAGAAAATTAGGTATTTTTAAAATTTCTTTTAAAAATTTTATTTAATTATTTACTGAAGAAAGAGAGAGAGAGAAAAAAAATGCACACATGCATACCAGGGCCTCTAGCTACTGCCATGAACTCAAAACACATGTGCCACCTTGTGCATCTGGCTTATATGGGTACTGGGGAATGAAACCTGGGTCCTTAGGTTTCACAGGCAAGTTCCTTAGCTGCTAAGCCGTCTCTCCAGCCCCAAATAAGTATTTTTTTTTTTTTTTTTTTGGTTTTTTCGAGGTAGGGTCTCACTTTAGCTCAGGCTGACCTGGAATTCACTATGTAGTCTCAGGGTGGCCTCGAACTCACAGTGACCAAATAAGTATTTTTGCAAAGAATATACACTGGAGAGATTATTAGGGCCTTAATTATTGAGAGCACTATAAGATGTATGATGAATCCAGAGGGATGAACTGTGTTATTGTAAAAACCTCAAGTCTTTTTTTTTTAACACAAGCCTTTATTATTTTATTTATTTTTGGAGAGAGAGACAGAGATAGATAGGGAGAGGGAGACAGAGATGGGCGCGCCAGCAGTCTCTCAGCTGCTATGAACGAAATCCAGATGTGTGTGCCCCCTTGTGGTCAAGTGTGGCATTGCGCCCTTGCCTCACTTTGCATCTGGCTAAACGTGGGACCTGGAGATTGGAACCGGGTTCTTAGGCTTAGCAGGCAGGCGCCTTAGCTGCTAAGCCATCTCTCCAGCCCAAAACCTCAAGTCTTTTATAATTTGTTCACTGAGTAACTTATTATTTACTTATTTTTGCTTTGACATTATAACTTTAAAGATAAAACTTGCCTGTTAGCTGGGTGTGGTGGCGCACGTCTTTAATCCCAGCACTCGGGAGGCAGAGGTAGGAGGATCTCCATGAATTCAAGGCAACCCTGAGACTACATAGTGAATTCCAGGTCAGCCGGGTCAAGAGTGAAACCCTACCTCGAACCCCCTCCCCCCCCCAAAAAAAAAACTGTTCCAACACAGGTAGAAATGTTAGCTCTGAAATGAGTAAGAAAGAAGTAATTTTAAAAAGGAAAGCAAAACCTGGTGAAGATACTATCACACCCACTTTCTGTTTTGTGTAGTAAAGACTAACTGGATATTCTGATGAGGTAACTAGTAAGAATAAGTGGAAGCTTTTACTCAAACAATGATTGTGGTTTATGAAAATCAAGCTAGTGTGGTATTAGAAGATGGAATATTTGAAACTGATACAAGTGGTAATTAGTAGCAGGCTTTAGATTTTTAAATGTATAAACGGGAACAATCAGTTGGTATAAATTTGATGTGGATCCAAGATATATTGCAGAACCTCCTTTAGTTGTTAAGTTAGGATGATCCTCACTTCACCTGTGTTTTGAAAAATGAAGCCATTCATTATGAGCAAAGCTGGTAATCAGTCAAAACATACACTGAGAATTAGAATACAAAACACTAGAAATCAGGAATAATTTTCACATTTGATACAGAGTTGTGTTTATTACTTACATTTTCCCCTTTTACTGTAGCTCTGTTGGGACAGTGGAGCTTCTTTGAGTATCCTTTATCTAAAATAATGAAGGACCAGAGTGTTGAGACTTTTTCAGCTTTTGAAATATTTGAATACACATAATGAGGAATCTTGGGTGGTACCCAGACTTAAACTGGAGATTTATTCATGTGTCCTGTACATCTGATATACAAACACTGAAGGTCATTTTATGTTCTGATTGCAATCTATCAAAGGTCAGCTGTAAAATTTCTCTTGTCGTTAGCTTGCAAAATGTTTTGGATGTGTGACACACTTCAGGTTTTTGGACAACAGATGTTTAATCTACGTTTCCTAAGACATTGAATAGGCTCTTAGAATCCATAAGCTGGTCTGGGAGAAAGAAGCTTAGGCCTAAAAATGTTCCTAATTATCAGAATCAAGACTTACTAGTGCCAGACAAGAGGTCTTCGTTAAAAAAAAAAATTTTATTCTTTTTTTTTTTTTTTTAGAGAGAGAGATAGCCAGAGTGACTGTGGGTGCGTCAGGGCCTCTTGCCACTGCAAACTAATCTATCCCCAAGAGCTCTTTCTTTTTGTCAGTATTTTTCGATAGCAGAACCCATTAATAAATTCTCACATTAAAAGCCCAGTATACACAAGATAAAAATAAAGCTGTTCTATTTAAAGCTCAAATGAAAAGTGGATCCCAATCATTACGTTTTCTTCTAGTCTCTTTTTTCTACCTGGTACCTCTATAAAGAAACCTAAGCTTTCACAGAGTATAGTTTTATTATGCACAATCTACTATAGATTTTTAAAGTTACATATATTTATTTAAAGGTAATCACTTCATTGAATATTTTCCTTATATACCTTTTGTTTTCCTGACCATTTTAACTCCTTGTTTAGCTCATGGTATAACAAACAGCATCCCACAAAGTTAGAAAGCATCTCATTTCATGCTTTGAATCCCCCAAAGCAGGATGAAAGCCATCTTAAGAGCTGGTGAGGGAGTTTAAGCAGGGCAAGGTATCTTCTGTTTAGTGGCGAAGCCCCATTTTTAACTTACCTATTTTGCACCTTGTGACTGTGCTAAATGAATTGGATAAAAGGTATGTGCATGGAAGTGAAAGAATAGTTTTTCCACTCATTCTCAAGTTGCTAAATGCTTGCCTTGAATAACTTTAAGCACATGGCCCTGCTTAACTCACTGCTTAGAAGACATACCATAGTACTTACTTCTATTCCCCACCTATAGACATTTGTTTCTTAAGCTTAGAGATTATCATGACATTGCTGTGCAGTTTTCTGCTGCTTATTTTTAAGTTGAAATCTCATTTTTGTTTCAGATTCTCCTTCTTCTGTGGTTAACAAACAGCTCGGATCCATGTCACTTGATGAGCAACAGGGTGCGTGCAACAGGAGATGCGCTATGCCCATCCTTCCATAGTTTCATTACAATGCATAAGCAAAGTTCTTCCTCACTTTCTCATAGCATTTCATTTGGATTATGGTCTGGCAGCCAGTATTTTGTGGACTAAATTATCCTAGGTGGTATTGTGCTCAAATGGGCCTCTTGGTCTATACAAATTATGTTCTGTGTAAGCTAATTTCTGCCTTTGGCCTTTTATGCTAATTTTGAAATCTCCCAATAACAGTTTGTAATAAATATAAACTGTATCTTCTAGGTGTATGTCATAAAATTGTATAGAACTGTGAGTATAAGATTAGTGTATTGCCTCATTGCTCATTGAGAAGTTACTTGAACATAGTAATATTACAGTATTATTAGCTTGCCGTGGTAATGGCACTTAGCTTTGTGTCAAACTTACCTAGTGTGAAACTCCAAATAGCTTTTTGAAACTAAATATATATAGTCATAGGCTGGCCTTGAACTTCCAGTCTTCCTGTCTCAGCCTCTCCAGTGCTGGGATTACAGGCATGTTGCCCCACTTCTACCTCTGGTAGCTCCAATAAGAGCAATATACTTAAGGACCCAGAGATAAACTGAAAATCCACCAGTCAGTAGGGAAAACAGCTTCCACTTCCATGTTCTGAAGATGATAAGAAACTACCATAGCTTATGTAGAATTAGGGCAAAAGGCATACTGTCTCAACTCAGACTCCCCAGAAGAATTCTAACTATTCTATGAAGCAGTATGATAAATCATTTTAGTAATATTAAACCATTAGAATAATTTTAATAATATTAACCCATAAAGAATAATTTTGGTAAGATTAAGCCATCAGGAAGAACTTAAATGATTCCACTTATCTGTTATTAAAAGGGTAGACTGGTGCTTAGTAGATTTAAAAAATATATCTTTAATTTTTTTTGATTTGAGAGAGAGAGAGAGAGAGAGAATGGGCATGCCAGGGCCTCTAGCTACTGGAAACAAGTTAGCACATGCATCTGGAGTTCATCTGGCTTATGTGGGTCCTGGGGAATCGAACTTGGGTCACAAAATCTATAAAATTTGGTTGACTGATAGTTTTCCATACATGGGAGGACGCACTTGTCAACTGTAATGGGGAGATTAAATATTGCTCTGCTTCTTACTTGGTGTGAAATAGAGCTGTCTCTTTAGAGAAATACTCAGAAGCTAATTTTCAAACAAATTGGAAACCTTACCTATGATCAAAAGTAGTTCTTGGTATTCTGGAATGACATGTGCCATGGTAGGTTCTATCTGTTCCAGCTGTTCCAGAAAGAAAAGATAAGGAAAGGAAAACAAAAAGGAGGAGGGAGGGAAGGAAGAAAGTAGTGGTAACTCATGCCTTGTAATCCCAGCATTTGTGAAGCTGGGACGAGAATTGCTGTGAGTTTAGTAAATGAAACTTGAGAACTATAAAATTAAACATGTTTTATCTTTATACATTGATTATAGAGGTTAATACTAATCATTACCTAAAGTGGAATGCAATTATCATATGAGCCTATAGCCAGAATAAACTTCCGTTTAACCACACAGAATAATTTCTATAGAATTATATTAAATTATTACATATAGTACTATAAAATATATTATAAATTTATAATTTATATATAATATATATTATATACTAAATTATATTCAGTTTAAGTTGGTAACTTAATATACTATGAAGTATGAAAAAAGAGAAGCATAAAGTTAAACTCTAATATTTTTAGCTTCAGTATCTGAGGGATTGGTGAGGCCATTTGCTAGTGTTGACTAGTCTGGAGATAGAAATTAAGAGGTTTTTTTGTTTTTTGGACCATGGAAAGTATGATTTTCCATTTAGTCATATAACTAGATATATTGTACAAAATCTGATATTAAATTTGTTTGGCAGATACTACATAGTCACAGACCACTGTAATGTAGTTTTGTGATAAGATCTCTGAACAGAGATGTCCTAAAAATAATTGGAAATAACTTAAAAACTTCACATTATAGGTTTACCTATAATAATACATGTTACTTGAATGTAACTTTTACTATAGTAGCTAAGAGAGATTTCCTACCATCAGTCTGTTTCTCCTGACCCAATTCAATAATGTCCTAACTGGCCTCCTATCCACTTAAGCCACAGTCTACTCTTGACTAGCAGTGTTATATAGTTCAGGAAAGACATAGTGAGGGATCCAACCTATGTCAGTGGTGGTGAAAATGAACAAAACTTAAAAAGATTGGGGGTGTAGCTCAGTGGTAGAGTGTCTTATCTAGCATGGATTCAATCTTCAACACTGAAAAATAATAGCAACAGTAGTAGTTATAAGTGGGACTTAGAAGCTGGTTAGGTAGAAATGAATGAAAGAATGTTGTTTAGGTATCTTCAAGATTATAGTAAACCTTTAGCCAAAGCCTTCATGAGGAATGACAGGTTTTAAGAGAAAGAGGCAGGCTGGAGAGATGGCTCAGCAGTTAAGGTGTTTACCTGCAAAGCCTAATGACCTAGGTTCAATTTGATGCCCAGTGGCTGGGGATGGGGGTGTAATGCATCTGGAGTATGTTTGCCATGGCTGGAGGCCCTGGTGCACACATTCTCTGTTTGTCTCCTTTCTCTCTCTCTCTCTCTCTGCTTGCAAACAAATAAAATATTTAAAAAGTGGATGGAGGGATGGAGAGATGGCTTAGCGGTTAAGGCGCCTACCTGCTAAGCCTAAGAACCCGGTTCCAATCTCCAGGTTCCACGTTTAGCCAGATGCAAAGTGATGTAAGGGCGCAATACCACACTTGACCACAAAGGGGCGCACACATCTGGATTTCATTCACAGCAGCTGAGAGACTGCTGGCGTGCCCATCTCTGTCTGTCTCCCTCTCCCTCTCTGCTGTCTCTCTCTGTGTCTCTCTCCAAAAATAAATAAAATAATACAAAATTTTTTAAATGTGGGTGGAGAGATGGCTTAGTGATTAAGCACATGCCTGCAAAGCCTAAGGACCCAGGTTCAATTTTCCAGGTCCCACATAAGCCAGATGCACATGGTGGCACATGCGTCTGGAGTTCATTTGCAGTGGCTAGAGGCCTTGATGCACTCATTCTCTCTCTCTCTCTCCCCCTTTCTCTCTGCCTTTAATAAGTAAATAAAAATATATCTTTTAAAAAAAATTAAAAGAGATAGAGAGGGCCAGGCATGGTGGCACATGCCTTTAATCCCAGCACTGGGGAAGCAGAGATTGGAGGATTGCCATGAGTCTGAGGCCACCCTGAGACTACATAATTAATTCCAGCTCAGACTGGGCTAAAGAGTGACCTTACCACAAAAACAACAACAAACAGAGAGAAAGAAGACATGTGAGATATTCTTTAAATGTTGAATTTGAACTATGTCTTTATCTATTTCCTACTGCTGTTGATAAATACCTGAGGGATAGTTTGGGCAGGCAAGTAATGAAGCAGGCTTCTGCCCAGATCTTACTCTCCTGCCCAGGGAATGAGGGCTCAACCTCTGCTTTGCTAGCATGTGCTCTGATGGGACCTGTGATGCCTGTAACTTCCACTTCCTGTGGGAGAGTGTGGCCATTTGTCCACTCGCTTAGTCTGTGACTATCTCGCTTTATTAGCCACTGTGTGGATGGTATCCAGCAGACTACTTACATATGATGAGAATCAAAGATTTGCTCTGGACGCAGTTCCATACCTACATAGAGTCACCTTTTGCAAAAACAGATTTCTGGCTGAAAGTGGGCATCTCTGCTTGCCCCTATACTGCTATCCTACTCACCCTCTTGATCTGCTACTTTGAAAGAAGAACCACAAACTAGAATACAAGTACTCTGAACTGGTGATGAACACTACCGGTAAGAACTGACCTGCCGACAGTCAACAGTGCGCCATCGTGGAAGGTGACGGTGTGCAGGATAACCTCACCTTCCCCAGCCAGAAGTCACTCTTAGGAAGATCAAACCATTTCCCTTCAAGAGGAGTCCTGATGGGTTTGACTCAGTGCCACAATGCCATCCCAGACCTGCACCTGTGAGAGACACTGCCCTGCTTCTTCTGCCCCTTACACAGACAGATCAGCTTGGCAAGCCTGTTTCGATGCCAACATCCTATACTTACAAGGCTTACAAGGTTGATATCCACTGCTGGAAATCTCATTCTAGCCTTATCAGAAGTTTGGATTTCAGATGTGTATTTGTTTAAAAATATTATTTATTTACTTGAGAGAAAAGAGAGAGGGAAAGAATAGGTGCTTCAGGGCCTCTTGGGGGTGCAGAGGAACTCCAGATGCATGCACCACTTTGTATATCTGGCTTTACGTGGGTACTGGGGAATTGAGCCTGGACCAGCAAGCTTTGTAAGCAAGTTCCTTTAACTGCTGAGCCATCTCCCCATCCTAGGTGTTTGTTTTATATAGAGTACCCAAACTTTGTTTTCTTCTTGCTTCAAACCTACCGAATGTATCCACACCTTTTTTGTATATTGAAAAGAAAAGAATTTCTGAGCCCGGGGTAATTCATAAAGAAAGGGGTTTGTCGAGCCCTGGAGGCACACACTTGGCTTCTAGTTAAGGTTCTTGGGCTGCTCCATACATGGCTAACAAGTGGAAGGGCAAGCAGGAGCATGTAGAAGACAGATGGCAAGAGAGGAAACAAGAGAACACCAGATTTGATTTATAACCGCTCACTGTATATGAGTAACTCATCCAGTCACCTGAGGGAGAAATCAATCACTTCTGCAAGACAAACCCACTCATGAGAGCTCTTCTGTGATACAAACACCTCCCACTAAGCCCCACCTCCCAGCACCACAGCATTGAGGGTTATAAATGAGACAAAGTATATTCAGACCATAGCATAGTGCCTTCAGATATTCAAGTGGAGAAATCTCAACAACTAGATAGCTGTGTGATTCTGGAAATCATCAGAAGTCTGAAGCAGAGGGAGTCATCTACAAGAAGTGGACGGGACTGCCTGGGAAAGTGGATGAAGTGAAAAGAACCAGTGCTGTAGGGAGCACGCAGAGGAAAGGATTTAGCTAAAGATGCTGAGAAAGGATGATCAGAGAAGGAAATGGTGCAGAAAGAACAATGACCTAAAGCTAGCATGAAAAAAACAAAACCTCAATGAATGTTGGTCAGGAATGTCATGTAGGTCAGTGATGTCAAATGCAAAGGAATGATGAACATCTGGCGCTTAACCACATACAGGTTACTGGTTGCTTGGACACTGCTGTTGAGATAAGAGGCAGAGGTCATGTGGCACGTGAGGAAGACTTGTTCAGTAAGCTCAATTAAGGATAAAACGACGGGGGCTGGAGAGATGGCTTAGCTGTTAAGGTGCATGCCTGTGAAGCCTAAGGACCCAGGTTCAATTGTCCAGGTCCCACGTAAGCCAGATGCATATGGTGGAAGATGTACCTGGAGTTTGTTTACAGTGGCTAGAGGTCCTGGTGTGCCCATTCTCACTCTCCCTTTCTCTGTCTCTAATAAATAAATAAAAATAAAATCTTAAAAGAATAAAATGACAGGCCAGGCGTGGTGGCACACACCTTTAATCCCAGCACTCCCGGAGACAGAGATAGGAGGGTGGCCATGAGTTCAAAGCCACCCTGAGACTACATAGTGAAACCCTATCACAAAAACCAAAACAAAACACAGAATAAAAAGACAGAAAAAGTAATATGTGAAAATGGGTTGTGGTTTCAAAACAGAGCATCTATATAGAAAAGACATGTTTAAGAATGACCCCTACATTAAAATGTAGGGAGTAGTTAATGTTCCAGATTTACTGTTCTTTCAGGTTTTTAACCTTTGTCAAGATTCTTATTGTTAGTTTTACCCTGTAAAATGGAAAAGATAGTTCACTTAATGTGTTTCTTTTTGGTATATCTCTGACTAATTATTGAACATATTTTCTGTTTCTTTTTCATACTTCTAAAGAAATACCCTGCCTTAAAAGTTTTTTATGAGTAAATGGCGTAGCAGTTAAGGCATTTGCCTGCGAAGTCTAAGGACTCCGGTTTGATTCCCCAGGACCCATGTAAGCCAGATGCACAAAGGGGTGCATGTGTCTGGAGTTCATTTGCAGTGGCTGGAGGCATGCCCATTCTCTCTTTCTCTCCATCTCCATCTCCCTTTCCTCCCTCTTTCAAATAAATAAATAATAAAAAATATTTTGAGCTGGGCGTGGTGGCGCATGCTTTTAATCCCAGCACTCGGGAGGCAGAGGTAGGAGGATCACCGAGAGTTCGAGGCCACCCTGAGACTACATAGTTAATTCTAGGTCAGCCTGGACCAGAAGTGAGACACTACCTCGCAAAAACCAAATATATATATATATATATTTTTTTTTTTTGTAAAAAAGTTTTTTATATGGATCTTGTCAAGTATTATATTTACATGACATAGTAATTATCATCTTCCAGGTGCCTTGGTGTTTTGCTATAGTGGAGTTAATAGATTATGGGAAGTGGGTAAAAATGCTTTTAATACATATATTTTAATTTAAAAAAATATTTAATTGGGCTGGAGAGATGGCTTAGTGATTAAGGCACTTGCCTGCAAAGCCAAAGGACCCAGGTTTGATACACCCAGGGTGGTGTATGCATCTGGCATTCATTTACAGTGGCTAAAGGTCCTGATGCTCCCTTTCTCTCTCTTTCTCAAATAAATAAATGAAATATTAATTTAAAAATATTAGCCGGGCGTGGTGGCACACACCTTTAATCCTAGCATTTAGGAAGCAGAAGTAGGAGAATTGCCATGAGTTCGAGGCCACCCTGAGACTCCATAGTGAATTCCAGGCCAGACTGAGCTAGAGTGAGACCCTACCCTGAAAAAAATTTTATATATATGATTAATTTTATTTATTTACTTATTTGAGAGAGAGAATAGGTATGCCAGGGCCTCTAGCTCTGCAAATGAACTCCAGATGCATCCATCGCCTTGTGCATCTAGCTTATTTGGATACTGGGGAATTGAACCTGGGGCATTAGGCTTTGCAGGCAAGCACCCTAACTGTTAAGCCCTCTCTCCAATGCTAATTTTATTTATTTGTGAGGAGAGAGGGAGAAAGAGAATTGGTGTGCCAGGTCCTCTAGCCACACAAATAAACTCCAGATACACATGCCACTTTGTGCATCTGGCTTTACATGGATACTGGGGAATTGAACCTGGGCCGTAAGACTTTACAAGCAAATGCCTTTAATCACTGAGCCATCTCTCCAGCCATTTCCAGTGTTCTCTAACATTAAGATTAGCTTAAAAATGGATAGCTTAGCTGGGCGTGGTGACGCATGCTTTTCATCCCAGCACTAGGGAGGCAGAGGTAGAAGGATTGCCACCCGGAGACTACATAGTGGGTTCCAGGTCAGCCTGAGCTGGAATGAGACCCTACCTCGTAAAACAAAACAAACAAACAAACAAACAAACAAAAAAAAACAGGATAACTTGGGCTAGATAGATTGCTTAGTGACTAAGGTGCTTGCCTGCAAAGTCTAACAACCTGTATTCAATTCCTCAGTACCCACATAAAAAGCCAGATGCACAAGGTAGTGCATGCACCTGGAGTTTGTTTGCAGCTGCTAGAGGGCCTGGTGCACCCGATCTCTCTCTCTGTATCTTTCTTACCTGAAAATAAATAAAAATTTTAAAATGGGTAGCTCTTCTGTGTTAATCATGACAAAGCACTGCCATGCACTGAATTTACTTTAAATATTATCTTTTTGAATAATATTTTCCTAATTATTTTGTATCCCTTTTTTGTTTGTTTTTGAGGCAGGGTCTCATGTAGCCCAGCTGACTTGGAACTCTGTGGCCCAGGCTGGTCTTGAACTCATGGCAATCCTTCTACCTCGGCCTTCTGACTGCTGAAATTGTAGGCATGCATCACCACACCTGGCCTTTGAATAATATTTTTAAGAGCCTATTTTGTGTTGCCTATGCTATTTCTGAGCTAGGTACAAACTGAGAGTTAGGTATATGTTGCATACCTGGATAAATAATATGTTTTTCTTTTTTTATATATCTAATTGTATTATGGTTATTGTATTAAGGGAAGAGTCCACATATATTCTTATTGTTATATATTATTAAAACATAAATACTTCCTCTTAAAGTATGTAAATCAATAATTTCCTTATTTTATCTTTTTAAAAAAGTATAACTTTCCTTTTGTAAAAGTATTAACTATTGAAAAGGTGTAAAAAAAAATTGTAGGAGTTTTCAGCCTTGGCCGTGGTTGCTGCAGGTTGACATGCATTCATTACAATGAAAATCAAGTAGAATTCAGTAGAAGTTGGTAATGCTATTAAGTTGGAAACAAAGATGTATAGGCAGTTGTACATCTGCCAGACACATTTCCTATTCTGAATTTAAAGAAATCTAAATGGTAATTGAAAGACTTTAGAAATATAAATGTTAGGGCTGGAGAGATGGCTTAGCAGTTAAGGCACTTGCCTGTGAAGCCTAAGGACCTGGGTTCGATTCCCTAGAACCCATGTAAGACAGCTGCACAAGGTGGCACATGCATCTGGAATTCATTGCAGTGGCTAGAGTATCTGGTGCACCCATTCGCTCTCTCTTCCCCTCCTTTCCTTCCTCCCTCCCTCCAATAAATAAAAATAAATTTAAAATAAAACAAATATAAATGTTAACTATCCATTATGTATTGTTTTACATAAGCAGGCTTCCTGTGGTGGCAAAGCATTCATTTAAAGGAGACAATGCATAATAAGAACTTAGTAAAACAAATATTTACTAATTCTACTGGGGTAGATTGGGAAGCAGAAAAATTATATTTGTCATGAATTACTTAATGCATTTCCCTTAGAATCAGACTTACATACTGTTACCAAGTTGAAATTTTACTTTAATAATCTCATCATCACAGTTTTACTGTATGTATGTATGTATGTATGTATGTATGTATGTATGTATGTATGTATGTAATTTGTATTGCTGAAGATGGAACCCAGGGCCTTGTACATGCTAAGCCAGAGCTCTATATCCTTTGCTACTGTTTAATGTATTTTATTTTTTAATATTTTTAAGCATCTTTATTTATTTGAGAGAGAGAGAATGGGCATACCAGGGTTCTTCCCACTGCAAACCAACTCCAGATGCATGTGCCACTTTGTGCATCGGTTATGTGAGTACTGGGAAATCAAACTCAGGCCGTTAGGCTTTGCAGTCAAGCACCTTGACCACTGAGCATCTCTCCAGCCCTCCTGTTTTATATTTTATGATACAGTCTCTTAAGTTCCCCAGGTTGGTCTCAAGCTTGGGATCATTTTTCCTCCATCTCCTAAAGTAGCTAGTATCAAAAGCCAGGCATGGTGATCTATGCTTTCCTTTAAACCCAGCACTAGGAAGTCAGAAGTAGGAGGATGGCCATAAATTTGAGGCCAGCCTGAAACTACAGTGAGCTTAAGGTCAGCCTGGGCTAGTGCAAGATCTTATCTTGAAAACAAACAAACAAACTACAAAACCAAAAAGAGTAAAAATTTATTGGGACTGGAGAGATGGCTCAGCAGTTAAAAGGCTCTTGCAAAGCATGATGACCCCAGTGTGATTCCTCAGTATCCACATAGAGCCAGAAGAGTGGCGCATGTCTGGAGTTTATTTGTAATGGCAGGAGACCCTAGTGAACCCATACTCATTCTCTCTGTGTTTCTCTATTTCTTCCTTTCTCTCTCAAGTAAATAAAAATATAAAATATTGAAAAATATAAATAAGTAACAAAAATGTATTTTATTTGGGAATCAGCTAAATGAAATCTGGAAATGTTTGTGCTGTGATGGATCCTAGATCCAGGGAGCTAAAGAAAAACAAAGTTTTGGGCTGGAGAGATGGCTTAGCAGTTAAGCGCTTGCTTGTGAAGCCCAAGGACCCTAGTTCGAGGCTTGATTTCCCAGGACCCACATAAGCACAAGATGGCACATGCATCTGGAGTTCATTTGCAGTGGCTGGAGTTCCTGTTGCGCCCATTCTCTCTCTGTCTCTCTCTTTCTCTCTTTCTCTCTCTGTTGCTAATAAATGAAATAAACAAAATTTCTTTTAAAAAGAAAAACATTTTTTAAAATAATAATCCTTGGCCACTAGGGTCAGTAACAAGAATGATGTCAATCAGTCAAACAGGCTGTTTCTGGGCAGACATCTTTACAAGTTATTCTTTATGTCAGGTTGCAGTAGCTTTTGTGCAAGGTCATGATTTTTAGAGGATCTGAAATAGTATTTTTTTTTTTTTTTTTTGTTTTTTTCTGAGGTTTTCAGGCTGACCTGGAATTTACTCTGTAGTCTCCGGATGGCCTTGAACTCACGGTGATCCTCCTACCTCTGCCTCCTTAGTGCTAGGATTAAAGGTGTGTGCCACCACGCCCAGCTTAAAATAGTTTTAAAAATATTTTATATATTTGGGAGAGAGAGACAGACAAAGAGACACAGAGTGTGAGTATTGGGCACACCAGGGCCTCCTGCTACTGTAAACAAACTCCAGATGCATGCACCACTTTGTGCATCTCATTTTACATGGGTACTGGGGAATTGAACTCAGGCTGCCGGGTTTTGCATGCAAGTACCCTTAACCGCTGAGCCATCTCGCCAGCCCCCTTAGAATAATTTTTATGATAGTTATATGTACACAAACACGCCTCCTTTTATAGTCTTCTGACTCCATTTTGTTATGGTTTGACATAAGTAACTGCATTTTTGTGTGACAGTTCTCCTAGGTGTGGTGATTTGATTCAGGTGGCCTCCATAAACTTATGTGTTTGGAATGCTGCGTCCCAAGCTGATGGCAGTTTGGGAATTGCAGCCTTCTGGAAGCAGGCTTATGGGTGTTATAGCCAGCTTCCCCCTGCCAGTATTTGGCTCACTCTTCTGTTGTCTACCTGATGTTGGCTAGGAGGTGATGTCCAGACTTTGCTCATGCCACATTTTCCTCTGCCATCATGGAGTTTTTCCTCAAGTCGATGTCCTGCCCCATTTTTTTTTTTTTTTTTTTTTGGTAGGGTCTCACTCTGGCCCAGGCTGACCTGGAATTAACTATGTAGTCTCAGGGTGGCCTTGAACTCACGGTGATCCTCCTACCTCTGCCTCCCGAGTGCTGGGATTAAAGGTGTGCGCCACCACGCCCGGCCTGCCCCATTTTTTGAGTGGGGTGTTTGATTGACTTTTAATTTAAAAAATTTTTTTTATTTTAGAGAAAGCAAGGGAGAGAATTGGTGCACCAGGGCCTCAGCCACTGCGATCAAACTCCAGACAATTACACCACCTAGTGGGCATGTGCGACATTGCACATGCCTCACCTTTGTGCATCTGGTTTACATGGCATGTGGAGAGTAGAATTTGGGTCCTTAGGCTTTGTAGACAAGCACCTCAACTGATAAGCCATCTCTCTAGCCTTGGGTGCTTTTTAAAAATTATTTTTATTTTTTATTATTGTTTAGGTTTATAAGTTCTTTGTTGATTCTAGATATTAAACCTTTATTAGAGGTATAGCTGGTGAAGATTTACTCCCATTCTGTAGGTTGTCTATTGACTCTGTTGATGGTTTGCTTATCTGTACAACAGCTTTTTATTTTCATGAGGTCTCAGTTGAATGGTTGACTATTGGAGCTTTTCCCTATGCCTGTATCTTGGAGTATTCTCCCTAATTTCTCATCAATTTAGTTGAGGTCCTTGATCCATTTGGAGTTTATTTTAGTGCAAGGTGAGAGGATGGGGTTCAAATTCATTCTTATTCATCTGGATATCCAGTTTCTTTAGTACCATTTGCTAAACATGCTATCTTTGCCCCAATGAGCATTTTTTTGGCCCCTTTGTCAAAGATCGGGTTAGCTGTAGTTACTCAAATTCATACCTGGATCTTCAATTCTATTCCATTGATCTATGTGCCTTTTCTTCTTTTCTTTTTTTTTTTTTTCTTTTCCTTTTCTCTTCTCTCTTCTCTTTTCTTCTTTTCTTCTGTTTTGTTGTATGTACCTGTTTTTATGTCGGTACCATGCTGTTTTTATTACTTTGTGGCCTTATAGTATAACTTAAAATCAGGTATGATGATACCACCAGAGGTGTTCCTTTTGTTGAGTACATTTTTGGGTATCTGAGGCCTTTTATGCTTCCGTATGAATTTTGAGACTGTTTTTTTCTAACTCTGAAGAATGTTGCTGGGATTTTGATTGGAATTGCAATTAATCTGTATATTGCTTTTAGTAGGATGGCCATTTAAATAATATTAATTTTTCCAATCCATGAGCATGGAAGGTTGTTCTGTCTTCTCATGTCTTCCTCCAGTTCTTTCTTCAATGGTTTTATGTTTTCATTGTATAAAACTTTTATTTCTTTGGCTAGGGAATTCCCACAGTATTTGATTTTTCTTTACTTTTTTTTTCTTTTTTTTTTTTTTTTTTTTGGTGTGGCAATTGTAAAGGGGACAGCTTCCCTGATTTCTTTTTCCATATTGTTGTCATTGATATATATGAAGGCTAGTGATTTTTGTATGTTGATTTTATATCCTGCTACTTTGCTGAAAATGTTTATCACTTCTAGGTTTTTTTTTTTTTTTTTTTTTTTTTTTTATCTCTTAGAATCATGTCATCTGTGAACAGGGCTAGTTTGACTTCTTCCTTTTCAATTTGTATGCCTTTTATTTCCTTCTCTTATCTTACTGCTTGAGCTAAGACTTGAAGTACTATGTTGAAAAGCAGTGGTGAGAGTGTGTACCCTGCCTTGTTCCAGACCTTAATGGTAGTGCTTTGATATTTTGCCCATTTAGTATGATATAGGCTTTAGGTCTATTATACATTGCCTTTATTATGTTGAGATATGGACCCTCCATCCCTATCTCCTCCAGTGTTTTAATCTGTAACGCTGTTTAGTTTTTTTTTTTTGGGGGGGGGGTTTGCAAGGTAGGGTCTCACTCTGGTCCAGGCTGACCTGGAATTAACTATGTACTCTCAGGGTGGCCTCAAACTCTTGGCGATCCTCCTACCTCTGCCTCCCGAGTGCTGGGATTAAAGGCGTGCGCTGTTTAGTTTTGTTGAAGGCCTTTTATGCATCGATTAAGATGACCATATGGTTCCTGACTTTGAGTCTGTTTATGTGATGCATCACATTTACATTTTCTGATTTCCATATGTTGAACCAGACCTGTATCTCTGGGATGAAACCTCCTTGATCGAGGTGGATAATGCTTATGATGTATTCTTTAATTTGATTTTCAAGAATTTTATTGAGAATTTTTGTGTGTAAGTTCATCAAGGATATTGGTCTGTAGTTTTCTTGTTATGTTTCTGTCTGGTTTTGGAATTAATGTAATGCTGGCTTCATAGAAGGAATCAGGGAGTCTTCCCTCCTTGTACATTTTTTCTCCCAGAAGATTTCGGCAGGGTTTATGTGCCACATAGGATGGGCATCTTTACCAATTTTATTCTTGTGCTATCTTTTCTCAAACCTGACAGTTAAATCGAAATGAGAGTCTTGTGTGTATCAAGAGACTTTAGGCTAATAGTTGCAAAATTGGGAAAAAGGAGAACAAGGTAGCAAAGGTTGCAGTTCAATAGCTAAATTAAAAAAACAAAACAGTGGGCTGGAGAGATGGCTTAGCAGTTAAGGCACTTGCCTGCAAATCCAAAGGACCCAGGTTCAATTCCTCAGGACCCAGATAAGCCAGATACACAAGAGGCACATGCATCTGGAGTTCATTTTCAGTGGCTGAAAGCCCTGGCATGCCCATTCTCTCTGTCTCTCTCCTTGCCTATTTATCTGTCTCTCTCAAATAAATAAATAAAAAAACAACCTCTAAATTCTGGAATGTGGAACAAGGCACAGTTTGAATCTATGTGTTTCCCAACTCTGTGCTTAAATTTAATTCATATCTTTATATTCTATTACAAAAAACTTCTTACAGTTATAATTGGCAGAGTTGAATTTTAACTGATAGAAAATTTAACTCTTACATATATAAAATATTATATTAAATGAGTTCCTAATAAATACTAGTACTAAAATTGTCCCGTGTTTGATTTTGGCTTTCATAAGATAATTTATTGTATTTATAAAGCTAGGTCTGGACTAGTATATGCACCCATTTTAAATAAATGCTTTGCCTTACATCTACGTGAATGGTGAATAGGTATTCTGGGTGAGAAATTATTCCTGGAAGCAGCTTTTCTACTTTGTCAGAATATGTCCTTTGTAGAAATGATTGGAGCAACAACTAGATACCTGTGTTGTGGAATCTGTAGAAAAGATATATACATATGTCCTGATCTGTTAAGATGGAAAATTTTGGGTTGATTTAGAAATTATATATAAGACAATTACCTTTATGTCTGTGTTAGCCAAATAAATGGTAATGCAAGATTTGGCAAGTAGTTGAATTTTATCACTCCTGTCTATGTTATTTCCATTTAGATTTCATTTTAAGAAGGAGTTAGTATGATGAAATGGGAAATCTTCATTGTATAATAGAATATTATTGTACTATAGATAATCTAGGTAAAGAATGTTTTATGGGGACTGGAGAAATGGCTTAGTGGTTAAGGCATATGCCTGAGAAGCCAAAGGACCCAAGTTCAATTCCCCAGGTCCCATGTAAGCCAGATGTACAAAGGGGCACAGGGGTCTGGAGTTTGTTTGCACTGGCTAGAGGCCATGTTGTGCCCATTCTTTCTCTGTCTCTCTTCTATCTTGCTCTGTTTGCAAATAAATAAATAAAATTTATTTTAAAAGAATGTTTTATGCATTCCATAGCTTATCTAAGCTTCTGTTGCTTAGCTAATATATGATTGTATAGTCAGAATAGACCTGGCAGCAGAGAAAAATGTTAGGCAGTTTTTTTAAAGTTATTATTGCCACATTGTAGTTAATTTTCTTCAATTTAAATACTTTGCTTAAATTTATACAGGATAATCTCCATGGGTATCCTAGCTAGAAGTCTGTACATCCATATTAGTATTTGGATTTCTAACAACATAGAGGTTGAGTTATAAGAAAGCACATGTACTGTTTTTTAATTTTTTTAAATTTTCATTTATTTATTAGAGAGAGGGAGAAAGAGGCACATAGAGACAGAGAGAGTGGATATGCCAGGACCTTCAAGCCACTGTAAATGAACTCCAAATTGCATGTACCACCTTGTGCATCCAGCTTACATGGGTCCTGGGAAATCAAACCTGGGTCCTTTAGCTTTGCAGGCAAACGCTTTATCTGTTAAGCCCATGTACTTATTTATTTAGTATTTGTTTTGTTTTGATTTTGTAATGGCGACTTTGTCATAAAATCTCAGCAACATAAGTAAAGAATAAGAGAAAGCTATGTATGGGCAAATGTGTGACTAGTAACTGAACTTTGTGGAGATGGTCAGAAAGTTGACTTATGTTAAAAGACCCATTCTTTATAATTTATCTAAGGTGAAGCTAATTCACTTACTTTGCTAGTGCCGTTTTGTAAAGTACCTCCTCCAAAACACTGAATGCAACTCAGCCTTTGAAAGTTGTGACAGGTTATTAAGTTACTCCTAGCAGCTGCTTATGTCAAGGACATAGTCATAACCAAAGCAGAACCGAAAAAAAGTGATTTTTACCATTTCTATTTAATTCATGTCTTCATTTTCAAATGAGAATTTTATAAAATGGGATTTTTCATGTGTTAAAATTAAGCCATGATATAAGAATTGATACTTCTGGTTTTTTTTTTTTTTTTCCAGCTTACTTCCTCACCTCTTGGGAAATACCTTCTATCTGTTAGAGGTTTTTTTTTTGTTGTTGTTTTGTTTTGTTTTTGTTTTTATTTATTTATTTATTTATTTTTTGAGGTAGGGTCTCACTCTGGCCCAGGCTGACCTGAAATTCACTATGTAGTGGCCTTGAACTCACAGTGATCCTCCTACCTCTGCCTGTGCTGGGATTTAAGACGTGTGCCACCATGCCCAGCTATGTTAGAGTTTTTTATTTGAAATCTTTTTACTTGACCTCTCAGCAGATAAAAGCTAGAGCCAGAGGTTTATAGATTCTTTTATAAATAAGTGCTCTGACATCTTCAAGAGGAATGAGGACAAGACACGTTCTTCATTACAATACAAAATAGAACTGATATCAAAAACCTGGGCATGGAGCTTAGTGGTGGAGCACTTGCCTAGCATGCTTGAGGCCCCCCGCCCCTTTCTACCTTCAGCTCTTTTTAAAAGGAAAGTCTGCCGGGCGTGGTGGTGGTGGCGCACGCCTTTAATCCCAGCACTCCGGAGGCAGAGGTAGGAGGATCACCGTGAGTTCAAGGCCACCCTGAGACTACATAGTTAATTCCAGGTCAGCCTGGGCCAGGTTGAGACCCTACCTCAAACTACCCCCCCCCCCAAAAAAAAGGAAAGTCTGAGAAATTCTGTGTTTGTTTTTTTTTCTTAAATTGTAATCCATTGTGATTTTTTTTATTTTTATTTATTTTTATTTTTTTTTTGGTTTTGCGAGGTAGGGTCTCATGCTGGTTCAGGCTGACCTGGAATTAACTATGCAGTCTCAGGGTGGCCTCGAACTCTTGGCGATACCATAGAAGAGTTTTCTTTTGTCAGGCAACTAGCCCAAATGTCAGATACTGCTTATCTGTATTCTCTGGATATTCTAGTGTTTCCCCAAACTGTTACTGTTCATAAAATGAAAAGATTTAAAACTCTGTTTAATTTTGCCTTTCAGTATCCATATACTCTTTGAGATGAGAGGGAGACATTTGAATGATCTGTAATTAACTTCTGTGGAGTTTACTAGTTTTATTTATTTATTTATTTATTTATGAGATAAGATGCCAAAAACTGAAAAAATAAATAAGGCTTCAAAAACTAGCCCTGGTTGGCTTAGAACTCACTATGTACACTAAGCTGCCCTCAGACTTGCAACGATGCTCTTGTCTTTGCTTCCTGAAGGCATGTGCTCCCATGCCCAGCTAAAAATAAGTTGTTGTTGTTGTTGTTACTATTATTATTATTATCTTGAGACAGGGTCTTCCTCTGTAACCCAGAGTGTTTCAAACTTCAAATGAGAACCAACCAACAAGCGTAATATATATATATATATTTATAACAAGGACAATCTATGTTTTTAAAATTTTAGGAAATGTCATATATTTATTGGTTTCAGAGACTTTTTCAAATGTTTTAAACACAATTTTCAGATTACAATAATGAAAAGCTGAGCCCCAAACCAGGGACAGGTGAACCAGTTTTAAGTTTGCACTACAGCACAGAAGGAACAACTACAAGCACAATTAAACTGAACTTTACTGATGAATGGTAAGTTGACATTTTGGAAAAGACATTCTTAGCCATTTTGTAAGATTGTGGTAGATACACATTCTCAATACTTTTCCATCTTATGTCTTGTTTTACTGCAATGCACCGGGTCTCAAACTGTAGTGTGCTTCAGAATTGCTTGGAGAGCTTGTTCAAAATCCCACCTGCAGAATTGGGTTTGGAGTGGGGCCTGAGAACTTGCATTTCTAAAAACTTTTCAAATGTTTCTCATCCTGGGATACTTGTTCTGATGGGAAAAAACACACATTAATAACAGTCGCTTGTAGATTATTAGCGTAAAAAAGTCTGCAGTCTTGGCTCTATGTATATACCTGATTTTGTTTTGCATTTTAGAACATAATTTTAATCATCCTGAATACAGTCTTCTGTGTATTTAATTTTATAATAAATATTTGCATGTTACTGATTATAACTAGATAATATTTCACTTTAGTTCCTTGAACTAAATATGATTTTCCTAATCTACCCAGTAGGTACACTGTGATTTACCTAACCATTTCCCTTTAATTGGGAAGTGAATTTATCATTTTTTCCAGTAAGGTTATAATGAAATGTCTTTCTTTATAAAACTATTTATACCTTTAAGATTATTTACATGAGATATAGTTCCATAACTGAACTTTATCTAGATCAGAATACATTGCCAAATTATTTTCAAAGGGCCTTCTCTTTTTACATTTTATGTTAGCATATGCAAATATTGTACTGCCTCCTGTTCAATATATTCATTTATTTTAACTTGAATATCTGATTTTAAAATATTTTGATCATTACTTAATTTACAATTAGTAAGGTTGAACTTTAATATTCATTTAATTATATTGGTTGTCTTTACTGACATTTCTGATTATGTTTACTAACGAATCCAACTGATTCTTAAGTTTCTTAAAAAAATAAATAATGTAAGCTTTTTCTAATATTTTTAATATGTCTACAGGCCATTTGAGACATTATCTAATAAATTTTATTTAAATTTATTAATAATTTATGAATGCTTATTGACAAAGTGTTTCTTAACATATAATTATGTGCTGACATAATTATATCATATGTCCCTATATAATTATATCAGTTATTTTATATCCAGTTACAATTATGTTCTATAGTTAATATATTAATATATTAAATTATGTTAATATATTATCACATACTGTTACTATAGGATAAAATATATTATGTATAAATAATATATAATATGCTTATATATTATTTGTTAATGTAAAGTTATATGTTACATGATACTAATTTTACTTAACTCACTGGCTTCCATCTGTGTTCATGTTTGTGTTATTTTACAGTAAAATCCAATTAAATAAGATTTCAAATATTATTGAATACCTTCTATGTCCCAGGGACTATTCTAGACACTAGAATTGTGTTAGTGAAAAAAAAAAAGACAAAAAAAAAAATCTCTTCCCTGCTGAAGCTTATATTCTAGGTGGAAGAGACAGACAACAAGCATAATAACTAAGTGCATTGTATAGCATGCTAGAAGGTACTCAGTACTATGGAAGAAAATTGAGCAGGTAAAGATAATTAGGAAACCTAAGGAAAGGGTGGTCATCATTGAGAAAGTGACCTTTGGGCAAAGACTTAAAAAGAGTGAATTGCTTATTATATATGTAGGGAAGGACATTCTAGACAGATAGAAATCCAGCTAAAGACTGAGCAAAAGTAGTCCAAATACATTCAGAGATTTTTAAGAAGGCCACTTTGTAGCTAAAGTAGAGTGACCAAACAAGAGACTCATAACAGAGATGGTCGGCCAGGAAAGAGAGGAGGATGTTTAAAAAGATAAAAGATATTTTTGGTTTCTGTGTTGAAATCATTCAATAGGTAGAAGTGAGAAGACCAGCCAGAAGACTGTGGTAGTAAGCAAAGTAAGAGGTAGTGTTGTGGCTTGACCAGGATTAGTGCAGTAGAGGTGGTTAAAAAAAAACTGGATTCTAGATATTGTACTTGAAGGTGCAGTTGATAGTATTTCTTTATGAACCTGAATGTTTGACTGTAGCATTTTACAGTCATGGGTATAGCCTTGTACCTTACTGCATCATTTTAGATGGCAGAAGATTGTCCCATTTATCATGTATGTCCTATCTTCTCTACTTTCACGTCTCCATACAAATCAGACTAACTCCTTATAAAAAGCCATCAGAACATTTTTAAGAAAAGTTCATTCTCATTTTTTTGAATGCTACTTTCACTGAAAACTATGCGTAAATTATATTGTCATTCATCAATTTCTTTGTCAAAAATTATTTTTATTTTGAAAATCTTCAATATTTATTATTGAAAATAAAAGGAACATTTAAAATGCATCTTTTCTTTATTCCAGTATCTTATCTTTCTTTTTAGTTTCTTTAATAACAAATGAGATAACAGAGCACACTACAAGCTTGGACTCTAAACTTGACAAACTGAGGAATCTCTACAAATCTCAGTTTTCTAATATGGAAATGGGCACTTTTAAAAGAACCCATTTCACAGGTTGTGAAAATTTGCTGGGATCTTACAGAAAAGCACTAGCACCTAGCACACCGGCACATGATAAGCCCACATAATTGTTAGAGCTAATGATCATCTGATAGAAATTGCCTTTAAAATATTTGGCCTGGTTTTCCTTCTATGGTGTTTATCTTTCCTTGTTGATCTATGAGCTATTTATTATAGAATTAAGCAAAAATAATAGCATTTGTTTTGTATTTGTTGCAAATATTTCCCCAAATTTGGTGTTTGCTTTTCAGTTTATTTATAGTGATTTTGCTTTATGGTTCCTAACTGTAATTATATGCT
The DNA here is from genome assembly GCA_036365145.1 of Orientallactaga sibirica. Taxonomy (NCBI): domain Eukaryota; kingdom Metazoa; phylum Chordata; class Mammalia; order Rodentia; family Dipodidae; genus Orientallactaga; species Orientallactaga sibirica. The sequence continues at coordinate 573,613 of JAEOAD010002855.1, read as the reverse complement.
TAGAAAAGCCTGTCCTTCCAAGAGTTAGGGAAAAGCTTTTCTCATTTTGCTTTATATTTTCTGTAGTTTTATGTTAAAATTACTTCTTAGTACTATAGTTAATTTTTCTATAAACTATGATGCTAAGATATAGCATTGGTTTTTCTAAACAAATGTTATGTTATCCTAGCACTGTTTGGTGAACAATTTTCTCACTTCTCTGTAATTTAAAGGACCATACTAACTGTGCTAAATGTATTTACTTGATTAGTGTGTCTTTTCTACTAGTGGCTCTTTTATGTCAGTATTAGTTATTACTACTAGTTATTATTATTATTAGTTATTATTACTAATATGTACTAAGCATTTTATCTATACCAGTATCATATGTTTCTCAGTGAATAAAAAAATGACTTTGTATCATACCAAAGTTGTTTTTTCTTTTTAGTCAAATTAGATGTATATTTCCCTGTGGTTAAAAGAAATACATGTTTATTATTAACAAAAAAGCAGCGTAAAGTATTTACCTAAAATAATTCTACTAAGATGATACCTAACCCTGGTTCATGACTCTCCTAACATTTGTCTCTGTATATATGCCCACATAGATATATATTTAAAATAATACTTTAATATACATATATGCTATTTAAAAATACAAAATTGACTTCTGTAATTCACTTAAAAGGGATTTTATAAACTCTTGGTAAAAAACAATGTAATTCTCATTTTTTATGGAGTCACTACTGTTAGGCTCAAGTTGACCATTTTTAAGTTACTGTAGTTTCTTGTTCATATTCCAAATTCAAGGAATTACTGCATTTTATGAAGTTCATTTTAATTGCAGATACTTGTATATTTGCCTCTTCCCCTCCTTTAATACCCTCCTTTCACAGTTGCCATGATTTATCACTGATAATTTAATTTTTAATTCACTGAAAATTAATTATTTAAACTGGCCTAATATTCTGTTATAGCCAGATATGCTAGTGGGACTATGGCCATCATAGGTGGCCATTAAAACTAAAATAGAAAACATCACTTCTTTCTATAACACTGTATAATGAATGCTCAGGAAAACTGCTGTATTTGAGCAACAAACCAGAACTGGAAGTGTTTGACAGGACAGTTCAAAAGACTGAAGAAACAGCCAGGCTTCTATTCAAACATTAATTTAAAAATAGTCTTAAGCCAGGCGTGGTGGCGCACGCCTTTAATCCCTGCACTCAGTAGGCAGAGGTAGGAGGATCGCCATGAGTTCGAGGCCACCCTGAGACTACATAGTGAATTCCAGGTCAGCCTGAGCTAGAGTGAGATCCTACCTCGAAAAACCAAAAAATAAAAATAAAATAAATAAAAATGATAAAAATAAATAAAAATAGTCTTAGCCAGGCATGGTGGCACATGCCTTTAATCCCAGCACTTGGGAGGCAGAGGTAGGAAGATTGCCCAGAGTTCAAGGCCTGACAGAGACTACATAGTGAATTCCAGGTCAGCCTGGGCTAGAGTCAGACCCTACTCAAAAAAAAAATAAAAATAAAAATAGCCTTGACAGGCTAGAAAGATGGATTAGTGGTTAAGGTGCTTGCCTGCAAAGCCCAAGAATTCCTGTTTGAATCTCCAGGCCCCATGTAAGCCATACTCACAGTGATGAAAGCACGCAGTGTCACACTGGCACACCAGGGGGCTCATGTGTCTGGAGTTCCTTGGGAGCAACTGAAGGCCTGGCACGCCCATTCTCTCTCAATCTCTCTGCCTCTTTGTCTCTGTCAAATAAGTAATTTAAAAAATTAAAATAAATAATATAAAATAAAAATAGCCTTGAACAAAAAAGTCTTAAAAGGCATTTGATCAAATCCTATGAAACTATTAATAATTTGGAAGTGGTGAGCCATCTGTAGACAAAAGGAGAGAATAAAATTCACTTAAAATTCAGTAGAGATTAGAGCTGAAAGCATAGATTTAGTATGTTTGAGGTCCTGGATTTGATGTGTGTGCGTACACACATACACACTCAATAGAAAGATGTGTAGAAACACATGAGATATGAGAAACATCAAAACCATGAAAACAAGTGATCCTCATTTTATAATCTTTTTAGAATGAAAATGTGTTAGAGGGGTCATCTTAATTTTTTAAAAAATGGTTTTTGTATTCTGAGTTTTCTATTAACTTGTAAAATGTGAAAAGTGTCCGCAAAGTACATATTTATTAACTCTTGGTGGTTCCGCTTATCTCCTTGTGATACTAGGAGCAGTACAGCCTCAAGCTCTAGAGGAAACGCTAGCCATTGCAAATCTGAGGATCAGGAGGAATCCTTGGACCCACAGAGCTCTGAACAGCCCACAGGAAACAGCGAAACAAGTAAAGTTTGCTTTTTTCCTTATAAAAATCTCAACTGTTGGATGTCTGTTTCTTTTTCTGTTCCCTCCAATGCTACATTTTTCTTCTTTTTAATAAATTCTACCACTGCAGTCCAGCTACTGCACTGGTAAATAGCAAGTGCAAAAAAAAAAAAAAATTAAAATGGGGAGACATATGGAAGCACAGTTCTGTCAGTGGATGCCATAATAATGTGTGTGAGATACAGGTGTTAATTTGAACTATCTACCACTTTTACATGTAGTAGCAAAATTCAGTAGCAAGTGTCTGTCTTGAGTCTTCAAAGAGTCTGGGTAGTTTATGGTGGGAAAACAAAAAAATGTAAACACATTTTGAATGATTGTTTCATACATGTACATTTCTTTGTCTAGCATAGAGACTGGAACACAGTAGATGCTCAGTAAATGCTTGATGAATGGACAAATGAAATCTGTTTGTTAGAAGATAAACAGGTGGGGCTGAAGAGATGGCTTTGTGGTTAAGGCACATGCCTGCAAAGCCTAAGGACCCCAGTTTGATTCTCCAGGTCCCATGTAAGCCAGATCCACAAGGGGGTGCATACGTCTAGAGTTCGTTTGCAGTGGCTAGAGGCCCTGGTATGCCCATTCTCACTCTCACTCTTTCCCTCTCTCTGTCTCTAATAAATAAATTAATTAAATAAAAATAAAATCTTTTAAAAAAAATATAAACAGGTGGCTCAGTGTAGGAGTGTGGAATAAAATAGTGTATGATAACTATCTGATGAGTTCACGTCCAGCTAAGAATGAAAAGATTGGGGCTCCATGAGTCTTAACAATCAAGTACTTTCGGTGGTCATGCCAGTTCAACTTTACTATTTGTTCTTAATAGGTCAGGATGTGCCCAATACATGATAAAGGGTCAGAACAATAATCAATTTTAAGCTTAGATATTGGAGGGTAGAAAAAAATGTAATTTATAAAGTAATGTCAAGTGTGAGGGAGAATCTAAAGCATATACTGTGCATGTGAAAGTTCATGAGCTGTAGGCCTAGACTCTGGGAAGGTAGGCCCATTCATCACCAATAGTATTTAAACAGTTGTGTGTGCTAGCACATATTTGTGTTATGCCCGGGTGAGTTTTTTTTTTTTTTTTTCCTGAATGTCAGTGGTTTCTAGGATCCCAAAGGAATTAAGAGCCATTTGTCTGTAGGAACATTGAATGCTAAGTTCATATTTATTTTTCTAAAAACATGGAGTTGATGAGAATTTGCTTTATTTCCAGAAACTCCTGAAGAGCCATCAGAGGAAGTGACAAAACATCAGGAAGGTCCCTCTGCAGAAAACCCAGTTCAGAACCAGGTAGATAGAGGTGAGTTATTGGAAAATTAGTTCATAGAGGAAAATGAACAGATTGAATTTGTAAGTCTCTTCAGTGTTAAAAGTCACTTCAAAATAGATGTGTTGTGCCATTTTCTTCTCCTTATAAGAAAATTAGAGTTTATTAGAAAATATCTTTTAGCTCCTAAGTAGGTTCAGTAAGTAGTAAGATACACGTGACTAACTGCTGTATCGTACTTTATTTTCTGACAGCACAATTAGATAATCTTACAGCTGAGCCATTGGATTCTAACTCAGGAGAAAGGAATGACCTCAGTCTTGATAGCCCTTGTGGGGTTTCAGAAGAGTCTGCCTTGTCTGAAAAAGGCAAGGAACCAGAAGCTTCAGATCAGACTGACAATGAGAGTGCTGCCAATCAAACTGATAACAATCCCGAGCCCCCATCCCAAACAGAAGCCATCGGGCCTTTGGCTCATGAGGAAACAGCAGCCAGGGACTCTGCTCTCCAGGACACAGATGACAGTGATGATGATCCAGTCCTGATCCCAGGTGCACGATATCGAGCAGGACCTGGTGATAGGTTGGTATATTTTTAATGAACATAAACTGGAAAACATTGCACAAGTTTGTTTGAAGTCACATGAGGGAGTCTTTCATTTTAATAATTGTGTCATCTAAAGGTGTCTCTGTCATATAAACACTTATAAGTTTTTTATACTGTAACTGATTCCACATAGTAGGTGAACAGAAACTTTGCTCAGTATATCTGTCACTGAGATTTGCTCCCCAAATGACAGATCAAGAGGTTCTTCTCTGGTTATTTATGGAGTCACGGTTATATTTAGTTGACTGTTGCCCTTCAGATATTGTGGCTTTTCACTTTGTGTGTGTGTACTTCGAAAATATTTTATTTAAAAATAACAATAGGAGCCAGACATAGTGGTGCTCGCCTTTAATCCCAGCACTCAGGAGGCAGAGGTAGGAGGCTTGCCCTGAGACTACATAGTGAATTCCAGGTCAGCCAAGGCTACAGTGAAAGCCTACCTCAAAAAACCAAAACAACAATGGGGCTGGAGAGATGTCTTAGCAGTTAAGTGCTTGCCTGTGAAGCTTAAGGACCCCTGTTAGAAGCTCAATTCTCCAATACCCATGTAAACCTGGTGCACCCATTCTCCCTCTCTCTCTGCCTCTTTCTCTCTCTGTGTCTCTTTCTCTCTCTGTCTGTTACTCTCAAATAAATAAATAAAAATAAAAAATAACTACAATGATTGTACACCACCACCAATAGGTTTTTTACGCTGGGCATGGTAGCTCACGCCTTTAATCCCAGCATGCCTTTAATCCCAGCACTGGGGGGAGAGAGGCAGAGGTAGGAGGATGACCGTGAGTTCAAAGCCACCCTGAGACTACATAGTGAATTCCAGATCAGCCTAAGCTAGAGTGAGACCCTACCTCAGAAAAAAAAAAAAGGGCTTTTTACTTTTGATATTCTTTTAGTGTTAATTTTTTTCTTTTTATTGTTCTTGTTGATGAAATAGTTCTCTTTCTGAGACGTTGTATTATTCTCTGGCATCTAATAAACATGACTCAATTTAGAAAAAGAAAAACTATAACTGGATAATAAATATTGGAGCAGTAATAAAAATTGAATTAATAGCATGTTGATATTATTTTTCCAAGAAGAGAGGAAATATACAAGCATTTTAAATATGGAAAAATGTTACACATATCTGAAACTCAATACATGTGTAAATGCATACACAATGAGATGATAGTGATTACAGTGTTCATTTGAAATCCTGTCAGTTCCCTTTCTTTGAGATTTTCATTGCCCCTGTCTAGCTTTCTTCCTATAGGGTCTCACTCTGTAGCCCCAGGTTGGCCTTGGATTTGCCTTCAGCCTCTAAAATGCTGGGATCAGGGCTGAGCCATTACATCCAGCCTCTCCTAGCTCTTTATCAAAAATCTGGAAATGGTTGATAAAAAAACACATCACCTGACTTTTTGTGGTCACTAGCTTGCTGAGCACCATTTTATTTAGCTTGAATTACAAAGAACACTTGTAGTATCCTATTCTTTTCTAGCAGATCATTCTTGAAGCTGCTACCATCCATGTCACTTCAGAGCAGACCACTCAACTGCTTGTCCATGGCCCCAGGGCTGTATTTTATTTCCACTTTTTCAAGGATAGGTAGGTTTTCTTTTAATTATTTTAAAGTAAACATATTTTAAGAGATTTTCCTTCTTAAGATCATGTAAAGGATCATTTAGCTATTGGCAAAATTATTTTGGCCATTTCTACATCTGAAGATGATAAGGGCTCTGAAGCTGTTCTGTAAAAATTGGAGCACGGGGGCCTGAGAAGGCATGACTTACTTTGAGTTTGGTTTCCCAGCACCTGCATAAAAACACACCTGTTACCCCTGCCCTGTGGAGACCGGAGAATCAAGGGCTAACTGTCAGTCAGTCTGATGGAAAAACAGCAGCTCTGGGTTCAGCAAGCAATGCTGTTTCAAGGAAACAAGTGGATAAGTAATAAAGGAGGACACCCAGTGTTCTCTGGCTTTTGCACACATGCACGTGGGACATGCCCACCTGCATTCATGCATACATACATACATACATGCCAAAAAAAACCCATAGTACAGCTCTTTTTTTTTTGCCCCAAATTTAATTTTTACTTTATTCTTATTTTTTCTAAATTTAATTTGTAAAATGAAACTTAAAATTTTCTTATAGATAAGCCATTTTAATATCTAATTCATTTAGAATATCAAAACAGTTCCTTGCATTGAAGAGTAATGATTTTTTTAAACTATCTGCATTATTTTTGTTTAGTCTTTTTTTTTTTGAGACAAAGTGGTATGTACCTCAGGTTGGTCTTGAACGTGCTATGTAGCCAAGGGTAGCCTTTAACTCCTAATCCTCCTGCCTTTGCATCCCGAATACTGGGATTTACAAGCATAGACCTGCTTATTTGCATTCTTATAATTTGGTTAAGTATTATACAGGTTTATACTGTGTGGGCTATGATCAAGTATGAGAAGGAAGTGTCTTAAAAATGCAGGCCTTAACATCTAACATAGACTTTTTTTTTCTCTCTTTTTTTTCAAGGTAGGGTCTCACTCTAGCCAAAGCTGACCTGGAACTCACACTTGTAGTCCCAGGTTGGCCTCGAACTCAGCAATCTTCCTACCTCTGCCTCCTGAATGCTGGGATTAAAGGCGTGCACCACCATGCCCAGCTTAACATAGTCATTTTCAAATGTGGAATGTTGTTCTCATTAACTATAGAGAATCTATAAAAATATAACTGGGACTGTCTGTAGCAGAAATCAGTAGACTTCTTTCATGAAGGATCAGACAAGTTTTTTAGGATTTGCTAGCCAAGACATAAAGTGGAAGCTGTTACATAGGTACTTACATAACTGTTTAAAATATAACCATTTTAAAAGTGTGAAAAGTGTTCTACACTTAAATGTCATTTCAAAACAGCTGACCAAGATTTAGCACAAAAGCTAGTTTGGGGCTGGAGAGATGGCTCAGTGGTTAAGTGTGCTTCCTGAGCAAACATGAGGGCCCTGCCAGAGACCAGCAGAGTTAAAATCTCCAGATCCCATGTAAACAGTTGGGCATGGCCATGCACATTTATAACCACAGTCCTGTGAAAGGGAGCAAAAGTCAGGGATTTGTCTTGGCTTATAAAAAAAACAGCAAGCTCTGGTGTCAGTAAAGAGTCTCTGCCTCAAAATGAGAATGGGTGGAAGAGCAACGAAACATCACACCCTAATTTGGCTTTGTCTACCTCAGGTGAGGCCTCTCACCTCCCCTCCATCCCAAGACAAGCTCATGGGGCACACAAGGGCACATAAACATGCATACATGATACACACAAGCAAGGGGGGAAATCAGTTTGTTGATGCCTGCTTTATTGTAGACCAGTTTTATAGAAAGAACCAAACTACATCTGTTATAAAATGACTTTACTGGCAGAAATCAAAAGTTTTAAAAATAGATACAAATCAACAATACGAGACTTCTTTTAATTTTGTACAGAATAAGAGCATAGACTATTAAATGGGAGAAAAACCTTAAAAAAATCATACATATACCCTCTAATCATATTATTGAAAGTGGGAAATTAGTATGTGTATTCCTTACTAATACATGCTGGATTTGTAAATATCAACATGTGCCCTTAGACTGCGTGGAGACTGGCTAGGTTTCATTCTTCAGGTAATCTGTTCTGTTTTCACAGTGCCTATTCCATTGTGGAGCAAATGGAACAATGGCCTTTCTTCTCTTACTAAATCCCAAAAGAAAACAAAATTTTTCTGTAAAGATATAAGGAGATGAAGTCCTTATTTCGTGTTGAAAAGTTTTAGTTTCGTTTAAGATTTTTGTTCTTTTTTTAAAATTATTGTATTTATTTATTTATTTGAGAGAGAAAGAAGCAGAGAAAGAGTATGGGTACACCAGGGCATTTTGCCACTACAAACTCCAGACACATGCACCACTTTGAGCATCTGACTTTTTGTGGGCACTGGGAAATTGAAGCTAGGCCATAAGGCTTTGCAAGCAAGCACCTTCAACTACTAAGCAGTCTCTCCCGCCCCTCAGTTCAGATGTTCTAATGTCTTTCCCAAGAATTTAAGACATGAATCCCATGTTGCCTGTTAATTGTTTTTGAAAGCATGTACTGTTTGCATAAGAAATTGGGCCCATCTTGCTATTTTGGAGTCTATGGAACCAAAATTCTTTGATGATCAATTTGGCAGCATCTCTTTAATAATTATAGCCATATGTATGTATGTATGTGTGTGTATGTATGTATGTATGTATGTATATATATGGGTTTTTTTGTTTGTTTGTTTTGTTTGTTTGTTTTTTTGTTTTTTGAGGTAGGGTCTTGCTCTAGCCCAGGCTGACCTGGAATTCACTATGTAGTCTCAGAGTGGCCTTGAACTCACGGCTATCCTCCTACCTCTGCCTCCCAAGTGCTGGGGTTAAAGGCATGTGCCACCATGCCCAGCTTTTTGCCATTCATATTTTTAATGATTGCAATTGCTTTATTAAAGAAAATTTCAGAGAAAATCATCAAAGAATAAAAAACTGGGCTTCTAGGGAGTTAAAAGCCTCTTCTATTACATTTTCTTTGATCCTTATATAGTCTTATGGTTAGGACAAATGAGTCAGCTTAATTATTTATTTCCCAGAGTATAGCTCATCCTTGAGAAACATAACAGATTTTCCAGTGGAGGTATTCATAATGAGTCAGTGCATTTCCCCACACTGTGACAGGGTTAACTGCTAATTTACTTAAATGAGATTAAGTACAGAGCCTTCCTTCTAATCTTTCTTCAGTGTTTGTGTTCCTACACATTGAGTTGAGTGACATTCCTTATTTAATGTCCTGTCACAAAGGGAAACAAGGTCATTTTGACTGTGGTGATTTATGGTAAAGTGGTGACTGTGATGCTTTATGAATTTGGTTCTCTGAAGTCTTTGTGAGTGACTGTAGTTATTGTGTTCCCTTCACTAGATTTAATATCAGAAGAACAACAGTAGGTGATAGAATAATGAGGTAATGCAGTATGCTCCTCCATTACTTCTTCTCTATAATGGATTTGCCAGGTTCTCTTTTTCCACAGCTAACCATCTTTTCTACTAACAGTTAATACTTCCTCTGAACTTACTGAATTCTAAGTGAACGCTAAGCATTGTTAAGCAGGTTGCTTTTCACAAACTATGTTTGCCTGCATGCACTGCATGGGAGTAGAATGAGAAGAAACAGCCTGTGTGCAGATATAAGTGATGTGCCCTTCAAGTATTACAAAGTAGCTATAGTCGGAAGGGACAGCCTTTAAACATTGGTTACCTGGGGTTATAGTTTGTTGAAGAATGTAATATATATTTTCATAAAAACTTGATTGGTATAATAATTAGAAGTTTTTTATTCCTATAAACTTGTTTGTTTTTGGTTTTCCGAGGTAGGGTTTCACTCTAGCCCAGGCTGACCTAGAATTCACTATGTAGTCTTAGGGTGGCCTCGAACTCACAGCATTCCTCCCGAACCTCTGCCTCCCAAATGCTGGGATTAAAGGTACGTGCCACCACACCCTGCTAAATGTTTTTTGTTGTTGTAGTTGTTGTTGTTTTTTGATTTCCCAAGGTAGGGTTTCACTCTAGCAGAGGCTGAACTGGAACTCACTATGTAGTCTCAGGCTCGCCTTGAACTCATGGTGATCCTCCTACCTCTGCCTCCCAAGTGCTGGGATTAAAAGTGTGAACATTAGAGAGCCAGGCATGGTAGCACATGCCTTTAATTTCAGCATGTGGGAGGCAGAGGTTGAAGATTTGTCATGAATTCAAGACTATCCTGGGGCTACAGAGTGAGTTCCAGCTCAGCCTGGACTATAGTGAGACCCTACCTCAAAAAAAAAAAATTTTTTTTTTAATGAACTGTAAGGACTGGAGAGGTGTCCTAGTGGTTAAAGGCATTTGCTTACAAAGCCTGTTAGCCCAGATTCATTTCCCCAGTACCCACATAAAGTCAGATAGATGCACAAAGTGACACATGCGTCTGGAGTTTGCAGTGGCAGGAGGCCCTGTTTTGCCCATATTCACTCACTTTCTTTCTCTCTCTCTCAAATAAATAAAAAGAACTTTAGCCTAATTCTGAATATATACTTTAAGATTCTGATTTTTCAAAGCTGTTTTTTATCAATAGCTTAATAACTTAGTAAAGAGTGTCACATTCCAACATGATACATAACCCACAAGTACATTTCTGGCTTGAAATTTGACCATGGGACACTTTTATTTTTGGAGAAACTAAAAGTAACCTCACATTCTATTGGTCATCTATCCAAAATCTGACTTACTGACTAAATTAGTCTAAAGCTTTATGGCACATTTCTGTTATTACTATCAGTTTCTAAAAAAAAGTGGTATATAAAACATATAGCAATAATCAGAAATGTAAAACTGATAGCTACTCACAGAGAATGCAAAAATAATTAGTCAAAAATATTATAGATATATAGAAATTCCTGGGCAAAGTTCATTCTTAGGATTCTAACATAATTTTGAAACCATTTTTGCTAATATTTTTTTCAAGGTAAGGTCTCACTCTAGCCCAGGCTGACCTGGAATTCTCAGGGTGGCCTCTAACTCACAGTGATCCTCCTACCTCTGCCTCCCAAGTGCTGGGATTAAAGGCGTGCACCACCATGCCCAGCTAATTTTTGCTACTATTAATTAATTAATTAATTTATTTAGAGAGAGGCAGAGAGAGTGTATGGGTGCTCCAGGGCCTCCTGCCACTGCAAACAAACTCCAGATGCACCACTTTGTGTATCTGACTTTATAAAGGTACTAGGGAATTGACCCTGAGTGGTTAGGCTTTGCGAGCAAGCACCTTTAACTGCTGAGTCATCTTTCCAGCCTCTCAATTTGCTTTTATGCTGTTCTTAGCATTAAGGCATAGTTTAAAAAATGTTTTTAATATATTTTTATTAATTTTTGAGAGAGAGAGAGAGAGAAGGAAAGTATGGGTGTGCTAGGGCTACTTGCTATTGCTTTGCATGTATCTGGCTTTATTTGGGCACTGGGCAGCCGGCAGTCTTTGTAAGCAAGCTCCTTTAAAACCACTGAGACATCGCCACAGGCTATTAAGGCATATTTGAAATCACCTTTTGCAAATCAGTTTATTACTGGTTATCACTTTTTAATTTAATGATAGCAAAACTGAATTTATTTCTGGGCTTATTTATTTATTTATTTATTTATTTATTTATTTATTTATTTATTTTTGCTTGTCCCAAGTACTCTAAGCTGGTTTCTACTTTTACAATGAAAAGGACAACTAAAAAGTAACATTATGCTTTAAATGAGTTTTAGAAAGGTTAAAAATTTGTAGCAGACAGCTTCAGGTTGCCTAGATGAACTTCCAAACCAGACACAAATTATTGGGCAGAAGGAAATTTATTTGAAGCTTACAGATCCAGGAGAAGTTCCATGTTGGCAGAAAAGGCTGGCCTGCCTTCATAGGTCCAAGCAAAGAAAAAGCGAAAAGCCACAAGCCAAAACCCAAAAGCCATACCACACAGCACACACAGCACACTTAGGAAGTCCAGGCAAAGCTCAGGCACTCTGCCTGTCTTTAGACTGGAATTCCAAATCCACCCCACACCTTAGGGCTGGACCCTAGTGTCCTCCCAGTGACACCTCCTCCAGCCAGGTGGCTGCAAATTATAAGGTATAGTAAAATCCTGAAAATATTGGGGCCATCCATTCTAAGTACTACAACATTGAAAATTATTTTGGGGGCTGGAGAGATGGCTCAGTGATTAAGGTGCTTGCCTTTAGAGCCTAACGACCAGAGTTTGATTTCGCAGTACCCATGTGGAGCCAGATGCACAAAGTGGCACATGCATCTGGAGTCTGTTTGCAGTGGCTGGAGGCCCTGGCACATCCATTCTCTCTATCTCTCGTCTATCTCTCTCTCTCTGCTTGTGAATAAATAAAATTTTTAAAACAAAGTTATTTTTGAACTAATAAATGGTGAAACCTAAAATATGACAGTTACCTCTTTTTTCAGTGAATGAGTTTAGTCTCATTCTTTAACTCTTTTTTTTTTTTTTTTTTTTAGATAGGGTTTCACTGTAGTCCATGCTGACCTGAAATTCACTATGTAGTCTCAGGGTGGCCTCCTACCTTCTGCCTTCTGAGTGCTAGGATGAAAGGCGTGTGCCACCACACCCAGCCCTCAATTATTTTTTTTTATGTAGAGATTATCTAGGGAAATTTCTTTGTATTATAAGGCAGTGTTTTCCTGACATCACATACGCATTTGTCATGCTTCTGCTTCTAGCAGTTAAGAATATTCAAGGAATATAAATTTCTGTTAAGATAAAATTAGGAAAATAAAGCTGGATGTGGTGACTCACGCCTTTCATCCCAGCACTCGTCTTTAATCTCAGCACTCGGGAGGCAGAGGTAGGAGGATCGCTATGAGATCAAGGCCACCCTAAGACTACAGAGTGAATTCTAAGTCAGCCTGAGCCAGAGTGAGACCCTACCTCCAAAACCAAAAAAAAAAAAAAAAAGGGAAAATAGGGCTGGAGAGATGGGTTAGCAGTTAAGGCTCATGCCTGTGAAGCCTAAGGATCCCGGTTTGATTCTCCAGGTCCCATGTAAGCCAGATGCACAATGGGTTGCATGCTTCTGGAGTTTGTTTGCAGTGGCTAGAGGCTCTGGTACACCCATTCTCGCTCTCTCTGTCTCTAATAAATAAGTAAATAAATTTTAAAAAATCTTTTTAAAAAGTTAGGAAAATAAACTTGTCATAAATTATCTACTGTTCATACAACTAGTCCTTATTATGAACTATCTTGGATCTTATAAATAGTTCTTTCTATATTTCATAAGTACCATATTATTGATTTCTCTGAATAATAAAATGGAAATCATCACCTGCTTTTCATTCTGCTTGGCCTATTGAAATAGTCCACGCCCTCCCATCTATCCCTTAGCGATCTGCTTTCAATGGCTCTGCATCGCCCATGCTCTAGAGGATTGCTGCTTGGCGTGCTGTACAGGGCAGTCCATTTTAGGCCTCTTTCTCTCTCAAATAAATAAAGAAGTTACTCTCATGTAACCTATTTTAAAAATATCTGTATTATTAATTTATGCCACTGTAACTGTCTGTCATGGTATTCAATAAAAGGTTTTGCTATATTGCAAATAGAAGGCACTGAACATGGTGGCTTATGCCTGTAATCCTTATCACTTGACAGTCTGAGGCAGGAAGATTGCCGTGAGTTTGAGGCCAGTGTGATCTACAGTGTGAGCTTCTGTCTTGAAAAAAAAGTGGAAAAAAAGAAATGAGGCAAAGTGATTGACGTTTTAAATGCTATTTAATAGATTTCTGCTTTTATTTTGGCCTAGTTCTTTCCTTACTAAATGTTATAAATTAGTATTGCAAATGGATTTTGTAGACAGACCATTTCTGATTCATTAAACTATATTCCTAATTTAACCTTGCAGCTCTAAAATTTTGCTGACAATCTAAAAACAATTTTATGGTGAGGCATGGTGACACATGCCTTTAATCCCAGCTCTCAGGAGACAGAGGTAGGAGGATCCCCAAGAGTTTGAGGCCACCCTGAGATTACATAACGAATTCCAGGTCTAGAGTGAGACCCTACCTTGAAAAAAAAATTATGGAATATACAGTATTGAAAATACATGTAAAGATAGGCATCTAAATTTTATTTTCTTTTGTCAATTGTATGTCTTTCAGATTTACTCTTTCTCCATCTATTAAATGTTTTTCTCAAACAGAATAATAACAGATACCTTGAACTGATCTTAATATCTTAAAATTCCTTATTAGTTAGTTTACATTAGGTATCTTATTCTTTCAGTAAGCCTGTTTTGTCCTGGATACTGGTGCTGCTGGTGACAGTGAAGTATCTTTGCCTCCATGAGGTCTCACTTCAGTGGGATATACATGTAGTCATAACAAACTGATTGTAGTGACAGCGCTTTGCATGAGCTATTGCAGTATTAAGGACTCCTAATCTGAGGAAGGTGAGAGTTTTTTAAATAGTATTTTGTTGTGACACATTAACATTGCTGATCCATGTATAGTTCCTTTCTTTGTTTTTTAAATTTTTTTATTATTTATTTGCAAGCAGAGAGAAAAAGGACACACCCAAGCCCCTTGTCACTACAGACAAAATCCAGACACATGTGCTACTTTGTGTATCTGGCTTTATGTGGGTACTGGGGAATTGAACCCAGACTGCCAGGCTTTGCAAGCAAATGCCTTTAACTGCCAAGTTGTCTCGCCAGCCCCCCTTTTAGTAATATAGTAAATATCCTTATGTGGGACATGGTGGCACACATCTTTAATCCCAGCACTTGGGAGGCAGAGGTAGGTGGATTGTTGTGAGCTGAAGGCCACCATGAGACTAAATAGTGAATTCCAGGTCAGCCTGAGCTAGAGCGAGACCCTACCTTGAAAAAACAAAACAAAAAACCTTTGAGCTCACCAACAATTAGAAATTTAGCTGCAGGGGCTGGAGAGATGGCTTAGAGGTTAAGGTGTTCACCTGCAAAGCCAAAGGATCCCAGTTCAACTCTCCAGGACCCACGTGATCCAGATGCCCAAAGGGGCACAGGCATCTGGAGTCCATTTGCAGTGGCTGGAGGACCTGGCATGCCCATTCTCTCTGTCTCTCTTTTTCTCTCTCTGCCTCTTTCTCTCTCTCAAATAAATAAATAAAATATATTTTTTAAAAAAGGAAACTTAGCTGCAACATAAATCTACTTGCTGTTCTCCCCATTCTGTTCACCTGCTCTCCATATCAGCTCTAACCACTCTGAATTTATGTTTATTCTGCTTTATTTACATTGAGCTGGATTTGCTGGCAAATGTCTGTAATGCTAACTCTTGAGATGTGTTGCAAGTTTCAGACTAGCCTGGGCCACATAGTAAGACCCTGTCTCAAGAAAAACAGGACTGGAGAGATGGCTTAGTGATTCATGCACTTGCCTGTGAAGCCTAAGGACACATGTTCGACTCTCCAGGTCCCACATAAGCCAGATGCACAAAGTGATTCAAACATGTAAGGTTTCACATGTGCACAAAGTGGCACACGTGTCTGGAGTTTGAATGCAGTGGCTGGAGGGAGGCCTTAGTGTGCCAGTTCTCTCTCAAAAAAAAAAAAAAAAGCCAGGTGTGGTGGTGCACGCCTTTAATCCCAGCACTCGGGAGGCAGAGATAGGAGGATCGCCAGGTCAGCCTGGGCTAGAGTGAGACCCTACCTCAAAAAAACAAAACAAAACAAAACAAAAAAGCCTGGCATGGTGGCACACGCCTTTAGTCCCAGTACTCAGGAGACAGAGGTAGGAGGATCACCGTGAGTTCAAGGCTACTCTGTGACTACATAGTGAATTCCAGGTCAGCCTGAGCTAGAATGAGACCCTACTTCAAAAAAACAGAAGGAAAAAAAAAAGCCCCAAACAGGCTATAAGCAATGTTTATTTCACTTTACCCACTTTTGAACTTAATAAAACAATGATATCATACTATAATGGGACTGCTACTTGCAATTATTAGCTAGGCATGGTGGCATGCACCTTTAATCCCAGCACTCGGGATGCAGAAATAAGAAGATCACTGTGAGTTCAAGGCCATCCTGAGACTATGTAGTGAATTCAAGGTTAGCCTGGGCTAGAGTGAGACCATACCTTAAAAAGAAAAAAAATAGCAATTATTTTTCAGACATTATGTTACTAAGATCCATCCATGTTGTGTGTACTTACTGCTCAGTTGTTTTTAATTTGAGAGAGACAGAGACAGACAGACTGAGGAATGGGCACATCAGCAGCCTCTCAGCCTCTGTGAATGAACTCCAGACATGTGCACCCCCTTGTGTGCATGTGCGACATTGCACGCTAAGCTCACTTGTGTCTGGCTAAACGTGGGAACTGGAGAATTGAATGGGCGTTCTTAGGATTTGCAGGCAGGTGCCTTAACCACTAAGCCATCTCTCCAGACCTCAGTTATTTAAAAAATTTTTAAAACATTTTTATTTATTCAGTTGAAAGAAAAAGGAAGGAAGGGGCAGAGAGAGAGAGAGAATGGTCACTGCAGGGCCTTAAGCCACTGCAAACGAACTCCAGATGCATGGGCCACCTTGGGCATCTAGCTTACATGAGTACTTGGGGAATTGCACCTGGGTCCTTAGGCTTCTCAGGCAAGCACCTTAATCACTAAGCCATCTCTCCAGCCCCTCATAGCTGGTTTTTGAATATGATTTAGTCCATCCGTCCGTCCTTCATTCCTTTTTTGTTTGTTTGTTTTTTTTTTTTTTTTTTGAGGTTTTTTGGTCTCACACTGACCTGGAATTCACTATGCATGTAGTCTCTGGTTGCCTGGAACTCACAGTGATCCTCCCTATCTCTGCCTCCAGACTGCTGAAATTGAAGGCGCATGCCACCATGCCCCTTTTAGTTCTTTCCTTTAGGTTAAGATTCCAAGGATCTGCCGGACGTGGTGGCTCACACCTTTAATCGCAGTACTCGGAAGGCAGAGGTAGGAGGATTGCTAAGAGTTGAAGGCCACCCTGAGATTACATAGTGAATTCCAGGTCTAGAGTGAGACCCTACCTCAGACAACCAATAAATAAATAAATAAGATTCTAAGGATCTTTATGTTTCTAGCTTCCCAATGTTTTATGATGGTACTAGGGATAGAACTCAAGTCTTTATTTGCATGTACACACGAGGGTATGTATGAGTGCTACAGAGTCTCTTGCTACGGCAAACACCAGAAACATGCACCACTTTTTGCATCCAGTTTTACTTGGATGCTGGAGAATTAAACCATAGCTGGCAGTCTTTGCAAACAAGTACCTTTAATGCTGAGCCATTTCTCCACCCTTACACTATAATTTTCTATGAATAAGTTTTAGAAATCTTTTTAAATTTATTTATTTATTTTCAAGCACACAGAGAGAAAAGAGAGACAGATGTATGGGCGAGAGCATGGGTGTGCCTGGGCCTCCAGCTGCTGCAAATGAACTCCATGCTTGTGGCATTATGTGGGTACTGGGGAATTGAACCCAGGTCATTAGTCTTTGCAGGCAAGCACCTTAACGAGCCATCTCTCCAGTCCTAGGTTTTATAAATCTTATTCGTAGTTTAATCGTTGTTGTTATAAATGGTTATTTTAAATTTTTTATGCTTAATGGAGTCGATATTTAGAAATGCTATTGACTTATATACTGGTTATGTTTCCAGTCACATTGCTCTTCTGCTATTTATATTAATTACCCTATAGTTTTTTTAATGTTTTTTTAAAAATATTTTTATTTATTTATTTGCAAGCAGAGAAAGATAGAAGAGAGACAGAGAGAATAGGCATGCCAGGGCCTCCAACTGCTGCAAACAAACTCCAGATGTATATGCCACTTTGTTCATCTGGCTTTATGTGGGTACTAGGGAACTGAACCCAGGCTGTTAGGCCTTGCAAGCTAATACCTTAACTGCTGAGCCATCCCTCCACCACTGGAGGTTTTGTGGTTCTTATTCAACTGT
Source organism: Orientallactaga sibirica (assembly GCA_036365145.1). Classification (NCBI taxonomy): domain Eukaryota; kingdom Metazoa; phylum Chordata; class Mammalia; order Rodentia; family Dipodidae; genus Orientallactaga; species Orientallactaga sibirica. The sequence goes on along the minus strand of JAEOAD010002855.1, from coordinate 555,843 downwards.
TTAATTTGAGCATATTTAGCTTTTAAAAAAAATCATAGGATTTAAGTTATCATAGAACATGGTTAGGACAAAACCTATTGCAAATTAATAGAAATTGGCTTTGTGGTCTTATACATGATAAATTTGAAAATGCTTGTTGTGCGTTTGAAAACAATTATTGAGCTGGATGTGGTGGCACATGCCTTTAATCCCAGCACTCAGGAGGCAGAGGTTGGAGGATCGCTGTGAGTTCAAGGCCACCTTGAGACTATATAGTGAATTCCAGGTCAGCTTGGGTTACAGTGAATGTGCACAAAGTGGCACACGTGTCTGGAGTTTGAATGCAGTGGCTGGAGGGAGGCCTTAGTGTGCCAGTTCTCTCTCAAAAAAAAAAAAAAAGCCAGGTGTGGTGGTGCACGCTTTAATCCCAGCACTCGGGAGGCAGAGATAGGAGGATCGCCAGGTCAGCCTGGGCTAGAGTGAGACCCTACCTCAAAAAACCAAAACAAAACAAAACAAAACAAAAAAGCCTGGCATGGTGGCACACACCTTTAGTCCCAGTACTCAGGAGACAGAGGTAGGAGGATCACCGTGAGTTCAAGGCTACTCTGTGACTACATAGTGAATTCCAGGTCAGCCTGAGCTAGAATGAGACCCTACTTCAAAAAAACAGAAGGAAAAAAAAAAGCCCCAAACAGGCTATAAGCAATGTTTATTTCACTTTACCCACTTTTGAACTTAATAAAACAATGATATCATACTATAATGGGACTGCTACTTGCAATTATTAGCTAGGCATGGTGGCATACACCTTTAATCCCAGCACTCGGGATGCAGAAATAAGAAGATCACTGTGAGTTCAAGGCCATCCTGAGACTATGTAGTGAATTCAAGGTTAGCCTGGGCTAGAGTGAGACCATACCTTAAAAAGAAAAAAAAATAGCAATTATTTTTCAGACATTATGTTACTAAGATCCATCCATGTTGTGTGTACTTACTGCTCAGTTGTTTTTAATTTGAGAGAGACAGAGACAGACAGACTGAGGAATGGGCACATCAGCAGCCTCTCAGCCTCTGTGAATGAACTCCAGACATGTGCACCCCCTTGTGTGCATGTGCGACATTGCACGCTTGCGTCACTTGTGTCTGGCTAAACGTGGGAACTGGAGAATTGAATGGGCGTTCTTAGGATTTGCAGGCAGGTGCCTTAACCACTAAGCCATCTCTCCAGACCTCAGTTATTTAAAAAATTTTTAAAACATTTTTATTTATTCAGTTGAAAGAAAAAGGAAGGAAGGGGCAGAGAGAGAGAGAGAGAATGGTCACTGCAGGGCCTTAAGCCACTGCAAACGAACTCCAGATGCATGGGCCACCTTGGGCATCTAGCTTACATGAGTACTTGGGGAATTGCACCTGGGTCCTTAGGCTTCTCAGGCAAGCACCTTAATCACTAAGCCATCTCTCCAGCCCCTCATAGCTGGTTTTTGAATATGATTTAGTCCATCCGTCCGTCCTTCATTCCTTTTTTTTTGTTTGTTTTTTTTTTTTTGTTGTTGTTTTTTGAGGTATGGTCTCACACTGACCTGGAATTCACTATGCATGTAGTCTCTGGTTGCCTGGAACTCACAGTGATCCTCCTATCTCTGCCTCCAGACTGCTGAAATTAAAGGCGCATGCCACCATGCCCCTTTTAGTTCTTTCCTTTAGGTTAAGATTCCAAGGATCTGCCGGACGTGGTGGCTCACACCTTTAATCGCAGCACTCGGAAGGCAGAGGTAGGAGGATTGCTAAGAGTTGAAGGCCACCCTGAGATTACATAGTGAATTCCAGGTCAGCCTGAGCTAGAGTGAGACCCTACCTCAGACAACCAATAAATAAATAAATAAATAAGATTCTAAGGATCTTTATGTTTCTAGCTTCCCAATGTTTTATGATGGTACTAGGGATAGAACTCAAGTCTTTATTTGCATGTACACACGAGGGTATGTATGAGTGCTACAGAGTCTCTTGCTACGGCAAACACCAGAAACATGCACCACTTTTTGCATCCAGTTTTACTTGGATGCTGGAGAATTAAACCATAGCTGGCAGTCTTTGCAAACAAGTACCTTTAATGCTGAGCCATTTCTCCACCCTTACACTATAATTTTCTATGAATAAGTTTTAGAAATCTTTTTAAATTTATTTATTTATTTTCAAGCACAGAGAGAGAAAAGAGAGACAGATGTATGGGCGAGAGCATGGGTGTGCTGGGGCCTCCAGCTGCTGCAAATGAACTCCATGCTTGTGGCATTATGTGGGTACTGGGGAATTGAACCCAGGTCATTAGTCTTTGCAGGCAAGCACCTTAACGAGCCATCTCTCCAGTCCTAGGTTTTATAAATCTTATTCGTAGTTTAATCGTTGTTGTTATAAATGGTTATTTTAAATTTTTTATGCTTAATGGAGTCGATATTTAGAAATGCTATTGACTTATATACTGGTTATGTTTCCAGTCACATTGCTCTTCTGCTATTTATATTAATTACCCTATAGTTTTTAAATGTTTTTTAAAAATATTTTTATTTATTTATTTGCAAGCAGAGAAAGATAGAAGAGAGACAGAGAGAATAGGCATGCCAGGGCCTCCAACTGCTGCAAACAAACTCCAGATGTATATGCCACTTTGTTCATCTGGCTTTATGTGGGTACTAGGGAACTGAACCCAGGCTGTTAGGCCTTGCAAGCTAATACCTTAACTGCTGAGCCATCCCTCCACCACTGGAGGTTTTTTTTTTTTTTATTTTATTTTAATTTGTGATTATTTTGTGGTTCTTATTCAACTGTTTAATTTGAGCATATTTAGCTTTTAAAAAAAATCATAGGATTTAAGTTATCATAGAACATGGTTAGGACAAAACCTATTGCAAATTAATAGAAATTGGCTTTGTGGTCTTATACATGATAAATTTGAAAATGCTTGTTGTGCGTTTGAAAACAATTATTGAGCTGGATGTGGTGGCACATGCCTTTAATCCCAGCACTCAGGAGGCAGAGGTTGGAGGATCGCTGTGAGTTCAAGGCCACCTTGAGACTATATAGTGAATTCCAGGTCAGCTTGGGTTACAGTGAAACCTTACCCCCCCCCAAAAAAAAAAAAAAAAAAAGAAAAAAAGGGGCTGGAGAGATGGCTTAGCGGTTAAGGCCTTTGCCTGAAAAGCTAAAGGATCCTGGTTCGATTCTCTAGGACCCACGTAAGCCAGATGCACAAGGGAGCACATGCATCTGGAGTTCATTTACAGTGGCTGGAGGCCCTGTTGTGCCCATTCTCTCTCTCTCTCTCTCTCTCTCTCTCTCTCTCTGCCTTTCTCACAACTAAATAAAAAAAGAAAAGAAAAAAAACTGGAAAGATCTGTTAAAGCTAGATGATTCAATCTTTTATATATATATCCAACATAAATATGTACATATGATAACCAAAAGATACACCACATATTGTCTACCAACATTGTTACATATAAGTGAGTAATAATATATTGATACAGAGCTGGGTGTGGTGGTGCCCGCCTTTAATCCCAGCACTCGGGAGGCAGGGAGACAGAGGTAGGAGGATCGCCATGAACTTGAGGCCACCATGAGACTACATAGTGAATTCCAGGTCAGTCTGAGCTACAGTGAGACCCTACCTCAAAAAAAAAAAAAATAATAACAACAATGATAGATAGATAGATAGATAGATAGATAGATAGATAGATAGATAGATAGATACAAAGTAATGCTTTGCAATGAAAATGATGTGGAACTTCAGTTCAATGCAATGTGGATGGTGAATCTAACAAACATAATGTCTAAAGAAGCTGGCATAAATGATTACATATTGTGTGATTCCAGCAAATTAAAGTTCGCAAACAAAATTATGGTATTGAAAATCAGAAAAGTAGTTTTCTTGAGGGGGAAAGGAATGATAGGAATGGGGACTGGGAGATTTCTGGAATTCTGATTATGGTGTTTTTCAGTGCTATTGCTGGTTAGTCCACATGATCCATTTGTGAGACTTCATTGAGCTATACCTTCTGATTTTGTGCTGCACTGATAGACATAAACATGTTTTCACTCTGATAAACATAAAAAGAGAACATTTATTATCTTGATAAGACTACCCTACTGATAGTCTGTTGTGCCATTTGTTTTTCTTACCATTTTGTACACTTAAAAAAAAACAACTGCTTGGCGTGATGCGCTTGCCTTTAATCCCAGCCCTTGGAAGGCAGAGGTAGGAGGATCACTGAATTTGAGGCCACCCTGAGACTACATAGTGAATTCCAGATCAGCCTGGGCTAGAGTGAGACCATATCTCAAAAAACAAAACAAAATATATATATATCTTACGGACTTCTGGTCAAAATACAACATTTTAAGTAAAAGCCAAATTATAAGATTATCATGTGTTAAAAGCTACTCCTGATAATAAAGCCACTTGTATAACCAACTACTTCTTAGAGTAAAATGTGCTCCATTTGCTATAATTCCTACTTTGATATGGACTCCATATGGCAAAAAGGCTACCTGAAGGTTTTTCTTGACACATCTACTATTTATTTATTTATTTATTTATTTATTTATTTATTTATTTACTTATTTACTTATTTAAGAGAGAAAGATGAAGATAAAGAGAATGGGCACGCCAGGGCCTCCAGCCACTGAAAACGAACTCCAGATGCATGTGCCCTCTTGTGCATCTGGCTTACATGGATCCTGGGGAATTGAACCAGAGTCCTTAGGCTTTGCAGGAAGACGCCTTAACCACTAAGCCATTTCCCCAGCCCAGCACATCTACTCTTAAAACATCTTTACACAATGTCAGAACATTAGTTGACCACTGTTACCATATGTTAGATTTTCATTGGTTTCTCTTTATGCCTTTGCTTACCCTAATGTGAAGAGAAACATTAAAAAAATTGAAAAGGAGGGCTGGAGAAATGGCTTAGCAATTAAGGCATTCACCTGCAAAGCCAAAGGATCCCGGTTCAATTCTCCAGGACCCACGTTAGCCGGCTACACAAGGGGGCACATGCATCTGGAGATCATTTGTAGTGGCTGGAGGCCCTGGTGCACCCATTCTCATTCTCTCTCTCTCCCTCTCTCCCTCTTTCTCTCTCATTAAATGAATAAATAAATAAATATGTCCAGGAACTTGATTTTTAAAAAAGTTGAAAAGGAGTTTTGTTGTTGTTTGGATTTTTTGTTTCTTTGTTTCAAGGTAACATCTCATTGACTCCTGGCCCTCAAATTTATTTTGTAGCTGAGGCTGGCCTTGAACTTTTGATTGTCCTGCCTCTTCCTTCCAAGGGCTGGGATTATAGCCCTATACCACTATTCCCTGCTGAATGGGATGTTTTATTTGCAGTAAAATTTCACATGTATTTTGTTTGTATTATGAATTTATAAAATAGCTTTTTGGAAACCAGTGTGCTGCATGCTATTTCCTTTACTTTGTCAACCAGTACCACCTTTCTACATGATCTCTTAACTAAAATATTTTGTTGTAGTAACTCGACTAGTTAATCATTTCACTACTGTGTCTGCCTTTTTATGCTTTTGGTTTGGGGGCTTTATTGAAATAATATGTTTAAATATGTTCTAGATTCACTGTATTTTATGGTTTTTTGTTGTCTCTCTGTGGTGACCCATGAATGGTTTTTATTTATTTTTGTTTTTTGTTTTAATATGTAATATGTAGACGCTCTGCTGTTGCCCGCATTCAGGAGTTCTTCAGGAGGAGAAAAGAAAGGAAAGAAATGGAAGAACTGGATACTTTGAACATTAGAAGGCCACTAGTAAAGATGGTTTATAAGGGCCATCGCAACTCCAGGACAATGGTACAAATGTTTTTGCATTCTGTCATGAAATCACAATTTTATGTTTTCTATAGTGGCTTAAATACAGCATTATTGAACTTTTACAGTTAATGCTTGATGCAGATGCTGTTATTTTAGTCCTATAATACATTGTGAAAGGCCATTATTTTTCACAAGAAAACTACCCTACTAGAGAAATACATGTAGTTTTTTTTTTTAATTATTTCATCTTATACAAGTAACTGTTGCTATTTAAATTTTTCTACACTGAAGAGTTACTCTTGGGTTGATTTTTTTTTTTTTTTAGGGGCTGGAGAGATGGCTCAGCAGTTAAGGCACTTGCCTATAATGCCTAAGGACCCTGGTTTGATTTCCCAGTCCCCATGTGCAAGGTGGCATAGGAGTCTGGTTTGTTTGTTGCAGTGACTATTCTGTCTCTCTGTCTCTCTCTATATGTGTGTATATATATATATATATGTATATGTGTGTGTGTGTGTGTGTGTGTGTGTGTGTGTGTGTTGTTAGGCTTTGCAGGTAAATGCTTTAACCACTGAGCCACCTCTCCAGCCCAATTTTTATTTTGAAAGCCAATTTTTTTTTTAGCATGAGAAGAGAATTTCTCTCAAATAAATAAATAAAATATTTAAGTTTTTTTAGTTCATATTATCACATTTTATTTATTTATTCATTTATTTGGGGGTTGTTTCTTACTGTAGTCTTAGGCTGGCCTCAAACTCAATGATCCGTCTGCTTCCTGAGGGCTGAAATTAAAGATGTGTGCCACCACACCCAAAATTTTATTAGTTTTATACAGAAGAATTTGTATTTATGGAATCCAAGGTTATTTTAGACTAATTAGAACACTGTTAAGATGAACAACCAAAATTTTTGTTTTGTTCACTTTGTCTCTAGGTTTTAATTTTCTCATCTATGGTCTAGGAAGAATAGATCCAGTTTTTAAAATTCATGAAGCTATGCACCCAATGTAATGAATTAGCTTCTTTCAAGGTGTTTAACATGTTATAACTATTACTTTGAACCACTCTCATCTAGAAGGTGTTGTTCTGTGTAGTCACCCTGTTACCTACCACAGTATCTGTAAATTGTGTTTTAACCTGCTTTCTTTAAGATTTAGGTTAAAAAAAAAAAAAAAAAAGCTACCTATCCCTGTACATGTCATTGCTAATAACAGTTTCATCATTTTAGAAAAAAATTTTATGCATTTACTTGTTAAAATTTTAGATGAAAATATTTAGGAGAGGATTAGGCTCTTGCTTGGCATGCACAAGGCCAGCCCAGTATCACAAAAATAATCAAAAGAAGGCTGGAGAGATGGCTTAGTGGTTAAGGTGCATGCCTGTGAAGCCTAAGGACCCAAGTTCGATTCTCCAGGTTGCACATAAGCCGGATGCACATGGTGGCACATGCATCTGGAGTTCTTTTGCTGTGGCTAGAGGCCCTGGTGTGCCCATTCTCTCTCTCCCTCCCTCCCTCTAACAAATAAATAAATTAATAATAATAATAAAGGGAAGGGTTGGAAGAAAAGATGAAGAGTAAGTGTAGCAGTAGCACCACATAACAGACAGCACAGCTGCTCCTTCTCTCGGGTGATCCAATGTAGCAAAGTAGCAGCTGGGATAAAAAGATTTTTAAATCCTGATCCAAAGTAGAAGGATTTTTTTTTTAACCTACACAGACAGGGTATGGTGGCATATGCCTTTATTTTATTCATTTATTTATTTATTTATTCATTTATTTACTTGTTTGTTTGTTTGTTTGTCAGAGAGACAGAGAAAGGGAGAAAAAAGCAGAGACAGAGAGAATGGACATGACAGAGCCTTTCAGCTGCTGTGAACAAACTCCAGATGTGTGTGCCCCTTGTGCTCATGTGTGACATTGCATGTGTGTCACTTTTGAGTCTGGCTATGCATGAGACCTGGAGATCCAAGCACTCGTAGGCTTTGCAGTCAAGCACTTAACTACTAAGCCATCTCTCCAGCCCCCAAAGTACAAGGATTTCTAATGTTTCATTCATGTGTGTCTATTAAGATTATCACATCCATTCTAGCATATCTTAATCCTGTCTCCTTGCTTGATTAAAATAAATATATCTTTTCTTCTTAGTTGTGTGATTTTCTAATAACTACTGAATTAAATTGATACTTAATATTTTGGTAAAATCCAAAAGACAGCAGTTTTTTTCTCCTATGATTTGTTTATTTTCTTGTTAGGCTAAATTGGGACAGTTTTTAGAAAGTTCAGATTTATATCATTATTCTGTCCTTACCCAGAAATCCCACTTATTCACTTAGCATTTATTAAGTGCCAAATACTCTTTAATATGTATGTAGCATTGAACAGAAGCAGAACCTCTGCTCTCCTGGGACACTTTTCATTTCTTACTGCCATATTATCCCTATTAAACCTCTGTCATGATTTTAAGATTCAAGGAGACAAAGACTTCAATTTTTTTGTTTGCTTTTTGAGATAGGGTGTCACTATAGTCTGGGCTGACTTGGCATTCACTCTGTAGTCCCAGGCTGGCCTCAGACTCACAGCAATCCTTCTACCTCTGCCTCCAGAGTGCTGAGATTAAAGGCGTGCACCACCATGCCTGGCTAAGATATCAGTTTTTCATCTTGTTATTTTTTTAAATATTTATTTATTTATTTATTTATTTGCAAGGAGGGAGAAAAAAGAAGAGAGAGAGAGAAAAAATGGGCATGCCAGGGCCTCTAGCTACTGCAAACGAACTCCAGATGCATGCATCACTTTGCATCTGGCTTATGTGGATACTGGGGAATCAAACCTGTGTTGTTAGGCTTTGCAGGTAAATGCTTTAACCACTGAGCCACCTCTCCAGCCCAATTTTTATTTTGAAAGCTATTTTTTTTTTTTAGCATGAGAAGAGTATTTCTCTCAATAACTTGAGCTTGAATGTCTTGTTCTTTTTTTAAAAAACCTTAGATAAAAGAAGCCAATTTCTGGGGTGCTAACTTTGTTATGAGTGGTTCTGACTGTGGCCATATCTTCATCTGGGATCGACACACTGCTGAGCATTTGATGCTTCTGGAAGCCGATAATCATGTGGTCAACTGCCTGCAGCCTCATCCATTTGACCCAAGTAAGACCTTTATAGGACAAGGGCTAGGAATTGTTTGTACAATTAATCAGTTCTAATTTTTTCTAGTTAATATTTTAAGAGTCTCAATTGTTCTACTAAACACTTAGAAACAGCTATAACTCTATTTGAGTTTAAAACAAAAGGGAAATCTGCTTGATTTAATTTTCTAATGTTTGGGTTTTATCAGCTATAAGAAGTCTGGCATGATTGAACATGTTATTTATTCAAAACAAACCTCCAAGCATTTTAAAGTCTTCATGTGTTTGAATTAATTTACCAGAACAAAAGAGTACTGGCTGGCTTTTGCTTTCTGTTTGTAATGTTCATGTATGTCATAAGAGAAAATGAATAAGAAATTTGAATAACTTCAAGATGGTCTTAAAGTTTTGTTTTATAGCTACTTTTAGGAAATCTTCAAAATGTACTATTTTAATTAATAGTCAAATGCATGGTACAATTTTTATTCAAGCTGAATTTTGTAATGTTTATATGTTTTGAGTTAATGAAATGATGCAAAGATATAAGTTTATGCTAAGCTATGAACATGTTATTTCTAGTTCTAGCCTCTTCTGGCATAGATTATGATATAAAGATCTGGTCACCTCTTGAAGAGTCAAGGATTTTTAACCGAAAACTTGCTGATGAAGTAAGATTTTTACTATATTTAATATAAACAATGTTTTAATTTGTCTAAATGCTGTCCTAAGAAACAGAAGTCTATTATTAGTTGCTAACATAAAACAAATTAATGTAATTAAAGATATCAAATCTTTAAAAAAAAAGTTGAGAAAAAACATACCTAAAATACTGTTGAAATCAAAATCAAGGTAGTATTTTGTTAATTGTAAAATTGATTGTAAGTAGTAAGGGCTGAGGTGTGTTTAATTTAAGAAAAATAAATTATTGTGCTTATTATAATACAAAATTGAAAGTTCTAGCCGGGCGTGGTGGCACACACCTTTAATCCCAGCCCTTTGGAGGCAGAGGTAGGAGGATTGCCATGAGTTCAAAGCCACCCTGAGACTACATAGTGAATTCCAGGTCAGCCTGAGCTACAGCAAGACCCGACCTCAGAAAACCAAAAAAGAAAAAAAAAAGGTTATATTCTTTTAAATAGATTGTTTAGCTGGGAATATATAAGATTTTGTACACCTGTAGTCCAGTCACTAAGCTCTCCAATACAAAGGGCGTTCCAAGACACCTTGAGCTGCATAGTAAGATCCTGTCTCCAGACAACCAAGAAAGAAAATAATTTTACCATATGCTATCCTCTATAGTTATAGTTATTTTTCTATTTTGAGTTTTCCTTTTAAAATCAATAGGCAGGCAGAATGATTGGCAATCTTTTCCTTTATTGTTTCATTTTAATAATTTCTTCACTTCTTGATTTCTTTAATGTTTTTACATATTTTAGTATACAAAACAGTGAGTTTCATCATGACATTTTCATATATATATATAAAAAATCAGTGTATATAGCTGATTCTTTTTTTTTTTTTTTTTTTTTTTTTGAGGTAGGGTCTCACTCTGGTCCAGGCTGACCTGGAATTCACTCTGTAGTCTCAGGGTGGCCTTGAACTCACTGTGATCCTCCTACCTCTGCCACCCGAGTGCTGGGATTAAAGGCGTGCACCACCACGCCCTGCTCATAGCTGATTCTTACACTCCCCTCTTCGCCCTTGTTTTCTCCTCGTTCAGTCCTCCTATCTCACTGGTCCCCTTCTTTCCTCCATAGAGTACCCTTTGTGCTTTCTTATCACGTGTGTGTGTGTGTGTGTGTGTGTGTGTGTGTGTGTGTGTGTCTAGATAAACCTAGATTCGGCATATAAGAAAAAACTCAACCAAGCATGGTGGTGCACACTTTTAATCCCAGCACTCAGGAGGCAATGGTAGGAGAATAGCCGTGAGTTCAAGGCCACCTGGAGACTACAGAGTGAATTCCAGGTCAGCTGGGCTAGAGTGAGACCCTACCTCCAAAAAACAAACAAACAAAAACTTCAAGATATTTCAGTTTAATTTTTTTTAATTTTAATTGTTTGTTTGTTTATAAGCAGAGAGAGAAAAAAAGAGAGACAGACAGAGAATGGGCACGCCAGGGCATCTCAGTCACTACAAATTCCAGATGCATACACCACTTTGTGCATCTGGCTTTATGGGATTACTGGGGAATCGAACCTAGGTCATTAGGCTTTACAGGCAAGCACCTTAACTGCTGATCCATCTCTCTGCCCCCCCCTTTAAAAATTTTTTTGGTGTGCATATGTTTGTGTATTTAAGTGTGAGCGCACATGCAGATGCTCATGTGGAGATCATGGGATGGCTTTCCAGTTGGTCCTCACCTTCCTCATTTGTGGCAAGATCTCTTCTTGTTCAGCACTCCTTTCTTGAGCGTCTAGAAATTCTTTCTAAAAACCGCTTTCCATCTTGCTGTAGGAGTTCTGGGATTATAGAAGTTTCACAGCATCTGGCTTTCACTGTAATCAGCAGTTGCAGGGCAAGCTCTTTGTCCGCTGAATCCTCTCCCTAGCCCAGTATTCTGTCTTTATATTCCTGTATTATCCTCTCTTATTTCTTATTCCCTTTTCCTTTAGATTGTTCTCTCTCCTCCTACTCTCCCTTCTACTTTCATGTCATCTCATGGATTTGTTGAGTCTCTCTTTGTCTTTGAGCATTTGGCTGATTTCACCTAACATCATATCACCTCCAGTTCTATTTTCCTGCCAGTGAACAAAACTCCATTACATGTCCCATATTTTTAAACTATTCATTGTGATGGGTGTCTGTCTATGCTGGATTCATATCTTGGCCATTGTAAATAATGCAGTAATAAACATGAATGAACAAGTATCCCTATGGTATGGTGACTTAAATTACTTTGGATATAAACCCAGGAGTAATATACCTAGAAATCATGTGGGAATTCTAGTTTTAGGATTCCAGAAGCCTCTGCGTTGCCACAAGGGCTGCACCAGTTTATATTCCCACCCATCAGTGTATAAGGGTGCTTCTACATCCTCTTCAGCATTTGTTGTCATTTGTGTTCTTAATGATAGCCATTCTGGTTGGAATAAGATGAAATCTCTAGTTTTAGTTTACATTTCCTCAGTGGCTGAGGATCTTGAACATTTTCCAAATATTTTTCCTCCACAGGTAACTTCTATGTTTATTTTATACCAAAAAGTTACGTACAACAAATAGACATTCTTTCATATTTACATTTCTTTCCATTTACCAGTTAGCAAATTGTGTCCTAAATCTCTGAAAAACAATATTTCTGTCTACATTAAAGAGGAAATCTGCCTAGGGAGTTCCATTTTAAATGAGTGTTTACTCAGAAGTATTCAAATATTTTTGACCATTTGTTTTTTCTTCTTTTAAGAACTCTCTATTCAGTTCATTTGTCTACTTATTGGTTGGGTGGCTTGGTTTTTTGGTATTTAATTTTTAAAAATATTTTTTATTTTATTTTTTTATTATTTTTTTTTGGAGAGAGAGAGAGAGAGAGAGGGAGAGGAAGACAGAGATGGGCACGCCAGCAGTGTCTCAGCTGCTGAGAATGAAATCCAGATGCGTGCGCCCCCTTGTGGTTAAGTGCAGCATTGTGCCCTTGCGTCACTTTGCATCTGGCTAAATGTGGGACCTGGAGATTGGAACCGCTGGAGATTGGAACCAGCGTTCTTAGGCTTAGGAGGCAGGCACCTTAACCCCCAAGCCATCTCTCTAGCCCTTTAAAAATATTTTTTAAGAGCCTGGCGTGGTGGTGCATGCCTTTAATCCCAGCACTCAGGAGGCAGAGGCAGGAGGATCACCATGAGTTCGAGGCCACCCTGAGACTACATAGTGAATTACAGGTCAGCCTGAGCTAGAGTGAGACCCTACCTTGAAAAACCAATATAGATATAAATTTGAGAGAGACAGAGAGAGAATGAGAGTTAGTGTGCACCAGGCCCTCTAGCCACTGCAAACAAACTCTAGATGCATGCACCACCTTATGCGTCTGGCCTACATGGATACTGGGGAATCAAACCTGGGTCTTTAGTCTTTGCAGGCAAGCAACTTAACTGATAAGTCATTTCTGCAGTCTGTTATTCAATTTTTATATTTTCTAGCTATGAATGTATTTGGATGTACGTACAGTTGACAGATGTTCTCCCACTCTTTGGGCTGTTTTTTTCACTCTGATGATGGTTTTCCCTTGCTGGGCAGAAGGTTTTTAATTTCATGTAATTCCATTTGTCAGTTTTTGAAATGATTTCTTGAGTGATTGGAGTCCTTTTCAGAAAGACCTTCCCTGTGCTTATTATATCTTGACTTGCTTTCCCCTAACCATTTTAGTTTCAGGCCTTGCACTAAGGTCTTTAATCCATTTTGAGTTGATTTTTGTACAGAATGAGGGACAGGGATCTAGTTTCATTCTTCGGCCCATGGATTTTCAGTTTTCCCAGAACCATATGTTTAAGTTTTCTCCAGTGTATATTTTTGACAGTTATCAAAAGTTACCTTGGGCTGGGGAGATTACTCAGCAGTTAAAGGCGCTTGCTCACAAAGCTTGCTGGCATAGGTTCCATCCCTCAGTATTCACATAAAGTCAGATTAGGTTTTCAGTCAAATCAGAGAACAGCCGGTTTTCACCACAACAGATATGCCACCGTTGCACCATTACATTTGGCCTGGCTGACCAACCATAGAGCTCACCAGATCCACTGCTGGTTAGCATTGTTGATGACTTTTCTCAACAGGCTGCATGTCTTTTTCAGGATCCTGACAGCTAGTCAACAGGGAAGAGACTTCCAGCTCAGCTCCAGCTTGATTTCTTAGTGCCCTGCAGCCCAAGCACATGGAGCCCCAGCAATAGTCTTACCGTGTATTTCTGGTGGACAACTAAGAGCCTTGGAAATAGCCTGTAATGTTTTGGGGGCATTCGAGGCCTCTGTGGTCAGCAGCTCTATGGAGGGTATCTCACCCCTGGCCTTGAAATTTTTCTAATGACAAATTTTGGCTTCTGGGCCCAACATTATCCGTACCACAAGATACTTCTGCCCAAACTCTCTCTTTTTAAACACACACACACACACACACACACACACACACACACACACACGAGAGAGAGAGAGAGAGAATAAGAAAGTTTCCATATGGCATATTCATAAATCTTAAATTTTGACAGCCATCCTCCTACTCCCTCCTCTTCTCCATCCCCTTCTCTTAGACCATTTTTGCTATAATCAGTCTTATTTGTGATACTTTCTGGGTGTTTTTCCCTCATTGGTTTTTTTTTTTTTTTTTTTTTTGCTAAAATTCTAATTTCTTTGCTAATTTTCTGATCCATGTTGCTGACTTTCTGACAGGTCCTTAAGTCATTCATCTATTTGATGTTGTTCATCATTTTTTTTGCAAGCTTTTTTTTTTTTTTTTTTTTTTTTTTTTTTTTTGGTTTTTCGAGGTAGGGTCTCACTCTGGTCCAGGCTGACCTGGAATTAACTATGTAGTCTCAGGGTGGCCTCGAACTCTCAGCGATCCTCCTACTTCTGCCTCCCCAGTGCTGGGATTAAAGGCGTGCGCCACCATGCCCGGCTTGCAAGCATTTTTTACAAGCAAACATTTAAATCCTTCATCTGATGTTTTTGGTTTGTTTTTTTTTTTTTTCCTCAAAGTAGGGTCTAGCTCTAGCCCAGCTGACCTGGAATTCACTGTGTAGTCTCAGGGTAACCTCAAACTCACAGCGATTCTCCTACCTCTGCCTCCTAAATGCTATGACTAAAGGCATGTACTACCACGTCCAACTTCATTTGACTTTTTACCCAGTAAAATAAACATTACAACTGAGGCGGGATGATCTTTGGGAGGAGTCATATTGCCTTGCTTTTGGTGTTTCTGTGTTACAACTTGAGCACATATTGGCTTAAATGTCTCTTCCAGTTTTACTTAAGAGTCTTAGTGAGTAGCCTACTGTTTAGGATTCACTCCCCAGCAGCTCTCAGACTGTACCACCACCACCAAACCAAACAATCTATGGCAGTACACTTAAGATCAGTTAAAGCCTACTAATAAGTCACCAATGATCATGGAACAAAAGAGTAGCAAAAACACTATAGTGTCAAAATAGTTGAGCCTTTCCAACTTGGGCCCAGCAGAAGCCTCCTTGTTATATCATTTAGATGGCTACTGCATAAAAGGGTGATGAGCAAAAGAAGGGTTGTTCTGCCATCAGTGAGGTGTTGACCCAAGAATATACCATCAACATTCATCCATGGAGTGGCTTCAATAAGTGGGCCCCTCAAGTACTTACAGAGACCCAGAAATTTGCTATCAAGGAGATGGGGACTCCAGATATGTGCATTGATAACAGGTTCCACAAAGCTGTCTGGGCCAAAGGAATGAGGAATGTTGCCTGTCATATCTGTGTACTGTTGTTCAGAGAACAAAATGAGGATGAAGACTGTAGCAGACAGCTTCAGGTTCGCTGAGATGAATTCCAGACCAGACACAGTTATGGAAGAAGGGATTTATTGAAATTTACAGATCTAGGGGAAGTTCCATAATGGCAGACAGAGAAGCCAAAAGCCACACAGCACATCATACCTCAGGAACTCCAGCTAGGCACACTTTGCATATCTTTAGATTGAAAGCTCAACCCCACCACCACACTTTAAGATCCACCCAGTGCCACTGCCTCCAGCCAGGTGGCTGCAGATGCAAACTATAAACTAATAAAACACTGAATATAGTGGGGGGTCATCTATTCAAATTTCCACAAAGACTCACCAAACCAGCTTGGTGCCCTATATTCCATTACCACACTCAAAAACCTGCAGTCACTGTGGATGAGAACTAACTTTTGAGTGTCAGTTATAAAACTGCAAAAAAAATTAAAAATTCCCCGGCATGGTGGCACACGCCTTAATTCCAGCAGAGGTAGGAGGATCTTCGAGGATACCCTGAGACTACATAGTGAATTCCAGGTCAGCCTGGGCTAGAGCAAAACCCTACCTTGAAAAACAAAAGAAAAAAAAAAATCTTCCCAATAATGACAAAAGTGCTTAGACAAAATAAGATATGTATAAGAAGGGGAACACAACTTGAGGTATAAATAAGCTTTTTGAAAGTTAACAGTGTGAAAATACCAGAAAAGTATAGTTAAAAGAAAAAGAATGTGGGATGGGGACATTGGAGAACAAAAGGTGGAAGTGTTTGGAGTGAGTTTTTTCCAGGTCCCATGGAAACAAAAAGAGGGAAAATGGGGTGGAATGTGGTAGTTTGATTCAGATGTCCCCCATAAACTTAGGTATTCTTAATTTTAGTCTCCCAACTGATGGGAATTGGAAACTAAAGCCTCCTGGAGGCGGTGTATTATTGGAGGCAGGCTTATGGGTATTGTAGCCAGTTTCCCTTTGCCAGTGTTTGGCACACTCTCCTGTTCCTGTTGTCTGCCTTATGTTGGCCAGGAGGTGATGTCCACCCTCTGCTCATGTCATTTCCCCCTCAAGTCTGTAAGCTAAAATAAACCCTCCCCCCCCCAAAAAAAGAGGGAAAATGATGCAAAATTCCACTGTACTGGAAAGCAGAATTGAGTTGGCTGTCTCCCAGGTTGCATCATACAGCAGCATCAGGCGCACTCAGGGCTAGGCTGTTACCCCAGCACGGATATACGAACACTTACATCAGGGCACTCATTAAAAGAGCTGCAGATGTTTTGAGCCCATGCAGCTGCCCCTGGTTCCAGAGAAGGCTGCAACATTATTGTTGCTGCTATTGTTGATGCAGTTACCCAGCCTCCACCACAGCTTGGGCCCGGGGGTGGGGAGGGGTGTCAGTCTTGCACTCTGGAGGTTCTAAATTTTAGAACATATGCTGCCAAGCCAAGTATTGGATTAAAATTCACCAGGTATAGATAAGGATGGTAAAGAAACTTTTGAAATATAAGGAGCAGCATTGCTGAGTTCTTTGAGGGTAAAAATAACATCAGCATGTATGGAACCTTAGCTTACATTTATTTACAAAAGGATTTTAGAGAACCTAAAAGACAGGTGAGACAAGACTCTAGAGGGCCAGTGGGTCACTCTCAAAGTGTTGGGCCTTTTTTGTTACATCATTGAAGACTGTTAATAGTCTTTCTCTTCCTCTCTGCTCTCTTTCTCTTTTCCCTTTGCCTTTTTGGTTTTTTTTTTTGGTTTTTCAAGGTAGGGTCTCATTCTGGTCCAGGCTGACCTAGAATTCACTCTTGTGAAAAAAAAAAGCCAGCACAAAGTAGACTGCTATAGAAAGTACTCTGCTCTAAGTTAAAGCTAAATAGAACACCTTCATGTTTTTATTTGTGTTTGTAAGCAGAGAGAGATAGAAGACAGAGAGAGAATTGGCACGCCAGGGCCTGTAGCCATGGCAAATGAACTCCAGATGCATGTGCCCCTTGTGCATCTGGCTTACATTGGTCCTGGCAAATCGAACCTGGGTCCTTTGGCTTCACAGGCAAATGCCTTAACCCCTAAGTCATCTCTTCAGCTCATTTTTATTTTTTAAATATTTTATTTTTGTTTATTTATTTGAGGGGGGGGGGAGAAAATGGACATGCCAGGGCATCCAGCCGAACTTCAGAGGCAAGAGGCACCCTGTGCATATGGCTTATGTGGGTCCTGGGGAATTGAACCTGGGTCCTTTGGCTTTGCAGGCAAGCACCTTAACCGCTAAGCCTTCTCTCCAGCCCTCCTGAATGTTTTAAGTAGTCTCCATCTTGACCTTTGTCATTCTGTCATTTGGAATAGATCTGAATTTTCTTTAGTTTGTATGTGTGTGCTGCACATGTATATGTGTCTATATGTGTGTGCACATATGAAAGCCAAAGACCAACATCATTGTCTTCTTTAGTTGCTCTTCACTTTATTTTGTGTTCATGTGTGTGTGCATATTCATGTGCATGTGAGAGTTCAGGCACATGTATGCCACAGCATGTGGGGGGGGTCAGAGGGCAACTTCTGGGTCAGTACTCTCTTTCCACATCACTTGAGGCAGGGTTTCTCTGGATTTTGAGATAGGGTCTTGCACTGAACCCAGAGCTCACTGATTTGGCTAGACTAGCTAGCCAGCAATCCTAGCAATCCTGTCTCCACTCCCCAACACTGGAATGACAAGCACACAACATGCCTGCCTTTTATGTACTCTCTGGGGATCAAAATGCAGAGCCTCATGCTTATGTGGCAAGCACTTTACCCCACTGAGCCTCTTCCCTAGCCCCTCACCATCTTCCTTTAACTATAAGTTAAAGTAATTATTGCACATTGAGTCATCTTAAGGCAGAAGTGCAGATTTCACACATATAAAGAATGAAGTACTTCATCTTATGACCTGCTGATTTTCATTGTTTTCTTAATCTGTTATTGTATGGTCTTTGAAATGGCTGTTGACCTTGCTGTAGGTTATAACTCGAAATGAACTCATGCTGGAAGAGACAAGGAACACCATCACAGTTCCAGCCTCTTTCATGTTGAGGATGCTGGCGTCACTGAATCATATCCGAGCTGGTAAGAACTTCAGTTTAATTACAGTCATCATTATATTCTAAAATGTGAAGCCCTGCTTTAAAACAAAAGCACTTTAACTTCTAAACTAGGATTGCTATATTTGACCTTAGATCATGTGAATTATCTCCTTATGAACTAAGTTTATTGAAATGGTTAGAATGAAGAGTTACTTTATTAGCAGTTCTTCTGGGAGTACAAGACTGTTCATAAACCTTAAGATATGACACTGCTATGCTGTAATCCCAATGTTTGGGAGGTGGAGGGAGGAAGAATGGGAGTTAACGGTCATCCTAGGCTAGATACTGAGTTCCAGACCAACTTGAGGCTGACCTAAAATAACCAGGAGAAGGAGGAAAAGGAAAGGAAGGAGGAGGAGGACTTATATGTGTTTTCAATACTGTGTTTAGATGGTAAACTAAGGTTTAATGACACAGATAAAAACAATTCATATGTTGTAATATTAAGAGAAAATAAAAAAATCTGTATTGATAACAATGGAACATTCTAATATCTATTGTAAATAACAGGCTTATCAAGTGTTTCTTACTTTTTCATTGATTCATAAATCCCTTTATATGTTGGATACATCTGTTATTTAATAACTACCATTTTTCCTACTCATACCATGTCAAATATTATACTGATTGTTTCATAGAGATAGCCTCATTTATCTCTAATTGTTTAAAGTAGGTTATTTTAAACAATTTATTAGGGTTACTCATCCCAAGAAATGTTCAAGCCTTTGAAATTAATTTCCAAGCCTTTATTTCTCTTTAACCTACAAATCTCACAGTAATATATTCAGATGAGTATATTACTGTGATATACAAGTCTCTAGGTGATCTTTCTAGTTTGCATACTGTATTTCTCCCTTTATAACCACCCAACTACTCTAGTGCTCTTTGAATCTGGAGGATGCACCAGATTCCCTCCTGAGAGTTTTTACAATTTTGCTATCCCATTCCATCCAGGCTTTTTGTTAAGATAACTTTTACCTAGCATACCTCAAACTTGTATAAACAGTAGACTAAAGTCATTTCATCAGAGAGAGTAGGACAGACAGACAAGTAATCAAGGTAAACAGCATATAGTTTCCTAAGCCATAGAGGAGAGAAAGTATAGCACATTTGAAAAAACTGAAAGAGGCCCTATAAATTGTAATTAAAAGAAAATAGTCCTGAGCCGGGCATGGTGGCACAAGCCTTTAATCCCAGCAGTTGGGAGACAGCGGTAGGAGTATTACCCTGAGTTCAAGGCCACCTGAGACTACATAGTGAATTCCAGGTCAGCCTGAGCTAGAGTGAGACCCTACCTCAAAAAACCCAAAAAAAGAAAAGAAAAAGAAAATAGTCCTCAAATTGTGTTAACTATTATCAGGAAAAATGGAAAATCTTAAGGAGGCAAGACATAAAAAAACCTAAAATGTAAACAAAAAATTAGTATATTAACAGAATGTTTTGCAGTACTTCTTTGGACTCCTGTTATTAAACTGGTCACTTTTTCCCCAGTCTGATCCATTTTCTTAGTAACAATGAATAACTTTTAATGTTCATGCACTTGGACTTGAGAATTGAAAGAGTAGCATTTTCTAGTTTAGAAAACTAGTTGATTATTGCACACTGGCTCTTCATGGCTAGTTCCTGTGGATAATTTTTGTTTTGTTTTGTTTTTTTGGTTTTGCGAGGTAGGGTCTCACTCTGGTCGAGGCTGACCTGGAATTAACTATGTAGTCTTAGGTTCCTGTGGCGATCCTCCTACCTCTGCCTCCCGAGTGCTGGGATTAAAGGCGTGCGCCACCATGCCCGGCTCTGTGGATAATTTTTTATGCTCCCATCCCTATCAACAAACTTAGTATCTTCATCCTATCTTTTCTAGCCCCTCCCCCAAATAAAGGCAAGCCTGATTGACAAAAGAATTTGGCATTGCCTACCTTTTTAAAAATTTATTTATTTATTATTGATAGTTTCCTTAATTGTAGACAATATCCCATGGTATTTCCCTCCTTCCCCCCACTTTCCCCTTTGAAACTCCAATCTCCATCATATCCCCTCCCCCTCTCAATCAGTCTCTCTTTTCATTTTGATGTCATGATCTTTTCCTCCTATTATGATGGTCTTGTGTAGGTAGTGTCAGGCACTGCGAGGTCATGGATATCCAGGCCATTTTGTGTCTGGAGGAGCACGTTGTAAGTAGTCTTCCTCTTCCTTTAGCTCTTACATTCTGTCTGCCCCCTCTTCCACAATGGATCCTGAGCCTTGGAAGGTGTGTTAGAGATATTCAGTGGTGAAAAGTCCTCCATCCCTTCTTCTCAGCACTTCTGGTGCCTTCTGAGTCATCCCAAGGTCACTACCATCTGAAAAGAGAAGCTTCTCAAACCAAAAGTGAGTGTAGCATTAATGTATGGTGGGTATGGACATTAAATGAAGTGCTTACTGGGCAGTTTGGTGAGCATAGTATATACATTTAGCCAGACACCAGCAGACATTAGACCCTTAGGGCTCATGACTACCCCTGTCGTAGGTTTTCGGTGTCAGGGATGTATTACCTCCCATGGAGCAGGCCTCCAGTCCAATTAGAGAGCAGTTTGTTTCCCCCATGTGAGACATGCCACTATTGCACCCATTGCCTCATTTGGCCTGGCTGGCTAAATTTAAAACTTGCAGTGTTCACTGTTGAGTATCTTCACTGGTGTTTTCTCTCTCCCATTGAACTGCATGCCGCTTAGCTTTCTTCAGCTTTCTGTCAGCTGGTCCACATGGAGGAGGCTTTCAGCTCAGCTCCAGCAGGATTTCTCAGTGACCTTGTAGCCCAAGTATGTGGAGTTTTCAGCAATAGGATCTTACCATCTATTCCTGGTGGGAAACCAAGGGCCTCGGCAATGGCCTATAATGTTTTGGGGGTGTGGTAGTTTGAGTAGATGGCCCCCCAGTATATTCGGTGTTTTATTAGTTTATAGTTTGCATCTGCAGCCACCTGGCTAGAGGTAGTGTCACTGGATGGATCTTAAGGTGTGGTGGTGGGTTTAGGATTTCAATCTAAAGATATGCAAAGTGTGCCTAGCTGGAGTTCCTGAGGTGTGCTGTGCTGTGTGGCTTTTGGCTTGGCTCTCTCTGTGTTTGGTTCTGTGAAAGCAGACCAGCTTCTTCTGCCATTATGGAACCTTCCCTGGATCTGTAAGCTTCAATAAATCCCTTCCTCCATAACTGTGCCTGGTCTGGAAGTTCATCTCAGCGAACCTAAAGCTGTCTGCTACAGTGGGTATCTGTGACTTCCCCGGCCAACAACTCACTGGAAGGTATCCCATCCCTGGCATTGAAATTTTTCTAGTAACAATCTATGGCTTCTGAGTATTCCGTTGTCCAGAAAAGTAGGTTTCCATATGACTTATTTATATCCTCTTAGATTTTGATTAGCCCTCCCTCCACCTTTCCTTTACTCAATCTCTTCCCCTGACCTCACTTAGGCCTTTCCACCCCCATTAATCTGTTCTTGTACTTACATATATACAATACCATCCTAGTAAGTCCCCCTCCCTCCCCTTCTATTCCCTTTATATCCCTTTCTAGCTTACTGGCTTCTACTACTGAGTTTTATTTTTACTCACATAGAAGTCCAATCATTTGTAGCTAGGATCCACATATGAGAGAGAACATGTGACATTTGGCTTTTTGGGCCTGGGTTACCTCTCTGTCAATGTAGTTTAAATCTGCATTTCCCTGATGACTAGGGATGGAAAACATTTTTTTTAGATGTTTATAACCATCTGTATTTCTTCATTTGAGAACTCTCTATTTAGTTCTATAGCCCAGTTTTTAATTGGGTTGTTTGATTGCTTATTATTTAATTCTTTGAGTACCTTGTGTATCCTAGATATTAATCCTCTGTCACATGTATAGCTGGCAAAGATTTTCTCCCATTCTGTAGGTTGTCTTTTTGCTCTATTCAGTGTCCATAGCAGTACAAAAGCTTTGCAATTTCATGAGATCCCAGCAGTTGATCTGTAGTTTTATTTCCTGAGCAATTGGGGTTATATTCAGAAAGTCTTTGCCAAGACCAATATGTTGAAGAGTTTCCTCTACTTTTTCCTCTAGCAGTTTCAGAGTTTTAGGTTTGATGTTAAGGTCTTTGATCCATTTGGACTTAATTCTTTTTTTTTTTTTTTTGAGGTAGGGGGTCTCATTTTGTCCCAGGCTGTCCTGGAATTAACTATGTAGTATCAGGGTGGCCTTAAACTCACGGCAGTCCTCCTACCTCTGCCTCCCGAGTGCTAGGATTAAAGGCGTGCACCTCCATGCCCGGCTGGACTTAATTCTTATGCATGGAGAGACATAAGGATCTATTTTAATCCTTCTGCAGATACATATCCAGTTTTCCCAGCACCATTTGCTGAAGAGGCTGTCTTTTCTCCAATGAGTATTTTTGGCCTTTTTGTTGAAGATCAGGTGGCTGTAGCTACCCAGACTTACATCTATGTCTATTCTGTTCCAATGACCTACATGTCTGTTTTTGTGCCAGTACCATGCTGTTTTTGTTACTATGGCTCTGTAATATAGGTTAAAATCAGCTATGGTGAATACCACCAGCCTTATTTTTGTTTCTCAAAATTGTTTTAGATATTCGAAGTTTTTTATGCTTCCAAATGAATTTTTGGATTGTTTTTATTATTTCTGTGAAGAATGCCATTGGAATTTTGATGGGGATTATATTAAATGTGTAGATTGCTTTTGGTAATATTGCCATTTTCACAATATTGATTCTTCCAATCCAAGTACAAGGGATATCTTTCTATTTCCTAGTGTCTTCTGCAATTTCTTACTTGAATGTTTTAAAGTTCTCATTGTAGAGATCCTTCACTTCCTTGGTTAGGTTTATTCCAAGGTACTTTATTTTTTTATGCAATTGTGAATGGGAGCAATTCTCTGATTTCACCTCTATGTGTTTGTTGTTAGCATATAGGAAAACTACTGATTTCTGTGTGTTTATTTTGTATCCTGCTACATGGCTATAGGTGTTTATCAGCTCTAATAGTTTGCTAGTAGAGTCTTTAGGGTCCTTTATGTATAGAATCATATCATCTGCAAGTAATGATAACTTGATCTCTTCCTTTCCAATTTCTATCCCTTTTATGTGTGTCTCTTGTCTTATTGCTATGGCTAAGACTTCCAGTACTAGATTAAATAAAAGTGGGGACAGTGGACACCCTTGTTTTGTTCCTGATTTTAGTGGAAAAGCTTCAAGATTTTCTCCATTTAGTATTATGTTGGCTGTAGGTTTGTAATAAATAGCTTTTATTATGTTGAGATATGTTCCTTCTATTCCCAGTCTCTGTAGGACTTTTATCATGAAGGGATGTTGGATTTTGTCAAATGCTTTTTCTGTATCTAATGAGATGATCATGTGATTTTTGTCCTTCAGTCCATTTATATAATATATTACATTTATCAATTTGTGTATGTTGAACCATCCCTGCATCTCTGGGATAAAGCCTACTTGGTTGGGTGAATGATCTTTCTGATATATTCCTGTATTCTGTTTGCCAATATTTTGTTGAGAATTTTTGCATCTATGTTCATCAGGGAGATTGGTCTGTAATTTTCCTTTTTTGTTCTATCTTTGTCTAGTTTTGGGATCAGGGTGATGCTGACTTCATAGAAGGAGTTTGGTAGGATTTCTTCCTCTTCTATTTTATGGAAAAGTTTAAGAAGCATTGGTGTTAGCTCTTCAATGAAGGTCTGGTAAAATTCACCAGTGAATCCATCTGGGCCTGGACTTTTTTTAGTTAGAAGATTTTTTTATAACTGCTTGGATCTCCATACTTGTTATAGGTCTATTTAAGTTGTTAATCTCATCCTGATTTAATTTAGGTAGGCCATATAAATCAAGGAAATCATCCATTTCTTTTGGATTTGCAAACTAAGTGCAGTATATGTTCTTATAGTATGTCCCTATGGTTTTTTTTTTTAATTTCTCTGGTATCTGTTGTGATGGTGCCTTTTTCATCTCTAATTTTATTAATTTGTGTCTCTTCTCTCTTTCTTTTGGTCAGATTTGCTAAGGGTTTATCCATCTTGTTTATCCTTTCAAAGAACCAACTCTGTTTCGTTGATTCTTTGGATTGTTTTTTGTTTGTTTGTTTCTATTTCATCAATCTCTGCCCTAATCTTTATTATTTCTTCCCATCTACTGATTTTCGGTTTGCCTTGTTCTTCTTTTTCCAAGGCCTTAAGGTGAAGCATTGTTTACTTGCAACCTTTCTAATTTCTTTTTTTTTTTTTTTTTTTTTTTTTTTCAAGGTAGGGTCTCACTTTGGTCCAGGCTGACCTGGAATTAGCTATGTAGTCTCAGGGTGGCCTCAAACTCATGGCGATCCTCCTACCTCTGCCTCCCGAGTGCTGGGATTAAAGGTGTGCGCCACCACGCCCGGCTCTAATTTCTTAATATTGGCACTTAAGGCAATAAATTTCCCTCTTATAACTACCTTCATTTCCAGGTAGGAGATTAAGGTGCTAGGCATGGCTCTTAAGACTCTCAGAATAACCCCAAAAGTGACCCTAGGTATTGGGTTTGCCTGCTATGAGAATTCATTCAAGTAGGCTGAGTGGAACAAAATATAGGCAAATTCTAAAAATTTAACTAAACAATGTACACATTCAATGAAAAACAGCACAGAGTATTTATGCAAGAGTAGGTATTATGACAAACAGATCCTCTAACAAAGTCACAGTCCCTAAGGATGTGTGTTGCCCCACACCCTTAATCCATAGAACCTTGTTTGAAAACCACTATAGAAGAATGTACTAACTATGTCAAGATCTTGAGATTTTTGTATGTTTAAGAATTAGATGAATATAAAAGTTAATGGTCTTACTCTTTATCATTTGTGTCTAGAGGCAAAATTTTAAAAATGTATCTACACATTGTAATATATTGATTTTTACATATTAATGCTTTGAATTATATACATAGTTGTTCATTTTAAAGAAAAGCAGTGGTAATTATTTATAATGGTGACACTAAAATTACTTCTTTTTGTGATTCTCATGTCTGTTTTCCAGACCGATTGGAGGGTGACCGATCAGAAGGTTCTGGTCAGGAGAATGAAAATGAGGATGAAGAATAATCAACTCTTTTTGGCAAGCACCTAGGTGTTCTGATATTTGTATAAGACATTTATTATATTTTTTTCTTTACAGAACTTTAGTGCAATTTTAAAGCTGTTTATTGGAGTTTTTCCCTTTAGGGGGACAACCAAACATTGGTTTGGAATGAGTGTGTGCATGAATTTGGGAGAGTGTGTAAAACAAAACAAGCAAAATGTTTTTTAAAAACTTTTTGCTGTGTATAGAGTGCTATAAAATGCAAAGTGCAATATTTTCCCCAACCTTCAGATGTGGGAGCCTGGATCAATGTTGAAAAGTAATTTTCATTATAGTGAAAATGTTGGTTCAAATAAATTTCTACACTTGCCATTTGCATGATTGTTGCTTTCTAATTAAAGAAGTTGGTTGTTTTAAGATCCTAAATTCGACTTTTTATTTACTCCCTTGCTAGTTTGACTCACATTTTCTAATCTTTTTTTCTAACAAAATAGTACTATCTTATGTTGTTTATATTTACTAATCTTTTCCATCTTGATTTGTGTATGATAGAATAATACAGAAGGGCTTTTTCATTATTTCTTTTCCAACATAATTTCTCTTCCTTTGAGTCATCCCCATCTTTCATGATTAGTGGTTACCACATGTCAGTCACAGAGCATCATGGCTGGTTCACATTAGTTAGTACAGACAACTGAAGGTGTTGGTTCTAGTCTGCCTCTGTGCCCACCTCCTAGATTTGACTGCAAGTTGTTGATGATCGCATTTCTAATTTTTGGTATTCATAATTCTAGTGTCTACACCTCCCCATAAGCCTTACAGAGTTTGACCTGAAAATACATTTCAGACCTCTGTCATCCCCCCACTTCCTGAGTTACCTATTTGTGTCTTTCCTTTAGTCAATTATATGAATCCTAATTAATTTCCCTTAGTCTAGTTTTATGGTCCCATCTCTTCAACCCATTTGTAAAATAAAGTCTTTTATTTTTTTTTTTTTATTTTTTGGTTTTTCAAGGTTGGGTCTCACTCTGGCCCAGCTGCCCTGGAATTCACTCTGTAGTCTCAGGGTGGCCTTGAACTCATGTTGATCCTCCTACCTCTGCCTCCCGAGTACTGGGATTAAAACCGTGAGCCACAATGCCCAGCTCAAGTCTTTTCTTAATACCAAGTTATTCTCTATTTTTGTACTTTCTGATGTCTCTCCTCATCTTGTCATCCAAATAAACATCCATGGCTGATTTTAGCTACTTCTGATGTTGAAAGCCTTGACCAAACCAGACCTGCCAGGTGAGGGAGAGGACGCTACCCTGCTCATGATACCTTGGAGGAAAAAATTCAACTGCAGCAGAATTGTGTGTCCATTGTTTAGTGATCCAAAAAATGACTTCAAAACACATGCATGCTATATTCTCACACAGAGTATTTGCTGCTACAGAGTTTTGAATAGAACATTGATTTTCTATATATATATATATATAATTTGTATAGGTAGGTAGGTAGATAGATAGATAGATAGATAGATAGATAGATAGATAGATAGATAGATAGATGATAAGATAGAGGACAAATTCAGGATTTCGCCCTTTGCCTTCCAGTTTGTTTGAGACAGGGTCTGTCTTGTTTGGCTCATTTTTTTCTGCTGTGAACACCAGACTGGTTGGCCCACAAGCTTTGCGATTCTCCCAACTTAACCTCCCATTGCCCATCAGCACCCTGGGGCGACAGATGCATACTCTTATCCAGATTTGTGTGGGTTCCTACAGTCCAGACTCTCCCTAAAAAAAAACATTATATATATTTTTTCTTTTTGGTTTATTTATTTGCAAGGAGAGAGAGGGAGAGAAATAGGTCATGCCAGGGCCTTCAAAATCCAGGCACTGCAAATGAACTCCAGACGTATGCACCACCCTGTGCATCTGGCTTTATGTGGGCACTGAGGAATCGAACCCCTGGTCGTTAGGCATTGCAGGCAAATGCTTTAACCACTGAGCCATCTCTCCAGCCCTTAAATTTATTTATTTACTTATTATTTATTTATTTATTTATGTTTTTTTCAAGGTAGGGTCTCACTCCAACCCAGGCTGACCTGGAATTTGTTTTGTAGTCTCAGGGTGGCCTTGAACTCATGGCAATCCTCCTAGCTCTGCCTCCTGAGTGCAGGGATTAAAGGCATGTGCCACCCACCACACCTGGCTAATTTTTTTTTTTTTTTTTTTGCAAGCAGTGAAAAGAGACACAGAGAATGGGTACCCCAGGGTCTCCAGCTGCTCCAGACACATGCACCATTCTGGCTTTACATTGGTACTGGGAAATTGAACCCAGGTTGTTAGAATTTTCAGGCAATTGCTGAGCCATCTCTCCAGCCCTAGACTCTCCCTTTTAAAGAAGGAGCTGCCTTTATTTTTTCCAGACAGTGGCTTTTGGCAGCTACCTCACTTACTAAAACAGCAGCTAACCTAGGCAACTTAGCTGCGACCTCTCTTCCCTGTATGCCCTAGCGAGCCAGTAGTTGGAAAAGAAATTGAATTATACACCTGGGATGAATGAACTCATCCGAAAACAGTCATGGAAAGCTGCCAAAATGATAACACTGACACAGGAAAGAAAATGTTGTCAAAGGCAGAACTGTAGCTCCATGTGGTACTTTATTCACCATCATCGGCATCAACCTTGAGCTCTAGCTCTGGACCACATCTGGAAGTGGCTCCCTGACCCCTCAGTAGTTGCTTGGTGGCTAAGAGACCACTGTCAATATCAGTCTGACAGTCGGCCATAGTCACCTCAACCATGCCCCTCTATAATGATGTTTTCAGTGTATTTGCTGCAACAGCTGCCTTTTTTTGTCTCCAGCCCCTCATTTTATTTATTTATTACTTTATTTGAAAGAGAGAAAGAGGCAGATAGAATGGGCATACCAGTGCCTTTAGCTGCTGCAAATGAACTCCAAAAGCATGTGCCACCTTGTGCATCTGGCTTACATGGGTCCTCGGGAATTGAACCTGGGTCTTTTGGCTTTGCAGTTAAGTGCCTTAACCACTAAGCTATCCCTCCAGCCCCAGTCCCTCATTTTAGTAAGAGCATGCCCACCCCCAATTCTGCAGTAAGCGCCCCCTTACTTAGTCCTGTTTTTAGCCCATGGGGAGTTAAGATAGGATTATGGCTCTAGAAAATGGAGGGATGAGACAGCCATGTTCCAAGACCACAAGTTCAAAGTGCCAGTTACCACAGCTATACGCATTCCAAAAAACATTTAATTAGATAAACAAAACTATTCTAAATACACTTTTACTTATTTATAAATACTGACTTATATATAATAACCCTAAACATTTTTCCTATCTTCAAAACATCATCCAAAGCTTCAAGTTAAATATATTCAAAGATTAGCTTGGGTTCTTCTTTTTTTTTTTTTAAAGTTTGGTTTTGAACCACTTCTGCATCCAGGTGTCCATCATGAGAATGGCACAGGACTCCTAAGCGTGTCCACTTCACTGACAGACCCATCCCCCGCACACAAGCTTTCTGCTGTATTCATCCTGGTCCTGTCCCCAAGACCTGTGAAACTCTGGGACTGTCTTTTCCTCTGGGACGAGCTGACTTGCCTGTGATTTGTGAGTTTCAGATGGTATCAAAAGGAAAAGCAGAAGTAGCTGCTAATTCTGAAGTCAATGACACTGCTCAAGGAAGTGCATCTGGGGGAAGGAAATAAACATGGCATGGTATATTACGTTGTCTTAGACATTACACTGATTGAAAACTGTGCTATTGGTAAGCTTGTACAGATTTGTCCTTTGAATGCTTTCCCATAAAGCCCAGCTGACCTGCTGATGAGTGAACCTTATACGTATTTCTCTTTCTCCATGAGCTACAAAGTTGGCTCCTTCCTTCTCTCAGCCTCATGACCAGGACCTGAAACTGGGTCCTGACTGACTGAAGTCAGCTCACTTTGAGACCTGGGAGTTTCCCTTGGTCTTCCCAGTTCTTTGTCCCCTCTCCCTGACTTCCAAGGACAGTGCCAGTCTGCCCCTTGCAGTCATTCATGGATGGTCACAGGCCACATTTCTGTGGCTCAGGTGGAAACTGACTTTACCTCTCCCTCCCACATGCTGCCTGCAATGTGCACACACTGTGGGGAGTAGCACCAGCGCTTGTCACTGTTTTGCACTCTGCCTTCAGGGGAGAATGTCCCTTCCGGGTATAAGGAGCAGCAGGCAGGCAAGGCTGCAGTGATGTGTTACACTCATCTGTTCAGGGCAATGTAGAAATTCTCTATTTTTATGCAAATACATTTGTATTAGAAAAGCTCATTTTTGTTTCCAAATGCTAGTCAGCTTTTCCATACTTCTGTTGCCTTCCCTTTCCCCAACACAGGTCCTTTGTTTCCCAGTTCTTTAGTGCTACACAGCAGGCAACAATTCCCCTAGCCACATCTCCAATCTAGGATTACAGTTATCTTTCCTGGAGTCTCTTCTTGTTGCAGAGCTCCCTGAGACAGGAAGGGTTGAGGCCCTCAGCTACACTGAGAAGCTAAGCTCTACCTGCACCCAGGTACTGTGCCAGCTGCTTCATAGCATTTCCTCCTGTAAACCACACAGGTGCCCTCTGAGGGAGCCCTCCTTGGATTTTGTGTCCTCACATACACATACACACTACAGAACTTCATGTTACAGATAAAGAAACCAAGATGCAGAAATACAGAGCATAAGTTCCAGATTGGGGTCTGAACTCTCAACCATCCCCACGTCCCCACGCCAGCAGCTTCCCTGCTATATCTCATCTACACCAAAGGGAAGGCACAGCATCTGGAGTGCCGAGGACATAATGGGATTTCAGATGTCTAACAGATCAGGTCGGACTCAACAAATGCTTTTTCTTTGCCACATCATCCTCACCCTTCGTTCCAGACAGGGTCACAAGCGCATCGTATGGTCTGTCCAGAGAGATGTACGCACATTGTCTGTTTGGGGAAATACATATAGTTCTATCTCAGCAGCCCAACATCTCTCAATGGATCAGAGCTCTTTGCCTCCCTCTCTTGTTCTGACCCAAACTAGTTAGTAGTGTGCAAATACAGTCAGTCTTATCGCTGGTAGGTCTTTGCAGTAAGACTACTCAAATGTGAAAGATCGTTAGCACCAGATGGCTGTTGTCCTCCATCCTGCCTGCCCCAGGAGCTGTGCTTTGCTAGATCACGCAGCTCTGTACAGACAGTACTGCCAACCCAAAAGGAGGTCATGCACTTGGGTGGGCCTCAGACATGGTGGAGCTCAGAGCAAGCATTTTCCACCAGCAGCCAACAAGCCAAGTTTATTCCTTTGCTCTTCAAGACTACGCTGCTGCCACCTAGTGTCTAAGGCCCTGTGCTCTTGGTGTCAGGCCAGGGAAGAGTAGGAGCTGAACTCTGCACTGGTGTTGGGTGGGGAGAAGCAATGCCTTCTGGGCCACAGGAGCCCCCACAGCTGACATCAGGACCACAGAGACCGGATCAGAGGGACATCCTAGTGAAAGAAGCAGAGATGGACAACAGCTCTAAAAGTAGGCCTGGCAGAACCAGAAGACACCAGACGGAGGTATCTAAACAAGAAGTGGCCAATTACCCCACCTGCCACAGTCCACGTGGCCCCTCAGGAAGGTGTGAGGCCTGCTACCACAGGGCACTTTGCAGCTAGAGAGCCTGGGCTTAGTCACAGTGCAGGGCTTCTACATGCAAGGCAGATGTCCTCCAGAAGGCCTCTCAGAAACCCCAGAATGGGTGAGGTTCTCTTTTCCCTCCCTTCACCCACTTCTCTCTGTTCAAATGGGCAGAACTGAATTCCTTAATGTGCAAACTGGAGTTCATTTCCTAAACATCCTCCGAGACTGAGCTCACTGTCGCCTAGTTCCCAGGCCTAGCTCTCAACTCCCCCAGAGAAATGCCTGCCTCCACCTCAGCCAGTTCCTGGGGTAACCACTGCCTGAGAGGGCTCTAGCTGGGCGGGAAACAGCCTAGGATTACTGCCCCAGTGCCTGGTGTGGTGCTTTGTGTGCAGGGTCTAGAAGAGGAATACATGAACTAACCCAGGTAAAAGAGGAGAGGTGCAGAGCAGTGAAATGCAGGATTTCTAGGAAGTTTTAAATTAGATCTAATTATGTTCCAGCCAGGGTCTGCCTGTGGCATCTCAGAGGCCTCAGGATCCTTTCCACAGACCCCAGCCTAGCGCAGTCAGAGAAATATTCTCCAACCCTTGGGTCCCAAGCCCATTTTGACTGTACTGGTCAGTGACTCTTCCCAAGGTTAAGGTTTCTTTGCTCCACTTCTGTGACCACTGATTAATCAGGAATATGGTCCCTTTGGACACTGGACAAGTGCTAGAGAGATATACACAGAATAGATATAGAAAATACAAACTTGAAAATGCTGCTGGGAATGCCTGCAGAGCCTGTCTTCTGACCCCTGCCACTCCCACCTGGAACCTGGCGACTGCCCAGCATACAGCTGGTGCAGAGCGGGTAGTGTTGATGAAATCAACCACTACATAGCAGACCCCAGGCCTCAGGCTCAAGAAAGATCTGGAAACTGCAGATGGGGAGCCATAGGAAAAAGACACTTGCTTGGGCAAGGTAAGGAGAGTCCTGAACAAAGCTTATTTAAGGACCTAGCAAGAAGGAAATTCAGTGCCTGGAGAGGCCGCAGGATGTATCAAATGACGCGTGCAGACAAAGGCCGCAAGCTCTGGCCTAGTGCTCGTCTTATGCTGCCTCAGGTTATAGTGACAGTAACTTGTTCCCGGGAGTGTCCCCAAGGCCAGCTATGTTCACCGCTCACTCAAGCTTCTCCCTCATTTCCCATGTGAGTGACTGCCCACAGTGCTTGGCACGCCCGCCCCAGTGTTGACTAGCCTGTGGTAAGCCCTGACCAAATGTTTTTCTTCAAGTTGGAAAAAAAAATCCTGTAGATGAAACACCTGCCACTGCCCATTCTGTCTTCTATAGTGGTTTCTCCCTTTTGAAATGCTAAAGAATCGATCAGCCTGTGGGCTGTCCCTGCACCACCAGCAGGAGGTGCCACCAAAGGGCAGGTCATAGGCGGGACAGGAGGTATGGGGTCTATCTAGGGTACTCTGTTCTGGGTACTCTCGGGATTATTTAGTACTTTAGTACTAGTGACCCTGCACTCCCTGGATCAGTCTCACAGACCCCCCAGTGGTACTGTCATGCTGAAAAGGGTGTGCTTGGCCTTTCACTCCGAGGGCCTCTCAGCGATCGTGCATGTCTGGACCAGCAGGGCAGGGTACAAACTGAAGAAGACATGATCCATGTAGCGGCTCCAAACCCACGGTCTCAGTCCTGTATGCCCCGCTCCCCAAAGCCACAGCCACATGTCCATCTGCTCTTCCTTCCTGTGTGCTTTGGAGGCTTCTGCCATGGATCCATTCTTGGGACTCAGAAGCGGCCCCCATGTAGTCTCACAGCAGACACTGAGTCAGAGACTGGAGACATTACTTCCAGTCGTTCTGCTCGCAGACGTTTCCTTCCCGGCACTTGGCCCACTGTTCATCGTGACGTGTTCCAGGGCCTGGCACACCAGTGGTGGTGGGAATCCTTCCACGGGCCCGCAGCAGCTTTGGCTCCAGCTCTCCCAGAGACCCTCATCTCTGTTCTGCGGCTAAAATGTTCCCTTCGTCGATGCTCTGCAACTGCAGCCGCGGGTTCAGGAGAGTTCTGCTACCTCGGCGACCCCCAAAGCTGGCCCCTGGGACAGTCCGTGCTGTGAACAAGACCCCTGGCAAAGCCTCCTCCCCAAATAAGTTGATTTTGGCTTCAGCCTCAATGGCTTTGGCCAAACTGGCTGCATAACTGTCCAGGGACTTGTGTACTTCAGCTTTCACGTGAAGAATTGAGTTCTTGGCTGCCTCTGGGGAAGAAGGCACAAAGAAGGTTAGCAGAGGAGCCAGAACCATGATGGCCCTAGGAATATGGCTGCCGTTGACTTGCTGCCCTTTGGAGGAGAGGTGAGCTGAGGTTACAGGTAGGGGTTCTGAAGTCAGATTTGCTAAATTAAAATTCTGGACTTCCCAGCTTACCACTTGGGAAATGGCAGATGTTATTTAATCTAGTTTTAGTTTCCTTGTCTGTAAAAGAGAAGAAACCTGTTTACTTCACAAGATTATTTTGATAAATGAAGGAGTGAATTCTTTCTAAGGGCCTAAGTGTAGCCCTTAGAAATAGTTTGATAAATATTTCTACTAATGCTAATCACAACTGTTATATCTGAAAGAATTCTATTCTTTAAGCTCCTTAAAACAGCATAATCTATGGCTGTAAACTTCCACAGACTCAACCGTCTTGTCTCTGTCCTCTTCATATGGCTCGGGTTTCCCTAAATGTGGGGAACATCTGGTTTGGATTAATACCTCCTCATGGCAACCTTAAAAGACAGAAAGAAAGTGGCTCTTCATTTACATACCCAGGGCCCTATTTGGGGAACAATTTCTCCTCTCCTCACATTTTTCTGGAGAGCAGGCAGTTTGTACACCACTCTCCAGGCAGGAAAAGAGGATAGGGACAGTGGCACCTGCCTGCACCTCACCGAGGGAAGGTGCTGTTCCTTGCTGGCACCTTGCTCTCAGCGCCTGGCCTGCAGGCCATCCTTGTCGATTGCCCCACCATGAAGTACGCACAGAGCAGCAGGCTTGGCTGTGTGAGCGTGAGTCTGGGGAGGGTTTTGACTCATTTTCCTGTAGAGAATGGTAACAGAAAGCCTGCAAAGCTGCTGGTCCTGGCTCTATTCGTAAGCCTGCTTCAACATCCTCCTCTCTAGCCACTGCGCCCTTCTCTCCGCTCACAGTGAATTCAGGGAAGGAGACATGAGACTGATAATGAACCAAAACTCTTCTGGGTCCGTATCATTTTCCTATTCAGTACTGACATGGGAAAAGCCCTGGCTTCACCACCCTCACACCCCCCCACATGTCAGAGATTCTCACTGGATGAGATTTAGAGAAGAAAGAGATCCCTACATCTTGTGGGGAGCCTGAGTGGCCATCCACTTAGCACATGCAGATGGAAAATTAACCCTAAATCCCAGAGACAACAAAGGTTAAGGAGGTGTTAACAGGTGGAGTGGAGAAGTGTAGGCAATGAAATTTTTTTGTAAGACTCAAATGTGTCAGCTATGGAGCCAGCAAAGATGGCAGCTTGACCTCCGCTCACTGGATTCTATTTCCACTGTCCACTGGAGGAAACGGGCTCAGATTCACAACTACACATCACCCACACAGGAAAGAAACTATTCAATCAGGCCAATTCCAGCAGGAGGAGATATGAATCCAGAGCCAGACTTTGTGTGTATGGCCTTCCACAGCAGTGTTTGCTGGGCCTTAGACACTGCTTGCTCTGAGCCAGGTGCCTCAGGACTGGAGTGAGATCAGAGGACTGCAGTAATCAGGTGAGCACAGGTGATAAAACCCTGGCATGTTGTGGTCAGGAATATGGCTGAACCAAGAAAACTCCCAAGAGCCTCCCTCTCCTTGCACCTGTGTTTTCCTGAAGCAATTGTATAAACCAACCTTTGATCTGTTCCACTTCGTCCTCAAATGTCACTGAGCTCCTTCTCTTAGGTGGGCAAGTGCACTGGGAGGGAGGGTTGTCATCAGACGTGCAGTCTTCCAGCAGCATCACATCGGTCCCTGAGACAAGGGCAGACTGAGCATGTGTAACTAGCAACACCATGGGTCCCCTTCCCTCCCCACCCCACCTTGTTTCAGCACTCCTTGACTCTGCCTCCTAGTCCTTTGATCTCGGGTACAGCTAACTTCCCTGCGGTATCTGCCCAAGAAATGCCCCACCTGTCATCCTGTTCCAGGGGTCTGCAGACAGAGGTGGGGCTGCTTCTGCCACACAGAAACTGATAATATTCTCGCCAGCAGCAGGGTATGAGCCACAACTCAGAGGGCCTCGTGTGAAGTGGGAAGGGTCAGGGCTGAGTGGAGAGGGTCTACTCAAAGTCACTTTGTATTCTGACAATGCTGGTTTCAGCTTATGTCTCTATTACCACAGTCAAAATACACTGTGTGAGTGCTGCAGAGATGGCTTAGTGATTAAGGTGCTTGCCTGCAAAGCCAAAGGATCACAGTTCAAGTCTCCAGGACCCACGTAAGCCAGATGCACATGATGGTGCATGCGTCTGAAATTCGTTTACAGTGGCTGGAGGTCCTGGCACGCCCAGTCTTTCTCCCTCTCTCTCTCACTGCTTCTTTCTCTCTCTCAAATATATATATAAAATATATTTTAAAAGAATACATTGTGTGAGGGCTGGAGAGATGGCTTAGTGGTTAAAGCGTTTACCTGCAAAGCCAAAAGACCTCAATTTGATTACCCAGGACCCACGTAAGCCAGATGCACAACGTGGTGCATGCATCTGGAGTTCATTAGCAGTGGCTGGAAGACCTGGCATGCCCATTTTCTCCCTCTCTCTCAAATAAAAAAATAAATAAATAAATAATATTTTTAAAAATAAATTGCGCCAGGTATGGTAGGGCATGCCTTTAACCCCAGCACTTGGGAGGCAGAGATAGGAGGATCACCGTGAGTTCAAGGCCACCCTAAGACTACATAGTGAATTCCAGATCAGCCTGGACTAAAGTGAAACCCTACCTCAAAAAAAATGTGTGAAATCGGGCCGGGCGTGGTGGCGCACTCCTTTAATCCCAGCACTCGGGAGGCAGAGGTAGGAGGATCGCTGAGAGTTCGAGGCCACCCTGAGATTACATAGTGAATTCCAGGTCAGCCTGAGCCAAAGTGAGACCCTACCTCAAAAAAAAAAAAAAAAAAAAAAAAAAAAAAAAAAAAGTGAAATAAACATGCAAACTTGAAACTTGAAGTTACCTGAGAATCAAAAAAGGGCTGACATGCTAGAGGGATGGTGCATGCACCTGGAGTTCGTTTGCAGCAGCTGGAGGCCCTATTCTCTTTTCTATTCTCTTTTCTGAATCTCTCTCTGTTTCTCTCATAAATAAATATTTTTTTAAAAAAAGGTCAGACAAATATTGCCCTAAAACAATGTGGGAAACAGAGGCAGAAAAATCATCAAAGTCCTATTTAGAGACAGCCAGGCAGAGCTGACAGTCAAGAACCAGGTCAGGGGGCAACAGGAAGTAAGGGCTGAGTCAGGGCTTATGACTTCAGCCCAACCCTGGGAGCAGCCTTGTTCTTAGTTTCAGCCTTCAATTGTGCCTGTGGAGGGTGGGCCTCAGGAACCAGTGGTCACCTGACTGAGAGCACCGGAAGGTTACTGAAACACTCGGGATTTTTCTGTCTGTAAAACTGGCATTACTGGAGCCAGGTGTGGTGGCACGTGCCTTTAATCCCAGCACTCAGAAGGCAGAGGTAGGAGGAATGCCGTGAGTTCAAGGCCACCCTAAGACTACATAGTTAATTCCAGGTCAGCCTGAGCCAGAGTGAGACTCTACCTCAGAAAAAAAAAAATGGCATCATTGTTCAATCTTCTTTAGGGGGTTGTGAGGGTCATGAGTTCAGACATGTAAAAATAAATAAATATATATATATATATTACATAATATATATTTAATATATACTTGTATATACACAGTGCTTGGCACATGCTGGATCATGAGAACACATTATGAAGGGCGGTGTGATTCCAGAATTCGCATTCTGCACATCCTCTGCTGCTCAGAGGCCTTTCTTTCCTCCCTCCTCCCCATGGCAACTCCCTCGCCTCATGTTCCCCACTCAGCTCCCACTCCTGGCTCTCATCCAGGACCTTTACAAAAGAACATTTCTGAGCCATAATTCACACTGCACAATTTGCCATTTAACGTGCCCTGCAGCTTGATGAGCTACATGATCCTTCATGGCATGTGTGCCTTGGGCAAACTCCACACGGCTCAGGCAGGGCAGTGTGCCACACTGCCTCCGGAGCTCAGCCCATGGGAAGTAGCCTGCGGAGTAACAAGTCATCCCTTCCTTCCACTCACACAGGGATGCTCGTCCTGGGGGCAGTGTGACCGTGGTTCCTGGGACGGAAAGCCCTCGAGCCTGCCAATTAAGGGAACATCCTGAGGGAATTTCCTGCCTCTGGAAAAAAACAAACTCTTTCGAATGGCTTGGTCTAGGTGCCAGCCCCAAAGCCTACCCCCAGGACTCCAAGACTTAGGACCCAAGGGAGTCAGGAAGCACAGGCCAAGGCAGAGAGGATTTTTTGAAAGCTCCCAAGAGTGGAAAAATATAAGAGCTTACAGGGAAACACCCACTGCAGAGCTTGCTGCCTTGTTTGGGATTTGGTACTGCTCCCTCCATGGCCCAGAGCATCGACAAGCATCAAATGGATAACAGATGTGGCCAAGTGCCTCGGTTCTGCCGTGTGGAGCTGTGAACCGGAAGGATAAAGACGCTCCCGGCTCCCGTCCACAGGATCCCACCAGAGCCACTCAGTGAACACCACATGTGGCCCTCATGGCTCCCCCACCAACACAGCAGCAGGCCCTGGCATCAGGAAGCCAGCCACTGGGGGCAGCGGTAGCTGCCAGGGGGTGGCTCTGGAGAGCCTGTGAAGATGACCTTCCTCTGGGAGCTGGAGTTTCGGCAGAGAGCCAGACACTGACCAGGGGTGGCAAGCCCAGTTGACTGCAGCCCAGAGCTTCCTTTGTGCTGGGGCAGGAGATGAGTTTTCATTCTCAGTTGCCCTTGGGTGAGGGAGTTATTACCCTGTCTCCCAAATGAGGACGCTAGGGTGTAGATGGAGATTAAGCAACCTGCCTAAGTTCCTGGCTCTTCAATGGTCAACAGGAAGCTGAGAACCAGGGAGGTGGAGTCTGGGGTCTGACCACCAGCGGTTATTAGAATTCAAGTAACAAGCATAGCCTTTCCGAATATGAACCTTGCAAAGGCTTCCACTAACTTTCAACTTCACAAGAGCACCATAGAGAATAAACTGCGAGGTCCATTTAATAGAGGAGGAAACTGAGGCACAGAGAAGCTCAAAAACCAAGAGCACCATGACTAGAAGCCCGGGCTTGTGGATGTCATTCTTGTGCGCGTTCACACTCCTTGGGGAATGATGTGCTTGCAACAGGGAAACCCCACTTCCTCAGCACGACGGTTCTGTTACCTGAGTCCTGAGAACAGCTGAAGCCAGTGTCTCCCGTGCTGCTGCTATGTCCCAGGGACTGTCCACCTGCCATGAGCGCAGTGAGGTGCGGAGACAAGCCCAGGTCTGAAAGGCAAAGTTGGCATTGACAGCACAAACTGACCCTTCTGTTTCAGCCCACCCCGCACACCCCCATGGACACAGGCCCTACCCTCCTTTTCTATGCTCTCTTTTGCAAAGCTCACTCTAGACACTCCCCAAAAGGCAGTAGCCCTCAGCTGCCTTTCCTATACTTTACCCTCAGTCCTACCCCATTTACTCAAGACTCACTGGGCTCCCTACTGAGGAAACCCTTCTGGCCAGGTGTGGGGTGAGAGTGGGGTGGGAATCTAAGGTAGAATGGACCTGAGAGGAGACCTTCCAGTTACATATGGCGGATTTATTTATTTTTTAACATCTTTATTTATTTGAGAACAAGAGAGAGAAAAGAAAAAGGAGGAGGAAAGAGGGAGAGAGAGAATGGGCATGCCAGGGCCTCAGAAATTAAAAACACCAGCTACAAAAATCTTCCAAGATTAACTCCCTAGATTGAATGGCCGCTATAGTCAAGTTCATGTGTTGGGAACTCAATCCCACGACAACAGTGTTGGGAGGTGAACCTAATGAACAGACTACTGTTATTACAGAAGAGGGTTGTTTACCTTAAAATGGCCTTGGTATAAAGGGGAGTTTGGCCCTCTCTTGACCTTCCACTTTCTGCCATAGGGTGATGTAGACAAAGGTCCTCACTGGATGCCCTAATATGTTTTTAAGCTTTCCAGACTCTAGAATCATATCACATCTCTGTCATTATGAATTATCCAGTCTCCAGTATGTCATTACAGTAGCAGAAAATAGGCTAAGACAATGACCTACTGTGGTGCTTTGACTATAAATGGCACCACAGCCTCAGGTATTTTTGATTAAGCTTCCTCTGTAGTCTTCAGCAGGCAGAGCCCTGCTGGAGGAGGTGTGTGGGTAGACCTTGAGTCCAGCCCTAGAGTCAGCTCATGCTTGCTGGTGCTGGCTGTAGTCTCTCTGCTATGGATGTGTGATGATGTGAGCTAGCTTCTTCTGCCATGATGAAGCTTCCCCTGGAATCTATGAGCCTGAAATAAACCCTTTCCTTCCATAAGCTCCTACTGGTTGGGTGTTTGTCCAGCAATGAGAAGGGAACTGCAACACCTGCCACAGAGGACAAACTTCTATTCTCCTGTGATACAGGATCAGATAGGAGAACCCACACCCTTTAATTTTATCCTACTGCTTTGAGGGCACAAGATAACAGAACACATTCCTTCCTCCTGTTCTTCCCTGGAGCCAGGGGGAAATTGTGGTGCTAGAAGAATCTACAACCACAGCAAGCTTCCCACAGAACGTCTTTGCATTACTTCTGGGGATCCCATAAGAAACTATCCCTTTGGCTTACAGCTTTGTTGGCTGATGGCCGAGCTAAGAGGAGAGTACACCCCAAACTTCTCCCCATTACCTGATCATCCCCTCTGAGGTCTTGGCCTCTGAACATGGTGTGTTCAATAAGAAGCCTGGCTTGAGGAGTGGAGTCCATGAGGCTGCCGCCTGGCAACTGGGACGGTGGCAGCCACAGTGGGTTTGGCTCTGAAGCTGCGGCAGAAGCCAGGAGCATGTCTTGGTCTCCACCAGTGAAAGGGATCATTTGAGCCAGATCGCTGTGGCTCAGCTGCAAGGCCAGGGGACAGGCCGCTGGGCTGCATCTCTCTTTGTGTTTAGCCAGCATTTCCCACCCAAGAGTGGGCACAGCTACCCTGAAACTTCTCATGAAACATCATATCCTGTGGGCTGGGTCACATCCACCCCTCCAAAAGGGGCACAGCACAGAGGATCAGGTCTGCTCCGGGGAAAATGTGGCAGGTGAGAGGCACCAGTGCAAGGCATTTCAAAAGCTGAAGAGCAGGGCAGGATGCCAAGGTGCAGCAGACACGGAACAAGCCAGACAACCTCGAGATGCCACCAAGGGGAGAACTCAGAAAAGCAAGGAGGAAAATTCAAAGGCCTCAGGGTTGTCCCTTCCTCTCTAGCCCAGACCCGAGGTACTTTCCCTGCATGAACAGTGTCCTTCCAAGGAGATACCCAGAGAGGCTCTGCACTCAGTTCCAGGAGCCTTGAGCGGTCCACAGTCCATGGCTGGGACCGTCCATCCCAGGCTAAACACAGGAACTACTCGTGCTAGAGAAAGAGCTGTGGATGGTCCCTTGCCCTTTCTCCTGAGGTCTCTTCTTCCTGTCAGCAGTTCGGTCAGCTTTAAGTTTGGGCCTCAGCATCCTCACACAGGATGTGAGCGCTCTGCTCACCTCTCAGCACTAGAGGGCGGCATCCACTCCTCAGATGCCATCACAAAGTGGTACTGCCTGGCAACCTCCAGGGGCCTCAGGGATCTCCAGATCCCAGCTGAGCCCACCCCATGAGAATCTGCTGAGCCCTCACAAGCAGAAGGGCTTGGTGCCTCAGTGGGAAAGCATCTTCAGTTTGAGGTGAACAGAATGAGAAAACTAAAATCGACTGGTCATGGCTGAACTCTGCATGTATGAAATCACCACCAGCCCCCCAATTGGAAGCTGCTGATATCCAAATCAGCCAAGAAGCTCCAGGCACATGTGGAATTCTGCTTCTGCCTTTGCCCATAAGCTTAGCACTCCACTTACTGACCTCCTGAGCAGAAGTTTTCCAGGTATTTCACAAATGGACATAAACAAAACCAAGAAAAGGCCTTCAGGGCATTTCTAGCTGGCCATCTTTTGCATCTCCGGTGAATATCAGGACAGTTGCCTTCCCCAAAGGCAGAGAGCAGGTCTGAAAGCAGGCTTGTGGTAAAAGTAAATTGCGAAGCCAAAGGACCCAGGATCGATTCCCCAGGATCCATGTAAGTCAGATGCACCACGTGGCACATGCATCTGGAGTTCATTTGCAGTGGCTGGATTCTCTCTCTCTCTCTCTCTCTCTCTCTCTCTCTCTCTGCTTGCAAATGGATAAATAATTTTTTTTAATGTGAATTAGGTTTAGTTGTAGATCAACGTTATAATCACAGGGTGATTATAATCCTTGTGGAGATGGGACATGCAGTGGAGGCCAATGTTGTCCTTCCAGATCCAAAAGATAATGCACATTGCTAGCACAGGACATGGAGCTAGAATGGGCCCACATTCTGTCTCACTCTCCAGACTCTAATGGACTGACATGGCTGGCCTCCTGTAGTCAGGGTGAATTAACAGCCAGTGCCCACTCCCTAGAGAAACTCTTCAACCCTAACATCTCCCACAAGGCTGCTCTACCCTAACAAAGCTAAGACCGCCAGTGGCTTTGGGTTTGCCAACCTAACCACAGCTGATGTCTTCTGCCTGCTCTTGGCTTCACAACTTCTTCCAGAACAATCACAAGTGGAAAATCTTGGCCAAAAAGCTGGTGTTTTTTTGGACTCTGTCTACCTTTTCCTCCACCATTCTCTGAATTCATTTTTTCCCTTTCCTTGTTCTTATTTCTTTGGAATATAAAACATCTGTTACTTTTGCTAAGAAGACAAGTGATTTTTACAAAATCTGAACAAATATGTTAACCAAGGAAATGAAGTCAACCACTACATCATCTGGCTCGTAAATCACACTTGGAATCTTGGGCTTACAAGTGACAGGAGTGGGCACTTCGAAATAATGAAATGTTGAGATATTTTTTCCTCCTCTCGTCAAAATAAAACACCTCGGACTTCCTCTCCGGAAACAACACTGCACTGGACCATGAAATAAGCCACTAAGCTGGAGTGTGTCCTTCCCACATGGACAGGACTCCTGTCATCTTTGCCACTGAGCGTCATGGTAATCCGCAGTCGTGTCGTTTACCCTCCTGCTTGAGAAGGGGAGACCTACTTTTCAAGAAGAGGAAGAATTAACTGGATGGTCAAATGAGATCCCCAACCAAAGCTATATGGAAAGAAGTAAGAATTGCAGGTTGAACAAGGTGCTCTCCAAATCCTCTTCCAACAGCCTGGCTGGGTGATGGTCTCTCTTCGATGTGGCTCTAAAATCCCAAAACTTTCACAACACAGCCCTAACTACTGGGAGTCAAGCCTACAAGTACATGCGAGAATCAGTGGACTGTGCTGGAGGGGACATAGGGTATTTGTCGTCTTCAAGGTGCTCCTCTGTCGTATCTATTTAGTACCATGGAAACAACAGTGACCTGCTAGTGGAGAAAGCTGTCCAACCATACATGAACCAAGAGATCAAGGGAAACCCAACGGGTGATAAGATGTATTCACATCTGCCATTCTGATGCACAGAGAGCCCATTGTCCCTGTGGCATTCCTGCCAAAAGTGTACAACCTCAGTCTAAGCATCAGATGAACACATACTGACCAACCCTCCACTAAAATGTCAAGGTAGGACTGGGTGTAGCTTGGTGGCAAAGGGCTTGCCTAGCATGCATGAGGCCCTGGGTTTGATCTTGGGCTCTAGTTATGCAAGACAGTAACACCAGGGGAAGTTCTCTGTATTATTTTCTAACCCTCCCCCATAAATCTAAAATTATATCAAAATTAAAAGCTAAAAAAAAATTTTTAAAAATCTAACCAGAGCAACTCCCCCTGGGTTTCATCAGGGAAGGGTGTTAGGACTGAAGTTGGATAAACTGTCGGATGGGAACAGCCTTGGCCCCAGGACAGAGATGCTTCAATGGAGAGCTATGGTTTGGTACTGACATCCCCAGATTATCAGAGATAATCTAATAAACCTGAGAAAACTGTGGACCTGGGAGAGAAAACTCAATGTGGCAAGTACTTGAGAAGAGGGACAGGCTTGGTGAGATGCAGAGGTGTAGGCAGAGCACCAAAGAGAGGGCATGCTGAAAAGCCAGCATCTTCAGAGAGGAAAACGCAACCTAGTCCAGCACTCGGATTCTTCCTTCTCTGATAAACAAGTGATTAGAGTCTCCAGACCAGGAGGCCCTGGCTGGGGTTTCATAATGGATTTCTGAATGGTGATATCCCTTGTCTACTTCTTTGGGGAAGTACATCAGGGAGCTTTGCTGGTCTCCTCCTCAGCCTAGCACGGAGTGAAGGAAAGCCGAGTTGGAATCACTGAATGTTCCGGTGTGGTCCTTCCCCACAGGGACTCTATGCTTTGAGCCTCAGGTCACAGCCAACATGAGAACCCGCTCATCCACAGCCTCTGAGCAGCTGGGGACTCGACTACATTTGCCTCGTGGTGGATATACTTTCCCTAGCAGATTCCCACATTACCTGTGATCCTGTTGGAAATGCTGAAGAGCCTGGAAGTCCTCTGTCGCTGCACGAAGGATTCCCGGTAATACCGGTCCCCAAAGCACATGCCCAGGAGTTCCTTGCGAACCGTCTTGTTCCAGAGTCCATAGATCAGAGGGTGGCAGATGGCACTAGTAAATGACAACCATGTGGCCCAGGTCTCCAAGGTTGGGGAGACATAGTTCTTCCCCCAGAGGGCCTCAGAAGTAATGACAACCATGTAAGGTCCCCAGGTGACCATGAAGGCACCAATGACCACGAGGATGGTGATGAGGGCTTTGCACTGGTTGGCCGAGTAGACCACGCCCTGAAAGGCGTTTCTCCTACTGCCTGAAGACGAGGTGGAGGTACTGGAGTTCTTCCTCCCGCTCCTCTGGGCGTCCTCCTCCACAGTGACCACCGTGCCACAGTGCACCTTGCGGGCCTTGACCCTGGCCACACGGAAGATGAAGCCATAGCACACAAGCATGATGGCAAAGGGGAACAGGGCACACCAGATCTGCCAGAAGGCCGTGTAACCAGGCTCCCGGTGCCAGGCTGCCACACACATCCACTTGAACTCATCAAACTCCACTGAAGACCAACCAAAGAGAGGTGGCAGGCAGCCGATGAGCGAGTGAAGCCAGATGTAGACAAGGGCCATCACAGCC
Organism: Orientallactaga sibirica; assembly: GCA_036365145.1. Lineage (NCBI taxonomy): Eukaryota > Metazoa > Chordata > Mammalia > Rodentia > Dipodidae > Orientallactaga > Orientallactaga sibirica. Next base: position 511,225 of record JAEOAD010002855.1, on the reverse strand, counting down.
CGGTTTCCCGTGATCTTCATGGGGTAAACCATGGGGTACAGGACAGCATAATAGCTGGGGAAGGGAAAAGAAGGGAAAGAAAGAGTCCTAAGTAAGAGAGGACACTTGGGGCAGGTGCCCTACTTTCTGGGCAGGGGTTCCTGCACTTCTCCCAAACTACCTGGGGTCAAGGCTTCTAAAAGAGGCATCTTGCCCAGCCCGCCCCAGACAAGTCGCAGGTTGTACCATGCCACACGGCTCCGAAGGAGTCCCCGCCCAAGCCTTTAAAGGACCTCCATCTTAGGTTCCAGGTGCAACTTCTCCGGCCTCGTGTCTCGAGACCAGTGAACCTCGCCCCAGAGCTGTGCCAAGAAACCTGGACTAACTTTGTTAATCTGGTATGATCTGGTTCCTCGCGTCGCTCAAGCCTATCAATGCAGAGTACATGAGCTCTGCCTGGGGTTCCCAGAGTGTGCTTGCTTGTGGTGCTGGTGGTGGTTTTTCTCTCTGCGTGGATCTGGTAAAGGGGACCAGCTTCTTCCACTATTATGGAACTTCCCCTGCATCTGTAAGCCTGAAATAAATCCAGTTTCTCCCATAAACTGTGTCTGGTTTGGATGTTCATCCCAGCAACTCGAAGTTAACTACAACAGAATTGGTACCAGAAAGTAGGTTGTTGTTGCCGCATTTTAGTCTTTTGGAACTTTTGTTCTGCAGGAATGGACATGGACTTGGTACTTGCCACTGAAGACCCCTTCCAGAGCAGTAACCCAAGTTTTGTGGACTTTTCTGGTAAGAATTTGAAAATGCTAAGTACAGAGAGAATTGTATTTGGAAGCTTTGCTTATGAGATTTCAAAGGGGAATAAAAAGGGCTACAGAGGTAGTTTAGCAGTTAAGGCACTTGCCTGCAAAACCTAAGGACTCAGGTTCAATTCCCCAGTACCTGTGTAAGACAGATTCACACAGTGGCACATGAATCTGGAGTTTGGTACAGTGGCTAGAGGCCCTAGCATGCCTATTCTCTGTCTCTTTCTCTCTTTCACAAATAAATAAAAAATAAATAAATAAATAAATAAATAAGGAAGAAAACAGAAGACTTTGTTGGAACTGGGCTACTGGCCTAAGGGATAGCTGCGTTCTGCTGTACAGGCCCAGAGAGTTTGATCAAGGTTAAATTTGTAATGGACTGATGTGCTTGGCTAAAGATATGGAACTGAGTGATACAAGATTTAAAATTAGAGAAATTTAAACAAGTTCAAAATTACTGGCACAGAGACTGGTTTTAGGTTACTGAAGCTGCTATTGTCAAACACATTAGCAATCTTAAGGAAGATGGCCCAACTGCTTTACATTGAAACAATGGAGAGAATGCCTGAGGAAAGACTGAATGGCAGAAATGCAAACTCTTTAAAAAGGAAGGCAGCCTGAGCTAGAGTGAGACCCTAACTCAAAACTCCCCAAAAAAAGGAAAGAACCTGTTCTTCAAGGTCACAATTTATTTCATCCCTCAATTAAGAATATGGTTGTCAGCTGGGCATGGTGACGCATGCCTTTAATCCCAGCCCTCGGGAGGCAGAGGTAGGAGGATCGCTGAGAGTTCCAGGCCACCCTGAGACTACATAATGAATTCCAGGTCAGCCTGAGCTAGAGTGAGACCCTACTTTGGAAAAAAAAAAAAAAGAATTATGGTTGTGGGCTGGAGAGATGGCTTAACAGTTAAGGCGCATGTCTGTGAAGGCTAAGGACCCAGGTTCAATTCTCCAAGTCCCACGTAAGCCAGATGCACATGGTGGCACATGCATCTGGATGGAGTTCGTTTACAGTGGTTAGAGGCCCTGGTGTGCCCATTCTCTCTCTCTCCTCCTCTGTCTGTCTCTAATAAATGAAAATAAAAGAATATGGCTGTGTCCTGCACACCTGGTATTGGTTTCAGAAGCATGAAAAATGTATGGAGTGGGTCATGAAGTGCACATGGTTCCAGGAGCTGCTGCTGAGACGTGGCATGAGGTGGGGCATGATGACCCTAATGAAGAGACTAGTGAAGCCACTGGAAGATGAACCGTGGTTTGCCTGGAGATTTGACGATGTTTTGGGTACACCAGGACTATGCAAGTGCTACCATGCAGCACTGTTGGCTTGGGATAGAAAGTTTCCCTGGCTATTCAGCCCTGCTGGAGGAGCAGAATTGGAAAATCCAGAGACTTGTCACTGGTCACTGGTTATAGATATCAGACTTGAACTGAGTGTTACTAAATTTGCATTGGCCCAGCCACTCCTTGTTATGTCTTATTACAATAGAAATGTTTACTCTGTGCCATTATATGTTGGAATATGTAACTTGTTTTGATTTTACAGGACTCACAGTTAAGAGAGAGTCTTAAATCTCAGAGGAGACTTGGGACCTTGGAACAATCCTAAATTGGTAAAAAGGGACCTTTGAATTTGGTCTGAACACAATATACAATGTGAGATGATTATGAATTTATTAGGGTCAGGGGTGGAATGTGGTGGTTTGAATGGCTGTCCCCAATAGATTCAGGATTCGTTTTTTTATTTTATTTGTATTTTTTTGGTGTTTCGAGGTAGGGTCTTGCTCTAGCCCAGGCTGACCTGGAATTCACTATGGAGTCTCAGGGTGGCCTCAAACTCATGGTGATCCTCCTACCTCTTCCTCCTGGGTGCTGGGATTAAAGATGTGCACCACTACACCTGGCTAGCATTCATTTTTTTCAAATGAAGTTTCCTTTTTTAAATGTAGTTATTTGAAAGAGAGAAAAAAAGAGGCAGAGAGAGAGAGAATGAGTGCGCCAGCTCCAGCTGCTGCAAATGAACCCCAGACACATGTACCACCTTGTGCATCTGGCTTATGTGGGTCCTGGGGGAATTGATCCTGGGTCCTTTGGCTTTGCAGGCAAGCACTTTAACTACTAAGCCACCTCCAGATTCAGGAGATTCAGGAGCTGCATAGCTGAAAGAGATGTCCCTGTGCGCAGATGCTGAGGTCTAGCCCCAAGGTGTTACAGGGGGCAGATCTGTTGCCAGTTGAAAGGCATGCAGAGTGCTGGAGCTCTGCCCGGCATTCCCTGCTATTGATTTTGGTGCTTGCTTTTGGTGGTGCTAGTGGTTTCTCCTCTCTCTACTTGGATCTGTGAAAGAAGGCCAGCCTCTTTCACCATTATAGAACTTCCCCTGGATCTGTAAGCTTCAAATAAATCCCTTCCTCCCATAAACTGTGCTTGGTTTTGATGTTCATCCCAGCTGGATGGAGCTGACTATGACACATACCAACCATTTTGATAGACATCCTAGTTTTTTGTTTTTTTTTTTTTTTGTTGTTGTTGTTGTTTATTTTTGTTTTTATTTTTTGAGGTAGGGTCTAACTCTAGCTCAGGCTGACCTGGAAATCACTACGTAGTCTCAGGGTTGCCTTGAACTCACGGCAATCCTCCTACCTCTGCCTCCCAAGTGCTGGGATTAAAGGCGTGCACCACCATGCCCAGCTGAAATCCTTCCTTCCTTCCTTCCTCTTCAACAAAAAAAAGAAAGAAAGAAAGAAAGAAAGAAAGAAATCTTATAAAAACTAGGAAAAAAGCTGGGCATGGTGGTGCACGCCTTTAATCCCAGCACTCAGGAGGCAGAGGTAGGAGGATCGCTGTGAGTTCAAGGCCACCCTGAAACTACGTAGTGAATTCCAGGTCAGCCTGGGCTAGACAGTGAGACTGTACCTCAAAAAACCAAAAAGAAAAAAAAAAAATAAAATCTATGGTCTTCTAAAAGCACCACTGATCTTTGCTCAACCATCTCATTCTTGCTACTGTCATGTGTTATATTCTATTTTTGGAACTGGAATTGATGAATCTACCACAGCATGGAATGAAAATCTGAGGCACATTTTAAATGCATTTGGCTCCTTAGCAGCCTCTCAGCTAAGCTAGAGGTGACCACACACTTTAGAACAGAAGCTAGGGGAGTGACTGTCCCAGCTGTCTGGTTGCACATGTCTGCTGTGGCACACTGTGGTGGTTTGAATGGATGTCCCCAATAGATTCAGAAGTTTGATTAAAGTTTGTGATTTTGTTGTTGTTGTTTTGTGTATGTGTGTGTGTTTTTTTTTGTTTTGTTTTGTTTTGTTTTTTGTTTTTTCGAGGTAGGGTCTCACTCTAGCTCAGGCTGACCTGGTATTCACTATGTAGTCTCAGGCTGGCCTCAAACTCACTGCGATCCTTCTACCTCTGCCTCCCAAGTGCTGGGATTAAAGGTGTGCACCATCACACCCAGCTTTAAATTACAAGCTTTAAGCCAGGTGAGGTGGCACACGCCTTTAATCCCAGCACTGGGGATGCTGAGGTAGGAGGATCGCCATGAGTTCGAGGCTAACCTGAGATTACATAGTGAATTCCAGGTCAGCCTGGGCTAGAATGAGACCTTACCTCCAACAAACAGCTTGTAATTTAGATCTGTAGCTGCCTGGCTGGAGAAGGTGTCACTGGGTGGATCCTAAGGTGTCTGTCACTGGGGGTGGATCTGAATTCCAGTCAAAAGATATTCAGAGTGCTTGAGCTTTTAATTCCAGCCCTGGACCAGAGTGAGACCCCACCTCCTGGAAAAAAAAAAAAAAGATATTCAGAGTGCTTGCTTGTTGGGGTGGTGGCTCTCTTGGCATGGACCTGTGAAAGTGAGCCAGCTTCTTCTGCCATTATGGACCTTCCCTTCAATGTGTAAGCTTCAAATAAGTTCCCTTCCTCCATAGCTGTGCCTGGTTTGGAAGTTCACCGCAGCAGCAACCTGAGGCTATCTGCTACAGACACTGACAATTAAATGGTGACCTGCACTCCAGTCAGCCATTCTTTTTTTTTTTTTTTTTTTTTTTGGTTTTTCAAGGTAGGGTCTCACTCTGGTCCAGGCTGACCTGGAATTAACTATGTAGTCTCAGGGTAGCCTCGAACTCACGGCGATCCTCCTACCTCTGCCTCCCGAGTGCTGGGATTAAAGGTGTGCACCACCTCACCCGGCTTAGCCATTCTTTTCTGTTGTCATTCTGCCATGGCTCTCTTTTTATGGGCTCATCTATGCAACCAATTTGATATATTTTTTCCCCCAGTGTTGGGTACAGAACCCAGGGCCCATGCATAGTAGGGAAGCGATCTGCAGCCCTAATGGATTTCTTTCATTAGAATTCACAGTTGGGAATGATTCTGTCCTTCTTGGAATATGTGGCCATGTTACAGATAATCTATGCTGTCACACCAGCCACGTATGATTTTATCTACTAGGTAAAGACCAGGCACCTGCCACATATTCTTTGCTGAGAGGATAGCACCTCACCATAAAGAATAATCTGGGGCTGGAAGACGGCTCAATGGATAAAGTGCTTGTCACTCAACATGAGGGCAGAAAACTGCTCCTGTCATGAGTCTATTTCAAAAATTTACTATAGACAAGTGAAAATTACCAGTGATAGAGAACTTGCTTCCCATGTACAAAACCATGAGTCTGAGCCCCAGGAACCTCAAAAAAAAGGGGGGGCAATGAACAGCAACTGTTCCTGACTGGTTAGATTATGCAGATTTCTTCTTTATTCTTTATATGTATATTTCTTTTATAACTGAAAAAAGGCATTTAGAGATGCTTGACCCATACTGCATGCGTTCTACATCCTCTATACAGCCATGGGGTATGGGAGGGACGACAGGATTCCAGCCTTTGAATCCAGCAGAGGCCTGTGCTGTCCAGTCCAGCCACCAATCATCAGCTGAATAAATGATAGTCCCCAAACAGCCTGTAGACATGTATCAGCCAATGATAACAGCCATGGCCAGGCCCCCTGTGTATTCCCTCACCCTACCACTAACTTCCTCCCCAACTTCTAAGAAATCACGCTGACCTGGAAACCACCCTTGCTGTCCTCAGGAAGTCTGACCCTTGCCTGTGATGAATGAAGTGACCATTGGAAAATATCCTAATAAGTGAGGGGGTAGGACTTGTCGCCAAAGCCCCCAACCTCTGAGACTTTACAACTAAACCTGCAGCACTGTGTGGGACTCTGAAGAGCTGAATGTGTTGTTGAGGAACAACAGCAGCCATTCCTTGCTGTGGGCGGGAGAGATCCAGGATGTAAAAATGCACGCAGGTTCTCCCAGGTACCACTATCTAGTCCCTGGGCTGTCTTCCCTCCCTCTACTCCCTTCCTAGTCCTGGCCTATCCCCCACAGAACCGAGGATTTAGAGGTTTCCAATCTGGGGTCTGCCAGTCAAGCTCTGGCTGAGAAGAAAGCAAGACACAGCAGGAACCTGTGGAAGGAGCAGCTGGGCCAGAAGACCTGGACACGGCTCCTATGCTAACGTGCATCTTCCTCGGCTCTTACTCCATCTGTAGAGCAAGAATTAGAGGGGTCTGAAAATTTTTTTTGAGGTAGGGTCTCACTCTAGCCCAGACTAACCTGAAATTCACTATGAAGTTTCAGGCCTAAAAAAAAATTTTTTTTAAAAGAAATGGAATGTTTTTTTGCACATGTATGTATGGCAGGCATGCATGTGTGCATGTGTTCATGAGTGGTGTGCATGTGATGTGCACGTGCAAGCAAGACGGTGATGTTAGGTGTTTTCCTCAAACACTCTCCATCTTATTTTTTTTCCTTTGAGACAAATTCAGCTAGACGAGCTAGCAGCAAGTTCCAGGGATCCTCCTGTCTCCTCTACCGGCACTGGGGTTACAGTTATGTATCACCATGCACAGCATGCTATATGGGTGCTGGACAATGAACTCGGGTTCTCATAGTTGGAGGCATCTATCTACCCAGCTCTGGAACCTCTTTTTTAAAAAAGTAAAATTAGGGCTAGATAGATGACTTAGCAGTTAAGGAGCCTGCCTGTGAAGCCCAAGGACTCAGTTTTGATTCCTCAGAACCCACGTAAGCCAGATGCACATGGTGGTGCATGTGTGTGGAGTTCATTTGCAGTGGCTAGAGTCCCTGGCACACCCATTCTCTCATCTCTCTTTAATAAATAAATAAAATATTTATTTTATTTTATTTTATTTTATTTATTTATTTTTGGTTTTTCAAGGTAGGGTCTCACTCTGGCCCAGGCTGACCTGGAATTAACTATGTAGTCTCAGGGTGGCCTTGAACTCTCAGCAATCCTCCTACCTCTGCCTCCCAAGTGCTGGGATTAAAGGCGTGTGCCACCACACCCAGCCTAAATAAATAAATTTTTTTTTTTTTTGGAGAGAGAGAGAGAGGGGAAAGGAAAACAGAGATGGGCATGCCAACAGCCTCTCAGCTGCTTTGAACAAAATCCAGATGTGTGCGCCCCCTTGTGGTCAAGTGAGGCATTGTGCCCTTGCATCACTTTGCATCTGGCTAAACATGGGACCTGGAGATTGGAACCGCTGGAGACTGGAACCAGCGTTCTTAGGCTTAGGAGGCAGGCGCCTTAACCACTAAGCCATCTCAAAAGCCCTAAATAAAATGGCTTAGTGGTTAAGGTACTTTCTTGAGAAGCCTAAGGACCCAGGTTTTATTCCCCAGGATCCTCATAAGCCAGATGCACAAGGTGGTGCATGTGTTTGGAGTTTGTTTGCAGTAGCTAGCTACCCTGTTGTGCCCATTCTCTATCTGCCTATCTCCCTCTAATAAATCAATGATAAAAAAAACTTTTGAGGGAGGGTTTCACACTAGGCCAGGCTAACCTGGAATTCACTATGGAGTCTCAGAGTGGCCTCGAACTCACATTGAACCTCCTACCTCTGCCTCCCAAGTGCTGGGATTAAAGGCATGTGCCACTATGCCCAGCTCAAACAAAATATTTTTTTAAAATTATAAATGAAAAAAACTTGTAAGTAAAATTACTCATGCATCACTTAACAATAGGCGCACATCCTGAGAACTGTGTCATCTGGCTTTCTGGTTACACAAACATCATAGAGTATACTGACATAAAATTTAGGGGTATACCTACTACACACCTAGGCTATATGGCAAATACCATAATATATGTGGTATAGCACCAACCAGAACATCCGAGGTGTCACTTTCTATATAGCATGTTTAGACAAATAAAACCAGGGGAGCTCTGGCTAAAGAGATTGAAGAGAAGGAAAGCTCAACTTGTCCTCCCTCCTCAGGAGGAGGCTTCTTGGGCTGGGTGATGACTCAGAGGTTAACGGTACTGGCTTGCAAAGCCTGTTGGCCTGGGCCAGCCCAGTTCAATTCCACGGTTCCCATGTAAAGCCAGTGGCACAAAGTGGGGTATATACCACTGGAGTTTGCAGTAGCAAGAGGCCCTGGTGCATCCATTCTCTCATCCTCTCTCTGCGAATAAATACTATATTTCTTTAATATTTTTAAAATATATTTATTTATTTGAGAGGGAGAAAGAGGCAGAGAGAGAGAGAGAGGAAGAATGGGTGTACCAGGGCTTCCAGCCACCGCAAACAAACTCCAGATGCATGAGCAACCTTGTGCATCTGGCTAACGTGTGTACTGGGGAATCAAACCGAGGTCCTTTGGCTTTGCAGGCAAACGACTTAACCGCTAAGCCATCTTTTCAGATCCTAAATACTATATTTTTTGTGTTTTTTTTTTCCCCCGAAGTAGGGTTTCACTCTAGTCTAGGCTGACCTGGAATTCACTATATAGTCTCAGGGTGGCCTTGCACTACCCAGCCTAAATAAATAATTTTTTTTTTTTGGAGAGAGAGAGAGAGAGAGAGAAAACAGAGATGGGCACGCCAACAGCCTCTCAGCTGCTTTGAACAAAATCCAGATGTGTGCCCCCCCTGTGGTCAAGTGAGGCATTGTGCCCTTGCATCACTTTGCATCTGGCTAAACATGGGACCTGGAGATTGGAACCAGTGCTGGAGACTGGAACCAGCGCCTTAGGCTTAGCCATCTCAGGCGCCCTAACCACTAAGCCATCTCAAAAGCCCTAAATAAAATGGCTTAGTGGTTAAGGTACTTTCTTGAGAAGCCTAAGGACCCAGGTTTTATTCCCCAGGATCCTCGTAAGCCAGATGCACAAGGTGGTGCATGTGTTTGGAGTTCGTTTGCAGTAGCTAGCTACCCTGTTGTGCCCATTCTCTATCTGCCTATTTCCCTCTAATAAATAAATGATAAAAAAAACTTTTGAGGGAGGGTTTCACACTGGCCAGGCTGACCTGGAATTCACTATGGAGTCTCAGGGTGGCCTCGAACTCACATTGAACCTCCTACCTCTGCCTCCCAAGTGCTGGGATTAAAGGCATGTGCCACTATGCCCAGCTCAAACAAAATATTTTTTTAAAATTATAAATGAAAAAAACTTGTAAGTAAAATTACTCATGCATCACTTAACAATAGGCACATCCTGAGAAATGTGTCATCTGGCTTTCTGGTTACACAAACATCATAGAGTATACTGACATAAAATTTAGGGGTATACCTACTACACACCTAGGCTATATGGCAAATACCATAATATATGTGGTATAGCACCAACCAGAACATCCGAGGTGTCACTTTCTATATAGCACGTTTAGACAAATAAAACCAGGGGAGCTCTGGCTAAAGAGATTGAAGAGAAGGAAAGCTCAACTTGTCCTCCCTCCTCAGGAAGAGGCTTCTTGGGCTGGGAGATGACTCAGAGGTTAACGGTACTGGCTTGCAAAGCCTGTTGGCCTGGGCCAGCCCAGTTCAATTCCACGGTTCCCATGTAAAGCCAGTGGCACAAAGTGGGGTATATACCACTGGAGTTTGCAGTAGCAAGAGGCCCTGGTGCATCCATTCTCTCATCCTCTCTCTGCGAATAAATACTATATTTCTTTAATATTTTTAAAATATATTTATTTATTTGAGAGGGAGAAAGAGGCAGAGAGAGAGAGAGAGAAGAATGGGTGTACCAGGGCTTCCAGCCACCGCAAACAAACTCCAGATGCATGAGCAACCTTGTGCATCTGGCTAACGTGTGTACTGGGGAATCAAACCGAGGTCCTTTGGCTTTGCAGGCAAACGACTTAACCGCTAAGCCATCTTTTCAGATCCTAAATACTATATTTTTTGTGTTTTTTTTTCCCCCGAAGTAGGGTTTCACTCTAGTCTAGGCTGACCTGGAATTCACTATATAGTCTCAGGGTGGCCTTGCACTCATGGCGATCCTCCTACCTCTGCCTCCCGAGTGCTGGGATTAAAGGCGTGACCACCATGCCTGGCTTAAATACTATATTTTTTAAAGAAGGGGCTTCAGGCATTCTTCCAAGAGACCACTGCAGTCTTAGAGTGATGGACCAGAAAGCTCCATTCTGTAATCCTTCAGCTCTCCGAGGCTGAGGCAAGCTTACCGGTCGATGGCAATGACCCCAAGGGTGAGCATGCTGGCTGAGCTGATGAGCAGGTAGAGGAGAGCGGAGAAGTTGCACCAGACCACACCAAAGATCCATTCCCTGCGGATGGAGCTAGTCACCACAAACGGCAGCACCAGCACGGACAGCAGGAAGTTGGACAGGGTTAAGCTGAAGACAAACTTGTTGCTGAGGGTGAGGAGGTAGGACTTCTTATACAGGGTGACCACAATGACCAGGTTACCCAGGCAGACAAACGCGGTGATGATGATGATGGCGATGAACTCAGTAAGCACGATGCCTCCTCCACCACCTTCCACGGCAGTCAAGTTGCTCAGCTCCTTCCTGTAGCTGAGGGAGGAGTTGAGGCTCATGGTCAGCGCATCTTGGGATGAGATGAGCAGAGCATGCTGGACGACTGCAGAAACAAGGCAAGATGAGGGGTGGAAAAGACTCATCAGAGCACAGCAACTCCATGGAGGCCCAGCAGGGCTAAGTCCTGTGCCCTACATAACACAGCCTGTCTTTCCCATGCAAACTCTACATAATCCTTTTTGTGTGCAATTTGTTGTGCCTCCTTAAATGACTTCCCCCTCCAATTTAAACCCTTGCTATAGCTTGAATCTGGAATGTCTCCCAAAGTTTAGTAAAGCCTTAGCCCTCAACCTGGTATCACAGAAAGTGAAACCTTTAAGAGGTGGTGCCTGGTGGGAGATTTTAGGCCCTCAGAGAGGCTGGAGAACGCTGGTCTCTTTCTTTCACTGTTTTGCTATTGGCTGCTATGAAGTAAGCAGCTTGGCCCTACCAGTGCTTTTACCACGATGTGCTACTTGCCACAGGCCTCAAAGCAATGGGGCAACTGATCCAAAACTATGAGTCAAAATAAACCTTTCCCTTTTTAATTTCCCATGAGGTATTAGGGATCAAACTCAGGGCCCTGAATGTGCTAGGCAATCATAGCTCAAATCTGTACTTTTCAACATGCAGGCAGGGACAAGTGTACTATGGGGGACATTTTGAAGATGGCTACTTTTTTATTTTATTTTATTTTATTTTATTTTATTTTATTTTATTTATGACAGAGAGAAAAAGGGAGAGAAAGAATGGGAGCGCCAGGGCCTCCAGCCACTGCAAACGAACTCCAGACGTATGTGCCACCTTATGCATCTGGCTAACGTGGGTCTTGGGGAATCGAACCTTGGTCCTTTGTCTTCACAGGCAAACGCCTTAACAACTAAGCCATCCCAGACAGCTACTTTAGAGCCTGGCTAATCAGGGATTATATTGAACTGGCTAACTTGGCATCACTTGGGATCTCACTGGGGCTATAGCTGTGGAATCACAATGTACACAATGTTAAGCCCAGCTCCAGCAGATCCGTATTCACAGCCACACTCATGCTCGACAAAAAGATTATCAGAAGCACTGTTCTGAGTTCCCTGAACAGGGCTATCCCGGTACGATTTAGACGGAGGTTATCATGATTGCTCTCATCAGACATGGTGAGGGAAGGCGAGGACCCAAGCATTCATTCTAGATGGGTGTGTGCAGGCACTGTCTTGGCCCACAGGCATTGCTGTCTATGAGGTGCAGTTCCTACTCTCAGAGAAGCTGGCTCCACGTCTTGGCTAAAACTCAAGGTTGACACATTTTTTTAAAAAGTCCTACAAACAAATGTTTCTCCAAAACTTTTCATCTACTTTAATCAGCCAAAAAAAAAAAAAAAAAAAAAAATAGATTGTTTCCCCACCTGTTCTCATTCGCCATGAGCAGAAGACACCAGGAAGAGAAGAAAGACAGCTTTATGTGAGGCAGACTCGGTGCCTAAACTGCCTCCATTCAGCAGTGATATGGGCCCCATGCCCTCCAGGGTGGTCTGCCATCTCTGTCCAAGCACCTTGGTCACAGGGAGCATACAGGTGAAGACAGGCCCTACCCCTCACAGAAGTTCTAGGGCTAGGGTCCAGGTAGAAAGCTACCTTTGAAGGGAGCCCAACCTCAGGTACGCTGTCTGGAGCAGTACCAGTAATGCAAGTCACTCATCCACGAGAGCCTTCAAGTGCTTCAAGACCCACTTTCTGGATTTGGGAGATGGCCTAGAGAGCTTCCCTAGCATGCACAAAACCCTGGGTTGCATCCCCAGCACCACATAAAACCAAGCATGAGGGTTGGAGAGATGGCTTAATGGTTAAGGCACCTGCCTGAGAAGCCTAAGGATGCCTATTCAAATCTCCAGGTCCCACATTTAGCCAGAGGCAAAAAGTGATGCAAGCATGCAATGTCACACATGTGCACAAGGGGACACACGCGACTGGAGTTTGTTCACAGTGGCTGAGAAGCCCTGGCACGCCCTTTCTCTCTGCCTCTTCCTCTCTGTCTCTATCAAATTAAAAAAAAAAAAAAAAAACATGAGCCGGGCACTTGGGAGGCAGAGGTAGGAGGATCACTGTGAGTTTGAGTCCACTCTGAGACTATATAGTGAATTCCAGGTCAGCCTCAGCTAGAATGAGACCCTACCTTGAAAAACAAAACAGAAAAAAACAAGCCTGGTGGTGCACACCTGTAATTGCAGCACTCAGGAGGTAGAGGCAGGAGGATCAGAAGTTCAAGGTCTTCACAGGAGCTGGAGGCTAGCCTGAGCTATAAGAGATATTGTATCAAAAATAAGCCGAGGGCTGGAGAGATGGCTTAGCGGTTAAGGTGTATGCCTGCAAAGCCAAAGGATCCCGGTTCGACTCTCCAGGACCCACATAAGCCAGATGCACAAGGGACACGTGTATCTGGAGTTCGTTTGCAGTGGCTGGAGGCCCTGGCATGCCCATTCTCTCCCCTGCCCCTCTCTCTCTGCCCCCCCCCAAATGAATAAATAAATAAAATATATTTAAAAAAATAAGCCGAGCGTGGTGGCACACACCTTTAATCCCAGCACTCGGGAGGCAGAGGTAGGAGGATTGCTGTGAGTTCAAAGGCCACCCTGAGAATACAGAGTGAATTCCTGGCCTGGAGAAAAAAAAAGAAAAGAAAAGAAAACTTCACTTTCCTTCCTTCTCCAGATTAATCTTCCCAGTTCCCAATCACCTGTCACTTCATGATGTCTAGAACCTTCACTAAGTCAGTGTCCCCTCTACACTTGCTCACAGATGTTTATGACCCTCCTGATTTGGGGTGCATGCACCATCCTACATATAATCATTTTCAAGTGCAAAGGGCCATTTTCTCCATGATCAGGACCAATTCATTCTAAAAATACATTTTCAGGCTGGAGAGATGGCTCAGCAGTTAAGGTACTTACTTGCCTGCAAAGCCAGAAGACCCAGGTTAATTTCCCAGTGCCCATATAAAGCCAGATGCACAAGGTGGTGCATATGTGTGGAGTTTGTTTGCAGTGGCTAGAGGCCCTGGTGTACCCATTTTCTCTCTCTCTCTCTCAATCTCTCAAATAAATAAATGAAATATTTTTAAAAGGTACTTTAAAAACACATTTTCTTGTAGCAGTTATATCACCATGTTGGGCTTATATAAGTACATGGACAACTAACACTCAAAGTTCATACATACAGAAGAATTTCTGTGAAGGCAGATGTCCCCAGTCTTGAACATATGGAATTAATGTTTTTAAGCCTAAGTACAAAACATTACTTCTACTAAATTTTGCTTTGAGCATGTCAGCCCATAGTTCCAGACTGCTAAGATATTCTGAATTTTGATCCAGTTGTACACTTTCTTAGTTACTCCAGCTCTGTCATGAGTGTGCCTTATGGGTGTGCTGCGTGCCTCTGCAAGGCACTTCCTGGATTGTCTTCATTTGCCAACTTCTAAATTTTGTCATCTCATAAATTATTAATTGGTATCTCAAAATAAAGCTTTCACATAAACATATTATTCTTGAGTTAGCTGCGCTAATGGGAACAAGGAGACAGAATTTCTACCAGACATGGTGGGCATGCTACAGTAGTTTGAATGTATGTTCCCACAGATTCAGATGTTTTATTGAATTTGCATCTTCAGCCCCTAGCAGGCAGACTCCTGCTACAGAGCCCCCAGGGCTGTCACTGGGGGCGGATCTGATTCCAGACCAAAGCTTAGGAGATTTATGCTGTCTGCTGGTGATGGTGTTTGGTTTGCTGCAGTTTCTCTCTGTTAGGTTGTATGGACATTAGTAGCCTCTTTTGCCACTAATGGTGTTCCCCCTGGATCTGTAAGCTGAAATGAACCCCATCCCATAAGCTGTATCTGTGTGAAAGATCATCCCAGCAACATGGAGCTGACTGCACAAATGCCTATTACAGCACTCAGTAGGCAAAGGCAGAATTGCCACTAATTTGAGGACAATTTGGTTTACATATCAAGTTCCAGACCTGCCAGGCTACAAGACCCTATCTCAGAAAAATTGGGGTAGGGGATTAGAGAGATGGCTTAGAAGTTAAGGTGCTTGCCTAAGGACCCAGGTTCGATTCCCTAGTTCCCATGTAAGCCAGATTCACAAGGTGGTGCATGCATCTGGAGTTCATTTGCAGTGGCTAGAGGCCCTGGCCCACCATTTTCTCTCTCTCTCTCTCTCTCTCGCTCTTTCTCTCTCATAAATATATAAATAAATAAGAAAAAAAAGCTGAGAGCACCATACTAAAGTGGATTTGAGACACACCCATCACAGCTCAGGGAATTTTGTGGAAGAGGGGGCAGAAAGATTGTAAGAGCCGCAGAGCAGAAGGAAATGTCCAGAGGCATTGCCCCCCCCTTACAATGACTGACAGAAGCTCTCATATCTATACCTTGCAAACCTAGAGAAAATACCAGCAATCCCATTGAGGAGGGCCCTCAGCAGAATAAGGGCAGGGAGGAGGGAAATGATGGTATTAACATATGATGTATCCATACACATTTCTACTTAATTAAAAAAAAAAAACAGGAAAAAAGAAGGGTTTTAAATTATGAAGCCAAAAGAATAAGAGAATTACAAACTATTACATATAAAGAATTAATTATGGGCTGGAGAGATGGCTTAGAGGTTAAGGCGCCTGCCTACAAAGCCAAAGTACCCAGGTTTAACTCCCCAGAGAAAAAAACCAAATAAATAAATAAACAAAATATTTTAAAAAGAATTAATAGTCCTATTTATAAATAATTTCCATTAAAATTGAAATGGCATGTCCATTCTCTCTCTCTCAAAAAATAAATAAATAATTTTTTTAAAAAAGATCTGATTCTAAAAAAAAAAAAAAAAGAATAGAAAAATGGGTAAAGGACTTAACCAAAAACTTCACAGGAAAATATATTCCAACATATTTGAAGAATTTCTTGATTTCATTCAAAATGAAAGAAATAGATTTGAAAAATATATTGAAAACCAAGTTTGGTGGCCTACACTTATAATCCCAGCACTTGGTAAGAGGAGGTAGGAGGATCACTGTGAGTTTGAGGCCAGTCGGAATTATATAGAAAGTTCCAGTTCAGTCTGGGCGAGAGTAAGACCCTGCCTCAAAAAAATAATAATAAAGCAACAAAAAATACATTGAGATATCATTTTAAACTTTTATTTCAAATTAGGAAAAATCCCAAATCTGTATGCGTTCTCCAAATATACACTGCTACAAAAATTTTCCTGCAAAACAGCTCAAGCCTGTGGAGGGGTGGCAGTATCTAATAAACTCACCGGCGTACACATCCTTTGGCCCAGAAATTCTATTTATAGGCATTTACCCTGAAAATACAGGTCATTATATAAAGTATCAGGCTGCAGGGTTATTTTATTCATTAAAACAATTAATTATGAAAGAAAGAAAGAGAGAAAGAAAGAAAGAAAGAAAGAGAGAGAGAGAGAGAGAGAAAGAAAGAAAGAAAGAAAGAGAAAGAGAAAGAAAGAGAGAGAGAGAGAGAGAGAGAGAGAAAGAAAGAAAGAAAGAAAGAAAGAAAGAAAGGAAGGAAGAAAGGAAGGAAGGAAGGAAAAGAAAGAGAAAGAAAGAAAGGAAGGAAGGAAGGAAGGAAGGAAGGAAGGAAGGAAGGAAGGAAGGAAGGAAGGAAGGAAAAGTAAACTAGAAATTAAGAAAGAGATGGAAGGGCTGGGCATAGTGGCACACACCTTTAATTCCATCACTCGGATAACAGAGGTAGGAGAATTACTGAGAGTTCGAGGCTACCCTGAGACTACATAGTGAATTGCAGGTCAGCCTGAGCTAGAGTGAGACCCTACCTTAAAAAAGAGAGAGAGAGAGAGAGATGGAAGGAAGATTTCTTGAAGTAGTTTTAAAGTTTTGGTTTTTTAAATATTTTTTGTTTTTATTGTTTATTTATTTATTGGAGAGTGACAGAGAAAAAGGCATTGAGACACTGCAAACAAACTCCAAATGCATGTGCCACCTTGTGCAACTGGCTAACGTTGGTCCTAAGGAATCGAGACTCGAACCAGGGTTCCTAGGCCTCACAGGCAAACACTTAACCCCTAAGCCATTTCTCCAGCCCTTATTTTTGTTGTTTTTTTTGTTGTTGTTGTTTTGTTTTGTTTTTGAGGTAGGGTCTCACTCTAGCCCAGGCTGATCTGGAATTCATTCTGTAGTCTCAGGGTGGCCTTGAACTCATGGTGATCCTCCTACCTCTGCCTCCCGAGTGCTGGGATTCAAGGTGTGAGCCATCACACTCAGCAGTTTTAAAGTTTTATTCTTTGAAAATGTTTTACATGTAAAAAACATTGAAATGCCTGCAAAAGGTAATTCTAAAATTAGTTGCAGAAAGAAAAAACTTAAACCTAATGAAGGGTTGGAGAGATGAGTTGGTACTTAAAGGTGCTTGCTTGCAAAGTCTGCCAGCCTAGGTTCAATTCCCTGGTACTCATATAAAGCCAGATGCACAAAGTGGTGCATGCATCTGAAGTTGGTTTGCAATGGCTAGAGACTCTGCTGTGTCCTCACTTTTTCCTCTCTCACTGTCTGTCTCTCATAAATCAAAAAGGAAAAAATTAAAGATTTTATTTATTTGCAAGGGAAGGGAGAGAGAACAAGAGAGAATGAACCTGCCAGGGCCTTTTGCCACCCACTGCAAACAAACTCCAGTTGCATGTACCATCTCTATACATCTGGCTTTACATGGGTACTAGCAAATCAAACCTAGACCATCAGGCTTTGCAGGCAAGTGCTTTTAACTGCTGAGCTATATCTCCAGCTCCAAATAAAAATATTTTCAAAAAATCTAGCCTGGCATGGTGGTGCAGAGATAGGAGGATCGCCATGAGTTCAAGGGCACCCTGAGAATACAGAGTGAATTCCAGGTCAGCCTAGGCTACAGTGAGACCCTACCTCGAAAAAAAATTTTTTTTTCCAAAAAGCCCAATGTAGGGCTGGAGGGATGGCTTAGTGATTAAGGTATTGGCCTGCAAAACCAAAGGTCCCAGGCTCCATTCCCCAGGACCCATGTTAGCCAGATGCACAAGGGGGCGCACGCATCTGGAGTTCATTTGCAGTGGCTAGAGGCTCTGGCACACCCATTCTCTCTCTCTCTCTCTCTCTCTCTCTCTCTGTCAAATAAATAGATAAATAAAAATATATTTAAAAAAAAAAAACTAATGTAGCCAGGTGTGGTGAAGCACACCTTTAATCCCAGCATTTGGGAGGCAGAGGTAGGCTTGTCGTGAATTCAAGGCCACCCTGAGACTACATAGTGAATTCCAGGTCAGCCTGGGAAAAAAAAATGGATGTGCTGGGGACATGGCTCAGTGGTTAAAGGCACTTGCCTATAAAGCCTGCTGGCTAGGGTTCAATTCCACAATACCCATGTAAAGCCAATTGCACAAACTGGCACCCACATCTGGAGTTAGTCTGCAGAGGCAGAAGGTTCTGACGTGCATATTTTCATTCTTTCCTTGCAAACAAATAAATGAAAATATAAATTTTATTTATTTGTAAGCAGAGAGAGACAGAGAGAAGACAGACACACAGACACACACACACATGGAAAGAATATGATACACCAGAATGTCTAGTCACTGCAGACGAACTCCGGATGCATGCACCACTTTGTGCATCCGGCTCTACATGGGCACTAGAGAATGGAACCCACGTCTTCAGGCTTTGCAGGCAAATACCTTAACCACAGAGCCATCTCTCCAGCCCAAAAATATACATTAAAAATAAAACAGAAATGCAAGTATCAAAAGCAAGAGGACCCGGGTGTGGTGGTGCATGCCTTGAATCCCAGCACTCGGGAGGCAGAGGTAGAAGGATCGCCATGAGTTCAAGGCCACCCTGAGACTATGTAGTGAATTCAGGTCAGCATGGGCTAGAGTGAGACCCTACCTTGGAAAACTAAAAACAAAACAAAACAAAAAAAGCCCGAGTTGGAATCACATACCTTACTTTACTCAGATGGTCTTAGAACTAGCATAGGATGGCTTTGGAACTCATGGAGCAAAGGACTAAAATTAAAATCTTTCATTTTTTTACTCTTTTAAAATTTGTTTGCACTGCAAACGAATGCCCATCTGGCTTTATGTTGAGTGGCTGAGGAAATGAACATAGGCAGGCAGCTTACAAGCAAGTACCTTTAACTGCTGAGCCATTTCGCCAGTCTCTAATATCCTTCATAACAGTATGTTCTAGAAGGGCTTTCCCCTCCCTCAAAAAGGTATTAGAAAAACTCCACACAATAGCAACAATCAGTGCCAAAATAATTTTTCCATAAGAAATCAGACAATGAAACATGTGCCATGCTGGCAACATTGTGTAAGCAAGCACCTTTAGCCAATGAGCCACCATCTCAGTCCCCGCTTTACACATTTTTAAACGGTTATTTTTAAAAATATTTTTATTTTTATTTATTTATTTGAGGGGGGGGCGCGAATGGATGCACCAGCCACTGCAAACGAACTCCACACACATGTGTGACCACTTGAATCTGGCGTACATGGGACCTGAAGAATTGAACTTGGGTCTTTAGGCTTCACAGGCAAGCGCCTTAACCACTAAGCTACCGCTCCAGCCCCCAATTTATATATTTTTACGGTTACAGAAATCCAAGCTCATAAATCCATTGAAAATATTCATGAACATCCAATGGCTTCGTAACTTTGACACTCACAAAACAAATCTGAAAAACTGATGAAAATCAGAAAAAAATCAACATTCAAGAATTTCAATTAACAAACAAATATAAATAAAATAACAAATACAGGCAAAGCAAGAATAATAAAGACAAAGGAAAGTATTCTGAAAAGGCTGAGTGTAATGCTATATAACCCCAGCACGTGGGAGCTAAGGCAGAAGGATCATGAGTTCCAGGCCATTCTGGCTTACATGATATCCTGTCTCAATTTTTTACCTATTTAGGTGTTTTTTTTTTTTTTGAGTAGGGTCTCACTGTAGCCCTGTCACACCCATTCTCTCTCTCTCTTTATGTATCTGCCTCTTTCTCTCTCTCAAATAAATAAATAAAAATAAAATATTTTTTAAAATTAAGACAAGAAAAACAATTAAGAAGAGCAGCAGGAATAGCAGGAGAAACAAACATCACAGAAAACCCCCTTTGACAAGTCATGTCAGTTTTGTCCAGTAGGTGACCTTTGACTTTGTTCCCATATTCTCCTCCAGGTGCCTTAGAGGAAGTTGATCCTATCCCTACCTGAGAAGAAGAACCTAATGGATATAAAGAGATCATTGGCCAGGAAGATGCCCGTGGTGGGAAAGGGAGGGAAGAATTCCTGGGGAATGGTGCTTTGCTTTCATGAAGACAGGAGGAAGAAAAATCACCCTATAACCCTAAGACAAAAAAGCAAACCTGGGCCGGGCGTGGTGGCGTATGCCTTTAATCCCAGCACTTGGGAGACAGAGGTAGGAGGATTGCTGTGAGTTCGAGGCCACCCTGAGACTACATAGTTAATTCCAGGTCAGCCTGGACCAGAGTGAAACCCTACCTCGAAAAACAAAACAAACAAACAAAAAAAAAGCAAACCTGGAGCTGTGATGGCCATCTGCTACTTGACTCAGAAACATCCAACCTAGGGCTGGAGAGATGGCTCAGCAGTTAAGGCACTTGCCTACAAAGCCTAACAACCTGGGTTCGATTCCCCAGTACCCATGTAAATTCAGATGCACAGAATGGCACATGCATCTGGAGTTCTTCTACAGAGGCCAGAGGCCCTTGCATGCCCATTCTCTCTCTCTCTTTCTCTCTCTTTCTCTGCCTCTTTCTCTTTCTCTCTCTTTCTCTGTCTCTCAAACAAATAAAATAAATAAATATATTTTTTAAATGGGATGCAAAAGTTCCAATTCAGGAGCTGAAAGGACAAGCGTGAAGCACTCTACCCTCCAGTGGCCCTGTTGGCAGGCCCGCCAGTAAGCTGCAGTACGAGGGAGCCATCGTTGGCAGCAGTCCTGGGAGTCTCCTGGTCCAGGGTCCCCAGGAGGCTGAGGAAGTATGTGAGCCAAAGAGCTGCCCACCCAGGGGAATCCAAACTCCCAGTGTCTGCCAGAGGCCTAGAGAGGGTAGGCACAAGCCCCAGCGAATCCTTGGGGCTGCCAGAACTTTAAAGAACACGAGAGGGACTTGGAAGGCCCCAGCCAGTGCAGGCTTCCTGGCAGACATCCAGCTTACCCCTGACAAGCCAGGGCCCATTGAATAGAAGCAAATTCCATGGTGACTCACATTTCCACTCTCCAGAGCAACTCTGTTGCCAGACACAAAGGTGTTTCTGAACTCCCACACTCCTATACCCAGCCCTGACCCAACCATCCACTTCTTGGTGTTCCCAATACGCAGCTAGGACAGTAATACAACTGAGGTATTAATGAATCCATGAGAAATTATTCCCTCTCCGCAGGTCACAGGGAAGCTGGACAAGCTATTCACCTTTTCTGCCACAGTTCCTTGGATGACAGTTCTCCTCTGGGACCTGCCTTCAGTGTAGATGTAAGTCAGTTGCTGGGTTAGACAACTGGCAACAGCCTTGAGCCATCCAAAGCCATCATTTGTCACTTGAGAGGGTGACCACTAGCCATCTGGGTCCTGAGTATGGAGGCTGGTGGGTATCTCTCTGTTGTGTGGCAAGTCCCAAGAGACAATTCGAGAACAGTGTTGAGTCGGGACAGAATCACCACAATAGAAGCTTCTCTCCTTTACGTGACGGTGATTTGGGGTATCTGTGGCCTCACCTCACAGTCTCCTCCAGAACTGTGGGTACGGCTGACTTACAGTGACTATCCTCCTTTCCTGTTTGTAACACCGCTGCCTGCGCTCATCAGGACTGGCGCTCGGGGGCTGAGACGACACACACGGACACCAAGCCAAGCCCCTCATGCTCTAGTGCCATGACCCAAAGTAAATCCCGTGACATCGGTGCCCTTGTCTATGAAGTGAATTTTATCTTCTGCATAGAGGCATTATGGAAACTTGAGTTTTTGTGCATTGTGGAACACAGTGTGCCTTTGTGGCCTTGGATGGGGCTATCTGAAGAGCGTAGCCTGGTTCTACTTTAGACAGCCTTTCCTTAGGCTGGAGAGATGTTAAAAGTGCTTTCCTGCAAAGCCTGAAGGCCTGGGTTTGATTTCCCAAGACCTACGTAAAGCCAGATGCACAAAGCAGTGCATGTGTCTAGAGTTCATTTGCAGTGGCACTCAGCCCTGGTGTACCCATTCTCTCTGTCTCTCTCTCCTTGCAAATAAATAAAAAAATTTTTTAAGATTTTATTTTAATCAGGCTGGTGCTGAGCAGAAAACCTTCTCCCTGTAGACCAGCCAACTGAAAGCTAGAAAAAGCTGCACTGCATGCAGCCATATGGGAGACAGAAGTCATCAGTGGTGAAAACAGTGGACACTGGAAACCTCAAGTCTGGCCAGACAGGCCCAATGACCGAATGGGTGCAATAGTGGCATGTCTGCTCTGGGGGAAACCAACTGCTCTCTAATTGGACTGAAGGCCTGCTCTATGGGAGGGAATACATGCCTGGTACTGAAAAACCTAATCAAAAGTCTATGGCAGGGGAGGTCATGAGTCTTAGGGGTATAAAGCCTGCTCTTGTCTGGCTAAATATGTATATTATTCCCACCAAACTACCCTGAAAACACTACACTTAATGTTCTAATTCATATATTAATGCTACTCTCACTTCTGGTTAGAGAAGCTTCTCTTTTCAGATGGCAGTGACCACTGGGATGACCCAAAAGGCAACATAGTGCTGAGAAGAAGGGACGGAGGAGTGTCCAGCACTGAAACATCTCTATCACACCCTCCAAGGCTCAGGGTCCATTGTGGAAGAGGTGGCAGAAAGAATGTAAGAGCCAAAGGAAGGATACCACTCATTACAATGCAACTGTCCAGACAGAAATTGGCCTCGATATCCATGACCTCGCAGTGCCTAGCAATACCTTCACAAGACCCTCATAATAGGAGAAAAAAATGATGACATCAAATTAAAAGAGAGACTAATGGAGAAAGGGAGGGGATATGATGGAGAGTGGAGTTCTGAAGGGGAATGGGGGAAGGGAGGGAATTATCATGGTTTATTGTCTGTAAGTGTAGAAGTTGTCAATAAAAAAACTTTTTTAGGGCCTGGAGAAATGGCTTAGTGGTTAAGCGCTTGCCTGTGAAGCCTAAGGACCCTGGTTCGAGGCTTGATTTCCCAGGACCCATGTGAGTCAGATGCACAAGGTGGTGCAAGCATCTGGAGTTCGTTTGCAGTGGCTGGAGGCCCTGGTGCACCCATTCCCTCTCTCTCTGCCTCTTTCTTTCTCTGTCTGTCACTCTCAAATAATAAATAAACAACAAAAAAAAGAATGTAGTTTCAAAAAAAACTTTTTAAAAGATTTTATTTTATTTATTTATTAAAGACAGAAAGAGGGAAAGAGAGAGGGAGAATAGGTGCACCAGGGCCTCTAGCCACTGCAAACAAACTCCAGACGCATGTGCTCCCTTGTGCATCTGGCTTACGTGGGACTTGGAGAATCTAACCAGGGTCCTTAGGCTTCGCAGGCATGTTTCTTAACCACCAAGCCATCTGTCCAGCCCCCAGTTACTTTTTAAAAAAGAAAAGAAAACCTTTTCTCTATTTTGTCATTTGGGAAAAACCAATATCATTTCCACCTCTGGATCTAGGGTGGACCAGTTGTTCACAGCAATTGGCTAGGGATGATCACAGGTCCCTAGGCCTAGGATTTTGGCTGCCAGTGTTAGAGGACAGACTAGCCCAGCACGGGGCCATAGTCTGGTGAAACAGGATCATGGGTTTACAGCAGGTGGCCACTTCTGACACCACATGGGAAAGGTTTACTGGAAAATAAAGCCCAGGGGCACAGGAAAGAAGAAGAAGAGAAAGGGAAGGAGGGAAGGAGAAACAGTACAGGGAAGAAGGAGCAAAATGCAGGATAAAGGTTACTCCACCCACAAATGCTGATGGAAGATCCTGCAATTTAAACCTTGTTCCCAGTTACACTCGCCAGACGGTTCCCTGTATTTGTGCTAATTCTGACAGATCTCTATCACTTGCAGCTTAAAGAGCCGTGACTAATATTCTGATGCATTATAATCTGCATCCAACCCGTCAAGAGTCCACCTGTGATAGCAAATTATGCCAGCACCTCAGACACAGCCCCACTACCTCAGTTTTCCTCTTGAAATGTCCTTATCCTTTCTTCTTGCTGTGGACCCTAGACCCATGGGCTGCCCTCGGGTGAGAGTGTAGAAAAGATGTTCACCCCCACAGCCCAGATTCTGTAGGTACAGAAGAACTGTGTCCCACCCAGCAAGTACTGTGAGGCAAAGGTGACCTCCCTACTGCCTGAGAGCCCGCGGGGTGATGCACGCACTGTGAGGATAGAGGAGGAAGGACTCAGTGCATTTCTAATGAGGAGCCAGGGGCAGGAAAAAACACAGCTGTCCTGCCTGGAGCTCAGCTCTAGAGCTCTAGAGGACAGTTCCTTTGGGCTTAATATTCTCTTCTGATTAACCTTCAATTTGCCTGAGCGAATGGTTCATTTCCTCCCCCACACCTCTCAGGAGCTAGAGTGGATTTTTTTTTCAAGATAGGGTCTCACTCTAGCCCAGGCTGACCTGGAATTCACTATGTAGTCTCAGGATGGCCTTGAACTCACAGCGATCCTCCTACCTCTGCCTCCCGAGTGCTGCGATTAAAGGTGTGCGCCACCACGCCCGGCTCTACAGTGTTTTCCTCTACCAGCGGATCTCTCTCCCCGCTTCATTGCCACCCCACACATCCTACAACTCATTTTGCCCAATCTGGAAAGCTTGGCCCACAGACACCCTCTCCTACAGGAATCAAATGCAGACAGACACAAACACATGAGATGTTCAAATAAGGCATCACTTCAAACAAGCCCAGGAGAGGTCATTGTGCTATTTTGGCCATACGCTCCAGGGTGCTGCATCTCTGCACTCAAAGCACTTTTATATACATCAGTCAGTAACTTGGGGGCGGGTGGAGTTGGGAGATGATTCTAATAACCACCTTGTTTTGCACCTAAGATAGCTGAAATGAAGAGTGTGAACGCCCACTCCATCCCACCCACAAACCAGGCCACACAACTTGCTGGGAGCCAGAAAGAGATCACAGGGTCCCTGGGTCTCCACACCTGTGTGTGCAAAGAGCTCCCCCACCCCCACACTCCTTCCATCCTCTTCTGGCAGTCACATGAAAGTTAGTACAAAGATGGTAGCTGCTGGGAAGAGGCCTCTGCTAATTCCAAACAGGTGCAATGTACAGTGTATGGAGCTTTGTCTTTCTTCCCATAGGATCCCAAGATCAAGACTCACTTCTTAGACATCTCTATCACACCCTCAAAGGCTCAGGGGCCATTGCAGAAGAATGTACGAGCCAAAGGAAGGGGAGGAGGGTTTACAATTCTGTCTTCCAAACACAAAGTTGCCAAGGTATTCATGGTCTCACAGTGGCTGACGCTACCTACACAAGACCTGCATAACAGGAGGGGAAAAATGATGACATCAAAATAGCCGAAAGGCTAGTTGGAAAGAAGATATTCAGTGGGGGAGGAATTTGAGAAAGTGGTAAGAAGGGACTATGATCATGGTATATTGTCTATAAGAAAAGGGGGTGCTAGAGAGATGTCTTAGTGGTTAAGGCATTTGCCTGCAAAGCCAAAAGACCTCGGTTCAATTCCCCAGGACCCATGTAAGCCAGATGCACAGCATGCCCATTCTCTCTCTCTCTCTCAAATAAATAAATTAAATTAAACAACAAAAAACCTTTCACAGGGGCTGGAAAGAGAGCTCAGTAATTAATGGCACTTGCTTGGGTTCAATTCCCCACATAAAGCCAGATGTACAAAGTGGCACATGTGCCTGGAGTTCATTTGCAGCGGCAAGAGGCCCTGGAGTGCCCATTCTCTTTCTCTCTCTGTCTGCCTCAATCTCTCTGTAATAAATAAATAAATAAATAACTTTTTAAAAGAAAACACCTTTCCCTTCATGCATGAAGCAGGTCTGAGCTCTGGTCTGTTTGGGAAAACGCATCAAGGGAGGAAAAGAGGCTAGCATGTGAACCGTGCGTAACCTTTTGATCCCTTTCTGGATTTTTAATTTTCAGGCAGGGAGACGTGGCTCTGTGCTGAGCCTGATCACTGTCCCCTCACAGCATTCTTCTGCAAGACTGCAGCACAGGGTTCTTTGCCAGCTCCTCCCACTGCCTACGACC
Organism: Orientallactaga sibirica; assembly: GCA_036365145.1. NCBI lineage: Eukaryota > Metazoa > Chordata > Mammalia > Rodentia > Dipodidae > Orientallactaga > Orientallactaga sibirica. The sequence continues at coordinate 485,284 of JAEOAD010002855.1, read as the reverse complement.
TTGTCCATGAGAGCATGCCCAGTGAGTCTGTTAGACAGTTCTTCAAATCTGAGCTCTCCACATGTTACTTAACCTCTCTAGGCAACAGTTGCACCACCTGTACAAGAGGGAGAATAGAGCCGGGCATGGTGACACCTTTAATCCCAGCCATCAGTTTAAGGCCACCCTAGACTACATAGTGAATTGCAGGTGTAGCCTGGGCTAGGTTGAGACCCTACCTAAAAAAAAAAAACAAAACAAGATTCCCCAAGTACCCACGTAAGCCAGATGCACAAGGTGGCACACGCATCTGGAGTTTGTTTGCAGTGGCTGGAGGCCCTGGTGTGCCTGTTCTTTCCCTCCCTCTCTCTCTCTCTCTGTCACTCTCAAATAAATAAATAAATAATAAAACAAAATTTAAAAATATATATTTAAAAACAAAACAAAACCAACAACAAAAAAACACAGTAAGAATAGGTGTAATCTCTCACAGGATTGGTGGGAGTAGCCAATGAAAGTATTTGTACAGGGGGCTGGAGAGATGGCTTAGGGGTTAAGGTGCCTGGCTCCTAAGCCTCAGAACGTCTGTTCGATTCTCCAGGACCCATGTTTAGCCAGACACTAAGTGATGCAAGGGTGCAATGTCACACTTGCCTGCAAGGGGCACACACACCTGGAGTTTGTTCACAGCAGCTGGGAGGCTGCTGGTGTGCCCATTCTCTATCTGTCTCTCTCTCTCCCCCAAAAATAAAAATTGTACAGCTTGTAAAATAGTGCTTAGTGGGGGAAATGGGGGAAGGAAGGGAAATAAAATGGGATATGGTCTACAATTTAAAAAGTTGTCAATAAAATAAATAAATAAAAAGAAAAAATAAAAAAAAAAAGAAAATAGTGCTTAGGTCCATAAAAACAGGCTCAGAAAGGTACTATGACTACTTCCACACAATGCCAGCATTAGCTATGTGATGGTTTGTTAATATCGACTGTGAACTTGACAGGATCTAGAGTCACAGGGAGGGATTATGTAGATTAGGATGACCAAGGGCATGAGGGATGATCCTGATTAATATACTCAAGGTGGGAAGACCTACCTGTGTTGTGGGCAGCACCAGGACTGGGGTCCTAGACTGAACGGAGGGAAAAACCGCCTGAGCAGCAGCATTCACGGCTCTCTGCTTCCTCACTGTGCTGAATGCGGCCAGCTGCCTCAAGTTCTTACTACAGGGCCTGCAACCTGGAACTACATGCTGAAATAAACCCTTCCTCACTAATCTGATTTTGTCAGGTATTTTGCCCCAGCAATGAGAGGTTGACAAGCTCTACAATGTGGTCCAGTGGCTATAAATCTATCTTCATGGCCGGGCGTGGTAGTGCACGCCTTTAATCCCAGCACTGGGGAGGCAGAGGTAGGTGGATCACCATGAGTTCAAGGCCACCCTGAGACTACATAGTGAGTTCCAGGTCAGCCTGGGCCAGAGTGAGACCCTACCTCGAAAAAAAAAAAATCTATCTTCAAACCATCCATTTACCACAGCATGTGAGGTTCCACATGGTCTGACCTCACCTTAGTTCTGCCCTTCTCATCCACTAACCCCTGCACGGACCCTCTGCTCCAGCCAGCTCCCATTGCTAACCTGTTTTTGTTCATGCTTATCATCTGCTGGGAATATTCTTGTTTGTGACTGAATGAAGATTCAATAAGCCATAAGTCTTTTATTGATCTACTGTTCTAATGACCGTATTGAAAGAGGAAAAGCAAACTAATAGGAAAAGGAGACTAAAAAGTTTGGGACAATGCAGAAAAAAACATCAAGTATGACAGGAAAGGCACAGGCAATGAGACAGAGAGAAAAAGAAGAGAGATCATAAACATAAAAAGTAGAAAGGTGGCTGGGTGTGGTGGCGCACGCCTTTAATCCCAGCACTTGGGAGGCAGAGGTAGGAGGATCGCTGTGAGTTCGAGGCCAACCTGAGATTACATAGTCCAAGTCAGCCTGGGTTAGGGTGAGACCCTACCTCATAAAACACATATGGTGGCAATGGTTGCATGGTATGAATTTCATTAATACCACTAAACTGTACACTTACCTAAATCAAGAAAACCCTCACGGACCTGCACATAGGTGGACCTAATCTACGTAATCCCTCACAGTGATTCTAGATCCTGTGAAACTGACTTAGAAGTGATTAAGACAGTAAGTTGTTTAGGTGTGGGGGTGCATGTTCATGAGTGTGAGTGTGAGTGTGCACATGCCACAGTGTCCACGTGGAGGTTGGACAATGACTTTTCAGAATAAATCCTTGACTTCCACCTCATTTGAGGCAGCATCTCGTGGATCATGGCTCAATGGTGCGTTGGCCAGTCTAAGCGGTCTTCAAGCCTCTGGGAAATTCTGTCTTCACCTCCCATCTTGCTGGAGGCATGCATCTTCATGCAGTAGGCATGCTGGGAATATAGAAGCCTGCCACAACTTTGCCTTCTTACCTGGGATCTGAGGTTCTGATTCAGGAACTCACAACTGCATAGCACTTTGTCCACAGCCATCTCCCCAGTTCATGATGGTAAGAATTTATGTGATATATATTTTGCCACAATAAAAAAATTGGGGGAAAATTGGGGGGAGGACAGGAGAGATGGCTTAGCAGTTGGTTAAGGTGTTTGCCTGCAAAACCAAACGATCCAGGTTCAACTCTCCAGGACCCAAGTAAGCCAGACGCACATAGTGGCGCATGCATCTGGAGTTCGTTTGCAGTGGCTGGAGGCCCTGGCGCTCCCATTCTCTCTCTCTGCCTCTTTCTCTCTCTCAAATAAATAAATAAAATATATTTTTAAAAAATTTTGGAAGCCAGGCATGGTGGCGCACACCTTTAATTCCCAGCACTTGGGAGGGAGAGGTAGGAGGATTGCCATGAGTTCAAGGCCATAATGACATAATGACTACATAATGAATTACAAGGCAGCCTGGGCTTGAGTGAGACCACACCTTGAAAAATAAACTTTTTTTTAAAAAAATGGTACTTCTTACTAATGGGTATGGCCATCTCTGCTTCTCATTCCTGCTGTCCTGCCTTCTCTATCATGATGGAGTACCTTCCCTAGAAACTGTAAGCCAAAAGAAGCCTTTTCCTTCCTTAAAAAAATTATTTTTGGAACCAGACATGGTGGCACATGCCTTTAATCCCAGCACTTGGCAGGCAGAGGTAGGAGTATTGTTGTGAGTTTGTAGGGGCTAGAGGCCAATACACACTGGCACACCCATTCTCTCTTTATTTGCATCCCCCCCAATTTTTTTTTGATTTATTTTATTATTATTATTATTATTTTTTTTTTTTTTTTTTTTTTTTGGTTTTTCAAGGTAGGGTCTTGCTCTAGCCCAGGCTGAGCTGGAATTCACTATGTAGTCTCAAGGTGGCCTCAAACTCATGGCGATCCTCCTACCTCAGCCTCCCGAGTGCTGGGATTAAAGGCGTGCACCACTACACCCGGCTTTTTTTTTTTTTTTTTTCAAATATGTCTTTTTTTAAATTTTATTATTTTATTTTTGGAGAGAGACACAGAGAAAGACAGACAGAGAGGGAGACAGATAGAGATGGGCGTGTCAGCAGTCTCTCAGCTGCTGTGAATGAAATCCAGATGTGTGTGCCCCCTTGTGGTCAAGTGCAGCATTATGCCCTTGTGTCACTTTGCATCTGGCTAAACGTGGGACCTGGAGATTGGAACCCGGTTCTTAGGCTTAGCAGGCTGGCGCCTTAACTGCTAAGTCATCTCTCCAGCCCATATTTCTTTAAAAATTTGTACTACGAGAAGATAGGTATATGTCAAAAGATAACCCACATGTAAAGCTGTAGATAATGAAGACTGGTCATAGTAAGATAATATAAACATAGTCAACCCGCAGTTCCCCTGCAAGCTCCTTAACAGTACATGTACAGTGTGAGTTACATGCTGAGGGAGGGCGTCCATGCAAAGGCCTGTGGTATGTACTGTCACAGAGTCACTTCCTCCTGCGCCTTTAAGGACTAGTTTTTTCCTTGGCACTTCAAGGATAAATGGTGTGGCTCAAGTAAACATTGGCATGTTCCAGATACACAGGGACCTTTGAATCAGTCCAGAGCTCAGAATCTGGTTTTAATTTTTGTTATTGCTGTTTGCTTGTTTTATGAGGCAGGGTCTCACTCTAGACCAGGCTGACCTGGAACTTACTTGCAAGCCCAGGTTGGCCTCCAACTCACTCGAGCCTCCCTCCCGAGTGCTGGAATTATAGGTATCAGTCACCACGCTTGACTTTAATAATTTTAAAAAATATTTTATTTATTTATTTAAAGGAGAAAGAAAGAAAGAAAGAAAGAAAGAAAGAAAGAAGGAAGGAAGGAAGGAAGAAAGAAAGGGAGAAAGAATGGGCAGGACAGGGACTCCATCCACTGCAAACAAACTCCGGACATATGAGCCACCTTGTGCATCTGGCTTACATGGGTACCGGGGAATCAAACCTGGATCCTTACACTTCACAGGCAAGCACCTTAAATGCTAACCCATCTCTCCAGCCTGACTTTAATTATTAAATAATATGTGGGAAACTGCTGAATTTAAAGGCACATCGTTAAGTGCTACTGGACTTTACACAGCCAGAAAGGTAGGTATATAAGTAAGTTCATTTACAGTGAACAACTTTCACTAGAATGTTCCAAAAGGCCAAGTCCGGAAAATACAAACTTCCTGCAGAGACCACAGGGTCTATGTAAAGATCTCTGCACAGGCCTGTATAAAGAATAATGTTACTATTTCTCGGCTACTATTCTTCCCTTTATTTTCATGTCCTCTATAAATTATCCTACCCCATAACCTCAAAGTGAAGTGTTCCTTGTGAGTGGTGGTCCCTCTAAGGGGCCTTCCTAACCAAATAACACCCCACGCACTGTCAAGACCAAATAACTGATGTAACAGATGCCTTTGTGGCCAAGAAAAACTCATATTTCACAGTTATTAATTCATAGTAGCTCTTTTTGTACTGAGGCATTTCCTCCAATTGAAGGGATATTAAAAGGGCAGGAGAAGATCTATGCAGCCTGGGAAAGCCATTCCCCTACCCCAGGCTATGCACCTCCTTATTAGCTAAACACTGAAGAAGCCTTTCTAGACATTCCACCCCCACCATGGCCCTTACTATTATAATTCCTGGTTGTTGACACTTTTACATGTGAGTTATCTTTTCATGTGTGAGTGTCTTCTCACATTACAAGTTTTTATTTTAGGTGAGGATGTCTTCACTTCCAGATGGCTTACATGACAGCTTCCTCAGTTTCCCTTTTGAGTTCTGAATAACCTTTGCATGCAGAAAAGATAGAAATTTTATAATTGGATTGGGGAGATGACTCAGAGGCCAAAGGTGCTTGCTTGCAAAGCCCACTGGCCAGGGTTTGATTCCCCAGCATCCATGTAAATAGATTAGATGCACAAAGTGGTACGTGCATCTGGATTTCATTTACAGCAGCAAGAGGTCCTGGTATACCCATGAAAATATATAAATAATTTTTTTTTTTTTGGTTTTTTAAGATAGGGTCTCACTCTAGCCCAGGCTGACCTGGAATTCAACTATGTAGACTCAGGGTGGCCTTGAACTCACAGCGATCCTCCTACCTCTGACTCCTGAGTGCTGGGATTAAAGGCATGTGCCACCATGCCCAGCAACTTTTAATTTTATATTTTTCCTAAACACTTTATGGTTTAAATATGAAGTGTCTGTGTAAAAGGTTCATGTGTTGCAGATTTGGTCCTCAAAGCAATGTTTAGATGTGGGGCTTTGGGGAAGAGATCACAAGGGTACTGAGGTAATCAGAGGATTCATCTACTGGTGAATTCATAATTGAATGGACACTAGGTGGTGATTAAAGCTGTGAGTTGGATTCATCATTGAATGGACATTGGATAGTGGTGGAAATTGTGGACAGTGAGGCCCAAATGGAGGAAGTGGATAGCTGGGGAACACTCCTTTGAAGGTTCCCAGTTTGTTCTCCTCTCTCTCCTCCCCTCCCTCTCTCCTTCCAACTCCTCCCTCTTTTTTTTTCCTCCTCCTCCATCTCTCTTCTTCCACCAGGAGGTAAGCAGCTCAGATCCACGATAACTCTCCACCATAAAGCTCTGCCTCACCACAGGCCCAGAAACAATGGAACCAGCCTACCATAGATTAAGACCTCTGAGACATGAGCCAAAACAAACCATTCCTCCCCAAGCTGTTTATCCCAGGCATTTGTCACAACAAAGAAAGGCTAGCCCACACCAACATCCACTTAGACCTGGCAGTCAACAGAAGAACCTAAATTTTGGAACTTTTGCCAAACCTAGGTTTGAATTCCATATGACCTTGCCTTTGAAGCCTTTCTGAGCCTCAATTTCTCCATGAGGAAAAAAAATCTATTTCTTATGATTGTCAAGAGGAATAACTGAAGTAATTATGAATCAGAGCAATTAAGAGAATGGCTGTCAAGATAAACCTTAAAATGTCTATGTGAGTTTAGACATGAAAGATTCAATCTTTGCCCTTCAGATTTAATGGAAGCCAGAGGAGTTTCAGATGAGCACTTAACTACATGTGTTGCAAGAGAATGCAAAAGGGAAGCTTCCCAGACTCCACTAGGGATTCTAGACCCCAAGGCTGAATCTAAGAAACTGCTTCATCCCCATGCTGAGCTACTCTAAGAGTAACCAAGTAACTGTGCACTTAGGTCCGAGCTCAGTCAGGGTCTCAGACACCAGGAACCAGCCGACTAAAAATAAGACGTGTAAAAATAAGACGTGTAAATTCACCTCCACCTGTGACTGTGGAAGCTGATGTCTCCCACTTCCTTTGGTTCATAACCCCTCCCTACAAGAACAAACTTCACCAAGCATGGTGGCACATGCCTTTAATCCCTACACTGGGGAGGCAGAGGTAGGAGGACTGCTATGAGTTTGAGGCCAGCCTGGGACTAGAGTGAGTTCCAAATCAGACTGGCTAGAGTGAGACTCTACCTCAAAGAGGGGGCTGGAGAGATGGCTTAGTGGTTAAGTGCCTGCCTGTGAAGCCTAAGGGCCCTAGTTTGAAGCTCGATTCCCCAGTACCCACGTAAGCCAGATGCACAAGGTTGCGCATGCGTCTGGAGTTCATTTGCATAGTTGGAGGCCCTGGTGCACCCATTCTCTCTCTCTCTCTCTCTCTCTCTCTCTCTCTCTCTCTGCCTCTTTCTCTCTGTCTGTTTCTCTCAACTAAATAAATAAAAATGAACAAAAAGAAAGAAGAACAAAAACTTCATATGTGTGTGTGGTATACACACACACACACACACACACACACACGTGCATCTGCATGTCTGTGTGTAGATGTGAGTGTCCCATGCCTGTATAAGCAGAGGCTATAACAGAACAAGTGTCCTCCACTCCAACACTCATCTACATTTTTCCTTGAGGTGGAGTCTCTCATTAATCCCAGAACTTGCCATTTTCACAAACCCCAGAAATTCTCATGTCTTCACTCCCCACAAGACAGGGATGACAGACATGTGGGTCATGACCAGCTGAGAGACAGAACTCAGGCAGTCCCAGGCCCCATTAAGCCTGAACCATCTCTCCAGCCCCTAAACTTCATCTTTTTAAGGGCAGAGAGAGGGAAGGAGCTCAAGTGATGTTAGCTAGCGAAGAGCATTAGGATATTAGGACACCTGGGGAAAGAGACTAATAAGTCTCTGGATAACAGTCCAATTCAATTGCCACCCCAAGGGGAGGTGATTAAAAACCCTGCACAGGGCTGGAGAGATGGCTTAGCGGTTAAGGCATATACCTGTGAAGCCTAAGGACCCTGGTTTGATTCTCCAGGTCCCACGTAAGCCAGATACACAAGGGGGCACATGTGTCTGGAGTGCGTTTGCAGTGGCTAGAGGTCCTGGCATGCCCATTCCTTCTCTCTCTTTCTAATAAATAAATAAATAAAAATAAAATCTTAAAAAAAAAAAAAAAAACCCTGCACAGGAGTCATCAGGAACTGCCTAGAGACATTCTGGGTTGTTGTTGTTGTTGGAGAAGGGGGGTGTTTGCTACTGGCATCTAAGAAGAGGGATGCTGCAAAATGCCCTCGCTGCAAAATGCCCTACGCAGGACGGCCTCCATAACGGAGACGAGACAGTCCAGCGTCAGTGGTGCTGACACCCTACAGGAGCAACATCTCTTACTATACACAGTTAGTAAACAGAGCAAAACAAGCCTTCCATAAGCACATGCACACGCTTCTAAGAGGCATGCAGACATGGTTCCTAGGCTCAGAGATTACTCCTATCACAAGATAAATAGTGATTACATATTAATGACTTTTCACCCTTATTTTTTATTTTTGGAGACAGAGAGAGAGAGAGAGAGAGAGAGAGAGAGAGAATGGGCGTGCCAGCAGCCTCTCAGCCGCTGTGAACAAACTCCAGATGTGTGCGTCCCCTTGTGGGCAAGTGCAGCATTGCGCCCCTGCGTCACTTTGTATCTGGCTAAACGTGGGACCTGGAGATTGGAACCAGCGTTCTTTGGCTCAGTGGGCAGGCGACTTAACTGCTAAGCCACCTCTCCAGCTCCACCCTTATTTTTTTACTCATTACCCTTACAGAATGAAGCAAACTAATTAAGCCCATTTTGACTTGTTTTTGTTTTTGTTTTGTTTTTGTTTTCTTGAGGCAGGGTTTCACTCTAGCCCAGGCTGACCTGGAATTCACTATATAGTCTCAGGGTGGCCTTGAACTCACAAAGATCCTCCTACCTTTGCCTCCCAAGGGCTGGGAGTAAAGGCATGCGCCACCATGCCTGGCAGACAACATTATTTTTTTAATGTTTTATTTTTGTTTATTTATTTATTTGAGAGAGAGAATGGGCAGAGAGAGAGACAGAGAGAGGGAGGATGGACGCACCAGGGCCTACAGCCACTGCAAACGAACTCCAGACACATGCTCCACCTTGTGCATTTGGCTTATGTGGGTCCTGGAGAATTGAACGGAGGTCCTTTGGCTTTGCAGGCAAGCACCTTAACCACTAAGTCATCTCTCCAGCCCCAACAACATTATTTTTAAATGGCCTACCAGAGTATTTCCTCTGGTGGCTATGCATGAGACAGACACGCAGCCTAGTTTGTGGACACTCCTATATTCCCCTTATTCTTCCTCACTGAACTATTCAAAAAATATTTACTGAAGACCTATTCTGTGCTCGGCTATTCTCTACAACTATAGCACAGCATGGAGCAAGACGTGATAAAGCTTGCATGGAGGAGGGGACACAGATAGTACATAATAAATACATGAAATAATTCCAAGTATTTTTAGATACTACAAAAAAAAAAAACAGATGTTTTCTGCCATCAAGGTGAAACACCTGAGACTACATATTTTATAAAATTTATTTAGCTCACAGTTCGAGGGGCTCAAGTCCAAATAGCACAGTTTGCTGGCCCTGGTAATGGTTCTCTAACTGCATCACATCTTGGTAGACACCATCTGGGAGAAAGCATGTATGAGGGGCAGAGGGCAGCAGGCTCAATCTTTTATAGCTCATTCTTTTTTTTCTTTTTTTTTTTTTTTTTCAAGTTAGGGTCTCATTCCAGTCCTGGCTGACCTCAAACTCACAACCCTCCTACCTCTGCCTCTCAAGTGCTGGGATTAAAGGCATACACCACCATGCCTGGCTTTTTTTTTTTTTTTTTTCCTCAATAGGGTCTCACTCTAACCCAGGCTGACCTGGAATAATTTACTATGTAGTCTCAGGGTGGCCTCGAACTCACTGCCATCCTACTATCTCTGCCTTCCAAGTGCTGGGATTACAGGCTTGTGCCACCACACCCGGCTTTGTGTGTGTGTGTGTGTGTGTGTGTTTTGTTTTTCTAGTTAGGGTCTTCCTCTAGCCCAGGCTGACCTGGAATTCACTATGTAGTCTCAGGCTGGCCCCAAGCTCACAGTGATCCTCCTACCGCCACCAATCCCAGCTTACAGTCATTCTTAAGGGAACTACCTGGACGTTCCATAAGAACTACATTCATCACTTCTAAAGCTAACACCCCCAATGAATCAGACCCTTTCCACTAGGCCCAACCTCATAAAGATATGCACTGGGGAAGCTTCTATTACATGAACATAATATATAAAAATATTCATGTGAGTCAAACTATATCCAACCCATAGAACAGGGTAAGGGGACACAGCAAGTAAGTCGGCAGGATGGGAGTGGAGGGTCAGGAAAGGCTGTCCGAAGAGGTGAGATTTCAGAGAAATGGTAAATGATGCGAAAGAATTTCAGGGTTGCAAAGGCCCTAGCACAGGATTGAGCTTGTAAAAGGGGGGCAGTGAATGAAAAGAAGTATACTCTAGAGACAGTAAATGGCCAGATGACACAGGGTGCCAGGAGCCCAGGTAAGGACTGTGGATTAGATCTTCCGTGTAGGAGGAAGCCACTGAGGAGGGTGACTTGCTGATGCTTTAAAAGACCGGTCTCTACAGGGTGAGGAGTATGTCCATGAGGCAGGGAAAGCAGCCAGGAGGCCACAGCTGTAGACCAAGCATAGTCAAAGGCTAGAAGAAGGTCAAGGTTACAGAGGTGGGGATTAGTGATTACATGTATCCATCTCTAAAAAATGCCAACATTTGGGGCTGGAGAGATGGCGCAGCAGTTAAGGCACTTGCCTGCAAAACCCAAGGACCCAAGTTTGACTCCCTAGTACTTTCATAAAGCCAGATGTACAAAGTGGTGCATGTGTCTGGAGTTCCTTTGCAGTAGCTAGAGGCCCTGGCACCCCCATTCTCTTTCTCTCACTGGTTGTAAATAAATATTTTTTTAAATATTTAATTTATTTATTTGAGAGAGAAAGAAAGAGAGAGGGAGAGGACGCGCCAGGGCCTCTAACCACTGCAAACGAACTCCAGATGCGTGCACCCCCTTGTGCATCTGGCTTACGTGGGTCTTGGAGAGTTGAACCGGGATCCTTTGGCTTTGCAGGCAAACACCTTAACCGCTAAGTCATCTCTCCAGCCCTGTAAATAAATATTTTCAATACCTCCTTTTGGAGCTAAAAAGAGGTCTTCCAGGCAACTCATCATACTGGTGTCATTTTGCAGATGATGGAACTGAAGAGGTGAAGTGAGCTACCCATAGCCACATGCCTAGTTATGGGCTAAACACTGACTGCCCTCACTAGACTTCTGCTTACCTGACCAGCCCTAGAGCTGGAGTGGGGAATGTAGAGACTGGCAGGGAGAGGAACCCTCTAGAAGATAGCCATAGCCAGGTTCAGAGTAAAAGACTGTGCTTTGGGAAAAGTCACCAGTGACCTGCTCAGCGAATGCAGCGGGCCCTCTTGAGCTTTCTGCAGCATCGAGCACCTCAGATTGCTTGGATTACTTTTCCCCTGGTTTTCCTGACCCTGTTTCCCCCTTCCTTCAATTCCTTCCTAGTCTGGCTTATTTGCTAATCTCCCTGTCTTGTGTGCTATTTCCCAAGATGCTCTGGGCAGAGCTCTCTTGCTTGCTTGCCTATAGTGGAAATCAACTGTAGCATTCTCAACCCCTGTTCCCTGTGCCCCTGCATGTCCTCTGACAGCCACCCTGTTCGTACTCCCACACGACCTCATGACCTATGCCTCTCCAGTTAGCACAGGATGAGGACAGAGCTTCCAGACCTAAGTGTGACTATTGCTCAGAGGGCTGAAAGAAGCCCCTCCTGACCACTGGGTTTAAGCCTGAGCTCACTAGGGGACAGCCTGGATTCACCTAGGCCACCAAAGGAGACCTCAGCAGGCAGAAAGGCTATGAAAATAGGAAGTAAGAAAAACGAACCCTAAACCATGCCAAAATCCAAAAGTCTTCTTGAAGTTTTTAATTTTTATTTTTTTACACAGGGTCTTAGGCAGTCCAGGTTGGCCTTGAACTCACTATGTAGCCAAAGACAACCTTGAACTTCTGATGTTCTTGCTTCCACTTCCAGAGTGATAAGATTACAGGTATGCATCACCACACTCCGTTATGGGGTCCCAGGGCTCAGGCTCAGGGCTTTGTGCATGCTAGGCAATCCCTCTACCAACTGAGCTACACCCCCAGCCCCACTCTTGAAATTTTTTTTTTTTTTTTTTTTTTTTTTTTTTTTTTTTTGGTTTTTCCAGGTAGGGTTTCACTCTAGCCCAGGCTGACCTGGAATTTACCATGTAGTCTCACAGTGGTTTCAAACCTACAGTGATCCTCCTACTTCTGCCTCCCAAGTGCTGAAATTAAAGGCGTGCACTACCATGTCTGGCGTAAACTTTTTAATTATTAGAGAGTACTTTTCCTTTTTCCTTAAACCAATTGAATTTGATTTTCTACTATTTGCCAAAGAAAGGGCCCTTTTGGAAAACTCATCTCTCTATATGCTCCCTCTCTGTGCCCACTTAATCTCTGATGATTCCAAACTTCCCATTTATAGTCTAACAACAGAATCATGTCCATCTAACTAATAAAGGTTTTCTCCCATGTAATAGGCACCTCAGATATAACATGTACAAAATGGAATTTATCATTTCTGTCCCTACCATCCTGATACACTATGCTAGGTATGTTTCTATCCAGATGCAAGAACACCATCCACCTAGGACATCATAAACTGCTCTTGCCAGATAAACCTGATGGGTCTAAGGCTCTGACTGGTACTTTCTGACTATGTGGCTTTGGTTCAATTAATGAACATGCCTGAACCTTGGATTTCTATACAGACTCACCAGGTGTTCAAAGCAATCAATGTTGGTCTGTTCCATCCCCTAGAGCAGATATCTTGTGCTTCATTAAATTCTAACCCAAAACTTCATCACAGCTGTCATTCCCCAGGCTTGGAGCCCTCCCTCCCCCTAGATTACTACTAGGCATTTCTATCTCATCATCTTATCTTTAATCTCACCCCCATTCCAATCTGTTCTCCCCACTTTGCCAGACTGATGTAGTCTCAGGGTGGCCTTGAACTCACAACAATCCTCCTACCTCTGCCTCCCAAGTGCTGGGATTAAAGGCGTGAGCCACCACACCCAGCCCCTAGAACATTTAAAAAATATTTATATTTATTTATTTATTTATTAGAGAGAGAGAGAGAGAGAGAGAGAGAATGGGTACTCCAGGGCGTCTAGCCACTGCAAATGAATTCCAGATGCATGTAATTCCCTTGTCATCCTGGACCAGAGTGAGACCCTGGAAAATGCAAAACTGGAAAAAGAAAAAGCAGGCAAAAACCTTTAACCACTTATTTATTTATTTATTTATTTAGAATATTTTAAATTTTAAAAAAGTACCATAAGAATGGAGAGGGAAAAAATTGGAAAATTTAATCTTGAAATAGGACAAGACTTCCTAAATGCAAGACAGAAAACTTGAAGCCACAAGGAAAAATGACATCAATGTAACCTCATAAAAATTAAATGCTAAGCCATCTCTCCAGCCTTCTAAAATAATATTAAACTTTAAAAAAGCAGAAGAATGGAGGATCAAAAAGAGTGGAAAACCCTGAGACTCTTGAAAATAGGTCAAGACTGGACCAGAGCAAAACCCTAAACTTGAAAAAAAAACAAAAATGACAAAAAAAAAAATTAAATGCTTCTGCACAATGCAGGGCACAAGAGGCAAAGTTGGAAAAGATATAAAAGAAAAGATGTTTGCCTTGTAACAGAAGTCCAGAATTTAGGAAGAACTTCCTAAATTTATAGATCACAATTCAATAGAAAAATTGGCAAAGGATTTCACAGAGCAGTTCTAGGAAGTATAAACTAATTTTTAAAATCTTAATGGTAAACTTGAAAGAATATATTAACATTTGAAATACACATAACTAATATGGAATGTTCTCCAAGATCTAGCATAAACTTTTAAATGCCATATGCAGAAGATGATTTAGAGCATGCTACCATATTTGTTTTTGAATAGATATATGTGTGTAGGTAGGTATGTGGAGTCTGTCTGGAAGGACAGACAAAGAAAAACTACCAAAATTAGTTTTATATCAAAAAAGGAGCCGGGCATGGTGGCACACGCCTTTAATCCCAGCACTAGGGAGGCAGAGGTAGGATGATCGCTGTGAGTTCAAGGCTACCCTGAGACTACATGGTGAATTCCAGGTCAGCCTGGGCTAGAGTGAGACCCTACCTTAAAAAAAAAAAAAAAAAAAAAAAAAAAAAAAAAAAAAAAAAAAAAAAACCTAATGATAATAATTAAATTTTTTCAACAGTTTCTTAGACTCCAATAAACACAAGAAAAATCTGCTGTATAATTAGAATGTATATTCTCTTTGACCCAAAAAGTTCTACTTTTAGGAATAACTTTTATCCAGAAATACTCTACATGTACATAGATAAATAAATATACATAGATAAGTTAAAACGGAAACAATCTAAAAGTCCAACAACAAGGAACTAATTAAACTATAGTGAATACTATGCAATTGTGTACAAGAACGGGGCTGGAGAGATGGCTTAGAGGTTAAGGCACTTGCCTGCCATGCCTAAGGACCCACATTTTATTCCCCAGCACTCACACAAGCCAGATGCACAAGGTGGTGCATGCATCTGGAGTTCGTTTGCAATGGCTGGAGGCCCTGGTGCACCTATTCTCTCTATGTACTTCTCTCTCTTTCTCCAATAAATAAATAAAATATTTTTTTAAAAATGAAGCATACCTACTATTCATATTTAAAGACTTAAAAAAATTTTTTTTTGGTTTTTCGAGGTAGGGTCTCACTCTGGCCCAGGCTGACCTGGAATTAACTATGCAGTCTCAGGGTGGCCTCGAACTCATGGCAATCCTCCTACCTCTGCCTCCCAAGTGCTGGGATTAAAGGCACGCGCCATCATGCCAGGCTAAAAAAATGTTTTTAACAGATTATACCCTTTTATTCTCTTTCCCCTGTTCCCATTTCTCTGTGGCCCTCCTCTGTGCGGTTATGGGATTTACTAAATCATACTATTAAACAAAAGTAAATCACAGAGAATACATGTGCCCTCCATTTATATATTTTCTCCAAGTACATTCAATATACTCAGGTTGGTCCAAAAGCCAGAATGTAAATAATATGATTTTATCATATTTTATACTGCGATGCCAATAAATTGTGTATTATATATCATCTGTATTTCCAAGCTTGGTAGGCATATACTTAAGCAATGTAAAAAAAAAGGTCTAGAAAGGCCAGGCATGGAGGTGCACACCTTTAATCCCAGCACTTGGGAGGCAGAGGTAGGAGGATTGCCCTGAGACTACATAGTGAATTCCAGGTCAGCCTGGGCTAGAGTGAGACACTACCTTAAAAAAAAAAAAAAAAAAAGTCTAGAAAAAAAATACACTTATTGTGGTTACTTCAGAGGCGGGAGAGGGAACACAGCACCCATAACTTGAACATAATACAAACACAAATCAAACCAAAATTGCAAATATGCCTTATCATGTTTTAAAAATATTTTAAATATATTTTATTTATTTATTATTTGAGAGAGAAAAAGAGGGTGAGAGAGAGAATGGGCACACTGGGGCATCCAGCCACTGCAAAAAGCTCCAGATGCATGTGACCCCTTGTGCATCTGGCTTATGTGGATCCTGGAGCATTGAACTGGGGTCTTTTGGCTTTGCAGGCAAATGCCTTAACCGCTAAGCCATCTCTCCAGCCCCTTATCATGTTTTATTCATGCGTCTGGAGTTCATATGCAGTGGCTAGAGGCCCTGGCACACCCATTCTCATTCTCTCTCCCCCCCTACTTCCCTCATAAATAAATTAAAAATGTAAATATTTTGAATTAAATGCCATATTTAAAAATGGACTTTTTTGTAAAAATTTACAGCTTCACTTGGCATCGCTGTGAGTTCGAGGCCAACCTAGGACTACAGAGTGAGTTCCAGGACAGCCTGGGCTAAGGTGAGATCCTACCTCAAACACAAAAATTTACAGCTTCCACAAAGCATCCATCAGACAACAGTGTGTTGAATGGAGCCTTGTGGTGATGCCTGCACTTGCTTCCATATAGAGGAGCAACCAGTGCTCTGCACACAACCCCACCCAGTGCTTCCATTCACTTCCCTCTTGCACTCTGGCTACCCCAATGGCCCTGACCAAGAATGTGTGTCCACAGACCTCACCTTCTTCTACCAACACTTAGGTGAGATCCAGTTCAGCCATTCTATCTTCTGCAGACCCCAGGGCACACACACACATCCCTCTGACAACTCCCTCATTCCTTGGTCTCTCAGAGAATTCTCAGTGCATCTGCAACATTAACAGGTAGATATGGTGACCCTAGGCTTGGAAATGGTTCCAAATGTCAAGCAGGTTTCTTTCTGAGGAGTTTCTTTTTGGTTGTTTTGTTTTTCGAGGTGGCGTCTCACTCTAGTCCTGGCTAAGCTGGTCTGAGGGAGTTTCTATGCTCAGTTCTATCTATGGCAGAGGAGCTGAAGGGCAAGAAGTCCCGAGTCAAGGACCCTCATGCACACAACATTGCCAAAAGACCCGAGTTCAATTCCGGCTGCTTATGAGCTCTGGAATTTCAGTTTCCTCACCCATCAAAGGGCACAGTAATTGCACTTCACAAGGCTGTCGCGTGAATGACCTTTAAAGGTGTATATGAAAGAGCTTGCCGGCACCTCCTAAGTATAAAATAAAATGGGCGTGGGCTAGGGCAGGAAGGTGGGCTCTGGAAAAAGAATTGGATTAAGAGCCCTGTCCTGTCCCGGCCACGCCCCCTCCCACTGAGCCAGGAGGGCCTGAGAAAAATATGTTCACTTGCTCAGTGGCTGAAGTACAATACATTGCATAGATGAGGCTCCCGCAACTCAACGAGAGGTGGTCCAGCTCCCCCCCCCGTATAGAAAAGGCTGAGCAGCGCTCACCGATGGGCAAATGGCTCTACCCGGAAGAGGGACTGGGATTCCGGTGCTCCTGCAGCCTCCAGCACCTAAGACGTGATCGCCTGGCGTTACCAGTATCCCCCACTAGACAGATCACAGAACTGGGACCCTTTCCCTCCAAAACTGCCACCACCTCCCTCCTTCACAGGGAGATGGTCTGAATGACTGCTATTGTAAACACTTTGCAAATAAATAAACAAGTATGAAAGGTACAATGAAGATGATGGCAACGCCGGCGGCATAGTTTCTGGTGAACAGACCGCTTGGAAGTGCGAAGGCTCCTTCCAGGCATCCAGCAGACGTCCATCGCACCACATGCCTTTGTCCAAAAAGGATGCCCTGGGGCTAAGCTCTGGCCCACAAGTCGCCAAGAACTGGCCAAGTGCTGCGCCCCCAGCCCATCCCACCCGGTCGCCAAGCTAAATGAAGGTGGCTTTTTGCAGATCAGAGGGGCAGAGGCGCCCACCCGGCGACTTCTAGGCACGGGGGGTGCGCCCAGGCTCCAGGAAAAAACGCCCTGGGTGCCGCCAGGGGAGGATGCTACTCACCTGGTCCTCAGATATTCCAGCCAAGGGTCGCGGTCCCCTCGCCTCCCATTCCCACCCCAGGGCGGGCCGCAGGGGGCGCGGCCGTCTCCAGCTAAGTCCAGGGCACGCGCGGATGCTCTGGCTTCCCCGGGGAGCGGGGGTGGGGGGGCGTGCAGGGCACTCGGGCAAACGGGGACCCGCTGCACCCGGGCAGGACGAGGTGCGCTTGTCCCCGGCCGGGGCGGGAAGGGCGCGCTCTCGGGATGTGTCCACAAAAGAGCTCCGAAGCGAGGCGCCAAAGCTGGAGCCGAGCCGCGCCGTGGGGGCGGGGAGGCGTGGGGGAAGGGGATGCCGCCCCCTCCCCGTTCCCTCCGGGGGTCCACGCCCGGGGCCTGCGCCCCTCGGTCCCCCGTGCTCACCGAACAGCCGCCGCCCCGGCAGCTCAGGGCCCGGCCCGGGCCGCCGCTTCGCTTCCTCCCTGGCTCGCTCGCTCCCTCCCACCGCGCCGCGCTCCGGGACGGGAGGTTTCGGGTTTCAGCCTGCCGAGCCCCGCTTCGCTCCTCCCGCCCACCAGTCCGCAGCACGCGGCCCCGGCCCGGCGCAGGCCGAGTAACTTCGCGGCGCTCGCGCTCCTCCCGGCGCCCGCCCCCTTCGCCGCCGCCGCCGCCGCCGCCGCCCCGGCCCCGCACCGCCCCGGCCCGGCCCGGCCCAGCCCGCGCGCTCGCCCTCCTTCCCTCCCTCTCTCCCTCCCTCACGCCCCTTTCTGCGCACCCGCCTCCTGGCCCCGCCACTTCTTGCTCATTTCTTTCCACCACTACCACCCTTCCCCCGGCCTCGGCCGCTGCTCTTTGTCTCGTCTTAACCCACTTTCTCCTTGCAAACCTTTGTGGTCCCTTACTTGGGCCTTCCCTCTACGCGTGCCAGCCTTTGGGACGCCCCTTTCCATTTCTGTCTCCATCACACTAGTACTTTTGGATTCTTGCCAGTAGACTCCTCACTGCCCCAGTCTTTGCCTTGGACTCCTGGCATCCCTCTTCCCCTCTGCTCACCTTTCCTTCATCCAACCGGACAGCTGTGGGCATCCGTCTTGTGCCTACCCAGGCACTGTTGTGAACCTGGGGATGTCAGAGTGAATAAATAAATCACGCAGCCAGCCGGCCGAAGTGGACAGTGGATGTAAACAGACCTTTTACAAGGCTGCTACACTCCCTCTTCTCAACCCCCAAAAGCAGCTTGCTATGAATAAAGATCAGGGCCTGCCCGCTGAGACTACTGATCCTGCTCATGTCTCCCCGAGCCTCACTTCGCTCATTCTTTACTTGTCCCCAGCCTCCGATGTTTTCTATGCAGCAATCTTAAGAAGAAAAATTGAAGCTAACATCGCAACTGCTAAGAAACAATTTTATAAAAGGAAAACAAGAAAAACCTGAACTTCAGCAAACAAAACCGATACTGTGCTTAGAACAGAATTCAAATTCCTCTGAAATCCATCTGCTTTAATAAATGCATTAATTATTCCCTCATCTACAGATTGCTGTCGTGGGAGCTGCCTCCTTATTGTTAATAGGCACCATTTAGAACAAGAATTTACTATCTTCCACCTGCCAAACAACCACCATGCTTCAGGGACGAATGGGCTAATGAGGGATAGAAAAGTAAAGAAATGACTTATTATTCCTGGGGTACAGATAGATGCTTCATGTGGTCACAACCCGGAAGCCCAGTTCTTCTCTCTCAGAGTCTCCTAGCAAGCCAGACAGATTCTTGAAGCAGCTTAAAGTGGGCTGTTCTCAAGAGTACTTTAGGCATTTATTCTGAAATCACTGGTTATTGATTTAATTTGCACTGACTCAGACAACCAGCTAAGCTCCTGACCCTGGGGGGAGTTAGTTAACCTTTTGACTCTCAGCTAATTCATATATAAAATCCAGGTATTGGTTCCTGTCTATCTGTGCCGATGAAAAGGTTAAATGAAACACTGGAAGTAAATCACCCATAGTCATAAAATCTGGAGACTAAGTCTCTTTGAAAGTTGGTATTCAAGCAAGATCAGAAAATATACGCCGCAGAATGGCATGGGGAGAATGAGAATTCAAAGCAAACAATTGCGGCCTTTTCAGCTCCATCTGTGTCCATGATGCAAAAGATAGCCTTCCTACAGAGCAACCTTTCTCATGCTTACCCTACTTCATTTTGACCTCTTCAATAGAAAGCATTTTTCTTCTACTGCTTATTAGCAGATATATTATTTATTACAAAGCCCATAGCTCATAGGCTCAGAACTCACTGTGCATTCAGGGATAGAAATTGCTGCCAACAAATGCATTTTTTCAATTGCTCTCTTAAGATTGTTTTGTATGTGCCCCCCCCCCTTTCTGGAGCTAATATTGAGCTCTGAGCAGTTTTCAGTCAGAAGTAGGAAAAACAGAAAAATTGTTATTGAAGTAATTATGTCTCTCTATATCACTGTGTAGGTGACAATCATGTGCAAAACACGACACTGATTTTGTGCAAGAGTATAATTTTCCTTTTTTGCAGAAACAAAGAGAAAGATGTATTAAAATCCGCTTTGCCTGGTTGGTTCCATAAGCTTTTCTTTTCTAGGACCTTCCAAAGACTTGTGCACTAAGATAAAAGGCCTCATCCTACTGAATCCCAAATGTTGGATGAGACATTTTTTTCTTTTGTATTGATTATTTTCTGGTATGTGTGTGTGCACACGTGTGCACATATGTCTAAGTACAGGAGTGCATGATATGGTGTGCATATGTAAGTTGGGACAATTTTCAAGGCAGTCCTCACCTTCTACCTCACTTAAGACAGGTTCTTACCTGGTTGTTCTTCCTTGTGCTGGTCCATGACATCTGGAATATTCTCTCAGATCTTTCCCCTACTTGAAGTGGGTGTTCTGGGATTACAGAAGCCCATCACAGCTTCTGGCTTTTACATAGGGTCCAGTGATATGAACTCTGATACTCAAGCTTAACAGCAAGTGCTTTATCCACTGAGCCATCCCTCTAGTTCTGAAGACTTTTTTCTTTTTATTTATTTTATTTATTTATTTTATTTTTATTTTTTTTTTTTTTTTTTTTTTGGTTTTTCGAGGTAGGGTTTCACTCTGGCTCAGGCTGACCTGGAATTAACTATGTAGTCTCAGAACTCTTGACGATCCTCCTACCTCTGCCTCCCGAGTGCTGGGATTAAAGGCGTGCGCCACCATGCCCGGCCTAACTTTTTTCTTTTTAATTTTAGAAAGATTTTATTATGAGCTGAGCGTGATGGTGCACACCTTTAATCCCAGCACTCAGGAGGCAGAAGTAGGAGGATCATCATGAGTTCGAGCCCACCCTGAAACTACATAGTGAATTCCAGGTCAGCCTGGACTAGAGCGAAACCCTACCTCAAAAAACAAAAATTTAAAAAAAAGAAAGATTTATTAAGGAGATTATATATAGAACATAAGAGAATAAAGGAATGTAGAGTTCTTGCCCAAGAGAAGACAAGAAGGGGTTTCAGAAAATGGAAATGCCCACCAACAGACACAGATTGGGGTCTTTACCTTTTTTTTTTTTTTTTTTTGGTAGTCCAGGCTCTTGCTCTGTAGTCTCAGGGTGGCCTGACCTGGATCCTCACTGCCTGTGCTGGGATTAAAGGCGCCCCAGGATGGCTTACCTTACCTTTTTTTTTTTTTTTTTAAGGTAGGGTCTTGCTCTAGCCTAGGTTGACCTGGATCTCACTCTGTAGCCCCAGGATGGCCTTGAGCTCACAGCATCCTCTTATCTCTACCTCCCAAGTGCTGGGATTAAAGGCATGTGCTCACACCTCCAGCAACCTTTACTAGTTTCATGTGGATAGCTGGATTGAAATGATATTTTATATAAAAATGTTTTCAAAGCCGGGTGTGGTGGCGCACACCTTTAATCCCAGCACTCAGGAGGCAGAGGTAGGAGGATTGCTGAGAGTTCGAGGCCACCCTGAGACTACATAGTGAATTGCAGGTCAGCCTGGACTAGAGTGAAACGCTACCTTGAAAAACCAAAAAAAAAAAAAAAAAAAAAAGAAAAGAAAAGAAAAAATGTTTTCAGAGGGCTTTCCTTTTCTGGGAACCCTGTTCCTGCCTCTTGGGAAAGAGGTTCTTTAACTTCTCTTTTTTGCTGACATGGAATTCACTATGTATTCTCAAGCTGGCCTTGAACTCACCATGAACTCTCCTACCTCTGCCTCCCGAGTGCTGGGATTAAAGGCATGAGCCACCACACCTGGCCTTAACTTCTCTTTTATACCTTACTGTTATACATAAAATGCATCTCAATTTTAAAAAGTATTTTATTTATTTGAGAGACAGAAAGAGGCAGAGAAAGAGAGAATATGGGCATACCAGGGCCTCTAGCCACTGAAAGTGAACTCCAGGCACATGAGCCACCTTGTGCATCTGGCTTATATAGGTACTGGGGAATTGAACCTGGGTCCTTAGGCTTTGCAGGCAAGTACCTTAACTGCTAAGCCATCTCTCCAGCTCACATCTCAATTTTTAATCTGTATCTATTGTTTCTGTTTATTTGTTTACAGAAAGCCTTCAATGAATGGTAAACATAAATCCAGAGAGGAGCAGGGTATGGTAGCACATGCCTTTAATCCCAGCACTCAGGAGGCAGAGGTAAGAGGACCATCATGAGTTCAAGGCCACCCTGAGACTACAAGTCAGCCTGAACTACAGCAAGACACTACCTCAAAAAAAAAAAAAAAAAAAAAAAAAAAAAAAAAAAAACAGGCCAGGCGTGGGGGCTCATGCCTTTAATCCCAGCACTCAGGGGGCAGAGGTAGGAGGATCACCCCAAGTTCAAGGCCACCCTGAGACTACATAGTTAATTTCAGGTCAGCCTGGGCCAGAGTGAGAACCTACCTTGAAAAAATAAAATAAACCCAGAGAGAAGGTACCTCATGTAATGAAACACAGGAAATGTTTATCCACCAATATAAGACCAGGACCCAGTGCAGGAAAAATGGCTTAGCAGTTAAGGCACTTGCCTGCAAAGCCAAAGGACACAGGTTCAATCCCCCAGGACCCAAGCAAGCCAGATGCAAAAGGTGGAGCTTGTGTCTGGAGTTCGTTTGCAATAGCTAGAGGACTTGGTGCACCCATTCTCTCTCTTTCTCTCTCTCCCTATCTGCTCTCTATCTCTCTCTTTCTTTCTCCCTCTCTCAAATAAGTAAAAATAAAATATTAAAAAGAAAAGACTAGGACCCAGCACAATACAACTTTTAAAATAAGTTAATGACAAAAGCAAATAAAGCCAGGTATAGTAGCTTAAGCCTTTAATCCTAAAAGCAGAGGGCTGAGGTAGGAGGATCACCATGAATTCAAGGCCAGCCTGGGCTACAGAGGTCAGGTTGTAGCGCTAGAGTGAAACCCTAACTCAAAAAATGAAATAGTTAGCTGGGTGTGGTGGCACATGCCTTTAGTCCCAGCACTCGGGAGGCAGAGGTAGGAGGATCACTGTGAGTTCAAGGCCACCCTGAGACTACATAGTTTAATTCCAGGTTAGCATGGGCCAGAGTGAGACTCTACCTTGAAAAACCAAAACAAGTGCTTGCTTTGGCAGCACATATACTAAAATTGAAATGATACAGAGAAGATTAGCATGGCCCCTGAGCAAGGATGACACATAAATTCGTGAAGCAATCCATATTTTGTAGGAACTGGGCATCCACAGTGTGACATTACGTTAAGATGTTAGGAAAAGTCTGGTATTGCATCTAAATACCTATGAAATCTGTGGTTTCCAGCACGAAATCGAACCTGTCAATACTTCACATACACCAGACCCCAGACACTTCCCAGGGTATGTAATAGCAATTTATGGTTGTTGGGAGGGCGAGTCATGTTCATCAGTGATGTCGCCTCTAGTAAACTGCCCATTCTACAGTATGTAACCTTCTAACGACTAATGGGTGTATTAGAAAAGAATGAAGGCAAGATGCAGATTGAGGGAGAAGGATGTTAATGGAAGGGAGAGGGTAACTAGGGTGAATAAAAAAAGAAGAAAAGAAAATAAAAAAAGAAATAAAAATAAAAACTAAATAGTGAAGAAAGGATTCTTGCTGGGCATGGTGGCACACGCTTTTAATCCCAGCACTCGGGAGGCAGAGGTAGGAAGATGGCCGTGAGTTCGAGGCCACCCTGAGAATACAGAGTGAATTCCAGGTCAGCCTGAGCTAGAGTGAGACCCTACCTCAAAAAAAAAAAAAAAGAAAGAAAGAAAGAAAGAAAGAAAGAAAGAAAGAAAGAGGAAAGAAAAGAAAAGAAAAGAAAAGAAAAGAAAAACTCATAGAATGGGCTAAAATATTTGCAAGTCAAAGTCAGAATCTGACAAAAGTCTTATATCCAAGATAAATAGGAACTACAAACAACTTCTAGGGCTCAATAAAAAAAAAGATAGATAACTTATTTTTTTAAATGGAGGAAGGCGCTTCGCCAAAGCATGGACATAAATGGCTAATTCTGCACATGAAAAGCTGTTCAACATTATTAGTCATGAGGGAAATGCAAATCAAAACAACAATGAGATTCCATTCTACACCCACTGAGATGACAATAGTTGAAAAGACAATAACATGTATTGTGTAACAAAGAAGAAACTAGAGCACTTGTACATTAATGGTAGGAATGTAAAATGATGTAGCCACTTGAGGAAATGGTTTGGCATTTCTTCAAAGTTTCACATATAAGGCTATCATCTGACTCAGGAATTCCATGTCTAGGTATCGAGCCAAGAGAAATGAAAATGTATAACCACATTAGCGCCTGTACACAAATTCTCATAGCACCATTATTCATAATTGACCAAAAATGAAAACTGCCCAAAGTCCCTCAACTGATGAAGGTATAAGCAAAACATGGTATATCCAAGCAATGGAATATTACTCAGCCTTTGTGAATAAACTCATGCCAAGTGAAAGAATGCAGACATAAAAGACCACGTATTGTACAAGTCTATTCACATGAAATATCTACAATAGATAAACCTAGAAGAGACAGAAATGGACTTTCAAAAAATTTTTATTTATTTATTACAGTCAGAGAGAGAAGGAGACAGAGAGAGTGAGAATGGGCATGCCAGGGCTTGTAGCCATTGCAAACGAACTCCAGATGCATGCGCCACCATGTACATCTGGCTTACTTGGGACCTGGAGAATCGAACCTGGGACTTAGACTTCGCAGGCATGCACCTAACCACTAAGCCATCTCTCCAGCCCAGAAATGGACTTTTTAATTGTCTGGGGCTGGCAGTGGGGTGGACATGAAGGTTCACTGGTAATGAATATAAGGTTGCTTTAGGAGATGATGAAAATATTCAACATTAATATTACTGTGAGAATCACACAAGTTCATGGATATACAAAAAGCAGGGAATTGTTTACTTTGAAAGCATGAACTTTACACTATGTAAATTGTCTTTAGGTAGAGCCGTTTAAAATAAGAGAATCCCTTGGGAGCTTGTTAAATTGGGACTCAGGCCCTGCTCACAGTGATACCCATCCCAAGTTGAAACTAGCTGCTGCTTGTTGCTGAGCACCCAGACCCCTTTCTCCAGGAAGTAATTATACCCTCATATTTTTCCCTAGGAAATCCTTGTTTCCTCCTGGGTCAGCTGTGGGGTTTGTGTCACATTGATTTCTCCCCCAGCTCCAGAGCGGGTTCTACTTCCCAGCATCTTCCATCTCTTTTCAGTCACAGTGGTTCATTAGGAGACAGGCCTCACGCCTGTCTAGTCGGAGCAAAGTCTCAAAGACATTTTGCTGAGAACGTTGAGCAGCTGGATCTGAGGGTATGGCTCCATGGTTGAGCACTTGTCTAGCATGGATAAACCCTGGGTTCAGCCCCAAGCAACACAAATAAAACAACAACAAAAAGCTGGACAACTGGCCTCTTCTCCATGGTTTTAAGTGAGGAAGATTGTAGACCAAGTTTTTTAGCAGTAATTCTGAGACTACAAGGAGGGAGCCTACCTGTGTGAAGTTAAGAAACAGCACAGGGGGGCTGCAGAGATGGCTTAGCTGTTAAGGTGCTGTTAGGCCTGTAAGGCCTAAGAACCCAGTTTCTATTCCCCAGTACCCGCTTAAGCCAGATGCACATGTGTCTGCAGTTCCTTTGCAGTGACTCAAGGCCCTGGTGTGCCCATTCTCTCTGTCTCTCTCTATCTATCTGCTTCTCTCTCTCTCTCTCTCTTTCTCAAATGAATAAACAAATAAAAATAATAAGTGCTGGAGAGGTGGCTTAGCAGTTAAGGCACTTGCCTGCAAAGCAAAAGGACCCAGGTTTGATTCCCCAGGACCCGCATAAGCCAGAAGCACAAGGTGGCTCATGCATTTGGAGTTGGTTCACAGCCGCTAGAGGTCCTGGCATGCCCATTCTCTCTCTCTCTCTCTTTCTTTCTTTCTTTCTTTCTTTCTTTCTTTCTTTCTTTCTTTCTTCCTTCCTTCCTTCCTTCCTTCCTTCTCTCTCTCTCTCTTTCTTTCTTTCTTTCTTTCTTTCTTTCTTTCTCTCTCTCAAATAAATAGATAAAAATAAAATATTTTAAAGTAATAATAAATAAATAATTTCTTTTTTAAATTTCTTTTTTAAAAAAGAAAGAAACAGCACAGAATTTGGATCCTGGTTATACCATTTGACCCTAGATGAAGGTTTCTCTGAAATCAAAGCACTCTGGGACTGATTGTTAACAGAAACCAATAACTTTTTTTTTGAGGCACTGTCTCTCACTCTAGTCCAATCACCATGTTCAGCTAGCAAAGGAAATTCTAGACAATCTTTCAAACAACTGGACAAGTAAGAGTATATTTTCTTTTTTTTTTTTTTTTTTTTTTTTTGGTTTTCAAGATAAGGTCTCACCCTAGTCTCAAGGTGGCCTCGAACTCACGGTGATCCTCCTACCTCTACCTCCCAAGTACTGGGATTAAAGAGACATGCACCACCATAGCCCTCTCAGAAACCAATAACTTTTTAAATTTTAATTAGTATAGTCTTATTTCTCTTATGTGTTAAAGAAAGCATATAACTCAAGCATGCTCATGTGGAGCTTTATGGGATTGTCACAATGACCAGATAGAAGTCCTGGCAACTAGTACATGGGGCCAAGGATGCCCGATATGTATTTTTATTTCTCTCTCTCTCTCTCTCTCTTTGTGTCTCTCTTTGAGGTAGGGTCTCATTTTAGCCCAGGCTGACCTGGAATTCACTATGTAGTCTCAGGCTGGCCTCGAACTCATGGTGATCCTCCCATCTCATCCTCCCAAGTGCTGGGATTAAAGGCATATGCCACCATGCCCAACTATTTTTCTCTTTTGTGTGTGTATGTCATTTGTTTGGAGGTCAACCTCTGGTGTGGTCCTCGCCTTCCACCTTGTTTGGAGGTACCATCTGTTTGCTCACTGCTGTGTTTGCCAGGGTAGCTGGCACATGCACCATCTCACCACATGCACGCTGGGATTACAGAAGCTGGTGTCACTGTGTCCAGATTTATATGCCTTCTAAGGATCCAAAATCAGGTACCTATGTTTGCACAGCAAACACTTTAACCATTGAACCATCTGCCCAACTCTCTAGATATCATCTAGTACATGAAACAATGCTACACAAACGAAGTTCCTAGGAAAAAAAGTTCCTGTCATGTGACAAAAGACTAAAAAATGCATTATAGTCTAGTATCAAATATTTTTTTGTTTTCTCATTTTTCTTTTTTTTTCTAGTATAAAATTATTCAACATATAAACATAGAGTGTTTTTTTTTTTTATTTTTATTTATTTGAGAGTGATAGACAGAGAGAGAAAGAGGCAGAGAGAGAGAATGGTGCACCAAGGCTTCCAGCCACTGCAAACGAACTCCAGATGCATGTGCCACCTTGTGCATCTGGCTTACATGGGTCCTGGGGAATCGAGCCTTGAACTGGGATCCTTAAGCTTCACAAGCAAGTGCTTAACTGCTAAGCCATCTCTCCAGCCCCATAGAGGGGTTTTGACATGATTTTCTTGTACACTAATTTGTCCAAGAATGCTAGTGGCATATAAAATAAGGAAGAGTATACTTTTATTTATTTATTTATTATTGGTTTTTTTGAGGTAGGGTCTCACTCTAGCCCAGGCTGACCTGGAATTCACTATGTAGTATCTGGGTGGCCTTGAACTCACAGCGATCCTCCTATTTCTGCCTCCTGAGTGCTGGGACTAAAGGTGTGCACTGTGATTTATTCCAGTAAGTTATTCGCTGGTTTTGAAAAGTCACTTCATGCAGATTGAAATGAGCAAAGGCTCTGAGGAGGCAACTTTTCTAGGCTGATTGAAGGACCATGCCAAGGCTTCAAAGAGGTAAGAGGTACAGACATTGAATGGCCTTAGAAAGGAAATAGAGTAGATTTTTCAGGATTTCATAGGTCTTTGAACTTTTCTCTGTGTGAAATGAAAGTCCTATGTAGAAAAGGGAGATATAATTACTCCCTTATATTATTAGGCTTAAGACAATGACATGTAATTTTGAAATTTTGTATATAGATAGATTACCTTATTATGAATTTCATTTCAGGATAGTAACAGATTGTCACAAAACATTTGTTATCAATAAAAGGTGTGCTAGATTTGAGAACTGTTAATTTAGGAATATGGCAGGTCTGCAATGGGGTCCCAGAATTCTACATGAGATACGCCCAAGGTGACCTTGATACACAGCTGGTGAACCAAAACTGAAAAGTACGACTTGAGCGTCAGCTTTGTCCTTTCTTCTTTTCTCTTGTCATATGCATAAGCAGTTTTCAGTTCTGGTTTTAGACTCCTGTGCTTCCAGAAAATGTTGGAGAAGTCTTGTGCAAGAAGCCATGGACACAATATGGCTGATTAAGTAATGCTAGCAACCTGAGAGCCACCGTAAAGAAGAGGGAGCAGGGGCTGGAGAGATGGCTTAGCGGTTAAGGCATTTGCCTGCAAAGCCAAAGGATCCCGGTTCAACTCTCCAGGACCCACGTAAGCCAGATGCACAAGGGGGCGCATGTGTCTGGAGTTTGTTTGCAGTGGCTGGAGGCCCTGGCATGCCCATTTTCTCTCTCTGCCTCTTTCTCTCTCTCTCTCAAATAAATAAATAAAATATTTAAAAAAAAAAAAAAAAAAGAAGAAGAAGAAGAGGGAGCAAATGTCCTTTACCCCGATTTCATGGGGACTGGGTTTTACCCTTATCGTGTCTACCCTGTAGTAAAACCATCTAGGATTTTATAGGAGAGTGAGTTTTGTAGGTGACTTTATTTGAAGCAATTTCATCTCCTTGTACCTTCTGCTTTGTGTTTCAGATTAACCCAACAGTGTGTGTGTGTGTGTGTGTGTGTGTGTGTGTGTGTACAGGATGGCAAAAGAGAAGGAGGAAAATTTGTCCCAAATTACAGGTGATATGGACACAAATATCTGTAGAAAACCTTTTGTTCTTAAATGGTAAATTATTGGTGTAAAATTGTTGGTTGAGCTCAGACATTTCTTGTTATTATTTTATTTATTTATTTGCAGAAAAAGAGAGAGAAGGAGAGACAGGGGAAGAGAGAGAAAGAGCCAGGGCATCTTGCCACTGCAAATGAACTCCATACACATGCATCACTCTGTGCATATGGCTTTATATGGGTTCTGGGAAATCAAACCTGAGCCAACAATTTTTTTTAAAAAGTTTTATTTATTTATTTATTTGAAAGAGAGAGAAAGAGGCAGATATATATAGAGAATGGGCCTGCCAGGGCCTCCAGCCACTGCAAATGGACTCCAGATGCATGCACTACTTTATGCATCTGGCTTACATGGGTATGGGGGAATCAAACTTGGGTTGTTAGGCTTTGCAGGCATACACCTTAACCACTAAGCCATCTCTCCAGCCTCTAGGCCAACACTTTGTGCAAGCAAGTTTATTTAACTATTGAGATATCTCCCCAGCCCGTGGACACTTCTTTTCAAAGATAGTCTGTAGTCCATAGACACTCATGTTTACAAACCTGTAGTAGGCTCTTACTGTGTTCCCATTTCCATCATGTACTTTATTTGTATTATTTTTGTTAGTCCCATAGTGATTTTTTTTGTTTCTTTTTTTTTTTTTGAAGTTTTTTCTTTTTATTTATTGACAACAAAATATACTTACATACAAAAGGTGCATAGTATTTCCCTCCCCTCCCCCCATTCCCCTTAAGAACTCCACTCTCCATCATATCCCCTCCCTCTCTCCATTAGTCTCTTTTTTAATTTGATGTCATCATCTTTTACTTCTATTATGAGGGTCTTGCGGAGGTATTGCTAGGCACAGCAAGTAGTCCCATAGTGATTTATGATAGTTGACAGAGATTTCCCTTCTTTCAATTTTGAAAGAAAAATTCTTAATTCTAGAATCAGTCCCTCCACCCCACCAAAACATTTTATGCACTTTTCTTTGCCTCAGAGTCCACACTTGACTCACTGAATCCCAGTGTGCTAGTCACTTTTTCATCACTGTGCAAACACCTGAGAGAATAGTGGAAAGGAGGCAAGATTTCTTTTGGCTCACAGGTTTGGAAGTTTCGTGCCATGATGGCTGAACAGTGTGATGGGACAAAGCTGCTCACTTCACCGCAGCCATGACACAGAAACAGAAAGGAGGCCGAGATATGATACACCTTTCAAAAGCATGCCCAGTGATCTATTTCATCCAACTAGACTTCTTAGTGTCCACCACTTCCCAATAATGGCATCAAATTATGAATTCATCAGTGTACCATTAGTGATGAGGTCAGAAACCTCATAACAGAATCACTTCCCAAAGCCCATCAAACTGGCAACCAAGCCTTTAACACATGGACCTTTTAGGGGACACTTCATGACCATAAAGCAAGTTTATTTAACTATTGAGATATCTCCCCAGCCGTGGACACTTCTTTTCAAAGATAGTCTGTAGTCCATAGACACTCATGTTTCAAACCTGTAGTAGGCTCTTACTGTGTTCCCCATTTCCATCATGTACTTTATTTGTATTTTTTTGTTAGTCCATAGTGATTTTTTGTTTCTTTTTTTTTTTGAAGTTTTTCTTTTTATTTATTGACAACAAAATATACTTACATACAAAAAGGCATAGTATTTCCCTCCCCTCCCCCATTCGCTTCCTTAAGAACTCCACTCTCCATCATATCCTCCCTCTCTCCATTAGTCTCTTTTTAATTTGATGTCATCATCTTCTTTTACTTCTATTATGAGGTCTGCGGAGGTATTGCTAGGCACAGCAAGTAGTCCCATAGTGATTTATGATAGTTGATAGAGATTTCCTTCTTTCAATTTTGAAAGAAAAATTCTTAATTCAGAATCAGTCCCTCCCACCCCACAAAACATTTTATGCACTTTTCTTTTGCCTCAGGTCCACACTTGACTCACTGAATCCCAGTGTGCTAGTCACTTTTTCATCACTGTCTGAACACCTGAGAGAATAGTGGAAAGGAGGCAAGATTTCTTTTGGCTCACAGGTTTGGAAGTTTAGGTGCCATGATGGCTGAACAGTGTGATGGGACAAAGCTGGTTCACCAGCCATGACACGAAACAGAAAGGAGGCCACCTTTCAAAAGCATGCCCAGTGATCTATTTCATCCAACTAGACTTCTTAGTGTCACCACTTCCCAATAATGGCATCAGAATTCATCAGTGTACCGGTGATGAGGCCAGATATGAGTTAACACCTTCACTTCCCAAAGCCCATCAAACTGGCAACCAAGCCTTTAACACATGGACCTTTTAGGGGACACTTCATGACCATAACAACAGTGAAAGTTAAATGCCACAAGGAATGCAAATCTTTTTTAAAAAATTTTTTGTTTATTTTTATTTATTTATTTAAGAGCGACAGATAGAGAGAAAAAGAGGCAGAGAGAGAGAGAATGGGCACACCAGGGACTCCAGCCACTGCAAATGAACTCCAGATGCATGTGCCGCCTTGTGCATCTGGCTTACATACGTACTGGGGAATCGAGCCTCGAACTGGGGTCCTTAGGCTTCACAGGCAAGCACTTAACTGCTAAGCCATCTCTCCATCCCCGGAATGGAAATCTTATATACAGTAAGTGTCCAATAATGCTGGTACACCTGTACCTGAATGCATACATGTACATATATATGAAATGAAGGCCCTATGATAACATGGGCAAGAATTAAATCCATTAATAATTATAGGGCTAGAGGGATGGCTTAGCAGTTAAGACATTTGCCTGCAAAGCTCAAGAACCCAGGTTCAATTCCTCTGGACCCATGTTAGCCAGATGCACAAGGGGGTGCGTGTGTCTGGAGTTTGTTTACAGTGGCTGGAGGCCCTGGTGTGCCCATTCTTTCTTTCTCTCCCTCTTTCTCTGTCAAATAAATAAATAAATAAATAAAATATTTAAAAAATAATTACAAAGCCCTTAGAAAAGAGGCTGACATATAGTGAAGGCCCTATAAGTGTTAAATAAATAAGAGGGCTGGAGAGATGGCTCGGTGGTTAAGGCGTTTGCCTACAAAGACTAATGACCCAGGTTCAATTCCCCAGCATCCACGCAAAGCCAGATGTACAAAGCGGTATATGTGTCTGTAGTTCATTTGCAATGTCTAGAGGCCCTAGTGTGCCCATTTTCTCTCCCTCCCTTTCCTTTTAAATAAATAAAAAATAAATAAATAAATAAATAAATAAATAAAATATTTAGCCAGGCATGGTGGTGCATGCCTTTAATCCCAGCACTTAGGAGGCAGAGGTAAGAGGATCACCATGAGTTCGAGGCCACCCTGAGACTATATAGTGAATTCCAGGTCAGCCTGGGCTAGAGCAAGACCCTACCTTGAAAAACAAAACAAAACAAAAGCCCAAGCACTAAGCATCTCCATATACCAATGACACACAATCAGGTTGGAGTAAGTAGGTCTTCCTTGCAAATGGGAAAAACAACAAAATAGATTTTTTTAAAGAAAAGGCAGTCAGGGAAGTACTAGAACACATGTGACACAAAGTGGAATGCATGGAGGCAGTAAGGCACAAGGGGGTAGAGGGTGAGAGAGAGGGAGCCAGGGAGGGGCCAACCACAACATGCCATAATGAACTTACTATCACTGTATGTGTTGTATGAACTCTTTTCTGGGGAGAATCTAACAAAGGGCAAGAGTACCTCCTAAAAGACTAAAAGCCAGGCTGGAGAGATGGCTTAGCGGTTAAGGTACTCTGAAAGCCCTAAGGACCCATGTTTGACTCCTCCAGATCCCACATAAGACACACAAAGGTGAGGCAAATGCAAGGTTGCACATGCCCACTAGGTGGGCGCAAGCATCCTGGGTTCAATTACAGTGGCTGAGGCCCTGGCGTGCCCAATTCTCTCTTGCTTGCTCTGAAAAAAAAAAAAAAAAAAAAAAAGACTAAAGGCCAGTTTCACCAAAGGAAATCTGACAAATCCAATGATAAATAAATAAATTCAAATAAATAACAACTGTAATGGAAAGATCTCACCCGAAATGGATATTTCCCCATAGCTGCATCCACAAGCACCCTGTCCCTCTGTCTTCTTCTAATCCCAGCATCTTAGGAGGCATGAGGACTGCTGCAGGATCATCCAGCTGACCCATGGTCTCGGATATCTCAACCCTTCTGAGACCCTCTCTATGGTGGAACACTAGGCCAATCTCAGCCTGGTGGTTGAGCCATATACCAATGACACACAATCAGGTTGGAGTAGAAAGTCGTCCTTGGTAGCAAATGGGAAAAACAACAAATAGATTTTTAAAGAAAAGGCAGTCAGGAGAGTACTAGAACACATGTGACACAAAAGTGGAATGCATGGAGGCAGTAAGGCACAAGCAGGGGTAGAGGGGAGGTGAGAGAGAGGAGCCAGAGAGGGCCAACCACAACATGCCATAATGAACTTACTATCACTTGGTATGTGTTGTATGAACTCTTTTCTGGGGAGAATCTAACAAGGGCAGAGTACCTCCCTAAAAGACTAAAGGCCAGGCTGGAGAGATGGCTTAGCGGTTAAGGTACTTGCCTGCAAAGCCTAAGGACCCATGTTTGACTCTCCAGATCCCATGTAAGCCAGACACACAAAGGTGAGGCAAATGCAAGGTTGCACATGCCCACTAGGTGGCGCAAGCATCTGGAGTTCAATTACAGTGGCTGAGGCCCTGGCGTGCCAATTCTCTCTCTTGCTTGCTCTGAAAAAAAAAAAAAAAAGACTAAAGGCCAGTTTCACCAAAGTTCATCCTGACAAATCAATGAGTCTATTGGGCTTCCTTACAGAGGGTAGGTGAGGGGTTATTCACAGAAGCTCGGAGACCCCAAAACAGCTGTAGCATGGAAAGATCTCACCCCAGCATGGATGACAACTCCCCATAGCTGCATCCATAAGCACCCTGTCCCTCTGTCTTCCTCCCTCTATATACTCTATCTCCCATGAGCCATGAGACCTCCTGCATAATTACATCCAGCTGACCCCATGGTCTCCGGATATCTCAACCCTTCCTCCTACCCTCTCTTTCCATGGTGGAACACTAACAGGCCCAATCTCAGAGTCTCTCATTGGTGGTTGCAGCTGCTTCTGACAAACATGACAATGTTGTTTTCCTGGAGGGCCATGTCACACAACAGCATGCTAATTTAAAACATGTAAATAGCCAGGTGTGGTGGAGCACACCTTTAATCCCAGCACTCAGGCGGCAAAAGTAGGAGGATCACCGTGAGTTTGAGGCCACCCTGAGACTACATAGTGAATTCCAGGTCAGCCTGAGCTAGAGTGAGACCCTACCTCAGAAAACCTAAATAAATAAATTAAATAATTATGTAAATAGCATAATCCCATTTTTGCAAATTTGTAGGTGTCTTCTCTATGTGTGTTTCTATGTGCATTTAAGGAAATATGGAAGAGTATACACGAAGCCAGAAACATTGATTGTATTTAGATGTGGGTTACTGGAAATAGACACTTCTACTTATCTTATTCATTTCCTGTACTGAATTTTTTATGCTAAGCATGTGTTAGTTTGTTACGTTAACAATGTACTTTTAATTTTTGATTTACTTATTTGTGTGTGTAAGTGTATGTGTATCTGTGTGTGTGTGTGTGTATGCCAAGGTCTGTTGACATTGCAAACAAATGCCCAGGTGAGTGGCAAGAGAATTGAACCTGGGCCCAACAGGCTTTGCAAACAAGCATCTAGAATCACTGAGCCATCTCCCAATCCCCTTATAACGTAGTTTGAAAATGCAATGCCCCGGGTTGGAGAGATGGCTCAGCAGTTAAGGCACTTGCCTGCAATGCCTAAGGACCGGAGTTCAATTCCCAGTTCCCATAAAGCAGAGTCCATTTGCTGTAACAAGCCCTGGTACACCATTCATATTCTCTCTCCCCTCCTTCCCTCCTTGCAAATAAATGAATAAAATATAAATAAATAAAACTATATATTTAAAAAAAAAAAGAAAATGCAATGCCTGGTGTGGTGGCTCAAATCTTTAATCCTAGCACTTAGGAGGCAGAGGTAGGAGGATTGCCATGAGTTCGAGGCCACCCTGAGAGACTACATAGTGAATTCTAGGTCAGCCTGGGCTAGAGTGAGATCCTACCTCGAAAAACCAAAAAGAAAAAAAAGGAAGGAAGAAAGAAAAATGCAGTTAAAGATTTGATAAAACACACACACACACACAGATGTTTTCCTCTACAAATATCCAATTGAGCACCTATCATGTGCTCTTGAGACCACCTTTCAGTAGATGAACAAAAACCCCTCTGCAGGAGCTTGAAGCTAACCAAAACTAGAGCCCCAATGTAAGGAGGAGGTAAGTGCAGGGGGCAGAAGAGAGCTTTTACTATTAAAAGGGTGGCTAGGCTAGGGTTTGTTGAAAATCTGACGTTTGATCAAAGCTCTGATTAGTGATGGGTTGAAAATTCATTTGGTTTGCCTGACTTTCAGATGTACATTAACTATTAAAGTGGGGATGTGAATAAAATTGGTGGAAAGAGGCATAGGACCAAAACAAGCATTTGGGGGCTGGAGAGATGGCTTAGCAGTTAAGGCATTTGCCTGTGAAGCCTAAAGACCCCAGTTTGATTCTTCAGGTCCCACGTAAGCCAGATGCACATGGTGGCACATGCGTTTGGAGTTTGTTTGCAGTGGCTAGAGGCCCTGGCGGGCCCATTCTCACTTTTTCTCCCCCTCTGTCTGTCTCTAATAAATAAATAAAAATAAATAAAATCTTAAAAAGAAATAAGCATTTGGGTGGGGGTAGAGAGATGGCTGCTTAGAAGTTAAGGCAGTTGCCTACAAAGCCAAAGTACACAGGTTCAAATCCCCAGGATCCACATAAGCTAGATGTCCAAGGAAGTGCATGTGTCTGGAGTTTGTTTGCAGCAGCTGAAGGCCCTGGCACACCCATTATCTCTATCTATCTGCCTCTTTTTCTCACTCAAATAAATAAATAAATAAGTTTAAAAAATTAAGCAGGGTGTGGTAGCACACGCCTCTAATCTCAGCACTCAGGAGGCAGAGGTAGGAGGCTCACTGTGAGTTCAAGGCCACCCTGAGATTCCATAGTGAGTTCCAGGTCAGCCTGAGCTAGAGTGAGACCCTACCTCGAAAATAAATAAATAAATAAATAAATAAATAAATAAATAAATAAATTTAATTTAATTAAAAAATAAGCATGTGGCAATCTTCAGTATATAGTATATCTTTTGGAGCTGCAGGACTGGGTGCAGTCATTGTCTAAGGCTGCCATTACAAAATGACACAAACTGGGTAACTTAAAACAACAAATGTTTATTGACTCGATTTTGGAAGCTAGACGTGTTAAAGCAATGTGTCAATAGTCCACACTGTCTCTGAAACCTGCAGAGGAGGCTCCTTCCTTGCCGCATCCTAGCTTCTGGCACCCCTTGGCATTCCTTGACTTACAGCTACAGCACTCCAAACTGCCTCTGCCATCCCATGGGGTTCTCAAGTGTGTTTCAATTCTTGTCTCTTCTCCTTTTCTTATAAGGACATCAGTCATCTCGGATTAAATGCATAACCTACTTCACTGTTATATTTCCAATGACACTACTTCCAAATAAGATCAAATTCTGAGGTACTGAGGGGTTCAGACTTCAACATATCTGGAGGAGTGCCCAGTTCAACCCATGACACTGGGGATGCTATCCTCAAAGTGTGAGTGATGCTGGAGAAGAGAATCGGACCAAGGGCTGAGCACTGAGCATGGCACAGAGGAGGGAATGGTGAGCTGCAACCAGGTCAAACACGAAGAACTGCTGGCTGGGTCTAGCACATGTTACTCACGGCCTTAACAAGAGTCTTCTGAAGGAGTGTGGGGCTAGAACCTGGTTGGACTGGGCTTAATAGTGATAGGAAGGAGAGAAATTGGAAGAGTACAGAAATTTCATTTGAGAAGGTTTTTGTTTGTTTGTTTGTTTTGTTTTTTGTTTTTGGGGGTTAGGGTCTCACTCTAGCCCAGGCTGACCTGAAATTCACTATGTAGTCTCAGGGTGGCCTTGAACTCACTAAAATCCTCCTACCTCTGCCTCCCGAGGCTGGGATTTAAGGCGTGCGCCACCACGCCCAGCTTTCATTTGAGGAGTTTTATACCAAAAAGTAGCAATGATGTGGGATGTTGCCTGGCATGAAAAGTGGGTCAAGAGAAAGTTTTGTTGGGGTTTGTTTCTTTTTGTTTTCTTCTCTCTGTCTCTGCCTGCCGGCCTCTCTCTCTCTCTCTCTCTCTCCCTCCTCCCTCCCTCCCTCCCTCCCCTCTCTCTCTCTCTCTCTCTCTCCTTCTGTATACACATGTGCACGTTGCAGGTGGTGGGACTGAACGTAGGACCCTGCACATGTTAGGCACTCTACGATCAGCCACATTGTCAGCTCTTGCTCTCTATTTAAATAGTAGCCAACAAACTCAGCACGGTTTTATACAAATAGTAATAATAAGGTATAAAGTCAAAAAATTTAGAGATAGAAAAGAGGAAGAACTTGCTGGCAAAATGCCGTGATATGCGGCTACAGTAGAAGGGCCCCACCTAGTGGTGGTACATGGTGATGTGGAGGGGTCTGTCGACTTTTTTTGGTTAGTTTTTAGTTGTGTTGGGGATTGAAGCCAGGGCCTGGCATAACCTAGGCAAGTTAGTACTCTACCGCTGAGCTACATCCCCAGCTCTGGAATGTTCTTCTGAGTGTTTCAATTTTCTTAGTGAAATGGGAAGTCAAGAAAAAAGGACAAATTGAGAATGAAAGTTGAGAGAAACGTAGTTGTAAAATTATCATCCTTGCCCGGCGTGGTGGCGCACGCCTTTAATCCCAGCACTCGGGAGGCAGAGGTAGGAGGATCGCCGAGAGTTCGAGGCCACCCTGAGACTACATAGTTAATTCCAGGTCAGCCTGGACCAGAGTGAGATCCTACCTTGCAAAACCAAAAAAAAAAAAAAAAAAAAAAATCATCCTGGAGTGTGTCAATGAATGGTCCAGGGACATAGTAGATACTTGCAGGTTAGCCACAAAGGCCGGTGAGTTGCATGATCATAACTTTAAAGTGGGCTGGCTGGGGAGATAGCTCAATCAATAAAGTACTTGCTGTGCAAGCATGAGGACCTGAATATGATGCCCAGCACCCATGTACAAATGCTGGGCACTGTGGACTGTGGTGGGCACCTGCAACCCCACTTCTGGGGATGTGGAGATAGGAGGATCCTTACGGCTTGCTGATCAGCCATCCTGGCCAAAGTGGTGAGCTCCGGGCCAATGAAAAACTCTCTCAAAACAGGTGAGTGGGGTTCCTGAGGACGACACAGGGTTGTCCTCTGGCCTCCACACACGCCCCCCCACACATGAACACACAAAACACATGCACACACACACACACACAAACATTAAAAAATAAAATAAAGCTGGGCGTGGTGGTGCACACCTTTAATCCCAGCACTTGGGAGGCAGAGGTAGGAGGATCACCGGGAGTTCAAGGCCACCCTGAGACAACATAGTGAAGTCCAGGTCAGCCTAGGCTACAGCAAGACTCTACCTCATAAAAACCAAAAAAGAAATATAAAAAATATTGGGCCCATCAACACATTGTTATGGATAGTGGGGGAGGGCAAGAAAAAACATCAAAACAGAAAGGCTACTTGGAAAGAAGAAGGGGTCAGCGGAAAGGGGATGGGAAATTCACTATGTAGTTTCAGAATGGCCTGGAACTCACAGCAATCCTCCTACCTCTGTATGCCAAGTGCTGGGATTAAAGGCGAGCACCACCATGCCCAGCTGTTTATTTCTTTAATAGGCAGAGAAAATGAATTCCAACATACACCTAGATGGTATTAGTGGGCCAGCAGGCTTCACAAGCAAGCACTTTTAA
This sequence comes from Orientallactaga sibirica, assembly GCA_036365145.1. Taxonomy (NCBI): domain Eukaryota; kingdom Metazoa; phylum Chordata; class Mammalia; order Rodentia; family Dipodidae; genus Orientallactaga; species Orientallactaga sibirica. The sequence goes on along the minus strand of JAEOAD010002855.1, from coordinate 446,502 downwards.
TCACTGAGATACTTTCCAGACCCCCTCCTTTTTTTTGGAAATGACTCGTTGGTAGCTCAGACTAGCTTCAAACTTACTATGTAGCTGAGGGTGGTCTTGAACCCCTGGTCCTCCTGCCTCTGCTTCCCAAGTGCTGACATTATAGGTGTGTGCTAGTATGCCTGGGTTTTATCTCCTTTAGGTCTTTTTTTTTTTTTTTTTTAAGACTTCTGGGCCTGGTGTGGTGGCACATGCATTTAATCCCAGCACTCGGGAGGCAGAGATAGGAGGATCGCTGTGAGTTCAAGGCCACCTTGAGACTCCATAGTGAATTCCAGGTCAGCCTAGGCTAGAGTGAAACACTACCTCAGAACCCCGCCCCCCCAAAAAAGACTTCCGGTATTCTTTTATTTTATTCGTTTATTTGTGAGACAGAGAGACAGAATGGGCGTGCCGGGACCTGTAGCCACTGCAAATGAACTCCACCTTGCATGCACCACCTTGTGCATCTGGCCTACATGAGTCCTGGGGAATTGAATCTGGGTACTTAGGCTTCCCAGGCAAGCATCTTGGCCACTAAGCCATCCCTCCATTCCTATCTCCTTTAGTTCTTATGTTGGCTTTTTATCTGACTCTAGGAATCCAATTAATACAAGATATGACCCACAGAGAAAGGCATACAAACTTTATGACACTTACATGAACATGAGGAGCTTTATAGGCAAGCTGGGTCTGAAGAAATGACCAATGCAGGATGCTTTTTTATTTTTTAAACAAAATGGTAAATTTTAGGGATGTTATATTGCAGGGAGTATGTCAAAGTATGGAAGATGAGTTACTTCAAAGATTTGTGAATTCAAGTTTATTACAGCCCTAATTTATCACTGGGCTTGCTGTTTTGTTTTGTTTTGTTTTGAGATAGGGTCTCATTCTAGTTTAGGCTGACTTGGAATTCACTCTAGTCCCAAGAAGGACTCGGACTTATAGCAATCCTCCTACCTCCGCCTCCTGAGTGCTGGAATTCAAGGTGTGCACCAAAACGTCTGGCTTGTTTTTTGAGGCTGGGTCTTACTGTAGCCCATGTTGACCTAAATCTCATTTTATAACCCAGGCTGACCTTGAACTCATGGCAATCATCCTACCTCATCCTTCCTTCCCTAGTGCTTCCCTGGCCCCCTAGTTATAGGCATGAGCCAACACTCCTGTCAAACTTTACTTTTTAACTTTTATTTATTTAATTGAAAGCAGAGAGAGACAGGGAGGGAGGGAGGAGAGACAGAGAGAGAGAATGAATGGGTGTGTCTGGTTCTCTAACCCTTGCAAACTGACTCCAGATGCATGCGCCACTTTGTGCATCCAGGTTTACATGGGGAATCAAATCCACATCATTAGGCTTTGCTGGCAAGCGTCTTAACCACTGAGCCATCTGTCCAGCACACCCTAACACATGGCTCTTTAAAGGAGAGGTTGTAATAGACATGGCAGTCCACAGGTTAAGAGTCAAAAGGTTTGGAGATGGCTTAGCAGTTAAGGCCCTTGCTGGCAAAGTCAAAGGAATCAGATTTGATTCCCCAGTACCCATTTAAAGCCAGACGCACAAGGTGTCACATCCATCTGGCAACCAGAGGCCCTCCCAAAATAAATAAAAGAAAGAAAGAAAGAAAGAAAGAAAAGGGCTTGTATTCTTCTTTTTTTTTTTTTTTTTTTTGGTTTTTCGAGGTAGGGTCTCACTCTGGTCCAGGCTGACCTGGAATTAACTATGTAGTCTCAGGGTGGCCTCGAACTCTCGGCGATCCTCCTACCTCTGCCTCCCAAGTGCTGGGATTAAAGGTGTGGGCTTGTATTCTTATCCTTTGCTAAAATAGGCTGATGTGAAATGGGGATTAAGAGTTCAATAAAGGGCTGGAGAGATGGCTTAGCAGTTAAGATACTTGCCTGTGAAGCCTAAGGACCCATGTTCAACTCTCCAGGTCCCTTGTAAGCTAGACTCATAAAGGTGATGCAAGCACAAGGTTGCATGTGCACTGTGTGGTACAAGTGTCTGGAGTTCGATTGCAGTGGCTGAGGTCCTGGCACACCAATTCTCTCTCTCTCTCTCTTGCTCTCACTCTCTCTAAAATAAAATAAAATAAAATAAAATAAAATAAAATAAAATAAAATAAAATAAAATAAAATACTATAAAGAGTTCAAACAAGAACTTAAGAAATGGCTTAGTGGTTAAGGTGCTTGCCTACGAGCCTTAGAACCCAGGTACAATTCCCCAGCACCTATGTAAGGCAGATGTACAAGGTGGTGCAAGCATCTGCAGTTCATTTGCAGTGGCTAGAGGCTCTGATGCATCCATTCTCTTCCTTTCTCTCTCCTTCTCTCTCTGTCTCTGTGGTGGTTTGATTCAAGTGTTCCTCATAAATTTAAGTGTTCGAAATGCTAGGTCACCAGCTGATGGCAATTTGCGAATTGAAGCCTTCTGGAGGTGATGTATTGTTGGGAGTAGGCTGATCGGTGTTATAGCCAGCTTCCCCTGAAAGGATGGAAAAAGTCATAAATGCTTCAAATTCCAGGATTGGCTCTCTGCCAGCAAATAGGTAGAAGATCACCCTTCTTGCTGGTTCAGAGCCTGCTTCCTGCATGAACCTAAATAAAAAGAACAGGCTTTTGAGTACGTGACTCTGGCCTAATGAGATAACAAAAAATGAGCTAACTAACTACTTATCTGGCTTCTGTGAACTGCTTGCACCATAAAAGGAAAGATTGTAATGTAAAAGTATATAGATAAGCCGGGCGTGGTGGCGCATGCCTTTAATCCCAGCACTCGGGAGGCAGAGGTAGGAGGATCGCCATGAGTTCAAGGCCACCCTGAGACTACATAGTTAATTCCAGGTCAGCCTGGGCCAGAGTGAGACCCTACCTCGAAAAACCAAAAAAAAAAAAAAAAAAGTATATAGATAGAGGTGTAGGACGATAGAGAATGCAAGCAAGAAAAGCAAGAACTAAAGTAACGCCATGACAGGCTCTAGGAATATTCACAGGCCCGAGTTTCTATTTCCGGGCTGAGCTGACACAGCATTTTTGTAGTTACTGGAAAAACCCCAGACTGCCCAGTACCCAAAATAATCCTTGACATGAGCCAGTCAGAAGAAACTAAGCAAATGTTATACATACTTGTGATCCTCAAGTTATAGATAAGTTGGCTCAAAATGCCATAGTAACCACATAACCAATGAGCATACTACATGTACATTATTTTTAATTGTTAACCAATCATGTTATAAATTATCCTCTCCTTTGTTTGAATCCAATAAAAGCTGCCCTGATTCTACCCTCGGGGTCTCCAGTCCTCTACCCCTGCGTGGCATATGACTGGGGGCCCCAGCACGCTGGAATAAAAATCCTCTTGCTATTTGCATCAAGACCGTTTCTTGGAGTGATTTGGGGTGTCGCCTTTCCCGAGACAGAGCCCTGGGAGTCCTCACTTCCTGGTGTGCCCAGTGTTTGGCACACCCTCTGCTCATGCCATCCTTTCCCCTGCCATTACAGAGCTTCCCCTCCAGTCTGTAAACCAAAATAACCCCTCCCTGTCCCCCCCCCCAACCACCACAAGCTGCTCTTGGTCAGGTGTTTTCTGCCAGCAATTCGATGCTGACTGTAACTCTTTCTTTTCTCTTTCTACCTGCCTATTTCTCTCTCTCTCAAATAAATAAATATTTTTTTAAAAGAGTTCAAATAAATTCCACCAAGGGAAGGGCTGAAGAGACTAAGACTTCCTGCTCTGTCAGAGAGCTCCAGGTGGGCCGGGAAATTGCTCTCTTTCAGGGCCAGTGGAAGGAGTGTGAGATAGGGACTGCTGGAAGGGAGATGCTGAGGGGAAGGACAGCTGAGAACTCAGCGCTGGGAGGCAGGCAGGTGCCAGCTCATCTCGTATCATGGTCGGAAGGACAAGGATGTGCCAGTGAGCTGTGTTAAACAACGCGACAAGGAATTAGCTCTAGACGAAACTCGAAAACCATGGCTGCCGTTCAAAGCATCTTTTTTTAGTTCTCTTTACTTTCTCTTGGTTTGGGGAAATCAGACATTTTTCTCTCCTCTCAGGCCAGAGAAGTAGAAGGCCCCTAGTGGCCAAAATTGGAGCTACAGAAACCTCATCCCAGGCCTGGGAACAGGCTGCTGGTTGGGGAATAAATAGCCTGGGAACCTAGGCTCTGAGCCCTTTCACAGTCTCAGTAAATGAAGGTAGGTGGAAAGAAATAAAAGGAAGAGGAAGAACGGAAGGAGGAGCATGAAAGGAAGGACAGTAAAAGTTCAGAAAAAAGAATAACACAAAATGGCAACACCAGCTTATGAAACATAGGGCATATTCAATACTTATTTTTAGCAAATAGACATTTGTAATAATCTCTAATGCAAACAAAGGAATTTTTTTCTACTCAGAAATATAAGACTCACTGGAGTATTTTTAATTGATATTAATAAAAATTTTACAGGAAATAATATTGCTGAATAATTCTGATTTAAGTTTCAGTGATGGCTGTATTCACACATAAGGTATAGACTTAATTGAATTCAAAATGTTTCAATCACAGGGGCTTAAGAGATGGCTTAGCGGTTAAGGCACTTGCCTGCAGAGCCAAAGGACCCAGGTTCCATTCCCCAGGACCCACATAACCCAGATGTACAAGGTGGTGCATGCATCTGGAGTTTGTTTGCAGTGGCTGAAGGCCCTTGATGCGCCCATTCCCTATCTATCTGCCCCTTTCTCCTCTCTGAAATAAATAAAGTGAATCAATTTAATTAAAATGTTCCATCACAGGTGGCAGTTTTAAAAATTTTTTATTGACAACTTCTATACTTACAATAAACCATGATAATTCCCTCCCCTCCCCCACCTTCCCCTTCACAACTCCACTCTCCATCATATCCTCTTCCTCTCTCCATTAGTCTCTCTTTTATTTTGATGTCATCATCTTTTCCTCTTATTATGAGGGTCTTGAGAAGGTATTGCTAGGCACTGCGAAGTCATGGATATCGAGGCCAATTTCTATCTGGACAGTTGCATTGTAAGCAGTAGTGCCCTTTCTTTGGTTGTTACATTCTTTCTGCCATCTCTTCTGCAATGAACCCTGAGCCTTGGAGGATGTGATAGAGATGTTTCAGTGCTGGACACTCCTCCATCACTTCTTCTCAGCACTATGCTGCCTTTTGGTCATCCCAGTGGTCACCATCATCTGAAAAGAGAAGCTTTGCCAGGTGTGGTAGCGGATGCCTTTAATCCCAGCACTCGGGAGAATCTCCGTGAGTCCGAGGCCACCATGAAACTACATAGTGAATTCCAGGTCAGCCTGGACTAGAGTGAGACCCTACCTTGAAAAACCAAAAATAAATAAATAAATAAATAAATAAATAAATAAATAAATAAATAAGAAAGGATAGCCAGGCATGGTGGCACACGCCTTTAATCCTAGTATTCAGGAGGCAGAGGTAGGAGGATTGCTATGAGTTTGAGGCCACCCTGAGACTACAGAGTGAATTCCAGGTTAACCTGAGCTACAGTGAAACTCTACCTTAAAAAAATAATAATATAATAATAAATAAGCACATCTCCTTCACCCTAATAATCCACTTCCCTGAATCTGTGCTGTAGAAATAAAAGTACAGAAGACACACATGGGCCTTCTCTCTTCCTTCAGCCTCAGCGCCTTGCCCTCTCGCTGCCTCGTTACTTCTGGCCCTGCTTCCTCCTGCTCTGGTTGCTTTCTCAAAGGGATCGCCAGTCATGCGCCTGCCAAGCAGTCAGTTGCTGCTCTGTTCTTCGGTGGTCGCCATCCTGCCGTCTCTGCTGCCTCTTTCTTCGAGTTACCCCTCAGCCCACCCGACTCAAAGTGGGCAAGAGGAGACCGCGGCAGGGAACCCTTTCACCAGACCAAATGTTGCACTACCGAGGAGGGTGTCTCCCAGTGCACGCACTGTCCCAGTAAGCTCGCTCATAGCTGGAGAGAGGGTGTTTGGACCAATCACAGCAGATCTGACATGTCAATGAAAGTTTGTGTTTGCACCAGTCGCAACAGTGATGCAGAGACGGTCCAGATGGAAACAGTGGTGGGTTACCTAGAGTTCACAGAGGCTTCTAATAACAAAAAGCCTGCTGCAACCAAAGAGCTCTAGACAAGGCTGCCCCTTCAAGAGCTATGGAAACCAGCTGCCAATGTTGTATGACTCTCTCGAGACATACAGAGATTCTTCTAAAAGTTCAGAACTGGCATAAAGCTGGCTGTTTAGCTCAGGGCAGCAAGGGAGAGTCCAACAATTGCTAATGAGGGAGTCAAAAATGCCTCATTCCTCCATAGCTTTGCTTATTTCCAGGAATGTGAACATCAGGAGTGTGTGGTGGTTTGAACGGGAAATGTCTTCCATAGCCTCAAGTGTTTGGAATGCTTGGTCCCCAGCTGGTGGTAGAGCCTTTGGGAGGTGGAACCTTCCTGGAGGAGGGGTGTCACTGGGGCAAGCCTTAAGGATTATTAGTCCTACCCCACCCGGTATTCAGGACTAGCTCATTCACTCTTGCTGCTACTTTCCAGCTGGTGTGACAAGATGTTATGTCCAGCCTCTGCTCTGTCATCCCTTCCCTGAGATGATGAAACTTCCCCTCAAGACTGTAAAAGCCTGAGACAAATCTTTTCCTTATAATAAGAACTTAAAGGCCGGGCGTGGTGGCACACTTTAATCCCAGCATTTGGGAGGCAGAGGTAGGAGGATTGCCGTGAGTTCGAGGCCACCCTGAGCCTACATAGTGAATTCCAGGCCAGCCTGAGCTAGAGTGAGACCCTACCTCAAAAAAAAAAAAAAATCACTGTTAGTGTCAATAATAAATTCCTTAAGTTCTTTTTATTTTGTTTGCTTTTGGTTTTCTCTAGCCCAAAAGCTAGCTTTTAAAGACAGTATTAGTTGGAAATTGAGGCCCAAAGGGAAAACCAGGAGATGCCACCCCACATGCCACCTTGCCCTGACACAAGAATGGAACTCTTGGCAGAAATGGAACTGGTAGGGCTGGAGAGATGGCTTAGAGTTAAGGTACCTGCCTGCTAAGCCAAAGGACCCAGGTTCAGTTCTCCAGTACCCACATAAAGACAGATGCACAAGGTGGTGCACACATCTGAAGTTCATTTGCAGTAGCTAGAGGCCCTGGTGTGCCCATTATAATTCTCTCTATCTCTCTCTATATATCTGCCTCTCTTTCATTCAAATAAATTAATAAAAATTTCTCAGCCAGGCGTAGTGGCTCACACCTTTAATCCCAGCACTTGGGTGGTAGAGATAAGAGGATTGCCATGAATTCAAGGCCACCCTGAGACTACCAAGTGAATTCCAGATCAGCCTGGGCTAGAGCGAGACCCTACCTTGAAAAACCAAAAAAGAAAAGAAATGGGACTTGTATCTGATCAAGACCAATCTGTCTAGCACTCCACCTAGATGGGCAGGCCCAGGTGGGCCAGCTCTGGGATGCGCCCTTTAAACCTACCAGCCAATTGGGTCTTCCCTTTGCCTATAAAGGCTCCTGTCTTCTTCCTGTGGTGAACTCCACCTAGGTCCTCTCAGCTACTTCTGTAGTCCCTGTCCATCTGTTTCTTCTTCACATGCACCAAGAGATAAAGGGTTTCATCGCTTAGTTGATGTTAGAGATTAGTGTGAGTTTTCAAAGGATATTGAAGTATCCAGAGACAGTTTTTTTTAAACTTTTTTTTTTAGTTTTTATTATTTTTTGGAGACACACACACACACACAGAGAGAGAGAGAGAGAGAGAGAGAGAGAGAGAGAGAGAGAGAAGACAGAGATGGGCGTGCCAGCAGTGTCTCAGCTGCTCAGCAACGAAATCCAGATGTGTATGCCCCCTTGTGGTCAAGTGCAGCATTGCGCCCTTGCGTCACTTTGCATCTGGCTAAACGTGGGACCTGGAGATTGGAACTGCTGCAGATTAGAACCAGTGTTCTTAGGCTTAGGAGGCAGGCACCTTAACCCCTAAGCCATCTCTCCAGCCCCAGAGACAGTTTTGAGTAGAGGCCAGGGGTGTTCTGTATATCTTGCCATGCATAGGACAATGTCCACAATAGAGAAAGACCAGGCTCTGTGTGTCAACACTTCTCCCAGCGTCCCTTAATGATATGTATGCTCTATGTATTTTGAAATGCTGGGAAATCCAACTCAGGGTGAATCAGATCCTCTCAGGATCTCATGCTTGGATGGCAGGTGCTGTTACCGGCTGAGCCATTTCCCTAGCTCCATACCAAGTTTTAAATTTTTTAAACAAAATATTTTATTTATTTAAGGGGGGGGGAGGAAGAAAGAAGCAGATAGATAAATAGATAGATAGATAGATAGATAGATAGATAGATAGATAGGGAGATAGAATGGGCATGCTAAGGTCTCTAGCCACTGCAAACAAACTCCAGACACTTTCACCACTTTGTGCATCTTGGTTTACATGGGTACTGAGGAATTGAACTTAGGTCCTTTAGCTTTGCAGGCAAGTGCCTTAACAACTAAACCATCTCTCCTGCCCCCATAGTTTTAACTCTGTAATTATCTTTGTGAAAAGAAAGAGAAAAAAACATTTATTGAATTTATTGAATAGAAAGCAGTACAAAGACAATACAAAATATGTTGCTTTAGGAACTGAAGTTTTTGTTGGCTTGACTCATTTGTTTATTGGTAGTATCTACAGAAAAATATGATGTATTTTGGTTTTCTGTTCCACTCAGAGCTGTCAGTAATGCCAGTGTTACATGACAGGTGGCTCAAACTGGTGAATTTAAGCTGGGTGTGGTGGTGCACGCCTTTAATCCTAGAACTTGGGAGACAAAGGTAGGAGGATTGCCGTGAGTTCAAGGCCACCCTGAGACTATATAGTGAAGTCCAGGTCAGCCTGAGCTAGAATGAAACCCTACGTTGAAAACCAAAAAAAAAAAAAAAAAAAAAAGGCAAATTTGAGATGAAAGGTGGTTCAGCTGTTATCTGGCTTCCTATCTTGTGTCCGGTGGTCCTAGACAGGTCCTGGACACACACATTTAAAAAAAAATTACTTACTTGCAAAGAGAAAAAGAGAGAGAGAGAGAGAGGGAAATTGGCCATGTCATGGCCTCCAACCGTTGCAAATAAACTCCAGATAAATGTGTCACTTTGTGCATCTGGCTTTATGTGACTATTCGGGAATTGAAGCTAAATTGTTGGGCTTTCCAGGCAAGCTCCTTAACTGCTGAGCCCTCTCCAGCCCACAAATTTTCTTTTTCTTTCTTTCTTTTTTTTGTTTTGTTTTGCTCTGTTTTTTCAAGGTAGGGTTTTGCTCTAACTCAGGCTGACTTGGAATTCATTATGCAGTCTCAGGATAGCCTTGAACTCATGGCAATCCTCCTACCTCTACTTCCCAAGTGTTGGGATTAAAGGCATGTGCCACCACGCCTAACACCAGCCCACATTTAAATATATCTTTGAGAGAGACAGAGACAGAGACAGAGAAAGAATGGGCACGCCAGGGCCTCTAGCCACTGCAAACAAACTCCATACGCATGTGCTACCATGTGTATCTGGCTTATGTGGGTCCTGGGGAATCAAACCTGGGTCCTTTTGCTTTGCAGGCAAGTGCCTTAACTGCTAAGCCATCTCTCCAGCCCCACCAGCCCACATTTTTTTAAAAATTTTTTTTTATTTATTTGAGAGAGAGAGAGAGAGAGAGAGAGAGATACAGAAATAGGCAGGTAGGGAGAGAGAGAGATACAGAAATAGGCAGGTAGGGAGAGAGAGAGAATGGGCATACCAGGGCCTCCAACCACTAGGCTCCAGGTAGGGAGAGAGAGGAGGGCCTCGAATGGGTCATAGGCTTCAGGCAAGAGTTTAACCTCTAAGCCATCTCTCCAGCCCCATGAACCCCAGATTTTTAAAATATTTATTGACAACAAAACATACTTACATCTGGTGCGTATTTTTCCCTCCCTCCCCCTTCCCCTTTAGAACTCCACTCTCCATCATATCCCCTCCCTCTCCATTAGGCTCTTTTTTTAATAAGATGTCATTAACTTCTACTAAGGGTCATCTCTTGCAGCCAGCAAGGTCATGGATATCAAGGCCAATTTCTGTCTGCAGCCCACATTTTTGAGACAAGGTCTTACTATGTAGCTCAAGCTAGCTTGGCACTTGTCATCCTCCTGCCTCAGTGTCTTGCATGTTGGAATAGTGGTTGTCCACTGCCTAGCCCAGCTCTGACAGCATTGTCTGCAGCACATGCAGAGGCACAGAGTGGATGCTATCTTGGCTGCGAGTGCCTTTAGTCAGCCAGCTATTTATTTTTCTTTCCTTGCACACATCTCTAAACCCCCCTATTAATTAATTCTGGAGTGGCTTTTCTGGGTGCTAGGACTCATTCCCCTCTCTTCTTAATTCAGCACCCAGCAAGTTAACATATTCTGGGCTATCCAGAACAACACAATTGCTGCAAGAGGCGGATTGAGAATTGGAGTGCCACTATCTGGGCTTCTGGAATGAAGCTCCTTCTCTGGGCCCTTCTCTTTATATATTCTTTTCCTGAGATGACTCCATACCTGCTCTTAGATTTCTTTTTCTTTTATTTTATTTAAAAAAATTTGTTTATTTTTATGTAGTTATTTAAGAGCAACAGACAGAGAGAGAAAATGGGCGCACCAGGGCCTCCAGCCACTGCAAATGAACTCCAGATGCACACACCACCTTGTGCAACTGACTTACGTAGGTCCTGGGGAATGGAGCCTTGAAGCAGGGTCCTTAGGCTTCACAGGCAAGCGCTTAACTACCAGGCCATCTCTCCAGCCCCTGCTCTTAGACTTCTGGCAGAACAAAAAGCTAATGTCATGAAGTTTCTGGAGCACTGTATTAGAGGTCAAATAGTAACACTGAATCTTTTCCAAATTCACATCAAAATCACTCATTCAGAAAACAGTTTAAATAGCTGACATTTGCATAGCAATGAATGGTTTATGAAGGAACAACTTCAGTTATCAGCATTACTGTTTTTATGTTTATCTTTGCATTACATAAACAGGCTTCAAAACATTATCTAGCCGGGTGTGGTGGCGCATGCCTTTAATCCCAGCACTCTGGAGGCAGAGGTAGGAGGATCACCTGGGACTATAGAGGCCTGCCTGGAACCACAGAGCTCCAGATCAGCCTGGGCTAGAGACCCTACCTCAAAAGACGCCCCTCCCCAAAAAAAAAACCATCATCTAAAGTTGAACAGCCAAGATATAGCAGGCTTACTGAGTTTAAATCACATTATATCATATAGTTTTTTTTTTTCAAGGTAGGGTCTCACTCTAGCCCAGGCTGACCTGGAATTCACTCTGAAGTCTCAGGGTGGCCTCAAACTCATGGCAATCCTCCTACCTCTGCCTTCCAAGTGCTGGGATTAAAGGTGTGCACCACCACGCCTGGCTATGACCTTCTTTTGTTATGTAACTACAAAAACTTCATGAAATTGTTTGCATGTCGGAACATAGAATTTTGGACAACATAAATCTGTACAAGTCCAAGTTTAGAGACTCAAGAAAATATGCAGATGAGTGATGGAGGTAGGATACACCATGATCTCCTCTGGCCTTTGCCCACACACAGGTGTACACATTTGCACATACACATGCGTGCAACACATACACAAATAAATCCTATGTTGAAATAGAATACAGTTACTTATTCTAATGATATTCAATGTTCATTAACAGTGTATCTGTAGCATGTAGCACACACACACATATGTCTAAGAGAAGAAAAAGCACTGTGCCTATGAACTTGTAGGACCATCCTATTTTATCCAAATGTCTTCCTCTGCTCTTTCTTTTTGGTGGATGCATTAGCTTTTAAGTAGTTGTTGGGATTGGATTAGTCCAGAGATTCTCCAAGTTTAGTGGACATAAAATAGTCTAGAGAGGGCTGGAGAGATGGCTTAGTGGTTAAGGCACTTGCCTGCAAAGCCAAAGGACCCAGGTTTGACTCTCCAGGATCCACATAAGCCAGATGCACAAGGGGGCACACACATCTGGAGTTTGTTTGCAGCAGCTAGTGCACCCATTCTCTCTCTCTCTACCTGCCTATTTATGTATCTATCTCTCAAATAAGTAAGTAAGTAAGTAAGTAAGTAAGTAAGTAAGTAAGTAAATAAATAAATATATTTTAAAAATAGTCTAGAAGCCAGGAGTGGCGGTGCACACCTTTAGTCCCAGCACTTGGGAGGCAGAGGTAGGAGGATAGCTATGAATTTGAGGCCACCCTGAGACTACATAGTTAATTCCAGGTCAGCCTGGACCAGAGTGAGACCCAACATCAAATAAAAGAAAAAAAAAAAAGTCTAGAAAATTTGCTAAAAGTGATGACCTTTCTAATCAGAGTCTACTTATATAGATGCTGAATTACATAGATTCTGAATGATATAGATTCTGTATGAGGTAGCAGGAGTCTGGTTAAACACTCTACAGTATTCTGATTCATGTGGCCTCAGGACCACACTTTGAGGAACATTATCACTCTGAATGCACCAATATGTATTGGAAACAATGATGTTACTCCAATAATGTGAGCAGGTAGTGTGTTGAATGAAAACCTTTTGAGGCATTGTGTTAGGTACTTGTAGACAGTATGTGTGGTAGTTTGAACAGATGGCCTCCAATATATTCAGTGTTTTATTAGTTTGTAGTCTATATCTGCAGCCACTGGGCAAATCTTAAGGTGTGGTGGTGGGTTTGAGATTTCAATCTAAAGATATTCAAAGTGTGCCTAGCTGGAGTTCTTGAGGTGTGTTGTGCTTTTGGCTTTCTTTCTCTTGCCTGGTCCTGTAAGAGCAGGCCAGCTTCTTCTGCCATTATGGAACTTCCCTGGATCTTTAAGCTTCAATAAATGCCTTCCTCCATAACCATGCCTGGTCAAGAAGTTCATCTCAGGGAACCTGAAGCTGTCTGCTACAGAAGTTGGTAGCAGGAGTGGGGTGAGATGAATCTGACCATATGGATTTTTGTCTTTTGGAACATTTGTTTTGGAGGAACAGGCATGGACTTGTACTTGCAAATGAAGACACCTTCTGGAGTGATAAGCCAAGTATTATGGACTATTCTGATGAAAGTTTGAGAATGCTAAGTGCGGACAGTATTGAACTTCGAGGCTTGACTTATGAGCTTTCTAAGAGGAAGGAAAGACTGCAGAGGACTTTGTTGGAACTGGGCTACTGGCATAAGGGATGGCTGCATTCTGTTGCCCAGGCCCAGAGAGTTTGATCACGATTAAATTTGTAATGGACTGATGTGCTTGGCTAAAGGTAATTGGACTGAGAGATTTAAGATTTTAAGTTGGAAAACCTCAAGCAAGTTAAAATTAAAGGCATTGAGAATGGTTTTAGGTTACTGAAGCTGCTATTGTCAACATATTAGCAATCGTAAGGAAGATGGCCCAACTGTTTTACATTCAAACAATGGAGATGATGCCTGAGGAAAGACTGTTAGACATGCAAACTCTTTTGGAAAGAGTTGACTGGAGAAGGAACCTGCTTTTCAAGGTTATGATTTATTTTATCCCTGAATTAAGAATATGTCTGTGTCCTACACACCTGGTATTAATTTTAGAAGCATGAAAAATGCATGGAGTGGTCATGAATTGCACACAGTTCCAGGAGCTGCTGCTGAGATGCTGCATGAGGCAGGGGGTAATGCCCTGGTAGGCTGGAAGAACTTTGGAAGATGGTGATTTGCATGGAGATGTGAAGACATTTTGTATATACCAGGACTATGCAAGGGCTAGCGTGGAATGCACTGTTGGCCTGGGATGGAAGTTTTCCCTGGATACTCTGCCCAGCTGGAGGGACAGATTTGGAAAACCTGGAGACTGTCAGTCTCTGGTTATATTGAACTTGAACTGCAGAAGTTTGATGATTGCTGATGGTGGTTGAGTTTGCATTGTTCTAGTCTTTCCTTGCTATGCCTTATACTAGTTGAAAATGTTTACTCTGTGCCTTTATATGTTGAAAGTATATAACTTGTTTGATTTTACAGGACTCACAGCTAAGAGACAATCTTAAATCTCAGAAGAGACTTGGGACTTTGGAACTATCTTAAGTTGGTAAGACTGTGGAGACCTTTGAAACTGGACTGAATACAATTTATGATGTGTGATAGTTATGAATCTATTGAGGGGCAGAATGTGGTAGTTTGAATAGATGTCTCCCAATATATTCAGTGTTTTATTAGTTTGTAGTCTACATCTGCAGCCACTGGGTGGATCTTAAGGTGTGGTGGTGGATTTGAGATTTCAATCTAAAGATATGCAAAGTGTGCCTAGTTGGAGTTCTTGAGGTGTGCTGTGTTGTGTGGCTTTTGGCTTTCTCTCTCTTGTCTGGTCCTGTGAGAGCAGGCCAGCTTCTTCTGCCATTATGGACCTTCCCCTGGATCTGTAAGCTTCAATAAATGCCTTCCTCCATAACTGTGCCTGGTCTGGAAGTTCATCTCAGTGAACCTGAAGCTGTCTGCTACAGTATGTCATTACATCTTCCCTACAATATCTTAGGGCATGGTACTATTGGGGGACAAGAATGAGAAAATGGGGCTGGAGAGATGGCTTTGTGGTTAAGGCACCTGCCTGTGAAGCCTAGGAACCCCCATTCTATTCTCCAGGTCCCACGTTTAGCCAGATGCAAAAGTGATGCAAGCGCACAATGTTGCACATGTGCCACAAGGGAGCAGATGCCTCTGGAGTTAGTTCTCAGTGCCTGAAAAGGCCCTGGCATGCCCATTCTCTGACTCACTCTATCTATCTATCTATCTATCTATCTATCTATCTATCTATCTGGCTCAAATTAAAAAAAGAAGAATGAGAAAATAAAGTGTGGCAGAGGCCACATCATGGCTAGCAAGTGGGGAGTCAAAGTTTGAATCCAGGCAGCCTAACTCCAAACCCTTGACTTGCTGAAGTTCCTCTCTGAGAGCCTGTTTGGACTTTTCCCACTGGAAGGTGAATGCTGAGTCCACACGCCGAGCTTGAGTCCTCCTTCCTTGTGACTTCTTGTAATAGCCACTCCCCTGTTTAACAGTAACTTTATGGTTTAACTTCCATCCTGTATTTTTTTTTCTGTAAACATCATGTGGTTATTTCCAATAAAAGCTGACACTCCAAACACTTCAGGCTGCATCCTGGGATCCCGACCTCTCTCACCCCCATTGGTGGTACCTTACCAGAGGCAGCGTTTGTATGTTGGCAGGCCTGATAGCAGGTGGTGGTGTCCTTGATGGCCGAGTCCATACCTGGGAAGAAAAACTCTTCCTTTATTAGCTCGGCTAGCTTGTTGTTTTCTAAGTGAGTGCCTCCATGTAGTTGTTTAGTCAGTCTTCATCCTAAGGCTTGGGGCAGCAACAGTCATCCATTCTCCAGATGGTACCATCCTTGTGGGGTCTGTTCTTTTATCGGATGAGAGGTGAGCTGTAGGTCCTGTTCTGTGTATGTTGGTCTCTCAGGATGAGTGGGTGCCGGGAGGGTGACCAGACAATCTGATGGATGCTGAGAGGCAGCAAACTTTGCTGCTAGGTCTGCCAGTATGCTCCCTCTTGCTTCTGTGGTCTCCCCTTTCTGATGACCCAGACAATGAATTATAGCCACTTTAGCAGGCACCCAAATGGCAGCCAATAAAGTCCAGATTTTTTTTCTTTTTTTCTTTCTTTCTTTCTTTCTTTCTTTCTTTCTTTCTTTTTTTGGTTTTTTGAAGTAGGGTCTCACTCTAGCTCTGGCTGACCTGGAATTCACTCTGTATTCTCAGGGTGGCCTTGAACTCATGGTGATCCTCCTACCTCTGCCTCCCAAGTGCTGGAATTAAAGGTGTGTGCCACCACGTCCAGCTAGAATTTTATCTTTATTTTTAATGTCTTTACCTCCTGCTGTTAATAACCCTCGCTCCTGGTAGATGGCCTCATGGATATGAGCTGTGGCAAAGGCATAATGGCTATCTGTGTAGATATTCACTGTCTTGTCTTTTCCCAATATCAGAGCCTTGGTCAGTGCTATCAGTTCAGCTTTCTGAGCCGATGAACCCATTGATGTTCCTCATCGATGTACTGATGAGGTATGGCCTCAGCCCACAGGGTTTCTTTCATAGTCACCATAGTTGCCCATGCATACCTGATTCCATCCACAACAAAGCTGCTGCCATCAGAATACATCACCAGGTCAGGGTCCAGCCTAGCCACATCTGTCAGGTCCGGGTGGAGTCCATGGAAGGCAGAGGTGATCTCTAGGCAGTCATGCAGAGGGGTGGATGCCTCATCAGTTTCTGGTAGCAGGCAGGCTAGGTTCAAAGCCTCAGTTTAGTGAAACCGTATCCTTGGTTGATCTAAGAGCAAGGCCTGGTAGTGGGTTATGTGAGAGTTGGAGAGCCATTGATCTGGGGGGCTTTAAAAAAGAGTCTCTATCGCATGTGGGGCCACAATTGATAAAGTCTGGCCCAAGGTTAATTTGTCAGCATCCTTTGTCAGAATAGCAGTAGCTGCAATAGCCCAGAAACAAGGGGGCCACCCAGTGGCTACTGGGTCTAACTTCTTAGACAAGTAGGCCACTGGGTGATGCCATGGCCCCAGTCTTTGGGTTAGGACGCCCTTGGCTGTCCCCATCTTTTCATCCATGTACAAGTGGAAGGGTTTGGTTAGGTCTGGAAGCACCAGGGCAGGGGCTGATGTCAGAGCTGACTTTAGTTCTTGGAATGCTTGTTTCTCATTTTCAGTCCAATTAAATTTTTTGGTCCTCTTGTGGCCTCATATAGAGGCTTGGCTAATTCAGCAAACGATGGGATCCAAATTCTGAAATACCCTCTGGTTCTCAGATCTGTCTCTTAGTGGGGATTTGAGTGATGGCCTGAATCCTAGAGGCCAACAGCATCCTCTTACCTTCTTGGAGTTAGTATCCCAAGTAGGTTCCTTACACATGCACAGCTGAGCCTTTCTGGCTGATAGGCGATAGCCCAGATGTTTTAAGTTGTCCAGGAGATGCTCTGTGGCAGAGAGGCATTCCTCCTCCATTTCTGCAGCTAGGAGGAGGTCATCCATGTCCATGTATTGTAGGAGAGTTGTCTCAGGTGTTTCCTTGCAAAAGGCCTGCAAGTCTCTATGAAGAGCCTCATCAAAGAGGGTGGGGGAATTTTTAAATCCCTGTGGAAGCCTAGTCTAGGTTAATTGCCCACTGGTGCCTTGTTCCAGGTCTGTCCATTCAAAGGCAAAAAAATATGATGGCTTCCCTTTGCCAATGGGATACTAAAGAAAGCATCTTTTAGTTCCAGCACAGTATATATTTGCCTTTCAGGTGGAATCATACTGAGCAAAGTATAAGGGCTATTTCGTGGGGCCTTGTGCCTTTTGGAAAGTAGTCATCTTCTATCTTCTGGAGTGGCTCTATTATTATATACCCTGGCAGCAATCTCTATTAACTCTGAAAGAAGTTTACCCTCAAAGCCTTCTATTTTCTGAATCTCCTTTCTAATATCTGGTGCAGACTGAGTTACAAAATCAATATTAATAGTTCACCTATCCTCAGGGGCCTCAGGACCTATGGGGGGGGTAATGTCCTATATGCTTCCTGCAGCCTTTCTAGGAAAGCAGTGGGGGATTCGGTGGGCCCTTGGGTCACTTCACTCACCTTAGACAAATTTGTAGGGTGCTAAGAGAGCAGCTGCCTGGAGACCATCCAGCGAAAGAGGTTAAGGGACCCTCTACCTTCAGCAGTGTTGGGATCCCAGTACGGTCGTGTGGAAGGGAAGACCTCCAATAACATTAGTGTTCTCCATGAGGTGGTCATCGGCTCCCAAGACTAGTTTCTTGGCTTCCCTTTGGATTTTTTCATATTCCTCTGTGGTGAAGAGGATCTGCAAGAGTTGCTGACAGTCCTCCCGTGTGGGCTGATGGATATAGAAGACTGTCTCGAGAAGGGATATCAGAAAACCTACTTTAAATCAGATTTAGGTTTAGCAATAAGAATAGGGGTGCTGGGGAATAGAACCTAGGTCTTTAGGCTTCCCAGATAAGCACCTTAACTGTTAAGCCATTATTTACTTGATGTCTTTTTAAAAATTATCTGTTTATATCCTTATATATACATTTTAGGTAAATCTGATGTTTGCCATATGTAAGGAGTTTGTAACTTGATCAAGTACCTTGACTCAGTTTGCCTATTTAACCTTTTGTCTACTGAGAAATTTCATCTAACAGATGTGACTTTAGGTGTATAAAAGAGAGGAACTATAAAGAGAAATGAAGTTATATGCCATTTGTCATTCCCCTTTCCTTGTCGGAGATAAAATTGGCCATTTTGTCTCTGGGCAGGGTCAGGGGACACATGGCTTAAACTTGCATGGGGTCTGAGGTAAAGAGGGCATCATCCCTTTTTCAGAGTCCAGCTTGCCATGACTTTAAATAGCATATACCAGTAAGCAAGAACAAAAGGAAACAACAGAGCAGAGAGCTAAGCATCCTGGCATTCCTTGTCTTACTCTGAAGTTGTTTTGTTTTTACCTAGGAAATTTATGTTACCCATTTGTAATACATAAGGTGATAGGGTCTTGTCTATGTCTAACCTGGTTAGACCTCCAAAGAATATGAATTAAATCTGTGCTTATGACTTTGTGACCCACCTAGCATAGGACATCACCTGTGTCTAATGTAAGCTGAATTTACACTAAGTCTATGTCCCTATATAGAACTTTTAGAGCATCCTTAAAAGTCTGTAGGCATGGTGTTCAGGTTTAGCTTGAAAATTAGCTGTTTCTTCTAAAAGGAAATTAATTTTAGGCAAAATTTGGTCTTTTTAGATCTCTTACATCCTTTCTGCATATGCACATATTCTAACATTTTGATCTAAGTTCCACTCAAGAAAACATTCTTAGGCTGGAGAGATGGCTTAGCAGTTAAGGTGCCTGCCCGCTAAGCCTAAGAACGCCGGTTCCCATCTCCAGGTCCCATGTTTAGCCAGATGCAAAGTGACACAAGGGCGCAATGTCGCACTTGACCACAAGGGGGGAGCACGCATCTGGATTTCGTTCACGGCAGCTGAGAGGCTGCTGGCACGCCCATTCTCTCTCTCTCTCTGCCTCTTCCCCTCTCTCTGCCTCTCCCTCTCTGTCTTTCTCTGTGTCTCTCTCTCAGAAAAAAAAGAAAAAAAGAAAAAAAGAAAAGAAAACATTTTTAACAAGCATTCTATGTTCAACATTGAAAAATACCTCCCCAGTTCCTTCAGTCATCTCAATTCAACCCATAATTAATCATCTTTCTTATAAGACTATTAAGAAAAACTATACCAAATTGATTATTATTTTTTTTTCGAGGTAGGGTTTCACTCTGGTCCAGGCTGACCTGGAATTAACTATGTAGTAATCTCAGGTTGGCCTCGAACTCATGGTGATCCTCCTACCTTTGCCTCCCAAGTGCTGGGATTAAAGGTGTGTGCCACCACTCCTGGCCAAATTGATTAAATTTATTACCCACTGACAAAGAAGCAAGTAGTCTGGCTTCAAAGAATTAACCATTTTACTATTGGAAATTTGTAGAGAAAAAACCTTCCTTAGTATTTAGGCCACCAAAAAAATCTCTACCTGAAATCAGAATTGCTTTATAATACCAGTATATATACCTTCAGATTTTATATAACCCATTGATTTGATATAACTCCTTTTAATAAACTCCATGAAATACACTTTCTATGAATACAGGCAAAACATGACAACCGTTTTGGGAATAATCTGTATCAGTACCTGTAACACATTTGGATATGCTTTTATTAGGAATAACTAAGGCAAATTTTTGTTTCTATCTTCTATCAGGCTAGCCTAGAATTCAGGCTAGTTGCCTCCTTTTCAAAAAAATATTTTTTAATTTTTATTTATTTATTTGAGACAGCGGGGGTTGGGGAGAAAGAGAGAATGGGCATGCCTGGGCCTTTAGCCACTGCAAACAAACTCCAGATGCATGTGCCACCATGTGCATCTGGTTTACATGGGAACTGGAGAATTGAACAGAGATCCTTAGGCTTTGCAGGCATGTGCCTTAACCACTAAGCCATTTCTCCAGCCCTGCCTCATCCTTTTCTTTTTTAATGTTTTTATTGACAACTTCTATAGTTACATACAAAAAAAATTTCCCTCCCCTCCCCCATTCCCCCTGCCTCTTCCTTTTAAGTAACAGGACATTACAATCTTTTTAAATACCTGGCAAATTATGAGTCACTACCTCAGAGAGAATTTTGTTATTTTTAATAATCTTCTATGTAATTTGAAGTTGACCTAGAACATAAACTCAGTAATTATATTTATGATATCATGTAACAAAATATGGCTTTGTTTACATAAAATTTTAGCTCACCATAGGCTTTACTTTAGTTAAATCTGACTTTTAAAGAAAAACCAAAAAACCTTGAAATAAATCAAATGCCAACAAAAACTTTGGAAGAGACCTGTTGCACTATTTAAATTAACAAAGAAACCAAAAGGTGTCTATATACAATGTCTTATTTGTTTAAAGCCCAAACAAAAGAGGAAATATCAGGCACAGTTCAAATTAAAATTATGTACTTATTTTATCAAGAAATTTAAAAGTCACATGGTTTAAAATGTGGAGTCAGACTATCACACAGGAACTTTGAATTGGAGATCCTCCTGTCTCAGCTTCCCAAGTAGCTAGGATAATAGGCCTAGCTCATTTTATTGTTTATCTGTTTTTTTCCCCTGAAGATCTATCTTTAAAGTGCTTTTTAACCAGTTTTAAAGGAGATTTTCAACAGAATGATTTTTGACCCATATCTTCAAAGACAAGGACAAGACAAATGAACACAACACCAAACACAACACCAAACACAACATGCTAGCAATAATGGCTCTAGTGACACTACCGCGAGGCTGCCAAACTGAAACGGAACCAGAAACAGACGCAGCCGCCAAACCGAAACTGAACCAGAAATAGACCTCCATTACAGATTTCCAAAGGGAGCCAGAGAGGGTCAAGGGTGGCCCCTAGATCCCTCATCCAGGGGAATTAATGCTGTGCCCAGCTTCCCTCTTGGACCCAGAAAAGCATGCAAAACTAGAAAACCAGAAAAAAAAGAAAAACAAAAAGAAGAGTGGAAAAAGCACCTGTGGAGGGGGTATAAAAAGGAAGGGTCTGGCAGTCCTAAGCAAGTTCCCCATCAATGGCTTGCTACCAACTCCAAAACCAGAAACATACAGATGGATGGAGATCTGGTTCTCAGGCCAAGATTAGGGGTCCTTTCCTGGATCAGTCACCCCAGAGTTGGGAAAGGAGGTCTTGAAATGTGGATCCTGGATGAGACCCCAAGATGTTATGGGGTCCAGTGTCTCACAAGTAAGACCATCGACTCATGGAATGTGAGGCAAAGTTTTATTGGGTAAAAAAGAAAGAAAAGGGGATTGAGAGATGGCTTAGTGGTTAAGGCGTTTGCCTGCAAAGCCAAAGGATCCCGGTTCAATTCTCCAGGACCCATGTAAGCCAGATGCACAAGGGGACACATGCATCTGGAGTTCGTTTGCAGTGGCTAGAGGCCCTGGCATGCCCATTCTCTCTCTCTGCCTCTTTCTCGCTCTCAAATAAATAAATAAAATTTACTTAAAAAAAAAGAAAGAAAGAAAAGAGGGCTGGAGAGATGGCTTAGCGGTTAAGACGCATGCCTGCGAAGCCTAAGGACCCCAGTTTGATTCTCCAGGTCCCACGTAAGCCAGATGCACATGGTGGTGCATGCAGTGGCTAGAGCCCCTGGCGTGGCCATTCTCACTCTCTCTCCCCTCTTTCTCTGTGTCTAATAAATAAATAAATAAATAAAATAAATAAAATTTAAAAAGGTTTTAAAAAGAAAAAGAAAAAAGGCTGATGCACCAGGTCTGCTCGCCAGAGGTTGGGATCTCAGGATGTAGCCCAAACTGTTTGGAGTGTCAGCTTTTACTAGAAATAACCACACAATGTTTACAGAAACCATAAATTTACTGTTAAAGGGTGGGAGAGGGGGGATATTACAAGAAGTCACAAGGTATTCATTACATTGCTCACATAGGCAGAACTGAGGCAAGAAACATTCTGTGCTATGTAATCACAAAGATATTTAGAAACAAAGAGATACAGGAAGGTCATGGTACATTTGCTCAGAGGGGTCATCCCATTCCTTAGGTAACAGTAAACACCTACATTTTGCAATAAGGCCTATGTTAACGATTCTGGAACTTCTTCTTTATCTGTCAGGATATCAGCTGTGGGTGGTGGCCTCCATTGTGTGTGCCTAAAGGCAAGGGCTGCACAGGAGGATGCTTGACCAGGTCTATTGTGTCCTTTCACATTCCATTTTCCAGTATGACCTACAAAGAATCATCTACTGATTTTCTCACAACCTTAAAGTAATATTGAATCAGTCTTGGCTTTTATTTATTTATTTATTTAATCTTATTTTTTGGTTTTTTGAGGTAGGGTCTCACTCTATCTAGTTCAGGCTGACCTGGAATTCACAATGTCATCTCAGGGTGGCCTTGAACTCACAGCAGTCCTCCTACCTCTGCCTCCCAAGTGCTGGGATTAAAGGAGTGTGCCACCATGCCCAGCTCTTGTTTCTTTCTTTCCTCCCTCCCTCCCTCCCCCTTCCTTCCTTCCTTCCTTCCTTCCTTCCTTCCTTCCTTCCTTCCTTCCTTCCTTCCTTCCTTCCTTCCCTCCTTCCCTCCCTCCCTTCCTCCCTTCTTCCTTCCTTCCTCCTTCTTTCTTTCTTTCTTTCTTTCTTTCTTTCTTTCTTTCTTTCAAATATATTTTATCTATTTATTTATTTGAGAGAAAGAGGCAGAGAGAGAGAGAGAGAGGATGGGCATGCCAGGGCCTCTAGCCACTGCAAACGAATTCCAGATGTGTGTGCCTCACCTTGTGCATCTGTGGATCCTGGAGAATTGAGGCGGGGTCATTTGGCTTTGCAGGCAAATGCCTTAACTGCTAAGCCATCTCTCCAGTCCTCTCTCTCTCTCTCTCTCTCTCTCTCTCTCTCTCTCTGACCTGGAATTTACTATGTAGTCTCAGACTGGCCTTGAATTCACAGTGAACCTCTACCTCTGCCTCCCAAGTGCTGGGATTAAAGGCATGTGCCACCATGCCTGGCCCAATCAGATTTTCTTTTTTTTTTTTACTTTTAATTTTTTAAATATTTTGTTTTCATTTATTTATTGGAGAAAGAGAGAGAGAGAATGGGTGTGCCAGGGTATACAGCCATTGCAAACAAACTCCAGATGCATGTGCCACCTTTGTGCATCTGGCTTACTTGGGTCCTGGGGATTTAAGCTAAGATCCTTTGGCTTTGCAGGCAAATGCCTTAACTGCTAAGCCATCTCTCCAGCATCCAATCAAATTTTTATGCTGAGAATTTGAAATGTAAGCCAAGAGGAAGCTGTTAAGATGTCATACTAGGAAGCTCTGTGAAACACACATGAAGAGAAGATCTGCAAAGAGAACAAGAGGCAGACACAGGCTTTGGAGGAGGGTTGGAAGGGAGAGAGGGAGGGAGGAAAATGGGGGGAAGAGAGACACTAGAACCATAGGAACCACAGAAAGAGGTAGAGAGACTGTATATAACTATATAGGGTTGACCTCAGGCGTGGTTGTTCACCATTTCCTCACATGCCGGGCTCTAGCCCAGGCTGGTGTGCAATTCACTACGTAGTCTCAGACTCCAATGTTTTTTGAGAGAGAGAGACAGAGAATGGGTGCACCAGCAGCCTCTCAGCTGCTGTGAACGGACTCCAGACATGTGTGCCCCCTTGTGGGCAAGTGTGGCATTGCGCCCTTGCGTCACTTTGCATCTGGCTAAATGTGGGACCTGGAGAATTGAATGGGTGTTCCTAGGCTTAGCAGGCAGGTGCCTTAACCGCTAAGCCATCTCTCTAGCACTTTTTTTTGAGGTAGGGTTTCACTCTAGTCTAGGCTGGTGTGGAATTCGCTATGTACTTTCAGGGTGGCCTCCTACTCTTGGTGATCCTCCTACCTCTACCTTCCAAGTGCTGGGATTAAAGGCGTGGAACACTATGTCCTCAGGCTCCAATTCTTTTGCTAAAGCTCCTTTGAAAGACAGTTGCTCTTGCCCAGCATGGTGGCCCGCAGCTGCTCTTAATCTCAGCCCAAAGTAACTCCATTAAGACCGTCCATTAGGGAACATATTTTTTTGTGCTTAATGCTCTCATTATCATTACTCAGAGGGATAAGGAGGCCTCTTTTAGGAATTTAATTCCTAAAGATCTTTCTAGTCCCTCTCATCAACTCCCTGAGAACTGTTCTACGGCTCTTTGCTTCCAGGGCTCCACTGGCCACATCACACAATGCTGCCTCTACCCACTACATGAAGGCAGTTTTCTGTGACTTGGGCTACTTCATACTAGAACAAAGGTTTGTACCTGCCATTCCCTTTGTTTTTAAGAAAAGCACAATCCTTTTGATGGTCTTTTTTTTTTTTTTTTTTTTTTTTGCTTGTGCTTACATAACATGGTATGGTGTGTGTGTGTGTGTGTGTGTGTGTGTGTGTGTGTGTGTGTGTGGTGTATGCATGTATGACCTTGTGGCACCCCATGGACTTGCCCGTGGTGGCTGGAGCTGGACTTAGGGCGGTCTCCTCCATCACTCTTCCACCCATTGTTGTTTGAGTCTACTGATACCTGAACTTGTTGCTTTTCTCTAGCCGACTGAGTCCCTGATCTCTGGTCCCCTTTGTGGAACTGGGGTTACTCATGACGACACCCAGCTGTTTAAGTGACTTCTGGAGATTTGAAATCTGGCAGTTTCAGGCTCTTTCAGGCCCCCCTGCTTGCCAAGGAAGTGCACTTAGCCTCTGAGCCATTTCTCCAGCCACTCCCCCCTTTTTTTGGATTTTCAAGGTAGGGTCTCATTCTAGCTCAGGCTGACTTGGAATTCACTATGGAGTCTCAAGGTGGCCTTGAACTCACAGCCATCCTCCTACTGCTGCCTCCCAAGTGCTGGGATTAAAGGCATGTGCCACCATGCCCGGCTCCCCTTTTGAAGATTAAAAAAACATCAGGTTAGACAGATAGTTCAAATGGGGAGTCAGAGTGGATTCTTTAGGATGTGGAAGAAAATTAACAAAGTGAGATGGATGACCACAGTGAACGCTTTCCCAGGTCTTGGTTGTTTGATAACATCAATACAAATAATACAGTTTCTTAAGCATGTATGTTCAGACATTGATAGAGTGGGGTTGGGGAGATGGCTCAGTGGTTAAAGGCACTTGCTTGCAGAGCATGCCAGCCCAGGTTTAGTTCCCTTGCCACCCACTTAAAGGTGGACAGGTGCAAGTTGACAATGGCAAGAGACCCTAGTGTGTACACACACACATGCTCATATGCACACACAAATTTAAAAAAATTTTCATGGGAACCACTAAGCAAAAAGAATTAGAGTAATAAAATTAAATCTTTGACTTAATGTATTATAAACAAGAAAACTAGGGAGTTCCTATTACTGTCTAATTATCTCCAACTAGCCTTATATAGCTATAAAGCTGGAATAGCAGAACATTGACTATCATTGTGGTCTGAGATTGCTCACTTTCAACATGGGTTCATTTTATAGGATTATAAACTTGAACATGAATTTATTATACTTATTAGGTCATGAATAAGAAATTTACAGGTTGGAGTAGTTAAGATTTGGGAGGACCAAGTACCCTGATTATGAATCCTCAACCTCTTTCTCTGTCAGATGAGATTGGTTCTGACCTGCCTAAAGCCTGGGATGATCTCATTGAGCTAGCTGACTCGTGAGAAGATGTGGTTTTTCTGATG
Organism: Orientallactaga sibirica; assembly: GCA_036365145.1. NCBI lineage: Eukaryota > Metazoa > Chordata > Mammalia > Rodentia > Dipodidae > Orientallactaga > Orientallactaga sibirica. The sequence goes on along the minus strand of JAEOAD010002855.1, from coordinate 420,678 downwards.
TCTGTGGTACATGGCAAATACTTGAAACAGTTTAAAGCATTTCTTTTGGCTCACTGTTTCAGAGTTTTGAGCCCCTGTCAGCATGGGGACTGAGGCTAGGCAAAATATCATGCCAGCAGATGGCTGTAGCAGAAGCTGTGCACTTCACGGCTGCCAAGAAGAGGAGAGAATGCCTATGCTAATGGACTTCCTGCTTCCCCTTTTTTAAAAATATTATTTATTTATTTATTTGACAGAGAGAAAGAAAGCAAGAAAGAGAATAGGCCAAGGCCTCCAGCCACTGCAAACGAACTCCAGACTCATGCGCCACCTTGTGCATCTGGCTAACGTGGGTCCTGGGGAATCAAACCTGGGTCCTTTGGCTTTGCAGGCAAGCGCCTTAACCACTAAGCCATTTCTCTGGAGAGCAGGCAAGCAGGAGAACGCGCCAGCATCGCATTCTCCACGCACAAAAATGCACACCTGGTTTTGGAGAGTTGACTGAAGAAGGAACCTATTTTTCAAGGTTACCATTTATTTTGTCCCTGAATTAAGAATATGGCTGTGTCCTGCATACCTGGTATTAGTTTTGAAAGCATGAAAAATGTGTGGAGTGGTCATGAAGTACAAATGATTCCAGGGGCCACTGATGTGGCATGAAGTGGGGTGTGATGACCCTGATAGGCTGAAAGAGCCTTTGGAAGATGGACTGTGCTTTTCATGGAGACCCAAAGATGTTTTGGACTGTGCAAGGGCTACCATGGAGCTCACTGTTTGCCTGGGATGGAAGCTTTCCCTGACTACTCTACTCAGCTAGGGGTGTGGGGGTGGAATTGGAAAACCTGGAGACTGTTAGTCTCTGGCTATATTGAACTTGAACTGCAGAAGTTTGATGATTGCTTAATGGTGGTTGAGTTTGCATTGTTCTAGTTTCTCCTTACTATGCCTTATACCAGTTGAAAATGTTTACTCTGTGCCTTTATATGTTGAAAGTATATCTTATTTGATTTTACAGAACTAAGAGTTAAGAGACAATCTTAAATCTCTGATGAGACTTGGGACTTTGGAACTATCCTAAGTAGGTAAAGACTGTGGGGACCTTTGGAATTGGGCTGAGTACAATTTACAATGTGTGATGGTTATGAATCTATTGGGGGCAGGGGCGGAATGTGGTAGTTTGAATAGATGGCCCCAATAGATTCAGTGTTTTATTAGTTTGTAGTTTGCGTGTGCATCACTTGGCTGGAGGCAGAGTCACTGGGTGGATCTTAGGGTGCGATGGTGGGTTTGAGATTTCAATCTAAAGATATGCAAAGTGTGCCTAGCTGGAGTTCCTGAAGTGTGCTGTACTGTGTGGCTTTTGGCTTTTTCATCTCTTTTTCTGGTCCTTTAAGAGGGGGCCAACTTCTTCTACCATTATGGAACTTCCCCTGGATCTGTACAATTCAATAAATCCCTTCCTCCATTAAAAAAAACAAACACGCACGCCTTTAATCCCAGCACTCGGGAGGCAAGGGTAGGAGGATGGCTAATGGCTGTGAGTTCAAGACACTACATAGTGACATTCCAAGACAGCCTGGGCTTGAGCAAGATCCTACCTGGAAAAAACAAAAGACAAACAAACAAACAAAAAAATTCCTGCACATCCTCCTGGGATGACGTCACTGACTCCACGAGGAGGGGAGCTCTGGGCCCCGCCCCCTGCGCCTAGTCCCCGCCCCCTGCACCTAGTCCCCGCCCCTTGCGCTTAGGCCCCTGCCCCGTTTAACCTCCTCATTCCTTCTTTTCCGGTACAGTACGTGATGACGTAGGACGTGGGTCACGGGGCCTACCTAGCCTCTGGTCCCGGAAGTAAAAGGCGAAGGGGCGGGGACGAGGGCGGAAAGGCGGCCAGGGGCGGGGCTTGCCGGGCATGGTAACGGCTTGGCTGGGGCGAGGCTGGGCTGCGGGGAGACCGAGGGATCGGTGACCGCCGCAACCTGCTTCGTGTGGCCCCCGCGTTGCCATGATGATCCACGGCTTCCAGAGCAGCCACCAGGACTTCTTTTTCGGGCCCTGGAAGCTGACGGCGTCCAAGACCCACATCATGAAGTCAGCGGATGTGGAGAAGTGAGGCTTGCGGGGCCCGGCGGGGGCTGGGCGGGCGCTGCGGGGCGCAGGCTTGGTCGCTCAGGGCCGGGCCGTTGATGGACAACTTCCGTCCACCGTCCCATCGCCGGCTCCGGCCCTTGGTGGAGGCACGCACGGCGGCCCTGCGGACACCGGCGCCTCTCCTGGTTGAGCTGAGCACACCTGGTTTGGCAGTCTCGTCTTCACCTCCCCTTTCCTGCTAAGCGAGCCTGCGGCACCCCTGCGCCCCGGGATCTGGTTCCTTAGGGGTGAATGACGGAGCTGGGGTGTATGCTTCGTCTTTAGCATGGCAGGCGCTGCTCAGGATGAAGAAAGATACACGGAGTCCTAGGAGACTTCTCTAGGGGCGCCGAGAGAGCACCCGAGGCTTTGGGATGATCAAGTGAGAGGACCCGGTGTGTAGTTAAAGCCAGCAGCAAGGAAAGTGAGCTTTGAGCTGTTTGCCATGCTGAGCTGAATCTGCACAGAAGTTTGAAGGGTGGCCGGGGAGAGGGAGAGCCATGCTGTGTGTTTGGAGAACTGTTGACCTGGAATTGAAGGGTGAGCCCAGTCTTCGGCCAAACTGAGGGGTTTTGAATCTTACCTGACAGCCACGGGGCGTAATTGTAATCCACTGGCGCTACATTAGGGATGTATCTGAATGGCTTCTTTGGAGCTTATGTGGAAGAAGGGTTGGAAGGCTACAGGGTTGGAAAAGAGACCAGTTATCAGAAAAGAGACGATAGGAAAGACTTTAGAAGATTAAGTCCTTGAGTCTGATGGGCACTTAATTTAGGGGGAGAAAGAAAAAGGAGAATCCAGACTGATGGCAAGACTGAAGATTGAAGGCGTGAGATGTAGCATGTATAACAGTGCAGTTGGACAAGGTTGAGAAGCACTGGAGGAAGAGGGACTTCAAGGCCTGTCCATACATAGAAAAGATGACTTTAATTTGTGCTGTGAGGTGTGTGGGGTCATAAAATGGAGATGTTCCGTAGGAGTCTGATTTAGATTTGGGAATCATCAGCTTAGAGTACCTAATGGTTGCGAGTGACTTAATATCATTTCAAAGAAAGGGTCATGAGATGGAAAACCTCTTTTATTTTTAAAATACTGTTTATTTATTTGAAGGCAGAGAAAGAGGGAAATTGGATAGGCATGCCAGGGCCTATTCCACTGCAAATGAACTCCAGATGCATGTGCCACATTGTGCATTTGGCTTTAGGTGGATACTGGAGAATTGAGCCTTTGAGCCCTTGCCAGCTGGTTTTTCCTTTTTTGGTTTTTCAAGGTAGGGTCTCACTCCAGCCTCAGGCTGACCTGTAATTCACTGTATAGTCTCAGGTGGCCTTGAACTCATGGAGATCCACCTACCTCTGTCTTCTGAGTGCTGAAATTAAAGGTGTGCACCACCACACCCAGCTGGTTTTTCTTTTACTTGTGTGAGAGAGAGAGAGGCAGAGGCAGATAGAGAGAGTGGGCACACCAGGGCAGTGAACCCCAGACACATGCGCCACCTTGTGCATCTGGCTTGTATGGATCTGGAGAATTGAACATGGGTCCTTTGGCTTTTCTGGCAAGCGCCTTAAAACCACTAAGCTAGCCGGGTGTGGTGGTGCACGCCTATAATCTCAGCACTTGGGAGGCAGAGGTAGGAGGATCGCTGTGTTTGAGGCCAGCCTGAGACTACATAGTGAATTCCAGGTCAGCCTGGACTAGAGTGAGACCCTACCTTGAAAAACCAAAATAAATAAATAAATAAAGTGACATAAATAAAATAAACTACAAATTTAAATATCCTTTCATAACTCTCACTTCTTCCCTAGTCACTCCCTCTACCTCAATCTTTTAAAATACAAATGCAGGGCTGGAGGGATTCCTTAGCAGTTAAGGCATTTGCCTCCAAAGCCAAAGGACCAAGGTTCGATTCCCCAGGACCCACGTTAACCAGGTGCACAAGGGGGCGCACACGTCCGGCACTTTGGAGGCAGAGGTTGGAGGATTACTGTGAGTTCAAGGCCTCCCTGAGATTACATAGTGAATTCCAGGTCAGCCTGAGCTACAGTGAGACCCTACCTCGAAAAAACAAACAAAAAAATAATAAAACTTGGAATGTCTTATCTTCTTGCCCTATTTAAATCTGTTAGCTAAAAGTGAAGCTCAGGCTGGGTGTGGTAATTCATGTCTTCAATCTCAGAATTTGGGAGGCTGATACAAGGAAGGATCCTTGTGAGTTCAAGGCCCCCTGGTCTACAGAGTGAGTTCCAGGTTAGCTTATACTACTGTGTGATCCTGCCCCCCACCCCAAAATTGATAAAAGTGTATCTCCAGCTGGGCGTGATTGTGCACACCTTAATTCCCACCCAGATCACTGAGTTACATACAGGCCACCCTGAGACTAGATAGTGAATTCCAGGTCAGCCTGGGCTAGAGTGAGACCCTACCTCAACAAAAAGGGGAGGGGGCTGGAGAGATTGCTTAGTGGTGCAGGTGCGTACCAGTAAAGCCAAAGGACACAGGTGCCATTCCCAGTATCCACGTAAAGCCAGATGCACAAGATAGTGCATGCATCTGGAGTTCGTTTGCAGTGTCTAGAGACCCTGGTATGCTCATTCTCTCTCTCTCTGCCCCTTCTCTCTCTCAAATAAATAAATAAATAAATAAATAAATAAATAAATAAAATATTTTAAAAATTTTATTTTATTTACTTGAGAGAAGAGAGAGAGAGAGAGAATGGGTGTGCCAGGGCTTTGAGCCACTGTGGACGATTTCCACATGCATGTGCCACCTTGTGCATCTGGCCTTCATGGGTCCTGGGTAATCATACCTGGGTCCTTTGGCTTTGCAGGCCAGGGCCTTAACTGCTTAGCCATCCCTCCAGCCCAATAAATAAAATATTTAAAAAATATATTTTTAGGGCTGGAGATATGACATAGTGGTTATGGCACTTGCCTGTGAAGTCTAAGGACCTAGGTTTGATTCCCCACTTACCCATCTAAGCCAGATAGATGCACAAGGTAGAGCATGCATCTGGAGTTTGTTTGCAGTGGCTGGAGGTCCTGGTGTGACTCTCTCTTTCTCTCTCTCTCTCTGCCTCTTCTGTCTCTCTCAAATAAAAAATAAAAGGAAAAATAGAGATAAAAATTTTTTGTTAAAATGAACCTTGGGGCCGTGTGTGGTGGCACACGTCTTTAATTCCAGCACTTGGGAAGCCAAGGTAGGAGGATCACTGTGAGTTCAAGGCCACCCTGAAACTACAGAGTGACCCTAGCTCAAAACAATAACAAAAACCAAAAACAAACAACAAAAAAGTGAATCTCAGCACTAGAAATGAGATATTTGGGCCCATTTTTAGGATACTCTGAATTTAAGAACATTTATTTATTTATGTATTTGTGTGTGTGTGTGTGTGTGTGTGTGTGTGTGTGTGTGTATAGGCATAGCAGGGTTTCTTGCCTGTGCAAACAAACACCAGGTGCATGGGCAACTTTTTTTCATCTGGCTTATGTGGGTGCCAAGGAATTGCACTCAGACAGTGCCTAATTTCTGAACCATCTCCCTAGCCCCTAGTGATTCCTGTACATAAATAGAAAATATTTTGTGGTATCTTTCCAGCTAAAGTGGATCAAAGCCATAAAATTATACATATTATTTCACCTTTGTTATAATTCTGTAAGCCTGTATTATGTAGACTTTCCTTATATAATAAGACAATCATATTGCATATAATCTTGTTAAGTATTTAATGTTTTTTGTCTCCTAATAATAAAGAATACATTTCTCTTAAGTTTATAATGAGAACTTAACCATTATTGGAGCTGGGTAGATGGGTTACTGGGTAAAGTGCTTGCTGTGCAAACACGAGAACCTTAGTTTGAGTCCAGGGCGCTATATAAAAGCTGGGTATGGTGGCATGTGCCTGTAATCCCCACGCCAGGGAGGCAGAGACAGAATTCTTTTTTTTTTTTTTTTTTTAGGCAGGGTCTCGTTCTAGCCCAGGCTGACCTGGTACTCACTACGTAGAGAGACGGAACTCTTAAGATTGTCTGGTTAGCTAGTCTAGCCTAATCAGTAAGTTCCAGGTTCAGTGAGAGACCCAGTCTCAAAAGGGGGAGATGAGGAAGATGGCCAAAGTCAGCCTCTGGCCTTCACAATCATATGCATGTGCACCTATATGCATACAATATGCAAAGAAATAAAAAGTAAAAAGAAAAAGAAAACTTACCAATTATTAATTATCCTATAGATGTGTAACTCAAACCTTAGGTCACTGATAATGTGTGCACATATATTCACAGGTATAATAAGCATGCAGTATGTGTGTGGTTTTTTCTCTATGTACCAAACATTTTTTCCACATTCTCTTAAGTATTCTCAATGGTTGTGTTTTTCATAATGTGGTTACAATAGTTTACTTAACCATTTTAATTATAATTGGACATTCAAATTATATTTTTCACTAGCATAAGTCATCTTTTCTTACACTTTTTATTGACAGATTCCATAGACAATAAACCATGATAATTTCCTGCCTCCACTCTCATTATCCCCCTCTCAAATCCACTTTCTATTGAATACCCTTGTGTAGGTAGTGTCAGGCACTGCAAGGTCATGAATATCAAGACCATTTTGTGTCTGGAAGATTGCATTATAAGCAGGCCTACCCTTCCTTTGGCTCTTACATTCTTTCCGCCACTTCTTCTGCAATGGACCCTGATCCTAGGAGAGTGTGATAGAGATGTCTTAGTGCTGAATACTCCACTGTCACGTCTCAACACTTTGGTGACTTTTGAGCACCCCAGTGGTCATTGCCATTTAAAAAGAAAAGCTTCTCTAATCAAAGGTGAGAGTAGCATTAATGTATAGGTATGAACATTAAGAAAAGTGTTTACCAGGCTGTTTGGTGAGCATAATATATGCACTTAGCCAGACACCAGGAGGCATTACACCCTTAGGGCTCATGACCTCCCCTTGTCATAGGCTCTTGATAGGTTTTCAGTACCAGGCATGTTTTCTTCCCATGGAGTGGGCCTTCAGTCCAATTAGAGAACGGTTGGTTTCCTCCATAATAGACATGCCACTATTGCACCAGTTGGCGCATTTGGCCTGGCTGGCCAATCTTAAGGCTTGCAGGGTCTACTGCTGTTGAACAATTTTTGACTTCTCACTCCCAAAAGGCTGCATGCAGCTTAGCTCTTTCCAGCTTTCTAACAGCTAGTCAACAGGGAGAAAGTTTCAAGCTCAGCTTCAGCTTGATTTTTCAGTGATCTGCAGTCCAAGCACTATAAGTAATCTAACTAGTATGTTTTGTATGTGTATGTGTGTGTATAGTCTCATTTTAGCCCACGTGACCTGGAATTCACTCTGTAGTCCCAAGTTGTTTATTAAGTCGTGTTACTTGATTGATTCTGTAATGTAAGAAGAATTGTGTTGGGATGAAAAAGAAACAAAAGTGCCAACAGTGCTATTTCTTCCTTGACTTTTGGTTTTATATATAGGTTAGCTGATGAATTGCACATGCCATCTCTCCCTGAAATGATGTTTGGAGACAACGTTCTAAGGATCCAGCATGGCTCTGGCTTTGGGATTGAGTTCAATGCTACAGATGCGCTAAGATGTGTAAACAACTACCAAGGAATGCTTCAAGTAGCTTGTGCTGAAGAGTGGCAGGAAAGTAGGTGAGAATCTGGTCAGTTACGGATTAAACAACAATGAAAAGTTGAAGTATTTAGTAAGAATATATGTTTGACTAAAATAAAGGGCTCATATTATTAATTGATAGTTCTATTATTTTAAAATACATCTTTGTCAGCCATAAAATGAAAGCTAATTATATCACCCTAATGGAATATTTGTTGAGTTAAATTGAAATATAACAGAGCTAAGCTATATAGGATTTACTTTTCTAAACCTTCAGTGTTCCTTAGTTGGGTTGTATTTTTTTGTTTTGTTTTGTTTTGTTTTATTCTATTTTTTTTTTTTTTTTTGAGGTAGGATCTTGCTCTAGCCCAGGCTAACCTAGAATTCACTATACAGTCTCAGGCTGACCTCGAACTCACAGCAGTCTTCCTCTCTCCATGTCCCCAGTGCTGGGATTAAAGGCGTGCACTACCATGCTTTGATATTTGAGTTGATTAAAAGAAAAAATTTAAAAATATTTTATTTTATCTATTTATTTGAGAGAGAGAGAGAGATACAGAAATAGGCAGGTAGAGAGAGAGAGAGAGAGAGAGAGAGAGAGAGAATGGGTGTGCCATGGCCTCCAGCCACTGCAAATGAACTCCAGATGTGTGTGCCCCCTTGTCCTGGGAAGTTGAACCTGGGTCCTTTGGCTTTTCAGGCAAGCTCCTTAACCACTAAGCCACCTTTCCAGCCTTTTTAAAAATTTTTTTATTTTTGAGGTAGGGTCTCACTTTAGTCCAGGCTGACCTGGAATTCACTATGTAGTCTCAGGGTGGCCTCGAACTCACGGCAATTCTCCTACCTCTTCCTCCCGAGTGCTGGGATTAAAGGTGTGCTCTACCACACCTGGCTCTTGAGTTGTTTCTTAATGTTCCTGTTCTCAAAGGAAATGTCTTATGATGGACATTTGTGGAATTTTAGAATTAAGAAAACAAATAGTTTCTATTTTTTTTGTTTGCTTTTGTTTTGAGATAGGGTCTCACTCTGACCTATGTAGTTTCAGGGTGGCCTCAAACTCATGGTGATTCTCCTACTTCTGCTTTCTGAATGCTGGATTTAAAGGTCCACGGCCAAATAGTTTCTTTGACAGTCAGATCAACAATTTACTTTCTGCCCGTTACGTACTACGTGTTTTGGAGAATATGAAGAAATAGAAGCTTTGTAAATCATGTCCTTGGAAAGATGCATCAGCACATGACAAGTTAATAGTAAATATAGAAAACCTGTAGGAAAGATCCTGAGCTAGTGAATGACAAGTATATACATTTTGTAGGGCATTTTATGTTACATAAAGAATGTGTAACTTGGTGTGATATATGAACACTGCATCTCTCAACCTGATCCTTTTATTTTGGTATTTGAGGGCGGAAGGTGAACACTCTAAAGAAGTTATTAAACCATACGATTGGACCTATACAACAGACTATAAAGGAACGTTACTTGGAGAATCTCTTAAGTTAAAGGTAAATTTCAATGTTTTTATGCATCACCAATTTTCTTAAAAATAATCTGAGTATTAGAATGTTCTAGTAATTTTCTTTAAGATTTATTTATTTATTTATTTATTTATTTAGTTTTTCGAGGTAGGGTCTCACTCTGGAATTAACTATGTAGTCTCAGGGTGGCCTCAAACTCCCGGCGATCCTCCTACCTCTGCCTCCCGAGTGCTGGGATTAAAGGCGTGCACCACCACGCCCGGCTTCTTTAAGATTTTTTTTAAAAAAATTATTTATTTATTTGAGAGAGAGAAAGAAACAGAAAGAAAATGGACATGCCAGGGAATCCAGCCACTGCAAAGGAACTCCAGACACGTGCCAATTGGTGTATCTGGCTTATGTGGGCACTGGAGAATTGAACCTGGGTCATTAGGCTCTAATTAGATTTCATAGGCAAGCACCTAACTGCTGAGCCATCTCTCCAGCCCTTAAAATATTTAAATTTTTTTGTTTATTATTTATTTATTTATTTGAGAGTGATAGGCAGACAAAGAGAGAAAGAGGCAGATAGATAGAGAATGGGCATGGCAGGGCCTCCAGCCACTGCAAACGAACTCCAGATGCATGCGCCACCTTGTACATCTGGCTTACGTGGGGTCCTGGGGAATCGAGCCTCGAACCAGGGTCCTTTAGGCGTCACAGGCAAATGCTTAACCGCTAAGCCATCTCTCCAGGTCCTAAAATATTTTTTATCTATTCGTAAGGAGAGAAAGAGAGAATGTGAATGGGCCCACCAGGGCCTCTTGCCATTGCATACAAACTCCAGATTCATGTGCCACTTTGTACATCTGGCTTCATGTGGGCTTTGCAAGCAAGTGCTTTTTAAAATATTTTTAAAAAATTATTTATTTATTTCTAAGGAGAAGGAGAATGGGTGCACCAGGGCCTACATTGCAGATGAACTCCAGGTGCTTGCACCACTTTGTGTGTATGGTTTTACATGGTACTGGGAAATCAAACCCAGTTCATTGGGCTTTGCAGGCAAGTGCCTTAATCACTGAGTCATCTCTCTAGGCCAGCCACATAAACACACACACACACACACACACACATTTTTTCCCCAAGGTAGGGTCTCAGTCTAGCTCAGGCTATCCTGGAATTCACTATGTAGTCTCAGGGTATCCTCGAACTCATGGCAATTCTCCTACCTCTGCCTCCAAAGTGCTGCCTCCAACTATTTCCCTGTACTTCTATGCCAAAAAAATACAGTTTTTGAGAGAACATTCATTTATTCATGTGTCATTCGTTCATTTATAAGATATGTCTTTTGTTTTTATTACTGAATATTTATTTGAGAGAGAGAAAAAAACAAAACAAAGAGAGTGAGTATAGGCATGCCAAGGCCTCCTGCCACTGCAAATGAACTCCAGATGCATGCATGTGCATCAGGCCTATGTGGGTACTGGGAATTGAGCCCTGGCCATCAGGCTTTGCCAGCCAAGCACCTTAAACGGCTGAGCCATCTCTCCATCCCTGACCTATTCTTTTTTTTTTTTTTTTTTTTTAATTCGTTATCTTTGTGTGTATGTATGAGTGCTTGTGTGGGCTACAGTGCACATGGGGAGGTCAGAGGACAACTTCAGGTGCTATTCCTCACCTTTCCCCATGTTTGAGGAAGGTCTCTTGTTATCCACTACTATGTATGCCAGGCTAGCTAGCCTGGGAGTTGTAGGGATTCTCCAGTCGGCTTCACATCTCGTTGCAGAAGGTTAGGGTTACAGATACTCCCTATGTGGCTAGCGTTATCAGAGTTCTGGGAATCTGAGCTCAGGCCATCCTGCTTGTACATCAAGCACTTCTGCTCACTGAGCCATCTTCCCAGCTCCTCATTGGACATATGGTGAGCTAGTGCCCGGCTCTAATGCTAGAAGCCACTGGCATAGCAGAGAATAGACAAATATTTCTCTTTCAGTCTAATGAGAGAGCAAGTATTGCAAGAAACTTTGTCCCTGGGGAGACACAAATGCATGTCTTTCACCCCATAATGACAGACCAAGGTACAATTGCACCAAAATCCAATTTTTGTGAACCAGTGAGTTTATTGGGGTTCCTTACAGAGCAGGATGAGGGTTGCTTACAGCAGCATGGGTGACCAAGGCAGCTGCATCAGCAAAAAGCCCACCTGTGTGTACTGCAGTTGTAGGCACGCAGCTCTCTGCTGGCCAGTAAAGACTCCAGATGCGTGCGCCACTTTGTGTATTTGGCTTTATGTGGGTACTAGGGAATCAAATCAGGGTTGTTAGACTTTACAGACAGGTGTCTTGACCACTGAGCTATCTCTTCCATTTTTAAAAAATTCTTTAAAAAAATGTCTTATTTATTTATTTGAGGGGGGGGGGAGAGGCAGATAGAGAGAATGGGCACACCAGGGCCTCCAGCCATTGCAAATGAACTCCAGATGCATGCGCCCCCTTGTGCATCTGGCTTACATGGGTCCTGGGGAATTGAACCGGGGTCCTTAGGCTTTGCAGGCAAGTGCCTTAACTGCTAAGCCATTTCCTTAACCTCTCTCTTCCATTTCTTCTGGAATTGGTATTTGAATTTTACTGTTATCAGTTTTTTGGGTTGTTTAAGATTCTATGACTTACAGCATAGTATAAGAAAAGAGAGTTTGAGCCGGGCATGGTGGTGCATTCCTTTAATCCCAGCACTTAGGAGGCAGAAGTGGGAGGATCGCTGTGAGTTCCAGGCCATGCTGATACTACATAGTAATTCCATGTCAGCCTGGGCTAGACTGAAACCCTACCTCGAAAAACCAAAACAATAACAACAACAATAAAACAAAACAAAACAAAAAACAGAAAAGAGAGTTTGTACTAATCTGACTAGTTTGAAATCTAGTTTTAGTACTTATTAGCTAACTCATGCTAGACATCTGAGACTATGGTATGAGAATGTGATGAGAAAAACTGGTTAAATGTCCAGTATTGTGCCTGACATAGCGATCTGACTATATCTATATACCATCTACCTATCTATCTATCTATCTATCTATCTATCTATCTATCTATCTATCTATCTATCATCTGTCTGTCTGTCTGTCTGTCATCTATCTATCATCTATCTATCTATCTATCTATCTATCTATCTATCTATCTATGTATCTATCTATAAAATATAAATGTATATAATATTTGTGTGTATGGGCATGCCAGGGTCTTCTTGCCACTATAAACAAATGCCTTTGTATGTGGATGGCTGGGGAATGAACCCTGGCTGTCAGCCTTTGCAAGCAAGCACCTTTACCTATTGAGCTATTTTCCCAGACCCCCACATACATTTCTTTTTTATTTTTTTCTTTTTCTATTTTTAGGTTTGTTCCAGGTAGAGTTTCACTGTAGCCCAGACTGATCTGGAATTCACTATGTAGTCTCAGGGTGGCCTTGAACTCATTGTGATCTTCCTATCTCTGCCTCCCAAGCACTGGGATTAAAGTCCACATATATTCCTTAACTGTAAAGTTAGTCAGCCTAAATAAAAATATTTAAAGGCTTAGGAAGGGCTGGAGAGATGGCTTAGCAGTTAAGGCACTTGCCTATAAAGCCTAAGGACCCAGGTTCAACTCCCCATAACCTACATAAGCCAGACTCATAAGGTGCTCCATGCACACAAGGTGGCACATGCTTCTGGAGTTCAGTAGCAGTGGGTAGAGGCCCTGGTGTGCCAATTCTCCCACTCTCTTGTCCTCTCTCTTTCTCTGTCTTGCTCTCTCTCTCATAAAGTTTTTTTTTTTTTTTTTTTTTTTTTAAGTTTAAAGGCTTGGGAAATGGCTTTGTAGATCAAAGTGCTTGCTGTGCAAATGTGAAGAAAGGAGTTCAGATCCCTAGCACCCATGTAAAAGCCAGGCATTGTAGTGTGTGTAATTCCAGTGCATCTATGGTGAGATGGGAGGCAGAGATAGAATTATGGAGCTCACAAGCCAGCTAGCCTGGCACATGTAGTGGTGAGCATCAGTAGATCCTGCTTCAAACAAGGTGGAAGCACTGACACCTGAAGTTGCCCATGGCACATGTGTGCCACACTCACACGTGGGTACATAACGATCCATGTGTGTCCACACACATGGATAGCATGCTGACTTTCAGTTAATTTTCTTTTCCTTCCAACAGAACATCGGATTTTACCTTAAAGATGCAGAATTTTGACTGTTTTTATATGAGGTTACAGTACCACTTATCTGTAGTGTCTTCAGGTTTTCAGAGTAAAGACGTATACATATTCTGATCTTTAAGGTTTAAGGACTCTGATCTGGCTTTGGCAGAAGAAAAATGGTAGGAAAAACTACTTTCTTATAACTCTAGCTCCTTACATTTAAAAAACTCTGCTTTAAAAAATTTTATTTTTAGGTTGTACCTACAACAGATCATATAGATACAGAAAAATTAAAAGCCAGAGAACAGATTAAATTTTTTGAAGAAGTTCTCCTGTTTGAAGATGAATTGCATGATCATGGAGTTTCAAGCTTGAGTGTGAAAATTGTGAGTATTTATTTGGTTTTGGTTTAAATTGACATCATTCTTCCATTCCGACCATTGGTTAACAGAATGTCAAAGCCTAATGGTCAAGATTCAGTTCCCCAGTACACATTTAAAGCCAGATGCATAAAATGGCATATGTGTCTGGAGTTCCTTTGCAGCAGCAGGAAGAAAGAGTATGTTTGGTTTTTCAAGGTAGGGTCTCAGTTTAGCCTAGGCTGACCTGGAATTCACTATGGAGTCTCAGTGTGGCTTTGAACTCACAGCGATCCTCCTACCTCTGCTTCTATGAAGCCTAAGTACCCCAGTTCAATTCCTTAGGACCCATATAAGCCAGATGCACAAAGGGGAACATGCATCTGGAGTTCGTTTGCAGTGGCTGGAGGCCCTGGTGTACCCATTCTCTCTTTGTCTCTATTTCTCTCTTCCTCGTTCTTTCAAATAAATAAATTATATATATATGAAAGATGTAAGGCAGTCCTTAAAAAAACTATATGGGACCTGCCAGAGTTGGTGGCATCCACCTTTAATCCCAGCTCTTGGAAATGTAGGAGGATTGCTGTGAGTTCCAGGTCAGCTTGGGCTACAGTGAGGCAGGCCCTACCTTGAAAAAACCAAAAACAAAAAGATACTACTGGGCTGGAGAGATTGTTCTCCTTATTTATTTGTGAGGAGGAAGGGGTCACACATCAGAGCCTCCTGCTGGTGCAAAGGAAATTCAGACAGACACATGTGCCACTTTGTATATCTGGCTTTACACGAGTAATGGGGAATCGAATTCTTGACTGTCAGGCTTTGCAAGCAAGCACTATTAACTGCTGAGCCGTCTCCTCAGCTCCTGCTGTTTTGAATATCTGAATCCAGTTCTTCTTGCCTTGCCACACCAGAGTTTGCAGCTATGCCATAGACGAGTGATGTTAAAAACATCCAGTCCCATTTATTTATTTATTTATTTGTAAGCAGAGAGAGAGAGTGAGTAAGTATGGGTGTGGCAGAGCCTCTTGCCATTGCCAGTGAATTCCAGACACATGTGCCACTTTGTGCATCTGGCTTTACATGGGTACTGGGGAGTTGAACCCAGTTCATTAGGCTTTGGAGGCAAGCACCTTAACTGTTGAGCCATCTCTCCAGCTCAGTAGTATCTTTTTTTTTTTTTTCCCCTTTGGTCTTTTCAGGGTAGGGTCTCACTCTAGCCCCAGGCTGACCTGGAACTCACTCTGCAGTTCCAAGCTGGCCTTGAACTCACATGATTGATTCTCCTACCTCTGTCTCACAAGTGTTGGAATCAAACCAAGGCGTGTGTCACCACGCCGGGCAGTAGTTACCCATCTTAAAAATGAAGGTTTTTGGGCTAGAGAGTTGGCTCAATAGATAAAGTGCTTGCTGTGGAAGTATGAGGATCAGAGTTTGAATCCCTAGCACTCAGATAAATGCTGAGCACTTGGGAGGTAGAGATTGGATCTCCTGGGCAAGCTGGCTAGCTAGACTAGTGGAATAGTGAGCCTTGGGTTCAAGTGAGAGACCCTTCCCCTGCCTCTGTGGCATGCTGTATAAGGTGTAGAGCAATTGAGGAAGATACCTGATGTCAACCTCTAGCACCTGCAGACATGCATATACACACACACAGACACTACACATATGCCAAAAAATAAATGAACATTATGTATTTTACATAAATGGGTATATTTTGTCTGGGCATGGTGGTGCATGCCTTTAAAATCCTGGCACTCTGGAGAAAGAGATAGGAGGATAGCTGTGAGTTTGAGGCCATCCTGGAACTACAGACTGACTTCCAGGTCAGCCTGGGGGTAGAGTGAGACCCTACCTGGAAAAAAATATATATATGGGTGTATTTTATGGTGTTTTTTTTTTTTTTTTTTTTTTTTTTTTTTTATAGCCCAAGCTGGTCTGAAATTCACTATATAGTTTCAGGGTGGCCCTGAACGCAAAGCGATTCTTCTACCTTTGCCTCTCAAGTGCTGGGATTAAAGGTGTGCGCCATCATGCCTAGCTGTTTTTATGTTTTACATCTTGCACATTTTTTTCTCTTTTGGGAAACTGAAATTATGTTAAAGAATTGGGATCGCTGAGGGTTGGAGGCCTCCCTGCGACTACATAGTGAATTCAAGGTCAGCCCGAGCTAGAGTGAGACCCTACCTCCAAAAAACAAAACAAACAAAGAATTGGGCTGGAGAGATGGCTTAGCAGTTAAGTGGCTTGCCTGTGAAGCCCAAGGACTGATGTTTGATCTCTCTCCAGATCCCACGTAAGCCACAAGTACAAAGGTGAGGCAAGGTTGCACATGCCCACTAGATGGCACAAACATCAGGAGTTCAGTAGCAGAAACTGAGGCCCTGGCTCCCCAGTTCTTGGTCTCTCTCTTTCTTGCTCTTGCTTTAAAAAAAGAATTTAGCTGGGCGTAGTGGCACACGCCTTTAATCCCAGCATTTGGGAGGCAGAGGTAGGTGGATTGCTGTTAAGTTCAAGGCCACCCTGAGACTACCTAGTGAATTCCAGGTCAGCCTGGGCTAGAGTGAGACCCTACCTCGAAAAACTAAACCAAACCAATCAAACAAACAAAAAACAAAAGAATTTACAAAGGCTTTCAGACTAATTAGAGCAAGGACAAAGAATATAATCTTGAGTTGGACCCTTAGAATGTTTCAACTCAGGATTTTCTAGCTTCATAGGTGATGTGAAAGTGCTATGCATTCAGTATAAACAGTACTTGGATTTTGTATGTGGTTTGATACTCTCCTGATGCCAGGGAGGGTGCTACAGTCTTTGCCAGCCATGTGATGATCACCAGGGTAAACACCGGGTATTTTGTGAACAGCATAGCTAAACTATGGTGTTTGAAAGGTTAGGTGCATTAAATGCATTTAGACTTCAGTATGTTCAACTGTGATGATTTAATTAGGATATAACCTTACCACAACTCAATTGGTGTTTGTTGCAAATTTCTTCTACCAAAGTAACAAAGTATTTAATTTTCATTAAAATCTTAATGTACTTTTTTCCTCTAGAGAGTAATGCCTTCTAGCTTTTTTCTGCTGTTGCGGTTTTTCTTGAGAATTGATGGGGTCCTCATAAGAATGAATGACACAAGGCTTTACCATGAGGTACTGATTTTCATTTATTTTATTTTATTTTATTTACTTATTTTGAATGAGAGAGAAGGGGGTTGCAGATAGAATGGGCATGCCAGGGCCACAAGCCACTGCAAATGAACTCCAGATGCATGTACCACTTTGTGCATCTGATCTACGTGAGTACTGGGGAATTGAACCTGGGTCCTTAGGCTTCCCAGGCAAGTGCCTTAACCACTAAGCCATCTCTCTGGTGCTCCATTCTCTTTTAATGAACATACTAATTGATATTGGGCCAGCTTATGTTGTTTTCATTTTTATTTTAGAATTTAAAATTAATGTATTATATAGTCATCTATTAATCTATACATTTGACTGTCTCAGCATTACTGTTGGTTATACATTGTTTTCAGAACATAAACATGTTTTTTCCAAAGTTCTGGTGACCAAAAATGTCTTCTAAAAGATACCTCCTGGGTTAATTGTGCTAGCTGAACTGGCCAGCCCTGGGCCCACCTGAGACACCTTACCTCAGTAATGAAGGTGGAGAGCAATTGAGGAAAACACTGACATCAACCTCTGGCCTCCACATGCATGGGCACATGCACACAAGCCAAAGAAAGTAATCAGGCACTTGATCAGAGTTGTACATGGTGAACATTCACAGTAATGTGTATAATAGCAAGAAAGAAGGGACTTATTGGGCATTGATTAGATGATTTATATTCATTATACTAGAAAAATGTACTGCATTAAAATTGATGGCAGAGAATTACATTTAACTGGTTTGGAAAGGTGTCCATATGGTGGAATTCACTATGTAGTCTCAGGATGGCCTTGAACTCATGGTGATCCTCCTGTCTCTCCCAAGTGCTAGGATTAAAGGTGTGTGCCACCTGGTTGGTCACTTGGAGTTTTTTTTTAATTACTTGAGAGAGAGAGAGAGAATGGGCATGCCAGTGGCCTCTTAGCTGCTGTGAACGAACTCTAGACACATGCGCCCCCTTTGTGGACAAGCGCGGCATTGTGTGCTTGCATCACTTATGCATCTGGCTAAACGTGGGACCTGGAGATTGAATGGCTATTCTTAGGCTTGGCAGGCAGGTGCCTTAACTGCTAAACCATCTCTCCAGCCCACTTGGAATTTTTAACTTAACTTTCTTTAGAAATCTTGTAGTCAGGTTTGCATTTTTGGCAGAAATCACCATACCAAGAGCAGCTTTTGGGGAAAAAAGGATTTATTTTGACTTTCAGACTAGACTCAAGAGGAAGCTCCATGATGCAGGGGAAAACGATGGCATGAGCAGAGGGTGGACATCACCCCCTGGCCTGCATCAGTTGGGCAACAGGAACAGGAGAGTGTGCCAAACACTGGGAAGGGGAAACTGGCTATAACACCCTTAAGCCCGCCCCCAATAATACACTGCCTCCAAGAGGTTTTTAATTCCCAAATTGTCATCAGCTGGGGACCTCCCATTCACAACACCTAAGTTTATGGGGGATACCTGAATCAAACCACCACAAGTCTTAAGTGGGAAAAATTTAACACAGAAACGGTGATTTGAAAGTAAGGAATTTGGCAAGATGTTTGTGGAAACAGGGAAGAATGAAAAAATTTTAAGCATTTTTAAAAGATTTATTTATTTGAGACAGAGAGAGGGAAAGGGGGGGAGAGAGAGTGAGTGAGAATAGGTGCATCAGGGCCTCTAGCCACTGTAAACGAAGTCCAGACACATTTGCCACCATGTGCATCTGGCTTACGTAGGACCTGGAGAATCAAACCTGGGTCCTTAGGCTTTGCAGGCAAGTGTCTTCACTGCTAAGCCACTTCTACAGCCTTTAAGCATTTTTTTTGTTTTTGAGGTAGGGTTTCACACTAGCCCAGGCTGACCTGGAACTCACTGTGTAGTCTCAGGGTGGCCTTGAACCCATGGTGATCCTCTTACCTCTGCCTCCTGAGTGTTGGGATTAAAGGCGTATGCCACCATGCCTGGCTTTTTAAGCATATTTTTGACCAGAGGAGCCAGTGAAATAATTAGATGGCTGGGAGTGGTGACATACTCCTTTAATTCTACTACTCTGGAGGCAGAGGTAGGAGGATTGCTGTGAGTTCAAGGCCAGCCTGGGACTATAGAGTGAGTTCCAGTCAGTCTGGGCTAGACTAAGACTCTACCTTAAAAAACCTAAAACAAAAAAATATCTTGCACATCTGATGCATATGCGTGCATGTATTCTCTCAAAGTATAACCTTAGCTTATGTTTCTTTTTCATGGTAATACCTGATTACATATGTGTATCTGGTATTACCTTGATTTTAGGACTAGAATTTTTATTTATTTATTTAGGGAGAAAGAGACAGAAACAGACTGAGAAGAGAGTATGGGTGTGTCAGGGCCTTTTGCCTCTGCAAACAGACTCCTCCAGACATATGCACCACTTTGTTTATTTGGCTTTATGTGGGTACTAGGGAATTGAACCTGGGCCATCAGGCTTTGCTAGCAAGCACCTTTAACAGCTGAGCCATCTCTCTAGCCCTTCAGAATTCTTTTGGGGGTGGGGTGGGCATAGAGGCAGGGTCTTGCTGTAGCCCAAGCTGACCTGGAATTCACTGTGTAGCATCAGGCTGGCCTCAAACTCACAGCAATGCTCCTACCTTGCCTTATGAGTGCTGGGAAAAGGCATGCACCACCGCACCTGCACATACCTGGCAAGGAGAAAGAATGGGTGCACTAGGGCCTTCAGCCACTGCAAATGAACTCCAGATGCATTTGCGATTTTGTGCATCTGGCCTTAATGTGGGTACTGGGGAATCAAACTTGGGTCATTAGGCTTTGCAGGCAAGTGCCTTTACCACTGAGCCAAACCAACTCTCTAGTCCCAGAATTCTTGATGAGAATTAAAAGGTATTCTCAGTGTAAAATCAGATAATATAAGCAAATTTCCCACTACTTTCACAACCTGTCATAAAATGTTGACAGTCTTTTTTATAGAAAGGATTTTCCATCAATATAAAAAAATGTATTGTTTTACTTTTAAATATAGGCTGACAAGACCTACATGCTACGAGAATATACATCACGAGAAAGCAAAATTGCTAATTTAATGGTAAATATTAAGTTTAAAATTTTTAGAAGTTGAATTTTAATGTTTCATTTTAATTGTGGTTTTGTCAACCTCTTCTCGCTGCCCCTGCCCACATTCACCCAAATTAATTTCTGCAAATTCTTTGATCCTTCAGGGTTTATAGGCTAAATCTTTCTGGAGGATAAGTTTTCTTTTTTAAAAAATTTTTTTTTTTTGTTTTTAGTTTTTATTTTTTTTGAGAGAGAAAGAGAGAGAGAGAGAGAGAGAATGGGCACACCAGAGCCTCCAGCCACTGTAAATGAACTCCAGATGCATGTGCCACCTTGTGCATCAGGCTTACGTGGGTACTGGGGAATTGGGCCTCGAACCTGGGTCCTTAGGCTTCACAGGCAAGCACTTAACTGCTAAGCCATCTCTCCAGCCCCAAGTCTAAGTTTTCTGAGATTGCCTCAAACTCAAGGCCATCTGGGGTTGATAATAGCTGTTTAGTAGTTTTAATTTCCACAGTTTATTCCTAAGAAAGTGGTCCAGAGGTGTGAGTATAAAACTGGTTGGTGATAGAACTGTACATGGCACTAATTGAATACTTTTGTTCCTTATCACTCTGCCAGTCTATACACTGGCTACTTACATGAAGACTAGTGCTCTCATGTTTCCAAAGCAGCAGGCACCAGAGATTTGACCAAAATGTCATAAATTTTTATGACATTTATGAGCATTATAAATTACATAACCATCTGATCTTTGAAAATCATTCAGTAACAAAGTTGAAGGATTCAGTAGTAGTGTTATTTTGAGCAGCACTTGATAATGCTACACACACACACACACACACACACACACACACACACACACACACACTTTACCTGGTTTGAAACTATTATGCTTTATGAATGCTTGAAAAAGATTTCAAAATGTGTCATGTCATAACTGAGTATCAACTAATGTGACTTTATGTGTTTGCTAGCATGTTCCACCTTCCCTCTTTACGGAACCCAATGAAATATCACAGTATTTACCAATCAAGGAAGCAGTCCGCGAAAAGCTAATATTTCCAGAAAGAATGGATCCCAACCCTGGAGATTCACAAGAAAGTAAAGCTGTGGAATAGCATGTGATACAACATATTCTCACCATGGAATCTGACTGCACCCCTTGGCTCTCTATAGGGGATGTTTTATTATGAGACTTAATTTCCTTGCTTGTGTACAGATTTTCTTTCGCCTTGAAGGAAATTAAAAATAAAGGATCGTTGCAGGCAGGTTCCACTCAACTGCTATTTGTCCATCTTCAATTTTATACTCCAGGTTTACGGGTTCTGGAGGTAAATTTGGATTCCTAAATTGTCACTCAATGTGACCTTAGCAGTTGTGATGTGTGTCTCCTGAGCAGTGGGTGTAATCTGCATTGTTATGAAACACTTCCTGTGAAGAGATTAATTTGTGAATTAAGTCCCAATTCCTTATGACTTTCATAGGATTCCTGGCTGTGCATGTGGATGTGCTGGCTCTTTGCTCTGGGCTTTCTAGTGTTTACTCACACTTCTAAAGAGTTGTGACTTGTATCAATATTGTGTATGTGTATATGTATGTATGTATACACACACTTGTATTTTTTAAAAATTACTGATTTAAATGTCTTGGTCCCTGAGTAGTCTTAAATTACTTATTTTGATAATTCATAGTTGAAAATTGTGGAGTTAAAATAATTGACCTTTTTTAATTAAAAAAATGAAAGTGGGTAGGATGAGTGTATTTTTGAAGATTTCGTTGTTTTATTCCTGTGAGGAATATAAAGAAAATGTGTTTTGGCCATTGCTAAGTATGACATATACCATTTTATATTTATTTGTTCTAAATGTCTTTTGTAAGAAGAATAAATAATACAGAATCATATATCCATATTTTGCTATTTATTTCAGCTCTTAGAGTTTAACTGAAGAATAGTGGTTTAGGGCACATCATTTTCATTTTTCTTTGATTTTTTTTTTTTAAGATTTAATTTTATGTATTTATTTATTTATTTATGACAGAGAGGGGGAGAGAGAGAAAGAGAGAGATAGTGAGTGAGAATGGGAGTGCCAGGGCCTCTAGCCACTGCAAACGAACTCCAGATGCATGCGCCACCATGTGCATCTGGCTTACGTGGGACCTGGAGAATCGAACCTGGGTCCTTAGGCTTCACAGGTATGCTCCCTAACCGCTAAGCTATCTCTCCAGCCCTGATTTTTTTTTAAAGGTAGGGTCTCTATTCCAGGCTGACCTGGAATTCACTATGTAGACTCAGGGTGGCCACGAACTCATGGCAATCCACCTACCTCTGCCTCCCAAGTGCTGGGATTAAAGGTGTGCACCACCATGCCTGGCTTCATGTGTTCCTTTTATTTTGAGCTTGAGCAACATTGTAGACAAATTTTCCATGCATATTATAAATGAAAGTCAAGCAAGTGGAATAGAATTATGATTTCCAAGTTTGTTTTTGTTTCTGTCTGTTCCTCAGTAATTCCTTTTTTTTTTTTTTTTTTTTTTGGTTTTTGGTTTTTCGAGGTAGGGTCTCACTCTGGCCCAGGCTGACCTGGAATTAACTAGGTAGTCTCAGGGTGGCCTTGAACTCACAGTGGCGATCCTCTTACCTCTGCCTCCCGAGTGCTGGGATTAAAGCCACCACACCTGGCTGTTCCTCAGTAATTCTATGAATGCAATTTTATTGGGTGCAGTGATGGAAATAAGAGAATAATGGAAACATTAACTTTGTAGAAGTAATCAGTTCTGCTTCTGCAGATTAGAAAGCCTCAAGAGATTGTCATTATCAACTTAACAAGAAGAAGCTGGGTAAGTACAAAATCACAGCATTTCTTGAGCAACTCAAGGCAGATAAGTAAATTGAACACAAGGAGTGATAACCTCCAAGGAGAGAAGACACGCTGGTTCATCTTCAGATAAGAGAAAGAAGTGGTGCTCTCTGTGAAGGAGATAAGACATTAGCACACATTTTACAAATTCTTAAATGGCTGTGGGCTAGTGCATAGGCATAGCTGAAAGTCTATATGCTCTCAGATGTCCTTTGCCAAGGGGCTCATGAAAAAAACAAGTACAGGTGAGGACCAGCAAGTCCTGGTATGTAGTTCAGGCATTCAGGAGGTAACTGGGGACAGGTATAAAACCCTACCCATTTTGCCCAGGCTGTCTTAAAGGATACAAAAGCTTAGAGTGATGTGGGGAGAATTGGTAAACTATATCACTCCCAGGCAAAAATCCATTGCATCTGATAGAATACTGGTGAGAATAAGTTCTCCTTGGTGTCCACATAAGGTCCCAGCAGCCAACCTATGGAAGAATTTGAAGCCTGAAATGTACTGGAAAGCAGCAATTCTGTACATTTCTGAACTTAAATGGTTCTGTATTAGCCAGCTGTACTGGAACGTTTTACCTAAAGCTGGTAAGAATACCAGACTGGGATGAATGCTAGTTACTCTTCAGGTCCTTTTCACAATTTTTTTTTTTAAAAGGGACAGAGAGAGACAGAGGAAGAGGCAGAGAGAATGAGAGAGAAAATGGCTGTGCCATTTCAGCCACTGTGAATGAACTCCAGACGTGTGCACCCCCTTGTGGCTAAACATGGGCCTTCTTAGGCTTGGCAGGCAGGTGTCTTAACCACTAAGCCATCTCTCCAGCCCCCTTTTCGCAATTTTTTTATGAGAACGAAAGAGAGAATTGGCATGCCAGGGCCTCCAGCCACTGCAGTCAAACTCCAGATGTGTGCACCACCTTGTGTGCATGTGTGACCTTGTGCACTTGTATTACCTTGTGCATTTAGGTTACATGGGATGTGGAGAGTCGAACATGGGTCCTTAGGCTTTGCAGGCAAGTGCCTTAACCACTTAGCCATCTCCAGCCTTTCAACTCATTTTTGTACTTTTAAATGACCACTTCTCTTCCCAAAGAGACCTTGGGAAAATTATCTGAACTCTCCCTCTACTTCAAGGCCAAGTGAACATGGACAGCTGGTGAGTGAAAGTTCCCCCTGAGCCTGGGGTTCTCAACCAGAGATCTTTAATGGCTTGACTTGGGGTATTCATAACCCTCTGGAATTATAGTCCACTTTTCTGCACATGGAGAGTGATTGTCATACTCTCAAACGGGTCTGTGACACCAAAATGGAATAAAAACCACTGTCCTGCTGGGCCCACCCAGGGCTCCTTTTCTACATTCATGCAAGAGACTGAAGAAAAGGAGAGAATATCTGGGGATGTACAAAGGAAGTCTGACTGCCCAGACCAATCCCCATGGGGAGGGAGAACATAATCCCAAGGAGTCCTTCACCAGGGCATCCTGTTGGCTACAAAGCTACCTGCTTTACTTGGGACTCAAGGCTAACATTTTTGGTAGCAGCAGGTTATGATGGAGAAGGCTACTTGAAAGCAATCAAAACAGACTGCTAAAGTTCAGGATCAGCACCCTGGCCCCAGGCCCTCATGATTGTGATAAAGGCATGTCTGCTTCGTGTGTGACCTGTGCTGTGCTGAAATGTTCTTTCAAGCATCTCCTCAGGTCTCTTCTACCTTCTGGGATTATCCAATCTGAGGAGCAAATTTCCCTCCCCCCATTTCTACCTTCAGTAATGTGAAGGTCATCAGTCTTGACAATCCCAAGTATTTTTCTTTAAAATCACCCAGTATGAATATCCAACTAGCTTTTAAAGTTAAACCTTTAGCTGACTAAAGGTAATCATTGTACACAGTACCAAAAACTTCATTGTTCTTTTTCTAAATTTTAAAAAATATTTATTTGTGCCAGACAGAGGCAGATAAAGGACAGGTGTGCCAGGGCCTTAAGCCGCTGCAAACAGACCCCAGATGCATGTGCCACTTTGTGCATCTGGCTTACGTGGGTCCTGGAGGATCGAACCTGGGTCCTTTGGCTTTGCAGGCAAGCACATTAACCACTAGACCATCTCTCCAGCCACTTCCTTGTTCTTAGCAGGATGTTTTAATCATTTTCAAGTGCAAAAAAATCACCCAAAAGTAATGTTCTCCCAGATTCTCAGAGACTTGATAGGTCATTAGTAGAAATAATACAATTAAGATTTTAATGTATAGCTGGGTGTGTTTGCACATGCCTGAGTCCCAGCACTTGGGAAGTGGAGTCAGGAGGATCAGGAGTTGAAGGTCATCCTTGGCTACATACTGAGTTTGAGGCCAGCTTGGACTACATGAGACCCTGTCTCAAAGTGTAAAACACAATTTTGATATGTAATATTTAAACTCAAATGCTAATCAAGCAATTATGAGCAGAACATGACATATCAAAACAAAAGACAAGCCCAGACAGGTTGGCAGCATTTAAAGGGACTGAATTCCAAGTGAGACCTTTAGAAGTGTTGCTAAAAGTTTTGAGTAAGCAGCACAACCTGGTGAAGATGGCACGTGGAGGTGATGAACCTGTGGCAGAGGTAGGTTGGGGTGGAGAAGCAAGGACGTATTTTAAAAAATGCATATATATGATTTATTTGTGCACATGTGAAAGCCAGAGACTATGGGTGCCCCCATATTTATTTGCAAGGAGATAGAGAGTGAAAGAGAATGAGAATGGGTGCACTGGGGCCTCTTGCTGCTGCTGCAAACTCTAGATGCACGTGCTACTTGGTGCATCTGGCTTTACATGGATACTGGGATTTGAACTGTGGTCTACAGGCTTTGCAAACAAGCCATCTCCTTAACCCTGTCATAGTCTCGTTTTTCTGAGTCAATTTAATTTTCATGTTGGTTTTCTAGATTTTCACGAGCAACCAACATGTGAGATGGAGATGGACACACTTTTGCTGTCTGGACGACTACATGAGTTTATATGGATTCTCAACATAAAAAGAAAATCATTCTTACTGTGGCGTGGCCTGAAGCCCAGATAAACAATCTGATTCTGTTCCCTTCAGCCAAGTTGCAATCTAGTCTATGTTTTGCCCAAATCATGCCTCTCAGTGCATTTTCACTTGGAGTTCCCTTAAGTGTTTCATTACACTGATATTATTTTACACTGTTACCCAGTGTGTTACAGATTAGCTTTGTTTCTTGCTAACCTCAATTGATTTTTAAAATGTTTATTTGGGGTTGTGGCGGGGGGGGGGGGTGTAGAGAATGAGCGTTCCGGGGCCTTCAGCTGCTGCAAACTCCAGACGTATGCACATTGTGTATCTGGTTTACATGGGTCCTGGGGAATCAAACCAGGTCCTTTGGATTTGCAGGCAAGCGCCTTAACCGTTAAGCCATCTCTCCAGTTCTGATTTAAAAAAAATTTTTTCCCCCATGTATGTACAATTACAAGGTGATTGATTTAACTTTAGCATCTCTTCACAAGTCTGCACCAGCAAGGCCTCACTACCCTTGCATGGTGGCATTGGCCCATTTATTTATTATTCACTTATTTATTTTTTATTTTTGGTTTTTCGAGGTACTGTCTCGCTCTAACCCGGGCTGGCCTGGGAATTCACTATGTAGTCTCAGGCTGGTCTTGAACTCACAGGGCTCTCTCTACCTCTGCCTCCCAAATGCTCGGATTAAAAGCGTGCACCACTACGCCTGCCCGACATGGGTCTTTAATGGTGACTCAGTGCGGGCCAGAGGAGCGAGGTCAGTTCCGGAGTGGATCCTGGCGCCAGACGCCGCAGCCGCGGAGCTAGGCACACTCTGCCCCCGGGGTCCGCCTCCCGGGACCGTCGGGGCGCCGGCGCGGGGCATGCCGGGACGGCAGGTGGGCAGGTGCCTGGGCGGGGCGCGCAGTGGCTGGCGGCGGGCACCTGGAGGAGCCAGCTCTCTGTGGAGCCAGAGCAACAGGCGGCTGCCCAGGGCCCGGGATGGACAAGCTGAAGAAGGTGCTGAGCGGGCAGGACACCGAGGACCGCAGCGGCCTGTCCGAGGTGAGTGCGCCCGCGCTCGGGGGCTCGCGGCTCGCCTGCGCAGCCCCCCGGGCGCTGCCCGGAAGCTTCGGGACTTGGCGCTTTCCGGGTTCCGTCCCCACCTTGCCCGGTGCGCGCAGGCGCGGGGCGCGGAGCCCTGGGCACCAGAGTCCCCTGCTGGCCTGCGTCCCTTCGCCCCTCTATCCCCGCCCGCCCCTCCTCCGGGAACGACCGGGCGCCCGTCCCCTCCGTCCCCGGGGAAGCCCTTTCGAGCCGGCCGAGGCCCGCGCCAGGCGCCCTCGCGGGGCGGACGGCGGACGGTGCGACACGCCCATCCAAGCGCAGGCACCTCGCTCTAGTAGGGACACTCCTGGGGACGAGGACCAATCAATCACCTGTTCTCACCAAGACTGACTTCCCAGTACCTGCCTGCGTGCTTGTGTTATTATATTACTAGGGGTTTGATGGAGTTGAAACCTGCCCGCGAAGGCCACAGAATGATGCCTTGTATTCTTGGGTGCTTTCAGCGTTTTTGTTTTCCGTTGTGGAAGTCAAAAATTAACTTTAGCAGGGCGTGGTGGTGCACGCTTTTAATGCCCGCACTCAGGAGGCAGAGGTAGGAGGATCGCTGTGAGTTCAAGGCCAGCCTGAGACTACAGAGTGAATTCCAGGTCAGCCTGGGCCAGAGTGAGACCCTACCTCGAAAAACAAGACAAAACAAAAAACAAACGTTTGGTTGTATTTGTTAGCCTCAGTTTTCCCTTTTGTAAAACGAGGCTGTTTTACACATGGCTTTATTTTTTAGATGAAACCTCCCGTTTTCTGAACATAAGTCGTTATTTCTACTGATTTACCTAGCATGATGCTTTCTCACCACATTTGTGGTACATTTTGAGTTTGTTTGTTGCCTGGTACTCCATGCCTTCCAAAGTACTCAGAAATAATGAAGTTTACTTTCTCAGCCTTCATCTTAAACACTGTAGGAGTCAAGTGTTAGGGGAATTGAGGTTTTTCTTCTTTTGACTTCACAAGTGTGTGCATGTATGTGTGTGTGTGTGTGTGAGAGAGAGGGAGAGAAGGTGTACACATGCATTGTTTGTGTGCCTGTGGAAATCAGTGTCTGCTGTCTTCCTCAATCCCTCTTCCACCTTAATTTCCTTCCTCCTCCTCCTCCTCCTTCTTCTTCTTCTGTTTTTTTTTTTTTTTTTTTTTGTTTTGAGGTAGGGAATTCACTATATTGTCTCAGGGTGGCCTCAAACTCACAGCCATCCTCCTTCCTCTGCCTCCCAAGTGCTGGGATTAGGCATGCACCACCACACCTGCCTTTCCATCTTAACTTTTTTTTTTTTTTTTTTTTTTTTTGAGATAGGGTCTCACTCTAGCTCAGGCTGACCTGGAATTTATGTAGTCTCAGGGTAGCTTCGAACTCATGGCAATCCTCCTACCTCTGCCTTCCAAGTGCTGGGATGAAAGGTATGCACCACCATGAGTGACCATCTTAACTTTTTATTTTTTAAAGATTTATTTATTTATTAGAGGCAGAGAGAGAGAGAGAGAGAATGAGAATGGGTGCACCTGGGCCTCTAGCCACTGCAAATGAACTCCAGATGCATGTGCCCCCATGTGCATCTGGCTTAACGTGGGACCTGGAGAATCGAACCTGGGTCCTTAGGCTTTGCAGGCAATGCTCCTTAACCATTAAGCTATCTCTCCAGCCCATCTTAACTTTTTTTTTTTGTTTGTTTGTTTGAGGTAAGGTCTCACTCTAGCCCAGGCTGACCTGGAATTCACTGTGTAGTCTCAGGGTGGCCTTGAACTCAGAGCAATCCTACCTCTGCTTCCCAAGTGCTGGGATTACAGGTGTGCAACACCATGCCCGGCTCCCATCTTAACTTTTTGAATCGTCTTCTCCCACCAAATCTAGGACTTACCCATTTGGCTAGATTAGCCAGCCAGTCCTGGGGATTCTCCTGTCTACCTTCCCAATACTGGGTATATAGGGGCCTGACATTTTTAGGCAAGTGCTGGGGATCTGAAGTTGGGTCTTCATGCTTATGCAGCAAACACTTTGCCTATGGAGCTCTCTCTCCAGTCCCCATAGGGGGAGGGAGGAGAAGAACCTCTCCCCCTCCTCCATTATGAATTCTGTAAACAGACCTCAAGATGGAGTCTACGAAAGATCTAAGACAGATCTAAGATGTAGTCAACCCTCATTGTCCTGTAAAGCTATGTCCCATAGCTGCCAAAAAGCTGTTATGGGCTGTTAGGGCCAAAGGGAAGGCTCTCAGTTCTGGAAGGCTGCTGGGCATGGAGTGTTGACAGTGAGTTGGAGCACACTGTACATTTCAGAATTCATCCTTGAGCTGGAGATATGGCCCAGTGGTTAAGGCACTTACCTGCAAAGCCTAAGGACCCAGGTTGGATTTCCTAGTACCCACAGAAAGCAAGATGCACTAGGTAGCACATATGTCTGGAGTTTGTTTACAGTGGCTAGAGGCCCTGTTGTGCCCATTTTCTCTCTCTGCCTTTCTCTCTTAAATAAATAAAATATTAAAAAAATTCATCCTGAAGCAGTGGGTGAACCCTGTAGGTGAATGGTGTCATACCGTTTGAAAACATTGCTGAGTTTTTATCCAAAATAGTGAATGTTTTTGTTGGATACAGTGAAGAGCTTTGACTTCTTTGAAGCTCAAGCACATAATAAAAACACTGCTGCCAGCTTCCTCTTTCCTAGTGAGATTCCTGTTTATGTGTGTGACTACATGGACTTCCGGAGTCTTGAACTCTGTGAACATTTTATGGCTGATAGGTGTCATTTTCAGGGGTATTTTTGGCTCAGTTGCCACTTTACTTTAAATTTACCACCTACTTTAAATTACTGATCATCATCTCACATTTTCTGTGGTTTTGAAACTGGCCAAATTGGAGGATTCTGTGGTGAAATGTTTTGTGTGGTAAGTTGTAGGAGGTAGCCAACAGAAGTTGCCAGAAAGGCTATCTAGAATGTTTATTATCTTGATACTAACCATAAAAGCATGAGTAGTTCTGTTTCCCCCACCTCTCCCAGGTGAGTATCGAGTTGCCTGACGGTCTTCTTAATCATAAGCAGCCTTAGGAGTTTCTCATTGACACCTTCTCATCGTAAACATGCTTCAAGTCTTCGGTTCACTGGACTTCTTTCTGAAAGTGTAAGCTTTATGCTCCTGGAAGGGATTCTTGGGACAAGGAAGGTTTGGATGGTATCTGATCTTACAGCGCAGGAATGAGACAGTGTTCCTTTCTCACCTTCTCCTGGCTACCAATCCCTGAGCAATCCCGAGCTTTCCTTCTTGGCAAGAGTCCCTCATCCTTCCATGTCCTGGAGTCAAAGGGGCCTTTGTATGTGGCTGCCAGTGAGCTGGTGAGCACATTGCCTACCATTTCTGTCCAAGTACTGTTTTAGTTTTTTGTTTGTTTTTGGTGGGGGGGGGTGGGGGTGGACACAGTATTTATTTAATGCCAAACACAGTGTGGGCGGTACTCAGAGCAGAGAAAGTGAGAGGGGTCTCTGAGTCCTGTTTTAGTTATTTTATTTTTTGGGGTAGCCTTTTACTCTTAAGAGCCCAGGCTGACCTGGAATTCACTATTCAGTCTCAGGCTGGCCTCAAACTCTTGGCAGTCCTCCTACCTCTGCTTCCGGAGTGCTGGGATTAAGGTGTGCACCACTACACCCGACTCTGTTTTAGTTATTTTAAAATATTTATTTATTTACTTATTAGAGAGAGAGAGAGAGAGAGAGAGAGATACAGAAATAGGCAGGGGAGAGAGAGAGGGAGGGAATGGGCAAACAAACTCTAGATGCATGCGCCCCCTTATGCATCTGGCTTTCATGGGTCTTGGAAGTCGAATCTGGGTCCTTTGGATTTGCAGGCAAGCATCTTAACCGCTAAGCCATCTCTCCAGCCTCTGTTTTAGTTATTTTAATTTCTAAAAAAGCTTTGCACTAGCTCAGTTACCAGAAACCATGGTTTCAGAGAGAGATTTTCCATCAACTGAGTTCGTTTTCATAAATTGGCAAAACTAATGTTTTGCTTTTACTGAGATAAGCCAGTTAGAAGTAGAACAATGCTTCCTCTTTTTCCAAGTGTAAAAGAACTTGTAGCTGTATAGAGTGGAAAAACATCATTGTGAACTGTCCCTCCTTTGCACGTTGGACCTGATTTTTTTTTTTTTTTAAAGATAGCACTTCAGTGAATTTAGAAGTGTCACTCTCTTGACTGAAGTTAGAAACCAGGAACTTACTTTTGACAGAGAACCCTCCTTTCTTTGGCCAGTGGTTTTAATTTCTGTATAGGGTGGAATCTTGCTGTCCTGTTGGGACTATTTAGCAACCAAAAAAAAAAAAAAAAAAAGTGCTAAAGTTAATCCAAAATTGATATTTGATGGTTTATTTCTCCTAAAAGTAGGAAAATGTGGAATTTTTTTTTGAGGTAGGGTCTTGCTGTAGCCCAGGCTGACCTGGAATTCATTATTGTAGTCTCAGGGTGGCCTTGAACTTACGGCGATCCTCCTACCTCTGCCTCCCTAGTGCTGGGATGAAAGGCGTGCACCACCATACCCAGCTAAGGGTGGAGTATTGATGCTGAGTAGTGCTCAGGAAATAACTGCGGTCCCCCCATCACTCTCTTCTCCAATGTGCAATTTAAGTTCTTGGCTTCATGCATGAGTGGCAAGCATGGTGGCTTTTCATTTTATTCTGTCCTTTGTGGGAAGTTGTCTGGGTTAGTCAGAAGAGGTCAAACTGGACTAGGACCTAGTATAGAGCACTCCATGGCTCATTTTAGAGCCAGAGGGGATTTAAGGAACAGACTCTTCCAGGTGGAACAGGTGACTTTACCATGGAACCACATGATTCAACTATCAGCTTCTAGTGCTGTGCTGCATTCCCCCTTGTTCAGTGAGGGGGATGGAGTCCAGGACCTTGTTCATGCTGGACAAGAACTGTACCACTGAACCATATGAATGATACAGGATCTTAAAACGCAGGGATAAAACTGTATTCCTGTTGCACCTTTTTTTTTTTTTTTTTTTCCTCAAGGTAGGGTCTCGCTGTAGCCCAGGCTGACCTGGAACTAATTCACTATGTAGTGTCAGGCTGGCCTGAAATTTATAGCGATCCTCCTACCTCAGTCTCCTGAGTGCTGGGATTAAAAAGGCAAGAGCCACCACACTGTCTGGCAAAGGGCGGGGGGAGAGGGCACCAGGGCTTCTGGCCACTGCAAATGAACTGTACATGCATGTGCCACTTTGTGCATTGGCTTTATGTGGGTACTGGGGAATTGAACTCAGGTCTTTAGGCTTTACAGGTAAGTGCCTTCACTGTTGAGCCATCTCTTCACCTCTCCTTTCTCACCTTGTGTTTCCCTGAACAATCCTTAGCCTGTCTTGTCCCATCCCGTCCCTAAGCATGCCTTCTCTGTAGGGCCACTTTTCCACAGGTTTCTGCAAATGGTCAATGTGTGCACATGTGTGTGTGTGCACATGTGTGTGTGTGTGTGTGTGTGTGTGTGTGTGTGTGTATGTGGGGGTGGATATTGCAGTATCATGAGCCCAGTTTCAGTGTCAGTATGTGTGACTGTGCCAGCGTGGAGAGAACCCTTTTTGGTGACCTAAATACTTTCCTCTTGGGTGGAGATTAAGCCCTTCCACCCCAGTACCTGTCACACCAGGGAGCCTTTGGTCCTTTTCTTCAAGCTCTGGTTTGGCAGGTTGAAAACAGTTCTCTGAGCTTGAGGGAGTGGCCAGTCTAGTGACTAGCAGCCTCTGCACACTGACCTTCCTCCATCAGTGTGGTGGCAATTCGGGAGGCAACTTTGCCCACACAAGGGGTGCCCTGAATGAATAAATACTGGCCTGACTGCCCTGCTTGGCCTTGGTCTCCCAGTGGCAGCTTCCTGTGACCCACTGGGAGCAGCAGTGCAGACATTGTGTCAGAGGACAAGATCTTTGGTGCAGACACTTGTTATCTTTGTCATGGGAAAGAGCCACTGAGAGCTGGTTGGCTATTTTAGAATGTTTTTCTGGAAATCTTGGTTTCCTCTGAACTTTAACTCTGAGGAGGCACTCATCATGGTGGCAGAGAATCAGGATGACATGGGCAATCATTAACTAGGATGTTGCTGACCCCGGTGACTGGCTGATGCCTGCACCCTGTAAGTGTAGCATCTGCCTGGACACTGAGGAGCGGGGGTGGGGGTTGAGGGGGAGTCCTGGTAAGGATGGCAGCCGGGCTGTTGGAGGTAGAGAACATGGCCCAGACCCTGTGGTGGAGCGCTGTCTTTCCAGCTGTGGTCCTGCCTTCTCTGGACTGTGTAAGACCCTGGGCCACACTGGGATTTGCTGGCTTGCCGCCCTGTTTGTGCTTGAGGCAGGAAGTCTCCACCCCTGCGAGGCAGAGGAGGCTTCTTTCAGTCCCTGGAGAGAGAGGAGTTGACAGCTCCTATAAGAGCTGGATGGGACCACTTCCTGTAGCTGTCAGTGTGTCCGATTCTGCATTCCCTTCCTTCCCTGGTGTGCACTACCACCACTTCTAAATTAGTTGTTTGCATTTTGGTTTTTGTAAATGTGCTTATAAAATATATTTAATTTATTCTTTTATTGGAGAGAGAGAGAATGGGCATGCCAAGGGCTCCAGCCATGGCAAACAAACTTCAGACATATGTGCCACCTTGTGCATGTGGCTTATGTGGGTACTGGGGAATCAAACCTGGGTCCTTAGGCTTCACAGGCAAGTACCTTAACTGCTAAGCCATCTCTTCGGCCCTGTAAATGTGCTCATACATATATGTAATTATTCTTGAACTTTTAGGTTGTTGAGGCATCCTCATTGAGCTGGGGCACCAGGATAAAATGCTTCATCGCATGTTTCGCTATAGGAATCCTGTGCTCACTGCTGGTAAGATTCCTCATGATCCTCTGCCTTTCCCCCTATTCTGTTTGGTCTTTGCCCATTACCCTTTCTCTTCTGCTTGTCATTAAGTTGCATGGATAAGAGGAGAGGAGATGGGAGGTGAGGAGGGCAGCAGGGTCCTCTGTGAGGTCCCCGTTGTGTGGCTGTGGTGGGAGGGGGTTGTTCCACTCATGTGAAAATGCCTTGTGCTTCCTTTTCTAGGGTACTCTTCTATTATGGGTGCCCAGGAAGGGACTCCAACTCTTTGCCGTGTTTTACACCATTGGTAACATCGCTTCAATTGGGAGGTAACCTTTTTTTTTCTTTCTTATTTCCCTTCCAATCTTAGTTATTCATTAAATGGGGAAATGGATGGGGATTCTGTTTGAGGGAGAGGAAGAAGGATGTTCAACTAGGATTTGGAGAGGAAAAAGGTAGTAAGACTATATCACATTGACATCATCTTATTTTAAAACATCTTAGTTTGTCATTGAAACACTTCTGAGAAAGAGCAGGAGAGGTCACCTGGGAGGGAGCTGTGGTACAGAGTTTGCATGATTTCTCCGAGGTTTGGAATACAGCCTTCCCCTTGGTAGAGTTGCATTGCTGCAGCGATGGAGCTGCAGCTTCTAAAGGGCTGGAGGGATGGCTTAGCAGTTAAGTTAAGGTACTTGCCTGCAAAGCCAAAGGATCCAGGTTCGATTCCCCAGGACCCACGTTAGCCAGATGCGCATGGTGGTGCATGCATCTGGAGTTCATTTGCCGTGGCTGGAGGCCCTAGTGCGCCCATTCTCTCTCTTTCTCCCTCTTTCTATCAAATAAATAAATAAATAAAATATTTTAAAAAAATAAAGGGCTCACCAGGTTAGAGGCTGTAAGCGAAAATGGGTTTTGGTTATTATTTAGTACCAGACCATCCCAGACCTGAGGATTAGCTCATGTGGAAAGGATTCTGATAAGTTCTTTCTGGAGGTGGGCAGCCATTCCACATTCTTCAGGCACAGATATCTGATGCTTCAGCCATACACACCTGTGCTGACACACCTCTATAGACTGGCCTGCGGGAACCTGAATCTGGTCATCATTCCTTTGCTTGTCCCCTCTCCCTCCCTTCCTTTGTGTCCCTGTAAATGGCTTCAGAGTTAGAGTTCTGGGCATCCAGGTTCTCCCACCCTGTGATTACTCAGAAAGACTTGATGATGTTGTCTCTTACCTGCCTTTTTCCTCTTTGTCCCCGTAGCAGTTTGTCTCTGATTTTTGTGCTCACTGGACAAACACTGGTCACATGCTGTTGGGCTTTGAGACTGTAAAGACAAGTACTCTTGGCCCCTGTCACCCTGAGGCTCATTGGCCAGCCATGCAGAGAGACATAAATCAGGGACACAATACACTATGGGAAAGGGATGCTAGGGAGAGGCAGCTGGTGTGACCTGATCACAGGTGAGGGAGGGTTTCCTAGAGAAACCCTCTCTAGGAAGGTTATCTAAACTAGTCTTAGCTTTGGCCCCTCATCCTCTGCCCTGAGCTACTCCCTCATTGCCTCTACCGAGTTTTTCCACCGTCTTAGTTCCCCTCTCCTGGTTGTTTTCCTGTGTTGTGGAGCCGTTCATTTATAGTTCCTTGAGTGACTTCCAGTCTCCTCTCTGCAGATGGAATCCTAACTCCTCAACATGTGTACCAGCAATTGTCTTTGTCCTTTTCTTCCAGCCATTTTCTCTGCCTGGAGTGTTGCTCCACCTCTCCTGGTTCGGCAGTTAACTTGTTCATTTGTCAAAACCTGCCTGGAAGGTCACCTCTTCAGTGAAGCTTTGCTGATTTCTTCTTCCTCCTCCTCCTCTTCGTCCTCCTCCTCCTCAGAACTGCTGATCTGTTTTGTTGCCCCTTCAGTCCTCCTGTACACTCACTTGGCAGTCCAGGTAGCATCTCTTTACACTGACTTGTTACAGCTCTTTTTAATTTTATTTTTTGGCATATGCACATGTGTGTGCATACATGCACATGTGTGTGTGTGTGTGTTGTGGAGAATATATATGGTGGGCTATGTAAAGGGATATGTTTGTAGTGTATGTTGTGGAGAACGTTGAGTGTCATCCTCTTTTTTGCTCATCCATTTGTTCCCATAGGATGCAGTCCCTCACTCAACCCAGAGCTGCTGTTTTCACCTTTTTTTTTTGTCAGCAAGCTCTAGCAGTTTTCCTTCTGTCTGCTCTCCCCTCCACGCCTGTAGGACTGAGGTTATAGTCCTCTCTGGCCCTTGTGCTTGTGCAGCATGACTCTTAACTGTTAAGCCATCTCCCCAGGCCCTGTGAACAGTTTTTAAGCCACTCAACAAGGGTTGTACTTGCAGCATCTCATTTGTCTGTAGTTGCGCCTCAGCACCAGCTGTGCATCTTGGGAAAGTTAAGCAAATGGTTTGGTGCCTCTGGTCACCTTTTCCTTCTTCTTCTTCTTTTTTTTTTTTGCATGCATGTATGCGTTCATGTACATGTGGAGATCAGAGGTCCACACTGGGTGTCTTCCTTTATTATTCTTTGCCTTATTTTCTCGAGACAGGGCCTCTCACTAGACCTGGAGCTCACTGATTGAGCTAGACAAGCGAGTCACCAGCAGTCTCTGAGGGTCCTCCCAGCTCAGGAATTTCAGGCATGTGCCACCTGCCCCACTCTTATGTGGGAACTGGAGATCCAGATTCAGGCCCTCATGCTTGTACAGCAAGCACTTTACCACCTTGTTAGAACTTGATTTATTAATGCTTATGCAGTAGGTTGCCCTCACAGATGTCTGAAGTTCCCTCTAAGGCTTTCTCAAATACTAGCCTTGAGCAGACCATGGGTTCAATAAATGTGTACCCTAGACTGAGCATATTTCTGTGGATGTCTTGCTTGGCCTAAAAGAGCTCTTTAGTACATCTTCATGGGATGGACTCTTCATAGCATGTTAAAGGGAAATATTGAAGGAGCAAGTTGTCATTTCCTGGGTGTGTTATGAGGAGTTTGTGGCTTTATGACCTATACATATGTATGCTGCATTTAATTTTAAAATTATTTATTTAAGAGAGAGATCGAGAATGGACATACCAGGGCCTCTAGTTACTGCAAATACACACCAGACAGATGCAACACTTTGTGCATCTGGCTTTAATGTGAGTACTTGGGAATTGAACCTCGATCTTTAGGCTTCTCAGGCAAGCACCTTAACTGTTAAGCCATCTCTCCAGCCATTAATTTTTAAAAATATTTATTTATATATGCAGAGAGAGGAGAGAGACAGATAGAGAAAGAAAAGGAGAGAATGGACATTCCAGGGCCTCTAGCCCTTGCAAATGAACTCCAGATATGTGCATCTGGCTTTATGTGGGTACTGGGGAATCGAAGCTGAGTCTTTAGGCTTAGCAGGCAAGCACCTTATTGCTGAGCCATCTCCAGCCTGTTGTGTTTAATTTTTTAATTTTTGTTTTTTTGGTGTTTCAGTTTTTCAAGATAGGATCTCACTCTAGCCCAGACTGATCTGGAATTCAGTATGTGTTCTCAGGGTGGCCTCAAACTCACAGCGATCCTCCTACCTCTGCCTCCTGAGTGCTGGGATTAAAGGTGTGCGTCAGCATACCCGTCTGCATTTAATTTTTTTAAAAAATTTATTTGCAAGGGAAGAGGAAGAGAGAGAAATAGATAGGTGTGCCAGGGCCTCCAGCTGCTGCAAATGAGCTCCAGATGAATGTGCTGCTTTCTGCATTTGGGCATCTGGCTTTACTGGAGTACTGGGGAATTGAATCTGGGTTGTTAGTTTTTGCAGGCAAGTACTTCAACTGCTGAGCCATCTCTCCAGCCCTGCATTTAATTTTTAAGACAGCCCTTGGATATTGCTTCTTATTCTGTATCAGTTAGAGAAATCTACTCTTGCACAAAGTGGCACATGTGTCTGGAGTTTGTTTGCAGTGGCAGGAAGCCCTGGTGTGCCCACTCACCTTCCCTTCCCTTCCCTTCCCTTCCCTTCCCTTCCCTTCCCTTCCCTTCCCTTCCCTTCCCTTCCCCTTCCTTCCTTCCTTCCTTCCTTCCTTCCTTCCTCCTTCCCCCCCCCCCCCTCCCTCCCCTCCCTCCCCTCCCTCCCTCCCCTCCTTCCTTTTTCCTTCAGACAGACAGACAGACAGAGAATGGGCGCGCCAGCAGCCTCTCAGCTGCTGTTGACGAACTCTAGGTGCATGCGCTCCCTTGTGGGCAAGTGTGACATTGTGCCCTTGCATCACTTTGTGTCTGGCTAAACATGGGACCTGGAGAATCGAACAGGCATTCTTAGGCTTAGTAGGCAGGCGCCTTAACTGCTAAGCCATCTCTCTCCAGCCCCAGAGTTAATTCTTAAAGCAACTGCATGGCTCATCTGCAGAGTAACCATGCAGGTTAAAGTAGGAGCCTGGAAGACTAAAAGAGGAGCAGTTCCTTTAAAAATAGGCTTGAAGCTGTGCATGGCAGCGCACACCTTTAATCCCAGCACTCAGGAGGCAAAGGTAGGTGAATTGCCATGAGTTCGAGGCCACCCTGAGATTACATAGTGAATTCCAGGTCAGCTTGGACTACAGCAAGACCCTACCTTGAAAAACCAAAATAAATTAAAAAAAAAAAAAAAAAAAAAAAATGGGCTCGAAGCGGGGCATGGGGGTGCACCTTTAATCCCAGCACTTGGGAGGCAGAGGTAGCAGGATTGCCATGAGTTTGAGGCCGCCCTGAGACTACATAGTGAATTACAGGTCAGCCTGGGCTAGAGTGAAACCCTACCTCAAAAACCAAAAAAAAAAAAAAATGTAGACTAGAAGGGCTGGAGATATTGCTCAGTGGTTAAGGCATGTGCTGCAAAGCCACAGGACCTGGGTTTGATTCCTCAGTACCCACGTAAAGCCTGATGCACAAGGTAGTGCATATGTTTGGAGTTTGTTTGCAGTGGCTAGAGGCCCTGACATACCCATTCTCTCTCCCTCTTTCTCTTAAATAAATAAATTAATTAATTAAAAAATTTTAAAAATACACAGAAATCTACTCTGAGGTTAGACCCTTGAACTGAGAAAGCAGTCTTGAATTTAATGGCACTTCACAGAGGACAAAAACATAATGAAAACAAATTATTATTATTATTATTATTATTTTAAATTACTTTTGATGAATTACCTGACAATTTAACTAGGCCTTTCACTTTGTTGCAAGCAAATATTGGAAAATATTTGTTTGTAAAAGCATATGTGACCTAATGGTCATCTAAGTCATATTCCTTTTTTTATTTCTTTTTACGTTTGGTTTTTTGAGGTAGAGTCACTGTAGCCCAGGCTTACCTGGAATTCACTATGTAGTCTCAGGCTGGCCTTGAACTCATGGTGATCCTCCTACCTCTGCCTCCCAACAGCTGGGATTAAAGGTGTGCACCACCATGCCTGGCTTCATATGCTTTCTTTAACATTTGGCAAGTCTATAAAGGGATTTTGTTAAATCTTCCCAGTTGCTTAATTTTCAGACCATTGTTAGTACAGGTGGCTTCTTTTTAAAAAAAAATTTTTTTTTTTACATAAAATAGGTTGCACACATAGATTCCCTTTCTCCCATTCTATTTCTTTCTTTTTTTTTTTCGAGGTAGGGTCTCATTCTAGCCCAGGCTGACCTGGAATTCACTCTGTATTCTCAGGGTGGCCTCGAACTCATGGTGATCCTCCTACCTCTGCCTCCCGAGTGCTGGGATTAAAGGCGTGCGCCACCACGCCTGGCCCTTCCACCCTATTTCTACTCAGGGTCTTCTTTGATGGGGTTATTGGTATTCATCGAGGGGACCAAAATGCCTCAGTCAGTCTCGGCAGGGATGGGGGAAACATGGTGTCTCAGACTGTCCCCATGTACCCCCTGAGGCTCTTACAATCTTGCTGCCCCCTCTTCCTCTATACTCCCTAAGCCTTGGTGGGCAAGATAAGATCTGATTTTAGTGTTGCTTTCTCTGTAGACTCTGGATCTCTGTTTTGATGAGGCTTGAGTGACCACTGTGTCTGTTGCCATTTTCCTGGAACTGTTTTTCAGCCCTGCTGCAAGAGCAGTGTTCATTCACATCACCGCTTCCTCTATAGTGTCTTGTGTGTCTGGGCAGATGAAGTGGGGGTGACGCATCTCCTGGTACACAGTTGGCTCTCTTTCTCTCTCTCTCTCTTTTTTTGTTTTTTTGCTTTTTTGGTTTCGAGGTAGGGTCTCACTCTAGCTCAGGCTGACCTGGAATTAACTATGTAGTCTCAGGCTGGCCTTGAACTCATGGCGATTCTCCTACCTCTGCCTTCCAATGCTGGGATTAAAGGCGTGCGCCACTGCGTCCAGCGGTTCTCTCTTCTTGATGTGCTGATATATCCTCATTCTCCTCAGTATTCTCCATCTGTAAGATTGGACAGATTCTCCAACAAAACTGAGAACAGTTTGAACTGGGATAAATCTAGTTATTTGAGAGATATACTGATGGGTATATCCACTCTTTTTAGTTAAATTGCAGTGGAGATTCTTTCTGGAGCCCAGTGGTTTTCTGTTCAAAGGTTTATTATTTTATTTTATTTTCCACTTTTTAATTAGTTACTTTTTTTTTATTGACAACTTCCTTTATTGCAGACAATATCCCATGGTACTTCCCTCCCTCCCCCCACTTTCCCCTGTGAAACTCCACTGTCCCCTTTGAAACTCTCCTCTCCCATCATATCCCCTCCCCCTCTCAATCAGCCTTTTATTTTGATGTCATCATCTTTTCCTCCTATTAGGATGGGTCTTGTGTAGGTAGTGACAGGCATTGCGAGGTCATAGATCTCCTATTTTATTTTTAAAATTGTATTTATTTATTTGAGAGCGACAGACAGAGGAAGAGGCAGATAGAGAATGGGTCTGCCAGGGCCTCCAGACACTGCAAACAAACTCCAGATGCATGCGTCCCCTTGTGCATCTGGTTTACGTGGGTCCTGGGGAATTGAGCCTCGAACCGGGGTCCTTAGGCTTCACAGGCAAGCACTTAACCCCTAAGCCTTCTCTCCAGCCCCAAAGGTTTATTTTTATTAAATGCTCTGTAACTAATGTCATCTGCTGGTTGACTTGTAATAAACACTAGCCATGAGGAGCCATATCCCTGGATGGCTAGCTCATGGACTCTTCTTTGGAACTCAGAATAAGTGACTTAACCCTAGCCCTGTACTTGATGTGTTAGGTGTATGTGTCTGCTTCATCTGGAATGGCTCTTCAAAAGCAAGCACTCAAGTTCTTTTCATACGGAATAGATGGGAGGTGAAGGCTGTTTGGTTTTGTAGCTGTGTAATTTTGAGCAAGAAACTTTTTGGAGCTTCATTTTCAGATTTCTAAGTGTAATACCTAGCTCAAAGTTGTTCTAAGTGTCATAATATTGATCTCAAAGTTGTTGTGGGGATGAAATGAATAATGTGTGTAATATCTGGCATTTAGCAAACATTCAACAGTAATAGATGTTGCTCTTATTATCATTTACATTACTCCCTGGGGATTATGAAAGAAAAACATGTCTTCTACTTTTTTTTTTTCTTTGAGGCAGGGTCTTACTGTAGCCCAGGCTGATCTGGAACTCATACTGTAGACCCAGGCTTGCCTCGAACTCATGGTGATCCTCCTAGCTTCCCGAGTACTGGGACTAAAGGTGAATGTCATCATGCT
Organism: Orientallactaga sibirica; assembly: GCA_036365145.1. NCBI lineage: Eukaryota > Metazoa > Chordata > Mammalia > Rodentia > Dipodidae > Orientallactaga > Orientallactaga sibirica. The sequence continues at coordinate 379,269 of JAEOAD010002855.1, read as the reverse complement.
CTGTCTTTCCTTGGGTTTTTTCTTTCTCTGTAAAATTGGCATCCTAATTGTCCCTACCTCATAGTTCCTTGACAGATTAAATGAGCTCAGAGACTCACAAGCCCACTGCCTGTCACAGAGTTAGCTTCTATACTTGTTTTTGCCACAGCAGATCTTGGTGGGTGGTTTGGTGTGCCTCATATGGCTCTGTTCTGCTCTTTAAGGATTGTATTTATCTTTTAGCACTATCTTCCTCATGGGACCTTTGAACCAGCTGAAGCGCATGTTTGAATCTACACGTCTGATTGCAACCATCCTGGTGCTGGTAAGGTTTGCTTTTTCACTGGACTTCTCAGATGGGAGCCCTTCTTTTTCCCTCTTATTTTTTTTTTTTACATTCATTCATTCATTTGTGTGTGTGCCAGGGTCTCTTGCTGCTACTAATGAATGAATCCAGCTTTTACATGGGTGACTACGGAATTGAACCTGGGCTGGTAGGCTTTGCAAGCAAGCGCCTGTAACTGCTGAGCAATCTCCTCAGTCCCATCTTTTCTTCTCTAAGATTTATATTGGTGTTAAAACCAGGACTTCATGCATGCTTGGCATATATCCTCTCCCAGAGCTATTATCTCCCACTCCTTTTAAAAATTATTTATTTATTTATTTATTAGAGACAGAGGGAGGGAGAGAAAGAGAGAGAGAGAATGGGTGCACTAGGACCTCTAGCCACTGCAGATGAACTCCAGACACATACACCACTGTGTGTATCTGGCTTTCTTGGGACCTGGAGAATTGTACCTGGGTCCTCAGGCTTTGCAGGCAAGCATCTTAATCATTAAGCCATCTCTCCAGCCCCCCTTTTTCTTTTCTTTTTTTCTTTTCTTTCTTTTCTTTTCTTTTCTTTTCTTTTCTTTTCCCTCCCTTTCTTCCCCCTCTCTCCTTTTCTTTCTTTCTTCCTTCCTTCCTTTTCTTCCTTCTCTTCTTCCTTCTGTCTGTCTGTCTGTCTGTCTGTCTGGTTTTTCAAGGTAGGGTCTCACTCTAGCTCAGGCTGACGTGGAATTCACTATGTAGTCTCAGGGTGGCCTCGAACTCACTGCAATCCTCCTACCTCTGCCTCCCGAGTGCTGGTATTAAAGGCATGCACCACCACACCCGGCTTTTCTTTTCTTTTTTAAAAAATGTTTTTAGTTTAGTTTTTTTTTTTTTTTTTTTTTTTTTTTGAGGTAAAGTCTCACTCTAGCCCAGACTGTCGGAAGTCACTATGTTGTAGTCTCAGGCTAGCCTCAGACTCACAGTGATCCTCCTACCTTGGCCTTCCAAGTGCTGGGATTAAAGGTGTATACCACCACAACCAACTTAAAAAAATTATTTTTAACAAATATTTTGTATTCATTCATTATTATTATTATGAGAGAGAGAGAGAGAGAGAGAGAGAGAGAAGTAGGCACACTAGGGCCTCTAGCCACTGAAGATGAACTCCAAATGCATGCACCACCATATGCATCGGGCTTACATGGGCTCTGTGGAGTCAAACCTGGGTCCTTAGGCTTTGCAGGCAAGTGCTTTAACTGCTAAGCTATCTCTCCAGCCTCCAAAATTTTCATTTATTTGTGAGAGTAAGAGACAATATGGGTGCACCAGAGCCTCTAGCCACTGCAAATGAACTCCAAACATATGCACCACTTTGTGCATCTGGCTTTATGTGGGTACAAGGAATTGAACTTGGACTGGCAGACTCAGTAAGTGAATGCTTTCAACAGCTGAGCCATCTCAGCAGTTGTCTGGGCTGGGTCTTGAACTTGATCTCCTGAGTGCTGGCATTCTAGGCATGCGCCACAATGCATGGCTGAGAGTTTTTATTTCTTTCTCATCAACCCAGAATGTGTCTGTCCTCTTAGACCCAGTCTTCCATGTAGCTGTCCAGAAAATCTAAGGTCCCCTTCTCTTCACTCCTGGTATTACAGAACTCCATAACCATACCTGGATTTTAGTTTACTCTGCATCTCACATTTGTCAAAAAGGTGCATTCTCTAAGGCCATGATCATGATTGCTATTTGTTTTTTTGTCCTTTCATAGTATCAGCCACAGTGCTGGACACAGAACATGTTTAGGGCGCATCGATTTAGTAGTTACCCTTATAGCATAGCTGGTAGATGGAGCAGCCACAGTTTTTTTTTTTTTTCCCCAGCTTCAAATGTAGATGGCCTGGACAAGTCTCATGGTAAAAACTTTCTAAGAAAGTGCTCAGGGTAGTGTCAGGTGACAGATAAACAGATAGCTGGCTTGCTGGCTGGTAGAGTGACATCTCATGTTCTATTAGTTACCTTCTTGTTGCTAGGATAGAATACCTGGCAAAAATCAGAGTACGAGAGGATTTGTTTCAGCTTAGAGTTCCAGGTCACAGTCCATGCGTGGCAGCAGGACCTTCAGGGAGCCGCTCACATTGAGCACAGTGAGGAAGCAGAGCGTGACGAAGGCTGCTGCACAGCCAGCGCTCTCCTCCTCACACAGTCCAGGACCTCCACCACGGTCAAGGTGGGTCTTGCTATTTCAGTTATTCCCTCACAGGTCCTGTCAAGTTGACAGTGTAAACTGTCACACCTGTTGACCTTTGTCCTTATGTGTCCTTTCTTCTACTCCAGACTAGTGTCGGCAAGAGTTAAAATACGCGGGTGTATCAGCTGGTTTTTGTGAATTTGAATGAAAAGGTGGATGATTGAATAATTCCAGATAGGTACTTTTCTTGCTAGGCAGAATTTCTGTGGAAACTGAAGTAGAAGAGCCTTTTTCTTTTATCTCCCTACCTCCCTTTCTTCTTTCTTTCTTTTTCTTTTTCTTTTCTTTTCTCTCTTTTCTTTTCTTTTCTTTTTTTCCTTTTTTTTTTTGAGGTAGGCCCTCTTTCTAGCCCAGTCTGACCTGGAACTCATTCTGTAGGCCAGGCTTGCCTTAAACTCATGGAAATCCTCCTACCTCTGCTTTCTGAGTACTGGGTTTAAAGGTGTGTGTCACTATGCCTGGCTGGCTGGCTGGCTGCCTTCCTTCCTTCCTTCTTTTCTTTTCTTTTCTTTTCTTTTCTTTTCTTTTTTTTTTTGAGGTAGGGTCTCACTCTAGCCCAGGCTGACCTGGAATTTACTGTGTCATCTCAGAGTGGCCTTGAACTCATGGCAGTCCTCCTACCTCCCAAATGTTGGGATTAAAGGCATGTGGCACCACACCCAGCCCCTGGCTTTCTTTTTTAATCTGCATGAATTTTTATTATCCAGTTTGATTTGTTTTGCTAAACATGAATACTTGGATAAATGTTTTGAAATAAAGGCTGCATTTGGTCGCTATGAATCTCATTCCTGCTGCCTAGTAAGTATTGCTGAGTTTCTTAAGAATAGTATATTGACAGTCAGTTCTCTGTTATTGTCACTGTCAGTGCATTAATTAATGTTTCTTCTTTCCCTTTAGCTGTGTTTTACACTCACCCTGTGTTCTGCCTTTTTGGTAAGTGTAAACTTTAATGTTTCATAACCTTTTTGGTTAATACTTCTCATACTTTCTTATCACCATGTCATTTTTCTTTCAGTGGAATAAGGGACTTGCACTCCTCTTCTGCATTTTGCAGTCTCTGGCCTTAACATGGTAAGTGACCTTTTCAGCAGTCCCCACCCCCACACATAGGTCTCTGATTCATGAATGTGAAGGAGATAAAAGCCTACGTGCCTTGAGTGAGAGGATTGGGAAAATGCAGAAGGTCTTCAGTTGAAGGGTTCTAAGTGATGAGAAATCACGGTTCAGAGCAACCGCTGGTTGACTCAGCCCACCGCCAATAGATGGCATTAGTGGTCTTGAGTGGTCACCAGAGGCTATTCATTTGTGGCAGTGCCATTTTTGCCAAGCTCAGTCATGGTTGCTGGCGAGCTGTACAAGTGTTACTCAGCCACTCATGTCCGGTAACTACAAGGACCATGGAAGTATTACAAGTGTTGGTAGAAAAGAGGCTGTGAGTCAAACACATAACAGAAAAGGAAACTGGTAAGAAAAGTGTTTGTTACACCTTGTGTGGTAGTTTGAATGTGTGTCCCCCATAGACTCAGGTGTTTTATTAACGCTTGTAACTTGGATCTCCACCCACGTGGCTAGAGGAGGTGTCACTGGGGGTGGCTCCTGGGGTCCAGCCCTAAGGTGTCACTGGTAGCGGATCTGATTCCAGTCCAGAGGTATGCAGAGAGATTTGAGCTCTGGGGTACTGCTTGCTGCAGCATGTGCTTGGGTTTGCTGGCTGCTGCTGCTTTCTCTCTGTCTGGATTTATGAATGGGAGCCAGCTTCTTCTGCCATCGATGAAGCTTCCTGGAATCTGTAAGTTTGAAATAAATCCCTTCTTCCTCTAAACCGTGCCTGGTTTAGATGTGCATCCCAGCAATGTGAAGCTGTCTATTACACCTTGTAAGGGAATGAATCATTTAGCAGAAGGACTAAGAGGGAATTGTCAGCTGGAGGTGGGGAGCAGGAGCTGAGAAAATGGAAAACCACGTGGATGTGGGCCGTAGGCTCAGCAAATGCTCTGGAGGCCTTTGACTCTGGGGAATTGAGGTGAAGGCCAGGAAGTAACTCAAGGGCCAAGCGTAGTAAACGGACTTCCAGAGACTGGTTTTTCAAAGCCATAGTGGAGCTGTAGATTCTTAGTCTGTCACAGACCTCTATGACATCCAAGGGGTGGGGGTGGCATATGTGGAACCTGTGGCTTATGTAACACTCCTATGGTGGTTTCAGAGTTTATCTAGGGATGAGTGCAAGAACAGTTTCAGTGTACTATTACTATTGTGGGATAAAAATGTTTGCTATAAGCTGGGCATAGTGGCGCACGCCTTTAATCCCAGCACTCAGGGAGCAGAGGTAAGTGGATTGCAGTGAGTTCGAGGCCACCCTGAGACTACATAGTGAATTCCAGGTCAGCCTGGACTAGAGTGAGACCCTACCTTGAACACACCCCCCCCAAAAAAAAAAGTTTGCTGAAGTGCAGAGAACAGAGAGCCTGTGGACATCGCTCCCAGGGTTGGTGAATGTCCATTTGGTGGAAATGGACTTTGGGACTGTACGCTTAATACTCCTCCCTTTGGAATTTTGGACTTCTGAATAAACATACTGTCCAACTGCCTTTTAGAATTTTCCATGGTCACAAGTAAGTAAGCTTGTGCACATGGAACATGCCAGGTACGGAGAAGAATGCGGTGTGATTTCAGTATGACACATTTGCCAGCAGATGCTGTGAGGGCCTGGGTTTTTGTTTGATGGCTCGTGCCTATATTTCTTCTGAGTGCAGAAACTGGGACCTCTGCACACAGCTCTTGGTTGTAGAGTGATTGTGAAGCCTGTTTCAAGGGCTCAGCACTTGTGTGGGCTCAGGTGGATGGTGACTTTCCTCTAACATGACAATTTGGTTTTCTTAAGGCTGACAAAACTTTCGTCCCACCTGCAACATGGCCTGGTTATTTAGGGTTGTAGAGTCTCTTTCCTGCATGGCTCCCTGCTAGGCAAGGGATATCTTTGGGCCTGGGTTCTTGATGAACTGCAGCCTCACAGCATTCTCATCCATACAGTGAGGAGTGGGTAGTGGCACACACGTTAGGTGTGCATGCATGTGTGTGTTAGGAGCAAAAAAAATTATCTTAGCTAGGTTGAAGTTAAATTCTGTTGAGCATTTATATGGTGTTAGAAGAACAAGTGCTATGGATTTTATTTGCTGTTCTTTCAGACAGGGCCCCAATGCCATCTAGATCTGAATCTGCCTATTTTAGGGGATTGCTGCTGGCTTACTTGTTAAAACAGTTCCTCAGTGAGTCTGAGGTCATGGGGCATTGTCACATGGGCTTTTTGCTTCCTTCTGTGCCACCTGGCTCTACACACACACACACACACAGACAAAGAGGTATGTGCACACGTGTATATCTGCATGAACAACCTCAGGCCAGGGAGGGGAGCAGGTCTGGCTAAATGACCACTCAGAACTCAGGAGCATTCTGCTGTGTAATCTTCCACTCCCTTCAATTTGATTTTTTTTTTTTTTTTTTTAATTCTAGGTACAGCCTTTCCTTCATACCATTTGCAAGGTAAGATTATTTGGAAGTAGGATTTCTATTATTTGTGATGTGTTTGCATAGAGCCTTTAGTTTCAGAGAATACATGGAGTTTATATGTCTTTACTAAAATTCTTTCAGTTAGATTAGCAAAGGCTATATATCTGTCTTAGAGATAACTATGTTAAAAGTCACCTCTCAGCTGGGCGTGGTGGCACACGCCTTTAATCCCAGCACTTGGGAGGCAGAGGTAGGAGGATCGCCATGAGTTCGAGGCCACCCTGAGACTGCACAATTAATTCCAGGTCAGCCTGGACCAGAATGAGACCCTACTTCTCAAAACCAAAAAAACAAAAAACAAAGAACAACAACAACAAAAAAAAACAAAAAAAATGTCACTTTTCCACCCAATCTAATTACTCAACTAATAAGGTGTTGACCAGACCACTAATTTTTGATGTTTTAGACATTCTATTCAGATATGAAATATGCACAATAGTATTATTTTAATCTGTAGCTTTGAGCTGATATTAAAAAAATATTTTATGTATTTATTTATTTGAGAGAGAAAAAAAAAGACAGAGAGAGAGAATGGTCATGCCAGGGCCTCTAGCCACTGCAGAGGAATGCCAGATGCATGCTCCACCTTGTGTATCTGGCTTATGTGGGCATTGGGAATCAAACCTGGGTCCTTAGGCTTCACAGACAAGTGCCTTAACCACTAAACCATCTCCCCAGCCCTGAGATGATATATATATATATATATTTTTTTTTAATAATTATTTTTTTATTGACAACTTCTATACTTACATACAAAAAGTGCATGGTATTTCCCTTCCCTCCCCCCATTCCCCTTTAGAACTCCAATCTCCATCATATCCCCTCCCTGTCTCCATTAGTCTCTCTTTTAATTTGATGTCATCATCTTTTACTTCTATTATGAGGGTCTTGCGAAGGTATTGCTAGGCACTGCAAGGTCATGGATATCGAGGCCAATTTCTGTCTGGGAAGTTGCATTGTAAGGAGTCGTACCCTTCCTTTGGCTCTTCCATTCTAACCGCCCCCTCTTCCACAATGGTCCCTGAGCCTTGGAGGGTGTGACAGAGGTGTTTCAGTGCTGGGCACTCCTCCATCCCTTCTTCTCAGCACTATGTTGCCTTTTGTGTCATCCCAGTGGTCATTGCCATCTGAAAAGAGAAGCTTCTCTAACCAGAAGTGAGAGTAGCGTTAATATGTGAATATGAGCATTAAGTGTAGTATTTTCAGGGCAGCTTGGTGGGAATAGTATATGCATTTAGTCAGATAAGAGCAGGCTTTATACCCCTAAGGCTCATGACCTCACCTACCATAGACTTTTGCTTAGGTTTTTCAGTACCAGGTATGTATTCCCTCCCGTAGAGAGGGCCTTCAGTCCAATTATGGAGCAGTTGGTTACCCCAAGAGTAGACATGCCACTATTGCACCCGTTCAGTCCTTGGGCCTGTCTGGCCAAATTTGAATATTCAGCGCCCACTGTTTTCACTGCTGATGACTTCTGTTTCCCATACGGCTGCATACAGTGCAGCTTTTTCCAGCTTTCAGTTGGCTGGTCTACAGGGAGAAGGTTTTCTGCTCAGCACCAGCTTGCTTTCTCAGTGACCTTGCCTCTCAGGCAAGAGATGTCTTCAGCAATAGGGTCTTACTATGAGATGATATTTTAAAACGTGAGTATCAGTTGAATATCACCAAAGAAGAAATATAGGGTCCTCAGTTTATGCTTGTTTCCTTACTTAGGGGAAAATTATAGAAGAGTTTGTGCAAGGCCAGAGCTTCTAGTTAGCGGTGTGAGTGTGGGCAGCTGTCTTGACTGCTGGGCTTCAGGTAACTAGTTAACAGATAACTAGAGTGGGTTGGAGTAGATCATGCCCAGAGGCCCCTGCCAGCTCGGAGATTTATTAAATAAGCACTTTCACTGGCAGACCTGTCAAAATTAGCACCGAGATTTTTGTCTCTGACTCTGTTCTAATGCAGCCATTTAATTTCCATTTTTAAAAAACTTATTTATTTATTTGAGAGAGAGAGAGAGACAGAGAAGGGGTGTGCCAGGGCTTCCAGCCACTGCAAATGAACTCCAGATGCATGCACCCCTTTGTGCATCTGGCTTACGTGGGTTCTGGAGAATTGAACCGGGGTCCTTTTGGCTTTTTCAGGCAAATGCCTTAACTGCTAAGCCATCTCTCCAGCCTAATTTCCATTCTTTTTTTTTTTTTTTTGGTTTTGCAAGGTGGGGTCTCACTCTGCTCCAGGCTGACCTGGAATTCACTATGTAGTCTCAGGGTGGCCTCGAACTCTCCACAGTCCTCCTACCTCTGCCTTCCAAGTGCTGGGATTAAAGGCATGCACCACCACGCCCGGCCCTAATTTCCATTCTTTACTGTCATAATCTATTAAATAAAAATCCCTTCCCTACTTGTGTCACGGGCATGAGAAATTGTGCATGAACTGGAAAGGAGAGCCGTCTTACCTCATACACCCCAGCTCAGCTGCTGACAGCGATTGGAAGGTCTCAGGAGTAAGAGGCCAACGAACCCGTCAGTGTGGCTTTGTGATAGGTCTTAGGAGCTTACCACTTAGGAAATACTGCCTGTAGACCGGAGAAGACTATGGACCTTAAACTTGCAGTCCTTCTCCTCAGCTCCCCGAGTGCTAGTATTGCAGGCACGCTTCACCGCCATGTGTGTGTGGCTCCTACATCCCTTTTGATGTTAGAATGCAGTGCTTGCTCAGGAAATACATCCATTCTCCTCACATGACCCCTAGTGTCCCTAGTGTAGGCAGCACCAAGGACACAGCGTCAGAGCAGTGTACGAGAGCCCTCGTGCCCTGTTAATCAGTGAGGTGTGATGTTGGGAATAAGGAGTTTTTTGGACAGAAGAGCCCCTCCATTTGCTGCCCAAGTCCCAAACAGTAAACGCAGCCTGTCAGTGCGTGCTTGGGGTGCTCAGTGCCGGCATGCCCCTACCTACACCAGAGAGCTCTTGGAAGATGTCCTTTCAGCTTTCTGCTGCTTACTGGTCATGAAGACAGGCCCTGGTGACTGTGTCTCAGTGCATTCTATGACTGGATGGAGGTAAACTGCAGCAGTCCTGACCAATTTCTTGGTTTGTGATAGTCGGTCCACTCTTTCTATTTTCCTGACTGCCACAATAATTACCCTGTCCTTAATGTCTTTTCTGTACAATGTAGGGTAAGTGGGTACATCCCTTTGACAGATAAGGAATTTGAGACTCAAAAAAGAAGGGTAAAATTTCCAGGAGAAAATAAATGTCAGATACATAGTTTGGGGCTGGAGAGATGACTTGGCAGTTAAGGTGCTTGCCTGCACAGCTTAACATCTGAGTTCAGTTCCCCAGTACCCATGTAAAGCCAGATGCACAAAGTGGCACATGCGTCTAGAGTTCGTTTGTAGCAGCTAGAGGCCCTGATACACCACACTCACTCTCTTCCCACACACTCTCTCTGCTCTGCCTCAAAAAAAAAAAAAAAAAAAAAAAAGTCTGTAGTTTGATGGGAGGAGGTCTGACCTCACTGTCCAGGTCTTTTGCCCTCAGCAGTATGGCGCTCTGAGACATGCTAAAGAAGGGTCCTTGCCACTTGGAGGAGCCTTTGGGGTGCTGATCTCATTCATCTTTGTTTTTCCTTCCTAGGGATGCTGTGAAGAAGTGCTTTACGGTGTGTCTTGCATAACACAGTGCCGGTTTGCAGAGCTTTGGATGGCGCTGTGGACGGAAGCTGAGGGGCATTTTGTAAATATCCTGTAGACCTCTGCTTGCAGACCTGTGCCTTTTATCTTGCAGCAGTGTATTGCGTCAGTTTGAACACTTGTGAGGGCTGCCTTTGGAAGCAGTGATGTGATCCCAAACTCAAATGTCTATAGCACAGTATGAGAGATGGGCTCTGTGTCTTAACAGAATTTCCATGTCAGTCCTTGTTGAAGAGCAGCAGATAAGCCTTGGCAACCACTGCTTCCCAGGGGGCAGCAGGCTATTTCATCAGAGCTCACAGGGGTGCAGCAGGAAGGGACAACATTTTGGAGTCAGCAGGAATTTTGAAGGCTTGTCCCTTACCATGGAGACCATTGCCACCTTCCCAGACAGCACGGACATGCGTCTTCGTCGCTGGTGTCTGAGAACAAGTTATTCTCCCTCCCTGACACCCCGGTGAGCAGCCTGTGGAGTGAAGTAGAACGCAAGTACTTGTGGAGATACGTTGCTTCTCCATCTGCACCTCCACCCCCTTGGTGTTGTGAACCACACCTGACTGTGGAATGTGTCTTCTGGGGTTCAGTGTGCCTCTTTCTCCCATCCTCGCCCACCTGTGTCATGACCTGTGGCACTAGGTGGAGAGGGAGCCAAGCAGCAGTAGAAATGCTGCTGTTTCCTTTCGGACCTGAGCCATTGAGAAACGAAAAACCTTGCTATTCTGTGCTCTGTCTTACTCATTATTTTAAATGTTTGTTTTTAAATGGATTTTATTTTCCATTCTCCCCTGGAATACGGCCAGAGGAGAGTGAGTGGGAAGACAGATCTCTGATAGGCAGCTAGCAGGAAGTAGACACACCTATCCAGCATCCTTTGAACAATCCCAGTACTGGCCCTCGGCCTGCACTAGACACCAGGAAGACACTAGCCTGCAGGTGGGCATGCCTCTACCCAGTGCCTAACCACATACAAAGTGCTCTTGTGTATGTGATCTTATGAGAGCCTTGCGAAGCAGGGATTGCTACCCGACTATGCAGTCAAGGAAATTGAGGCTCAGTCTGGTTTCCATGTCCACTCACAGCTACCCCTCAAACCCTAGCTTTGGTCTTTTTCATGACACCATATTGCCTGGCATGGCTCTGTTGGCCAGAGTTAACTGGCCCACTCTTGCACCTCCAAACCAAAGGCAGTGCCCTTGGTCTTGCAGCAACTGGCTACTGGTTGTCTCTTGTCTTGTGGCCAACTGCTGGACTTTTCTTTGTCTTACTATGGTCAACAACTCAGACTGTCTTTTTTTTTTTTTTTTTTTTTTTTTTTTTTCTGAGCTGAATATGTATGATCAGGCTGACTGGGGGCAGAAGGCCAGTCACTCTTTCCAGATCCTTCTGTTGAAGGTACCCCTGAGGTCTTAAATCTGTCTGTACCAGCTACTAGCAGGATGGGATGTCAGAGGATGTTCTGGGTGGAAGATCATTCCTACATAAAGACCTCTTTTTTGGCTTAACTTCTCACAGCCTGGGGCCATTTTACTCAGACAGCTCCAGACTGGACACTTTAGACAGCTTTTGGATGACTATCTTCCAGGATTTTCCCAAACTCCCCAAATTTTCCTTCAGTTGCCTTATCCTTTGCTTATTTACTTACTTGTTTTGGTTTGGACTTCAGTCTCCTGCCAATCAACAGCATCAGTTAGAGTAACCTAGTGCGTGAGGCTGAAGTGGAGAATTAGGGTCACTGGCTCTGGCTGTTAGTAATGTCTCTCTCTCTCTCTCTCCCTGTTCATGGCCAGGAGTGGAGGCACCACTGCATTTTGAGAGTAGCAGGAAATATTTAGGAGACTCTTGCAGAGGGGATGTGTTGCTCAGCCAGGATAAGCTTCCAGCTGCTGGAACCTGTGGCCCTAGCCCTGCCTTCCCTGGGCTGCTGGCTGTGAGCACTGCATTGGGAGGGGCAACAGGGCCGCTTCCAGACCTCTTGGCCTCTCCCTCTTTTCTTGGCTCACAGACAACTTGTTGGGGTTCTGGCAGGGTGGGTTCTAGCTTAGAGTCCCACCTCTTGTCTCACTGTTCAAGGTTTCCCCTTCATAGAATGCAAGTGCAAGGCTTTCTTGTTACTCTATGGCTGTGCTTGAAGCCCAGCTCAAGGTGTCTCATCTCGAGGAAGGGTCAGACACCACCCCCAGCTCATTATTTTCTCCCAGAGAGATTATCTTACTGTGGCTTATCTGCGTAGGTGCCACATAGTCACTAAGCTGACCACAAGAAATGAAATTGTGAAAGCATTCCAAATTAAATTACTTTTTGGTGCATTGCCAGAATAGGTAATTAATAGGCCTATTGGAAAAAAGATGTGGGGGGCTTGGTGGTTTGGCTTCTGCTTTTGATAGTTCCACGAGCGTTACTGGTGTGGTGGTACAAGTATAAAGAGCTGGGTAACTGAAGTATGCCCTGTGGCTGTGTACTCTTTCCTGTAAGACACCCTGTGCTAGGCCTGATTTGTCTTTCCTCAGACAGCTCACTAGAATCACTTGCAAAATCACACATACTTTAAAACTTGTAAACTAGCCTAAAATTTCATTTTGAGCACATTAAAAAAAAAAATCAGTGTTTAAAGATAATAGCTATATAAAGGAGATGACTCAGTCAATATAGTGCTTGCCTCACAAGCATAAGAACCTAAATTTCTTTTTCTTTCTTTTTTTTTTTTTGGAGAGAGACACAGAGAGAGAGGGGGAGAGGAAGACAGATAGAGATGGGCACACCAGCAGCCTCTCAGCCACTGAGAACGAACTCCAGATGCATGCGCCCCCTTGTGGTCAAGTGTGGCATTGCGCCCTTGCGTCACTTTGCATCTGGCTAACTGTGGGACCTGGAGATTGGAACTGGCATTTATTAGGCTTAGGAGACAGGCGCCTTAACTGCTAAGCCATCTCTCCAGCTCTTTATTTTCTTTTATGTTTTGGTTTTTCGAGGTAGGGTCTCACTCTAGTTCAGGCTGACCTGGAATTCAGTCTCAGGGTGGCCTCGAACTCATGATGATCCTCCTACCTCTGCCTCCTAAGTGCTGGGATTAAAGGCATGTGTCACCATGCTCGGCTGAAGACCTAAATTTCATCTTCAGAACTCAACTAAAAAAGCTGGGAGGTGATCCTAGTGCTGGGAGTTGAAGACAAGTAGAGCAAGCAGACTGTGCTGTGTGGAGAGCTCTAGACCATTGAGAGAGACTGTCTCAAGAAAAGGTGGGCAGTGTTCCTGAGGAATGAAGGAGGTTGTCCCCTGGGCAGGCACAGACAGAGCTTATGAAGACATTTGCTGGAAACTTTGGCATAGTCTTTTTTATATTTAAACATCTAAAGTTTTCTTTTTGTAAGCTAAACATGCAGTAGCTTACAGATAGCATTTAAAAAAAATATTTTAGGGCTGGAGAAATGGCTTAGTGGTTAAGGCGTTTGCCTACAAAGCCAAAGGATCCCGGTTCAATTCTCCAGGACCCATGTAAGCCAGATGAACGAGGGGCACATGCATCTGGAGTTTGTTTGCAATGGCTAAAGGCCCTGGAGTGCCCATTCTCTCTCTCTGCTTGCAAAAAAAAAAAAAAAAAAATTATTTGAGAACAGAACGAGAGAGAAAATGGGCCTCTTGCCAGTGCAAATGAACTCCAGAAACATATGCCACTTTGTGCACCTAGTTTTGTATAGTGGGGAATCTAACCCAGGCCATTAGGCTTTGCAAGTAAATGCCTTTATCTCCCCAGCCTCTACAGAAAGCATTTTTAAGAAACTGAATGGACCTTTACCTCAAGCTAAGTGACCATGTATACCTGTAACTCTTGGTAATATGCCAAAACAGAACAAAAACAAAGCAGAGCAAGGAACCTGAGAAGCCTAGATTACTTAGAAAGTTTCACCTAAAAGGTTGGCTGGGGGGTGATCTGAAGTGCCTTCCAATCTTCCAATCCCTGAGTTTCTGAAGTTCTTAGGTCTTGTGTGGTTCTAGTGTCATGAAAAGGAAAGTGCAACAGAGTGAACTTGATCCCAGAGTGCTCACGTCAGGTGTTTAGTTCCATTTTGGTAATCTCCAGCCTTGCTGAGATGTGTGAGTGACACTCCCCTCTGCCAGTGCTTACACTCTGGTTTATGAGGTTTCTGTTGCATGGAGGCAAATGGGGAGCAGCCGAGCCTTGGGTAACGTAACTTGACAGGATCAAACCACAGCTGTTCTAGCAAGGCTGTTCTGACAATGAGGCTTGTAGTTGTACAAATGATTTTCTATAGACAGGCCCATCTGAAAGCAGGGAAAAGTGCATCTGATAGACAGGAGGACCTTTGCTATTTAAAATGAAAGTCAGGGGCTGAAGAGATGGCTTGGCAGTTAAGGCGTTTGCCTGCAAAGCCAAGGCTCCTGGTTTGACTCTCCAGGACCCACATAAGCCAGATGCACAAGGGGGCACATGCATCTGGAGTTCGTTTGCAGTGGCTGGAGGCTCTAGCCCGCCCATTCTCTCTCTCTTTCTGCCTCTTTCTTTCTCTCTCAAATAAAAATAAATAAATAAATAAATAAATACAATATATTTTAAAATGAAAGTCAGTCTACAGCATCTTAACAATGTATGTGCTCAGTAATGCTACTTCAGTTCATAAATAGCTACAAACAGTAGCAGCAGCAACAATAACCAAGGACAAAAGGTCCCTAATAGGAACACGCTGCTTGGAGCAGAACATCCTTGTGAGCATCCTTGAGGTCGAGTGGGCGGTGAACCTGGGCCCAGGTGGCTCTGCCTGTCGAATATCCAATCTACAAGTAACGAGCCTGTTCTCCATACAAGTGGACCTGGTATTTGTGTAAAATTGTAGAGGAGCACCATGGTTACAATTTTACAATTCAATTTTGTGGTCAATTTCCCCAGTACCCATGTAAAGCCAGATGCACAAAGAGATGCATGCGTCTGGAGTTCATTTGCAGCTGCAGGAGGCCCTGGCACACCCATTCTCTCTGTCTGTATCTCTCCTCTATCTCTCTGCTTGCAAAGAAATAAAAGTATTTTTTAGCAGGGCATGGTGAAGCACGTCTTATAATCCCAGCACTCAGGAGGCAGAGGAAGGTGGATTGCTGTGAGTTTGAGGCCATCCTGAGACTATATAGTGAATTCCAGGTCAGCTTGGACTAGAGTGAGACCCTACCTCAAAAAACAAAAAAAAAAAACAAAAAAAATTTTTTAGCATGAAATTTGGACCTGGAGAGATGGCTTAGAAGCTAAGGCACTTGCCTGCAAAGCCTAAGGACCCAGGTTTGACTCCTAAGAATACATGTAAGCCAGATGCACAAGGTGACACATGCATCTGGAATTCGTTTGCAGTGGCTAGAGGCCCTGGTGCGCCAACTTTCTTTCTCATAAATAAGAGTTTTAAAAATGTGAAATTTAATATTCAAAAATTAGCAATTTGAGTCCTTTTTTGGTCTTTTTAAAATTTATTATTATTAAATTTTTTTTGTTGTTTGTTTGTTTTTTTGTTTGTTTTTCGAGGGAGGGTCTCCAGGTAGCCCAGGCTGACCGGGAATTCACTCTGTATTCTCAGGGTGGCCTTGAACTCACGATGATCCTCCTACTTCTGCTTCCTGAGTGCTGGAATTACAGGCATGCGCCACCACGCCCAGCTATTTTTATTTTTTAATATTTTTATTTATTACTTGAGAGGGAGGGAGAATGGGTGTGCCAGGGCCTCTGCCATTGCACACGGACTCCAGACACATGTACCACCTTGTGTATCTGGCTTTACATGGGTACTGGGAAATCAAACCCAGGCCAGTAAGCTTTGCATACAAGCACCTTTAATGCTGTACACCTCCCCAGCCACCTTTGTCCAATTTTTATTGTTGGGATTTATATACCTATAAGAATATTGATCTTGTTAGTGGTGAGGGCACAAAGACACAGCTCCCACTGTCACCTTTTTTTTTGGTCTTGATTAGTATAGCTGATCATTTTTGCTGTTTTTTCGAGTCAGGGTTTCACTGTAGCCCAGGCTGACCTCAAACTCACAATGATTCTACCTCTGCCTCCCAAGTGTTGGAACTGATGGTGGGTTCTACCACACCCAGATAGCTAGTCTTTTTATAGTCAAATAATCCTGTAACCTTTGAAAACTTCCTCCTATGCCCCTCTTGCCCCAGGTTGCTATGCAATATAGGCTGTCTTTAAACTTGTAGTCCATCTGCCTCAGACTCATGAGTGCTAGAATTTTAGGTGTGTGCCACCTTGCCTGATTTGAAAGGAAAATATGTGCGTGGCCAACAAACACATCTGATATGGTACTGATGCATGATGTCACACAAAAAACTTTATAGATGCATTCTTATGTCATCAAATTGTGAATGAAAGCAATGAGATCATTTGCATAAAGGTTAGGATGACACTTTGGGAGGGATAGAAAGTGATTGGGGGAAGACATAATGTAAGGGTGCCTCTGTGGGGTGGTTTGAGTAGATGGTCCCCAGTTCATTCAGGAGTTTATTAAAAACGTGTCATTTAGATCTGTGGCCACCTGGCTGGAGGAGGTGTCACTGGGAGGACAGTAGGATCCAGCCCTAAGGTGTGGGATGGATTTGGAATTCCAGTCTAAAGATAGGCAGAGTGCCTGAGCTTTGCCTGGAGTTCCTAAGTGTGCTGTGTGTGCTGTGTGGCGTGGCTTGTGGCTTTTCTTTCTCTACCTGGGCCTGTGGAAGCAGACCAACTTCTGCCATTATGGAATTTGTCCTCTATCTTCAATAAATCTCTTCCTCCATAACTGTGCCTAGTTTTGAAGTTCATCCCAGCGACTAAAGCTGTCCATTACACTCTGTCATGTCTTTCTTCTAGGTCATGATATTTGATCATGCTGTAATAAAATTTTTTGTGCACTTTTCTGATGTGTTGTTTCATAATAAAAGCCACCTTCATTGATTTTCTCTGTTGGTAGTGTGTTTAATTGATTTTTTTCCCGCCTGTTATTCCTCATACATGCTTTGGGTTCGTTCACTCTCTGCCTATAAGGTAGAATGTTAAGTAGCTTCCTTCTTGTGGGGCACAGGTCTATAAATAAAGCCCAGCACTTGAAGGCTAAGGTGGGAGATCATTTACGCTCAGGAATTTGAGACCACTGTGGGCAACATAGCAAGAATCTAGCTCCAACAACAAGTTTCTTTTCCATCAACCTTTGGAGCCCACCTAAGTTAGAAACTTTTGAGTCCTTGCTCTACTGGGGCTTCTGCCTACTAGGAAAGAGCCATTATGACTGAGTGCAGCCAATAGAAGTGAGGTGGGGTATCCTGACCTGGCCATTGTGTGTGGGTGTGGTGAAGGGGTTCTGGTGTGGTCAGTTTGGGGATGATTGCTGTTTGGGTCACTTGTGTGTTTTTGCACTTGGTTGGTTGTGTGTATAACTGCCTGGCTGCATGTACAAGTGTGTGTGTGTGTGTGTTGTGTGTGTGTGTGAGTTCTTGCCCATGTGTGGACATTATTAGTGAGGTCAGAAGACAACCTCGTGTATCGTTCTTCAATCTGCCATCCACCTTTATTTATGAGACAGGGTTGTTCCCTGCTCTGGAACCCACTAAGTAGGCCAGACTGGCTGACCATTAAGGATGCATCTATCGCCACCACCCCAGCTCAGGTTCCAGGGCCCGGCTTTTTAATGTAGATTCTGGGGCTCAAACTCAAGTGCTTGCAAGGCACACACTTTGCCCATTGTGATGTCACCTTCGGTGTTGCTGTCTTGTGAGCCAGTTTTTTTTGTATTGGATTTTCTGTTTTTTTTTTTTTTTTTTTTTTTTTTTTTTTGAGGGGAAGGGGTTGTGGTATTGGATATTTGGTTATTTTCTTTTGCTTTTTTTTGTTTGATTTTTTATCATTTATCATTTTTTATTCCTTTTTAAAAATATATTTTATTTATTCATTTGAGAGAGAGAGGCAGAAAGAGAGAGAGAGAGAATGGGCACACCAGGGTCTCTAGCCACTGCAAACAAACTCCAGATGCATGTGCCCCCTTGTGCATTTGGCTTATGTGGGTCCTGGAGAGTCACACTGGGATTCTTTGGCTTTGCAGGCAAATGCCTTAACTGCTAAGCCATCTCTCCAGCCCACATTTTTTGTTTTTTTAGTCAAAGTGATGAGGAAACAGCAGGGCCCAGCCCTGTGCTTAGCTTCTCCACTGGGGATGACACATTCAGGACTCAGTATAAGGCCCTGATGCCCTTCGGCCTAGGTGGCAGTGCCCTGGGGATGAAGGCCCACCACCATCTTACAGGTGCCCCCGTGGCCCTGAAAGTGCTGCAGAAGGGGCAGGAGTGTTCCCATCCAGTCCCCTCTGAGGTGGAAGTGTATGAAGATTGTTCACCACCACCCCATGTCACTGTTGGCAGTCACTGAAACTAAACACAGAATCCATCTAATCATGAACTGGCTGAGGGGGGAATCCCTACTGTGGCCCATCAGTAACCGGCTACCTGTAGGAGGATGACCCCCAAGAAACACCAAAGCAGACCGGAAGCACCATTCTGTAGTGCCATGATGGAGGTGTAGCTCACCAAGACCTTAAGCCAGGTTACATTGTGGTCAATGCCACAAAGTCAAGATATTTGATTTTGGCCTGGCAGCCAGAGTCAAGGACGGGCAAAAGCTTGACAGGCTCTGTGGCAATTACTGTTTTAGTGCCCCAAGCTCTTCATCCAGGAATCATATGATGGCCCCAGAGTCAACACATGGAGCTTGGCCGGCATCCTGGACCTTCTGGTTATGGGGGCACTCCCTTTTGGAGCAGCCAACATGTGGGTCCTTAACCAGATGATTCTGGAAGGGAGGTATGGCATACCCTGTCACGTCTGAAAAGAGCTGCAGAACATGATCAGCTGCTTACTAACAGTGGACCCCCAAAAGCCCAAACTGAAGGGTGTCATGAGGCCCTCTTAGCTGCACCAAGGGCACAGGAATTCAAGTCACTGTGTTGTCATGACAAATCCCCAGCCACCCAGATCCTGCAATCGTGGCAGCTATGGCAGACACGGGGTTTCAACCACAGGACATCAGGGACTCCTTACAGTAGAGGAAGTACAACGAACCCACACACAGGTATTGTATATTCCAAAGGCTGTCACGCCAGGGGACCCATGAACCGGAGATGGCACCATTCCCCTCTCCCT
The DNA here is from genome assembly GCA_036365145.1 of Orientallactaga sibirica. Taxonomy (NCBI): domain Eukaryota; kingdom Metazoa; phylum Chordata; class Mammalia; order Rodentia; family Dipodidae; genus Orientallactaga; species Orientallactaga sibirica. Next base: position 360,313 of record JAEOAD010002855.1, on the reverse strand, counting down.
CAGACCCTGTCCCTTCCTTTTGCCCCTGAAGAGGAGTGCCAGTGTGCCTGCCTTCCTAGCCTTTATGTCATCTTCAAGAAATCAGTGTGTAAGTACAGCCAGCAGGCAGGGCAGAGGGAGGGCAAAAGACTCAGCCCTCTGGGACACACCCCCAAATCCTATGAGTGCTCTGTGCATGAGTTTAAGGAGAACCCGTGGGTGGGTGGGGGCTCTGGAGAGATGGCTTAGTGGTTAAGGCGTTTACCTGCAAAGCCAAAGGATCCCGGCTCGATTCTCCAGGACCTATGTAAGCCAGATGCACAAGGGGGTGTATGCATCTGGAGTTAATTTGCAGTGGCTGGAGGCCCTGGAATGCCTATTCTCTCTCTCTGACTCTCTCTCTCTCAAATAAATAAATAAATAAATAAATAAATAAATAAATAAATAAAAAGGGCTGGAGAGATGGCTTAGCAGTTAAGGCGCATGCCTGCAAAGCATAAGGACTCTGGTTTGATTCTTCAGGTCCCACATAAGCCAGATGCACAAGGGGGCACATGCGTCTGGAGTTCGTTTGCAGTGGCTAGAGGCCCGGGTGCACCCATTCTCACTCTCTCTCTCTTTCCCTCTCTTTGTCTCTAATAAATAAAGAAATAAACAAATAAAAGTGTTAAAATTATATATATACCCTTGGGGAAGGCTCATAGATAACCATGTTTGCCCAGATCATGTCTTCAGGTGGGAACCACCCAGAACTGGTTCACCACCACTCTCGACTGCAGTCTTCACCCTGGGCCAGCACAGGTTCTGGAATTACTGGCTAAGGAGGACTGCAAACTGTCTGGTAACACTGCTGCTGCTGCTGCCACACCCTCAGAGAGGAAACTGTGCCAATTTCACCACAGACTGGGGCCCGAAAATAAAAAAAATAAAAAAATAAAAGACATTAGTAAGACCCATAGGGAGGCAGGCCAGGTGCATTTCTGCATTTGGTTTTATCTGTGTTTTTACTAAAGTCCTTTTTCTTTTCTTTTCTTTTTTTGGTTTTTCTAGGAAGAGTCTCACTCTAGCCCAGGCTGACCTGGAATTCACTCTGCATTCTCAGGGTGGCCTTGAACTCACAGCAATCCTCCTACCTCTGCCTCCCGAATGCTGGGATTAAAGATTTGTGCCACCACGCCCAGCTACTAAAGTCCTTTTCAATGACAGGTCAAATTTATGTAGAGCTGTCTAGACGCCATGGGATGACTACTCACACTTACCAGCGAATCTGGGTCCTCAGAAGACAAAGCCAGTGGATACTGCCTGTGGGAAACATGAAAAAGTTGAGCTAGATGTAGACAGAATATCTACCAGGAGGGGAGGAGGAAGTCAGAGGAAGGGAGGGAGGGAGCCATGCTGGGGAGAGCATTAGAGGAGCCAGGTTTGGAGGAGGAGGTGACAGGAAAGAACATCAGACAGGAGGCTATCATATAGACAGTACAGCAGGGTGATCTCAGTCAAAATGGGCCCTGTGTAGCTCAGTTCTCTAATGTCACATGTCTCCTTGATTTCAAGCAGCCACCAGAGGACAGGGAGATACCTGGCTCTAGTGGTTGTGGTATTGATAACCATCTGGCATGGACACAAGGAGCTGCAGGAGGTAATGACTGGGAATGCCCAGGCTATTCCATGTCTGCCTTCAGCCATGAGGATGGTTGCAAATGGGGGAGCATTGTCCATGGGGATTACACCCGGCAAGGACTCCAGTGAGTTTTGCAAAGGGATCCTTGAAGACAGTGTCTTCCACAGCATCCCTGCTGAGGGTGGGATCTGAGAGCATGGTAAAGCGGAGAGAGACAGAAACCCTTATCCCAGAGCCGATTTGCCACTGTTGAGATGGCTCAATGGTTAAAGGTGCTTGCTTGCAAAACCTGCAGGCTCTGGTTCAAATCCCTGGTACCCACATAAAGCCAGATGTAAAAAGTGGTGTGTGCATCTGGAGTTCGTTTGCAGTGGCAGAAAGGCCTGGGGCACCCATTCATTTCCCCCCTGTCTCACATAAATAAAAAATTTTAAAAGAAATGAAACCAGCCGGGTGTGGTGGCGCATGCCTTTAATCCCATCACTCCGGAGGCAGAGGTAGGAGGATCACTGAGAGTTCAAGGCCACCCTGAGATTACATAGTTAATTCCAGGTCAGCCTGGGCCAGAGTGAGACCCTACCTCGAAAAAAAAAAAAGAAATGAAACCAATTTGCATGAAAGATGACCTTTCATGGGCACAAAAGGCTTGGGCAGGCACCATTTGAGCACTGAGAAGCATGGTAGTCCTGTGAATTGATGCAGATGTCTGCAGAAAAGCGACAAAACCAAATCAATAAATGTGAAGGGACTGCACCAGGAGCTGCAGACCATGTGTGGCCATCAGAACCTGATGGCCCTGTTAGCGTTTTCACAGGGTCCTATGGGAACGTTAGATACTCTCGGCCTGTGCCATTTCTGCAGAGATGCACAGTAACCTGTTGGATTCTGGGAACCACACTGTGTTGTGAATCAGAAGTGGAATGAGCACAGTCCTGAGGGCTACTTAGGGGTCATTGGTCCATCCATGGTACTGATCTTATTTTAATTGTATTGTGGAAAGGGTTACTTTATTTTATTTATTTGCAAGCAACGAGAGAGAGAGAGAGAGAGAGAGAGAGAGAGAGAGAAAGAGAGAGAGAGGGAGAGAATGGGTGTGTCAGGGCCCCTAGCTATTGCCAAACTCCAGACACATGTGCCCTGTGTGCATCCAGCTTACATGGGTCCTGGGGAGGTTGAACCTGGGTCCTTTGGCTTTGCAGGCAAGTGCCTTAACCAGTAAGCCATCTCTCCAGCCCAGGGCTGACTCTTTCTTTCCTTTTTTTTTTTTTTTTTTTTTTTTTTCATGGTAGGGTCTCACTGTAGCCTAGGAGTTCACTATGTAATTTCAGGGTGGCCTTGAACTCACAGCGATTCTCCTACCTCTGCCTCCCAAGTACTGGGACTAAAGGCATGTGCCACCATGCCCGGCTTTCCTTTTTTTTTTTTTTTTTTTTTTTTTTTTGGAGGTAGGGTCTCAATCTGGCCCAGGCTCACCTGAAATTCACTATGTAGTCTCAGGGTGGCCTCGAACTCATGGGGCAATCCTCCTACGTCTGCCTCCCGAATGCTGGGATTAAAGGCATGTGCCACCACACCCGGCTAAGGTTGACTCTTTCTGTGGTGACATTCTCTCCATTTCTGATCCATGGCCAGGACAGTCCTGTGAGGCCTATCCCAGGTGTGTGGGGTCCTTCAGTCAGCTCTAGTGTCCAAGGGGTGCCTACCAGAGAGGATTGTAGCTCTAAATGTAAGGACAGAAGCCAAACGTGTTGGCTCAGCACTAGGGGAGGCAGAGGTAGGAGGATCACTGAGTTCGAGGCCTGTCTGGTACTACAGAGAGAGTTCCTGGTCAGACTGGATTAAAGTGAGACCCTACCTTGAAAACAAAACAAAAATAATAAATGCAAGGACAGAAACAGAATACATCTAGAGAAAGGCATGAGAAAGTTTGTGACTTTGGGGATGGAAAAAATTTTTCTTATACATTGCAAAAAGCATGAATTGTAAAATAATAATAAGTTGTGCTTGATTGGAATTAAAAAAAAAAAAAACATCTGAAAGTCACCTAAGATTAGGTAGCATGTGTTGAAGGTGTTGAAGAACACGTGACTCCAGAGGGAAATGCATATTCCCTGTCCCCAGGCTCCAGGGAACCAGCCACGTGATTGGCCTCACCAGGGGCTTTTGTGTTCCTGTCCTTGCCTGGCATCTTCAGGCATTCCAGGCCTGGAGTTCCAGGAGGGGATGCCAACAAGCACGGGGCTCGCCAGCCGCAGCGGCCAATGCAGACTCCCACCAGGAAGACCCCTGAACACAGCGAAGTCCAGGCCTCCGAGGCAGGCCATCGACTGTTGCAGAAGCTGGACAGGGTGAAGATGTCAAAAGCAATGGCGGTTCCCCGCATCCCGAGCTTTCTGGAACCCCGAGAGACACCCTGAGCTCCTGGAAGGTACCCGGCTTCCTGGCTGTCACTCCATCGCTGTGGATGGCCTGGGCAGAGGCCCCAGGGCTTCATCCAGTGGAGGAGGGGGCTGAGAGCCTGGAGCAGCTCCTGGGACTGGAGGCACCGACGTCCTCAGGGGGCGTGGACAATCTGGCAGCGGTGATGGGTCAGCACACCCACTACCTTGGCAACTTGGGGCGTCTGCACGACCTGCTGTTGCACAAGGCTGGGCCGCTGGCCACCCAGGTGTCCCTACATTGCCTTCATGGCTGCTGCCTGCCACCAGTGTTCTTATCTACGGGGCGCCTGGCGAGACCGTGAGTGGCTGCTGGGCCTCCATGGGCGCCCCCCCCCAAATGTGTGTTCAGCTAGATCATCGAGCTGCTGGCCTAGGGGCGGTGGCTCAGACAGGTGCCCACAGCCGAGATCATCCAACCCCGAGTCCTGCTCACTCACTGCCATTCGCTGGTGTAGTTCTTGCTTGGCTGTGGCATCCTTCTTGAGGGGGGGCATGGAGGGCAGCCCCTATGGTGGACCTACTGAGCAACTCAGGGCTTTGAAGTCACCAGTGACAGGGACGCCTCGGATGGAATGCATAGAGCAGCTGCTGGAGAGCCTGCTGGGTGGGAGGGGGGGGGGAGGGGAGAGAGAGAGAGAGAGAGAGAGAGAGAGAGAGAGAGAGAGAGAGAGAGAATATGAATGTCTTGGGAGGGAATGGAGAACTGCTTTGAGCTGGAGAAATCAGAGTGCCTGCTGGTGAGACCCTCAGCTGACAGACACCCTGGAGCTCTCTCCACCCCTAGGCATGCTGTGCTTTGTGGAAGACCCCACTTTTTTTTTTTTTTTTTTTTGAGGTAGGGTTTGTCTAGCCCAGGTTGACCTGAAATTCACTATGTAGTCTCAGGGTGGCCTCAAACTCACAGTGATCCTCCTGCCACTGCCTCCCAAGGCTAGCCCCCACTTTTGGATGTGAGGACTTCACCAGGTGAGGGCTCCAGGTGTCTTTTACCTTCCACGCCCAGGATTACACCTGGGATGGACATGGCTGCTCACTGATCCAGCGGCTCTATCCCAGGGAAAACCCTTATTGGATGAGATACAGCCTTCACCTCACCTACAACATCATCCCCTGCACAGTGGTGTGCACACCTCCATGCTCTGCAGGGCTTCTAGAATGACATTCACCACATCTGTGGCATCAGGTATGATGCCTACCATCATGGGGTGGTGAGCCAGCTCCTGGAGAGGAATGTCAAGGTCTATATGAGCACAGTAGCCTGCTTCCCAGAGAAGACCGCCAGAAGAACATACACCCTCTTCTAGACCCTCTTCTGCCACTCATGGTCTGTGTGAACTTGCTTGCTCCCTGGGGTCTGACTGCAAGGTGCCCGGCTCTGTGTCCTCTGCTCTGTCTCCAGGTACACTCCTGCAGTACCTGAGCCCGGAGCAGCTGACCCAGGCCGCTGTGCTCACTGCAGTTACTTCTGTCTGGTGACTCAGTATTTAAAACACAACTCAATAGGAAACAGGGAAAGGTTTAAACACAAAATTCATCAAAGAAAATATATGGATGGCAGGGCTGGGGAGATGGCTCAGTCAGTCAAGTGCTTATTGCCCAAACACGAGGACCAGAGTTTGGATTGGCAGCATCCACATAAAAGCTGGGCAGGTAGCAAGCCCTCTGTTCAAAGGAGAGATCCTGCCTCAGTAAATAACTGGGAAAGCAACCAAAGAATCCACCCTACATCAACTTCTGGTCTTCACACATGCATACATATACCGGGCTCACACACATGAACACACTTACCCACATGCACACGTACAAATCAAAGGCATTACATAGAAAAATACAGTAAGTCATAACCTGTTTTTTTAAAAATATTTATTTATTTGTAAGCAATAGAAAGAAAGAGAGGGGGAGGGAAAAATGGGCATGCCAGGGCCTTTTGCCACTCTGCAAACAAACTTCAGATGCGTCTGGGCTTTACTGGGAAATTAAACCTGGGCCAGTAAGTGCCATCTCTCCAGCTTAAAAGTTGCTTTTTTTTTTTTTTTTTCCCGAGGTAGGGTCTCACTCTAGTCCAGGCTGACCTGGAATTCACTATGTCGTCTTAGGCTGTCCTCAAACCCACAGCTGTCCTCCTACCTCTGCCTGCCAGGTGCTGGGGTTAAGGACATGCACCACCATGACCATCATAATTTATTTTGAGGGTAAAAATTGCATTAAACTTCTAGTGGAAAGCCAGGCATGGTGGTGCACACCTTTAATTCTCTCTCTCTCATTAAAAGAAAAAAAACAAAACAAAACAAAAAAACAGCAGCTGAGTACACAGGTCTAAAAATTAGCAGAGTTATTATTACCAGAAATTATAGGTATAATTCCCTTTCACCATGAAGATCTCAAAATCCATTTCTAACCGAATGGCATGGTAAAGTCTGGCATGGTCTCTATCTGTTCTTGTAGATCTTGTCAAGCAAATGCAACTATCAGAACTGTCAATAATACACAACCTAGATAATGGCACAGATGTCCCTCTGAGTAAGTACTTTACGTCCTTGCTGTACCTTTCTGAGTGCTTAAGCCCAAGTAGGTAGCCAAAATTTAACTCTATATATTAAAAATTAAATTCAGAGGGAAGCCACTACCATTTTTTGACTAAATGGATATGTTGTTCTCATCAAATTGCCCTCTAAATATTTATGTTTATGTCCAAAAGCGCTGCTCTCTGTGCCAATCAGAGAAGCTTCTTTTTGCAGTTGGCAGAGACTGAAAACGTGTCCAAGCGCTGAGAATAAGTGACTACTGAGTGTTCATTGCTAAGTGAGACACATCTGTATTACTTTCGCCAAGGCTCAGGGAACATGCAGAAAAGGAGCAGAAAGAATGTAAGAGATCCAGAAGATGGGGAGGAGTGCTCTGGAACTCTTTCTTCTGGACAGGAAGTGGCTGTTGTGTTCATGACCTCATAGTGACTATTGTTACTTTCATAAGACCAACACAGTATTGGGCCCATCAAAACTTCATAATGGAGAGCAGAGAGAGAAAAGACATCATAGTGGAAGAGGGACTAGTTGGAAAGCAGAGGGGTCAGTGGAAAGGTGATGGGAAGGGAAGGGAAAGGAGAGAGCAGGGGAACAAAAGAAGGTAACAGGAGGGAATTTTGATCCAACATATTATATATATCTAGCAATTGACAATAAATAATGAATATTAAAAATAAAGCTTCAATTATTCCTCTCCATTAGCAGTGAAAATTATGTATTATTGAATTTTTCTTTAGGGGTTACCCTAGATAATATATCATCCATCTTTACAATGTCAAGGTATAATGTTAATTGGTGCTTTTCTTTTCTTAGACATTTCAAATATTTTATTTTACTTTAACCACATTATTCTTTCTCAATTTATACATTATTGTTTCCATGGATTTAAAAAATATTTTATTTATTTATTTGCAAGGAGGGGGGAATGGGTTTGCCAGGGTTTCCAGCCACTGCAAAGGAATTCCGGAAGCATGTGCCACTCTGTGCATCTGGGTACTGGGAATTAAACTTGGATTATTAGCCGGGCGTGGTGGCGCACGCCTTTAATCCCAGCACTCGGGAGGCAGAGGTAGGAGGATTGCCGAGAGTTCGAGGCCACCCTGAGACTACATAGTTAATTCCAGGTCAGCCTGGACCAGAGTGAGACCCTACCTCAAAAACCAAAAACAACAACAACAACAACAAAAAAACCCAACCAACCAAACAAACAAACAAAAAAAAAACTTGGATAATTAGACTTGGCAGGCAAGTGCCTTAACTGCTGAGCCATCTCTCCAGCCAGTTTTCATGTATTTTAATTCAACATGCACTTAAGCCTGATCAAAACTGTTATTATTGGGTGGTACCTCTGTTATTCCTGCCTGTTCCTCTGATGTTTAATCTGAGATGGTTTTGCTTCTACCTTAAGAATACTTTGTGTTATTTCCTTTAGTACAAGTCTTTGTGTTGGAAAATTATCTTTTTTGTTATCATTGTTCATCTGAAAATTATCTGTACCTTTGTCTTGTTCTTTAAGGATAGAGCTGGAAGTGGTGCACAAAATTCCAGGACTTCTAAATAGGGTCAGAATAAAAAGTTTTGGGCCAGGCATTGTAGCACAGGCCTTTATATAATTCCAGCACTTGGGAGGCTAAGGCAGAGGGATTGTGAGTTCAAGTCCAGCCTGGGTTACATAGTAAAACCCTGCCTTAAACAAGAACAGCAATAACAATTTTGGGATTGGGCTGGAGGGATGGCTTAGTGGTTAAGGCGTTTGCCTACAAAGCCAAAGGACCCACGTTCGATTCCCCAGGACCCATGTTAACCAGATGCACAAAGGGGCACATGCATCTGGAGGTCGTTTGCAGTGACTGGAGGCCCTGGCGTGCCCATTCTCTCTCTCTTTCTCTCTCCCTCTTTCTCTGTCAAATAGATATATAAATAAAAACGTTTGGGATCATTAAGGTAGAATAATGACACTAGCTAAGGGGCTCTGATTGGAACCATTGCCATACAGAGGGTGGTAGGTGGAAGAAACAACCACGGGTTGGCACGTGAAGCCCTTGAGTGTAAGAACTGGAGTCGCTCTTGGAGATTTACTCACATTACTTGGCAGGGAACTAAGTCACATTTGTTATTCCGAGAGGTAATATAGGTGGTCCAAGTGACCACTGTCACTGCCGAGAAGTACTATGAGCTCTCTGCTGAGGTGTATCCACATCTATTAATACCTTCACTTCATTGTAGTAAGCCCGAGTGAACTTTTCAAAAGGCATCTCTCCATTACATGAGGCAGTGTCTTATACTGTGATCCATAAGACTGTGTGGCTGGCCACTACCTACCTTTCCATCTTCACTTTCCCTATGGAGTCCCTAGCGTTTCTGTCCACACTGTTCCATCTGCCTTCATTTCTCCTCTCTGCCAAGTTACCTCCTTCAGCTTTCACAGTAAGCTTCACATCCTCAGGGAGGCCTTCCCTGACCTTCCTGACTCAATCCTTTTGTCTTACAGACATTTTATTTGTTATTACTATTGTTGTTATTACTTTTGGTTTTTCAAGGTAGGGTCTCACTCTAGTGCAGGCTGTCCTAGAACTCACTCTGTTGTCCCAGGCTGGCCTTGAACTCACGGTGATCCTCCCACCTCTGCCTCCTGAGTGCTGGGATTAAAGGCATGAGCCACAATGTCCAGCTTGGGGCCATTTTAAGTTCCATGAGGGCGTGGGCTGTGTATCTGTTTGTGCTCACCACTTATCCCCTGCACTTAGCAATCATTTAATAAGCTTAGACAATTAAGAAGTATTTGCTGGAGAGATGGCTTAGTGATTAAGGTGCTTGCCGGCAAAGCCCAAGGACCCAGGTTTGATTCCTGAGTATCCATATAAAGTGAGATGCTCAAGGTGGCACATGCATCTGGAGTTCATTTGCAGTGGCTAGAGGCCCTAGTGTGCCTATATTCTCTCTCTCTCTTTTTCTCTCTTTCTCAATTAAATATATAAATAAAAAAAGAAGTTTTTGCTGAAGAGAATACCAGGGAGACCCCAAATCCATCAGTGCGACAGGAAAGGAAGCCAAGTACGTAGCACGAGACAAGTCACCTCCAGCACATCTGCCAGGTCGTAGGAGACATCACAGAGGAAGTGGTGGGTGAAATGAGTGTCGCTCTCACTGACACTCTGAGAGCCTCCTCCAGGGAGATGGTGGCAGACGCTGGGGAGACTCGAAATGCACTAAAGCAGAAAGTGAGAGGCTGCCAGAGCGCCACACAAAGGGAGATCTATTAAACGCCCTCTGAGCCTCAGGGAACATTGTGGAAGAGGCATCCGAAAGGTTGTAAGAGCCACAGGGTGGAGAGGAGTATCCTGAGGCGTTGTCCCCCTAACAGAGACTGACTTGTGCACTCATAACTCCATGGTGAATACTGATAACCCCACTGAGGAGGGGCCTCAGGAGAATGGGGGCAGGGGAGAGGGAACATAAGAGGGGAACCTGACCAATATGCAACATGTTCACAATTAACAAAGAAGCAGACTTTAGCCTGAAGATTAATTTTGTTTATCCCCATATAGAATTTAAACTTTCTTCTTGTCCTTTGATGCCATTGAATGGACAAGTGAATTTATTTTTCCCTAGCCTCAGATGCTACGTTTTTACTCGTGTTGTGAGTATATGTGTGTCCCACGAGGGCACAGTAGATACATGATAGTAGCCGCAGGGAAGTCAAAGTTCTTTTAACCGTGTTAACTTGGAGTAATTAGCCCAACATATTACTAATTGTTATCATTAAAAGTTATATTGGGGATTTAGAATAACATTTTTATAGGTACTCAGCAACTCAGTATAGAAATCATTTTTAGCCAGGTACCTCTTTAATCCTAACACTTGGGAGGCAGAGGTAGGAGTATTGCCATGGGTTTGAGGCCAGCCTGAGACTACATAATGAATTTCAGGTCAACCTGGGCTAGAGTGAGACCCTACCTCAAAAAAACAAAAACAAAAACAAATCATTTTTGGTGTGATGTTTCTGGCTAAAAATAATAGGTATCAGGGCTAGAGAGATAGCTTAATGATTAAGGCACTTGCCTGCAATGCCTAAGGACCCAGGTTTGATTCCTCAGTACCCACGCAAGTCGGATGCACAAGGTGGCACATGTGCCTGGAGTTCACTTACCGTGGCTAGAGGTCCTGGAGCTCCCATTCTCTCTCTTTCTTTATCTGCCTCTTTCTCAAAAAAATTAATTAATTAAAAAAATAGGTATGGGGGGGTCTGACAAATAGTTGGTTGCCAGTGGCTTGCAAAAGTTAACCTTCAGGCTGGATGTGGTGCCGCACACCTTTAATCCCAGCACATGGGAGGCAGAGGTAGGGGGATCGCCCAGAGTTTGAGGCCACTCTGAGACTGCATAGTGAATTCCAGGTCAGCCCGGGCTAGAGCGAGACCCTGCTCTGAAACACAAAAATAAAAACAAACAAACAAACCAAAAAATTTAACCTTCAGGCCAGACGTGGTGGCGCACGTCTTTAATCTCAGCACTTGGGAGGCAGAGGAAGGAGGATCGCTGTGAGTTCGAGGCCACTTTGAGATTACATAGTGAATTCCAGGTCAGCCTGGGCTAGAGTAGACCCTACCTTGAAAAACCAAAATAACAACAAAAAACAAACAAACAACAAAAAAGAAATTACCTTCTGATGAACTGTTGGCATGGGAGGCTATCTTAAAGGGCTCTTATGACATTGCATTGGAACCGACCCCAGACAGTAATGAAAGAGTAATCCTCCCCAAATCACCCTGAGCTAGTAATCCTTAGGGCTGCATGTTGGTGATTAGAAAAGAAAGATAAGAGCAGCTGTCTTTTTGTTCTGTGTAATTATGCCCATGGACCTGGGTAAGTGTTAATTTCCTGGTGGCACCGCGGCAAGGGTAAGGTGTTAGGTTTCTGCAGGGACTGAATGTGCAGACGGGGATTCTGCCTGGTGTACGCCTAGGGAACAAGACAGTTCAGGAGGGCTGAAGCTGGCAAGCTCAGGTTGCATGGCTCTTAATTTCTGTCCTTTAAGTTGGACACATGGGTCACTGTGTGCCGGAGGACATGGCAGTACTATCAGGTGTCAGCTAGACTGCACACCTTAATTAACAGCTCATCAGCCCAACAGCCTGTGAGATGAAAGCCAAGTTCTTAGGCAGAAGAGGAATATTAGTCCTCTCAAGCCCTTCAACAGGGTTCAAGGGCAGAGGTAATAGAACCAGGCATCTATTTTCCTTGGCTAGTAGTTGAAGTATTCAGTTGGTATCCCAGGATGTCTTTGCAGTTGGCCTGTTCACTACAGGCTGCTCATCAAAATGAACATCCCCATCATTGCTTAGCCTAGCATGCATGAGGCCCTGGTACTTAGTACTAGGAAAAATTAATGTTCCTTCTCATGGTGAACATGGAGTATCATTTCTTTTGATTCCCTTTTCTTCTCATGTTCTTTGTTCTGGAGTATGGTCCTGTCATCGTCCAAGGGGTTCAGCTGGATGTTGGAGTGAGCAGTCAGACATTCTGGATGCATTCTACCTTCCAAGCCATATCTAGCGGAGATAAATTTCTATGGATTCTACTTTCTGAATACCTCTCCTCCACCACACTCATTCTCACTCCTCTTGAGAAGCCCTGCAGGATCTGCTTACCTGTAGTCCCACTGCAGTTCCTCCAGCTTCCATAGCACCATTGAAAGCTCTGACCAGCGCTTGCTCACAATTATCCCGTTGTTCCTCCTCATTACCTCTCGCAATGTCTGCTAGACCTCAATGCTTTTTTTTTTTTTTTTTTTTTTTTTTTTTTTTCAGATTGGGTCTTTCTCTACCTCAGGCTGGCCTGGAACTCACTCTGTAGTCAGTCCCAGGCTGCTTTTGAACTCACAGCAATCCTTCTACCTTTGCCTCCTGGGTGTTGGGATTAAAGGTGTGTGTCACCACACTCAGCCTGCTTTTTTTTTTTTTTTAAATAGAAGGTCTCCTTATATTTTATTATTATTTATTTATTTATTTGAGAGAAAGAGGCAGAGATAGGTAGATAGATAGATAGATAGAGATAGATATATAGGTAGATAGAGATAGATAGATAGATAGATAGATATAGATAGATAGGTAGATAGAGATAGATAGATAGATAGATAGGGAAAGAACGGGTGTGCCAGGGCTTCTAGCCATTGCAAACAAACACCAGATGCATGCACCCCTTTGTGCATCTGGCTTATGTGGGTCCTGGAGAAACAAACTGGATCCTTTGGCTTTGCAGGCAAATGCCTTAACTGCTAAGCCATCTTTCCATCCCTAGAAGGTTTCCTTATGTAGTCCAGACTCGTGATTCTCCTGCCTTCACTTCCTGAGTTCTGTGATTAGAGGCATATGTCACCATGCTGGGCAAACTTTAGTCCTCTTACTTTTTTTTTTTTCTGTGATTTGCCACGTTACCTATTCGTACCATTGCCGTATCGGCCTTTCAGTCCGAACTGCTCTTCTCTTTCTTTAGGATTAGATTTTACCTTCTCCACACTCTTGCAGGCCATGACAGGCTTCTTTTTTTTTAATTAAAAAATTTTTTAATTGACAACTTCTATACTCACATACAAAAACCCCATGATATTTCCCTCCCCTCCCCCATTCCCCTTTAGAACTACATTCTCCGTCATGTCCCCTCCCTCTCTCCATTTATCTCTCTCTTTTTTTAATGAATCATTTTTTTAATTATTATTTTTTATTGACAACTTCTATACTTACATACAAAACACATGATATTTCTCTCCCCTCCCCCTATTCCACTTTAGAACTCCAATCTCCATCATATCCCCTCCCTCTCTCCATTAGTCTCTCTTTTAATTTGATGTCATCATCTTTTTCTTCTATTTTGAGGGTCTTGCGGAGGTATTGCTAAGCACTGCAATGTCATGGATATCGAGGCCAATTTCTGTCTGGGCAGTTGCATTGTAAGGAGTCGTACCCTTCCTTTGGCTCTTCCATTCTAACCGCCCCCTCTTCCGCAATGGACCCTGAGCCTTGGAGGGTGTGACAGAGATGTTTCAGTGCTGGGCACTCCTCCATCCCTTCTTCTCAGCACTATTTTGCCTTTTGGGTCATCCCAGTGGTCATCGGACAGGCTTCTTTTTTGTGCCTCCTCAATTTCCCTCCAAACTTAATGGTTTTCTGCCAATTGTGACCTCTGCCTTAGGTCAGATGGGGGTGGGGGGTCCTAAACCTCAATGATACTGGGTGAATGAATGGGTGAGATGGTGCTGGAGATATTATCAGGAGCTCCATTTATAAAATTGGAGGTGTTTTTTTTTTTAGGTCACCAAGATTCCTTTTCAGCTCTTCGCATCTGAATAAAAAGGCACAAGAGACATTAGTTACCAATAGACACAGGTAAATTGTGGCAGTGTCTAGAGCCCACATGGCCGTATACTTTCTTTTGGATCATGATAGTTAAGATTTCTCCTGACAACATGGCCTGCAAGAAGAGGGCAGGCACATAACAGACCCTGACCTGGGGAGCACAGTCTCCAGTGACTGGCCTTCCCCCAGCCTGGCCACAGCCTGACTCACTGGCTCTTGATGTGAGCAACGGAGAAGGGATCTCAGGCATTTCCTGTAGGAGTTACACTTTTACAGGAATTAAGCTCAGCTGCCCATGTGGGAACCAGACACAGCAGTGCGGAAAGAGAAGAGGTCCTCGCCACTATTCCACTATTCCAGTGACTCCCGTCCAGCATTCTAGGGTCCTTTCTGAATGAAGACTTCCCTCTGGTTCTTCTTTTGTCCTGAAATGCTTTAACCATCTTCTTTGAAGTGGGCCTGTATGTGAAAATCCAGATGTATACACGAATCCACAGGGGTAATTACTTCCAGAAAGAATCTTTGCTTTCTTTTCTTTTTTTGTTTTTTTCGAGGTAGGGTCTCTCTCTAGCTCAGGCTGACCTGGAATTCATTATGTAGTCTCAGGGTGGCCTCGAACTCATGGCAATCCTTCTACCTCTGCCTCCCATGTGCTGGGATTAAAGGTGTGCACTACCATGCCACATGGCTCTTACATTCTTTCTGCCACCTCTTCCGCAATGGATATTGAGCCTTGGAAAGTGTGATAGAGAAGTCTCAGTGCTGAACACTCCACTGTTCCTTCTTCTTAGCGCTATGGTGTCTTTTGGACACTCAAAACTCTTACAGTGGGGCTGCAGAGATGGCTTAGCAGTTAAGGCATTTGCTTGTGAAGGCTAAGGACCCCAGTTCGATTCTCCAGGACCCACATAAGCCAGATGCACAAGGGGGCACATGCATTTGGAGTTTGTTTGCAGTGGCTGGAGGCCCTGGCGTACCCATTGTCACTCTACCTCTCTCTCTTTGTCTCTAATAAATAAATAAATAAATAAATAAATAAATAAATAAATAAATAAAATCTTTTTTTTTTTAAAATAAAAACTCTTACAGTGCTGAGAATAAGTGACCATTGAGTTCTTAGCCCCAAATGAGACATTTATGCCATCTTCTCCTCCACATGGCTCCGGAAACATTGTGGAAGAGGGCATGGAAAGAATGCAAGAGCCAGAGGATGGGGAGGAGTATAGTCTTGTGGACAGGACGTGGCTGTTGCTCTTAGGCTCTCACAAGACCTGCACAGGATTTCCTCCATCCACATTCCATCATTGATAATGGAGGGTTCATGAGGCCCCCACCCCTCCCTGGGGAGGTATTGGCAGTTAATGGTTGCCAGGGGAGATATTTTCTTCAGGAGTGCAGCCACTGGCAAGGTTCCCATATTCTGGTAAATAGCTCCTCAGTCATGCTCCTTTAAGCAACCCCAATGAAGCTCAGAAGATCCCAATAAAATCATCTAAGTGGAACTGAGTCCAGTTGGGAAGAAGAGGTTTAGTGGGAAGAGGAGGGGACATGGTCAAAATACATTATATGCACATATGAAAGTTGTCAAAAATTAAAAACAAAAAAACATTGGAATGAAGAGATGGCTTAGCAGTTAAGGCACTGCCTGCAAAGCCAAAGGACCCAAGTTCTATTCCCCAGGATCCATATAAACCAGATGTATAAGGTGGCATATATGTTTGGAGTTCATTTGCAGTAGCTGAAGACCCTGGCATACTCATTCTCTCTCTCCCTCTTCCTCTCTCAAATAAATAAAAATAAATAAATCATAGAGAAAAAATATTCTTTTTTGGTTTGTTTATTTTGTTTGTTTTTTGAGGTAGGGTCTCACTGTAGCTCAGGTTGACCTGGAATTCACTATGTAGTCTCAGGGTGGCCTCGAACTCATGGTGATCCTCCTAAGTGCTGAGCCTCCCAAGTGCTGAGATTAAAGGCGTGCACCACCACACCTGGCTGAGAAAAAATATTCTTTTTTTTTTTTTTTTTTTTTTTTCGGTTTCGAGGTAGGATGGCCCAGGCTGGAGAGATGGCTTAGTGGCCTTGAACTCACGGCGATTAAGGCCCTGCCTCCCGAGTGCTGTTTGCAAACGCCAAAGAAAATCAGGTTTGATGGGCTGGAGAGATGGCTTAGTGGCTTAGTGACAAGGCCCTTGTTTGGAGTACATTTGATTAGGACTAGAGGCCACAAGGTGCATGTGTTTCAACCAATTTGCATTAAATAAATAAATAAATAAATAAATAAATAAATAAATAAGTAAATAAATAAATCTTTATGAAATACTAGCAAGAGACTCAATAATGCATGTATTATTACTAACACAACTTCTAATCTCAATTGTGCACACAAAACAGTTCTCACCTCAAAAGGAATAAGACATAGTTTATTCTGGGACCAAATAGCATGGGTCAGGAACACAGATTTAGTTTAGCCAAAGTTCCATGTTCTAACAAGGTAACAGTTTTATGAATTTTTTTTTGTTTTGTTTTGTTATTTATTTGAGAGAGAGATAGAGATAGAGACAAAGAGAAAGAGAGAGAGAGAGAGAGACAGAGAGGCAGGGCATGCCAGGGCCTCTAGTTACTGCAAACGAACTCCAGATGCATGTGCCACCTTGTGCTTCTGCCTCATGTGGATACCTGGCAATTGAACCTGGGCCCTTAGGCTTCACAGGCAAGCATCTTAACCACTAAGCCATCTCTTCAGCCCTAATAACAGAACAAAGAAGTAATACGTCAAGACACTTCTGTTTTTTTTTTCTTCAGGTAGGGTCTCACCTGGCCCAGGCTGACCTGGAATTCACTGTGTAGTCTCAGGGTGGCCACGAACTCAGGGCAATCCTCCTACCTCTGTCTCCCGAGTGCTGGGATTAAAGGTGTGCACCCCCATGCCCAGCTTCCATCCTATTTTTTTCTTTCTTTTTTTTATTGACAACTTCCTTAATTGTAGACAATATCCCATGGCACTTCCCTCCCTCCCCCCACTTTCCCCTTTGAAACTCCACTCTCCATCATATCCCCTCCCCCTCTCAATCAGTCTCTCTTTTCAGTTTGATGTCATGATCTTTTCCTCCTATTATGATGGTCTTGTGTAGTGCCAGGCACTGCGAGGTCATGGACATCCAGGCCATCTTGTGTCTGAGGAGCACATTGTCAGGAGTCTTGCTGCTCTTTTAGTCTTCCAGGCTCCTACTTTAACCTTCATGGTTGCTCTGCAGATGAGCCATGCAGTTGCTTTAGAAAGGAGACAGTTGCTGGTCCTGGGACCAATGAATATTACCCTTATCCTCAGAGATGTTCAGGGAGCCAAACTTGTTTGTTTTTTTTTTTTTTGAGAGAGACACAGAAAGAGACAGACAAAGAGGGAGAGGGAGACAGATAGAGAATGGGTGCGCCAGCAGTCTCTCAGCTGCTGTAAGGAAATCCAGATGTGTGTGCCCCCTTGTGGGCAAGAGCGGCATTGCGCCCTTGCGTCACTTTGCATCTGGCTAAACGTGGGACCTGGAGATTGGAACCGGGTTCCAGCCCCAAACTTGGCTTTTAACTCCATAATGCAAAGTTAAGAAATGTGTTTGGCTCACAGAGGGCATGAGAAGATGATTCTGTATTCGTGTGAGCAAGAAACAGACACGTAGACATTACTCTTGCAGCTGGGTGTAGTGACACACTCCTTTAATCCTAGCACTGGGGAGGCAGAGGTAGGAGGATCACTGTGAGTTTGAGGACAGCCTGGGACTACAGAGTGAGTTCTATCTAGGTCAGCCTGGGCTAGAGTGAGACTTAACCTCAAAAACAAAACAAAACAAAACCAAAACAACAACAACAACAACAACAACAACAACAACAACAACAACAAACCTTGCTTTTGTTAAAAAGCATTACTCTTCACTTGGACCCACAGCTAAATAAAAGCAGGATGAAAGTCTGATGTTTTGCTTTCATTTTGTGCGCATACTCTTGCCAAAGGCACAGGAGCAAATTATTGTACTTAACCTTGAATTCCTGAAGAGCAAAACCTTGAAGGACAGCACCTCACCACACTACATGGAGACAATGATCCATGAGGTCAAGGCTGTCCCCTCAGATATTTACAGATTAACAACTTATTAGACCACCTTGTAGGACCAGAGCTGAGGCAATGATGGGAGAAGCCACACCTTGACTAGGTTCTTTTTGTTTTTTTTCCAAGGTAGGATTTCACTCTAGCCCAGGCTGACCTGGAACTCACTCTGCAGTCCCAGGCTGGCCTCAAACTCACTCCAATTTTCCTACCTTTGCCTCTCAAGTGCTAGGATTAAAGATGTGCACCACTGGGCTGGAGAGATTGCTTAGTGGTTAAAGCGCTTGCCTGCAAAGCCAAAGGTTCAATTCTCCAGGACCCACGGAAGCCAGATGCACATTGTGGGACATGCATCTGGGGTTCCTCTCTATCTCCCTCTGCCTCTTTCTCTCTCTCTAATAAAATAAATAAATAAATAATAAAATATTAAAAAAAGATGGGCACCACCACACCTGGCTTGACTAGGATCTTATAATTGTACATATCGCTTGCCCTCTATTTAATTTAATTTTTTTTTTTGTTGAGGTAGGATCTCGCTCTAGCCCAGGCTAACCTGGAATTCACTCTGTAGTCTGAGGGTGGTCTCAAACACACAGCGATCCTCCTACCTCTGTCTCCTGAGTGCTGGGATTAAAGGCTTGCAGCCCCTCTATTTAAATTTAACCCTCCTGTCACTGCCTTAAAGATGAGCTTGTGGGGGATGGGGGGGTCGCTGGACCTTTTTATTTGTTCCTGTCTTCAATGCGGCCACATTGAGTAAGTCTCTTTTCTCTGCTTTTCACCATTATTCATCTGTTTAGTTGGTGTATTGAGATGGGAAGCTGAGCCTAGCTTGCTGGCACGCTGGAACCCAGACTTCTATTCTAAAATCTCTAGTAACGTGTGTGCTGAGTCCACACTCTGTTGCACCACTTATAACCTGAAGAGCTTTGAGGTGCCACCTTGTGCATCTGGCTTATGTGGGACCTGGAGAATCGAACCTGGGTCCTTAGGCTTCGCAGGCAAGCGCCTTAACTGTTACACCACCTCTCCAGCCCCACTTTTGATTTTTCAAGGTCAGGTCTCACTGTAGCCCAGGATGATTTGGAATTCACTATGTAGTCTCAGGCTGGCCTCAAACTCACAGAGATCCTCCTTCCTCTGCTTCCTGAGTGCTGGGATTAAAGGTGTGAGCCACCATGCCCCAGTCTCATTTTTTTAGATTCGTGGTGTTGGTGCATCTTATCATCTTCACTTGTCCCTCGTTCTCGTCTTTCTCTGTACAATTGCGTTTGCGTCCTTGCAAACCCACTGAACCTCACATTCCTCTGGAAGCACCACCCAGGTTAGACGTTAACTCAGAACAAATAAACGGTAGTCGTGCTTGAGGACTGAACTATTTGCAGTGTGAGTCCTTATCCTCCCCTCTCATTCCCTAGTAGAACCACTATAATAATGTACTATAATAATGTACTGTAATAAAATACTGTAATAATGACCTGACGCCAAGCACCGTGATAGCACAGCAGGTCACCTGATAACCAAGATGGCGATGATGTGACCAAAGAGTGGGTGGTAAATACAGGATGCAGTGTGGACACACTGGACAAAAGCATGATTCATGTCCAGGAAGGGCAGAGCTAAATCGCCTGAGATTTTATCATACTACTCAGAATAGCACACCATTTAAAACTGTGACTTATTTGTTTTTAACATTTTCTATTTAATATTTTTGGGCTGAGGCTATTTTCTAGCCCAGACTGATCTGGAATTCATTATGTAGTTTCAGCCTGGCCTCGAACTTACAGCGATCCTCCTGAGTGGTGTGTGTATGCCACACACCCAGCAGACATTGACTGTTGGTAGATGATTCTGTGGAAAGTGAAAGTATGGAGTGGTGGTATGGGGTGTGATGTTCCTGAGTGGACCCAGTTTCTGCTGTCCTGATATATCCTAGCGTGCCTCTGGCATCTTTCTGTCCTGTGTTCCGTCACCATTGCAGAGGTTTCTTTTCTCTTCTCTCCTGGGTTGAGCCCTCTATTTTCTATGTTTTGGTTTGCATTCTTTTCTTGGATTCTTCCTTGTTTTGCTCAATAACATTGTTCTGACATGGCAATAGCTTTTATTTTATATTGTTTTACTTTTTAAAATTTTTTGCTTGTGTGTGTGGTGTGTGTGTGTGTGGGTACACCAGGGTCTCTTGCCACTGCAAACAAATCCTGAATGGCTTTACATGGGTGTCTGGGGAATGGAATCCAGGTCAGGTGGCTTTGCAAGCAAGTGTCTTTAACTGCTGAGCCATCTGCCCAGCAGAGGTTATTCTTAAATATTGAAATTACAGGCAATTTTCTTTTTTCTCGTTTTTGTTTTTTCAAGGTAGGGTCTCACTCTAGCCCATGCTGACCTGAAACTCACTATGTAGTCTCAGGCTGGCCTCAAGTGCTGGGATTAAAGGTGTGCGCCACCATGTCTGGCCCTTCTTTTCTTCTTCTTCTTCTTTTTTTTTTTTTTTTTTTTTGAGGTAGGGTCTCACTCTAGCCCAAGCTGACCTGGGATTCACTATGTAGTCTCAGGGTGGCCTTGAACTCGAGGCCAATCCTTCTACCTCTGCCTCCCAAGTGCTGGGATTAAAGGCGTGTGCCACCACACCCGGCCTTCTTTTCTTTTTTATCTTACATTTACCTATATTTCAGAAGGTGTCATTGCCTGGCACAGGGGAGTCATTGTCTAGACAGGCCAGATTCAAAGTCAAGATAGCATAGAGAAATTTTCTTTTGAGGCAAGCCCACCAGCTTGCCTTTTTTTTAAATGCCAGAGTTGGGGCGGTGGGGGTGGGGGTGAGGTGGTGACTTCACGCCCTCCTCCACAACCCATAGTGGAGTGTCAGTGGGCCTGATCTTATGAGACCTTATACAGTTCATGAGCACAACAGCTGTGCCATGACCCTAAGACGATTTCACAGCACTCCTCCCCAGCGTGCAGCTCTCACAGTCTTTCTGTTCCCTCGTGCAGTAAGTACATCGTTAGTAATAGGGAGAATGTCTTCTAAGTACATCTTCTCAGGAAAGATGGGAATTCAGCCCGGAAAGTGAGACTAGGGCATCCTGAGCTATCCATGATGCCCTTTAAAACTCATGATTAGAACTGTTCTACAAATTATATAAAAAGCTTATTGTCACTCATGGGGGCAGAATTATTTTCTTAGAATAATTTGGTACAAACTATTTTTCCAAACTTCTCTCTCACTAGGAATGGAGAAAAGAAAACTTGGAGCTTTGGTTTCAAAGCTCTTCCGTGTGCTGAAGGGCCTTGAGGTGAGGAAGGTATAAGTGTGGGTGGAATCCCCCAGGACAAAGATGATCAGAGGGGTTCCTCTAAGAGAAAGAGGATATCAATGCCTTTCTCCTGTTCTCATTTTTTTTTTTTTTTTTTTGAGGGAGAATCTTGCTCTAGCCCAGGCTGACCTGGAATTCACTATGTAATCTCAGGGTGGCCTTGAACTCTTGGCGATCTTCCTACCTCTGCCTCCTGAGTGCTGGGATTAAAGGTGTATGCCACCATGTCCGGCTCTTTCTCCTGTTCTCAGACCTTTGAGCACGGAATGCGCAAAAATCTTTGTTTATTCGCCAGTACAGTAGCTTTGTTTCTTGGCACAGTGCCTTTGACCTTCCATATAAGCTATTCAATCTAAGATATTGGAACAGAGCAAAGGGAGTTCAGCTGCCTGCTGTCAGGCCACCTTGGGAGGGTATCAAGTATGTTGCTTCTTCCCAGGACCTCCTTCTCCATAGGTGCCACATGCCACGATTATACACACACATGATTTGCCTGATTGTTGCAGTCTGGGCCTGGAATAATTTTAATTAACAGGAAAATGGTCCTCCATACACCGATTAGACCTCTTCAGGTACAACAAGATAAAAGCCTGATAATTTGGATGGAGTACTCTTCTTAAACGTCTACTCTAGGCACGACAGCCAATGGGAAAGCCAGGCTTGCTCCCACCTGATCCAATGAGTAATTAAGAGAGGGCTTTTTCTTTTCTACCCTGCCTCCATCCCTCTCCCCAACTGAAGCTTAACAGGTTGGCGGTATAATTTGGAGACTTTCAGGGGTGTCATACTAGAAGCTTAGGCAAGAGCCAAGACATCTCCTTCCATTCCCCAGACACTGACCAGCTGGGTCTGAAAAGCAGAAGAGCCAGAGAAGGAAGGAGCTGAAAGCAGGCAAGGTGGGGAACCTCTCTCAGCAAAGTTTGAGAGGGGCCTGTGGCCATGAGCGAGCTGGGCACACAGAAGACCAGTGAGGGCACCGTGTCTCGCCTGCTCAATGTGGTGGAAAGTGAGCTTCAGGCAGGCAGGGAGAAGGGAGACCCTACAGAGAAGCAACTTCGGATCATCCTGGAGGATGCGCCCCTCTGGCAGAGATTCAAGGAAGTCACTAATGAAATGATCGTGACCAAGAATGGCAGGTGAGTTTATCTGCCACCCCGCTGGGGCTGGTCATGCCTGGCAAGACACCTTGGATATTGAAGAGGCTGCAGCTCTTCATTCAGAGGAGACAGGGTTTGATTGCACCTGCTCAGAGAAGGTCTGTCTTAGCTGGCTGCCCCTCCGAGAACTTAATTAATTTCTCTGAGATCATCTGAGAAGTAGAACATGAAGCCATCTGTTTTATGTGCATGTTAAATGGAGAAATTATGGGAAATTACAATGAAGGGGATACATGCCCCATGTGTTGGGGAAATGTATTCAAATGTCAGAAAGTGGTATTAAGTTTTGACTGGCTGAGTACCCTGGTGCAGACCTGAGCTCCAGCCCCATTCAGATGATGTGAAAGTTGATTTTATTTAGAAGCTGGATGGTTCCCTCTCAAGCACAGCAAACTTGGCAGAAATTCTTGACTAGTGGAAGACTGGGAGCAAAAGGGCAGCTTTGATCTCATTGCCTATTGCTTTGTGGGCTTCCTCTTGCACTGGGGTGAGTGTTCATTTGTGATTGTGCGTTTGTGACAGTGTGAAGCCATCACAGTGATAGCTAATGAGCCATAGTAAACTGCTGTAGAGAAGTTATCTCTCTTTTTTTTTTCTTATTGTAGTGAAATAGAGATTAAAGGAAACGAACCTCTGTTGGTATTTCTTGGCTTCTGTTAAATTGAGCCCACTAAGGCCCTTTCAAGGTAATATTAAAATCTTGAGCTTAGCAGAGGAGAGGCAGATATTTTGAAAAGGAACTTCACTGCTTGCAGCTTGGCTGCACTGACTCCCCACATTTGGTAGATGCTTACATATCATTTGGTACCCATGGGCACAAAAGTACAAAATGCTACATTCAGTAGCATTGGTTTGGGCAGGACTCTTATTGTGATACCCTGAGAGACATTCTGCTCATAGAGAAAAGTTGAAGCTGGCTGAACTTTAGGAAAGCTTTTGTCCTTGTGCAAAATGCTGCTATTCCTGATGTCTTGGCTTTTTAATTTTGAATAAGACACAGCAGAGAATGAACTGTTCCTTGTCTATCTGGGAGAGCTATGAACTTGAAAGCTCATGAAGGACACTAAAGTACTTCGTAAGTGGAGGTTATTCTGGAAATAAGGACATTATGATAAATTGTGATTATATTTGTAGCAAGACTGCCAACTTTGCTTAATAGTTATATTTTTCTCTCTAAATGGATTCCACATAGATTTATTGTTCTAATACTTATAATTTTAATTACACTTGTTCCTTCTCTGATCTGCATTTAAACACCATTTTTTTTGCCTCATTGTTGGAAAGAAATATAAAACATGTTTTTAATTTCAAGGAATTACTCCAAACTCTTAATTGGGTTTAGTCTCTTTCAAAGATGAATGATGATACAATGTAAAAATTTAATTATGTCTGAGTCTAGGCAGAATTTTTTGCATGCTTTGTACTGTTGGGTAACAGCCATACTGACTAATACCTAGCTTCCATTATTTGGCTACCAAAGTAGCCATATATTGTAATAAAAATAAGTCCAATAAACAAATTAAAATATGGTTCATGTATTTTAGTGAAAGCAATAAAAGTTCCTAAAACATTACACAATCCAATTTAACAATAAGTTATATTCGTACACACTTTGACCATTTAAGAAGGGTACTTCTTGCCTTTTTTTCACATAAGTGAAATTTCTCCCAATATTTAAAAATTTTCATGTTTAAGTCATTCCCTATTAACTGTGTGAGAAATATTCTTTGTAGAAGTCTCATTATGGTCAAGCTGCTTCTTATCTGTGAGTGGAATCTCTTTCTTACATTCTTTTAAGATCTCTGAGCATTAGGGTTAAGATTTTGTCAAGAGTTGGACAGTTCCCTTAGTACTTTACAGAATGAGAGGAAGGCAAGTCTGTAAGGAGTCAATGAGGTTAGCGATGAACGAGCTTTGTTTGGAATTACTCTTGATCTTCTTAGTTTTATGGATTAAGACGTCAGCACATCATTGTTCTGAGCATAGATACTTTCTTATTTCATCATTTCTTTCCTCCCTGCCATCTCTCCCCTACATCTCTTTTTCACCCATTTTCTTTCTCCATCTATAGACCCACACTTCTACCTTCCACACTGCCTCCTGAGCCTCACTCAGGCATATTTGTGCTCTTTCTCTGTGGAGGTGAGGTAGGAGAAGGTGAACTTAACATAGAGATAGGTCTAGTCCCAGTTTTAAGACCTTTGACAAGTTGACAGACTGATTCATGGCATCTCTTAGTTCATGTATGTAGTGATAAAAACCCAAGAATAATTTTAAAGTTCTTGGTAGAGGGAGTACTAAAGAACATAAATCATGCCACCATTTTCCAGATGTGACCACTTTTCAAGAGACAGGACACTCTAGCTTCTCTATTAGTAGTGTTATTGTGATATGATTCATGGAACACATTACACATCCATTTAAAGTATAACATTCAGTGAATGTTGTGAATCCTCCACAATTAATTTTACAGCATCTTCATCCCCCTCTTAAGGAAACTCTGTATCCATCACCTACCCACTAATCTCCTTTCTACCTCTGTACATTTACCTGTTCAGTTTTCATATCAATGGAATCATACACTATATGATTCTTTGAGAATGATTTTTTCATGCAGCACAATGTGTTCAAGGTGACCAAATGAAATATAAAGGAATACCTTTATATGGTTATAACATTTTGATATTCATCTGTTCATGGAGCTGTGTGTCTGTGGGTTTACCTTTAGGCTATTATGAATAGTGCTGCTCTAGACATTTGTGCACCATTCTTGTACATTCATAGCTAGGAGCAGAATTGCAAGATTACATAGCAACTGTATCTAGTTGGATGAGGAGCTACTAGACTTTTCCGAAACGATTGCACCATTTTACATTCTCACCATCAACGAGGAAGTTTCAATTTCTCTACATCCTCATTTGCTATTGTCTGGCTCATCTACTGTAGCCATCCTTGGAGGTGGCATCTTACGCTTGAGTTTTTGTATGGCTCGTGATGTTGAGCATCTTGATTTTCTTAAAACAGCAAGTATATCTCTGAATGTAGAAGAAAGAAGAAATGCCATTACAGGTTTCTTTCCTGATGGGGACCTCACACCACAGAGCTGAGAGAGTGAGAGGAGGACACTATAAGCCATTAGGCATGGAGGAGAATGCAGATCTTTTCTTCATGTCGCCTCAGGCATCTGGCCTTCTCTTCCAGTTCACCGGTAGGCCAGGCTTACTGGCACCTCTAGGCCCCTGTACTTTCTTGTCCTTTTGCCCATGAGTTTATCTTCTGTGGCTTCTTGCATGACTCATAATTTTCTTCTTAGTTCGAATGTCTCTGTCTTGACATACCTAAGGTTTGCTCAGGTTCTCTAATGTAGTTCCCTCTGTGACATCATCCATGTTTGCCCTTTATTAAGGAGTTCATAGCACTCTTGCAATCAACACTTAACTTACATATTGAAACAGACTACCCTTGATATTTTTGTGCCTGATTTCCTTGTTAGAATGTTAGCTTCACTAGCAAGACACTGGGTCTGAGATGGCTTCGTCTTCTTCTTCTTATTATTATTGTCAATAAATCTTTACTAGAACAGTTCCTAGCACAGAAAGGACACTCCAAAAAGCATTTGTTAAATGAGGGAATAAATCTCTAATTAGATAATTAGATTTGGGAAGACACTGAGGAGACTCTTTCACTGTAGCCCAACTGTATTAACCTTCTGGAAGTGTCAATAGAATTAAATAAAGGTGTGAATGTGATAAAAGAAAAGGCAATGGACGTGGGCAGAGTGGGACAAAGCATGCCTGCACTTCTTGAGCCCATGTCTTCATCTAGAGCAGGGACATAGTAACACCTTACCTCCTCGAGGCGAAACAAGCCTTGACCGAGGTTAAAACCTAGGTGCAGAGCGAAGGCAGCAGTGGTCAGTATCATCATTAGGAAGCCTGCTTTGCAGCATACCACCTTCTAAGTGACGAGTGAGAACAATGCAGAACCTCCCCTGCCATCGCGCTGCTGCTTGGAGCAGTTGTGCCATTCCATGGGCAGCTCAGTGTGTGGGGGAACAGATACCCTTTATAAAGGCTTTCCTTCTTTTAAAAACTTTCTATGTGCCAGGTGTGGTGGGCACATGCTTTTAATCCCAGCACTCGGGAGGCAGAGGTAGGTGGATTGCCATAAGTATGAGGCTACCCTGAGACTACATAATGAATTCCAGGTCAGCCTGAGCCAGAGTGAGACCTTACCTCGAAAAACCAAAAAAAAAAAAAAAATTTTTTAATTTGCACTACGTATTTTTATTGAGGAATCAGTTGGTTCTTTTTTAATGTTTATTTAAAAATATTTATTTATTTATTTATTTATTTATTTATTTATTTATTTATTTATTTATTATTTATGAGAGAGGGAGATAGGGAGAGATACTTGAGAGAAAGAGGTAGACAGGAAGAAAATGGGAACACCAGGACCTCTAGCAACTGCAAAAGAACTCCAGATGCACGTACCACCTTATGCATCTGGCTTTACGTGGGTGCTGAGGAATCAAACCTGAGTCCTTTGGTTCTGCAGGCAAGTGTCTTAACTAATATCTCTGGCCTCTAACATTTTATTTATTTACTTGAGAGAGAATGAATATGGGTGTGCCAGCGCTTCTAGCAACTGCAAACAAACTCCAGACACATGCACCACCATGTGCATCAAGCTTATATTGATTCCTAGGAATCGAACCTTGGGTCCTTAGGCTTCATAGGGAATGCCTTAACTGCTGAGCCATCTCTCTAGCCCTTTTTGGTTCTTTTAAAACTTAAGTGCATTAAATGGCAATTATATAGGCATCACTCTTGATTTTTAAAAATTATTTCTTTATTTATTTGAAAGAGAGATAGAGAGAAGGAGAGAGAGAGGAGGAGGCAGATAAAGAGAATGGACATGTCAGGGCCTCCAGCCACTGCAAATGAACTCCAGAAGCATGTGCCACCTTGTTCATCTGGCTTACATGGGTACTGGGGAATCAAACCCAGGTGCTTAGGGTTCACAGGCAAGTCCCTTAACTGCTAAGCCATCTCTCCAGCCCTTATTTTTTTTTTTTTAAAATAAAATAAACTGTTAATACTTTAGGAAAAGCTTAAGACCATAAGACAGATCATTTTTGTTTGCTTCCTATAAATAAGCCAGTCTCCTGGCTGTCAAAATGACTTTGTATAACCTCTACAATTATTTCTGATGCCCACTTTCATAGTTCTTTGTTAGTGGCATTGTGCATTCAGTGTCATCTTGCTGTTTACACTTTGCCAGTACTATTAGAATAATTGAACAATTTATATATATTTTAGTATATTTAATTTGATATCAAGAGGAAATAATAGAGAAAATAGTTGTATTGACTCCATTGAAGAGAAAACAGAGTAGTGATGATTTTACGTCACATTGGCAGTCTACTTGGGAGAGCATCATCATTTTAGTTAGGGAAGAAAGTCATCTCATCTCATGAAGGGAGGGGAGTGAGGTGGGAAATGCAATTCTTTTTTTTTTTTTTTTTTTTTTTGAGGTAGGGTCTCACTCTGGCCCAGGCTGACCTGGAGTTCACTGTGTAGTCTCAGGCTGGCCTCAAAACTCACAGCTATCTTTGTGCCTCTGCCTCCTGAGTGCTGGGATTAAAGACGTGCATCAGAACACCCATTGGGAAATGCAATTTGTAGTCAACAATCTTGAGTTGGGGGCATGGTGGCACACACCTTTAATCCCAGCACTTGGGAGGCAGAGATAGGTGGATTACCATGAGTTCAAGTGAATTCCAGGTCAGCCTGAGCTAGAGTGAGACCCTACCTCGAAAAAACGAGAAACAAACAAACAAACAAAAAAAGAATCTTGAGTTGGAATACATCATCTGATGCATTTTTTCTTAGAAATTTTATTTATTTCATGTACTTAATCTAACCTATTTAAACTAATTTTCTCTCCTTGAACACAGCAAGAGAGCCTTCTAAAGTTGCAAGAGCTCACTTCTTGTGAAGTCCTTATTCCAGTACCTGGCGATAAATGCTCTGCAGGTATTGACATACTGTCCTTAGGCCCAAGCCATTCACCAGGCAGGCCTGCTTCTGTGTTAGAATCTTACCGTAGGTCACCGTGGCAGTTGGAGGCACACGCAGTAATAACTCTGCCTGTCTCCAGCCTGGCTGGCAGGAGCCACTCCTGTCTTTTTTCTTTCTGGAAATCAGAAGTAGAGATAGAATGGGTGATTTTCTAATCATGGCCCTGGTGTTTCTTTTGGGGGGGGGTGATGAAAGGCCAGATATTTGGATAGATTATCTGAATATTTATGAGCAGCAACTTTCTGATATCGTTCTAGAGGGTGGAAGAAGGATCTGTGAATCTAGATCTACATACCTTAATGTGTATTCCTTAAACAGAATTTCCCACAAGATGTTCAGAGAAAAGATAGCTCCATTGTCAGGTAAGGTCAGATTGTGCAAAACCCCACACCATTCCTCTGCTCATGCTGTGCATCAGTATATGAAAGGCTCTGAGAAGTCCTGTAGGAAGTCATTTAACAGCCAAGAGTTCCCATGCAGCCATGGTTTGCTTACATGCTGCTGTCATCATTATTCTTTGTTTGGGGGGAGTGGGTTTCGAGGTAGGGTCTCACTCTAGCCCAGGCTGACCTGGAATTCACTATGTAGTCTCAGGGTGGCCTCGAACTCACTGCGATCCTCCTACCTCTGCTCCTGAGTGCTGGGATTAAAGGCATGCGCCTCCACACCTGGGGAGGGCAGGCTTGTGGCATTAGGATGTCACGGAGAAGTCTGTGAAGGCTCTCTGTGAGAACGTGGCATCTGGTGACACACCTTGGTCTGAAGTTTCCTTTTCAGTGAAATGTCTGTGTCGGCGGGTCTGCAGATTTGAACAAGAAGCTTAGTGTCTCATCGTCAAGCCCCAAGCTCAAATGCATTTATAAAAGAGTCTCTGGTGAAACTGGGGCTATGGGTTTGGTTGCTATGTACTCTTCCTTCTAGAAAATTCCATGGAAGATCACTTCAGAGGGGAGGAGGCCTCTGGCTGGGTTGGAAGGGTGGTCTAACGTCCCTCCTGTGGCTGCTTCTGACCTTTCTTTCAGACGGATGTTCCCTGTCCTGAAGATTAGTGTCACTGGACTGGACCCCAATGCCATGTACTCTCTTCTCCTGGACTTTGTCCCGACGGACAGCCACAGATGGAAGTATGTCAATGGGGAATGGGTGCCAGCGGGCAAGCCAGAGGTTTCCAGCCACAGCTGTGTCTACATTCACCCAGACTCCCCCAACTTCGGGGCCCACTGGATGAAAGCGCCCATCTCCTTCAGCAAAGTGAAGCTGACCAACAAGCTCAATGGAGGTGGGCAGGTACGCTGGTCTCCCCACACGCCAATCAAGAAATATCAAGGGTGCATTTAGGCAATTAGAGGGGTCCTCACCAGCCTCTTCTCCCACAGAAGCCAATTATTCCCTGGAGCCCAAATGTAAACAGGAATAAACAGCTCTTAATTGGTGCTTTCAGTTTTTAATGGACTTCCTGATGTTAAGAGAGAGGGAGAGAGTGCCATAGTTTACTTAATCACCAGGCTCTTTTTAGTTTTGTCTTGTGCTGCTTTTTACCCAGCCCTGGGAGGGAGATGTTTGTGGATAGGTACCAGGTTTTGTTAGTCCCTCTCCCCTCTTTTGGTGTAAGTGGCATGCTGGCAGTAGACAAATACCTTAATAAAAAGCTGCTCCTAAATGAAATAATTACTTCCTCTGCCCAGGCATTATGATAATTATCAATAGAATATTGAATCAGCTTTGGTTTCTCAGAAAAAAAATTCAAACAAACCTTAAATAAGGAAGGTCTTATTTAAAGTCTCCAATTAAAGTAAACATGATTTGGGGGCTTTTTCCTCTCAATACCTGTGGGAGGGTTGTAAATACTAGTCCTCTGTGCCAAGATGCAGAGTTAGTCTATAAAATAGAGTTTTGGAGGGAGGCTGGGAAGACAAGACTGGGGTTCTCTCTCCAGCCTCCCATTTGGCTTTTCTCTGCCCATTGCTTCCAGTCTGCGCCCTGTCTCTTCATGTTCAGCTGGAGGGACAATGGGAGATCATACTTTAGGAGGTATAGGAAATGCCACTCCAGGCCTGTGATAGCCAGAGTATCCCCATTCTTTATTAAAGTAGGAAAGTTAAAAGGAAGTTACTGCCTACTATACTAGATTCCACAGCCCAAAGCTTCCAATACCCTCTCATTGGAATTGTCAAGCTGGGCTTATGTATCACGACGATTTCTTACCTTATAGTCATTGTTGGGATTTTGCCTCTAGAATTCTTGATATGAAAACAAACATATCAGTGAATTGAAATGTACATTGTCGTGCTGAGCGCAGAGAAAGCAAACTAGCAGAGGTCAAGATTTGGGATAGAACACAGACATTTTAATATCTCCTCTTTGGCCATTCACCTGTGACCTCTCTCTACGAGTGTTAAGGTGATGTTCTCTGAAACTACTGAAAAAGTTTCCCCAGGGCTAGAAAGATGGCTCAGAGGTTAAGGAACTGGCCTGCAAAATGTTTTGCCAAATGGGAAACTTTTCATTATGCGCTTTCTAAATAAACTTGTCTTACCTTTTGAAAAAAAGTTTAATTATAAAAATCCAGTGTTATCTACTTGTTCCTGGTGTTCACCGGGCCTAGGAAGCCCTCAAGGACGTGATAGACCCAAAGCAGTACAGGCAGAGGCCAGGCTCAGAATCCTGACCATGTAGTCATTGTTGAAGGTTCATTCTTGATGGTGTAGTGGCAGCTCTGGCGACCTAGCCTTTCTGGTGTGTGTCTCTACTGGGTGGATGCTGAGCTTGGACTAATCAAAGGAGCTGGCTAGTTGATCAACTGTGACACACCAGGTTTGGCTTGGTTTCTTTTTATTTTCTTTTTCCACTTCAACAGATAATGCTGAATTCTCTGCATAAATACGAACCGCAGGTTCACATAGTGCGTGTTGGAGGTGCCCATCGAATGGTCATGAATTGCTCCTTCCCCGAAACCCAGTTCATAGCTGTGACGGCTTATCAGAATGAGGAGGTAAGTATGCCTGTACATTTCACCTGGGAGAACAAAGCAGAATGCTCGGAGGGGGTTCCTTTTTCTTGGTGTAAAAGGTAAGCTTCTAGGACCCAGTTACTCTCAGCAGTGGTAACATGCAAGAGAGGGTGAACTGCCTCTCCCTCCTTGTCTGTTTGCTTGAGGCCTACGTGTTAGCTTTCTGTCACTATCACAAATAAATACACAAGATCGTCAACTTAGAGAAAAAACAAGTTTACTTTGTCTCAGCTCTGGAAGTTCCAGTCCGCGATCAAGTGCGTCTTTTGCTTTTGGGCCCCGAGATAAGATGCAAGTGTAGCACCACTCACTTCATGGGCAAGAAGCAAAAGAAGAGTCCCAGTACCCTTCCAGGGCATGTCCCCAGTGACCTGCAGACCTCACACAAGGCCCCAACTCCTAAATGCTCCCAATTGACACATTGCCTGCTGTTATAACTCCCACGTTCTGTTAACGCTCCGGACTCTTCGTTTTGGGTTCCTGACACATGCTTGGTCTGTAGTAAGCTGGGTGTGTCTGGGACGAGGATGGCGAAGCGGGGGGACCAGCACACACCGTTTCCTGTTCAACAAGCGTGTGGGAGTTAGTCCAAACGTGTACCAAACTTTGGGGTCTAGTTACGTTACCTCTTCCGTTTGCTAAGTTTTACTCTCTGATCACAGTTGAGGTCTTTTTCTGCTTAGTAATTTCAACACTGCTTGAATGGTCAGAATTCTGAGTTTGGCCTCTCCATGAACTACTTTGGGTCCATTCCATCCTAGGCTTGTTGAACACCAGGAACAACTTGGCAATATTGGACAATTTTTGATGAAACTTTAAAAAAAAAAAAGGAAAGGTAATATAAGTTTATTTAGAAAGCACACAATGAACTAATAGCACAGAGGTATGCAAAGTAAATATGAAAAATTAAAGGCAAAAATGTACTTTCTTTTGCCTTTGGAATCCCACTCCCTATGGATATGACAATGACTACTTTCCGGTGTTTTTGTTTTTATTTTTTGGTTTTTCGAGATAGGGTCTCAGTCTAGTCCAGGCTGAACTTGGAATTCACTGTGTAGTTTCAGGGTGGCCTCGAACTCACAGCAGTTCTCCTACCTCGTTCTCCTGAGTACTGGGATGAAAGGTGTGAGCCACCATACATGGTTTGACTACCTTTAAAGTTTATTTTTCTCTCACACATTTATAGTGATATATAAATATATGTGTACATGTAGATTTCCTCATTTAAATTGGTTCATGTTATATGGATCAGTTTAATTTTTTTCAATTTAACTGTATATTGGATATATTTCTGTACAGTTTAATTCAGACATATCTCTTTTTCTGTAATGCCTGCAGTATTTGATTACAAGGACATTCCATATTTCATGTAACCAGCTGTAGCAGATAGCTGCTTCAGGTTCGCTGAGATGAACTTCCAGACCAGGCACAGTTATGGAGGAAGGGATATTTATTATAGCTTGCAGATCCAGGGGAAGTTCTATAATAGCAGGAGAAGCGGCCTGCTCTCACAGGACCAGGCAAGAGAGAAAAGCCACCAACTACACAGAGTAAAGCTACAGCCAAAAGCCACAGCACACTTCAGGAACTCCAACTGGGCACACTTTGCATATCTTTACAATGGAATCTCAAACCCACCACCACACCTTAAGAGCCGCCCAGTGACATTGCCTCCAGCCAGGTGGCTGCAGATGCAACTATAAACTAATAAAACACTGGATATATTGGAGGCCATATATTCAAACTACCACAGCAGCCAGCAGAACCTAGGTTGCTTTCAGTTGTTTTGTCCTTTATTGTAAATTATGCTGCAGTGATGATCCTGGTGAGTCTATTGTCTGCTTGCCTAGGGGTACATCTAGAAATGAAATTATTCTGTCAAGGGAACTCTATATTCAGGATTTTCTTTCTGTGTTTCACTCTAGCCCAGGCTGACCTGGCACTCATCTGTCATTCCAGACTGGCCTGGAGTTTACAGCGATCCTCCTACCTCTGCCACCCAAGTGCTGGGATTAAAGGCGTGCGCCACCACGCCCGACTTAAAGATATATATTATTGACTAATTGCTTTGGACATTAATATCCATATTGTTATCTGGTATGTTGATATTCTCCCATCCAAGTATTAACCAGGCCGACCCTGCTTAGCTTCCGAGATCAGATGAGATCAGGCACCTTCAGGGTGGTATGACTGTTGTTCAAAATTTTGATACACACTATCAAGCTGCTTCCCTTCATTGATAATCCTTTAAAAATACTTTTATTGGAGCCAGGCGTGGTGGCGCACGCCTTTAATCCCAGCACTCGGGAGGCAGAGGTAGGAGGGTCACCATGAGTTCAATGCCACCCTGAGACTACATAGTAATTCCAGGTCAGCCTGAGCTGGAGTGAGACCCTATCTCGAAAAACCAGTTAAGATGTTGGTCTGCAAAGCAACACATATATCTGGGGGCACATGTATCTGGAGTTTGTTTGCAGTGGCTGGAAGCCCTGGCACACCCATTATCTCTCTCTTCTTTCTCTCTCAAATAAATATAAAAATATTTTCATTTATTTGCAGTAGAGACAGATGGCTTCTTGTCACTGCAAATAGATTCCAGACACATGTACTACTTTGCATCTGTGCATCTGGCTTTATGTAGGAATTGGGAAATTGAAACCAGATCATCAGGCTTTGCAAGCAAATGTCTTTAACTGCTGAACAATTGCTCCAGCATTAATCCCCACATCTTTATCAACATAGAACCAACCTTTTTCATCTTTGACGTGTGTCTTGATGTAGTTTTCAGCAATAATTGGCCTGATGTGCCCACATTCTTTCTCATTTTTTCTCTCTTTTCCTCTCTTCTTTCCCCATCTCTCAAATAAATATATATTTTTTAAGGGATGCAGGAATGGAAAGATGGCTCAGGGTTAAAGGTACTATTTTTTGTTTTGATTTTTTGAGGTAGGGTTTCACTCTAGCCCAGGCTCACCTGGAATTCACTATGTAGTCTCAAGGTGGCCTTGAACTCACAGCGATCCTTCTATCTCTGCCTCCTGAGTGCTGGGATTAAAGGCATGCACCACCATGACTGGCTTTAAAGGTGCTTTTTGAAAAGTCAATGCCCAGGATTTGAGTCCCCAGTACCCATGTGAAGTTAGAGGTACAAAGAGGTATATGCATTTGGAGTTCATTTGCAGTGGCAAGAGGCTCTGGTGTGCCCATTATCTCTTTTTCTCTCTCTTTCTGTTTGTAAATAAATAAATTAAAAATGTAAAAAAATTTTTTACAAAGATGTGAACCTGTCCAAAAGGCATGTACATACTAGTGGGGCGATAAAAACATATACTCTGTCTGTGCCTCTATCATTGTCTCTGTCTTTGTCTGTCTCTTATAGCTATGACATATGGCTCTCACGAGAAATGAACCAGACAAAGATAAACTTTTTCACTAATTTTCATAACTATCTAATATTTCATTTTCATTTTAAAGGCTATAGATTAGTGGACAGATATTTAAAACGATACAGCACAGCGAAGATGAATCTGTTTGGTTCATTATTTGAAGGAATTTTGATGATGTAGATTGACAGTGGGTGGGAATAATAAAGTGGTTTTTTATATTTTATTTATTTATTTATTTATTTACTTGAGAGAGAGAAAGAAGGAGGGGGCAGAGAATGGGCGCATCAGGGCCTCTAGCCACTGCAAACCAACTCCAGATGCATGCATCCCCTTGTGCAGCTGGCTTACATGGGTCCTGGGGAATCAAACCAGAATCCTTTGGCTTTGCAGGCAAACGCCTTAACCACTAAGCCATCTCTCCAGCCCTAATAACGTGTTTTGCACTAACATGGCCCGGTGGGTAAGCGATTATGGAAGAACGAGGGAATGACGCTCAGCTGTGTGTCTGAGGGAGGCGGAAACACACCTGTGCTGCTCCTCACTGTGTTCCAAGTGACGAGGAAAGGAACTTCTGCGTGTAAGGGGTGGGTGATTCTTGGAAAACAAACCAGGAGAAGAAGAAGGGATAATAGGTTTAGTACAATGGGGCTTGGCTCCTTTCGAGTGCTTTCCCTGTCTCTGCTCACTTCATACAAAGGTTGTCGTCGTCCCCACATGTCTTCATGAAATACCCTTGGCCAGAGACAGGGCAGAGGTGATTAGTGCAGGAATCAACAAAGAAACGTGGGGAGTGAGGAGAAAAAAAGAGAAAAATTGTGCTTTTCAAGAAATTCACAGGTGAAAACCAAGGGTTCTGCCTGCCCATGCATGTTTCCACTTTTCACTAACACTTCTTGTCTTTTCAAATGTCAAGATAACGGCTCTCAAAATCAAGTACAACCCCTTTGCAAAGGCCTTCTTGGATGCCAAGGAAAGGTGAGTAGAGAAATTTCAGGAAAGTCTTATTTTTCAAATGTAAGATTTCTGTTGTAATATTTAGTTCAACATCAAACAAACTCAATCAAAATCATAATTGTCTGCTGCTGTAGGAGAACCTGTAGCTGGCAGTGTTTTTTCAGCCCTCTTTTACTGGAGATTTTAAAAAAATATCTTTTATTATTTGTTTTATTTATTTATTAGGGACAGAGAGAGGGAAAGAGAAAGAGGGAGAGTGAGAATGGGTGCACCAGGGCCTCTTGGCCACTACAAATGAACTCCAGATGCATTTGCCCCCTTGTGCATCTGGTTTCTGTGGGACCTGGAGAATCAAACCTGGGTCCTTAGGCTTTGCAGGCATGTGCCTTAACTGCTAAGCCATCTCTCCAGCCCTACTGGAGATTCTTGAAAGTATCATAATTACATTTTTATTTTTTACATTTTATATAATTACATAATTGCATTTTAAAAACACTTGATTTAGATTTTATTTATTTTATTTTTTATATTTTATTTATTTACTTATTTGAGAGATAGAGAGAGAAAGAAGCAGATAGAGAGAAGAGAGAATGGGCACACCAGGGCCTCTAGCCACTGCAAACGCACTCCAGACACATGCACCACCTTGTGCATCTGGCTTATGTGGGTCCTAGGGAATTAAATCAGGTTCCTCAGGCTTCACAGGGAAATGCCTTAACCACTAGGCCATTTCCCCAGTCCTTTTTTGTTTTTGTTTTTTTTTGAGATAGGGTCTCACTCTAGCTCGGGCTGACCTGGAATTCACTATGTAGTCTTAGTGTGGCCTTGAACTCACCCTGATTCTCCTACCTCTGCCTCCTGAGTACTGGAATTAAAGGTGTGCGCCACCATACCTGGCACTTGATTTAAATTTTTATTATTTATTTATTTTTGGTTTTTTGAGGTAGGGTCTCACTCTAGCCCAGGCTGACCTGGAATTCACTTTGTATTCTCAGGGTGGCCTTGAATTTAAGGCGATCCTCCTACCACTGCCTCCTGAGTGCTGGGATTAAAGGCATGTGTCACCACACCTGGCTTAGATTTTTAAAAATATTTATATTTATACATTTGAGAGAGAGAAAGGGGGAGAGAGATAAAAAGAGAGAGAGAAAAAGAGAGAGAGAAAATGAGTGTATCAGGGCCTCCAGTTGCTGTAAGTGAACTCCAGATGCATGTGCCCCCATGTGCATCTGGCTTACATGGGTTCTGCAGAATTGAACCTGGGTTGTTTGGTCTTGCAGGCCTTAACTGCTGAGCCATCTCTTCAGTCCAAATTATTATTATTATTATTGTTATTTAGTTTTTGAGTTAGGGTTAGATCTCTCTCTAGCCCAGGCTGACCTGACCTGAAATTTACTATGTAGTTTCAGGATGCCCTCAGACTGATAGTGATCATCCTACCTCTGCCTCCCAAGTGCTGGGATTAAAGGCATGTGCCATCATACCTGGCTATTTTATTTTTTTTTTGAGGCATGTTCTCATGTAGCCTAAGTTGTCTTCAAACTCCTTATGTTATCTGAAGATGATCTTGGACTTCTGATCCTATTTCCTCTACCTCTCAAATGCTGGGAGTATATTACTCACAGTTTACTTGGTGCCAGGGATTAAACTCAGGGCTTTGTCATGCCAGGCAAGCACTTTACCAATTTAGCTACATCCCCACCCAGGAATATGTTCTTCTTTTTTCTTTCTTTTTTTTTTAAGATGGGGTCTCTGTATCCTGTAGTCCACGCTGGCCTTAAATGTGCCATCCTTTTGTTTCTTTCTTGGAGTGTTGGGATTGCAAGCATGTATTACCATACCTGGATTTCAGGTTTTTTTTTTCAAAACTATCCTTAACCTAAGAAAAGTGTGAGCAGAAGAGAAATTAGAGACTTCTAGGGTATAAATGATGACTGAGCCAGTGACTTGTGATCCTCCTATCCTTCAGTCCTGTCATGGGTCTAAATAAAATACTGTGGTACTGCTTATTCGCTTGTCTGCTGACAGAGCCTACAACATAAATGAGATTACTTTGGAAGTGTTCACATGTTATTGCCTGAGCTCTGGGTATTTTCACTTATTTTCAAAACTGTATATCTTTTCACTTTAAATGCAGATGTTTATGATGATGTCACAGGAATGTGTCCTGTTCAACATTTGAATGTATTTTGATGATGTAGAGGACATGCTTATATAACTTTTCCAGTTGACAGAAGTCCTAAGGGACAAGCTAAAGCACGAGATGACAGAATTCAGGTTCACAATGATAGTAGCATTAGATAGAAGCACTCCAAAGTTCTAAACATTTTTCTTAGAGGGTTTTTGGTGGATCTAGCGTGTCACACATGCGATTGTGTCCCAGTCTTCTGCAGATCTTAGCTGTTCTTGGTGCCTGCCTGGATCTTGTCAGGCAGGAGCTATAATCACACATCAATACCATCAAAATAAATAAAGGTAGCTGCAGGCATGTAAGAAAAGGAGAAAGTAAAATTGCAATGTCATAGAACAATTGTAGGAACAGTGCCTGGAGGAAGGAGAATGGGGGAAGGATAGTAGCTTTGAGGGGAAAAAAACAGGTGCTTGATGTTTTTTCAAGCAATTTATTGTTCTCTGCAGAGAATTTGTGATCTGCTGGACTTGATGCATAAGCTTTGACTTTCATTACTTTTTCAGAAATCACCTCAAGGACATTCCAGAGGCTGTCTCGGAAAGCCAGCACGTAGCTTATTCTCACTGTGAGTCTGGTGAGCCGTGTATGGGAGGCGCTTGGGGCTACACTGGGAGCCATCTTTCCTCCATGCCCATTTCACTGTCATGATTGCTTAAGGCCCAGTCCATATCAACACCTTACAGATTATTTCTTCACCTTAGTCAAGTTTATACCCACTTCAGAGTGCCCAGAGAGCTCCAGAGTGAAGGGGCTTAAACAAATCTTGGGCAGAGACAAGAATGGCAAGAGCCCATTTCTTCCACTCTAGTTTCCTTTGAGTGAGGCTGAGAGCTCTTCGCTCTGGACTTACCTTCTGCCTTCACACGCTCTGCTTGTTTTTCTGTTCTGCTTTTCCATTTCTTACTATTTGCTAACCGTGGTTGCAGCCTCATGTGTCAGGAAGGGCCGGCATTCGTTGACTGGAGGGCGATATGGAGAAATGAATTAGCACCCCCAGACTCCAAGGTGGCGCTGGATGTTCCCAGTGGTGGAGGTAGAGGTCTCTTGGTGGCGGGACTCTTCAGAAGCTGCTCCTGTAAGCCAAGGGCAGTGCTTTAGAGTAGAAAGCTTAACCCTCTGACATAGTCCTTTTTGTTCAGATCATAGTGGCTTGCTAGGAAAGATCCTTGCTGGCATTTGAAAAGCCATGGAGTTCCTTACTCTCTCTCTTACAAACCACAATGCATCTGCTAAAGTGGCTGATGGGTCAGAACAGCCATGTGGAGGGAGAAGCAGCTCTCAGAAAAGCACTTTTCAAAGTGACCTGGAATCAAAAGTCCTTTTGTGTAGGTTAAGGGCCACAGGCAGGGCCACACCTTTCAATGGCCACTGGTTGTAATGTTTTTGGCAAACAGCTCGAGATGGAGCAATCTAAGTGGTCTTGGGGACCTGAGGCCTGGTTCTACCCATGGGACACTTGAGTCTTGATGTTATTATTCAGTGTAGCGAAGTTTTTAAAAAAATTTATTTTTATGAGAGGAGAGAGAGATAAAGAAAGAGAGAGAGAGAGAGAATGAATGGGCCTCTAATTACTGTAAAACAACAACAATAACAACAACAACAACTCAAAATGCATGTGCCACCATGTGCATCTGGCTTAAGTGGATCTTAGAGAATCAAGCCTGTGTCCTTTGCCTTTACAGACAAGCACCTTAACCATTAAGCCATCTCTTTAGCCTCCCTTTTAAAAACAAAATATTTTACTTTTATTTATTTGAGAGAATGGGTAGGGAAGTATTTTTAATTTTTTTAAAATTATGTGCAAGGGGAGAGAGAAAGGAGAAAGAGATAGATAGATAGATAGATAGATAGATAGATAGATAGTTAGGGAGAATAGGTGCACTTTGTGCATCTGGCTTTATGTGGGTACTGGAATTAAACCTGGGCCATCAGGCTTTGAAAGCAAGTGCCTTTGACAGCTGAACCATCTCTCCAGCCCAGTGTAGGGAAGTTTTAAATGTTCTTTTTTCCCCTCTAAAGTTTCTATAATTTTAGTCTATGAAACAAACTAACAATAGACAGGAAAAAGCATATAAATTATAAATGTGAACAAACATGATAGCCATACACCAGATATGAAACTCCAAGAAAGTGCCATATGGTTGAAGCTTAAGTAATATTCTGAACTGCAGAAAGGATCTTGAGGCTTCTGGGGGTGGAAAGGTGGTGACACAAACTGTAGAAGGGTGATGGAACAAAATACACTGGGCAGAGATTGTCTTACCATGTAGATAAAGTTGCACAGGGAAGAGCCTTTTAAAGAACATGTGACTCTTGGGAAAATCTTTGGGCAGGGACGGTTAAAGCCAGTAAGGCCAACAAGTCTCCAGCTACTGTTCACGAATACATATGCAAATTTATTCCACAAGGGACAGATTCTCAGAGCTATCTGTGTGAAAGCTCCCCCGCCAATAGCCATCTCAGACTATGGTAGATAATTATATTTTGGGGGTGGTCTATTGTAATCTCCCTCATCACGGAGGGACCCCTTGGTTTATGTTCACACAACCATGGGAAAATGAAGATGACAAGTATTTCGTGAATGATTAAATCCACACTTGGTAATATGAGCTCTGTACAATTTGTTTCCTTATATTTCACAATGAAAAATATTATGTATTTATTTATTTGAGAGAGAGAGAGAGAGAGAGAAAGAAGGTGGAGAGAAAAAGAGGGATACAGAGAGAATGGGGGCACCAGGCCTCCAGCCACTGCAAATGAACTCTAGACACATACATCCTTGTGCATCTGGCTTATGAGGGTACTGAGGAATCAAACTTGGGTCCTTAGGCTTCGCAGGCAAGTGCCTTAACAGCTAAGCCATCTCTCCAGCCCTCAAAAGTTTAAATAAAGCCTTAATGGTGGGTTCTAATACCCAGTTCCACGTTGCTGAAGAACAGGTGCCAATCCTGTCAGTGTTCTGAAGGAACAGCCCTGGTCCTGTCCAGAACCCAACCGTCATCTCAGCTGAGACCTGGCCAAAGACTGCTCATTGTGTTTCCATGCCTGCATCACTAAGTCCCAGTTTTGCCCGGGGAACTCTCTTGAAGTGGACTGTTTTGGTCAGATTCCTTACCAGTTAATTTCTGTGAAATATTTTACAGCTTTCCAAAATATTCAGCAACAACCTTGTCAGGATGTGCAAAAGTCAGCTCCTTGTTTTCTGTGCTCAGAATCCTGTTTGTATGCTGAGGATGGAAGGTGTCACCT
This sequence comes from Orientallactaga sibirica, assembly GCA_036365145.1. Classification (NCBI taxonomy): domain Eukaryota; kingdom Metazoa; phylum Chordata; class Mammalia; order Rodentia; family Dipodidae; genus Orientallactaga; species Orientallactaga sibirica. Next base: position 318,953 of record JAEOAD010002855.1, on the reverse strand, counting down.
TCCCACAGGGTAGCAAGAGAGGCTACCTTCACTCTTTTGGCATACTTATATTAAACGGCCCCTAGAAGATGTAGGTCAGTAAGTGACATACACATCGAATGTTCTAGACTGGCCTTTACTTGAATTAAGCCTGGAGCTACCTGACTTTTACAGTTCTGTTACCGTCTGCATTTTGGTTGCATTTAGTCTTGCTGTATTCTAGTGTTCTCAAGTGCACTGGCAGGACATGCCATCCATTTCCTGAGAGAGCAGGTCACTTGTTTCTGAGGAGGGAGTGTGGCAGCGGGGCGCGGGGGTTGGTATCTCACACAGGCTGAGTGTCAGTGTTGTTCCTGCGAATCAGCCATGAATGGTATCTGGTCACGTGATTTTGGTTTGGAAGTCTCTGTTCTCCTCTTGTCCATTCTAGTGGGAGGCTGGATCTTTTCCAATCCGGATGGTGTGTGCACAGCAGGAAATGCCGGTTACCAGTATGCTACTTCTCTGTCTTTGCCTGCTCCCCACACTCACCATGGCTGTGAGCACTACTCTGGCCTCCGACGACACCGGCAGGCTCCCTACCCTTCTGCTTACATGCACAGAAACCATTCCCCCTCAGGTATGTGGCTCTGCTAATGAAACCCACGGGCATAATGAGAGCGGCAAGTAGGGTGTGGGAGAATGGAAGCACAGCTAATAAAAAGAAGTATCTGAATATGGAACCCCTTTCATCTTATACACACACACACACACACACACACACACACACACACTGCACACACACACACATAACGCAGTGTACTTAAAAATTTTTTTTTATTATTTATTTTTTTGGAAAGAGACATAAAGAAAGACAGAGAGGGAGAGGGAGACAGATAGAGATGGGCACGCCAGCAGTCTCTCAGCTGCTGTGAACGAAATCCAGATGCGTGCGCCCCCTTGTGGGCAAGTGCGGCATTGCGCCCTTGCATCACTTTGCATCTGGCTAAATGTGGGACCTGGAGATTGGAACTGGGTTCTTAGGCTTAGCAGGCAGGCGCCTTAACCACTAACCCATCTCTCCAGCCCTGCAGTGTACTTTTTGTTTCATTTTATCTACCAATATTAATATTTAATAGTATGGCTATAATAGTTTTAGTGTCACGATTTTCTTTTTGTTTTTGTAGTGCTAAGGATCAATCCCTGGGCCTTGCATATACTAGACAAGTGCTCTACCTCTGAGCTCTAGCCCTAGCCCAATCTCCTAATGGTTTCTAATGGTTGTGCAAGGTTTGACTTACGGTGCTAGTGTACTGAATAGTTTCTAGCTGATCTCTAAAAGCCACATCAAGTAGTGGGTCTGAAACAGTCATTGCTCTTCTTTACTGCTCCATTCATGGGTCAGTGTGGGGAATACTGGTGCCAGAGCTGTCTCTGGGGCACGGCAGCCCTGTCCATTCAGATCTTGGTTGGATTCAGCTGGAGTCATATAAATCCAACCTTTATAATTTTTTTTTTTTTTTGGGTTTTTTGAGGTAGGGTTTCCTGTAGCCCAGGCTGACCTGGAATTCACTCTGTATTTTCAGGGTGGCCTCAAACTCATGACGATCCTCACACCTCTTGTCTCCTAAGTGCTGAGATTAAAGGCATGTGCCCCAATGCCCAGCTAAACCTGTATGATTTTTCCAACCTAATTTTCTTTTAAGTTGGCACCATTATTTCTGTATTGGCATTTTCTTTTTAATTTTTATTTATTTACTTATTTTTGGATTTTTGAGGTAGGGTTTCACTCTAGTGCAGGCTGACCTGGAATTCAGTATGTAATCTCAGGGTGGCTTTGAACTCACTGATCATCCTATCTCTGCCTCCTGAGTGTTGGGATCAAAGGCGTGCGCCACCACTCCTGGCTTGTGTTGGCATTTTCTTGACTGCTGTCTACTTTAGCCTAGAGCATACCCAAACGTTGCCTGATATTAGATTTGTTAGAAGAAAATTAAAATTAAAATAAAAAAGAAAATTAAAAATTAAAATTAAAAGTTTCTCATTTGATTATTCATATAGCAAATATTTATTGAATACTGACCATGTGCAGGTTCAGTTTTAGGCAAATGAACAAGATGGTCAAGTATCCTACTATCATGGGGATCCTGTTCTAATATGGAGAGATCAATACTAAATAAAACGAACGAGTAAAGTTCATAGCATAGGAAATACCTCTTTCCTTCGTCTGTGACACCCGAGTTCTGCATTTGCAGAGGACTTTCTGGTTGCCAGCTACCTGTCCTGGGCCCCTCAGGTAGTTACTCTTGCAATTGTCAACAGCTGCTGCCAGGAGAGCAGAGCGATGTAGCTTCATGGTATTGGAAACTGGCCGTGCCTTACGCTGTGCTCCTTCCTATGAACTGCCTCTTCTGAGCCCTTGCCACCTATAGGTCCTCTTAGGTAGTGGGGGTAGAAAGGGATTAAAATTCTTCCTGGGGTGGGGGGGATCTTAAGGCTATGAACATACATACATAATGAATCACCATGCCAGAGAGGGAGTGCCTTCATGTGGTGCTCAGTCCCACAGCCCCTGGGCACTTATTAGAACTCAGACTTTCAGACTGGACTCCTGGGACAGAGTCTCTGCATTCTAACAAGACCCCCAGGGAGGCACGTTAAAGTGTGAAAGGCAATCTGGAAAGCACTCGAGCCAAGGTGCTGAGGGAGCAAAGATAAAAGAGCAACGAGGCCTATCTGGTGGGCCAGGAAAGACTGCTCAGAGAGGTTAGCCTGTAAATTGAGCCAGGAAGGGTGACAAGGGCAGAGGTAGAAGTGGGCAGCAGTGAAAGATGGATGACATGAGACACAGGCAGAGATGCAGGGCATTCCAGGTGAACGGAACCCCGTGGGCAAAGACACAGATGGGAGAAAGAGGCTAGGCTGTTTGGGGAACAGAGTGTGGAGAGAGGGGCTAGCTGGGAATGCAAGAGCCAATGCTGAAGAGGCTGCAAATTCTCTATCAGGAAAAGCCTGCACCAGGGCCTTATTTCATCATTTTATGCTGCTGTGATAGAATATCTGAGATGGAAGAATTTGTAAAGAATAGGAAGCTTAGACTTCCGGTTAAGATGGCGGCATAGGAACCACACCAAAACAGGCTAGGGGAAAAAAAGCAAAAAAAAAACAAAAACAAAAACAAAAACAAAAAAACCCAGCAAAATACACTCTTCTACTAAAAAGTGAGGTGTATAGCAAATTATCAACCACAGCAGAGCAGGAGGAGAGATCCAGAGCATCTAGAGCCCACAGAAGAATAGGAAACTTATTTTGTCACAGCTGTGGGGGCTGGGTAGTCCAAGACCAAGGCAATGACATTTGGTGAGGGCTTTTAAAAAAAAATTTAAATTCATTTATTTTTAATTTGTTTTGGTTTTATTTTTATTTTTATTTATATTATTCTGATTTTACATTCTGTTTTGGTTTTTAAAGGTAGGGTCTCACTCTAGCCCAGGCTGACCTGGAATTCACTATGTAGTCTCAGGGTAACCTCGAACTCATGGTGATCCTCCTACCTCTGCCTCCCAAGTAGTGGGATTAAAGGCGTGTGCCACCACACCTGACTTGGTGAGGGCTTTCTTGCTGTGTTGTAACCGAATATAGCAGATATAGCAGGATAAGAGAGGGAAGGGGGCTAAATTGATCCTTTACAAAATCCCTCAGTAATGGCATTACTCTAGTCCGTAGGGTTCTAAAATTTCCTACTGACTAGATAACATTGAATTTGGGAATCAATGCCCAGCATGAATTTTGGGGGACACATTCAAACCATAAAACTAGGGGTACATACTGGAATCTTCCTGTCTTTACTCCTTCCTTTCCTCTTCCCCTCCCTTCCTTCTTCCTTCCCTCTTTCTTTTCCTTCTTCTTCTCTTTTATATACACTGTTTATACAAATCAAAATTCAAAGAAGACCCTGCTCTTTCTGTCCCCATCAAAGTATGATGTTTTAGTATTCATATATGCAGTGTGAAATGACCAATACATTCAAGTAAATTAACATCCATTTTTTTCATATAGTTACCTTTGTACAGGTAAAAACACCTGAAATAAGTCTTCTTAATAAATTTCTAGAATACAATATAATATTATTAACCATAGATTACGTTCTGGGTGCTGCATCTCTAAACTTACTCATCACACAGGTTTGTATTCTTTGACCAATACCTTCTCATTTCTCTCACCTATCCACTCTGGACAACCACTGTCCCACTCTGCTTCTATGGATCCAACATTTCTATAGTCCACACACAAGTGAGGCCATGTGGTGTTTTCATCCTATGAGAAGACACTAACTATTGACGGTGTTTCAATCTCTTCAAGTTGCTGAGGAGAATAAGGTCCTGGTACCTGTTAAATTTCACTTGAAGGCTTGCTGCTATGGCTCAGTTTTGTTTTTTTCAAGGTAGGGTCTCACTCTAGCCCAGGCTGACCTGGAATTCACTATGTAGTCTCAGGGTGGCCTCAAACTCACAGCAGTTCTCCTACCTCTGCTGGGATTAAAGGCGAGTGCCACCGTGCCCGGCTCAGTCCCCCCACCCCCGGCAGATAAAAGGGTTTATTTTGGCTCACAGACTCAAGGGGAAGCTCCATGATGGCAGGGGAAAATGATGGTATGAGCAGAGGGTGGACATCATCTCCTGGCCAACATCAGGTGGCCAACAGCAACAGGAGTGTGTGTCCTATGGTTCAGTTTTAAAGGCATATGAACGTGATGAAATGAGTTAAGACAGATCTGTGTGACAAAGAACAAATTAGCATCTCTCTTGGAGCCTCATCTACAAAGTGGAGCTGGGAAGTTGTGAATATTATAAATTATGAGTTTATGGCTCTTGGCATATGGTTGGCATCCAGTAAACCCAAGTTCTCCCATTCTGTTGCCTTCAAAACCTACCAGCAAACTGTTGGTGCCTGTAGCATATGCCAGAGTTACATTTTACCATGAAATAATGTCATTGGTCACTGTGTTTCTATGTCCACATGTTCCATGAATTGAGCTGTTGTTATTTCCCCCAAAGTGAATTTAATAGAAAGCTCAAGCAATAATCTGCAAGTTTTCTCAGGACCAGACAGCTGGACTTCCTTATCTTCCACACCCCATGCCAGCATCCTGTCTGTACCCCACACCAGCGGGCCAATCAATCCAGGATCCAGGTAAGAACAACTTGCTTCCTGGTGGACTTGGTGTTTTCCTATAGCACTGAGCACTCCTAAGCATTCCTGTCTAGGGTGGATCAGTCCCAGCTATTGTCCTGACTTCCAAGCTACCAGGGAATGAGGGTGACAACAGAATAGACCTTTCATAGCTAAGGAAAGGGGAAGACATTGTGGTCTGGGGACATTTGTCTTTCCTTGGTCAGAAATAACAGACAGATGCTGAGTTTTGAGGATTGAAGGGGGAAAAATGAAAATCTGCATTGAGAAATCAAGACCCTAGGTTGTCCATATTCATATAAGCTTCCCATCCTAAAGCAGGACACGTTCTAGGTTCCTGACTGCCAGCTCTGGCAGTAGAACTAAGTGTAGCCAGTGCGACCCATGGCACAATTCTCCGATTGGAGATTTGCATTTAGATCTGACTTCTGGAGATCAGAACATAAGACTTTGGAGTCTGACAGATATGTTTGAGTTCACCTCTACCTCTTAGTGACTTGTGTTTTTGGGCAATTTTCTTTGCCTTATAGAGCCTTTTTTTTTTTTTTTTTTTTAAATCTGTAACAGAAATAATAAGATATTATATGCAGAGCTATGGTGAGCATCAGAACAAGAAACTGCTTGAAAATGCTTTGTGAGCAGCGACAGCCTGTGTAAATGTCAGCTATGACGTCAATGTGGAGACGCAGGATTTGGAGGATGTCTGAGAGGGATTCAAAACTGAATGACGGGACTCGGGGAGAGATCAGGCCCGTCTAGAGCCCTAAGGAGAATGAACTCACGTGATGGCCTCTGGACCGCAGCCATGCTTCTCACACTTCAGTGTGTGCTAGAATCACTTGGGGATGTTGCTAAATGTGGAGTGTGGTTCGCAGGCCTGGGTTGGTGCCAGAGATACGAATTTCACCAAGCTCCCAGGTGCTGCTGCTATTGTAGCTGTCCGCAGGACCCTTCAGCTGTACTGTCCAAAACAGCAGCTGCCAGCCATTGGGGTTGCCAAACACCTGCAATGCAGATGGTCCAAGATAAGATATGTGTGTGGCAAGTGTAAGATACATAGGACTTTGAAGACTTAGTGTAAAGCAAAGAATAAAAATCTCAATAATATTTTTCATATAATGTATTGCAATGATAATGTGAGTATTTTCAGGTATATAAGATATTAAGTTACATTTTTTCCCTTTTCTTTTCCTTTCTTTCTTTCTTTCTTTCTTTCTTTCTTTCTTTCTTTCTTTTCTTTCTTTCTTTCTTTCTTTCTTTTTTTTTTTTTTTTTTTTTTTTTTGGTTTTTCGAGGCAGGGTCTCACTCTAGCCTAGGCTAACCTGGAATTCACTATGTAGTGTCAAGGTGGCCTTGATCCTCCTACCTCTGGTTCCGGAGTGCTAGGATTAAAGGTGTGTGCCACCACACCTGGCTTCCCTTTTCTTTTTTCTTTTTTCTTTTTTTTTGGAGAGAGAGACACACACCCACACACACACAGGGAGAGAGAGAGAGAGAGAGAGAGAGAGAGAGAGAGAGGAAGACAGATAGAGATGGGCGCGTCAGCAGCCTCTCATCGGCTGCGAACGAACTCCAGATAGGTACGCCCCCTTGTGGGCAAGTGCAGCATTGCGCCCTTTGTGTCACTTTGCATCTGGCTAAATGTGGGACCTGGAGATTGGAACTGACCTTCTTAGGTTTAGCGGGCAGGCGCCTTAACCGCTAAGCCATCTCTCCAGCCCCCCTTTTCTTTTTGTAAATGTAAATACTAGGAAGTTGAACTTGATGTGTCTGTATTCATGGTTGGCATTTTACTTCTGTTGGAAAGTGCTGGCCTGCAGGGTCTATGGAAGAGCACTGATTTGGGTATGGTAGGAAGTGAGAAAGAGAATGAAGCTTAGGGGTCCCAAGACCTGGTAGGCATCTACCAAGTTCTGTGTGAGATATTTGTGTTCCTCATCTGTAGCATTCAATGAGATCTACAAGGTAGGAGTTAAACTGCATATTTTCCGGATGACAAAACAAAGCCTTTGTGGTGTAAAAGCCTTGCTTGAAGGAGATACAGTAACTTTGAGCCCGTGGTTTTCCCACTCCCAGGAAGCATCAGAAAGGTCTCAAGGGAAGATGGAGATCAGAAACCCAGCAAGCTGAGTGGCTCAGAGAAATGAGCAGATGGACTTCTATGACTTTCATATGGTCAGGAATGTCTACAGTAGCTAAGCATGGCAAAGGGTGGAGGGTGGGACCATTACCTCTGGTTTTTTTTTTTTTTTTTTTTCTGAAGTAAGGTCTTGCTCTAGCTCAGGCTGACCTGGAATTCACTATGTAGTCTCAGAGTGGCCTCAAACTCAAGGCAATCCTCCTACCTCTGCCTCTAAAGTGCTGGGATTAAAGGTGTGCACCATCAATCCCGGCCTTACCTCAGTTTTTTAAAACTTTGCTTTTTATGAGAGAGAGTGAGAGAAGCCGGGAAAAGAGAGAGAGAGAGAGAGAGAGAGAGAGAGAAAAAGAAAGAGAGAATTGGTGTGTCACTGCCTCCAGCCACTGAAGTTGAACTCCGATGCATGCATCACTTTGTGTGCATTTGCAACCTTTGCGCTTGTGTCACCTTGTGTGTCTGGCTTACGTGGGACCTGGGGAGTCGAACATAGGTTCTAAGGCTTTGCAGGCAAGTGCCTTAACTGCTAAGCCATCTCTCCAGCTCATACTTACCTTTTAATTTAGTCTTCACAAAACTTCCAATATATGTAAAGTTGTTGCTTCATTTCTTGAGGCTAAAGAATCCAAGACTGTGGGCTGGGGAGATGGCTTAGTGGTTAAAGGAACTTGCTTGCAAAGCCTGACAGACCAGATTTGATTCTCCAGTACCCATATAAGGCCAGATGCACAAGGTGACACATGGGTCTGGAGTTCATTTACAGTGGCAAGAGGCCCTTGCACACTCACAGTATCTCTCTCTCATCTCAAGTAAAAAGATCTTTAACAACAACAGAAAGAAAGCAAGACTCAGAGATAAGTGATTTGACCAAGGTCACAGAGCTAATCAGAGTGAAGATTCATACCAGGGGCTTCTGACAACATGCTGCATCATCTGTCTTGGCCAGAGGGAAGTTATACCTATAGCTAATGTAGTTTAAGTGTCTTCCTTTCGCTGCCCTAACTAGTTATTTGTTTATTTTTAAAAGATTAAAAAAATTTTTTTTGTTTTATTTATTTTTGGAGAGAGAGACAGACAGAGAGGGAGAGGGAGACAGATAGAGATGGGCGCGCCAGCAGTCTCTCAGCTGCTGCTAACGAAATCCAGATGCGTGCACCCCCTTGTGGTCAAGTGCAGCATTGTGCCCTTGCATCGCTTTGCCTATGGCTAAACGTGGGACCTGGAGATTGGAACTGCTGGAGATTGGAACCAGTGTTCTTAGGCTTAGGAGGCAGGTGCCTTAACTGCTAAGCCATCTCTGCAGCCCTATTATTTGTTTATTTATTTATTAGAGACAGAGAGAGGGAGAGAGAGAGAGTGAGAATGGGCTCACCAGGTCCTCTAGCCACTGCAAACGAATTCCAGATGCATGCTCCACCATGTACATCTGGCTTATGTGGGACCTGGAGAATCGAACCAGGGTCCTTAGTCTTCGCAGGCATGCACCTTAACCCCTAAGCCACCTCTCCAGCCCCTGCTCTACCTATTTTAGATAGGTTGCAAGGGAGTATCAGAAAAATGAAAGTCCGTTTAAAACTGCTAACTTTTTATTGGCACGGCTAGCACCAGAATCCAGGTCCCAGGATGATTGATTTTATTCTTAGCCACTGTACCTCATTCTGTCTGTTGCCTTTTCTGTAGAAACAGGGACAAACTGTGTCACAGTTTGAGATACAGCAATGGCCAGAAACCCTCTTGACCTCCCACTGCCCCTCTTAACACTGTGCATGTGCTTGTTAGGTGGCATTTCTCTGCCAGATGTCATCAAAGATTTCCCTCTCTCTGTGTGTCTCTGCAGCCCTTATCCCTGCCTGTGGACCATCAGCAACGGAGGCGGTGGCCCTGCTGGGTCAGGCCCAGAGGTGCACGCAGGCACCCCAGGAGCGTTTCTCCTCAGTAATACAGCTGTGACTTCACCTCCCTCTGTGCTCCCCACCCAAGCACCCACTTCGCCTGGGGTGGAAGTACTAGGGGAGCCCTCGCTGACTAGTATTGCTGTGTCCACGTGGACGGCAGTGGCCTCACATTCCTTCCCAGGCTGGGGTGGCCCAGGTGGGGGTGGGTGCCATTCCCCCTCCACTCTGGACAGTTAGGCAGGATCATGGGAGCCTCTATCAGCAGAACTGGGTAAGTGTGGGTGCCTAGACACCTCATTTGCTGAATCCAGTGAGTGGGACTGCAGGGTTTCCTCACCCAGGGCTAGATGGATAACACCGGAAGTCTTTCCGGGAAGTAGTTTAGTTTGGTATTGCTACGTATGCCAGTTGTATCTCTCCACCATTTTCCTTGGCCCTCCCAGTTTGTATGAGCTGATCTTCACTGTGCTTAGGTGACATGGCTTTGTCTGCTTTTCTTCCTTGTACCCTGCCCCTGACTCAAGTGGGTCTGAGAGCTTGTGAAGCAAGCTCAAAGCTTACCTACGGAGGGCCTTTGCTCCCTGGTTTTGTGCTGGTTTGCGGCCACAGTGTCTGGGGCTGACTTTTGCTCTGAGATGGCCAGGAGGTGCGATGATCATAAGACTGTGCGCCTCCAGGGATTAAGAAAGTGAGGTCATGTCACCCCCTTGTTCACCATGTGTACAGACTGAAGTGAGAACCCTTATTCTAAAGAGACCCTCCACCCTCTGGCCTTCCTCTGTGCATGCAGCATTCATGGACTCGCTGCCAACCCTGTTCCACTGTTTGACTCCAGTCAAGGCAGACAGCTCTCTGTTCTCTGAACAGTCACCACACTTGCCCCTCTCTATGGCCCCTCCTTTGCCTGAAGCGTCCTTTCTGCAGTTCTGCCTGTATGAGATGTGCCCACTTGGCAGGACTCACTGAAAGGCCACTCCTTGCATTAACCACCTGAGCCGGTTTATTTATCTTTTCCCATGTCCTGCTTTTCCATTTTTTAAAAAACAGCCTCCAGCATAGAGCTGTCCTGATTCTGACTTGCCTTTTTGTTACCTGTGAACGCGTCTTTCTCTCCACTAGACTGTAAGCCTCTTGAGGGTGAGGCCTCGCCTTCCTGTCTTTGTGCCTACTGCATCTGGTACTGTGCCTTGACTACCATAGGTGCCCAATAAACATTTGCTGAGTTGAATTGGTGTGGAGTGTATGTTTGCCAAAAGGACAGTGTGATGCTGGCTGGGAGGCAGAACACGGACATACATCCTGTGACACGGTAGCAGGTTAATGTGGGAGCCCAGGAACATGCTGGGGTTAGTCTGGTTCCTCATTGGAGACACACCAATTCTCAGTGATTGGCGATAATATATGTAGATGGGTTTGCTGGACCCCTTATTTCCAAACACAACTCTGTGGATCTGGTGTACTGGGACCATTTGATAGAAATGTGGATTCCTGCCGGGAATGATGGCGCATGCCTTTAATCCCAGCACTTGGGAAGCAGGGGTAGGAGGATTGCCATGAGTTCGAGGCTACACCGAGACTACATAGTGAGTTCCAGTCAGACTGAGCTAGAGTCCAAGCTCAAACCAAGAAATGTGGATTCCTGAGTGTACATCACACATGTGTAGCTGAGGTTCAGGAGTCTGCATTTCGAGCAAGTAATCCAGACCATCTTTGCACAGCCAGGTTGTAACCCTCTTACCTAGAACAGAGAAACAAAACTCCAGGTACCTTCACGAGTTTTCTCCTTTGTTTCTAGCAAGGTCATCACCATAATCAATAAACACGATCTGGGCTCCATCGGTCTTATTTTCCTACTTACCAATGGATGTACTAATAACCTTGAAAGTGGGGATTCCAGATCTGAGGAATGAGTTCTCCAAACGTAGAAATAAGATTGCAAAGGAAGGGTCCGACTCCTTACAATGCAACTGTTCAGACAGAAATGGGCCTCGATATCCATGACCTTGTAGTGCCTAGCAATACCTTCGCAAGACCCTCTTAATAGGAGAAAAAGATGATGACATCAAATTAAAAGAGAGACGAATGGAGAGAGGGAGGGGAGTTCTGAAGGGGGATGGGGGGAGGGGAGGGAAATATCATGGTTTATTGTCTGTAAGTATTGAAGTTGTCAATAAATAAAAAACAGATTGCAATGACGCAGCAGTCCTTCCCGGGATGCCCCTTGAAGGGTCCTATGGTCCCCTCGGAGTGGCGGCTCAGTGGCTTTCACCACCGTCTCCTCAGCTGGGCCCTTGCAAACACTGCGCTCCAGGGCTTGATCTGAGATTTCAGGCATGGCACTGCTAAGTTCTCTCTATAATGAAAAGCTCCCTATTGCGGTTAGGTAAAATTCCATTTATTTTTTTGACTCAGAACTCTGAAAACAATGCTGCTTCAGCTACATGGGGTCCTGGGAAGCTGCATTCTCTCACTTGAGATTGCCTGGATAGAGATCAGAGCTGCTAATTGGTGTGTAAATAACTAAGGCGCATTGTACTGGTGTTCCTTGAAAAGTTGCCTCATCAGCATACTCCCAAGAGAGTGCTGTTCCCGGTTTCCTAGTGGCTCTGGCACCATTAGAGGCCATTAAGATATTAATACATTAGCATTTCTGCAAGATGATATTTTGGTAAGTTTAAAAAGTGGCCATATCTCATTCTGTTAGAACCCTGGGTGATTATGGCCTCCACTTTCTTGGCGAGGGCCTCTTCCCCAGCCCGGGCAACATTTCACAATGTGCCAAGTGCTTAGCAAGTATAGTTAGGTCATGAAAGACAGCCTTTCACTGGCCTTGCCTACACGTCCCAGCCCAGAGCAAACATGAGAGGTGGTCTAGAGGTTGTGAACATAAAAAGCTGATAATCTTCCTTCTTTTTTTCCCTCCCACTTATGTTGCTCAGGTGGATTGGATTCTCTGCAGAGCAATAAAGTTAGAAAAAATTAAAATTAGCTGAGTTTGATGCAATTAAGTCTCATCAGTATTACCGGATGCTCACCTTGGACTCTTCAATAACTATCCTTTTCCCAGCGTGGTAATTACTTCTGCAGATACCATCTCTACTTTGCTGTTAGCTATCCAGCTAGAGCTGTTGACTTGCTGGTCTCTCCAAATAGTCAACTGTTAATTTCTCACTAGAAGGAACAGCAATAATTACTGAAGTCTGCTTAATAAATGACCGAATCTCTGATACGCTAGATGAACTTTGGAGGCTGTATACTAGTTCCTTGCTCAAGTATCGTCTTGACCGAGCTCATTATGAAACAAAGATGGGTCCACTTCAGGTTTTCAGGTCTCACACATGAAATTTAAGAGAAACCGAAGACCTACCTGAGTAGGAAGAATGATGAAATTCTTCTAGCTAAGAAGTAGAGATTTGACCTTTTCTTGAAGCCTGGTCTATTTGAAAGTGTTTCTGGGGAGTGGGGAGATGGCTCATCTGGAAAAGTGCTTCCCATACAAGCATGAGTACCTGAGTTTGAATTCCTAGCACCCATGTAAAAATACAAGGTGTGGTGATGTTTGCCTGTAATTCTAGCACTGGAGGCCCAGGCAAGAGGGTCCCTGGGACTGACTGGCTGGCTAATCAGAGAGCTCTGGGTTTAGAGAGAGACCTTGCCTTCAAAACAAGGTGGAGGATGATTGAGGAAGACCACTGATGTCAACCTCTGACCTCCACATGCATGCGAGTGCACATGTACCTGCTGACACCTGTGCCTACGTTCATATAAACATGCATACATGATCACATGTACATCCACATACATATACAAAACAAAAAATACAGATTAGGGCCTGGAGAGATGGCTTAGCAGTTAAGCACTTGCCTATGAAGACTAAGGACCCTGGTTCAAGGCTCGATTCCCCAGGACCCACATAAACCAGATGCCCAAGGTGGTGCATGCATCTGGAGTTTGTTTGTGGTGGTTAGAGGCCCTGGCATGCCCATTCTCTATCTGTTTGCCTCTTTCTCTCTCTGTTCATTGCTCTCAAATAAGTAAATAAATAAAATAGACAATTTTTTTAAAAAAAATAAGATTAACATGTAAAAAAAATAAACTGTTTTCCTTGTCTGGCCTTTATTTGGGTTTATATAAAACCTCATCCACTTTACCCTATCACCACCCACCTCTGCTCATTATATTGGAGCTGGATGTTAACAGGAGACTGCTGACACCTTCCCTGTACTCAGTGGGAACCCCCAGAACTGAGAGGAAGATGTGGGGAGATGGGAATATGAGGGTAGTGTTTCCCCATCACCTGAGTTATTACAAGAGAATCAGCAAATGATCTTTGAAGGTGGGAGGTCTACTCTATCCCTCGGTGAACATCAACCTGGGAAGAATATGCTCCTGATTTATGGAACTGTGGCTCTGCCATCACTGGAGAATGGCAACTGGGCATGCAAGTGGCTCTTCTTTCAACTCCCTTGTTGGGGTTTAAAGTTAAACTTTTAACCCACTCCGTACATGTCTTTCTGTCACAGTGCTTATCTTCAGCAGTAGATACTCTTCTTAACCTTATATATGCTGTTTTCCATACATTCTTTGCTGTTCTGTTTCCTTTAAGTTGACATGTCAGCTGCCTGCCCAGACAGATAGCACTCTCTGCCAAATCCTCACCAGGTATCAGTACAAATTCTTTCCTGACTCTTCCTTGCCTTCCCTGTAGTCAGAATAAGCACACTGCTTTACTATTTAAATGACTTTGACGATTAGTCTTAAAAAAAACCCTAAGATATGCTTCCTTTAAGTTCCTTAATTAGTTATCTATTGCTTGAACTTTTTAAATGTTTATTATTATTATTAAACAAGATGTTTCATAGGGATACATCATGTCTTGGTACCCTCTTTTCCCTTATCCCTGCTCCCATTCTGTTGGGGATGCCTCTCAGAGGAGTTGCAGGTATTTCCCATGGGGCTGTGGGTTATGCATTGTGGGAGCAGCAGTCAGTTATTTTGGGGGGAGGGAATACCTTTGGGCATGATGTCTCAACCTGTGGCTCTTACAGTCTTTCCACTCACTCTTTTTTTGCAAAATTCCCTGAGCCGTGGTGGGTGAGTTTTAAATCTACTTCAGTGATGAGCTCTTAGGAGCCTCTGGATCTCTGCTTTGGTAGGTGTTGAGTATCCTCAGGGTCTGTCTCCTATACCCTGGTGCAGAGTGTCAGGGTCACCATGGAAACAGTACTCTTGCTCATCTCCCCGATTCCTCTGTGGATTCAGCTGTGCCTTGGCTGATGAGTGAGGGGTGGTTTTACTGCTTGAACTTTTAACCTATAGCATTGACTGTAAATATATGTACTTTCCTGAATAAAAGGCAGGTACCCCATTCAGCTGCATGAATCTCCAGTCAGAGTTCATCCTGTAAAGTCACTCAATTACAAACTTTGTCTGAGATCATGTTTCTGTGACATCATCTTCTCTCCCTCTTTCTTAATTCCTGTACTGATTTTCACCTTCCTGAGCCACTTGTTGTTCTGCCTGAATAGATAAACAGAGTGTGAGCATCCTGGAGCAGAGTTAGGCTAGAGTTGTATGTTAGTTTTCTGTTGCTGTGAACAAATGCCTGGCAATGCGTAACATAGGGGAGGAATGGCTCATGGTTTGAGGGTATACAGTTCCTCATGGTGAGGAAGGGATGGAGGGCAAGTGTCTCCTTAGAGGCTTGCTCACATCAACAGACTAGGAAATAGAGTGTGGGACTAGATGTGGGGCTAGCCTGTAACATAAGACCCATCCTCAAGTGATTGACTTCCTCCAGCTAGGACCCACCTCCGAAAGGTTTCACAACCTCTAAAGTAGCACCACCCGCTGGAGGCCAATTGCGCAAGCACGTGATACCGGATGTGTGGTGCTAGGGAAGGCATTTGGTAATAAGCACTGAAGGCTGATGGTACCAAAACTTTTCTACTAGTGTCATTATGTAGACACCCATAATGTCTGTCTAGCACCTCAACCTTCTGGTATGAATAGGACTCCCCCAACATGCTGGAGAGAACTGCTCCCTCCTTTCATCCCCATAGGTTTGTGTTGGGGGCCACCATCCTCCTGCTAGGCCCTCACACTCTGAGAAGCTGGTTCAGGGGTTTCTGTCGCTTGTACCAGAGTCTCACTTATTGCAAAGAGAAGCAAGAAGCCTACACCAGTAAGTGCACCACAGGATCATATTTTCAAGTGCCACTCTGTTAAGGGCTATGTGAAGTCCAAACAATGTACTTAAATGTCTTGAAAATGGAAGAATTGAGCCGGGTGTGGTGGTGCACACCTTTAATCCCAGCACTCGGGAGGCAGAGATAGGGGATCGCTGTGAATTCAAGGCCAGCCTGAGAGTACATAATGAATTCCAGGTCTGCTGAAGCTAGAGTGAGACACTACCTCCCTCAAATCAGTTCCAATTGACCAAAGCAACACAGTCAGGTTTCTAGCAGCAATAATCCTGATTTTGTTTCTTCTGGGTCCTCTGCCCATTGACAGTGCTTACTCACCAACTGAGCAAGTCTCCCTGCTCCAGTCATTGTCCCACATGTCAATCATCTTCAGACACACCCAGAGTGTGCTTTACTAATCTGCTAGATATCTCTAAGCCCAACTGGTTGAAAATCAAGATTAATCATTACACCACCCTAAGCTCCCAAACATATATTTCACTGCTCTTTCTTCAGCAGAGTTCTGGGAACATTTCTGGGGCACTATTTATGTATGAGGAACAAAACATTGTCAAGATGCAGCCTTCATTGGTGAAAGTGCATTTTTTGATTGTCTGAGAGTCAGTCTAGGACTCACCAGCAAGGGCAGAGGCCCCATCCTCTCCCACTGTCTTCACAGGCCTGTAAGAAAGGACATAGCACTGCTGAGGACCCCAGGCTGCTGAAGTCTGGAAACCATGATGACCAGAGCAATTGTCAGACCCATGTTCAGGTTTTGATGGGATTCCCTGGGACGAGGTGAGAAATGCTCACTCTTAATATGGAAAAATCGAAAATTCCCTTTTTCTGGTTGTGATGACTCTGACTGGAGTGCCGTTGGAAGTAACTGAGTATGGGCTTATGTTGGGGTCCCCCCTAAGGCCAGCCCAGGAGGGACGGCAGGGTCTCTGCCGAGTTGGGGGTGAGAGGCGCGGAATCACAACACAGACTCCGGGAGTTGGGTGGAAGCGGCAGGAGGCGAGCTGCCACAAACTCGTCTATTGAGGAAGTGCACGTGGGTTTTAAGGGGCTTGGCTGGCTAATCATTGTATGGGGTGGTCCCCTTTTTGTGACCAATGACAGTCTGTCTCTGGACAGGACATCTCGTAGCAGGCTTCTCGCGAGCATGGGACTGTAGCTGTTGTCACTCCAGGCCTGCACAGAATGCCATGTTCACAGAAGCCACTTCCTGGTTTCTTCTGCCATGCGGTCTGGCTAGGACCAGGCCTGTATTGTGCCATACAGGCTTATGTGTAAGTGATAAGTGGATATATTTAGTGAGGAGCTTCTTGACCCTAGAGGAGAGGTCAAGCAACCTTTGGAGTAAACTGACTTTGTTTTGGTATTTGGGGGGATTGGGGTTGGAGGGAAGCTGCAACTAGGAGTTTAGAGTGAGCAGAGGTGGAGGTGAAGCTGAGGCATCCCTCCTTTTCACCTGGAAGAAGGAGACAGTGTGGCGGTGCTTAGAGGTGGCGCAGGAGGATTAGACAGTTTTTATTAGGCACTGTCATAGTCAGTGTCACGTTGCTGGGATGGAATGGTGGAAGAAGCTGGCCCCCTTTCACACATCTAAGCAGAGAGAAAACTACCAGCAGCACCACAAGCACGCGCGTACCAGGAACCCCGGGCAGAGCTCACGCACTCTGCATACCTTCAGTCTGGAACTCAGATCTACCCCCACTAACACCTTAGGGCTGGACGACCAGATCAGCCCCCAGTGAAACCTCTTCTAGCCAGGTGGCTGGACATGCAAGTTATAGCTTTAATAAAACATTTGACATAAATTCAAACAACCACAGGCACATCATGATCTCTCAGAAGGAAAGGGAGTCAGGCTCTTTCTCTTGTTGGTTCAAATTTAGTAAAATATACTGGATGGTTTGAAGTAACATAGACCAGGACCGAGCAGCAGGAAGTTATAATTTTAAGAGAGAATTCATCAAAACGGGAGGGATAGTTTAACTAAACACTTGGTTTCCACAATGGCCAGTAGAATGCAGAGACACTTCAGGACCCAGTGTGGGCTCATGTAGACATAATACTTAGCAATGCTTAGAAAATTTACTGGGGAAACATGTTCATTTGGTTAAAAAAAAATCATGTGTATTTTTGTCAAGGTCGTGTCTTTAAAAAAAACTTTTTTACTGACAACTTCCATAAATATAAGTAATATACCATCACAATAATCCCCTCCCACCACCCTGCCTTTTACTCCTCTCAAATCCCCTCTCTACTGAATTTCCTTCTTAGTTTCCAGTCTCTTCTATTTTGACCTTTTTTTTTAAGGTAGGGTCTCACTTTAGCTCAGGCTGACCTGGAATTCACTATGTAGTCTCAGGGTGGCCTTGAACTCACATCAATCCTCTTACCTCTGCCTCCCAAGTACTGGGATTAAAGGTGTGCGCCACCACACCCGCTGGCTTTCTCTTCTATTTTGGTGTCATTATTTTTTTCCTTCCCACTATTCGGTCTTGTGCTGGTAGTATCAGGTGTTGAATATCTAGGCCACTTTGTATCTGGAAGACAGGATTGTAAGCACTTCTTCCATTCTTTGGAGCTTACATTCTTTTTTTCCCCCTGGTTTTTCAATGTAGGGTCTCATTGTAGCCCATGATGACCTGGAACTCATTCTGTAGTTTTGTAGTCCTAGGCTGGCCTCAAACTCACAGTGATCCTCCAGCCTCGCCTCCCAAATGTAGGGATTAAAGGTGTGTGCCATCATGCCTGGCTAGCTCTTATTCTTACCATAACCTCTTCCACAATGGTTCCTGAGCCTTGGAAGGTATGATAGAGAAGTCTTAGGTATTTATTTATTAATTTATTATTTAATTATTTGAAAGAGAGAGTGAGAGAGAGGAGAAAGAGGGAGAGGCAGAGAGACTGGGTGAACCAGTGCCTGTAGCCACAGCAAATGAACTCCAGATGTATGTACCACCCTGTGCATCTGGCTTTATGTGGGTACTGGGAATTGAACTCCAGTCCTTAGGCTTTGCAGACAAGCACCTTAACCATGGAGCCATCTCTGTAGCCCAAGATGACTCATTTAGTACTATCACTTCTCAATCAGTACTTTGATGAGTTTTGAGTCACCCCATTGGTCACCACAATCTGAAAAGAGAAGTGACAGTAGCATTAACATATGGGCATAAATGTAAGAATTTAGAGGGCAATTTGGTGAGCATAATATATCCATTTAGCCAGACAACAGTAGTACTTTCCATTTTAGGGCGGATGATCTCCCAAGCCATAGACGTTTCATTAAGTTTTCAGTACCAGCGGGAGTTCCTTTCTGTGGAGCATGCCTAGAGGCCAACCAGAGAGCATAATTTCCACCATAACAGACATGTCATCAGTGCACCAGTTGGTACATTTGGTTTGGCTGGATAGCTGTAAAGCTTGCAGAGCCCCCTTCTGGTTAAGACTGTTGATAACTTTCTCTCCCAACAGGCTATGTCTTTGCAACATCCTGACAGCTAGTCAACATTGAGGAGGCTTCCAGCTCAGCTCCAGCTTGATTTGTCAGTGACGTACAGTCCAGGTATGTGACGTCTTTAGCAATAGGGTCTTACCATCTGGTTCTGGTGGGAAACCAAGAACCTTGACAATAGCCTATAACTTTGGGGGGCATCAGTGACCTCGTTGGCCAACATTTTGCTTGAAGGTTTCCCACCCTGGCACTGAATTTTTTCTAATAATCTATGGCTTCTGGCTACATTCTCCACCACCACAAGATATTTTTGCTTAAACTCTTTTCTTCCGAATATTTTATATTTTATTTTAATTAATTAATTAATTAATTTGAGAGAGAGGGAGGGAGAGGAAAAGGGGGGGGAGAGAGAGAGGCAGGCAGATCTCAGAGAGAATGGGTGTGCCAGGACCTCCAGCCGCTGCAAGCGAACTACAGATGTGTGTGCCACCTTGTGTAGCTGGCTTATGTGGGTCCTGGGGAATCAAACCTGGGTCCTTTGACTATGCAGGCAAGCACCTTAACTGCTAAGCCATGTCTCCAACCCTCAAACTCTTTTCTAACATATGTATACCATGTAACATACGTATGTATGTATATTATTAGCAAAGAAGTAGGTTTCTATATGGCTTATTCATAAAACTTTTTTTTTTTTTTTGGAGGTAGGGTCTCATTCTAGCCCAGGCTGACTAGGAATTCACTCTGTAGTTTCAGGGTGGCCTTGAACTCACCATGATTCTCCTACCTCTGCTTCCCGAGTGCTGGGATTAAAGGCATGCACCACCATGCCTGACTTATTAATAAATCTTAAATTTTGATTAAACCTTCCTCCCATCCTCCTTCGCCTTCATCCCCTCTCCTTAAAGGTTGTATCTTTATAAGAGCATATGTCCTTGAGAGACATTACTTTTCTGTATATTTTTATAACTTATTTATTTATTTACTTGAGAGAGACAGATAGAGATAGACGGATAGATAAATAGATTGATAGAGACAGTGGGCTGCTAGGGCCTGCAGCAACTGCAAATGAACACCAGACGCATGAGCTACCTTGTGCATCTACCTTGTGGGTCCTGGGGAATTGAACCTGGTTCCTTAGGCTTCACAGGCAAATGACTTAACAGCTAAGCCACCACTCCAGCCCTTTTGTGTATATTTTTATTTAACATTGTCCTGGAATTACATTATGTTTCCTTAGAGCTCTTCTGTCTTTTTTTCCCTTCTTCTTTCCTCTTTTTCTCTTTTTCATCTTTCCATTTTTCTCATTTTTTCTTTTCATAGCTGTTTACAGGTGGGAATGCAAGTTCCTCATAAAGGGTGAGCGGAGTCCTTTGTAAATCCATAAGCATTATCTTTTGGGGGAGTTGCACATATATACACACATGCTTGATACAGTTCATACTATGCAATGTTTGTCATACATGATGCTAGTTAAGAATGACTCTTTGAAATATCTTGAGGTGGACTATTGAATATAATTACTAACATTTATCGAGCACTTGTTACGTGCCCATACTGTTATATACTTTACACACATTATCCACTGAATACTTATAAGTGTATGTATGATTACTTTTAAAATCACTTTATTAATATCTAATTTGTATATCAAAGATTTACCTGTTTAAAGTGAACAATTTATTGATTTTTAAAGTACACGGCTGCAAGACCATCATCAGAATGTAATTTTGAATCATTTCCACGAGCCTATAAAGAAAGTTTATTCCTACTTCTTTCCTGCCTTCCTACAACCCTTAGCCCTAGGCATCCACTTTGTCTCTAGATGTCTGAGTCTTTTGGCTTTGTCAGCAAGTGCCTTAACCATTAAGCCATCTCTCCAGCCCTCTTGTATTAACTATTACTTGAGTATGTTTTTTTTTTTTCAGCTAGAAAGATAGCCTAGCAGTTAAGGTGCTTGCCTGTGAAGCCTAAGGACCCATGTTCAACTCCCCAGATCCTATTGTAAGCCAGATAGATGCACAAGGTGACACATGTGCAATGTCACACATATGCACAATGTGGTGCATGCATCTGGAGTTTGATTGCCGTGGCTGGAGGCCCTGTATGCCAATTCTCTTTCTCGCTCACTCTCTCTCATAAAAAAGGCCAGTGTGTTGGGCTTACCTCAAAAAAAAAAAAAAAAAAAAAAAAAAAAGAAAAGAAAAAAAAAAAAAAAAAAAAAAAAGAAGAGGGGCTGGGCGTGGTGGCGCACGCCTTTAATCCCAGCACTCGGGAGGCAGAGGTAGGAGGATCACCATGAGTTCGAGGCTACCCTGAGACTATATAGTGAATTCCAGGTCAACCTGGATTAGAGTGAGACCCTACCTCGACAAACCAAAAAAAAAAAAAAAAAAAAAAAAAAAAAAAGAAGAAGAAGAAGAAGAGGGGCTGGAGAGATGGTTTAGCAAGGTGCTTGCCTGCACTCATGGTCAACTCCCTAGGACCCATGTAAGCCAGATGCACAAGAGGGCACATGCATCGCTCACAGTTGCTGGAGGCCCTGGTGCACCCATCCTCTCTCTCTCCCCCTGCCTATTTCTGTATATCTCTCTCTCTCAAATAAATAAAGAAAAATAAAATATTAAAAAAGAATATTTTTTTTTTCCCTGCTTTCTCATGTATGTGCTTTTCTTTCTTTCAGCATGAAGGAACCCTTCAAGCATGTTCCATAGAGCTGGTATAGTGGTCCTATATTCCTTTAGCCTGTTTTTGTTGTGAAAAGTCTTTATTTCTCTGTCAATTATGATGGATAGCTTTACTGGATATAATAATCCTGCTTGATAGTTGTTATCTTTCAGAACTTGGAATACTTCATTCCCAGCCCTTCTGGAGAGAGAGAGAGAGAGAGAGAGAGAGAGAGAATATGGGTTTTCAGGGCCTTTCAGCCACTGTGAGCCAACTCCAGATGCATGCTCCCCCCTGTGCGCATGTGCGGTACTGTGCACTTGCATCACTTTGTGTCTGGCTACTATGTGGAAACTGGAGATTTGAATAAGTGTCCTTAGGCTTTGCAGGCAAGTGCCTTAACTGCTAAGCCATCTCTCCAGTCCCCTTCTGGCTTTTAAAGTTTGTGTTGAGTAATCTGCTGATGCTTCCCTCTTCTTGCTTTCAATATAATTTCTTTGGTTTGTGTGTTTAGCAGTTTAATTATAATAAGGCAAGGAGAGGTTCTTTCCTAGTTTTGTCATTTTGGTGTTCTAAATGCTTCCTTTATCTGTATTGGCATCTTTTTCCCTATTTGGGGGAAATTTTTTCCTATGATTTTGTTAAAAATACCTACTATGTCTTTGGAGTGAAATTCTTTTAGTAAAAAGTATTTTTATTTTCTTAGTTACTTGAGGGGGGTGGGGATGTAGAGAGAGGAAGAGAGAGGGAGAGAGAGAGAGAATGGGTGCATCAGGGCCTTCAGCTGCTGCAAACAAACTCCAGATGCATGCACTACCTTGTGCATCTGGCTCATGTGTGTCCTGGGGAATTGAACCTGGGTCCTTTGGCTTTGCAGGCAAGCACCCTAACTGCTAATCCATCTCTCCAGCCCTGGAGTGAAATTCTTCTCCTTCTACTATACCCTGAATTCTTATGTTTGATTTCTTCATTATGTTCTGAATGTCTTGAAATTCCCATTTATGCCTTCTTATTAGTTTGTCTTTCTCTTTGTTGGACTGTATTAGGTCTATCACCTGGTCTTCTAGTTTAGACATTCTGTCCTTTCATTGGTCCACTCTACTGGTGAGACTTTCTGCAGAGTTTTCTTTTCTTTTCTTTTCTTTTTTCTTTTTTTTTTTTTTTTTGGTTTTTCGAGGTAGGGTCTCACTCTAGTTCAGGCTGAACTGGAGTTCACTCTGTATTCTCAGGGTAGCCTCGAACTCACAACGATCCTCCTACCTCTGCCTCCCAAGTGCTGGGATTAAAGGCATGTGCCACCACCCCTGGCTTTCTACAGAGTTTTCTATTTGACTCATTCTGTTTGCATTTCTAGTATTTCTGATTGGTAGTTTTTCATTATTTCTCTTTCCTTACTCATGTGTTGTATTGATCTCTTTATTTCATTAAGTTGGTTTTGTTTCTCTTAAGTTTCATTAAGTTCAGAGTTTGTTTTCTTCTTTGATTTCTTTGAACATAGTTATAATTGTTATTATGAATTTTTTGTCAGGCATTTCATCCAAATCAATCTCACTGGAGGTAATTTCTGATGGATTTATAATTTTTAGTGGAATTATACTGTCTTGATTTATTTTGGTGTTTCTTGTACTATAATGTAGAGAATTTTTTCATATTGAGTTAATTTGGTGTTTGGGTTTTCTAATTATCTGAAGTATTCTTAGACATGTAAATTGGACATTATATGTCTTCAAGGTAGGAGCCTAAGATGCCAGGTGTGGCTCTCATGTTACTCCTAGAGTAACAGCTGAAGTGATCCTAAGTATTGGAGTTGCCTGCTCTCTGGGTATGGAGAAAATACAGGGTAATATCAATATCCAATTGAACAATATACACACTAAACCAAAACCAGCATGGAGTATTTATGCAAGAGTGGGCATTAAAACAAACAGATACTCTAACAAAGTCAAAGTTCTTAATTAACCCTGTCAGCTGGGAGGCTGAGATCCCTCATCTGTAATGAGTTCCAGGACAGTCTGGGCCCAAATGAGACCATGCCGCCAAGAAGACAGAAGAAAAAGACAAAAAGGTACTACAAATTAGAAAACATCAAAAGCAACAAAAGCCAACCCCAAAACACAGCTTATGTAAGAATGGCAGGCCCTTGGTTTCCCACCAGGAATAGATGGTAAGACCCTATTGCTGAAGACTCCACATACTTGGGCTGCAAGGTCACTGAGAAATCCTGCTGGAGCTGAGCTGAAAGCCACCTCCATGTGGACCAGCTGATAGAAAGTTGGAAAAAGCTATGCTGCATGCAGTTCAATGGAAGAGAGAAAACACCAGTGAAGATACTCAACAGTGAACACTGCAAGCTTTAAATTTGGCCAGCAAGGCCAAATGAGCCAACGGGTGCAATAGTGGCATGTCTGTTATGGGGGAAACCAACTGCTCTCTAATTGGACTGGAGGCCCTCTGTATGGGAGGGAATACATCCCTGATACTGAAAACCTGTATCAGGGGTAGTCATGAGCCCTAAGGATGTAATGTCTGCTGGTGTCTGGCTAAATGTATATATTATGCTCACCAAACTGCCCAGTAAACACTTCTTTTAATGTACACACCCATATATTAATGCTATTCTCACTTTTGGTTAGAGAAACTTCTCTTTTCAGATGGTGGCAACCTTAGGATGACTCAGAAGGCACCATGGTGCTGAGAAGAAGGGACAGAGGAGTGCTTAGCACTGAAACATCTAAAACACAACTTCCAAGGCTCAGGGTCCATTGGGAATGTGGGGGCAGAAAGAATGTAAGAAGAGTAGGACTCCTTACAAGGTGCTCCTCCAGACACAAAATGGCCTGGATATCCATAACCTCATAATTCCTGACACTACCTTAACAAGACCATCATAATAGGAGGAAAAAATCATGACATCAAACTGAAAAGAGAGACTGATTGAGAGGGGGAGGGGATATGATGGACAGTGAAGTTTCAAAAGGGAAAGTGGGGGGAGGGAGGGAATTACCATGCGTTATTATCTACAATTAAAGAAGTTGTCAGGCTGGAGAGATGGCTTAGCAGTTAAGGCACCTGCCTGCGAAGCCTAAGAATGCTGGTTCCAATTTCCAGGTCCCATGTTTAGCCAGATGTAAAATGATGCAAGGGAGCAATGCCACACTTGCCCACAAGGGGGCGCACACGTCTGGAGTACGTTCACAGCTGCTGAGAGGTTGCTGGCACACCCATTCTCTCTCTCTCTCTGTTTCTTCCTCTCTGTCTCTGTCTCTGTCTCTGTCTCTGTCTCTCTCTCTTAAAAAAAAAGAAGTTGTCAATAAAAACAGTCAATTATAAAAAAAAAAAAATAGCAAAGCTGTAGCCAGGTATGGTGGTGCGCCATGAGTTTGAGGCCACCCTGAGACTGCATAATGAATTCAGGTCAGCCTGAGATAGAGTGAGACCCGACCTAAAAAAAAAAAAAAAAAAAAGAATGGTAAAACTGACCCTGACATGGAAGGTGCAATTAGTACTTCTAGTGCAGGCCTATATACTTGGCTTTGGGATTGGTATTGACCCAGTATAAGTAGGTCCTGTTACCTTTTGGGTTGGCTTCTGGTCTCACCTATGCAGAGTGCCCACCTGGTTCCTGCTTTATTACACTGTGGACTCAGCTAGGCTGCTTGGGTTGGTGGATATGCTGTTCAGATTGGCTATGCTGGATGCTGTGTGGGTGAGGGGTCTGTGATCCCTCCACTTTAATTTTTTTTTTTGAGGGGGAGTTTTCTAGGTAGGGTTTTGCTCTAGCCCAGGCTGACCTGGAATTCACTATGTAGTCTCAGGGTGGCCTCAAACTCACGGTGATCCTCCTACTTCTGCCTCCCAAGTGCTGGGATTAAAGGTGTGTGTCACCATGCCCAGCTTCACTTTAAAAATTTCAAAAACCTTATTTGCTTATTTATGTGTGTGTGTGTGTGTGTGTGTGTGTGTGTGTGTGTGTGTCAGGGTCTTTTGCTACTGCAATTAAGTGCCTATCGGGTTTATGTAGTTGTCTGGGAATTGAGCCCAGGCCAGCAGACTTTGCAAGTAAGTGCTTTTAATTGCTGAGCCATCTCCTGGAAGATCTAAGCTTCGGTGTGGGCTAGATGCTTCATTATCCCCACTGTAGGAAGAGGGCGTAGATTCAGAGAGCTGAGGTAGGTTTTCCTGCGCCACACAACTGTTAGCAGGCAGAACTCAAAGCCTTTCTCTGTGAAAGTGAAATCACACTATTCAGAACTTAGTGGCATTGCTGCACTAAGGGGGTACCCAAACAGGGCAGTTTCATGACACTGTTGGATCCTCTCTTGGTGTTGTAGTTATCTTCTGGCTGGCATACACACACACAAAAACCTAACCAAAAGCAGCTTGTGGGAGGGGTTTATTTTGGCTTACAGTTTTGAGGGGATGCTCCATAATGTCAGGGGAAAGGATGGCATGAGCAGAGGGTGGCCATCACCTCTGCCTCAGCAGGTGGGACACTGCAGCGCGAGAGTCCCATAAACACTGACAAGGGGAAGCTGGCTATAATTCCCATAGCCCACCCTCAAGAACACAGGCCCCTTAGCAAAGATCCAGTTCCCAAATTGCCATTGGCTGAGGACCCAGCATTCAGAAGACATGAGTATATGGGACATCTAAGTGAAACCACCACACCGTGTTTCTTGTGATCGTCACTCCGGGCCTTCCAGGCTGCCTTGAATGAAGGAAAGGGGCATGCTGCCTTTTGGGAGGAAGCTGGCTAGAGGGAGAAAGGAAGTGGGATGGAAGGAGTCTTTCACATGAGCAGATCCTCAGGGTCTACAGACTCTCAAGGGGCTGGTGGTACATGGCTGGTTCCAGGAAGGACTGGGTGATAGGAAAGTATCTCTGGAAAGGTCCCAGAAACCCTTTGAGACAGACAGATTCTGGTAAAAACTGAATTTCCCAGAGCAGTAGAATGTGGGTTTGAGTTCATTATAATTTGGATTACTAATGGAAATGTGATCTCACAATCGAGTGAAGCCTGGCAAATACTAATTCTGAGTAGAAAAGAGGTGTTTGAATTTTGGGATAGATTTTAAAGATTTTAAAAAATTTTTATTTATTTATTTATTAGAGACAGAGAAGAAGAAGAAGAAGAAGAAGAAGAAGAAGAAGAAGAAGAAGAAGAAGAAGAAGAAGAAGAAGAAGAAGGAGAAGAAGAAGAAGAAAAGAAGAGAGAAAGAGAGAGAGAGGCAGAGAGTGAGAATGGGCAAGCCAGGGCCTCTAGCCACTGCAGAGGAACTCCAGATGCATGTGTCACCATGTGCATCTGGCTTACATGGGACCTGGAGAATTGAACCTGGGTCCTTAGGCTTCACAGGCATGCACCTTAACCATTAAGTCATCTCTCCAGCCCCTGGAATAGATTTTTAAAAGTGCACTTTTGGGGCTGGAGAGATGGCTTAGCAGTTAAGGCGCCTGCCTCCTAAACCTAAAAATGGTGGTTCCAATCTCCAGGTCACACCTTTAGCCAGATGCAAAGTGATGCAAGGGCACAATGCCATACTTGAGCCACAATAGATTTTTAAAAGGGGGGCTGGAGAGATGGCTTATCTGGATTTGCTGGTTCCAATCTCAGGTCAGCTGAGAGGTTGCTGGCGCTCCCATCTCTATCTGTCTTCCTTTCCCTCTCCCTCTCCCTCTCTCTCTCTCTCTCTCTCAAAAAAAAGTGCACTTTTGGACACTTAAAAAAAAAGGGGCCTGTTGGGGCTGGAGAGATGGCTCAGGTTACAGGCACTTGCTTACAAAGTTTGACAGGCCCAGTTTGATTCTCCAGTACCCAGGTAAGGCAAATGCACAAAGTGGTCCATGCATCTGGAGTTCACTTGCAGTGAGTGGCCAGAGGCCCTGGTGTACCCATTCTCACTTTCTGCCTTTCTCTCTCTCTGTCTTTCTCTTTCTTGCATGCCAATACTGTGTCTTCTTCTCTCCCTTTCTCAAATAATTAACTAATTAAAAATATGCTGTAGCCAAAATAGAATGAATGCTTAAGGGTTAACTTCATAGTTTTAAACTTTACAGATGGGATGGAGTGGAGAAGGATTTTGTGTTTGTAATGACTTTGAATCAGGAGCCCATAGATATGTCAGGACACTGGTGACTGCTGCCAGGATGGCTCCCATGCTCACTAGGTGATGCTATGAGGTTCTTGCCCTGCTGAGGGTAAGGCTCAGGGCATCACTGATGTTGGCTTTTCAATTTAAAACCAGGAAAGCCTAGACTCATGCAAGGTGAACTGGTCAGGATCTTACACTGAGACATATAGGTGAAGGATGAGAGTTGAAGATCCTGCTAATTTGGCCACACAAAGAATCAGAGAATTTGTCCGTAAAAACAAGAGCGGAAATGAGCAGAGGAGTGGAAAAGCTAACAGATGAGTGCATTTTTCCCAGCTTCCTGTAGGTGGGTCTATTGTTTAACACAACTATTTATGGAAGGGAAACTGCCTTATGGAAACATCTAGAAGTGTTGGAGACAATAAATGCAGCTACTTATTTCACTGCAGTAAATCCTGCCTACTTATCTCAGCTTTATGGAATTCACCCCTCAAACACTTGGTTACGCTCTGAGACTTAGAAATACCACGTGTGAGCTTAAGATTTTCTTCTTTCAGGCTGTAACACTGCAGGCTGGGAGCATGGCCCAGAACTGGTGAGATTTCACCTAACAGATCAAAAATTAGACTTGGTGAGTCATACAGGCTCATAGCACTGTGAACCAGAGGCGCAGGATTTACTCACTACTTCAGACCTAGGCATTCCAACAGAGGTCCTGGGCCTTATGATAATGACATTGCCCTGAATCAAATTTCAGGCTGTTTTAAGAGGTGGATGCTACATGAATATAGGGAAGGGGTAGGAAATAAGGAAACAGGATTCTTCCCATGTTTTAATTTTCTGTTGTGGAGGGCTAGTGCTATATGAGCAGGGAGGAGTTATGCTGTAAGTGGGACAGGGTCCTGAGGGGCACCTTTTTGACTATTCTGAGTTATACAGAAGTTCAGGGTACCAGCCACTCCCTAGTATAGGCACAATTTTAGGTAATTTTCATAGGGTAATTTTTGGGAGGTTGGGAGACAGGGTGAGGGTAATGGATTCATAGCTTTTATTAGATTTCGAATGGGCTCTACCAGTCCAGTTCTTCCCACCAGGAGATTTGTTGCTGTATGTACTTGAAATGTTCAGCTTATGGCTTCAGATTTTGAGGTATATGCTAAATGCTTGCAGATATTTCTCTGGGATAGATTTCTACTCTTGATTACACTCACACATATGCTATGTGACAGGGCCCTTCCATGTTTTGGTACTCTATGAGTATTAGGATGTCAACACTCTTAAAACTCAATTCATGTTTCTTTTTCTTTTTTTATGAGTAACATCACTACTTACCCAGAAACCTGTGCTAGAGAATTTTTCTTCTTCATTTTGCACATCTGATTAGACATCAAGTCTGCTCTGTGCTATCTTAGAAATATGTATTTTTTTCAATTTTTAATTATTTATTTGCAAGGGAGAGAGAGTGAGCAAGCCAGAGAGAATGGGCACGCCAGGGCTTCCTGCCACTGCAAACAAGCTCCAGATGCATACTCCTCTTTGTGCATCTGGATTTACATGGGGAATTGAACCTATGTCATTAGGTTTTGCAGGCAAGTGCCTTAACAACAGAGTCATCTCTCCAGCCCCAGACATATTTTTAATTGAGTTCTATCATCCATTAATCTCAAACCCAACTACCATGACTCTCAATTATCTAGAAGTGGAAGTCATAGTAATGAGCCCATGCCCTCTTACCCCAAGTGATAAACACTTCAGACATAACCTCTGATATCTTTTCTAAAGAAAGAAATATCAGGCTTTAAAATATAGGTGAATATTTTACATATGCAAAGATCAGCTATAGGATCCTTTGTGAGTCCTGGAACTAAAAACATGATGATTGGAATGGAGTTTCCATTGGCAAAGGTAGAGAAGTTTCTGGAAATGCCACTGTGTAAAGGCCTGGGTGAGCAGAGTTTGGGTTTAGAGTAAAAAGCAACAAGGGATCATCTGGATTCAGTTATTTCTCTTTAAAAGGTTTTAAATATTTTATGGAATTTTAAAAATGGTCAAATTTTTGGGAGGTCTGGGGAGCTGGCTCAGAAGTTTGATTCCCCAGTGCCCGTGTAAAGCCTATGTAAATGCACAAAGTGGTGCATGCATCTGAAGTTCATTTGCAGTGGCAAGAGACCCTGGAATGCCCATATTCTTGCTCTTTCTTTTTTCTCCTCTTCTCTCTCCTTGCAAATAAATAATTTAAAAAATTTTTAGTTTTTTATTAATTATGAACTTTACTGCATGAACATAATGGTTGGTCATACTCTCTCTCTCTCTCTTTTTTTTTCCAGGTAGGGTCTCACTCTAGCTCAGACTGACCTGGAATTCACTATGTAGTCTCAGGGTGGCCTCAAACTCACAATGATCTTCCTGCCTCCTGAGTGCTGGGATTAAAGGCGTGTGCCACCATGCCCAGCTTTGGTTGGTCATATTCTTATATCCCCTCTCCCTTGCCCCCTTAAAATTATTAGATTGTAAAACATTTAAAAAAGCACAGCTAACATGTATATCTTTTGTTTATTTTTTTGAGAGAGAGAGAGAGAGAGAGAGAGAGAGAGAGAGATTGGCAGAAAGAGAGAATTGGCATGCCAGAGCCTCTAGCCATTGCAAATGAACTCCAGATGTATGTGCTACTTGTGTATCTGTCTTAATGTGGGCACTAGGGAATTGAACCTAGGTTTTGTAGGCAAGTGCCTTAACTGCTGACCATCTCTCCATCCCCTGACATGTATATTTTCACCAAAAATAGATGTTAAATTTTGCCATATCTACTTCAAATTTAATTTTTAAATTTTATCTCATTTTGGAGATGGCGTCTCTCTATATTGTCCAGGCTATATTGCAAAGTCTTCCTGCCTCAACCTCCCAAGTGCTGGAATAATAGGTATGCCCAGCTTCAACCATTTGCACATCATATTCTTTCTTTGTTTCTTTTTAATTTTCTCTTTCTTTCATTAAAACTACAGATATAGCCTAGGCTGCCCCACTTTTCAATAGGCTGCCCCATTGGCAGCCATTTCTCATATTTCTGCTTACTTGTAAACAAAGACGAAGGAAGCCTGTGTTCTGGACCATCACTTTAAAGATGCTTGTAGAGCAAGGGTCCTTAGAAGGCAGAGATCATGTCTTTCTGGGTAGAATGCAGGCTATTGACTGTCAAGCATCATTAAGGTAGTGTCTCTTTCTAGGCTGGGCACAAGTTCTACCACAAATGTCCTACCACAGAGCCACACCCACTGCCCTGACAGACAAGTTTTCTTAAAGCACATTATGAAAGCATCTACTATGATGCAAACTGATTATAGACATAGCATCCACCAGGATTACTTTGCTACACCTGGTGGGATTTGGGAGGCAAGAGGAACGGATGTGAATATGAAGCACATGCTGTCTCCTATGTTATATGAGTGGTGTAGTCCTTATCTCAGACCCAAGAGTCTTGTGGGTTTTATTTTATTATTTTTATTTTTGCCAGAACCCATGAAGTTATGATAGACTAACTTGTCATCTAAGAAGAAGGAAAAATATCTTAGGTCTTTTCCACTCATGGTGTTTTGAATGTCAATGTCCCCCATACCCTCAAGTGTTTGTGTTTAAGCTTCCTACTCAGTCTCTAGCAAGATTACCCCTGCTGGGGGAGGTGTGCCACCCAGGGCAGATCTTGAGTCTAGCCTGTTGTGCGTTTGGAGCCAAATCACTTTTGCTGTTCTTTCTCTGCTGCGGATGTGTGATGTTGTAAGCACATTGCTTTTCTCTGCCATGATGACGCTTCTTCTCAAAACTGAAAGCCTGAAGTAAACCCTTTCCTCCCACAAACTGCTTCTGATTGGGTGTTTTGTTCCAGTGAGAAGAGTCACTGAAACACCATGCCTCTTCTCCTCTTCCTCCTGCTCTTCCTTGCCCTCCTCCTCCTGGGATTTCACTGTGTCTTCCAAGCTGGTGTAACACTCTTGGTCCTCTTATTTCAGCCTTCCAAGTGCTGAGATTATAGGTGTGAGCCACCACCCCTGCTCTTAGTTCTTGACAGTAAATACAACCTTGAAGTTGATTCACATTGCTCTCGTGTAGATCCATAAGTACCATACACAATTGTTTCATGGGTCTCAAATTTCAGATTAGTGATGTCAGCTGTACATACTATGTTGAAACTTATTTTTAAATATTTTATTTATTTATTTTATTTATGTGTGTGTGTATGTGTGTGTGAAAGAGATTCCTAAATAGATCAAGTTGACAACAAACTTAACCATCACACTTGGCCCTGTTTTAATTTTCATATGAGATGAGGCTGAATATAATTTTATTGTTTTATGGTAGTTTGAGTTCTCTCTTTTATGAAAAGCCTCTTCATTTTTAGCTTATAACTATTATAAGTAGTTCACATTACAGGTTCTGTGTTGGTAGAAATGAATCTGGTATAAAGATAACAACAGCTTTAAGGACTCTTGCTTGGAAAGTCTTTTTTTTTTGTTTGTTTTTCTTTTCCCAAGATAGTCTCACTCTAATCCAGGCTGACCTGGAACTCACTCTAGTCTCAGGTTGCCTTGAACTCACAGCAATCCTCCTACCTCTCCCTCCCAAATGCTGGGATTAAAGGTGTGGTCCACCATGCCTGGCCTGGAGAAGGCTTTCTAATGCCCTGGAGGATCATAGCCATATGTTTACATGGTTGCACTGATGAAAGGTTAACTAACAAATCAAGTATCCAACAGAAACAACTTAGGGAGGAAAGATTTATATTAGCTCATAGTTTCAGAGGGTTTAGTCCAAGGTTGTTTGGCCTCATGTGCTTGGGCAGGACATCACAGAAGTGAAAGCATGTGAAAGAGGAGAAATGTTCATTACATGGTGGACTGAGGAGAGGAGAGGAGAAAGGATAATATACTCCCCTAACACTTATCCCCCAGTGACCTACTTCCTTGACCCTTGCTAACTTGGCCACACCTCCTAAGTTTCCAAAACTTCCCATGACAGTGCCACAATCTGGGACAAAGCACTTAAATCACAAATCTATAGGAAACATTATATTTTCAAACCATAACACATGATCTCATAATTTACTTTAAAAATATTTTTATTTTATTTTTATTATTTATTTATTTACTAGAGAGAGAGAGAGAGAGAGAGAGAGAGAGAGAGAGAGAGAGAGGAGCAAGAGAGAGTAAGTGTACCAGGGCCTTTAGCTGCTGTAAACAAACTCCAGACATGTGTACCATCTTGTGAATCTTGCTTATGTGGGTCCTGGGGAATTTAATCTGGGTCCTTTGGCTCTGTAGGCAAGTGTCTTAATCACTAAGTCATCTTTCCAGCCCATAATTTTTTAAAATTTTATTTTAAAAATTATTTTATTTATTTTTAAGAGAGAGAGAGAGAGAGAGAGAGAGAGAGAGAGAGAGAGAGAGAGAGAGAGAGGCATGCCAGGGCCTCTAGCCACTGCAAATGAACTCCAGACACATGTACTACTTTGCGCATCTGGCTTACATGGGTGCTGGGGAATGGAACCTGGGTCCTTAGGATTTACAGGCAAGCACCTTAACTGTTATACTGTCGCTTTAGCCTGATCTTATAACTTTTTTCCTTTTTTTTTGAGGCAGGGTCTTGCTCTAGCCCAGGTTGACCTGGAATTCACTATGTAGTCTCAGAGTGGTCTCAAACTCTTGGTGATCCTCTGCCTCCCATGTGCTGGGATTAAAGGCATGTGCCTCCATGCCCAGCATATAATTTGTTTTTAAATACAAAATAAAGCTATTTAAAATACTATGTGGTGAATATTAATTTTCTTCCCATTCCTATTTCCCTTCCATAATGTCTCTTTGTATTTGGTGATTTTGGGCATTTTGAAGTGTGACTAAGGACAAACTGAGTTGGAAATATATTTAGTGAAATGTAGTCATGGGGTTTTCAGTCATTTTAATGCTATTTATGTTCTTCCAGTACAGAAATGTCTTTCAAGGCTACTCCTACTGTTCATAACATGAAAATAAAGTGCCATGGATTGTTCTCTGATATAAATATATCCTGTGACACATGGCATCAGAGAAAAATCTGTCTGGAAGACAAACAAAGTACACAGACTTAGAAGTTGGTTGCAGTGAGATATTTTATTT
Source organism: Orientallactaga sibirica (assembly GCA_036365145.1). Lineage (NCBI taxonomy): Eukaryota > Metazoa > Chordata > Mammalia > Rodentia > Dipodidae > Orientallactaga > Orientallactaga sibirica. The sequence continues at coordinate 285,220 of JAEOAD010002855.1, read as the reverse complement.
GATATTTACATTTGTAAGCATAGAATTCAGTAATCACTGATATCTAGTCAAAATGGAAATTATCTCCTGTCAGAAACATACCCAATAAAGCAGAAAATATAGCCACTTGATTTCTCTTTTGATGGAGATTGTCAAAATGGAATGTTTTACATTTTTCTGTGCTTTTAAGACAGACTCTACAGCAGTAGTAAAACATAAAATGCATCTGAAATGATAGATATAAAATAAACTTGATATAATTTTCCAGAATTTGACAATTCTAGAAATTATATTAAATTACCAGTAATTAGTTGTGAAGCAGAAAGAAACTGTTCTAAAATATTAATACCTCAAACCTCACCATATCAAATTTTGATCAGTCATGTTAAAAATTGAATTATTTTTCTAGTTCCTCTACAGAAAAATATAATAAAAACACATTTGAAGAGTTATGGAGATGGATCAGTAAGTACTTACTGTGTGTAGTAGTTTGAATCAGATGTCCGCCATAAACTCATGTGCTCTGGATGCTTAGTCTCCAGCTAATGGCAGTTTGGGAGGTGGAACCTTACTGGAGGAGGTGTGCTGTTGGGGGCAGGCTTAGGGTTGTTATAGACAGCTTCCTCTTGCTAAAGTTTAATTCACTCTCTTGCTGGTATTTCTGTGAGCCTGGAAGGGCAGAATTGGAACTCCAGGGATTTTTGTCACTGGTGATAGATGTTGGACTTGGAGCTGCAGGATTTGATGTTTGCCCTGTTTGTTTTAGATCTTTCCTTGCTGTGTCTAATGTCATTTTTTTTTTTTTTTGGTAGTGTGAACGTTTACTCTGTGCCATTAAGCACTTTTGGTTTTACAGGCTCACATTTAAGAGACCTTGGACTATGGGAATGTTTGAATAGTACTGGGATGAAAAAAACTATGTGGACTTTTAAAGTTGGATTGAATGCATTGTATTTTACATGGTTTATGAGTTTATGGGGGGCAGGGACAGAATGTAGTAGTTTGAATCAGATGCTCCCCTCATAAACTCTTGTGTTCTGAATACTTGGTCCTCAGTTGATGGCAATTTTGATGTGGAGCTTTGCTGGATGAGGAGGTATGTTCTTGGGGGGGTGGGCTTAGGGGTATTGTGGCCAGCTTCTTTTTTGCTAGACTCTGGCATACTTTCTTGCTGCTGTTTCCACCTTCTATGGCAGAGGTGTAGAATTCCATTGTGTAATATATGTACCACATCTTCATTATCCATTCATCAGTTGAAGGGCATCTGGGCTGATTCCAGTTCCTAGATATTGTGAATAGAGCTGTAACAAACATGGATGAGCAAGTATCTCTGTCGTAAAGAGTGGAGTCCTTAGGGTATATGCCTAGGAGTGGTATACTGGGTCAAATGGTAGATCTATTTTCACCTTTTTCAGGAGTGTACATACCGATTATATCCTGTGACACATGGCATCAGAGAAAAATCTGTCTGGAAGACAAACAAAGTACACAGACTTAGAAGTTGGTTGCAGTGAGATATTTTATTTGATATTTACATTTGTAAGCATAGAATTCAGTAATCACTGATATCTAGTCAAAATGGAAATTATCTCCTGTCAGAAACATACCCAATAAAGCAGAAAATATAGCCACTTGATTTCTCTTTTGATGGAGATTGTCAAAATGGAATGTTTTACATTTTTCTGTGCTTTTAAGACAGACTCTACAGCAGTAGTAAAACATAAAATGCATCTGAAATGATAGATATAAAATAAACTTGATATAATTTTCCAGAATTTGACAATTCTAGAAATTATATTAAATTACCAGTAATTAGTTGTGAAGCAGAAAGAAACTGTTCTAAAATATTAATACCTCAAACCTCACCATATCAAATTTTGATCAGTCATGTTAAAAATTGAATTATTTTTCTAGTTCCTCTACAGAAAAATATAATAAAAACACATTTGAAGAGTTATGGAGATGGATCAGTAAGTACTTACTGTGTGTAGTAGTTTGAATCAGATGTCCGCCATAAACTCATGTGCTCTGGATGCTTAGTCTCCAGCTAATGGCAGTTTGGGAGGTGGAATCTTACTGGAGGAGGTGTGCTGTTGGGGGCAGGCTTAGAGTTGTTATAGACAGCTTCCTCTTGCTAAAGTTTAATTCACTCTCTTGCTGGTATTTCTGTGAGCCTGGAAGGGCAGAATTGGAACTCCAGGGATTTTTGTCACTGGTGATAGATGTTGGACTTGGAGCTGCAGGATTTGATGTTTGCCCTGTTTGTTTTAGATCTTTCCTTGCTGTGTCTAATGTCATTTTTTTTTTTTTTTTTGGTAGTGTGAACGTTTACTCTGTGCCATTAAGCACTTTTGGTTTTACAGGCTCACATTTAAGAGACCTTGGACTATGGGAATGTTTGAATAGTACTGGGATGAAAAAAACTATGTGGACTTTTAAAGTTGGATTGAATGCATTGTATTTTACATGGTTTGTGAGTTTATGGGGGGCAGGGACAGAATGTAGTAGTTTGAATCAGATGCTCCCCTCATAAACTCTTGTGTTCTGAATACTTGGTCCTCAGTTGATGGCAATTTTGATGTGGAGCTTTGCTGGATGAGGAGGTATGTTCTTGGGGGGGTGGGCTTAGGGGTATTGTGGCCAGCTTCTTTTTTGCTAGACTCTGGCATACTTTCTTGCTGCTGTTTCCACCTTCTATGGCAGAGGTGTAGAATTCCATTGTGTAATATATGTACCACATCTTCATTATCCATTCATCAGTTGAAGGGCATCTGGGCTGATTCCAGTTCCTAGATATTGTGAATAGAGCTGTAACAAACATGGATGAGCAAGTATCTCTGTCGTAAAGAGTGGAGTCCTTAGGGTATATGCCTAGGAGTGGTATACTGGGTCAAATGGTAGATCTATTTTCACCTTTTTCAGGAGTGTACATACCGATTTCCTTAGTGGTTGTACCAGTTTTCACTCCCACCAGCAGTGAGTAAGGATTCCTGTTTTCCCCAGCCTCACCAGCATTTGTTTTTGTTTGACTTTTTGATGTATGCTATTTTTACTGGAGTGAGATGAAATCTCAGTCTTTTTAAAAAAAATTTATTTATTTATTTATTTGAGAAAGAGAGAGAGAGAGAGAGAGAGAGAGGAGAGAGAGAGAGAGAGAGAATGGGTACGTCAGGGCATCCAGCCACTGTAAATGAACTCCAGACGCATACACCACCTTGTGCATCTGGCTTATGTGGGACCTGGAGAATCAAACCTGGATCCTTAGGCTGCACAGACAAGTGCCTTAATCACTGAGCCATCTCTCCAGCCCTGAGTTGTTTTTTATTTTGCATAGTCATCTTGAACTATGTGGTGGAAACCACAATTTGGGAACAGTGGAGTAACAGACTTAGACCTCTTAACTCCTGGGCTTTGTTTACATAAAAAAAAATCTGTTCTGTTTGTCAGTTATTTTGAGTTTTGTGTTATGTGTTGTAGCTAAATGTATTCCTAAGTTTTATAATGGATTGTTATTTTTTAAAGTCATTTAAGTTATGTTAAAATTCTTATTATATGGATTCTTTCTGGCTGCAGTGGTCTCATCTAAGTTCATCGGTCTATCTACTTATGTGGCTTCTTGTGTCCACTGACTTCGGCTCATGATTGATTTCTTATATACTTGTACTTTTGATTGAAAGGTGGCTCTTATTGGAGGTTCCTCCCGTGTGTGTGTGTGTGTGTGTGTGTGTGTGATTCTAGGTGATTTGAGTCATGAACATGTCTTTTCAAGAAGGTTTGCTCTTGAGGTAGATAATGGTAGTGCACACCTGTAATTCCAGAACTTGGGAGACTGAGACAGGAAGATCATGAGTTGGAGACCAGTGCTAAATAGTGAGTTTGAGGACAGTCTGGGTGACATGATATAGCGAGATAATGAGATCCTAATTTTTTTAATTATTATTTTTTATTGACTTTTAATCTTACATACCAAAAAACCCCACCTGATATTTCCCTCCCCTCCCCCATTCCATTTTAGAACTCCAGTCTCCATCATATCCCCTCCCTCTCTCCATTAGTCTCTCTCCTAATTTGATGACATATCTTTCTCTTCTATTTTGAGGGTCTTGCAAAGGTATTTCTAGGCACTGCAAGATCATGGATATAGAGGCCAATTTCTGTCTGGGCAGTTGCATTGTAAGAGGTCATATCCTTCCTTTGGCTCTTCCATTCTATCCGCTCCCTCTTCCGCAATGGTCCCTGAGCCATTGGAGGGTGTGACAGAGGTGTTTCAGTGCTGGGCACTCCTCCATCCCTTCTTCTCAGCACTATGTTGCCTTTTGGGTCATCCCAGTGGTCATCACCATCTGAAAAGAGAAGCTTCTCTAGCCAAAAGTGAGAGTAGCATTAATATGTGAACATGAACATTTAGTGTAGTGTCCCCAGGGCAGCTTGGTGGAAATAATATATACATTTAGTCAGACATGAGCAGGCTTATACCCCCAAGGCTCATGACCTCACCTACCATAGACTTTTACTTAGGTTTTTCAGTACCAGGTATGTATTCCCTCCTGTAGAGAGGGCCTTCAGTCCAATTATGGAGCAGTTGGTTACCCCAAGAGTAGACACGCCACTATTGCACCCGTTCAGTCATTGGGCCTGTCTGGCCAAGCTTGAATATTCAGCATCCACTGTTTTCATTGTTGATGGCTTCTGTCTCCCATACGCTGCGTGCAGTGCAGCTTTTTCCAGCTTTCAGTTGGCTGGACTACAGGGAGAAGGTTTTCTGCTCAGCACCAGCTTGCTTTCTCAGTGACCTTGCCTCTCAGGCATGAGATGTCTTCAGCAATAGGGTCTTACTATCTGTTTCTCTAGGGAAACCAAGGGCTTTGGCAAAAGCCTTTAATGTTTTGGAGGCTACCGGGACCTCCTTGGCCAACAACTCACTGAAAGGTATTCCATCCCAGGTACTGAATATTTTCTAGTAACAGTCTACATCTTCTAGACGTGCCCTTATTCAAAAAAGTAATTTTACATATGTCTTATTGATAATATCTTGAGTTTAGATTGACCCTCCCCCTGCCCTTTTTGTATGCATTCTCTTCCCATGGCCTCGCTTAGGCCATTCCCCTCCCTGTACTCAGTTCTTCTACTTACATATGTGCATTACCATACACTTAAGTCCTTCCCTTTCTTGATACTAATTTTTTTTTTTTAAAAAGCTTTGCATTTCCTTCCACTCGTATCTCTGACTTTATACCAACTGTCCCAGTTATACTGTCACTGCCTCAACTTTGTGGCACAAAATAGCAACCATTTAACCACTCAGGGATCCTCATGGCAGGAATTAAGAAAGGGCTCAGCAGGGAGTCTGATCTTTGCTTCATGGAACCTCAGCTGAAAAGAGCCAAAGGCTGGATGTCAAGTCATCTTTTTCAAAAAAAGATTTATTTTTATTTATTAGAGACAGAGAGAGAAGGGAGGGAGAGTGAGAAAGAGAGAGAATGGGTGTGCCAGGGCCTCTAGCTACTGCAGATGTATATGCCACTATGTGCATCTGGCTTACGTGGGACCTGGAGAATGGAACTTGGGTCCTTAGACTTCGCAGGCAAGCACCTTAACCACTAAGCCATTGCTCCAGCCTTTCTTATTACATGTTTCATGGCTGACACTGGATGTTATCAGGAACCTCGGCTCTCACAAATTTTTTCTTCTCACAAATTTTTTAAAATATATATATTTAAAACTTTTTATTGATAGCTTCCTTAATTATAGATAATAAAACCATGATAATTATCTCCTTCCACTCCCATTCCCCCCTCTCAAATCTAACCTCCATTGAATTCCCCTTCCCCTTCTAATTAGTTTCACATTTATTTTGATGTCATCATCTTTTCCACCTATTATGAGGGTCTTGTGTAGGTAGTGTCAGGCACTGTGAGGTCCTGAATATCAAGACCATTTTGTGTCTAGAAGATTGCATTGTAAGCAGTCCTAGACCTCACTCTAGCTCAGGCTGACCTGGAATTCACTATGTAGTCTCAGGATGGCCTCAAACTTGTGATGATCCTCCTACCTGTGCCTCCAATTATGCCACCACACCCGGCTTTTTTTTTTTTTTGGTGGCTTTTACATTCTTTCTACCACCTTTTCCACAATGGACCTTGAGCCTTGGAGGGTGGAATAGAGATGTCTCAGTACAGAACACCCCATTGTCACTTCTTCTCAGCACTTTGGTGACTTTTGAGTCACACAGTGATCACTGACATCTGAAAAGAGAAGCTTCTCTAACTAAAAGTGTAGCATTAATGTATGGGTATAAACATTTAAAAAAAAGTGCTTACAAGGCAATTTGGTGGGCAAAATATATGAATTTAGCTAGACAACAGCAGGTGTTACTTCCCTAGGGCTCATGACCTCCCCAGCATAGACCTTTGGCTAGGTTTTCAGTACCAAGCATGTATTGCCTCCTGTACAGCAGGCCTCCAGTCCAATTAGAGTGGTTGGTTTTCCCCATAACAAACATGCCACTATTGCACCTGTTAGTACATTTGGCCTGGTTGGGCAATCTAAGGGTTTGCAAGGTCTACTGCTGTTTAACACGATTGATGACTTCTCTCGCCCAAAGGGATGCATGCAGCATAGCTCTTTCCAGCTTTCTAACAGCTAGGCAACAGGGAGCAGGTTTCCAGCTCAGCTCCAGCTTGATTTCTCAGTGACCTGCAGCTCAAGCATGAGAGCTCACAGAATTTATGATCCTAAGCCTACATCAGGGCATGGAACATCTGCAGAAGAGTGAGGGAAAAGCTATTTTGCCTCATACCATCTAGCCATGAAGTCACATTGTGTCACTTCTATCATGATCACAGGTCACCCAGGGGAAAGAATGTGGATTCTTTTTTTTTTTTTTTAAAAACATTTATTTTATTTTATTTATTTGTGGGGGGGGGGAAGAAAGAATGGGCATGCCAGGGCCCTCAGCCACTGCAGATGAATTCCAGACACATGTGCCACCTTATTTATCTGGCTTACGTGGGTCCTGGGGAATTGAACCTAGGTCCTTTGGCTTTGCAGGCAAGTGCCTTAACCACTAAGCAACCTCTCCAACCCAAAAGAATGTGGATTCTAACTGACAGTCAGTGGGTATGCCAAAGCCACACTGAAACAAAACCATGTGCTATGAGAAATGTTCTTGTGGCCATTAAAAAAAAAAACAATTTTCCAGCTGAGGACCAATCGTATACACACACACACACACACACACACACACACACACACATTTGAGGCAAGCCCAACAGACTGGCCTTTTATTTATGAGAGAGAAAGAGAGAGAGAGAGAGAGAGAGAGAGAGAGAGAGCCTCCAGCCACTGCAATTGAACTCCAGACACGCATGCCCCCTTGTGCATATGTGCAACCTTGTGCGCTTGTGTCACTTTGTGTGTCTGGCCTGGAGAGGTGAACATGAGTCCTTAGGCTTCTCAGGGAGGTGCCTGCCTTAACCGCTAAGCTATCTCTCCAGCCCTCAGGACCAATTTTAATGTCATTTCTCAGCTCAGATTTTCTTGTCCTCTAATTTTGAACCAACTTTTAAAGTCTCAAACTCAGGGACCAGTGTCAAGCAACCCTACTTTTTAAACTACCAAGGGGGGGCTTTTTCTTCCTTTCAGAGCTTATTCAAAGATGGAAAAACCTCTTACACACTTTTTTTTCTTACATCAGTGGGTGGGTTTTTTTCCCCAAGTTCACTTTTTGTCAATGCTATAGATTTGTGAAGGTCCTATTTTTTGAATAATTGCCTCAGTTTTCCTCCTTAAAGTATCTTTTCCTTCACTGGATGAAATTCTATATGGGCAATGTCTCCTTTCCATATTTCCAGCAGCTAACATGAATATCACGCCCATGGGAGTCTCAAACGGGGTTTTGCATTGCACTGGACAGAGCTCTCTTGCTCTGTCCTAACTTCAGCATCTGTTCATTTCTGCTGACTTCACGATTATATGTCAGTATTATCTTAGTTGCTGAGCCATTTCTCCAGCCCTATTCATATTCTTTAAAAAGTCATTTGTTGTTTAAATATTCCCTGTGATTCTGGAGATAGAGGGATATAAATGTCTGATAAATTAGTAATGCCATGAGTTTAGTATTTATATGAGTCCTTGTGTTTGCAAAGCAGCAGGCATAAATATTTCAGTATAATGGACTTTAAAGGGACCAGGTTTCTGTTCCTATGTGATAATGCTTTCACTCTTATTTCTGTCTAAATGCAAATGAAGATGCTCCTCCCAGCCTCCCTCTGATGCTTTATCCTTTATAGATACTGAAAGTCTTGTAAAAAGACCTAGGACTCCACTAATTTTAATTAAAAAAATTATTTTATTTATTTTTGGAGAGAGACACACAGAGAGGGAGAGGAAGACAGATAGAGATGGGCGCGCCAGCAGTCTCTCAACTGCTGTGAACGAAATCTAGATGTGTGTGCCCCCTTGTGGGCAAGTGCGGCATTGTGCCCTTGCATCACTTTTGCATCTGGCTAAACGTGGGACCTGGAGATTGGATCCGCTGGAGATTGGAAGCAGCGTTCTTAGGCTTAGCAGGCAGGCGCCTTAACCGCTAAGCCATCTCTCCAGCCCTCCACTAATTTTAAATGTGTTAGACTGACTAGTTTAGAGCTGCTCCCCTCAGAAAGGTGCAGGACAGTTTTTGTGTGTGTGTGTGTGTGTGTATAACTCATGCATCTAAAGAATGAAGAGTGGAGCATAAATGAAGTCAACAAGCAACACACAAAACACTTTTGAGCTGAAAATGTTTTGATCACTAAATATATACTTACCGTTGTTTGTAGAAGCAACTTCTCAATTCCCAGCACATCTCTGTCTCATTTCAAACTCATAAAATATTTCCCATTGATTCCACACTAATGGGGATATAAAAAAAAAATTGAAACCGACACTCACAAACAATTCCCAAACCTCATAAATAAATGACCATTTATCTTTTGCTTCCCACTGGGTGGTTGATTAGGTAACCAACACTGGCTTAGTGGAATTCCATCTCCTTCCTTTTCTTTTAAGAATTTTGACAGTAGCCTAGATGAGTGCATGCTTACACTGGAGAACTGTCACTCAACACTGAGTTTGCTCAGGTACTCGCACGCACGGTCTGACGCTATGGTTTTCCCACTCTGCCTTCAGGCCATGCTGCAACTGCTGTCAGCGCTCTCTTCCGAAAGTCCCCTGTGGACTGCACCCCGCCTTTGCTCAAGGACCTTCAGTGACAATGAATATGTCAAAGCCTTAGCTTGTTTAAAAATGTCAAAAACGGGGCTGGAGAGATGGCTTAGCGCTTAAGACATTTGCCTATAAAGACAAAGGACCCAGGTTCAACTCCACAGGACCCACATAAGCCAGATGCACAAGGTGGTGCATGCGTCTGGAGTTCCTTTGCAGTGGCTGGAGGCCCTGGTGAGTCCATTTTCTCCTTCCCTCCCTCTCTCAAATAAATAAATAAAAAATAAAAAAACTGTCAACAAAAAGTAAAAAATGGTACCGGCTTAGGGCGCCTATTTCGGGCATGCGCATTGACGGTGTCAGAACAGTGGAGCTGGTTGGGATGATGGCGGATGTGTGGCTTTCCATCTTGCACGTCACTTTTCTCTATCACTACATTACAATCAACAATCCCACGAGGCAGGAATGAAAGTGATACTTTCTCCACCCCAAGGTTCCAGGACAAAGTCTGAGGCAAGATGGAGGGTGTAAGGGGCCTTCACACTTCCTGTCTTCTGCTCACCCATGACACAGAACAACTACACCTGGATTTTCCCAAACAGCTTTCATTTCTTCAAAGGCTGCCTTAGCCCTATGGAACAAGAGGATGCCACTGACGCGGCCCAGCGTAGGGCTGCTTTCTTTTCTACCTCCTCCCAAGACAAAAATACAGATACATATTATTTGTGCTCCAAAAAAAATTTCAAAAAATGACATAATATCAAATATGCTGTCCTAGTTTAATCTTCCAGTATTCATTTGCTTTTGGCTCTTACAGTTCTTTCCATGTGGAGCTACCTAAATATGGCCTTTAATATGTCCCCATTAATCCCCCACTAGGACAAAGATATGGCTAAGTGGGTAGAGCCCTTGCCCAGCATGTGTGAAGTCCTAGATTCAACTGCCCAAGCCGTAAAACAAAATAAACGAACATCTGGGCTGGAGAGATGGCTTAGCTGTTAAGGCGCCTGTCTGCTAAGCCTAAGAACCTGGTTCCAATCTCCAGGTCCCACGTTTAGCCAGATGCAAAGTGACGCAAGGGCGCAATGCCGCACTTGACCACAAGGGGGCGCACGCATCTGGATTTCATTTGCAGCAGCTGAGAGACTGCTGGTAGGGTGGGGCCATTCTCTGTCTCCCTCTCTCTCTGTGTCTCTTTCAAAAAAAAAAAAGAAGAACATCTTTCCCCAAACACAGCAACAACTACATACAACTTTTAAGGTCTAGAATATAGTCCATTTTATGGCACTTTCTTTGATGGCAAAACACATCTTTTTTTTTTTTTTTTTAAGTATTGATTTTTTTTTTTTTTTTGAGGTAGGGTCTCTGTAGTCTCAGGGTGGCCTTGAACTCACAGTGATCCTCCTACCTCTGCCTTCTGAGTGCAGGGATTAAAGCTGTGTGCCACCACGCCTGGCTTGATTTTTTTAAAAATATGGAATGCTTCACAAATTTGCATGTCGTCCTTGCACAGGGGCCATGCTAATCTTCTCTGTATCCTTCTAATTTTAGTATATGTGCTGCTGAAGCTAGCCCAGTATTGATTGATTCTTAATAAAAAGCTTGTACTCTTATTATCACCTCATCCCCATTCTACCGATAGTCCTCCTTGGTGGGATTATTGGTTTTCATTGTGGGGCCCTAAAGGCCTCAGTCAGTTTCTGTGGGGGATGACAAAGCCTTGGGATATTCTCACCCACCCTGAGGCTCTTATAATCATTCTGCCTCTTCTTTAGCAATGTTTCCTGAGCCTTGGTGGACAAGTTAGAGATCTGATTTAGTATTGAGTTCTCTTTAAGCTCTGTATCTCTGTTTGGATGAAGTTTGAGTGACCACGGTGTCTGTCATAGTCCCCATGGAACTGGTTTTCAGGCTAGCCATGAGAGCAGTACTGGCCTCACTGTTTCCTCTGCGATGACTTCTGGGCCTGGGCAGATGTGGTGGAGGTGACTTGTCTCCTGATAGGAAGTCGAATATCAGTCTTGATGTATTGATGTATCTTGGTTCTCCCCAGTATTCTCCACCATCTGTAAGATGAAACCGATTCTCTAGCCCAAAGTGACAGCAGTTTGGATTAAAGGGATTAGTTATTAGAACAGCTCATTGAGGTGTCCGCTCACTTGTCTTAGCTGGAGGTTCTCTCTTGAGTCTATTGGTTTCTTATCCTTGGAAAGCTGGATATGAGTTCTCCCCTGCTGAGTGGGTCTCGTGTCCACTCTGTGAGCAGTTGGTTACCTGCAGGCTGTGTGCTGCTATGGCACAAGTGTGTACTTCTTGCCCTGCTAATAAATTCTATACCTGGCAGAATCTCCTGCTTATTCACTCTGTAAAGTACATCTTTTAATCTTCTTTACCACATTGTTCATGTGATCTCTAACTCTGATTTAAAAGAAATGGTTAATTTCATTTTTATTTTTTATTTCTTGAGGTAGGGTTTCACTCTAGCTCAGGCTAACTTGGAATTCACTATATAGTCTCAGGGTGGCCTTGAAGTCACAGTGATCCTCCCACCTCTGCTTTCCTAGTGTTGGGATTAAAGGTGTGCGTCACCATGCCTAGCCTAAGAAATGGTTAATTTTAAATATTTCTAACTTTACTTGTCTAGGCATGTATCTTTGTTCAGAGCCCTACCTAGTATAATGGATAAAAAACCTTATTGTCAGAGATTGTACACAATAGGACTTTCGTTTTTACTTATGTGACATTCTAAGGTGGCTTATAGTTGAAGAGACCATCATGTGACTATTTTAAAAAACAGGCTCTCAGGATGGAGAGATGGCTTAGCGGTTAAGGCACATGCCTGTGAAGCCTAAGGATCCTGGTTCGATTTTCCAGGTCCCATGTAAGCCAGATGCACAAGGGGTGCACACGTCTGGAGTTCGTTTGCAGTGGCTAGAGACCTTGGGGTGCCCATTCTCACTCTCCCTCTCTCTTTTCCCTCTCTCTGCCTCAAATAAATAAATAAATAAATAAATAAATAAATAAATAAATAAATAAAATCTAAAAAACAAAAACAAAAAACAGGCTCTCAAGAGCCTGTGGTGCTGGTATCTCCTTTCTCTCTTGGCATCTGAAAGCAGATAGTAAATGATGGCTGTGTATGGAAAGCTTTTATCAGCCAAAGCTGGTAATAGTGCTTACTGCTTGTTTTCTTATTCATTCGAATCTGTCCCAGCCTATAAGAGGAGATAAGGTATGTCTAGGTCTGTGCCCATAAGGGAGAAGAAAGGGTTTGGTGAGCAGCTGGCTGGGTGAAGACAGATTGCAATACTTTCTCATTGTTCTATGGTTAGCTCGTAAGGAAAGAAAATACTGGGAAAAACACTATTATCACCTTCTCACCCTTTTCTTGTCTCTCCCTATGACTGTAGAATTTTTTTTTTTTTTTGAGGTAGGGTTTTACTATAGCCCAGGCTGGCATGGAATTCACTATGTATTCCCAGGCTGGCCTCGAACTCATGGCGATTCTCCTACCTCTGCCTCTCGAGTACTGGGATGAAAAGAGCATGCCACACACCTAGGAGAAATATTTCTTATAGGAGGACTGTCACAGTCAGACACCCATGAGCCAAGCTAAGTAGCATGCAGGTTAAGAAGGAGACCCAGCTTGCATGGTGCCCAAAGCTGACAATTTTGGGAATACTAAAATTATAACTGCTAAATTGACAGCCCTTCCTCCCCACACTCGAGACCTTGGAAAGATTCTTGAAAGTAGAGGCTTCTGATTCTTAAACTTAATTAGCTTCATGATACTGCGGCCTGTGGAAAAGCATCCTGAATTCTGAATCTCCCATCCCTAACGCTGCACACTTGTCCATCCACTAGCATGTGAAGAAGACACACCGCATCTCTTTTTTTAAGAAGTTCTTTTATTGACAACTTCTACGCTTACAGATAATAAGCCTTGATAATTCCCTCCCCTCCCCCTTTCCCCTTCACAACTCCACTCTCCATCATATCCCCTCCCCCTCTCCATTAGTCTCTCTTTTAATTTGATGTCATCATCTTTTTTTCTATTATGAGGGTATTGCGAAGGTATTGCTAGGCACTGCGAGGTCATGGATATCGAGGCCAATTTCTGTCTGGACAGTTTCATTGTAAGGAGTGGTACCCTTCCTTTGGCTCTTACGTTCTTTCTGCCACCTCTTCCGCAATGGACCCTGAGCCTTGGAGGGTGTGATAGAGATGTTTCAGTGCTGGACACTCCTCTGTCCCTTCTTCTCAGCACTATGTTGTCTTTTGGGTCATCCCAGTGGTCATTGCCATCTGAAAAGAGAAGCTTCTCTAGCCAGAAGTGAGAGTAGCATTAATATATGAATATGAACATTAAGTGTAGTGCCTACAGGGCAGTTTGGTGGGAATAATATGTATATTTAATCAGACAAGAGAAGGCTTTATACCCCCAAGACTCATGACCTCCCCTGCTATAGTCTTTTGATTAGGTTTTTCAGTACCAGGCATGTATTCTGTCCCATAGAGCGGGCCTCCAGTCCAATTAGAGAGCAGTTGGTTTCCCCCAGAGCAGACATGCTACTATTGCACCTGTTTGGTCATTTGGCCTGTCTGGCCAGACTTGAAGTTTCCAGTGTCCACTGTTTTCACCACTGATGATTTCTGTCTCCCATACGGCTGCATGCAGTGCAGCTTTTTCTAGCTTTTAGTTGGCTGGTCTACAGGGAGAAGGTTTTCTGCTCAGCACCAGCTTGATTTCTCAGTGACCTTGCCACTCAGGCAAGTGAGGTCTTTAGCAGTAGGGTCTTACCATCTGTTTCTCAAGGGAAACCAAGTGCCTTGGCAATGGCCTTTAATGTTTTGGAGGCAACATGGACTTCCCCGGCCAACAACTCACTGGAAGTTATCCCATCCCTGGCACTGAAAAAATTCTAATAACAATCTATAGCTTCTGGATGTGTCATTATTCAAAAAAGTAGGTTTTTTTTATATGTACACCCCATTTCTATAACACATTTTCATAGTGGGGTACTAGTGGACATTGCTTTTCTGCATGGGACTGTCTACAATTTGTACATTGTGTAGTATCTCTGATCAGTAATTCCCTCTTGTTATTAAGATAACCTCAATAGACATTTGTTGCCACACCAGTCAGGAACTATTCCCCACCCCCATTAAATTCTTAAAAGAAAAAAAATCTTTCTAGTCCCCGTGAATAAGTTTTCTATCATATTACCTCCCCTTCATTTATAGAACTTAAGATATTTAAATATGTAAATGTTTAATATATGTGTGTGATTATATGATTGATGGCATGTGCTACTACTGCATCTTAAACTCCAAGAAGGTGGGTGCAGGGGAATAATGCTAAGATGTTATAGAGTCTTAAAGAGGATTACAATAACCAGACATGGTAGCACGCATCTGTCATCCCAGCTATTAGGATGCTGAGGCAAGTGGCTCATAAATTCAAGAGCTCCCTGGACAAAGTCAAGGTCAGCCCAGAAAACTTAGTGAGCCCCTGTCTCAAAATAAACATGAAAAAGTAAAATTAATAAAAGGGTAGAGGTTATAGCTCCGTGCTAGAGTGCTTGCTTAGCATATAAGAGGACAAAGGGTCCAATCTCCAGAGAAAGAAAGAGAAGATGAGATTATAACATAGGAAGTGACATATATTTTTATAAATAGACAAAAAATGTAAAGAAGGCAATATATATGATTCAAAACAGTTCCAGAGGATGTCTGTAACTTATACAGTTGTGTCCGTATGTGTGGTCATAAAGAGCTGCACTATGTAGCCACCCATGCCCAAATTCAGTGATTTCAAATAACAACTACTTTTTCATCTTTTTTTTCCCCCGAGGTAGGGTCTCACTCTAGTCCAGGCTGACCTGGAATTCACTATGTAGTCTCAGGGTGGCCTCGAACAGCGATCCTCCTACCTCTGCCGAGTGCTGGGATTAAAGGCGTGTGCCACCACGCCGGCTCGTTTCTTCTTGGGTTGAGAGGGTGATTCTACTCTCAGAAGCCTATTCAAGAGTCTGGGATAAGCTGAGAGCTGGGTAGACTCTGATGACTGTCGGTAGGTTTTTTGATGTGCCATCGGGTTTAGATCAGCTTTGACTCTTAGCATGTAGTTTACAACCTCCAGCAAAGTAGTCTGGTCTTGTTCTCATATCAAGACAGAGTTCAGGAGAGCAAGAGTTGGAAGTCTTGGTCCAGAGGGGGCACTTTGTCACATGCACCACTTTCTTTCTTTTTTTTTTTTTTTAATTCATTTTATTTTTTGGAGAGAGTCAGAGATAGAGATAGAGATAGAGATAGAGATGAGAGAGAGAGAGAGAGAGAGAGAGAGAGAGAGAGAGAGAGAGAATGTGCCAGTGGCCTCTCAGCCACTGTGAATGAACTCCAGACATGTGTGCCCCCTTGTGGGCAAGTGCAGCATTGCCCTTGTGTCACTTTCACATCTGGCTAAACATGGGACCTGTAGAATCGAATGGGTGTTCTTAGGCTTAGCAGGCAGGCACCTTAACCACTAAGTCATCTCTCCATCTTTCTAAAAAATTTTTTTTATTTGAGAGAGACACAGAAAGAGAGAGAGACAGAGAAAGAGAGAGGAAGAGGCAGAGAGAGAATGCCAGAGCCTTATCAGGTGCTGTGAACTCCAGACGCATGTGCTCCCTTGTGTGCATGTGTGACATTGCGTGCTTGTGTCATTTTTGCATCTGGCTAAACATGGGACCTGGAGATTTGAACAAGCATTCTTAGGCTTCACAGGCAGGCACTTTAACCACTAAGTCATCTCTCCAGCCCCACATACACCACTTTCTAATGACTAAAGCAAGTTACAGGCTAGGTTACATTTAAAAATATATTAAAGGGCTGGAGAGATAGCTCAGTGATTAAAGGGCTTGTCTGCAAAGTCTAACTATCCAGGTTTGATTCCCTAGGACTCATGTAAAACCAGATGCATAAAGTGGTGCATGCATCTGGAGTTTGTTTGCAGTCTCTGTCGGTTTTTCTTCTCTCTATCTCTCCCTGCTTGCAAATAAATAAATAAAAATTAAAAAATGAGATAGCTGGAGAGATGGCTTAGTGGTTAAGGCAGTTGCCTGAAAGGTCAAAGAACCTAGGTTTGATTCTCCAGGACCCACGTAAGCCAGATGCACAAGGTGATGCATGCATCTGGAGTTTGTTTGCAGGGCTAGAGGCCCTGGAGCATCCATTCTCTCTCTCTCAAATAAATAAGTAAAATAAAATATTAAAGAAAAGACCTAGCACCATCTCTTAAAGGCAGGACTTATAAAGTTGCATTGCAAAGGATATAGGTGACAAATTCAGGTGTTTTAAAAAATTATTGGCTTTTAAGATAGTAAATTATAGATAACAAAGTTTTCTTTTTTAACCATTTAGAAATGTACAGTTCAAGGATATCCAATGCTTTCATAATGTTGCTCAGGCCTTGCCACCATCCATCATGATAACTCTTTTTTTAATCTTTTTTTTCCTATAAAATATTTTTTTTTATTTTTCTTTGGTTTTTCTTTTTTTCCATTATCTGTAATTTTTATTATTATTATTTTTTATTGACAACTTCTATACTTACTTACTCCAATCTCCATCATATCCCCTCCCTCTCTCCATTAGTTTCTCTTTTAATTTGATGTCATCATCTTTTTCTTCTATTTTTGAGGGTCTTGCAAAGGTATTGCTAGGCACTGCAAGGTCATGGATATCGAGGCCAATTTCTGTCTGGCGGTTGCATTGTAAGAAATTATACCCTTCCTTTGGCTCTTATATTGTATCCGCCCCCTCTTCTGCAGTCTGACTTCTGCTGACTGAGCCTTGGAGGGTGTGACAGAGGTGTTTCAGTGCTGGGCACTCCTCCATCCCTTCTTCTCAGCACTATGTTGCCTTTTGGGTCATCCCAGTGGTCATCGCCATCTGAAAAGAGAAGCTTCTCTAACCAGAAGTGAGAGTAGCGTTAATATGTGAATATCAACATTAAGCATAGTGCTTTCAGGGCAGCTTGGTGGGAATAATATATACATTTAGTCAGACAAGAGCAGGCTTTATACCCCTAAGGCTTATGACCTCTCCTGCCATAGATTTTTGCTTAGGTATTTCAGTACCAGGTATGTATTCCCTCCTGTAGAGAGGGCCTTCAGTCCAATTATGGAACAGTTGGTTACCCCAAGAGCAGACATGCCACTATTGCACCCATTCAGTCATTTGGCCTGTCTTTTTTAATCTTGTAAAACTGAAACTTTGTTTTCTGTAAACAATCATTTCACATTTCTCCCTCCCCCTGCTACTATTCCCCTGGAAACCTCCATTCTACTTTCTGGCTCTATGATTTTATTTATTTATCTATTTATTTGCAATGAGAGAGAGAGAGAGAGAGAGAGAGAGTAAGAGAGAGTGAGAGAGAGAAAGAATATGAATATGGGCTTGTCAAGGTCGGCCTCTAGCTGCTGCAAACAAACTCCAGATACACACGCCACTTTGTGCACCTGGCTTTACGTGGGTACTGGGTACCTGGATCATTAGCTTTGCAGGCAAGTGCCTTAACTGCTGAGCCATCTCTCCAGCCCCATGTTGCTATGATCTTGATGGCTCTGGCTGCCACACATAAGCAGAATCAGACAGTGCAATGTGGTGAACACTTAGGATGGAGTGATGACTTTAGGGGAGGATGGGGACGACTTCATCCATGGAGCTGTTGATATTGTGTCCAGGTGTGGGAGGGGCAGTGTCATCCCTGCATCTCCAGCCATTGGAAGGACGTGTTATCCTGAATGTCAGCAGATCTATTGAAACAGCACATTCCTTCCAGGTCCATGTCTTTCTACCTGAAGAATGGGATGGACAGCAAAAGGTGTATAAACAAGGACTTGTTTACAATGAAAACTAGACTCCTAGTGGCCATGGGTTTGCAGCTAGAAAGGCAAAAGTGGTTTCTCAAAGGTGGTACTAATTCTTGGTGGCAACTGGTTGCTGATTGGCCAAGAGGGCATGGAAGTGTTACATCTCTTGACAGGCTTTGGGATACTAATCAAGAAGCATTAAACCAGGAAATAGGACCACCAGAGCAATAGCAGTTTCCACAGGATCAGGAGCCAGAGGCTGGAAGAGCAGCAGCAGGTCTCTTCTGAAGCAAGAACCAGACGCTACCAAGCCAGCAGGAGAGAGTCCAGACACTGAGGACACAGGTGCTGGGCAGCAGCAGGTCTAGGCAGAGAGCAGCTCGAGACTGCAGAGGCCGGAACAAGTTCAGCATCCAGAAGAGCAGTGGCTCTGGGTCAAAGAGCTTTGGAAGCACTCAGAGGCAGAAGCACATACAGAACATACAGAAGCCTGGCACAAACAACTCCAGGGGCCTTAGGTCCAGCAGCCCCAGATCAGGCAGCTCTGTGGGGAGGGTAAAAATGTAAGTCCTGCGGGGTGTGGTGGTGCACCTCTTTAATCCCAGCACTCTGGGGGAGGCAGAAGTAGGAGATCACTGTGAATTTGAGGCCACCCTGAGACTATATAGTGAATTCCAGGTCAGCCTGGATTTTAGAGTGAAACCCTACCTCAAAAAAAAAAAAAAAAAAAAAAAAGAAAAAGTTCTTTGGAGTATGGCAAATCTATACTGAGGAGCTGAGGTCAATGCTTAGACACAGGTGGGCTCTGATTGGTGCATGCAAATAGGTGCATATTAATGTGGTGCAATAATGGGAGAACCAATCAGAAGGATCAGTGAAGCCACCCAAAGTTCCCATCCTCCATTTTCCTTGGCACCATGGCGACCCTCAAGTAGCACCAGTTTTCAATAAGATGGCAGAGCAGTGGAGCAGGCGTTCTGGCTCAAACTCCAGCCATTATCAGGGTAAGGCTCTTCGCTCCCAGACCATTGCAACAACCAACAACTGGGATGCAGCACCATGTCCAAATGATAGCTCATAGACAGGCATGCAGTCTGCAGTTTTCGTTGGAGGTTTTTTCCTGGAGCTGCCTGGTCCCATATAGTGGGGGACCTCTCCTTTCCCATCTCACTATTGATGAGGAATGCTAACATGTGAGAATTTCCAGGGGTTCTTAGAGAACAAAGCCTTCCTCCACCAAGGGTAAAGTGAACTCCTCATGGGAGCGGTAAGAAGGGAACTGAGCCGGGTGTGGTGGGGCACACCTTTAATTCCAGTACTAGGGAGGCAGAGGTACGAGGATCCATCACTGTGAGTTCAAGGCCATCCTGAGACTATTTAGTGAATTCCAGGTCAGGCTGGGCTAGAGGGAAACCCTATCATGGGGAAAAAAAAAAAAAAAAAAGAAAGAAAGAAAGAAGGAAACTGAGCGTTTACTGGAAGAAGTAAAGGAATTATAAATGGACTAAGAATTGGGCCAATACATTCATTGAACAATCTCTTGAGGGTTTATTGTAGTGAGAGCTGTAGTGAGAGCACAATGAGATAATTTATGTGAAATGCCTTTATTGAACATGCCCTATTTTCTCAACTATTCCTTAGTTCTCTGTAGAAAGAGAGCATCCCTTTTGTGTCCCCGATGTCCCAGCACATGTCCTGCACAGAGACAGTTTCTACAGCGGGGCATATGCATCCAGCTGGAAGTGTAGCAGAGGAGGTAGAAACTTGCTAGGTAGTTTTGGGGTTTCAGGACACCAAGGTGATTAGCTTTGCCCTTGACTGAATGTGGGCATTATCCTTGGGCCTGTAGGGGAAAATCTAGGTCATTACACTTTGCTATAGGTCAGAAATATCCTTTCCTTTTCTCTGTCCCCCTTAGGGGTCCTTCCACTCCCTTCTGAGAAGGCTTTCCCTAGAGAACTAAGATTTCTAGGAAGATTGCCCCTTTCCAAAAATCCTGACCCCAGACTCCTGATGTCACACACACCCACAGGGCTCACATGAAAATTTCCAGTCTGAGTCTTGAGGGAGCCTTCTCAAACTCCTCTCTCTTGCCTTGCTGGACAAGAGCCACGTCTTTCTTCCTTTCCTAAGCTCCCTTCTCTTAAAGCTCTATGCTGCAATCAAATTGTTCTGAACCTTATCCTCTGCTCTGCCAATTTCACTCATCAAATTGAAAAGACAAGAATCTGGGGACAGCTCAAAAGTTATTGGTGCCTTGGTGTATCATATTGGTGCATTGATGAGGCACCCCAAATTCCTGTATCAGAAAGACATTTCCTGATGTAAGAACTCTCTGCTGGACAACCAGCATACTCCTCATGGTCATTGTCTGCTAGTGAGCTTCCAGGCACTGGGCAATTGCTTCAGTCTCAGTGTCATGGGGATTTGAGATTGTCCTTGCTCTTCTGAGCTGCTCTGGAGAGCTGACAATGCTATGCACTGGGTTTAGGTGTCAGGTGCACACCCTGATGAGGCTTTTATATAGGGGAGGGAGTGGGGTCAATTTAATATGTAATACTCCAGTGTCCCCAGAGAAAAGACTCCCCAGGTCCTCAGCTCCCAGACTGGATTAATTGAGTGAACTGAAGACCCAAATCAAGGGAAGAATCTAGCAAATGGGCCAGAAACAATGTGGAGGGACTCTGAGGGGCTAATACAGAGGCTGGCAGTTGGAGAATGAGAGGAAAAAGATATATAGCAATCCAAGGTACTTGATAATTTGAAAATGAGCTTGATATTTCGTATCTCTAATTCCTGAGTCTGCACGAACTGGCAGGGTAAAATTTAATGTAATCTTAGTGTAGAATATTATCTTGTTCAGCTGTCCTCTTTGGAAAATGTTGTAAGATGACTATGGTAATTGAAGACATTTTCTTCTCTGCCTTTCTACCACTTAAGTAAAAAAAGTCAGGCTGAAGAGATGGCTTAGCAGTTAAGTTGCTTGCCTGTGAAGCCTAAGGATTCCTGTTTGAATCCTCCAGATTCCACGTAGCCAGGAGCAACAACAGTGATGCAAGCATGAAATGTTGCACATGCCCACAAGGCGGTGCAACTATCTGGAGTTTGTTCACAGCAGCTGAAAGGCCCTGGCACACCCATTCCCTTTCTCTCTCTCCCCTCTTTCTCTCCGTCTCTCTCTCTCTCTCAAAAAAAAAAAAAAAGTCATTGGGATTCATGACTTCCTAATTCTTAAGGAAAGGGCATGTAGAGGTAACACCACCAGGGGTGAGTTTTTATATATTTACGCTCTCTTTATTTCTAGATTATTGCTAACACAAAGCAGAATAAGATGGTGAGTGAGATTCTCTGTTTTCTCTCCACAACCCCCAGCTATGACCCTTCTTTTTGGCATACATTCCCTTACTCACCCCTCACATAACCCAGGAGAAAGATCAGTTTTTATGATTCAAAATCGCCTTTTACAAGTTTCAAGAGTTAGGTTTTTTTTTTTTTAGAAACAAGAGGATATTTGCCTTGGAAGAACCAAAAGAACCAAAGCCTCACCTTCTACATCATTCAACCAAAAGAGGACAAGAAGCAGAGGCAGAGTGTTGGACATTGTTCTGAGATTCAGTACATGTTAACTGGGAGAGGAAAGAGGCGAGATGGGTTCCAGGTACTGGCCTTCACTCATGGTTGACCTTCCATGGAGTGCAAATAAGTTCTAGGGATACGAAACAAATTGAAATGTTGGTTAGTAAGATCCTCACCTTCAGAAGGCATGAGCCATCCTGACAGTTCTGAGGAGACTCAAAGAATAGTTTGGAATATGCACCTCCCCTCTACTGGCAAACAGCTGAAAGGCTGTCTGTACTGGGTATGAAGGCATTACACGTCTTTTGACCCCTCCCCTCACTGGAGAGGTAGAGCCCAGAGAGCTGTGTTTGCACTGCATCACTTTTACCATTGATTCCTGGTCTGGGCGAGACGATTTGCTTTCCTGTCCCCCAGGAATTTGAAGTTAGTATTGAGATTACAGTTCTGTTTCAGCTGGTTCTTTCCAGTGCCGGATGTCTAGCCTTTGCTGTCGAGGTGTCCATCTTCTGTCTTCAGTCCTCCATGCTCCCTGGCCTTGACTATGAAGCTGAGAGACCAAGGTCAGAAAGCTCCTGTCAGCTGGAAGATGGGCCGAAGGAGATGGTGTGTGAGAGTCTGAGGGCTTTCCAGGGCCTAGCTGTAGTCACTCCCTGAAAACCAGCAGTATTCCTGCTGTTGGCTTCTAAGAGATCTCTCAGAATCCTTAAATCTGATTTTCAGTTGATTTCTTTTAAGTATTTGTTACAGTCAGGTTTGCACTGCTGACAGAAATCACCCAACCAAGAGCAACTTATGGGAAAAAAGGTTTATTTTGGCTCACAGGCTGGAGGGGAAGCTCCGTGATGGCAGAGGAAAATGATGGCATGAGCAGAGGGTGGACATCAACCCCTGGCCAACATGAGGTGGACAATAGCAACAGAAGAGTATGTCAAACACTGGCCAGGAGAAACTGGCTATAATACCCATAAGCACACTCCTAACAATACACTGCCTCCAGGTGGCATTAATTGCCAAATCCCCATCAGCTGGGAACCTAGCATTCAGAATTCAAGTTTATGGAGGACATCTGAATCAAACCACCATAGTCCTAAAAGCTTCTAATACAGTGAATAAAACTGCTTTGTAGGACTGGAGAGATTCAACATTTAAAAGTGCCTACTTGCAAAACCTGATGGCCAGAATTCGATTTCCCTAGTATCCATATAAAGCCAGATGGACAAAATGGCACATTCAAGTGGAGTTTATTTGCAGTGGCAAGAGGCGCTGCTATGCACATTCTCTCTCCATGCAAATAAATAAATAATAAACAAACAAACAAACAAACAAACAAAACCAAAAACAAAACTGCTTTGTTTACTACTTACACACAGCGAGTACTCTTCTCGACACTTTACAAGTCTGTGAGGTATGGATTATTGTAGAATGAGGAAGTGGAGAGGCAGAGAGGAATAATTGCATCAGCTGCAGAGCAGGGCTTGCAATCCAGGCAAGCTGGCTCCGAATCTGTGATCTCTCTCATCACACTGCTTGTGTCTTATCACCTGTGGGGGACTCCAGATCATTAACTCTCAGAGCTGGTATAGAAGCTCACCTCTTGAACACCTGCTGATGTGCCAAGTATATGCTGTATGTGTGTTATCTTGTTGTTTAGTTCTTACAACCACTCTGTTACAATTACTATCATTTTCATATAGGTGATGGAATTGAGGCTTAGAAAGGTTAAGAAACTTGGGGCCCATAGCTGAGAAAGAGCTGAGCTGCAAAGAGATTTTATTAGTATGTGTGTGTGTGTGTGTGTGTGTGTGTGTGATTCTCTTAGGTCAACTGCTAAACCAGAAGAGGAATTATGTCAGTGACATCACACGATGATTAGGCTCTGCAACTATGAGTCAGCTCTCCTCCCACCCAGCTTTCTCCCAATGCAGTCTTGTTCTGAATAACTTTGCTTGAATGTTCTGTTAAAGATTAAGAAAAAATTGGAGATCATTGGGCCAGGTAATCCCAGGGCTTTAAATTTCTACATAAGTAAACTGAAGCCCAACATGAACAATAAAACAAAGCTGATTTTACCAATCAGAAATCTTCAACTAATCTTTAACTAGAATCTTTCCGCACACCCCGATGCATTTCCTTTGTCCTCCCCTGCACCCTGCCTGCTGCACTGGCTGTGCGGTCCTACGCCCCAGACCTTTCTGAGTTTCTGGTTCCACATGCTGCTGCATGCTCATGAAGCGTCCATGGCTCAAATAAACTCTGATGAGTTTGTTTTGTCTCAAGGTTTTCTTTGAACCATTTCAAATGTATTCCTTTCCATGACAACTGTTCACATGCTGAACAACCCCTCTTTGGTTTCCCCTGGCTCTCCCCTTTACTACTCCATATCCCCAGCAGCCTCAGATTTTCTCATGGGACTTGATTTCCAGAGTTTTCCCCTTGTCTCTTGTGCTGCACCAGCAGAAGAGGACAACTTTGCGGACGAGCTTCTCTAGGACATATTCGGTAGAACTACCTCCTGCCCTGCTCCAAACACTGTCTTGAACTGTTGGTTGCTCCCTAAAATGGCTTTGGCAATTTTGGCTGCCACGCTGTTACTACAATGTCTGAGTTGTCCCACCCAACTTCTAGTCATTTACATTTCCACATCCTGGATCTGCTTGGTCATCCTTAAAACGTCTATTTCCAGGACTCTGGTCTTATTTTATGGGACAAGCTGGTGGAATTATTCTTGAATGAAATTGTCATATTATGCAATATCAAACCTTCACAGCCTACATCACATACAAATCTGACAACCCTGGCTTAGAATCTTCTTAGGCATTCACAGAAACAGCCAGGAGACCATAGACAAGCCCTGGGAGTTGTAACTACGAGGAACTACTTCCTTGGAAAAGAGAGGCCATTTCTTCATTAACTTCCAGTTAGCTAGAAAATCAAATTGATCAAACCTCCTTGCCTCTGTCCCTTCCAATGACCTGAAGTTCACAGCGTGATCACTAACGTTTTGAAGGGGTCTTGTGGGCACACATAGCACACTTCAGGTATGTGTGTGCGTGCGTGTGTGTCAGAGATCACCAACAAAAATTAGACTCATTTTCAGTGAAGCTGACATTAGCTATTTTTCCTGAATGTTTGCTTTCTAATTGTTTACCCTGTTTGGTTGTGGAAAGTTGGCCACAGGGCCTCAGTGGTTTACATTTTTGGGGAGCTTCTAGGGCTTGGACTTTAATTTTTTTTTGTTTTGTTTTGTTTGGTGTTTTTGAGGTAGGGTCTCATTGTAGCGCAGGCTGACCTAGAATTCACTATGTAGTCTCAGGGTGGTCTCGAACTCATGGAGATCCTCTGCCTCCTGAGTGCTGGGATTAAAGGCGTGTGCCACCACGCCTGGTAAGGGCTTGGATTTTAAGATCTCTCTTTCTTCCTCAATATTCCAGGTCTTGGTGTTGTTTTCCGCAGGAGATGGAGGGAGCCAGAGAACACCACACCACCGGTTGCGGTTCCCCTGCTTTCTGCCTCTTCTATCTCCAGGGGAGGATGTCCTGTGGGGAATGGGAAATGGGCGCATCAAACCACGTTAGAAAGGTCTGAGCAGGGCGATGGGCCCGTCCACTCTGCCCTGGTGATAGATAACCAAGGGCATGCAGTCGGGTTTTCTGTGTGTGGGTATGCGATGGCCTCCTATTTAATCAGGGTCCACCGTGAGCCCCAGAATTCTGCACCCTTGCCCACATCCGCCGCGCTGCAGGTTAGGGTCCCGGGAACAGTCACCACAGACCCCAGCGGGTCGCAGCTTCTGTCACCGCGCCGTCCCCTGGGTCGGACACTGGGTGGCAGCAAAGCCCCGGCTCACCAACCCTCCCGCACTGCGTCCAGGTCGCCTTCTGCGGCAGAATTGACCAAAGTGATGCTGCAGATTTTCTCGTCGGAGAAATCGATACCCACGCAAGACTCGCGGCTCCAGAGAGAGCCGGAGCGACACCCCAACCGTGAGACGAAAGCTGCCTTCCGAGAAGGATAGGCAAAACCCCCAACCCACCGACAGACCCCAGCCCAGAGCCTCCTTTGTGCATCCTCTGTGAGGGTGGACGGGGGTGCAGGTTCCTCCCCCGACCCCCGGGGGCTCGAGAATCGACAATTCAGCCCTGAAAGGGGTGCGAAGAGATGGTGGCTCTCCGAGGTCCCCTCCCGGCTGCCTGGCAGGGAAAATGGGAGGGTTTCCTGAGGTGTTGGCGCTGGAGGCGATGGATCTGCTTGTTTTACTGCAGGGACTGCGGAATTCCCGAGTCTCTAAAGAGAATACGTGGACACCAGCAGGGTGTCACATTGGGAAGGCAACTGAGAGGGGCTGGGGACTTTTGCTTCTGAGCAAAGAAGCCTGTGGGATTGCATAATAGAACCGTGCTGCATTGCTGCACCTTAGAAGGAGAAGAAAGATGGGAGGAGGCCGACTTAGAACAGCAAGCGTAATCTGTGAGGGCTCCCCTGAGACCGAGCTCGACAAGACAATTTGGTCTTTAGAAATTTAGTAAGCCCCCCGCTATGCTGCCCCTCCCTCCCTCCCACTGCTACTTCAACAGGATTGATTTAAAAAAAATTTATTTATTTGCAATGGGAGAGAGAGCGAGAGCGAGCTAGAGAGAGAACGAGTATGGTGCAGGGCCTCTTACTGCTGCAAACGAACTCCAGACGAACGTGCCACTTTTTGCATCTGACTTTATGCAGGTATTGGGGATTTGATCCCTGGCAATCACGTTTTGCATGCAAATGACTTTAACCACTGATCCATCTTTGCAGCCCAAAAGGATTTTTTTTTTTTTTTTTTGAGGTAGGGAATCGCTCTAGCCTAGGCTGACCTGGAATTCACTATGAAGTTTCAGGGTGGCCTCTACTTCACTGTGATCCTTGTGAGAGTGCTGGGATTAAAGGTGTGCGCACTACGCCCAGCTAGGATTTTTTTTTTTTTTTTTTTGAGCGCTGTCAATGTCCTTTAAGAAGCCAACCCATGTCAGGTTAGACTGCTATGCTCTCTGGAGTGTTCTTGTTGAAGGTGATCTTTGCCGTTTGTTAGCTGCATATGTGGCCTTAGAGACCCCAGAAGCAATGCAGATGGCTCAGAGAGGAAGACATAATCACAGCACGGGTCATCACCCTGTCCATTTCCTCTTCTTTTCTCCTCTCTCCACCATCTCAAAAGTGCAGAATTTCAAGGACAGTCCAAAGCTATAAATTTATATTGATAAGAAACCCGATTTAGGGGGCAAGGCATAGCTATTGAAATAAGGCCAGATTCACTGCTGGTCCAAGCGGCCCAACTCCCTGCCTGCCCCAAGTCCACCTCTACCTCAGCAGCTACCTAGGGGGTGCAAGTAGAGACGGACTCCCCTCCCCCCTCAGACCTGCACACCTTTCCTAAGTGCACGACGCTGTGTGTGGATGCTTAAAGATGGAAAGAAATTTGACTCCTTCCAGGACAGAAACAAGGCCTTTAAGTTGCTGCTAGGGAAGCAAGAGGTGATCCAAGGTTGGGAAGAAGCCAGACAGCCAAACAGACTACCTCTCCCAGACAGTACCTGTAAGAGCCACCAGGGATCCAGGCATCATCTCACCACAAGTCACTGTCTCATCACGAGTCTGTGATGTGGAGCTTCTGAAATGAGTGACAGCAGTGGCCTCCTCCCTTAGCTCCGTGCACATGGATGGGCCCTGGAGGAATCCGGTGCCTCCAGACTTGTGCACACAAATCTGTGCGGAGCTTTTCCTGATGTCCCACTACATCTACCTGACTGAATGTGTGCTGTCACCGAGCTGTGCTTCTGACACCCATGCCCTCTTCCCCTTCTCCTTGCATGTGTGTTTACCTGAACCAGATCCCATCAGCCTCAGTTTTCTCATTTTGTTTTGGGATGAAGGATTGGGCATCAGTCTTTTGGATCTAGGTTTCCAGTTAAATATAATGTTAAGTATTTTATTTATTTATTTGAGAGGGAAAGAGAGAGATGGAAAGAATATGGGCACACCAGGGCCTCTAGCCACTGCAAACAAACTCTAGATTCATGTGCCACCTTATGTATCTGGCTTTACGTGGGTATGGGGGAATTGAACCTGGGTCCTTTGGTTTTACAGGCAAGTGCCTGAACTGCTAAACCATCTCTCCAGCCCTATTACCATGTAGTAACAGCACAAGCAATGGGTTAACTTTAGAATAGGAATTGGTGTTGGGGGAGGGTGGTGTTTCCAAGAATTTTTATTTTATTTTTTGGATGATTTTT
The DNA here is from genome assembly GCA_036365145.1 of Orientallactaga sibirica. Classification (NCBI taxonomy): domain Eukaryota; kingdom Metazoa; phylum Chordata; class Mammalia; order Rodentia; family Dipodidae; genus Orientallactaga; species Orientallactaga sibirica. The sequence goes on along the minus strand of JAEOAD010002855.1, from coordinate 257,334 downwards.
ATTTACTATATATTAAAACATTCTTGTTGCTGCACTGCAAAGCCATAGCAGATCTGAGACGCTGTTGAGGGCTGAATTACTCTCCAGTGTGAGAGGTGTCCTGGTAAATTTGAAGCTCCACTCAAACTGAAGTGGGGCAGGATGGGAAGGACCTCCGAGTTCACTATGTTCTCCCACCCAACGCTAAAGCCCTCTGCCTTTAAAAGCAGGTCATGTTCACAATGATGTTGGACATTATAGGTAACTGTCTGTGAGCTAGCAAGGGCCTCTGAAGCCTTTTTCTTGACCTGGCCTCATTTTTAAATTTTATTCCATGATCTTTCTAATGATTTTCAGGACCTTTTAAACCTCACAACTATCCAAGCCCCACTTCTTAAATATTAAGAACTTAAAAAATATTTTATTTATATGTTTATTTATTTATTAGGGGGGGAGAGAAAGAGACAGATAGAGAAAGAGAGAATGGGCATGCCAGGGCCTCTAGCCAATGCAAACGAACTCCAGACACATGAGCCACCTTGTGCATCTGTCTTATGTGGATACTGGGGATTTGAATGTGGGTCCTTAGGCCTCACAGGCAAGTGCCTTAACCGCTAAGTCATCTCTCCAGCCCCCTAAATATCAAGAATTTTCATGGAAAGTTCGAGTTGAAGGTGTTTGTAAACTTAAATCCAATAGAAGCCCAACTCTCCTGACAAATCGTTGAGTGTTCTCTGAGAAAGTGATGCTGGTCACCACAGCTTTAGCCTCTCCTGGGTTTCGTGATTGGTCTCTGCTGGTCTCCGTTTCCTGGCTTTTCCTCCTTTGTTGCCATTTTCCTTGTGCCACATATGAGTTTCAAGTTTTATGATTGCAATAAAAGTGCTTTATGCTAGCTTTTTCTCACAAAAAACCCTGATTTTTCCACCTGTTTGGCTCTGTATTGACTTCCTCACCTTTCAAGGTTTCCCTGTGACTCACAGTGGAATGTTGGTACATGTATTCTGTCTTCTCTTAATTGTCAGGATGAGATAATTCTAATATCGTATGTTGGGCCAGCACACTACTTATGTCATACAAATCCATCTCAGACTTATGGTTCTGCTATTTCTTTCTTCCTTTCCTTTCTTTCATGCATGTGTGTGACTTGTGTGGTGTATATGTTCTCTCATGCATGTGTGTGTGTATGTGCGTGTGTGCGTGCGGAGGCCAGAAGACAATCTTTATCCTCAGAATGCTGTTTAGTTCTTTTTGAGACAGTTTCACTCATTGGCCTGGAACTCACCAATTTGGCTACCTTCTGATCTGGATAGCCATCCAGCAAGATCTGGGGATCTTCCTGTTTTTACCTCCTCAGCTCTGGGATTACAGGTGTGTGATGTCATGCCTGGCATGCAGGATTGAACTTTAGGCCCTCATGCTTGCAAGACAAGCACCTGAACTATCTCCTCAGCCCCCTTTTTTTTCTGGTATTTAAACATCACCTGAAGCCCCTTCTTCTTCAGTTTATTTTTATTTATTATTATTTATTCTTTGTTTATTTTTATTTATTTATTTGAGAGCAACAGACAGTGAGAGAAAGAGGCAGAGAGAGAGAGAGAGAGGGAGAGAGAGAGAGAGAGAGAGAGAAAGAGAGAGAGAGAGAGAGAATGAGCACACCAGGGCCTCCAGCCACTGCAAATGAACTCCAGATGCATGCACCACTTTATGCATCTGGCTTACGTGGGTACTGGGGAGTCAAGCCTCGAACTGTGGTCCTTAGGCTTCACAGGCAAGTGCTTAACCGCTAAGCCATCTTTCCAGCCCCCGTCCTGAACTTTTCTTTGACAAACAACTTAACTCTATACTTTTGAATTCAACCTCACTGATGTTTTCAGGAGATGGGTGCAACACAGTCAAATTCTTTTCCATACTATAACACAAATGGGCTCTAGTCCTTGTTACCCTGTGAAACCTCATGAGCCTGGCCTTTATTGTCCATATTTGATCAGCATCCTACTCTTCCACACTAGCAGCAGAATGACCCATTTAAAGTCTGGTTATAGTAGTCTAGGGAAAAATTTGGAACATGGACAATGAGATGTGAGTAAGGCAAAGGAGATTTATTGAAATAAAAGTAGAAAAGCCTCAAAGTGACTGGGTAAGCATACTTAGGATTTCAGCCAACATCCAAAGAAGACAAGAAAAGAGAGAAAGAAAAAAGGAAAAGTGATGACTTTTGAGTTAGAACTCAGAAAAGAAGGCAAATTCAGCAGTGAGAGTCTGTGAGCAACTGCCTCAACGGAGGGGCTTCTGGAGGTGTCAGTGTATTATCTCATTAAAGGGATAAATAGTCCTCCCACTTTTGATTTTTAAAACTTTATTCACTTATCTATTTATTGGAGAGAGAAAGAGTGAGAAAGAAAGAGGCAGATATAATGGGCCTGCCAGGGCCTCCAGCCACTGCACATGAACTCTAGATGTGTGCACCACTTTGTGCATCTGGCTTATGTGGGCACTGGGGAATTGAACCTGGGTCCTTAGGCTTTGCAGGCAAGTGCCTTAACTGTTAAGCCATCTCTCCAGTCCCTCCTCCCACTTCTTTAGCATATATAGGTGAGAGTTAGTCTCTTAACCAGATGATGGAGAGGTTCAGTTGGATTAGCTCAAGGGAAGGGAACACATCTTATGTTTTAGGTCATTTTGAATGACATGTCTCTACCCAGGGCCAGAGGTAAAACTAAAATTAATTTTCAACAAAAGCCCCATTAATTCCACCCTCCTTCTTTTTATATGGTATTTTAACTCCTGTGGAGGAACCATTGTGATACTCCCCTTTCTAATGTTAGCAGGAAAATAGGAAGTTGAGTGTGCCCTTCACTGACCTACAAACCTAATGTCTGCTAGACACCGATCAATTTCTCCCTTAAACAAGTTCTGAGGGCTTAAGAACCACGTGGTCAGGTTTATTACAACAACAACCTCACAGCTGGTACAAAGGTTTTGGGTTATATTCCTTGTTGCTGTGACCAAATACTTGACAAGAAACAACATAAGATAAGAGAGGTTTATTTTGGATCATGGTTTGAGAAGACAGTCCATCACATTGGGAGAGAGCACAGTAGAGGGAACATGTTACAGGAGCTCCTCTCATCTTAGTGGATGAGGAGATAGAGATGGAGATAGAGATATATAGAGATAAAAGTGTGGTGGTTTGATTCAGGTGTACCCCAAAAACTTAGGTGTTCTGAATGCTAGGTTTTCAGCTGATGGAGATTCGGGAATTAATGCCTCCTGGAGGCAGTGTATTGTTGGGGGTGGGCTTATGGGTATTATAGCCAGTTTCCCCTTGCCAGTGTTTGGCCCACTCTTCTATTGCTGTTGTCCACCTGATGCTGGTAAGGGGGTGATATCCAATCTTTGCTCATGCCATCGTTTTCCCCTGCCATCATGGAGCTTTTTTCCCCCACAAGCTGCTTTTGGTCAGGTGGTTTCTGCCAGCAATGTGAACCTGACTGCAACATAGAATATAGAGAGAGGTCTTTAATGTAAAATGTTCCCCATTGTGCCATGTGTTTATGATCATACTTCCCATTATATTATACTTCATACTTACTTTCCAGCTGATGGAGCCTTTGGGAGCTGAAGCCTTGGTGATACTTTCCCTCAAAACTGTAATGTGGAAATAAACCCTTTCCTTCTATAGCTTCTTCTGTTTGGTTTTTTTTACCCAGCAGTGAGAATGTAACTGCTACATAAAATTGGCACCAAGAAATGAGGTCATTGTAGGGATAAGCTTGCCTATGTAATTTTTTAGTTTATTTATTTATTTATTTATTTATTTATTTATTTATTTATTTAAGAGAGAGCTGGGGGTGGGGGTAGGGACAGATAGAGAGAGAGAATGGGCATGCCAGGGCCTCTAGCTGCTCCAATCATACTCTAGATGCATATGCCAGAGAGAGGAGAAATTGAGAGATTGGGCTGGGGTTGTAATGTCTAAGACCACTCCCCAACAACCCACTTCTTCCAGCTAGAAACCACTTCCTAACTATTCCATAGCCTCACAAAACACCACCAGCTGGGAGTCAAGAGTTCAAAAACATAAGCCTGGGGGAAACATTTGACTTTCAAACCATGACAATACTCAATATTCATTTTTATTTATTTAATTTATTTATTTTTTTGGTTTTGCAAGGTAGGGTCTCACTCTGGCCCAGGCTGACCTGGAATTAACTATGTAGTCTCAGGGCGGCCTTGAACTCTCGGCAATCCTCCTACCTCTGCCTCCCAAGTGCTGGGATTAAAGGCATGCGCCACCATGCCCGGCTTTTCAATATTCATTTTTATTGAGACAATAAGACAAGTGTCTTTGAGTTTCAGGGATGAATTCAGTTTGAACAGTTCTGTTTAAGTGAGATACCTACAACATGTTCTACAAAGGCAGTGTTTTTCTTGGGCAGGCATCTTCTCTGGGAAGGTACACAGATGAAATCAGACAAAATTACCTTTTTTTTTTTAAAAAACATTTTTTTATTGACAACTTCTATACTTACAGACCATAAACCATGATATTTCCCTCCCCTCCCCCCATTCCCCTTCAGAACTCCACTCTCAGTCATATCCTCTCTCTCTTTCCATTTAATTTGATGTCATCATCTTTTTTTTTTCCTATTATGAGGGTCTTGTGAAGGTCATAGATATCGAGGCCAATTTCTGTCTGGACAGTTACATTGTAAGGAGTTGTACCCTTCCTTTGGCTCTTACATTCTTTCTGCCCTCTTTTCCGCAATGGACCCTGAGCCTTGGAGGGTGTGACAGAGATGTTTCAGTGCTTGAACACTCTTCTGAAACAATCTATATTTTTTGGATGTGCCATTATTCAAAAAAGTAGGTTTACATAAGTCTTATTCAGACTATCTTGAATTTTGATTGACCCTCCCCCGCCATTCTTTAAAATTTTTTTTTTATCTATCTATTTGAGAGCATCAGACAGACAGAGAGAGAGAAAGAGGCAGATAGAGAGAGAGAGAGAGAGAGAGAGAGAGAATGGGCACACCAGGGACTCCAGTCACTACAAATGAACTCCAGATGCATGCACCACCTTGTGCATCTGGCTTATGTGGGTACTGGGGAATTGGGCCTTGAACCAGGGTCCTTAGGTTTCATAGGCAAGCATTTAACTGCTAAGCCATCTCTCTAGCCACCCCTGCCCTTCTTTTACACATTCTCTTCCCCTGGCCTCAGAGAAGCATAGCCATTATGAAAACAGTATTGCAAATTATCAGAAACCTAAAGATAGAACTACTATATGATTCAGAAATCTCACTTCTGGGCATATCTCCAAAGAAAATGGAATCATGATCTCAAAGAGGTATCTTACTTACTTCCATGTTAATTATAGTATTATTCATGATAGCCCAAATAAACCCTTAATGCTCACTAATGGGTGGATAAAGAAAATGTGTAATACAGGTATGATGGACTATTATATAGCCTTAAAAAGAAGGAATCTTGGGCTAGAGAGATGGCTTAACACTGATTGTGCTTGCCTGCAAAGCCAAAGGACCCAGGTTCAATTTCCCATGACCCACGTAGAGCAGATGCACAAGGTAGTGCATGCATCTGGAGTTTGTTTGCAGTGGCTAGAGGTCATGGTGCACCCATTCTCTCTCTCTCTCTCTCTGCTTCTTTCTCCCTCTCTCAAATAAATAAATAAAAATAGAAAATAAAAAGAATTTTGATAAATGAAATGAAATAAATATTAGCATGATGCCATTTATATTTAGAAAATGAAATAGACACGTTCATAGAAGTAGAGAGTAAAACGGTTGTCAGGAGCAAGTGGAAGGGGGAGGTGATGATTTAAGGACACAAAATTTTAGTTATGCAAAATAAATAAATCTACTATGTAACACAGTATCTATAAGTAACAATACTGTATAGGGTACTTAAAATGTGCCAAGAGGGTAGATTTTATGTTGGCATTAGGTCTTGGGCTGGGGAGATGGCATGAATACTTGAGTTTGGATCCCCAGAGCCCATGCAAAGCCAGATGCTATAGTGCTAGCATTTGTCATCCCAGAGCACTATAGCAAGAGGGAGGGCAGAGACAGGAGAATCACCAGGAAGCTTGTGAGCTAGCTAGCTTGATGAACACATTGGTGAACAAAGAGAAATCCTGCTTCAAACCGTGATGAGGGTGAGGACTGACACCTGAACTTGTCTTCTGACCTCCACATACTCACCGTGTGGTACGCCCGTGAGCATGTGCACCCCCCCAAGAATGAGTAGATCTTATGTTAAGTGTTCTAACACACATAAATAACAATAGTAAAAACAGAGAATCTCAGAGCCAATTAATATCTACAAAATTAGAAGCTGGGTATGGTGGCACATGCCTGTAATCCCCATACTCAGGCAGGAGGATTTTGAGTTTGATGTCAGCCTGTTCTGCATAGTGAAACCCTGCCTGAAAAATATCCATGAAATTAAAATTTTAGCAATTTTCCTTATTATGGTACCAAGAGTTATTAAATGATAAGCAAGAATGTTGAACTTAACTAATGTTCCAGAAAATTTTGAGTACATAACTGGGACTTTGTAGAGCTGACATTTATAAGGAATATTTTTGCATATATATGTATATTTATGTACATATTTCTCTTTATTGCTTCAGGGTAAAAGTTGCAAATTTAGCTGGGTATGGTGGTGCACGCTTTTAATCCCAGCACTTGGGAGGCAGAGATAGGAGGATCGGAGTGAGTTCAAGGCCACCCTGAGACTACATAGTGAATTCCAGGTCAGCCTGGACTAAAGTGGGACCCTACCTCAAAAAACAAAACAAAACGAACAAAACAAACCAATAACCAAAAAAACAGTTGCAGATTTAAAATCTGGATGTGGTGGCTCATTCCTGTAATTCCAACACTTAGGAGGCTGAGACCAGATGATTTTAGTGAGTTTGAAATCAGCCTAGGCTATAGAGAGACAGTTTCACAAAAATAAATAAATAAATAAACAAACAAACAAATAAATAAATAAATAGAAGAGCAGCAACAAGAAAACATGGTAAATTTGTTATTGGCCCTTCCTTTGTATCAACATTCCACACTGATCATATAATTTACTTGATAATCAATTAATTGATACTCTAATTTTGCCTTGTGCCCACCAGCATTAAGTATTATAACTTTTACCATTTTTCCAAAGGTATAATTTTTTTGTTTATTTGTTTTTTCGAGGTAGGGTCTCACTCTAGCTCAGGCTGACCTGGAACTCACTATGTAGTTTCAGGGTGGCCTCAAACTCACAGCAATCCTCCTACCTCTGTCTCCCAAGTGCTGGGATTAAAGGTGTGCACCTCCACACCCAGCCCTCAAAGGTGTAATTTCATTCACCACTAAATCTTAAAAAAAAAAAAAAAAAAATGGCTGTGAGCAAGCAGGGTTGACTATTCTCCAGCAGCCTGCTGTCAGGTCAAGCTTACCTAATGGCAGTGGGGTCTAGTTACATAGCTAAGATGCCTTTTATTTCCTTTGCTAGAGCATGCATCCGTTTTCCTCCCATAGTCAGCTACTGACTTGGCCACTGACCTCCACCAAGTTCCTTAAAGACAGATCATAGGCTGAATAGCTGTTAATGGATTTGAGAGTGGTGACCTGAAGTGACACAGATCAAACAGACCCAATATCAAATCAAGGAGAAACCAGGTCTGGCACCTTGTATGCAAGCTCTTCTTCCTTCCTTTCCCCGTACAGCCAGGGTGCTGCCTGCAGGAGGGGCTTTGAGAGAAAAGGAAAGGATACCAGACAGTACGCCTAAGAAAAGGCATTATAGGACAAGTGCCAGAAATGAGAGACTTCTGAAATAATACTAGATATAATAGGTGAGGCTTTTGAAATATTGCTTGGATCCAGAAATTCTACCTGCACGAAGAAGCTGATCCAATAAAAAGCTAAAATAATTTTTAAAAAAAGATTAAAAAAACTAATCTCTTAGCTGGGCATGGTGGCGCACGCCTTTAATCCCAGCACTCCGGTGGCAGAGGGAGGATAATCACCATGAGTTTGAAGCCACCCTGAGACTATATAGTGAATTCCAGGTCAGCCTGAGCTAGAGTGAGAACCTATCTCGAAAAAAACCAAACCAAACCAAACCAAACCAAACCAAACAAAACAAACAAACAAACAAACAAACAAACAAACAAACACCACCACCACCAACAAACCAAACCTAACCTAATCTTCTATGATTCTCTTATTACCTCATTCATATTTATTTACTTCCCAATGCACTTCATAAAGGATCTGTTGCAAATACTCTTTAATGGAGAAGAGAGAATGGAAAACTAGAGGCTGGCCACTCTCAATGGTGGCAAGGTGGTGGTGGTATGCTCTGCTGAGGAAATATGTAGCTCTGACTTCAGGGCTTAGCAGATGACAGTGAGCCCACAAGAGCTGAAGGCAGATGAACAAGCTACTGATATAAATCTATTCAAACACTCACTTCTTGGGCTAGGTAGATGTCTCATTGGATCAAGTGCTTGCCAGCAGTGCGAAGACTTGAGTTTCAATGCCCAGCGGGTAAGCATGCCAGGTAGAATTAGCTGAATAGTGAGCTCTGGGTTCAAGTGACTCTCCTCCCTCAGTTAATAAGGTGGAGAATGGTAAAGGAAAACACTCAACATCAACCTCTGGCCTCCACATGCATGTACACTCATATGCTCATATGTTCATATAAACGCACACGCACACAAATCCTCACTTTTTTTTAAAGGCGTGCACCTCTATGCTCAGCTAAACTTGTTGTTTTTTTTTTTAATATATTTTATTTATTTATTTATTTGAGAGAGACAAAGAGGGAGAGAGATAGAGAGAGAATGGGCATGCCAGGGCCTCTAGCCACTGCAAACAAACTCCAGATGCATGTGCCCCCTTGTGCATCTGGCTTATGTGGGTCCTGGAGAGTTGAACCAGGATCATCTGGCTTTACAGGCAAATGCCTTAACTGCTAAGCCATCTCTCCAGCCCAAATCCTCACTTCTTAAAGAGATTATGAATGTTTTGAAATAGATGCAGTGATCACCTTCCTACAGAAGAACATAGAAAAAATTAACATCTTTCTACTTTTTTTAAAACAAGGCCATTAATTTTCAAGCTCAAGAAAAGATGTATATATATATATATTGTTTTCCATTTTTCCTTGGCATTCAAGAAAGTGTGCTCTCACAGGGTGGCATATGAATCTGGAATTTGTTTGCAGTGGCAGGAGGCCCTGGTGTTTCCCATACTCACTCTTTCTGTGTGACTCTTTCTGTCTCTCCTTCAAATAACAGTATTTTTGAAGAGTGTGCTCCATGCTATCTCAATGGAGAATAGAGTATAATATTTGGCTGGATCTACTGCTATCAGATGTGCCCAGGCCTGCTGGAATAGTCTCCTTTCTCAGACTGAGGGAGGGTCTTCTGGCTAAGGCACAGGACTTTGTCCTTAACCTTGTCTTTTTCCCTGTTCAGTATCTTATCTATGACATTGTTGAAGAAGAAGAAGAAGGAGGAGGAGAAACCACTTCATATAACCTAGCAAACAAGATGAATCTCAGAGAGGAAATCGAGTAGCAATACTGGCAGGACTGAGATTTTAAATCATGGAGAAGCCTGGAATAACAGGCTGAAACAAACACGATGAAGCTAAAATGTCATGGTTAAAAAAAAAAAAAGAAAGCAATTGTCTAAATATAGACTAGCACTGTTCGTGGGGAAAGATCTGGAAATAATAAGATACAACAGCTGAGAAGATAATGAGGACCGAGAGGCATGCAGCATGTAGATGAAATGCGAGGACGTCTGCCCATGCTGGAGATGCAGAGCGAGTCTGCGGTCTGCTGCCCTGGAAGAAAGACATGGGGACAAGGGGTATGGTCACGGCAGGCCTCGGGATGGGCAGGGGATTGGAAAACAGGCAATGATAATAAATTCTGGCTATTGTTTTTTTTTTTTTTACACAGAACAGTAGAGTGAGAAAGAAGGGATTGTGAAAGTAACATGTAGATCTAACTACTTCTAAGTGGGGTCCAAGGCCAGACCTGGTTCTCTGAACCCATTCTTCTGCACTCTGCAGAGCAGCTCCATTTTAACAGGCCTCTCTGAGCATCCCGCAGAAACACCAGCTGATAATTTATTTTCTCTTTCCTCTTCTCTCTACTGAGATTTTTTCCCCACAGCATCATTTATCAATGGAATAACTACATTACCTGTTTTTACTAGGTTTCAAGAGGCAGTGTACCTGGTGTATGAAGTGTAACTTGGTGTATGAAGTTAGGCTGCAGCATCTGACTGCCTGGCTCCAAATCCTGGTCCTGTTTCCTTCTAGCCATGAAACTTCAGGCATATTGATGAGCCTCTCTAAACCCGGGATTTATAATTTTCCAATCTATAAGCTGAGGGCTAGTAATTATGCCCACTTTAAAAGACAGCTAGCAACATTAAGTAATTAACTATTTCAAAGGGTTTAGAAGAATGCCTGCCTAAACACTTAATAATTATTCTGATTTTGTGTGTGCATGTGTGTACTATGTGTAGTGTGGTGTGTGTGATGCATTTGTGTATGTGTGTGTGGAGGAGAATGTGTGTGTTCTGTGTGCACGAGTGTGGAGGAGAACGTAGGCTGCCTGTATTGTTCCTCCACTTGTTTCCTTGAATGAAGTCTCTGGCTGAACCAGAAGCTGTTGTTTTCAGTCATATTGGCTGATCAACAAATCCGAGCAATATTTTGGTTTCTGCTCCCCACAAGGATGGAATTACAGGCATGTGTGCCCATGCCTAGCTATTTATGTGGTTGCTGTGGAATTGAACTTGCAACCCTGCCCCAGCCTTCCAAGTGCAGGGATTATAGACATGTACATCATACCCAGCTATATATAAAATTAAAAATTAAATTAAAAAATTAAAAATTAAAAATATTAAAATTACTATTATTTCATGACAATGCAACTGCCACGAGGGCAAGCATTCTTTATTTTTATTTTTTATATCACAGTAGCTGATCAGTAAACGTTTAGGGCACAGACAGGTTGAGTGGGTAGCGGTGTCAAGCAGCTCCATGCTCCTTTGATGTGAATGGAAATGTGCCTCTGATCAGAGCTCTTCAAGAATAAAAGTGCTGCGCTCGCAGGTGAAGTCTCCCAGAGGCGGTGTTGTTAAAGAAGGGGACGCTGGGCCTTTGGTTTGGGGTGAGGTCGATTCATCCCTGCTCTAGTTGAGATGCTAGGCCTTCAAGGTGATTAGGGAACTGACCTGATGAAGTGACAAAGGTTATCAATGGGCAAGAAGTATGACTGAGGAGCAGCTAGATCCACTGATTCACCAGGCAGGACCCAAGGTGTAAATAATGTTGAGACCCAGAATTGGCGTGCAGGCCAGTCTTCCTTGTCAACGTGAATGTGCTTAGAACCACCTAGTTTAGGTGAACCACCTAGTTCACATTTCCTGAGATTGTTTCCAGAGACATTTAACTGAGAAGGAAAAGATGCATGCAGAATGTGGAACCATTCCACGGGCTGGGGTTCAGGAATGAGTACAGAGGAACAAAGGAGAGAGTGAGCTGAGTGCCAATATTCCTCTCGGCGCTTCCCCATTGTGGACTCAAAAGCAGCAGGCCCATACTCTTGCCACCAGGGCTAGAGCAACCCTTACTGCAATGCTTTCTCCTCTTGGATCGACTAGATCTCAGCCTGTGAGCCTAAACAAATCCTTCCTTCAATTGCCTTTATCTGGTAGTTTTTCACAGCAAGAAAAGTTAGCTAACGGAGTCAGCAACAGGTGAGAACCGTGTTGGCTCCCATAAGTCATAAGGAAGGAAGTACAGGGTACTTTATTCATACTTCTGAGACATCGAATTCAAGTGCTTTCTGCATTGGCTCCAAAACTTGACCTTCTCACCACATGGGGGAAAGCCCAAGCTGGAAATGACACCCGAAGAGGTACATACAGGTTTCCAAATGGACCTGTTATCTCAGCCAACTTTGCCCTTTCATCTCTGGGCTTTGACTCTCTGCCAGTCTGCCTGTCACAGCTCTTTTCTGTCACCTTTGCTGGTTCCTGCCTGTCTTTGTTTGTCTGGGACACTTTACCACATCAAAGAGCTACTTTCATCTACTGAAGCCTTGTGGTGGTCTGGGAATAAATATAACTGTGGAGGGTGTGGAAGCAAGGCTCTTGGGATCCTGGTTCCCCCTGACAGCCGCTGGTGTAAGGTGAAACAAGATAAGACCCATGGAAAGTGTCAGCCCTGGCCAGCATCATTATTTTTATACATGATGGGAAGCCTGGGTGAGGAAAGGAGCAAAGGGACTGTTAGATTCTTCTTTTCACACAGAGAACGTACTTTAGTCATAACCCCTCTTAGTACCTCTGTGTGTCCTCCTCAATCCCTCTCCCATGAACCTCTGCTTCTTCCCTATGTGCCATCTCTCTTCTATTTTCGCTTTTTGTCCTCCTTCATCACCCAGGACAACATGTTGATGACCCAGTATTGTGAAGGTCTTGTGTGAGTAACGACAGCTGCTGTAAGGTATGGAGACAACGGCCACTTTGTTCCAAAGCACTCTTCTGCATGTGTTGGCTCTTGTATTCTTTCTTCCACTTTCAGTGTTCCCTCAGCTTTGAAGGGTGCTGAGCCTTCAACAGTCACTTATGCTCAGAACTTTGATGAAGATTTTTCCTCCTTCTTCTTCTCCTCTTTAAAAAAGAAAATTCCCCCAATTTTATCAAGAACACTGATTCTGAGATGGTTCCATGAAAGGGACCTGGTGCTCAGGTGGGAATGAAAGAGCTGTTCAGTCTCTCCTGCCTTGTTGCAGTCAGGTTCGCGTTGCTGGCAGAAATCACCCAACCAAGAGCAGCATTTGGGAAAAAAAGGGTTTATTTTGGCTTATAGACTCAAGAGGAAGCTCCATGATGCAGGGGAAAACGATTGCATGAGCTGAGGGCGGACATCACCCCCTGGCCAACATCAGGTGGACAACAGCAACAGGAGAGTGTGCCAAACACTGGTAAGGGGAAACTGGTTATAATACCCATAAGCCCGCCCCAACAATACTCTGCTTCCAGGAGGCATTAATTCCCAAATCTCTATCAGCTGGGAACCTAGCATTCATTACACCTAAGTTTATGGGAGACACCTGAATCAAACCACCACATTCCTCCCCTGGTCCCCATAAACTGATAACCATGCATAATATAAAATAGAATGCATTCAGTCCAGCTTTAATAGTCCCCATAGTTTTTTTTTTTTTTTTGAGAGAGAGACAGAGAGAGATAGAGGGAGAGGGAGACAGATAATGGGTGAGCCATCATCCTCTCAGCTGCTGTGAATGAACTCCAGATGCGTGCACCCCCTTGTGGGCAAATGTGGCATTGTGCCCTTGTGTCACTTTGCATCTGGCTAAATGTGGGACCTGGAGATTGGAACTGGCGTTCTTAGGCTTAGCAGGCAGGCGCCTTAACCACTAAGCCATCTCTCCAGCCCATCCCCATAGTTTTTAACCAATCCTAATGATGTTCAAATATCCCCATAACCCAATGTCTTTTAACTGAGCCATACTACCAAAAAAATCTCTCCAATACCTATAATGGCAGAGAATAAACAGTCACACTGCAAAATATGGCATTGGGCATAGCAAAGAAATATCTAACCAATACAAGATTTAAACAGGGAAAACATCAAATTCTGTAGCTCCAAGTCCAACAACTGTAGCCAATGACAAATCTCCAAGTCCAATAATTCTAACCAGCAACAGGTCTCTGTAGTTCCAATTCTGCCCCTCCAGCCAGGCTACTCACAGTCCTGGAAAACTTCATCTGGGGCTGGCAGCTCTCCTTAGCAGCCATCTCATGGTCCCGGCATCTCCACTTGGTCTCCACTGTAATCCATGGTTCATCTTCACAACTCCATTGGGTCTCCATGCAGGCATCCAGCAAACCTGCTTCATACTGCCCATGGCCATTTCCAAAACACAAGATTATGTTGCAAATTCAATGACCCTCCCTTTCCTGCATCTTTCTTATACTCCATAATAGGATAATATGTGGGGTGCTAATTTGTTAATCCAGGGGGGAACAAAGCCAACTTTGAAGAACAGACACTCCTTGAGCATTCAGGCCTCTTCAAAAGAGTCTACATTTTTCCCTGTTGCCCCAATGCAGGTCACCAGACCCAATCTCAATGGTTGTAATCTCTCATATAATTGCAGCTGAACAGGCAGCAGTTTCAGCCCAAAGATTTCTTTCTGTGTTATATCCCTCTGCACACACCAGTCCATTTCTATGCACTGCAACTGTGCACAAGTAATCAGGACATGAGTATAACAGCAAGCCTCTCACACAAACTGCTTCTAGCCCAATCCAGGCAAAGCTCTTTCTCACCCTCACAAGCTAAACCTCACAGTCCATAGTTCTTCCTGTATTCAGGTCTTTCAACTCTGACCAGAATAGTCCATCAAGCTGTATAGCTTACAGCACTGCAAGGTGTCTCTTAGGCCAAGGTTTCAAATCCTTTCACATTCTTCTTGAAAATCAGCTCCAAGAAGCCAAAGCCACACAGTCAGGTGTCTAGCAGCAATTGACACCACTCCTCAGTACCAACTTTACTGTTGCAGTCAGGTTCACATTGCTGGCAGAAATCACCCGACCAAGAGCAGCTTTTGGGAAAAAATGGTTTATTTTAGCTTATAGACTTGAGGGGAAGCTCCATGATGCAGGGGAAAATGATGGCATGAGCAGAGGGTGGACATCACCCCCTGGCCAACATAAGGTGGACAATAGCAATAGGAGATTGTGCCAAACACTGGTAAGGGGAAACTGGCTATAGTACCCATAAGCCCGCTCCCAACAATACTCTGCCTTCAGGAGGCATTAATTCTCAAATCTCCATCAGCTGAAAACCTAGCATTCGGAACACCTAAGTTTATGGCAGAACCTGAATCATACCACCACATACCTTAAATAAACATCATGTCCACTTCTCTTACTTGGGGGTTTGGGTAAAGGGCACCTGGGTGCCTACATATGCTGGAGCCACAAGTAACAAAGACAAATTGTGCGTGAGGATTGGGGTCAGGTGGGAGGTCAGGGACAGCACATCCGAGGCACTGGACCCTCCACAGACACCCAGTTTGAGCCTGTAGAAGTCTGGCTCCTGTCCTTGGCAATTCTGGGCACACTGGAGACATTTGATAAGGATCTTTCTGCTCCACAGTAGAGGCAGGGTGCCTCTGTATACCACTGAACCCTTAGTGTCTAGCCCAGGACATGGCCAGGGGTATATAAGCCCACGAGGTAAGAGGTATGGCTAAGCCCGAGTCCTTCATGTCTGACTCAAGCGCCTCCTTGACAAGTCTTCCTTCCCTGAAGCCTCCTTTGGTTGTCTCCATGCTTTGCACCACCAGTCCCACAGCATTGGTCCTCTGTGTATGGAACCTGTGGCCCAGCACTTGTCAGGCTCAGTATTCTCTTCCTGGGGTATTCCTCTCTCTTCATTCACCTGCTCAGGATGTCTCAGTCTCTGAGAGAAAACTGGTGCTATTCTCTCTTACCTCCTCTTGGAAGCCATTCTGACTGTCTTCCTCAAGGTCTCCTCTCTTCTATGCCCACTACTTCTAGAACAACCTCTCAGCCCCTAGGCCAAGAGTCTTTTGAGTACAGGAACCAGTCTGGATGTATTTTTCTTTGTCACCTGGCAGTGCTGGACACAGGGCTCGGCTCAAGTAACTCCTAAAGAGGGTACCAAATCTATGGAAGAAACCCACTTCTGGGTTTTTGTTTGAGATCCCAGCTCTGCTACTGAAGAGACTCGACAAGTTCTTTTCTCACTATTAGCTTGCTGGTCAGTGAAATAGCCAGCTGAGTCCAAAAGAGAGGTCCTAGCTACATTCTTGAGTTTCTAGGGTAATCATTTTCCCCTCAAGTCTAGGGACAGCAAGGCAGGATAGGTCTGGTGTGTGTGTGGCATAGGCACATGTATGTGTGGATGCAGTGTCCTGTGTGCTTGCCTGAAGTGGCCAGAGGAGAACAATGGGTAACCTCTCCACCATTCATCCATCTGTTTTTCTTTGCAGTGGAGGGAGTCTCTTACTGATTCCAGAGTGAGAACAACTCTTTGGTCTCTGCCCCCTACAGGATTGAGGTTATAAACATGCATAGTCACATCTGTCCAATCCCAGCTATTTATATGGATTATTATTATTATTTTGAGGTAGGGTCTCGCTCTATCCCAAGCTGACCTGGAATTCACTTTGTAGTCTTAGCGTGGCCTCGAACTCACGGTGATCATCCCACCTCTGCCTACCAAGTGCTGGCATTAGAGGTGTGCGTCTACGTGTGGTGTGGCCTCATAGGTTCTGAAGATTCAAACTCAGGTAGTGTCTGGCCCTCATGTTTGAGCAAGAAACACACTTTACCACTCAGCCATCTCTCTAGCCCTCATGCTGAGACTTTTTAGTGATTGAACTAGATGTACACTTGTGGGTGTTTAGGAAAAGCAGCAGAAATGTTGGGAGAAGTGGGGGATGGTATATGAAGTCCTGAATTACATATGCTGGAGCTGACTTCCTCCTGACAGGGCTGCAGTAGAAGGTGCTGGCATAAGTCAGGTCCATAGGCAGTAGGAGGGCATAGGACAGAGGAGAGGCCCAGAGACTGATGGGCAGAGGTTCCCTCTCAGGGAGCTCCAAAGGGGAGATGCTCAAGAACATGGTGCCCAGTGAAGGTGGGGCTAGAAAGAGAGAACACATCAGCTAGACACAAACAAATGCTCCCTGGTCATGAGGGGAAGCTTGAGAGGCTGGCTCTTGAGCACAAGCCTAGCAAATCTGTCAGGTGTGAGTGTGGGTGAATCCAGATGCAAGCAGGCTCTGCTCTCCGGCCACAACAAGGCTCCCTGGCTCCTTACTTAGCTCAGGTCCCTAGAAGAGTCTCTAAGAGAGTTATCCAGAGTCACTGGCCTGAAGAAGGCGGGGGTTCTGCCTCAGGGCCCATGTGCCAGTGTTCAGCCTTGTCTTTTCATCTGCAGCCTCCCTCGTGGTAGTGAGAAGAGAAAAATGGGCAAGTGGACCTGACCTAAGAGAAGTGTGGGCTTTGGCATTCAGTTTAATTTCTGTACCACTCGACACAAGGCAGTCCAGGCTCAATAAGCACTGGGGAGGGGGAGGGTGCATGAATGCATGAAACATACACCAGGAAGTCCTTGGAAGTCAGATTTACAGGTGGGACTACTGAAGGCATGGGGAACCATCTGAAGCTACGACCCTGGGGAAGAGCTAAGTGGGTATCTGTCTTGCTCTGGAGGGGCCAGCTGCTTCTGAGACAGACTGCTTCTCATGATTTGGAAGTTGCTGAGGTCCTTTTGAAGCAGAGCGGTGACTTGTTTTTTGGGTTGAAAGCTCATCTTGTAGACATACCGCAGCTAGCTGCTGAGCTATAGCAGGGAACCCACTGCGGCCTCCCTCCCTGCTGCAGGCTGACTCATTCCTCTCCAGGACAGACAGATTGCATCTTGCGTGGGAGCCACTATGCAGAGCTAAAGCTGTTTGTTCTCTGAGAGTCCCAGGAATTACAACCTGCCGAAGGGAATGATTATTCTCAATGTGCTCTTTTAATGAGACTTAATTTTTATTGTCATTTTATTAATGGGCCCCCAAGAGGAAACAGCAGGTCCCACTGTCTTTACAAAAATTGTTTTCTTTTCTCCTTGGTGGTACTTGGTCTGCTGGCTCTGAATTCTACATGCTGTAGTCAGGTTAGGCCTGACATTTAGTGCTTCTGTGTCTGGCACGAATCCCAGGCTAAAATCCTTACATTAGGCCACTGCCTTGGGATCAGAGGCTCTGGGGGCCGTCCCTCTAGCAGATGGCCTCCCCCTGGGGCCTGATGATTTATCAAGGCCTCAAGGAGGCTACTCTTTCATTATGGTCAGAGCAGAGTGGCCGCTTCTAAGGGCTTCTGGGCAACAGGAGAGAGCAGAGATCATGTGTACCATTTCCCTAAGTGCCTATGTGGAAAGCTAGTCTCTCCAGGAGGAGGCTGGGTTGGCAGGAGTCTTGACTGCTTGTCAGGTGCACCTCTTAGCTCCGGATGGCTGCTTTGGGTTCTGTCCCATGGTAGATGTGGCAAGAGCTCCATGTGCAGCGATTTGCAGTTTGCAATGCTCTGGTGGTGTCTGGTGGCCACTGATAAGGCGGGAGGTAGGCAGCCTAATTTTCCTCGTGTGGATATGAATGGGAGAGGACTCAGAGCAGTAAGGGTGCCATTGGGTACTTGGAGGCAGGCTTCACAGCCAGCCCAGATAGATTGGTATCCAGTGTAGCATCCGTTTGCTACCTGTCTGTTGGGTGGAAGACTGAACAGGAGACCCAGCTTCAAGGAGCTTCAGAAACAGCACACTCTTCTAGCTCCCCCACAAAGTGAGTAAAAAGTGCTAAGAACTCGGAATAGGCCTAATGGCATTCTTGGGAGAATTTAAATGGATACTGCATTTAAGGAAATGTTTTCTACATTGCTGGAGATTCAGATGCACATTATCTGTTGAAAGAAAAGGCGAACCAAGGGACGAAGGTGAGTCAACGGTGTACACTACGCTGAGAAGTATAGACGGTGCCGTGAGTGTGCAATGCCCCCGATAGGCTCATGTGTTTGAGCACCTGATCCTTAGCTGGTCGCCTGGCTTTGTAAGGTTTGTGAAATTTAGGAGCTGGAGGAGGTGGGTCACTTTGGGTGGGCCTTGAGGTTTTATAGTCTTATCTTACTTCCTGTCTGTTCTTTGCTCCCTGACTGCAGACACAAAGTGACCAGCTGCCTCATGCTTGAGCTGAGTCATACCTTCCTCAGAGCAGACTCTGTCCCTTCTTAAACTGTAACTCATCATAAACTCTTTTAAGCTGCTTCCTGTAGGTGTAAGCTGCTTCCTATTGGTCATAGCAATGAGAAATTTATACAGTCTCATCTCTGATGAGAGCTGGTGTGTTCAGGGTGGTATGGCTATAGACAGATAGTATAATATTTAATCTGGCATCTTTTTTTTTTTTTTTTTTGGTTTTTCGAGGTAGGGTTTCACTCTGGTCCAGGCTGACCTGGAATTAACTATGTAGTCTCAGGGTGACCTCGAACTCACGGCAATCTTCCTACCTCTGCCTCCCGAGTGCTGGGATTAAAGACGTGCACCACCACGCCCAGCTTAATCTGATATCTTAAACCATCTCCAGGTTGGGGAAGGAGGAGGAGGTTAGGGTGGGATGGGCTGATCTGTGACTCGCATCAGGGTGTGTGAAGATTGGAGGGATGACAGGTGACAGAAGTGGGTCTCAGAATGGTCCCAGATTGAGCTGGAGATGTGATGCAAAAGGATATGAGCACAAGGGGACCGTGAATGGCTACTGGGACCCAGGGTGCAGTACTAATGAGAGTTGAAGGGTCAGGGCAGGGTGAAGATAAGACTGAGGGAATGAATGATGAGTTTGGAGGTATGAGGACCTGTCTCCTGCTAGAATAGATGTGTTTTAATGCGTCGGTCTTCTCTTCGAAAGTAGGCAGATGAAGAAGGCTCCTTCCAGAAGGCATTACACTAACCTCTATCTCCTTGGTCTGAACACTGAGTAAGCATTAAATTAATAAATATTGAATTAGAGGTTTGTAGAAAAATACTTTATTTATTTATTTGAGAGACGGAACAAGGGCAGTGAGAGGAGAGAGAGAGAGAGAGAGAGAGAATACCAGAGCCTCCTGCCACTGCAAAAACCTCCAGATGCATGAGCCACTTTGTGCATTTGGTTGTATGTGGTTATTTTGAGATTTGAACTCAGGCAATCAACCTTTACAAACAAGTGCCTTTAAACACTTAACTGTCTTTCTAGCCATAGAGTTGATTTCCTCTCTCTCTTTTTAAATAGTACAAATTGATTTATTTAAAAAAGTTACAAGAAAGCACAACAAAGTAGAGATTATCCTTAGAATTATTAATACTTTGTGAAAGATCAGGTAGGATTAGAGGGTCAGAGATGGTACTGGGTGGGGGAAGCACCTGACTAGTTCTAAGGCTTTAGATACGATGCAGCTGATTACATATTAATTCAGCCATTACATTCTGGGGAGAGTAGTTTATCTATAGGGAACTCTTACACAAACCAGATCCATCCAGACCTCCCAGTGCCATGCTTCTTCACTCCTGAGGACCCTAAAGCCTCTGGAATGACAAAATTCCCATTCTTTCTCCATCCCATTCCCTATCCATATATCCTTCCCTCCCCTAAGGTTCTGTGCAAGCTGAGAGCAGTGTGCTCTCTGTAGCTGGTACATGTACTGTTTGGGCTACAGGGATCCTGTCTGACCAGGAAGTTTGTAGGGGACAGCCTTATTTTAATACTTTAAGTCAGCCTTAGTACCGTCTCTTCTGACACAATGCAGATTCTACTGAATGCAGGTATGAAGCAAGTGAGGGATCAAGCCTGCCTCCCTCAATACCAACAGCTCACTGTCCATCATAGCTTACAACTCTGTGCAAACTCCCTGTCCAGGGGATGAGTGTGAAACCACTTTCATCAGTTCTCTCTCACCTCTGAAGAGCAGAACTCGCCTAAACACAGATTCAATGCTTGCAAGGTTGACAGTGGGTAAAGGCACACAGGCTGCTGCCACATGCACTGCAGACAGGAACCCAATTTGGGGCCATCTTTGCTGCCAGGCATTTGCAGTGGAATGGTTTTGGGACCACAAAGACTTTGAATTTGCAATCTACTAGAGGAGGATCTAGGCTTAACAGACCTAATAAAGAAAACTTTAGTGTGAAAAGTACATTTGTGTGTGTGTGTGTGTGTGTGTGTGTGTTTGTGTGTGCGTGCAGATGTGTGTGTGAAGGCAAGATAACAACCTTGGGTGTTGTTCATCAGGAATGCTGTCCATCTTAAAAAAAAATTCATTTATTTGACAGAGATAGAGATAGAGAGTGTGAGAGTGTACGGGAATACCAGGGCTTCCTGCCACTGCAAATGAACTCCAGATGTATGTGCCACTTTGTGCATCTTGCCTCACAATGGGTACTGGGGACTTGAACCCAAGCTGTCAGGCATTGAAGCAAACACCTTTAACTGCTGAGCCATCCCTCTCCAGCTCCTGTTTGACCTTTTTCTTGAAACAGTATTTTTCATTGGCTTGGAGCTTAGATTAGCTGTCTAGCGAGCCCTAGGGATCCTTCCATTTCTGCCGCCTCAGTGTTGGGATTAAGGCATAAACCATCATATCCAGCATTTTACATGGGCTCTAGGGATCAAACTCAGAGCCTCATACTTGCAAGGCAAGCACTTTACTGACTAAACCATCTCTCCAGTCCAAAGGTGCTTTTTCTTTTACCTATTCTCATCAGTTTCCAGAAACAGCATGGACTCTTCCAGGGGCTCCAGTTTGCCTTGCTCTCTCACCTGCTCATATGTAGCTCTTTGAGGTGCCCTCCTGCTATTTCATTATTTTTAGGCATTATTACTGCCTTTACCACTGAAAGAAGGATCTGTGTAAATGAGGCAGTTAACTGAACCAGAGAGTCCTGATTTAAAGGGAGGCATTTGGGTCTAATCCTGTAATGTAGGTTCTTGCCTAGAACCTGGCACACAGTAGGTGCTCAATAAACAGTTATTGTCACTGCATCCATTGTGTTCAGTGGAGTTGCTGGTACAGAGTGGAGAAGAAATGGCAGATGTAGCCCTTTAGGCAATTGTATGCCTTCAGAAAAGAGGTCTGTGAACTTGGAGCCCAGGAATAGCAGGGTCCTTGGGTAATAGACCTTGGCCTGATCAGATGTGGGAGTGGAAGGCCAAGGAGGAGGAGTGAAAGTGATTAACAGTGGCCAGCTTCTTTCTTTTTTTCTTTCTTTCTTAAAAAATTTATTTAGTTATTTATTGGAGATGGGTGAGAAAATAAGCACACCAGCCCTCTAGCCAGTGCAAACTCAAGACACATGCACCACCTTGTACATCTGTCTCACATGGGTCCTGGGGAATCAAACTTGGGTCCTTTTGGCTTTGCAGGCGAGTGCCTTAACCGCTAAACCATCTTTCCAGGCCAATTTTTAAAAAATATTTTTAAATTTATTTGTGTGTGTGTGTGTGTGTGTGTGTGAGAGAGAGAGAGAGAGAGAGAGAGAGAGAGAGAGAAAGGGCATCCCTTTTTGAATAAGCAGAAATCTGGGCTTGGGTCTGTGTTCAGCTTTTACCATGGATAGGATGGGAGCCAATGTCTCTGATCATTAGGAGTGTCCTCTGTAAAGTGCAAGGGATAACCCACCTCTGTGAGACATGATTTATTAGTGAGAATCAGATGTGGCTTTATTCAATTGTAAATTTCCATGGAAATATTATGACCAGTACGAGTTTCTATCTCATTGAAACCTAGGTTTTCAAGCATGTCCTCACCTTTCCATCTCTGAGATATTTGCATTTTCAAAAGGATTCTAGAAAGAAAAAAGCTTGATGGAGTGAAAGGAATGAATGGTGAATAATGAAATGCTGGAAAGTCACTTCTGTCCAAAAAACCCTCCCAAACCTGAATCATGGAACTGTGAATGCTGTGAGGGAAGAGCAGGGAAGAGGAAGTGATAAGCACTGCTGTACAGTGTCTCAGGCTTCCATTCCTGTTGCCTCCTGCAGTTCTCTTCTTCCCCTCTCCCTTCTTTTTAAAAACATTTTTAGGGCTGGAGAGATGGCTCAGCAGTTAAGGCGCTTGCTTGCAAAGCTTAACAACCCTGGTTCGATTCCCCAGTACCTATGTAAAGACAGATGCCCAAAGTGGTGCAGGCATCTAGAGTTCATTTGCAGTGGCTAGAGGCCCTGGTGTGCTCATTCTCTCTCTCTCTCTCTGTGTCTTCTTTCTGTCTCTCTTCTCTCTCTGTTTGCAAATAAATAAATAAAAATTTAAAAATATTTTTTACTTGTAAAGCATCACATGGGTTCAGGATAGGAACTCTCCTCCTCTGCTAAGAAATGGTGAGGCAACAATTACCCTTTTGGCTGTGTAGAGCAAAGCAGGCCAACCTGAGCCAAGACTGGGATCTAGGATGGAGGGTGATGGTCAGGAGAAGGTAGTGTGGGCTATGTGATTTCTCTGGTTGTGTGTGTTCTTTCTTTCTTCTGTCACCTAAAAAAGATGCCCAGGGGCTAAGAGGCCCTAAAAATTGGCTTTCAAGGCAATGGCTAACATTTGGCTCTAGGTTTATTGTCAAAACATGGTGGAGGATATATATTCTAAAATAAACTTTGGGTATGCTTCCACCTAGAAAGCAGAGGTTGGACCTTTTGGGAGGTAAGATGGATTTATTGTGTTTGTTTTTCTTCTCCTCTTTCTTTCCAGTGATGAAAGATATCCAACATGAAGCAGTTACTCCTGAATATCAATCAAAAGTTTGGCCCCAGAGAGTAAGATTCCTGTTGCTTTCCTATCAATCTCATAAATAAATTGAAATACTAGTGTGTGTAAATATTGAATCCACTTGTATGCACACAAAAGAGCCCTCCTCTATACTCTGCCGGGAAATATTCCTCGATTTCTTTTCTAGCATACACCAAGCTACTTTTCTGTATTGATACATTGACCAATACCAAATGCATTTGTAGAGGGAAGGAGTCTGTCTTTGGAAAGAGGAAGCTTCGTCCTCTTTTTATTTGTGAGATGGTTGTGAGAGACAAGTATGATTTTTATTTTCCACAATTCTACGAGAAATTCTGGGAGTGAACTCAGGAAGTCTGTAAGTAGGGAAGTGACATGGGTCTCCAGGGAAACCATCACCTGGTTGCATGTGCAAGAGCTACTGGACTAGAAAGACTAAAAAAACATGTGAATCTAAGTGTTCCCGAACAGGCACGGCCCTCCATTGTTTATCCTCATATACAAATGTCTTCTGCTCTTCTTTTCTCTCCCCTCCCCTCCCCTCCTCCTCCTCCTCCTTCTTTCTTCTTCTTCTTCATCTTCTCTCTCAACTACCATTAATCCTCCACAAAGAAAAAAACACCTACACTCAGTTTCCCCCTTAGATCACCTTCTCATGGAGGCTGATTAAATAAAGTGTTCATTTGCTTAAAATCATGAATTGAGTAACAATTGATTTTGCATCATGGAACTGAGGATTGAACCACAGATGCTTGGGCATGTCAGGCAAGCAATCTACCATTGAATGACTAAATTAATTAATTTATATAATTTATTTTGTGTTTTCATGTGTAATGTGGTGTGTGTGTGTGTGTGTGTGTGTGTGTGGTGTATGCACATGTATGTGCCCATGAAGCACCCCATGAACTTGCCTGTGCTGGGGTGCAATTACTGATAGAAAACAAGATGGAACTTGAGGGTGTTCTGCTCCATTGCTCTTCAGCTTGCTTTTATCTAAGTCAGATTCTATTACCAATTCTGGAGCTGGCCATTTGTGTGTGTGTGTGTGTGTGTGTGAGCTCCAGTGACTCTCAGGACTCTGCTCCTTTACAGGACTGGGGTTATAGATGTGAATGGCTACACTCAGCTATTGATATTGGTTCTGGGAATCTAACTTGAGTGGTTTCTCAGGGCTTAATGCTTGCATAGGAAGTGCTATTAATCATTGCGCCATCTCTCAGCCCCCCCTTTTTGTGTGTGACAGACTATCAGTATATATTTTAGCCTTGCCTCAGACTCTAGGAAGCCCAAGTTGGCCATGAACTCATGATTCTCTTGCCTCAGCCTTCTAGATGTCAGGACTACAGATTTGCACCACTGTGGTGGTTTGAATATAAAATGTTCCCCCACCCCATAGACTCATGCTTTTGAATACTTAATCCCCAGTTGGTGGTTGTCATTTCTCTGTTCAGGAGTTAAGTGTACACATCTATTCACCCCAGATAGAGTACAGATGACAGACCAAAGTATGATTGCACCAAAATCAGTGAGTTTATTGTGATTATTTACAAAGCTGGGTGAGGGTGTTGCTTGCAGAAACAATGGATGGCTCAAAGGCAGCTGCATCACTGAAAAGCCCATCCCAGTGCGAGTGATGCTTCATCTCTGAGCACACTGCACAACTTTCAGAGAGTCCTCTTCCTAAGCAATTGGTTACCCTTTTTATGACCTTTAAGTTTTAGCTCTCCCAGACTTGCCCTCTGAAGTCTCCTGAACCTCCTTCTTCTCCTTAGGGAAGAAAATATTTCAATTCAAAGAAAATTGCTACACAACATTGGTTAAAGTCTGTTCGTAATAGCTGTTCCTTGCTCCTATAACTTTGGGGAGTGGTCCCTTGACAGTTTGTTTCCCAGACTTCTTGACCTCTTGGCTCCTTCCTTCCCTTCAAGGAGGAAATATTTTCATCTGCAGGATCTTGCTATACAACAGTGATGCTGTTCTGAAAGGCTGGGGAACTTTCAGGAGGTGGAACCTTGCTGGAGGAAGTGTGTCACAGGGGGCTGGCTTTGAGGTTTTATAGTCCAGCCCAGCTGGCTATTCTCTCTCACTACTTCCTCCTTGCTGATCTGACAATGTGAAACCAGTTGTCCACCCCTGCTATTCTTTCTCTGCCATGATAAACTTCCTTTTAAACTGTAAGCTGAAAAGAAACGCTTTCCTTCCTTAAGCTGCTTCTGCTAAGGAATTTTTGTTCTGGCCATGAGAAGGTAACTTGCTTGTTTAAATCAGTAAATCAGGCTCCTGCCTTTCAGAAGCCCAATTCAGCAATGTTTGATCTTGATGAAGGAAGGACTAACGTGCTGTAAAATACAAATGCCATGTGTGTGTACTTGTGTGTTCTGGGTCAGCTCTTGTGTATCACATAACTAATTAATATAACTAGTACAAAATTGAATTGCAATTTCTCAACTAGATCTCTTGCTTTCTACACTAGTTCTCTTTCGGCTATCTTATACCCACCCACATGTCTGTGTGTGTATGTGTATAAATACATTTTGTACATGTGTGTTGTTCGTGTGTGTGTGTGTGCAGATCTGTAAGCATGTGTGTACAGAGGTCAGAGGTTGATGTTTGGTGTCCTCAGTCTCCACCTTGCTTTCTGAGACAGTCTCTGTATCAGTTCCTTCCTTATTGCTGTAAACAATTACCTGACTAAAAGCAATTTAGGGAAGGAAAGAGCTTATTTATATTTACATGTTATTATTTTGTGTTTTTCTTTTTTGGTATTTTTAAAAATTTATTTATTTGAGAGAGAGGGGAAGTGGAAGAGACACACAGAGAGAGAGAGAGAGAATAGGCACACCAGGGCCTCCAGCCACTGCAAATGAACTCCAGACTTATGTGCCACCTTGTGCGTCTGGCTTACATGGGTCCTGGAGAATCAAACCTGGGTCCTTTGAATTTGCAGGCAAGTGCCTTAACTGCTATGCCATCTATCCAGCCCTAGTTATTTTTTAAATTCATTCATTAATTATATGTTTATTATTTTATAAGAGAGAGTCAGAGAGGCAGAGAGAGAGAAAGAGAGAGATAGAGAGAATGGTCATTCCAGGGCCTGTAGCCACTGCAAATGACTTCCAGATGTATGTGCCATCTTGTTAATCAAGTTTTACATAGTTATGGTGGAACTGAACCTGGGTCCTTAGGTTTTTCAGGTAAACACAGCCCTTATTCATTTATTTTTTAATGTTTTGTTGAAAACCTTTATAAATATATACAATGTACCCTAATCATAATCCCCTCCCACTGAAGTCATGCTTCTTTCAACAGTTTTTTTTCTATTTTGATGTTTCCCCCCCTTATGCAGGTCTGGTGCAGGTAGTGACAGCCCCTGTGAGGTCATAAGTGCAACTGCCACTTTGTGCTTTGAAGACAGGATTTCCAAGCACTCCTCCTCCTCTTCCTTTGGCTCTTACATTCTTTTTTAAAAACAATATTTTATTTATTTGAGGAGGGGGGAAGATATATACAGAGAAAATGGGCACACCAGGGCCTTTAGACCTGCAAATGAACTCCAGATGCATGCACCACCTTGTGCATCTGGTTTACGTGGGTACTGGACAATTAAACCTGAGTTCTTAGGCTTCATAGGCAAGCACATTAACCACTAAGCCATCTCTCCAACACAACTTCTTTTTAAAAAATATTTTTATTATTTCCAGGCAGAGAGAAAGAGAGAGGCTTTGCATGTAAGTGCCTTTAACCATTGTTCCATCTCTCCAGCCCTGATCAACTTCTTTTATCTTTTTTGAAAACCTTTCTGTTATTTTAAAAAATATTTTTAAATAGTTTTTTTTTTTTTTTAAGATAGAGTCTCACTGTAGTTCAGGCTGAACTGAAATTCATTCTGTAGTCTCAGGGTGGCCTTGAACTCATGGTGATCCTCCTACCTCTGCCTCCCAAGTACTGGGATTAAAGGTGTGCACCACCATGCCCAGCTAAAAATTTTTATTTTATTTTATTTTATTTATTATAGAGAGAATGGACACAGCAGGGCTCCTAGCCACTAAAAATAAATTCCAGATGCATGTGCCACCTTGTGCATCTGGTATATGGGTTCTGGGGAATCAAACCTGGGTCCTTTAGCTTTGCAGGCAAATGCCTTAACCACTAAGCCATCTCTCCAGCCCTCAACTTTTTTGTAGTAGAAAATAATTGGGACCACAATAATAGCTAACTTTATACTGAATATATATAACATATATTTATTTCACCGCTACATAGCAGGAACATTAAAGACACCTTAAAGACAATCAAATTAACCAAGTAGTAAAGCTTTGTAAAAGCAAATAATTTGAGGCTAAAAGCATTTGCTTTTTAGGCATGCACCTTAACCATGGAACCATCTCTGCAGCCACAGCATTTGCTTTTTAGGTAAAATAATGGTGATGTTGGATGAGGCTAAGCCAATATTCGCAGGACTTAAGAAATAGATTAGCAGCATTACTCCTTCATTTATTAAGTTGAATGAAAAGCTGACATAGTAAATCAGTTACCTTTGACTGCCTGCCCTAACGTGTTTGATTAGAGTTTTACAATCAAGGTAAGTGGCATAATGAAGTATCTCACATTACAGTTACTTTTATAGGTGGTATCTAAATATTCATTTCATCAATTTCTGAGACTTATTTCCCTCTTGGTTTTTAGAAGAATTGGAAATGCCTTTTCATATTTAGTTAGAGTGTTCAGTAATATAAATTTATGATCTAGGTAGGTATCTCATAATAAGCACACCTTTAAATTGTAATGCTTTGAAATATAATATTAATGAGCTTCCAAGGGCAAGCTGGAATATCCCTATGAAAATTTATTTAATAGAGGGCTGGAGGGATGGCTTAGTGGTTAATGCATTTGTCTGCAAAGCCAAAGGACCCAGGTTTAATTCCCCAGGACCCATGTTAGCCAGATGCACAAGGGGGTGCATGTGTCTGGAGTTCGTTTGCAGTGGCTGGAGGCCCTGCTGCACCCATTCTCTCTCTTTCTCTCTCCCTCTTTCTCTGACAAATAAGTAAATAAATAAAAATAAAATATTTATTTTAAAAAAGAAAGAAATTATTTAATAGAATCGTTCTGTAGGTCCATGGCACTGGCCTTTTTTTAAGGAGACACAAAGATGGACTACAACTGAGCAGAGGCCTCAATAATCATCTTCCTTCAATCTTGCCACCTCTGCCTAATGCCCTCTGCTTCTCGCACATCATCTCTTCAGTGTTCTAGAGGTAAACCTAGTCTTGATGCCAAGTTTTTCTGTAACGTCTTTTGCTCTAATGAGAGTAAGTTTTATGTTCAGATTTGGCTGGTGGCTTCCATTCTGGGCACAGCTGTTTTGGTCTGTGAAAGCCTAAAAGCCTTGGTGCCAGGCATAGTCGTATTAGCCTAACGTTTCTGGTGATAACGCTGCATAGGTTAACACGAGCTGCTAGAACAGAGCCACTGTCCAGCACAAGAGCTGTTTAGTTCTGACTCAGCAGTTAAAAACTGTGTTCAGTGCAGTGACACAGGACCTCAAGCTCCTTGTATTTTTCTGTTCTTCCATCTTAACCTGAGGTAAGAAGGGGTGGACATGCCTCATTATGGCCTGCAAATGACCTAATCACTTCCAATTCCTTCTGTTGTATGGAGGAACTGGTCACATGAGCTTAGATCTAGAGGTATGAAATGACCAGACTCTGCTTTACTATATGTAAAATAGCTGTCTCATTTCTGGCATCTCAAGTCCAATGCTTATAACAAAATTAACTCTTAAGACATATTCTGTACTTTAGGGTACAGCCTCATGCTCAGTGGTCTTCATCTGAGAGAAATAATTTCAAGCTTTGTGGTTTTGTTTCCAATGTTCCCTGGGTAATTGGTACCCACACAGGTATCTGAACTAATCAAAGAAGTTTTCAAACACGGCTGCTGCGACTTTATGCGCCTACTTTCTAAGCCTCAGATATGGCCTATGCTGCCACAGGACAATTAACTTTTAAAAGACTGAACAAAATGACTTTAAGATCTTGTGCCATTCTTTAACTAAATCTATTTAAGTAATCAAATGTGCTCTATATGTACGTACATCCAGGTTGGTGTAACTTTCTTTTTAAGTGTATTATCACCTATGTAGAAGCCAAAGCCAATTGGAATTATTGGAGCAAGAAGGCCAATATTTTGGCCTGTGCTCCCAGGTCATGAGGCCACTGAAGATGGTGGGACACTCCTACACTGGCCCCCTGGCAAGTCATCTGTCTTCCTGATCAGAGAGGATCCAGAAACCCAAACAAACAAACTGGTGTACAGTCAGAAACAGGAGAGTCACAACCGAGGGAAGAAAGTCAGTCCTCCTGGCTTTCCAAAGAAGGAAAAACTACTTGGCCAGCATGGCTCTGACTCATCCTATCAGACAGAGAAACACCAGTAAGCTATAGGGCTACTCCTGAGTCCCTAAAGTCTCCCTTGGAGAGCCATTAGTGACCTCCAGCATTAATCTGTGATTAAATTTTGGCTATCTGTTTGGTCTTAAACACTCAGAGAGAAATGCATAACCAAAGATAAAGGGACACCTCAAATATATAAATGACCTATTAAGTAATACAACAGGAGCCTTCCAAGAGGGGAAACAAGCAAGGCTTAAGACATGTTGTTCCCAGTTCTAATGGTTCTAATTCTATAATAAGGGAAAACAACCATAGATGTCAAAAGGGTTAATTTCAAATCTAAAATATACATGGGTGACTCTAACCAAAGGTTGCTTAATTCAAAAGATTTCCTTATACTGGGAATAATGGTAAATCTCTTCTAACTTGTGTCAGAACATCCTTAAACAAGTCTGGAGACTAAAAATGCATTTGTACAGCCTTTAATGTCACCCAATGGCTCTATGGTACCAACCTTTGGCCCTGGCTACCCCCAGAACAAATTTAAAAAGGTACACTCTGGAAGGCTATTATACAAAGTATGGTATCAAAGTTAAATATTGTGTAGACATTCCTGATAACTACTAATGTTTCCTCTGCTTTACAAGATCTACATGAACAGATCCAGACCATGTCGGATGCTACAGTGTCATCCAGATGGTTATACAACAATCCAACTCCATCTACATGGGCCCACTTGAACACCCATGGAGAGTGGAACACTCCCCTCTTCTGCCAGGACTACCTGAATGGCTTGCCCAGAGCGAGGAACCAGATCAGACCAGATCAGTAAAGCTAGTTCAGGTTTCTTGGCACAGCTCTCTGGTGAGGTTCACTGGTCTTGACACACGAGGCCAGAGAGTCGCATCTGGGACCTAAGATGGAGGGCTTTTAAAAGCTTGGGTGGGGGAAGATGATGTGTTAGCTAGGAGCCAGGGGCAGGCTGAGGAATGTGATTGTTTCAAGGATGGGAAGGGGCACAGGTCTCCTTATATGGTCTTAACTAGGAAGGGTTGAGGGCAACCGTTTGGCTGGCAGGGGAGTCTTGGGACTGCTGGTCCTCATCATGC
Source organism: Orientallactaga sibirica (assembly GCA_036365145.1). Lineage (NCBI taxonomy): Eukaryota > Metazoa > Chordata > Mammalia > Rodentia > Dipodidae > Orientallactaga > Orientallactaga sibirica. Next base: position 226,450 of record JAEOAD010002855.1, on the reverse strand, counting down.
TCAGGAATATGGGTAGGGGTTGTTGGAGGGCATGGCGGCCATGTTAGGTCCTTTGTTCTCAGCATGGCCCTGCCTAACACTACCTGCTCCCCGCTACCTCTCAACGCTAGACATCTCCATCTCTGAGACAAACTCCAATACTTACGTTACTAAGCGATGTGGTGTCTGACTGATAGGGTTTCTCCCTTGGGCCTTTAGATTAGTTCCCCTCTCTGGGAAATACTCTAACCCACACATCTTCATGTCCCATTCAGCAGGAAGTAGCCATGATCTGACCTCATCATCCTTTTGTCCTCTAACAGCAGTTAGAGTGTCTTCTCATGAGAGGGGGAAATGTGGGGGGGGGGGTTTGCCAGAATAGGCTGTTAGATATTAGGCCGGATCAGGTCGGCCCTTAAAGGGAAGGACCTTAGGATGCCACACCTATCTCGGTCTGCCCCACCTGCACCAATCCTAGGATCTAATGCTTATCCATCCCACCCCATTAAATCCCTCTTAAGTGCACACCCTGGCCAGGTATGGCTAGATTTCTCCTCTAAGCCCAGACAGATTGGCTGGGACACCTGGTGTAGGTGTGCCTAGGTGGGATAACACAAATTCTATATTTCCCTGGGCCCACAGAGAGAGGCCCATTTTCTCCTCTCTCTGGAGCTGGCAGCAGCATCTTCAGATGAGTAAGAGTGCTCTCTTACCCCAGCAGTCATGCCAGGGTGGGAAGAGACACCTTTTCCCTTTTATTACCACCTTCACTTTTGATCCTTCTTAAAAGCGCACATTATTTTAAAATTCCCTCTCACATTTTTTTTTCTAAAATCCGTATGTGGTCATGGCCCACAAGGGCTTTTGGGCTTCACATGGTATACTTCTCTCCCCACTTTGTTTCCCCTTACCTCTCAGCCTTCCCCTTTCCACAATCCTTTTGTAAAATCTGAATAAAATGTGGTATTAAAAAAAAAAGAAAGTGGGTAATAGCCCCCAAAGGTGCACATATTCAAGGCTTGGTCTTCAGGGTGTGGCTATTTGTAGGGGCTATGCACTTAGGTGCTGGTGCCTAGTGGGAAGTTCTTAGGTCATGGAAGAATTCTGGAACCCTTTTTGTTTCTTTCATCTATACTTTGACGTGCACTCCTGTCTTTGCCATCTGGTACCCTTCCTAGAGGCCTAAACCAATGGGACTGCCTGAATTTGGATGTGAACCTTCCAAACTGAGCTAAACAAATCTCTGCTTTAAAAAAGGTAGTTACTTAAGTATTTTATAACAATGATTGAAAGCTAACTAATACCCAAGGATTGCTGGGAAATATAGTCCTTGCCTGGGGAGCTGTTCTTCCAAAATGGCTTCCCATCATGGAAGGGAAACACTAAATTGGCAGGCAGTAAGCAGTCTCTGGAGCAGGGTCTGAGAGGGAGGGAGGATGGCACCCTGGGCCTCTAGATTTCCCCCCCCTGTGTGTTGGCTATCCTTTTGTTCTGTGCAAAGGAATACTCATTGTAGCAGACAGCTTCAGGTTCGCTGAGATGAACTTCCAGACCAGGCACAGTTATGGAGGAAGGGATATTATTTATTGAAGCTTACAGATCCAGGGGAAGTTCCATAATGGCAGAAAAAGCTAGCCGGCATTCACAGATCCAAGCAAGAGAGAAAAGCCAACCAGCCACATAGCACAACACACTTCAGGAACTCCTATTAGGCATGCTTTGCATATCTTTACAATGGAATCTCAAACCGCCACCACACCTTAAGACCCGCCCAGTGACATTGCCTCCAGCAAGGTGGCTGCAGTTGCAAACTACAAACTAATAAAACAATGAATAAATTGGGGGCCATATATTCAAACTACCACATTCTGCCCCTGGCCCCCAATAGATTTAGCTCTTGGCACCCAATAAATTTATAACTATCACACATTGTAAATTGTATTCAGTCCAATTTCAAAGGTTCTCACAGTCTTGACCAACTTAAGATAGTGAGTCCTGTAAAATCAAACAAGTTAAATACTTTCAATATGTAAAGGCACAGAGTAAACATTTTTAACTGGTATAAGGCATAGCAAGGAGAAACTAGAACAATGCAAACTCAACCACCATCAGCAGTCATCAAACTTCTCCAGTTTAAGTTCAATATAACCAGAGACTGACAGTCTCCAGGTTTTCCAGTTCCACCCCTCCAGCTGGGCAGAGTAGCCAGGGAAAACTTTCATCCCATGTCAATACTGCACTCCATGGTAGCCCTTGCATAGTCCTGGTATATCCAAAACATCTTCAGGTCTCCATGCAAACCATGGTCCCTCTTCCAAAGGCTCTTCCAGCCTGTAAGGGTCTCACACCCTACCTCATTCTGCATCTCAGCAGCGGCTCCTGGAACCGTGTGCGATTCATGACCACTCTATGCTTTTTTCATGCTTCCAAAACTAATACCAGGTGTGCAGGACACAGCCATATTCTTAATCCAGGGATGAAATAAATCATAGCCTTGAAAAGCAGGTTCCTTCTCCAGTCAACACTCTTTCCAAAAGAGTTTGTGTGGTAGTTTGAATATATGTCCCCCAATATATTCAATGTTTTATTACTTTATAGTTTGCATCTGCAATCACCTTGCTAAAGGCAAGGTCACTGGGGGCCCAGTCTTAAGGTGTGGTGATGTTTTGAGAGTCCATTGTAAAGATATGCAAATGTGCCTAGCAGGAGTTCCTGAAGTGTGCTGTGTGACCTTTTGGCTGTAGTTTTGCTCTGTGTGCTGTGGTGGCTGGTTGGCTTTTGCTCTCTTGCCATTATGGAACTTCCCCTGGATCTGTAAGCTTCAATAAATAATATCCCTTCCTCCATAACTGTGCCCGGTCTGGAAGTTCATCTCAGCGAATCTGAAGCTGTCTGCTACAAAAGTGGTACCAGAAGTGGGGTGAGATGAACCAGACCATGTGGATGTTTGTCTTTTGCAACTTTTGTTTTGGAGGAAGGGGCATGGACATGGTGCTTGCAACTGAAGATGCCTTCTGGAGTGGTAAGCTAAGTATTATGGACTATTCTGATGAGAGTTTGAGAATGCTAACTGCAGACAGTATTGAACTTCGAGGCTTGGCTTATGAGCTTTCTAAGGGGAAGGAAAGACTGCAGAGGTCTTTGTTGGAACTGGGCTACTGGCATAAGGTATGGCTGTGTTCCGCTATCCAGGCCCAGAAAGTTTGATCAAGGTTAAATTTGTAATGGACTGATGTGCTTGGCTAAAGATAGCAGACTGAGAGATTTAAGATTTTAAGTTGGAAAACCTCAAGCAAGTTAAGATTAGAGGCACTGAGACTGGTTTAGGATACTGGAGCTGCTATTGTCAACACATTAGCAATCTTAAGGAAAGTGGAAGGAAAGTGGCCTGAATGCTTTACATTAAAACAATGGAGAGGATGCCTGAGGAAAGACTGTTAGAAATGCAAACTGTTGCAGACAGCTTCAGGTTCGCTGAGATGAACTTCCAGATCAGGCACAGTTATGGAGGAAGGGATATTATTTATTGAAGCTTACAGATCCAGGGGAAGTTCCATAATGGCAGAAAAAGCTGGCCTGCCTTCACAGATCCAAGCAAGAGAGAAAAGCCAACCAGCCACATAGCACAGCACACTTCAGGAACTCCTATTAGGCACACTTTGCATATCTTTACAATGGAATCTCAAACCACCACCACACCTTAAGACCCTCCCAGTGACACTGCCTCCAGCATGGTGGCTGCAGATGCAAACTATAAACTAATAAAACACTGAATATATTGGGGGCCATATATTCAAACTACCATACTCATAATCACATGCCACTTAAAAGGTGGGCACTTCTGAGGCCCAACCTTAGGCTAATTTGTGGTTGTGCACTTACACTAAGATGACTATAATGTCACTGGGTGATATAATCTCAGGTGACCACCTGTTGCATATGTGATTCATTGGTGATTGAAGTTATTTTAATTTTTAATTATTTGCAAAAAGAAATAGATAGATAGATAGATAGGTAGATAGATAGATAGATAGATGATAGATAGATAGATAGATAGATAGATAGATAGATAGATAGGGGAAGGACGGCCTGGGCACACTAGGGCCTTTACCAGATACATGTGCCACTTTGTGCATCTGGCTTTCAGTGGCTATTGGGACATTAGGCTTTTTAGGCAAGAACCTTAACTGCTGAGCCATCTCTCCAGCCCTTTCTTTGATTTTGATATGAGCACATTCCCTTCCTCAACCTCTCTCTCATTTTTTCCCCCCTGGAATCTCAAAGCCACAGATAAATTGGCATAAAGAACATTCAAGACTCCCTCCCTGCCTCCTACTAAAGACTTTTCTTTTGAAGATTTTTTTGACCTTTCTATAAGGGAGGGAGGGAGAGAGAGAGAGAGAAAATTGGCGCACCAGGACCTCCAGCCACTGCAATTGAATTCCAGATGCCTGTGCCAACTTGTGCACATGTGCGACCTTGCACACTTGTGTCACTATGCATCTGGCATACGTGGGACCTGGAGAGTCAAACACGAGTCCTTAGGCTTCGCAGGCAAGTGCCTTAACTGTTAAGCCATCTCTCCAGCCCAAAAATTTTAAAAATATTATTTATTTAAGGGGCGGGGAGAATGGGCATGCCAGGACCTCCAGCCACTGCAAATGAAGTCCAGACTTGTGTGCTACCTTATGCATCTGGCTTACATGGGTCCTGGGGAATCGAACCGAGGTCCTGTGACTTTGCAGGCGAGTGCCTTAACTGCTGAGCCATCTCTCCAGGCCCCCCAAGATTTTTTTTTGTTGTTGAATTTTAGTCAGAGGGTAACTAGGCAGTGAAGGCATTTCTAATAAAGGCAGCTTCTTCCCATCCTGTGTTGTATGAGGAGGGTGGAGGTGGGAGAGCAGCACTTCCCTTTCTGGAGCAGCTCAGACAATCAATAAAATCAGAAACCAGCGAAGCTCTGAGGGGGCAGGGAAGGCAGCAGCTTCCCTGCGGAGGTGTCCTCCCTGAGTGACGTCAAAGGTGCCTGCAGTTGCCTTGGTAACTTCACCTGATCTGAGTGCTGTGGGCGCATAGGCTGATTCCAAGGCTCTTTCCTTTAATGATGAAGAGTTAAAAATGAATCTTACTAGTCCATAAAAAGCAGCATATTCACAAGGCGTTACTACCCAGTACTCGTTGCATCCGTGGCTGGGGACAGTGGATGATGATGGAATTACTGAAGGACGTGGAGGGGGCAGGACTTCTTTCATACAAATCCTTAATGTTCTAGAAAAAGGAAAGCGTGGGCACACCTTCTAACAGTGCTGATTATATCCACCCTGTTCACAGGACATTTCCTATTGCTTTATATGTCACATTACCAAGGAGTCTTGCTCTAGGACCAGAGGCTTCTGGAAATATTAGAGATGGATACCACGAGATGCCAACATAGCAAAGATCGGGAAAAGTTCCCACTCATGGCATACAATGTCTCATCTATCCACCTTAAACAAATGTGTTGGCTCCCTCCATTCTTTCTGTGATGATAAGAAGGTTAAATGTACAATTTGGGTCATATGTTTGAGAAGCAGGCCATAAGAACTGAGGAGTGAAGAGGAGATAAGTGTGTAGTGGCCAGACCCACAGGCTTTGGCACCATACTGACCCCAAGGCTCTGCCATGTCCTGACTGTATTCATGAGACGTGCTACAGATCTGCAAGGAATAAACAAGGTCCCGTGTGTAGAGTGCTCAGTTGTTGATTTGTGGTCAGATGGTAACTAGGCAGGTACTGAAACCTTTCCTATTAGAATAGTTCTGAAAATGTTCCTAGTCCAGGGCTAAAATGACCATTCACTAAGCCTTTGCACACCTTATAAAATTTTTGAAAAGTGCTTGCATTGGTAGAGAAATTGACAGAAGGCTCTTCCTCCTCAGCTTGATGTAGGCAGCCCATGGAGGCTCTTAGAGGGGTATGGCCTCATCATGGTGCATCAGGCCTGGCTTTGACCTCTCTAGAGGTCTCAGAAAATAATACCCCTAAGCATGATGTTTTGAATTGCTCAGTGTGTTAAACTAGAAAAAGCAGTCTCAGAATGCCAGGCTCTCTGACCCTCTGCATGCCCCTCCCTCACCCTCCACGTCTTTTGGAATTAGGAAGGCTTTTCTCTGACATTCTTTTCTCTCAGGAGTATGATTGTTTTGAGCCTTCTTCTCATAGTCTCATCAAAAGAGAAGATTAATATGCAGAAGAAACTTGAAGAGGTCACACTTAGAACCCAGGTGAGCTCCGTTCTAGGGCATTGTCTCTTTTTCTGGCTCACTTATCTCCCCTAAAACTCACTTACCATGGTTGCCTAAAGCTTCCACGTCCCTCTTCCCTGTAAACAAGAGTATATAAGCTTCTAAGTCTCACTGGATACTCACTTTCTGTTGATGGCCTGTGCATGTAATAGACACGAATGCCTTTTCTTCTGGTAAATTTCTAGTGTCAGTTTATTTTAGCAGTAGTGGAAACTGGAGTCAGCAGAGGGGAAGTTCCTTTACCCCTACACATTCTACTTCTCAAGTTTCTTGGCAGTTTTCCTAAAAGGAAGAGGTAAGTGTAGTAGAATCATTAAAAAAAAATTCAAAAGCCGGCATGGTGGCGCATGCCTTTAATCCGAGCACTTGGGAGGCAGAGGTAGGAGGATTGCTGTGAGTTTGAGGCCACCCCGAGAATACAGAGTTAATTCCAGGTCAGCTTGGGCTAGAGTGAGACCCTACCTTGAAAAACCAAAAAAAAAAAAAAAAAAAAAAAAATTCAAGATTGAGCCAAGCATGGTGGCACACCCCTTTAATCCCAGCACTCAGGAGGCAGGGGTAAGAGGACTGCTGTAAGTTCAAGGCCACCCTGAAATTACATGGTGAATTCCAGGTCAGACCAGGCTAGAGCAATACCCTGCCTTGAAAAAACCCAAAACAAACAAACAAACAAACAAATAAAAACAAAAAAAATCAAGATTAAGGTGCTTATCTGAAAAGCCAAAGGACCAAGGTTATATTCCACAGGATACATGTAAGACAGATGTGCATGGTGGTGCATGCATCTAGAGTTTGTATGCAGTGGCTGGAGGCCCTGGCATACCCACTCTCTCTCTCTCTCTCTCTCTCTCTGTCTCTCTCAAATAAATAGATAGAAATGAAAATGAAAAATTCAAAATATGGGCTGGAGAGATGGCTTAGCAGTTAAGGTATTTGCCTGCAAAGCCAAAGGACTCAGGTTTGATTCCCCAGAACCCATATAAGTCAGATGCACAAGGTGGCACATGCATCTGGAGTTTGTTTGCAATGACTAGAAGCTCTGGCACACCCATTCATTCCCTCCACCCCCGCTTCTTTCTCTCTCTTTCAAATAAATAAAAATATAAAAATTATTAAAAAATTCAAAATATATTCAAGATTGAGGGGTTAAAAGTCCTTATAGCTATATGACCACAAGAAACCAGCTGTTGGTTCTGCATGGTTGTTTCCTCTGTCCTCAACGGGTCTGCTTGCCTCCACTGGGTTTGCTTGCCTCCCGTGACTACTGCAGCTGCAGGTTGCAGCTCCAGCTTGGTTTTCTTGTTTTCTCATTGTGTGGTTTTTGCGGTGTAGAAGAGAGAACAGGTGTGAGGTCTCCAGAGGAGAAGAGAACACATTACTCCATGAACCATCACAGGGTTTGTCTTCAACTCACTGAGGGCAAGGAGGAGGCCGTTCTGGCCAACAATCCATGATCTTTATCGCAGCAAGTCGGAACTCCCAACTGTTCAAAGGAATGGTAGATCCAAGAGAGGACGTGGTTCCACACTGACATAATAGTTGATCTGGATGACAGCCGAAGTGTCTACTCTCATGAGGCGGCAACAGCTTCAGAGTGACTGTTGGGGCAAGGAGCCTTGTGTGTGCTCCCCATTGTTATACGGCAGGTAGAGGTAGAGTCCTGCCGGGCCACCTTGTGCTGTCCCATGAAGACCACCTATACATTTGTTTATGCAACATGCCTGTCATGGTTCTGACTGCTATTGTGCTGGGGTAGGTCATCTTCTGCCCCTCATGTTTTCTCAATACTAACATGAAATGCACTAGCCACATGCCAGAGAGCATAGAGTATTAGCCCAAAGTGCTCCTTGCCTGGTCACCATATTTAAAATCAGCATGTTTCTTGGTTGGATCTGGCCGTGTTTTGAGTTTCCTTCAATCCTAGCTGGAGACTATTCATTGTCCCAAATACAGCCCCTGTCATGCAGTATGCTCCAATGGTGAAGGAGGCTCTGAGCTCTGAATTTTGTCTCTCTGGTCTTGACACATATCAGTCCCTTAGTATTTGGCTTCAGCCTGCTACTAATCAGCAGACATATGTGTGAATAAGTAAGGGGAAAGTAGCGTTGCTGTGATCATTATCAGAGTTTAGGCCATCCTCAGCAAGCCTTACAGCATTGGGTGAGTCATTGCTCTTCCCTGACCTCTTTGACTATCTCAGGTTCCCCAGCTCTCACTGTCTCCAGTTCTGACCTCACTTCTGCATTCAGAGGTGCTGGTTGGTTTGGGGCACAGACTCTAAGAGGTGGCAGCTTAGCCTATAAAGTACTTCTGTATCATGTGGGTGAAGTCAAGCTTGTTTATGTAGAAAATAATTAGAGGTCTATGCAGCATATTATCAAATGATGAGCTAATTCAGAGCAGGCAGAGAGCAAAGATTTCAATTGGGGTTTAACGAAATGACACAGCCAAATGGTATGAGCTCCTGTCTCTAGAAAAAGAACAACCTTGAGCCTTCATACTTTCTTGTCAGCTCAATTTGGTTAATTAATCCATGATTAACCAGCAAGGCTGATTGAATTCACAGAACTTTACGGCCTCCCACCATGATGGATTTAAGAGCCTAAGGGAGCTGTAGGTTAGATAACCTTTTTATTTGTACAAACTGTCATTTTGACCTGACAATTGAGTATTTTTGTTGTAAGCAGCATGGCAGTTAAATAGATGGCAGTTGTGTCTAGATTAAGCTGGATGGAACTGGATGGTGTTTTGCAGGCTATGCAGTTCGGTTTATTTTCTGGGAAGGGAGTCAAGAAAGAAACCAACAAAAGCCCTTGATGACATAAGCATTAGAGCAAAAGCAAAGACTCTACAGGGAGTTCGAACTCTTTCTCATCTGCCTTTGCCTGCCCAGTGCTCTAGCATAGTGCCCGGCACATAGTAATTGATTAACTGAGTGAATAATAAATAAATAAATAAATAAATAAATAATATTCTCTTCACCCATGGATGAAGTGCATTTTCAATCAACTATGCTGTTCCAGGCCCCATGGAGGGTACTGGAACTAAAAGAAGACAAACAGCTACAGTGTCTGCTCTAGGAGCATCTCCAGCCTAATCAGGATGGCTGGCCACCCCCAAAATATTTTTATTTAGATGAGAGAGAGTGAGTATGGGCACTCCAGGGCCTCCTGCCACCGCAAACAAACTCCAGACGCATATGCCACCTAGTGCATCTGATTTTATGTGGGTACTGGGAAATCGAATCCAGGCTGTTAGATTTACAAACAAGTGCCTTTAACTAGTGAGCCATCTCTCCAGCCCCCTAATTATGCCCAGTTTTATACAGTAATAGGCCAGTGACACCATGGAAGGGCGTGTTGGACCTGGTAGGAAGAACAGAGACAGGGCAGAAGGATTTTTAGGAGGCGCACTTGTTCTATTAAGCTTTTTCCTAGTAGAGTTCCCTTTTGTTCCATCTGGCCCCCGGGCTATTGGACAGCGCTGCTCACAGTCAGTGCGCCTCACCCCCGTGGTGAATAGTCTCTGTAAACCCCTTCCCAGCTACACCTAGAGGGGTGCTTTACTATTCACCCAGGTACCTTTCAATCTGATCAAGTCCACAATCAAGATTAACCATCTCATGACAAGAAGTGACATTTGAGCTGAGTCTTTAAGCATAACTTAAAACAAACACTTGCCAGGAAGTAACTGGGGAAATGACCTTCCCCAGAGAGGGATGGTGGGTGTGCAGTAGCAGAGAGCCTTTAATGAATTCTGAGCGTCTTCCTGTTGCACAACATGTGGGCGGGTTGGGGCTAACTGGAGGAATGGTTAGAGTAAGGTTGGGAGTAGTCCAAGGTGCTAGTTTTGGCATCATCGACTTTATTTGGACCTAACAGGAAGTCTTTGAAGGATTTCCAAATATGAGTAGCAAAGTAGAATTCATGTTTCCGGAAGAAATTCTTTCATCTGGCTGCTGGATGGCTTGGAGAAAACTCAAAGCAGAGATTGCCTAGTAGATTGACAGCTACAGTGCGAGGGCAGTGTGAAAAGGGGTCTGCAGGACGGGTGGGCAAGGGTTCTGGTAAAGTGCATTTCTCTGAGCATCTTTCATCTACAAAATGGGAAAAATATTTCTCTTTTTTTTTTCTTTTTGAGGTAGGGTCTCGCTGTAGCACAGGCTGACTTGGATTTCACTAGTAGTCTTAGGGTGGCCTTGAACTCACAATGATCCTCCTACCTCTGCCTCCTGAGGGCTGGGATTAAAGGCGTGCGCCACCACTCCCGGCTGGGAAAAATATTTCTACTTCATAAGGGTTTAATGAGAAATTACATGCCAAGCTCTAGGCATATATTGTGTTGATGCAAAAACACAACTCTCACTTCAAAGGGAATAACAAATAGTTTTATTCTGGAGCCAAACATGAGTGACCATGACTCAGGAGCATTGATTTAGTTTACCTCAAGTTACGTGTTCCAACGTGGCAATAGTTGGATGCAGTTTGTATAATAACACAGTAAAACAAGTTATAAATCAAGGCATCTTCTAATACAATGTTGGGAACATCACGTAAGTAGGTTACAGCAAAGCGAGGCAGTCTCTGCTCTAGGGCTCAGATGTTGTCGGATGACATTCTTACTTAGCCCGTGGGAGAGTGGAAGCTAGGGGCCTGTACATTCCAGAAAGGATTTTACCTGATAATCAGAAGGATGTTAGCTCAAACACGGAGATGGGCAGTAAATGACAATAAGGAGACTAAAGATGGCCCAAGATAATTTAGTTCCCAACCCGTAACATCCCAACTCTCCCCAATCAGAAGTTTGAATCAGTCAACCTTGTAGAATGTTTGATACAGGTGAGGACTTTTATTTGGGGAACTTCAGTTCACAGTTGCATGGTACATAATAAGCACTCAGTAAATCTTAGCTGCTCATTATTCACCTGGGGAACCACTGTGAGAGCCAAGGCTAAAGCTGCAGCTGCAGGGCTGGAGGGGAGGGGATGAAAATGAGAGCAGCTGGGAGGCCGATGCTGAGTCATGCTGTTTCCCTAGGAGCTGGAAACACTTTTATGCTGACGTTTGCTCCAGTTCCTCTGCTGGCCTCATTCTAAATTTCAGATGAAGCCCTGGGCTGCTTGACCTTGAGCCCTTCTGACTGTCAGGTGGAGCCAGCAAAACTAGAGTTAACTGTCAGTAAGAGAGGTGGGCATGGATGTGCCTGCCTCATTGCCCTTGTCTCTGCAGCTTCTGCCTTGTGCACTGTGCTGACTAATGGTCACTGCTGGCTTCTAGGCTGCTGAGTCATGTGGGTCCCTGGTGCCGACAGTGGGAATAAGGTTCAGACCTGGGGAAGGGTTCCTGTAAGCTCCAAGTAGGTGTTCCAAGGAGGATTTGAGAGGACCACAAAGGACTCTTAGCCACTACTTTTCCTCTAATTTGAAGCCCCCCATTATCAATCACTGAGATTTGACAGCTCTTTCTTTTTTTTTAAGTTTATTTTTCCCCCAGATATTTTTATTTATTTATTTGCAAGCAGAGAGAGAGAGAGAGAGAGAGAGAGAGAGAGAGAGAGAGAGAGAGACAGAGAGAATGGGTGGTCACTGCCTCTAGTCATTGCAAAAGAACTCCAGATGCCTATATTGCTTTGAGCATCTGGCTTTATGTGGGTTCTGGGGACTTGAACCTGGGTCCTTTGGCTTTGCAGGCAAGTTCCTTAGCCACTAAGCCATCTCTCCATCCCTTAATAGCTCTTTCTATTGAATGAAATACCCCAAGGAAAGGTGATGTTATTAAGGGAAGGGATGACAATCATAACAGAAAAAAGGAGTAACGTAACAACCAATATATTTATTTTTTTATTTTTTATTTATTTGAGAGTGACAGACAGACAGAGAGAGAAAGAGGCAGACAGAAAGGAGAATGGGTGTGCCAGGGCCTCCAGCCACTGCAAATGAACTCCAGTTGCATGTGCCCCCTTGTGCATCTGGCTTACGTGGGTCCTGAGGAATTGAGCCTTTAACCAGTGTCCTTAGGCTTCATAGGCAAGCGCTTAACTGCTAAGCCATCTCTCCAGGCCACAACCAATATTTAATAGAGAACTTGTTTTTGTGTGTGTCAGGCTGTGCTGGGTGCCTTTTTGCTCATTGTCTCATTTAAATTTTCCACAGTTCTATGAGGTCAGATCATGATGCACATAGCCCCAAGTTCTCAGAGAAGTAAAGAAACTTGATTAAACACACGTGGCATGCACCTCTAAGAATACTGTGCTGGGGGATTAGTGCTAGTACTAGAAATCAAGACATAGACAAGGGTAGACGTTGGGTAGATGCTCCTGGAGGTGAGGGAAAAGAAGGAATGAAATTGTAGAAGAGACACTAAATTCTGTATAACTCTGTCTCTTCCTGCTTCATAATCATTGGCTTTACAACCCCCCCCCCCCGCCCCATTCTGTCAGCTCTTACCCGTTTAGCAGTGCTGAGATGATTAGAGTTAAGGTCTCTAAATAAAATTACCTAAGAGATTTTCTTTTATCCTGATTTATCCAGCCATGGACAGAGTCTGCACAACTGAGGCTCTAAGGGCCATCACTGGTGGCTAATTGTCTTGGGATTCTCTGTGCAAGGCGCAGGGCATGGGGTTCAGAAGGTGCTCAATAGATGCTCCTGAAGGATCTACAGACTCCCCACTGAAAAATGAGTTTCTTACTTCAGAGCCTTGCAGCCCCTCTGCTCACCCTGTTTCCAGTGATAAGGGAGCTAGAGGCTCTTGAGCATTCAGGAGGGAGCAGATGATCAATTGGACTTCATTGTTTATTAATGATTAATGAGCCACTTAAAATTCTAAGTTTCCACTGGGGACCTGGGCATAGGAGCTACAGATAAAAAAGACATCTTGCTTGTTCTCATTCTCACAGTGACACATGTGCCTCAGACCTATGCTCAGGATGGGTGATTTCATGGCTCCCAAGGGATGTGCCATTGAGTCCGTATAAAACTGAGATGCTAACTCAAGCATCTTTGGGGGAAACTGCTGTATTGGGGAAAGTGTTGGAATTTAGGGGTCCTGGTTTGCACTAGCTGTGTGACCTTGGCATTGTAGTCTCCCTTTTAGGCTGCAAGTTTCTTTTTTTTTTTCTTTTCTTTTTGAGAGAGAGAGAGAGAGAGAGAGGAAGAAGAAGAAAGAGAGAGAGAGAGAGAGAATGGGTGTGCCAGGACCTTCAGCCTGCTGTGAATGAACTCTAGATGCTTGCGCCTGCTTGTGCACATCTGCAACATTGTGCACTTGTGTCACTGTGTGTTGGGCTACGTGGGACCTGGAAATTTGAACATAAGTTCTTAGGCTACACTGGCAAGCACCTTAACTGCTAAGCAATCTCTCCAGCCCTCTTTTCATTTGTTTGTGTTTTTTTTGGTTATGTCTTTGTTTTTAAAATTTGTTTATTTGCAAGTATATGTGTGCATGTGTGCCAGGGTCTCTTGCTACTGCAAACAAATGCCCATTTGGCATTACATGGGTAGCTGGGGAATTGAATCCAGGATAACAGGCTTTGCAAGTAAGTGCCTTTAACCACACAGCGATCTCCCCAGCCCCTCAGTCTCAATTTTCTTGTCTGTGAAATTCGGATACTGGATCATAAGAGCAGTTTTCAAGTGTACTGAGATTATCTGAAGCATTTGAAGTCCCTTGAGGCTGGTCTCTCCTTTTATCAATTTGATTTCTGGTTTTGTGTCTAAAAGCCCTACCATGAATCTATGAATTGTAAAGGCTATTTGTAAAAGAGATAACCTCTAATTGGATACAAACAGTAGGTATATAGAAAGAAGGACTTTTATATTTTATTTTTATTTACTTATTTATGAGAGAGAGAGAAGGGGGGTGGTATGCCAGGGCTCTAGCCATGGCAAACTTACTCCAGATGCATGTGCTACCATGTGCATCTGACTTACATGGGTTTTGGAGAATAAAACCTGGGTCTGTAGGCTTCACAGGCAAGCGTCTTAACTGCTAAGCCATCTCTCCAGCCCAAATGTATAGCCCAGGCTGGCCTTGAACTCCTCATCCTCCTGCCTCTGCCTCTTTAGCAATTTCCTACTGGTGTGCGCCACCACAAGCAGTGAGAGAAGGACTTTTGAAAGGCTACTAAAAATAATTGAAGTTCCCAGAAAATACTTTCCGAAATGTACACAATATGTACAAATTTGGGCTTAGATTTCTGGTTTCTGGGAATGCCCAGTAAAATGCAAATACTTAGGTGACTATCCTTCCAGTACTGTTAGCACCATGGATATGACCTTACAGCTCAAGTCATAGACACTGCGTGTATCTTTATGTGTGTATGCGTGTTTGTGTATATATATGTGTTTGCACACGTGTGTGATACGTGTGTGTATGCATGCGTATGGATGCCAGCATGGTGTGCTTACAAAAAGTAGCACTCTCCCAACAAGCTCAGCTAGTTAGCAAGGCTTGAGACCAAGAGAATGTATAGCATGAGCTGAGGGGCAAGACAAATGCTGGGAACAGGCAATTATCGGATGTGGAATGTCTCCACTTGCATATCACTTTCCCATGACCTGAATCCACACCACCTGCCACATTTTGGGTGAAGGCTGGAGGAGCCTGTGGGAGGAGAGGAACCCTCAGATGTGTTTACGGTGTGACACCAGGTTGTAATGAAACTTCTCAAGTGGGTAGAAAGAAGATTATTTTGGGTTTAGAATGCAAATAACATGTGGCCCCAGTTTTAAGTTTGAAATCTGTGACTTAGCATAATGATGTTGCAAAATAATGCTTTGAATAAGGACAAATATTTAGGGAAGATTAAGTTGAGAAGATCATGAAAGTGTCTCCTTTTCCCAACTTAAATGCTAGCACTTAAAAAATATTTTATTTATTTATTTATTTGAGAGAGAGAGAGAGAGAGAGATAGAGAGAAAGAGAGAGTGGGCATGCCAAGGCCTCTAGCCACTGCAAACGAACTCCAGATGCATGTGTCCCCTTGTGCATCTGGCTTATGTGGGTCCTGGGGAATCAAATCTGGGTCCTTAGGCTTCGCAGGCAAATGCCTTAACCACTAAGCCGTATTTTCCCAACCCTAGCACTTTTTTTTTTAAACCTTACAACCTGATGGCGAGTGAATCATCTAATGTCAACCTGAACTTGCAGTGATGCATATGTTATCCTCAGTCTCTTTCTGGTGTGCTAGTTCCACAGAGCTATATTTAGACTGAATAGCTCTTCTTGGAACATGAACTGTCTCCTGCATTTCTTCTCCTCTTATATAGCATCACAAGCTCCTGGTTGTTCTTTTCAAAGCTGGCCTTTTCTATCTATGGACCTTCCCATCTTTCCCAGTCCCTACCTTCCATAGCCTCCTTCACCTCTCCCCTCTTTGCCATCGTGTCCCCATCCTCGCACACACTGCTTTGATTAGTCCTTCACTGCTTCTGCCTGGGTTTCTAGAACCACTCTTCCTGCCATCAGTGTTTTCTGCCCTCTGATACATCTCTCATCCTGTTGACTGAAATATCTCCCTCAAATTCAGTTTCCAAGTGAATTTCTTTACTTGGTCACCTAAATCCTTTGTTCCAATAATACTCTCTAGTCAAGCTGGGCGTGGTGGCGCACGCCTTTAATCCCAGCACTCGGGAGGCAGAGGTAGGAGGATCGCTGTGAGTTCAAGGCCACCCTGAGACTACATAGTTAATTCCAGGTCAGCCTGGGCCAGAGTGAGACCCTACCTCGAAAAACAAAAAAAAAAAAAAAACAAACAAACAACAAAAAAAAAACTCTCTAGTCAAGCCTTTAGCAATGTTTTTTTGTTTCTTTTTGTCTTAACTTGCTGTCCTATTTTTGAACTTCCCAAATCTCCCTGAGATTAGCATATTAAAACCTAATATGTTTATGCCATTTATAATATAAATTTAAGCCATTCATGTTGAATAAAACATGATTAATTTGAGAAAATACCTGTACATATATCAATAACATCAATAAGTGGGAACACACACAAATAAGTGGAAATATATGATTTATGTTATAAAAACGTGATTTATATTCAACTTTATAAGCACAATTATATGCTAAGGTAAAGTGTAAAGTTTTAAGGGATGTAAGGAAAATTCTTCAATAAATTTTAATATTGAAAAAATTATCTTGGTCACTCGTTTTCACATGTTTTGTCATATCTATTTAGCATGAGAGTGTCATGGGAGATGTTGTTTAAGTTATGAGTCAGATATAAATAACTAAAGCAGATAATCTACAGGCTGAATTATTTGTGTCCTACACTAATTTAATTCAGATACATGTTCTTCTGCAAGGGTAGACTAATTCCAGACTTAATTTTGAATTATATTTTTTCTTATTTTTTTCAGTCCAGGCATTAAAGATATAAATTATTCATATACATTAATTACATCATGTATCATTATTGGAATTAATACAATAAAGGTAATAAAGAGTCATTATCCTGCCTTCACTGTTGAGGATCTGGATAGGTTATAAAAAGTCTAAACAGGGCTGGAAAGATGGCTTAGTAGTCAAGGTGCTTGCCTACAAAGCCAAAGGACCTAGGCTTGATTACCCAAGACCCACATAAACCAGATGCACAAGGTGGTGCATGTGTCTGGAGTTTGTTTGCAATGGCTGGAGGCCCTGGAGTGCCCATTCTCTCTATCTGCCTACTTCTCTTTTTCTCTCTCTTTCAAAGAAATAAATAAAAGTAAAATATTTATTTGAAAAGCAATTTTTAAAAACAGTCTAAACAATCTCTGACTTGGTTTATAAATAATTTTGACCCCTAACATAGTGATTTTGATGGGTTAATCTGTAAACCATGTATACATACATACAGGGACTGGACTATGCCACTTTGTGCATCTGGCTTTATATGGGTACTGGGAAATCGAACTGGGCTTATAAGCCTTTGCAGGCAAGCACCTTAATGATGCCTTAACCACTAAGCAATCTCTCCAGTCCCCCTAGTTACTATTCTAGGTCTGTCCACTAGAACTCTTTTTGTTAGGTTTCATGTATTCTTAAGCCAATCCTTAAGCCTCTTTGAACCTTAGATTCTTCATCTCTCAGAGGAGAACAATGCTATGATGGCCATTATGCCTGCATTACCACTGGAAGTGCCTCCTGGTAGGTCCTAACCCAATCTAGCTCCCAGTCGTGTAAATATTCAGATACATGCACAAAACACATAGGCTTAAACATGGAAGAAGTATTGAGGCAATTTTAGCATAACAGCCACCCCCCAACACCCAAAGTGAAAGTGATAAATGTCTCTGAGCCTGTAAGGGAAGACTTTGGTTCATTCCACTTTGTTGGAGATCAAAAATGTCAGAGGGGTTTGGCCTTTTCTTATCTCTTCTTCCTCTAGTGGAGTTCCCCTTTAGTAGGAGAGATAATCACCCCCTTCTGAGATGGTTATATCCTTCCTGGAGGATTAAGATTCCTGGGAAGAGTGCCCTTTCCCAGAAACCTAACCTCCTACTTAGAAACTGGGAGTTTGGGCTGGACTAACCAGTCCCATAAAAGACCCAGATGTGGGTCTCTATGTGCGCCTTCCTATGTTCCAGAAACCCAGCTCTATTTCCCTCCTTTTCTGAAGCTCTAATCTCTCTCTATAACATGTCCTATGTAAGCTGAGGCACATGGTAGCATATGTGTCTGGACTTCTTTTGCACTGGCTAGAGGCCCTAGTGTGCCCATTCTCACTCTCTCTCTGTCTTAAATAAATAAATAAATAAATAAAATCTTTAAAAAATCTTTCTAAATCTTAATTTTTTTATTTTAAACTTTTTATTGACAACTTCCATAATTATAGACAATAAACCATGATCATTCCTTCCCTTCCCCCCTACTTTCTCCTTCACAAATCCAGTCTGCATCATATCCCCTCTCCCTCTCAATCAGTCTCTCTTTTATTTTTATGTCATCATATTTTCTTCCCATTATGAGGGTCTTGAGTAGGTAGTGCCAGGCACTGTGAGGTCATGGATATCAAGGCCAATTTGTGTCTAAACAATTGCATTGTAACCAATCCTACCTTTCCTTTGGCTCTTACATTCTTTCCACCACCTCTTTTGCAATTGACCCTAAGCTTTGGAAGGTGTGATAGAGATGTTTTAGTGCTGAACACTCCTCTGTCACTTCTTCTCAGCACTATGGTGCCTTCTGAGTCATCCCAGAGGTCACTGCCATTTGAAAAGAGAAGCTTCTGTAGCCCAAAGTGAGAGTAGCATTAATATATGAGTATGCACATTAAGAAAAGTGCTTACCGGGCAGTTTGGTGAGCATAATATATGCATTTAGCCAGACACATGCAGGTGTTATACCCCTAAGGTTCATGACCTCCCCTGACATAGGTTTTCAGTACCAGGCATGCATTCCCTCCTGTGGAGTGGGCCTGCACTCCAATTAGTGAGTGGTTGTTTTCCCCTACAGCAGACATGCCACTATTGTGCCTTTGGCTCATTTGGCCTAGCTGGCCAAACTTAAGGCTTGCAGTGTCCATTATTGATAATCTCCTCTGAGGCCTTTCTGTCTCCCATAGGACTGCATGCAGTTTAGCCTTTTCTAGCTTTCTGTCCACTAGTCTAGGGAGGAGGTTTTCAACTCAGATCCAGCTTGATTTCTTAGTGCACCCAAGCATGTGGAGTCTTCAGCAATAGGTTTGTACTATCTATTCTTGGTGGGAAACCAAACCTGGTGGGAGCTTTGGCGATGACCTATTATGTCTTTGGGGCATCAGGGACCTCCCTGGAAAATCTTTCTAAATTTATCCTTTTTTTTTTAAAGATTTATTTTTATTTATTACAGACAAAGAGAGGGAGAGAGAGATAGAGAATGAGTGAGGATGGGTGTGCCAGGGCCTCTAGCCACTGCAAACAAACTCCAGACACATGTGCCACCATGTACATCTGGCTTCCATGGGACCTGGTGGATTGAACCTGGGTCCTTAGGCTTTGCAGGCATGTGCCTTAACCACTAAGCCATCTCTCCAGCCCTCTAAATCTTATCCTTCAGTCTGTGGATTTCATTCATTGAAATTAATAAGATAAGGACCCAGCAGACCATTAACTCAATGTAACCTTTGTGTGACCATTGAGCTTCTGGGATCCTAGCTCCCACAAAGAGCCAAGATAAGGCTCTGGTGCTCCCAAAGACACCTCAAATTCCAGTATCAGTATAGCTAGGCCTACAGGCTACAGAGAAATGAAATTATGCTGGTAGCAAAGAATGAGTCAGGTAAGCAAATAGTGAATTAAGGTCAGACTTAATTTTGGTTAAAATCATTTTTTTCTTAAGCTTGATGGTTCAAGAATCCACTTATGACAACATGTAGCATGTTTAGTGATCATTAATAGGTTCATTTTATGTGTTTGTGAGTTTCTGGATAGCCATGGCATTCCATAAGACTTTGGATTAAATGGATATGAGGGTGATCTGGCTGTAACATCTGTCACCTCATTGATCACCAAGGTTGATTTGGCTGACCTGGCTGGCTAGGTGGGTGTCCCCTTCCTCCTTTTAAGAACTGTTTTCTCAAGATAATAATGTCCACAATGCTAGGGTTTTGAAGCCTTTTTATATAGTAGGGTATAAAAACCAAACACGCCCCCTCCAAAAACACACACACACAAAACAAAAACACAGCATTATTACTTCTTTTGTGGAGGATAAAGAGTCCACAATGCATATGTGGGGGTAAAGAGCTTGAAGTGAGGCTGAGAGGATGAGGACAAGGAAAAGAAGACTAAAATTAGCTGTAATATCTGGAACACTTTCTAAATTCAATTATGGTATTGTGATTGTTCTCTCAATATTCAGGTTTCCTCTTCAATCTTAAATTGCTTTCCTGTTGTTGCAGACTTTGAGGAAGGTCCACAAGATTCCCTTACAAGTAGCTGGCGAGATGCGTCAATGCTTTGCCAGCACGCAGCTCTCAGGGATAGCTCTGAAGAGTGGTGGGGCCCCAAGTTCAGGTGGAGTGTGGTTCAGGGCTTGGGGTCAGTTGCACTGTGAGTGACAGGGATTTTTTTTTTTCCTAGAGCAACTGGAATCTCATGGTAGAGATATCTCTGGGAGAGACCAAGGTGGGAGTTCCAAGTCTGTTCAGCTCAAAGATTTCAAGCATGTCACCTAACTATTTTGCTTCCCATTTTCTGCATCTGGAATGTGTGGAGGATAATATCTGCCCAGCTCATGAGAGAGGGTTGTATGAGGCTTAAATGATTACATCAAATAATATAACTTATATGGGAACACTTGGGCAACTGAGTTTAGTACAAATGCAAAACACTTCAGGCTAACATGGGCATTCTGGCTGTCTGAAGGAGAAAAGCATTGTTGGAAATGCCACCGACAGAGCTACAATGGAACCTGGAGGGATAGGGACAGCAGAGAGGCAACACTAGATGGTGGACAAGAACTCCATTGGATACCGTCCATTATCAAGACAAATGCTGAGGCCATATCCATATGCTGTGTGCATAACAGGGACCTGCTGTCTAACTTCTCCTTGCTTCTGTTTTCTTATCTGCAAAATGAGAATTATAAAATATTTACACTGGAGTTGATATGAGGATGAAATGAGGGAATATATGTATTAAGTGTGATACATTGCAAACTCTTTGTGAATATCCAACATATAAATGGCATGATATCTCTTTTAATATTGTACATGGGCTGACATAATGCATTTAGACTAAGATCCTTTATTTATTTTTATTTTTTTGGTGCAAGACTTTTAAACTCTAAATGATAGTTATAGCATGGGGGGGGGAATATATAATAATACAACTTTTGGATTTGTCATATTATAGTATACGGTATATACTATTTATGGTATATGATACAGAAGTGACCTCAGAAAGGAAGGCTGGGGAGATGCCTCGGTGGTTAAAAGCACTTGCTTATAAGCCCTGATGGCTGAGGTTCGAGTCCCCAGTACCCATGTAAAGCCAGATGCACAATGTGGCACATGCATCTGTAGTTCATTAGCAGTGGCAAGAGGCCCTGGAACGCTTTCTCTCTCTTTCTGTTTGCAAATAAATAAGAAAAAATAGTTTCAAAAGAAAGGTATTTAGCCCATTTAGTGTGTGTGTGTGTGTTTAGAGGGTCATAATTGTAGCCTTAAAGGTCATCACAGAACATTGTCATTTATTCAGCCAACTTTTACTGATCACTTTCTGGGTGTAGGCTAGAAGGTAAGGATACATGGTGAGTAGAATCATTCCTCACTTCAATAAGCATTTGCTTTAATGCGGAAAACAAAGTTACCCATTTCACATATCGAATGTAGTGACAAGTGCTAGGGTGGAGGGGGAATTAAAGTAGGCAAAGGGACAGATTTGTTTCCACAGTGGCTACACAGCTGTAGGGAACCTGACTGTTCTCTGGAGGCTGTTTCCTCACCTTCTGTCCAGGGAAATGAAATGAGCGTATGACCTCATACCCACTGTATCCAGTAGTGAAGCTGGGTAATTTTGGTCCTTGGGATCATAACTAGGATACTTCAGAGGTGACAGTCCCTCCTGCTTTTCCCCCTGCTCCTCCTCTGCCTGTGTCTATGGCTGTTAGTATGGGGTCTTTGGGGATGGACATGGCCAGGCACACGTAAGGTCTGGCTCAAAATACTTAAAATGCAGATCTCATCTGGCAGGGATTTCTGTAACTGGAGTCTATTATCTTCACAGCTCACAGTTTCATGGGAAGTTTGTGCAGATGAAACTGATCAGCAGCAGGAGGAAAATAGCCGTTGCCTAGGCAACTACCTGATGACTCATCCAGCTTTGCGGCAGCCAAAGCCCTGAGACTGCAGTAATTTTCCAGATGCTTAACCTGCCCTCCTCCTTCCTTCCCTCCTCCCTCCCTTGCGCTTCCCTCTTCCTCTCTCTCACTGTCCTTCATTGCTTTCTCCACACCCACTTCTCCAGGCTCCCTATACACTGGACATTGCCCACCTGTCCCCTGTTCTCTTGGGAGAGCGACCCCATTCTGCTGATCTGCTATCACTCCTCATTGAAATGGCTCGGCTGTAAACAACCTGAGGCCATTGAGCCCCAAGATGCTACTTCTCAGTCAGAAAACCCTCTCATGAGGCTGGTCTCTTCTTTTCATCTAATCTAGGCTGAGATCATTCACTGGTCTTCAGCTCATTCTTTGAAGGAGAAAGAGTTATCCGCCGAGCCTCTCCACAAACAAAACCCCATAGAAAAACCAAACAGTGGCAATGATTTTTTTTTGCATGTGTCTGTGGTGCATGTGTGTTTGCATGCATGTGGGCACATGTGTGTGTATATGGAGCACAGCGGTCAATGTTAGTGTCCTCCTCAGTAACTATCTTGCTTCTTGGAGACGAGATCTCTCACTAAACCCAGAGCTCGTTGATTCAGCTACACTAGCTGGCCAGCAAGTATTGGAATCTTCCAGTCTCCACTTCCCCTGCGTTTGTATTACAGTGTGCGCCACTATACCGAGCTTTTACGTGCGTGCTTACACAGCAGTCACTTTACTGACTGAGCCTTCTTCTCAGCCCTGAAATGATATTTAAAGGTGATCGAGTTCACCTTTGGCAGCCTCTCTCTTGGGCTAATTTCTGTATCTTTTTGCTCTTTCTCCCACTCATAATCTGGGATCTGATTATCCAAGTTCTTCTTAATTATCTGTCATAATACTCCCTAAAATGCAAAGTGATAGAAGTTTAAGCCACTTCCCTCCCAAAGTAATTTTCATTTTAATAAAATGTTTGTAGAGGCAAATTATTTCAGGACCCAAAGGAAAACATTTTAATTAGCCTTTCAGACACAGTGGGGGCTAGAGCAGTGGCTATTTCTGGTAAAAGGGTCTTTAGCTCATATTATTGGGATAGCACTTACTTGCTTCTAATCTTGACTTAAAAATCATCTTGGAGCCAGGTGGGGTGGCATATGCCTTTAATCTCAGCACTGGGGAGGCAGAGGTAGGAGGATCCCTGTGAGTTCAAGGCCACCCTGAGACTACATAGTAAATTCCAGGTCAGCCTGGGCTAGAGTAAAAACCTACCTCAAAAAACAAAACAAAAAGAAAAAGAAAAAAAAAATCATATTGGAATTGCTGGGCATGGTGGCACAAGGTTTTAATCCAAGCACTTGGGAGGCAGAGGTAGGAGGATGGCTGTGAGTTTGAGGCCACCCTGAGACTACACAGTGAATTCCAGGTCAGCCTGGGCTATAGTGAGACCCTACCTCAAACAACCAAAAAATAAACATCATATCAGCCATCAGTTGGTTCCTCAGTTCTGTGTCTCACCCTTGTGTGTACTCCACATGTGCATGTGCATCTACACACACACACACACACACACACACACACACACCCTACTTTGAGCAGTAGTGACAGCTGACAGAAACAGCAAATCCTTGCTGGTGTTAATCTGAAGTTAACCCATTTTTACTTACTGGCTGGATGGCAAGAACATAGTGGGTTTGGGATGTCCTCATACTGTTTTTGGATAGCAAGTCCCTGGACTGTCTGCACTTTTTAAATTATTCTGGTTGTATAGCTGGAGTCAAAGCTGGTTTAGAGTTAAAGCCCACACTCCAGCAGTCCCAATAGGCTACGTTTGGCCACCCTCAATACACCATTGAAAGAGAAAAATAATGGTAAAAAGGCAGAGAAAGGAGATGTATTCAATGTAGCCACATTGCACATGTGCCCAGTGACTCTTAAGTCCATCTTTGGGATACTGACATGAACTTTAGGCTCGCATGGAGAAGGACTTAGGGGAGGGAAAGAGACAGGCATCGGTCAGCAGTCTTGGCCTAGGTGTAGTCTTGTTGGTCATAATCTCAGCTCTGGTCCAGCAAAGTCTGAAGAAGTCCTTGTTCGAGATGATTCCTTCTGCTCCTGGGTGCACCTCACTCTCACGAGCCCTCAGGTTAGGGGATGTTCTGTCCTATGAGGCTCTGCTGGTTGGAAATCCAAATGACTCAGAGGAATGGTTAAAAACCTCATGTTTTCAGCCAAAGAAAAGGAGATAGCCATGAAATGAAGGCAGAGATGAGGGGCTTTCCTCCCACTTCTAGTTATCTTGTGGATCCTAGAGAAGAAGAACAAAATCAAGACCAGCTGCCAAGGGTCTATTTCAGTTGGTTCAGGCTTATGATATCCTTCTCATTGATGTAACTTGTCCTACCACACTGTCACTCCACCTTGGAGTGACCATCCTGCAAAGCCATCAATCATAGATGTTCATCCCCTTCATCTGCTCTGACCACAGCTCTCCTTTGGTTTCAGGCACACAGTGTTTGAGTAGACATGCTTCAATTCAGCTCCCTTTACTTACAACTATTCAAGATGGCTTCAAGAACACCAAGGTGGGTTTTGACATAGAGGTCACTTGTGGCAGCAGTGGTTAAAAGGGCTGGGGTGCTATTCAGTGACCTGGAATGTCTTATCCCTTTAACCTCTGCAGCAGGGCTCCTTGCCTTCCTGGCCACCAGTTTCTCTGCTGCTATGGAGGCTGTGGGCTGCTGCTTGTGTACCTTGCATCCAGATTTGCTCTCTTTCCCCTATCAGATTGATTAGAGTCCAACAGCTGACCCCTGGATGATCCAACCCTGCCTTAGCTCTTGCTGTATTCTGTCATGCACCCCAAGCTTTCCCTGAAGCTTGTGAGGCATGGTGTTCCAAACCCTACTCCTGAGGTCCTACCCTATCTGAGACTTGTGGAAGCTGAGCACTGTGCACTTGTATTCTGTTTCCTTCCAGAGAACATGGAAGGGGAACCGTCTCAGCACTTTGGGGAATTTTATAGTTTTGGTAGCCAGATTTGATTCTGAATTAAGCCAAGAGAGGATAAAGGAATTCAGAAAGTCCTATCTTACATGACTAGTAACTTGTGGCTAAATTCTATTTTGAAACTAAAATATCTGCCTATGAGCATGTCCTCCCATCCCCTTTGCATTTCTCCTTTGCAATCTGAATCTTTCCCTGAGCAGATGGCTGCTTCTGGCCATCTAGGGAGAAATTTATTTGGGAGGGGGAAGGCAGAAGAGTGTGTGGGCTGTGTGTGTTCCAAAATAGGATTCTTGTTACTACACAATTCTAGGGACTTTGGTTGTTTCCCCCAAAGATCACTAAGAAGTCATTCAAGCATTTTTAGCAAGAGAGTGATAGTTTCCGATTTGCATTTTCATAAAGGTCACTCTTACTGCTATAGAGAATGGATTGGATAGGGCAAGCAATAGGCAGCTTAGTCAGCAGTTGGTGGGTGGTAGCAAAGAAGATAAATAGAGACAGACTTGAGAGGTGTCTTGGTGACTGTAGGGTGGGGAAGGAGAAGAGGATGTCTAAAAAGGACATCACTTTCTGCTTTAACAGACTAAAGATATTTTGAGACCATTAACTTGCAAGAATCATATGAGATAAGATTTGAACAGTGGTGAAAGATGGTAAGTCCAGCAGGACATATGGAATTTAAAGTATCTCTGAGAAATGCCAGTGACAGTGACCAGTCAATGATTGGATCTTTGAATCTGGAGTCCCAGGAGGGAGTCATTCATGTATAAGTGTTTTAATTCAGTTGGACCATTGTAACAAAATACTCTGGACAGGGTAAATTGTAAACAATAGAAACTTGCAGGCTGGGAAGCTCAAGATTTGGCCCATTTTCTGATTCATAGATGGCATATATTATCTGTGATAATATATGTGATAGAAGTGGGCAAGGCAGCTCTCTAAGGACACTGATTTCATTCATAAGCCTCAACCCTCTTATAACTTAGTCACATCTCAAAGGCCCACTTCCAAATCTCATCACACTGAAGTTAAGTTTCAACGTCCAAACAACTGGAAGGATGCCATTTTAGACCATCATAGTAAGTGAACATAGTTGTAGTGGAAGAAGAGAGCTGAGGAGGGTATAGAAAACGATAAAAGGACTGGATCTTGAGTTCTGTCTTGAAGGATCCAGACAAACAGACTAGCGCAAAAACAAAAACCAGAGAAGTGGTAGTTGGAAAACGAGTTTTATGTTGAGAGAATTTTCTTCATTTACCGATGTGAAAACTTTGCATGCACTGAAACATACAATCCTGAAACTGTGACAAAGCGACCAAGAGTCTGGTGAGGAGGAAGCTGTTGGGCTTTGAACAAGGCTGCAGGGTTCACCCCAGACTGGGAAGAAGAAACTCTTCCCCTGTGACATAAACAAAAGAGCAAGGGTAGGCCTAGAACAGAGAAAGCTAAAGGTGAGATTCATGAAGTTGAAGGTTCTCCCATCTGTTGGTCTCCATCTTCCCTGTCACAGGGGTTGTTTGGGCAGAGTCTTTAAGGGAGTGGTAAAGGTGTTGCTGCTGAGGAAAGGAGACATGGAGTGGAATAAATGCATAGATGGTAGCATTTTGTTTTACAGTTTCCAACACATCTTTATCTATTATTCCCTCTGGTCTTTTTGCCTCTTTTCACAACCACGTGTACCAAGATCTTCTAATTATATGTTCTCCCAGTTAATGCCTGAATCTTGGAACCTAATTCCCCCACTGAGTTAATAAATCTGTGGGTCCTTCCTTAGAGATCAGTGATTTGTTCCAAAAAACAAACTGTAAAAATAACATAAAATAAAATTCCATTTCCTCAATTCTTTGCAACAAATTGGTGCCTCTTTAATCTCCTTCTTCCTTCTCCCAAGACCAGGTAGGCTATGGTCCTTTCAGTTGCCCTCTGCTAAAATATTGACAGGGAGAGGGAACTTACGAGCATGGTGACACTACAAAGATCTGGAAGATCCAGCCAACACCACTGTGAACTTGGCTAGTGTTAGGAGGAGGGAAGCTAACTGTACAAAAAGAAGAAATGTTAGAAAAGTACAGTAATTCCAAAGCTTCTAAAAATCCTTTTGTTTCCACGTGGTAGGAAAGATTAAAATGAAAAGGTGCAGATTAACAAGGAGAATGCTTAATGTTAATAATGGTAATCTTCACAACCCACAGGCACCGCAAGCAGCATGAACGAGCACCCATGACCACTATGTCTTTGTTCGGTGTCGTGGGATGGCATTAGCTACACTGTATATTTCCTTGTAGCATTGTGATTGAAGGCCAAAAGACTTAAAACGTGTATTTTAGATTCAGAGGACCAAGGTGAGTGGAAGGGGCAGTCATGCTTTCAAAGAGCTTTACCATGCAGACATAAAGAGGAGGACTGAGCAGAGAAGAGATCATCTCTAAACAGAGTGCAGTGCTTGTGATTTCACACATCAAGATCCCCTTCTCTCCTCTTCCCTGTCACCAAAGCCATGGGAAGATGTTCTAAGAGAACTGCCTTCAACAATGGAATGGTCAAGTCAGTTTCTGTCTTCAGTAAGTTTTAAGGCTGTTGGGACATCTGATTGATAGTGGTTATTAGAGAGATGGTGTTGCAGTCAGCTTCTCTTTGCTGGTAAAAAGCACACTGACCAAGAGCAGCTTTTGGGGGGAAAAAGGTTTATTTTGGCTTATAGACTCAAGGAGAAGCTCCACGATGACAGGAAAAAATGATGGCATGAGCAGAGGGTGAACATCACCTCTTGGCCAACACCAGGTGGACAACAGTAACAGGAGAGTGTGCCCAACACTGGTAAGGAGAAGCTGGCTATAACACCCATAAGCCAGCCCCTAACAATGCACCGCCTCCCGGAGGATCCAATTTCCAAATTGCTACCAGATGGGAGACCTAGCATTCAGAACACATAAGTTTATGGGAGACATCTGAATCAAACCACCACAGATGGACGAGGAGGAAGAAGGAAAGGAAGGGGGATAATATACCATCAAAGATTGGGATGGAGAGATGGCTTAGCAGTTAAGGTGTTTGCCTGCAAAGCCAAAGGATCCTGGTTTGATTCTCCAAGACCCATGTAAGCCAGATGCACAAGGGGGCGCATGCATCTGGAGTTTGTTTGCAGTGACTGGAGGCCCTGATATGCCCATTGTCTCCCTCTCTCTCTCTCTGCCTCTTTCTCTCTCAAATAAATGAATAAAAATATATTTAAAAAGAAGGTAGCACACAAGGTAACAAAACACTATGAACAGGAGCCATTAGCTATAGAAGAGAACTTGATATGTAAGTGCTATAGATACTGGAATTATCATAGGCTGGAAAACTGCTATGTTTACTCTGCTTAAGGAAATCCTTGGAAAATTTTAAATTTAACTTTCCAGCAAAACTGGAAAAATTTTAAAAAGTAATGTGAGAGTTGAGACTATAATATTGAAATCTTAGGTCTAAGCTCAGATGGATTTAACAGAAAACTGTGTATAGTTGAAGAAAGAATTATTAAATTGAAAGTTATGAGAAGAATCCTTAAAGAATAAAGCACGGAGAGACAAAAGAATGAGAACCACTGAAGAGAGGGCAAGAAGACGGGAAGTATGGTGAGGAAGTAGGACAATTATCTGAGATGAAAGAGGGAGGAACTATTACATTCATGACATTTTCTTCTAAGGAGACAGAAGTGATATTTGAGATCTGTGGGAAGTTTTGAAACTGATAGGCAATATCAGCAGAGTTTTCCAGAAGCCCAGCATAGTTCAAACAGAATCCACCGGAAAAGCCATGGACAGACAAGACCAAGGTGATACCTTTTATTGTCTTGCAAGGAGCAAGAGTTAGGCCAACAACTAACTTCTCAATAAAAATCACAGTAGCCCAAATGAACAGATCTCAAAATGCTAAAAGAAGACAACAATCAAGTTAGAGATTCATAGAAAGGAAGAATAAAGTAATTTCCTGACAAAACAAACTGAATTTGTCAACAGTAGATCAGCAATAGAGGAGACACTAAGGGAGCAAACCTCAGGCAGAAGGAAAGTGATGCCAAATACAAGGTTGGAGATTTAGAAAAAAATTGAGATGAACATTAGCATATGGGTAAGTGGAAATGAATATCGATGCATAAAGTAGTCATTATCATTATCTATCTTGGAATTTAAATATATATACAGAATAATAGTAGCACACAAGTGAGGGGTTGAATGGAGAGTAGAATTTAATGTTCTAAAGTCTTTGTATTATCTAGAGTACTGATTAACACCAGATTTTGAAAGCATTAATGCATAGTGTAATTTCAAGGAAAATCATTGAAAGAATTACAAATGAAGAAACTAGTAAAAGAAGAAAAGATGTTTGATTAAAATATAATCAATTTAGTGCATCAAGAAAGAAAGTAAATACCTAACCCTAAAACATTTGGCTCTGGCTTGTAACTCCCAGTATCAGAAATTGATTACAACTCACATGGAGCTATCGATCAGAGAGACCTATGAGGTCCCCAAACAGGACAGGCTTCTGTCAAAGCACTTGATTACCACCCCATCCCCCCGAAGACACCACGTGCTGATTTCTGCTGACACAAAACAGAGAGAGATCCTGCCGGAATCTGGAAGGAAGCTAGTTCCCAGATGGTTAGCCCATATAGTGCTGGAAAGTGTTACATGAGCTGCTGGGGGAAAATGGCCAACAATGTTGTGAGCAAGCAGGGGACCCTGCTACATGAAAGCAAGCAGCCTGACAAAATGTACACACCTGTGCTAACACAGCCTAGGTGGGTACCCAGTGGCTCTCTGGCTAAGAGATCCACTCAGTGGAAAGGAACCCGTAGCTGGAACTGGAACGGGTCAGAATCCCATGGAGACCAAGATTATGGATTCCAATGAGGATTTCCCACTAGTTTTTGGCCAAAAGAGATGCTACACCCATCAAAATCTCTCTAAATTAACAATGCTTATTCCCTTTAACTTATGCTGATCTCACTCTGTGTTGGAGAATCTGTTTTTCTTTTTCAGAAAGCAGTGAGAACCAAGGACAATCAAACTCTATCAACAAGACAAGAAAAGGTAGCTGACTCCCCGTCAGGAGATGAGCCACCTCTTCCACGGCAGCCAGGGCCCAGGTGATAGGACAGCTGTCTCCAGTGTCCCTGGGTTGATCTCACCCATGAGGAAGGAGAGGAAATGAGAGAGGCAGCGAGTGACAAAGTAGACACAAATGGATCTTGGAGAAGAAATCTAGGGGCAGAAATAAGATTCTGGACTTTGAGTTGCTAGCCCAGTTTTGCCACAAAAAACAACAACATCGGTAATGATGAATTTTTATTTTTTATTATTTATCCCTTTTTGATTTTGAAGGTATACATTCATTAAATTTCAAAGCTTATACAAACATCTAAACATCACCTTTGTAGAATTACTTTCATTATTCTTTTCCTTTTAAGTCTTATTTATATGGCAGAACTTTGTTTTTTCTTTTTCAATTCATAAAACCCTTATTGAACTCAGGTATAAGTGATTCAGGTAGGCCCCAACTCCCTCAACCTCCTGGAGCCAGAATTTGAGGAGACAGATGATGACTCCATAGAAGGCCTGTTAAGAGTGGCACTGGACATTCCCTGCAAGAGGTGGTTGGTAGCTCCTTGGGGTGTGGAAGTAGAGGATTAGAAGAGTTTAATTACATTTGGTGTCTTTAAGATGGAAAAGACTGGGGTAAAAGCTGAAATAAAAATACTTTTCATCCTATGAAGTCTAGCTGAAAGTTTTCAGGAACCCTGGTAGAAGGGCACCATGCTATAGCATAAAAGCAAAAATATCCAAATTAATAAAAAGATCTATATTACTAAGCAATCCATTTTAATTCCTTTACCTCAAGAGAGAAGGCATAGTAAAATTAAATTTCTTCAGCAGAAACTTATTCCAAAAAGTTCCCTAAATTTCAATACATTTACATTCTCTACTTCAGAATTGGGTTAGTTCAGGGATTCAGAATCATGATGACAAGAGCCTTGAGTGGTCAACCAGTTTCTTCCCTTCAGAGCTGCTTTTTGCCATGTTCCTCAGAAAGCCCAGGGTCCTTCCTCTGAGGTAATAGCTGCATGCTCTTGGGTGCCCCGTCCCTTTGGGAATGGTCTTAGTAGATCCCAGAACGCATGGATGTTTACTCCATGAGGCGATCAGTATCTGCGGATTGTGAGAGAAGCCACTTACATTCACACGGGGGAAGCAAGCAAAAACCGTGCCAGGGAAAAGGGCTGAGGAGAGGTCATCAAGTCCCTTGACTATGAACGGTGCCCTGAGTGCTGCAAGACTCCATCTTCTTCAACTTTAAAAAAAATGTTTTATCTCATTTTTTTTTATGAAAGAGAAAGAGAGAGAGGAAAGAGAATTGACACACCAGGGCCTCAGCCATTGCAATCTAATGCCAGATGCTTGCACCACCTAGTGGGCATGTGCGACCTTGAACTTGCCTCACCTTTGTGCATCTGGCTTACGTGGGATCTGGAGAGTTAAACATGAGTCACCTTAACCACTAAGCCATCTCTCCAGCCCTCAATTTTTATTCTTCCCAACCACCCTAATATTAACCATCCCATGTATTTTATCTCTATTCACAAGTTACACTTCTTTATACTGCCTCCAAAGGCTAGCTTGTACATTTTCCCTTGAGGAGCTGGGAAGGATAGTGTGATGCCAATTGGCTTGACTGCCAATGTGATGGGATTTAGAATGATCTCTGAGTGTGTCTTCTGAGGGTATTTCCAGAGAGGTTTAACTGAGGAGGGAAGACACCTTGAATGTGGACAGCACCATCTAAGGGACTGGGGTCCTGGAATGAATAAAAAGGAGAAAATGAGCAGTGCACTAACACTCATCTCTGTTTTCTTTTAAAATATCTTTATTTTTATTTATTCATGTGAGAGAAAGAGAGAGAGAGAGAGAGAATATGAGCATGCCAGTGCCTCCATCCACTGAAAACAAACTCCAGATGCATGCACCACCTTGTGCATCTGGCTAACATGGGTCCTGGGGAATTGAACCGAGGTCCTTTGGCTTTGCAGGCAAGCACCTTAACCGCTAAGCCATCTCTCCAGCCCTCATCTCTGTTTTCTAATTGGTGGTGCAGTGTGAGCAGTTCCCTCATACTCCTACTGCCATGCCTTTCCTGCTATGATGGACTATATCCCTTCTTAAACCATGAGCCAAAATAAGATCATCAACCCTTGAGTTTTACTCCTGCCAGGTATTTTCCATAGCACTGAGAAAAGTAACTAATACAAATGAAACATGAGAAAACCAAATATCTAGGCTACTGCCTGCAAAGTCTTTCTCTATCTCTAGTCAATAACATCCTGGGATGCCATTTCATGTACTAAAATAGTCTAGAGTCAAGAACCCTCAAGTCAGGAGGAGTGGTATAGGCCAGTAATCCCAAGACTCAAGAGAATGAGGCAGGAGGGCCAACCTGGGCTACATAGTGAGACTCTGTCTCAAAACAAATACAAACAAAACCCAAAAGGACCACCATTAAAGCATCAATCACTGCACAATCTCAAACAGCTTGCTTTCTTTTCGGGAGGTGACTCTTCTCAACTGCAGCATGAGAGTCAGGGAATGCAGTCTTCCTTTGCCTCTCACAGAGTGGTTACTGACAATGCCCTGTGTTTGAAAACGATAGGTGTGTTCAGGAGAAACAGTAGACTGGAAATCAGATGTGGTAAATGTTACTAGTTTTCTTTTTGCTTGCCTTTTTGCTCTATTTCAACTATTGCACAGTTCAAGTTCCGAATTGTCATTGATTATTTCTATGCCTGCCTCTAGCACGAGAATGACTAGACTGTGAGTTTCTGGCGGCAGGTTCCCTTAGCACCTTACAGAATGCTCAGAACCGCTAATAGTGTGGCCATTCACATACAGCCAATTAGTATAGGTAAATGGTGGTGGTGGCGAGCTGTGGTTGGTACTGAGGGATGCAATAAGGAAGCATGGGTTTGATGAGCCTGGGTTCAGTTCTTGCCTGTGCTCTGTGTGTGTGTGTGTGTGTGTGTGTGTGTGTGTACACACGCATGCACACACATGAGTTTATGGGTGCACATGCATGTGTGTGCATGAACTTGTGGAGACCAGAGGCTGACACCCGTTGTCTCCCTTAATTTTCTCTTCCACCTTAGTTTTTGAGACAGAGTCTCGCACTGACCCTAGAGCTCACCAATTCTGCTACCCTAGCTAGCTAGGAAGCCCCAGGGATCTGCTTAGCTCCATCTCCCCAGCATTGGGATTATAGACAGGCATCGTAGTGACTGGCTTTTATGAATGTGTTGGGGATCTGGAACTCAAATCCTCACACTTGTGTGGCAAGCACTTAACGTACTGAGCCATCTTCCCAGCCCCCAACTTTGTGGACCTCTATTTTTTTCCATATTAAAATGGATATAGTAGTTCCTGCCTAGTGAGATTATTGTGAAAGTTAAGTGAGGGGATTCATGGCCCATGTCTCTCAGAACATCTGGCACATAAGAAGATGCTCAAGTCTAAGGCTCTGTCAAACTCCCCCCTGTGTCATGTCTACCATGCTATAGGCCAGAAGTGAGGATGAGAGAGTCAGCAACCTAGCTGGTAATCCATGACAAAACAGTTCAGGATATTTGGTGTGTGTAAGGGATACTTTCTGCTCCAATTCCTTCAGTCTTAGATGGTCTTTTAACTTGCAGTGGCAAGTGTTTCTCGCTGTGAGAAGCAGGCATTCTGTGTGTAAGGGTGCAGTGCGGGGTTTTGCTGCAGTGTGTCTGCAGGCAGCCATGCTGATGCAGCGTCTCAGTCATAAGTGGCTCTGTGAGGCTGCTGCTTAGCATAGTAAGGTAGTTGGTCTAGGGAGGGAGGGTTCAGGAGCTGCATTGTCTGTTTTTCTTTCTCTCTCCCCCTTTCTTTTTTTCTTTCTTTCTTTCTTTCTTTCTTTCTTTCTTTCTTTCTTTCTTTCTTTCTTTCTTTTTTTCTTTCCTTCCTTCTTCATCTTTTTAAAGGAACTGCTGTTTATTTCTTGAAATTAAGCCACCTGGAAGATCATTCCCTCCACTAATTCTTTAATGCTCTGAAAATGACTTAAGATCATACAGTTTATAATCCCTTCCTTTTGGAAAAGCAGTGTCTAAGTCATTCTGTCTGTTTTACCTTAAATCTGATACAGTCAACAAACTCTTAAAGAGCAGTCAGCACACTTCTCCTTGAGCCCCTTCAGTAGTATTAAGAAAAGTATCTCATCGGTGGAGTAGTGGTACCTGTCCATATGGTCTCTAGGGTCGAGGGCAAGGTCTTACAGTTACTTCCTAGGTAAACCCCTTCCTCCTGTCTGTAGGAGTTGGAGACAGATAGACCAGTCCAGGAAAATGTGCTCAGTTTTACTAACCTGACACCCTCAGACTCAAACTTGATGGGGGTTAAATAGCTCAACAAAACAAAACAAAAAAATCTTTCTCTAATCTTCAGAAAAGTTGTTATTGTTATGACTCTATGTAACTGAAAGTTTTATCTGGAGAGAATAAAATTGTAGAAAATAAAAACTAAATACCAGTTTCCCTGTTTTCTCCCTGCCATAATTAAGTATTGCTTTCAATAATTATGTTAGTACTTACCTTTTCTGAAAGATTTAATGGATGAATTCTATGCTGAGTGATTTATATACATCTCTTTATTTAAGAAAATATTTTATTTATTATTTATTTTCAAGCAGGGGTGAGGAAATGGGTGTGCCAGGGCCTCTTGCCACCGCAACCAAACTCCAGGTGTATGTGCCTCTGTGCATCTGGCTTTATATACTGAAGAATCAAACCAGGCCATCAGGCCTTGAAAGCAAGCACTCTTAATGGCTGAGTCATCTCTCCAGCTCATACATATCTCTTTAATTGCAAACATAATCATGTAAAGAAAGAAGTACGTATTTCTATTTGTGAAGGAAACAGGCTCAGCTATGAACTTGCACTGGATAGCCTTTCTTTGTAAGTAACTGATTGTACCACTGGAGTTCCATAGACTTTCTTTAACGCTCTGCTTACCTCGCACTTATCAATAGATGACTGGATTTCAGGAAGTTCTTAGGTAAGTTTATCTAAGAGGTTTTGCTTTACTTCCAGGACAAAGGTTCCTATGGCTACTGCCTCTTCTGTCTTTGTTCTCCTTGGGTCATGTTTTGCTCATTCCCAGGAGGCATCTTCAGCAATTCTACTGGAAAATAACCAGGATTGTCCATTCCACTGTTCTTGTACTCCTGTCTCCCAAGTGCAGGAAGTGTTTGGTGAGGGAGAGATGCCTGCTGTCTAGAGGTTCTGTCCTTGACTGCCACCCACCAGCTGTGAGACATTGGAGAGGTCCAGTTAGTTTTCTGAACTGCAGTTTCCTTATCCATAAAATGAGTACAAAGGATTCCTCACAGGAAGATAGTATGTTCACAATGAGGAAACCATTAAGCTCTAGTGGGGAGCCTCCTACTGGTGTACAGAAGCCTGCAATAACTCCCATGTGCCTGTGCTGTGACTACCACTCCCTCTCTCCAGATGGCAAAACAGTATCTTCATTTTTCAGATGATAGAGTCGAGACCATTGGCTGGCTAGGAATGATGACTTATTGCTGACTTAATTTTCAGGGCTGATGCATTGCCGAAGACTGGCAGCTGATGTGATGGTGGTGTGGAATAATTACCCACAAACCAGGAGGCCTCTTGTGCTTCTTATTCAAGTTAATCAGCCCCTGCAGGGGCTTGTGGACTCCTAATGGTTTCTGTTAAATTTGGAGAAAAGTTGAATTGCAGATTAATTTCAGTATGTTTCTTCCAGACATTTCTCATTTGAAAAGTGCTGAAATTCTAAAATGGAGCACAAATATAAAAATGTCAGTTTTTTAACTTAAGGGGAGAATTGCCTCCTTGAGGATATGCCTCCTAAGCATGGACTTGTTGGATTAACTGATACATTTCCCAGTCATGAGTTCCCCCACAGATCCCCACCTCTGTCCTTCCCCCACAGATCCCCACCTCTATCCTTCCTTCACAGATCCCACCTCTATCCTTCCTTCACAGATCCCCACCTCTGTCCTTCCCCCACAGATCCCCACCTCTATCCTTCCTTCACAGATCCCACCTCTATCCTTCCTTCACAGATCCCCACCTCTATCCTTCCTTCACAGATCCCCACCTCTGTCCTTCCCCCACAGATCCCCACCTCTATCCTTCCTTCACAGATCCCACCTCTATCCTTCCTTCACAGATCCCCACCTCTATCCTTCCTTCACAGATCCCCACCTCTATCCTTCCTTCACAGATCCCCACCTCTATCCTTCCTTCACAGATCCCCACCTCTATCCTTCTTTCACAGATCCCCAACCTCTTTCATCCCCACCTCTATCCTTCTTTCACAGATTCCCAACTCTATCCTTCCTTCACAGATCCCACCTCTGTCCTTCCTTCACAGATCCCCACCTCTATCCTTCCTTCACAGATCCCCACCTCTATCCTTCTTTCATAGATCCCCACCTCTGTCCTTCTTTCACAGATCCCCAACTCTATCCTTCCTTCACAGATCCCACCTCTGTCCTTCCTTCACAGATCCCCACCTCTATCCTTCTTTCACAGATCCCCACCTCTATCCTTCCTTCACAGATCCCCACCTCTATCCTTTCCTTCAGGCATTTCTTTGTTCCATACATGCTTATTCTTGCCTGAGACAAAAAGATGCCTTTTCTTCTTTTCTACTTACCAACTCATCCATCTGAAATTAATATTATTTTGTGTGTGCTACACATATGTGTTCAAGTGTGTGTATGTTTGGGGGCCAGAGGTCAAAATTGGTTATCTTCCTCAATTTCTCTCCACTTTATTTTTGTTGAGACAGGGTCTCTGATGGAACCTAGTGCTCACTGATTCTGCTAGATGAGCCAGGGATCCTCCTGTCTCTGCCTCCCTAGAGGTGGGAGCATTGGCACATGTCCCCGTGCCTAGCTTTTACACAGGTGCTAGGGATTTGAACTTGGGTCCTCCTGCTGGCACGGCAAGTGCTTTGCTGACTGAACCATCTCTCCAGCCCTTGAGATTATTTTCTGATATAAATGTGATCCTTTTTTGGTAGAAAATTTATAGACATAAAAGGAAATAGTGTTTCTCATACCTCCATCCATTAGAGACAGCTGCTATTAATATTTGAGGTCTTGTATTTTTTTTTTAAGCATATATTTTTAAAAAAATGGGGTTCTATTTTATAATACCCAGGTTTGAATGCTACTTTAAAATTAATATTACATCTAGCCGGGCGTGGTGGCACACGCCTTTAATCCCAGCACTCGGGAGGCAGAGGTAGGAGGATCGCCATGAGTTTGAGGCCACCCTGAGACTACAGAGTGAATTCCAGGTCAGCCTCGGCTAGAGTGAGACCCTACCTCAAAAAACCAAAAAAAAAATTAATATTACATCTCTTATATTACTATTATACCAAGAAAGTTTTCCAAGCCGGGCGTGGTGGTGCACACCTTTAATCCCGGCACTTGGGAGGCAGAGGTAGGAGGATTGCTGAGAGTTCGAGGCTACCCTGAGAATACATAGTGAATTCCAGGCCAGCCTGGACTAGAGTGAAACCCTACCTCAAAAAAAAAAAAAAAAAAAAAAAAAAAAAGAAAAGAAAAAGAAAGTTTTCCTTGCCACTAAATATTATTTGATAATTTTGCTTAAGCGACAGTGTTACACTGAATAGTGGGTTTGTATTGTAACTTGCTAAGTCATTCTTTCATCCGGCATTCAGGTTTGTCCCCCCTGTTCTTGATCCTAAGCTTTCTTAGCTTCCCAGAAATCGTGTCCCTTCTAGCGATGCCTTTCTCTCCCATGACCATGGGCTCTGTCGTCAGTGAACCTTCCCAGAACCTCCTTACATCTTCAGGCTCACCAGCATGCTTCTTCTCTTGCCTGTAATGCATTATGGCATTTTCATACTTTTGGATAGTCTCTGGTTTGGTTTTTGGTGCTTGTGATAGGACCACAGTGCTTGGTGCTGAATGTTTGTATATGTCCCAAATTCTTATGTTGAAACCCTACTCAGATATGAGGACTTTAGGAGGTAAATGGGTCATGAAGACAAGGCCTTTGTGAATGGTATTAGTGTCCTTGTAAGGAAGTGATAAAAGATATCCTTCCTTCCTCCCTCCCTTTACCCTCTTCCCTGGGAGGGTGCAATGAGATAGAGCTGTCTGTAGACCCTCACCATTCCAGCACCATGCTCTCTGACTTCCCAGTCTCTAAAATGGATGAAATGTTTTCTGTTGCTTAAGCCACCTGCTCTGTGGCATTCTGTTGTGTCTGTGTGGTTCAGTCACGCAGATAATCTAAAGCAGATCTCTGAGTATGTCACTGCCCTCAATAATGGTTCAGTCCAGCCTAGCTTCCCAGCCTCACCTGCTCTCCATGTGCGCTCGCTCCGAGGTGTGAGCTAACTGCACAAGGCTTCCTGCTCGCGATCTCCTTTCTGAGGGGCTGTCATCCTCAAACATGACTGATTTTATTTGCTTTTTAAAATATCTATTTATTTGCAGGTTGAGAAAGATAGAAGAGGGACAGGTGGGTGCACCAAGGCCTCCAGCCGCAGGTAAACAAACTCCAGACGCATGCACTGCTTTGCGCATCTGGCTTTATATGGGTACTGAGGAATCAAATTTAAGTCCTTAGGCTTTGCAAGACAAGTCCCTTAATCACTGAGCCATCTCTCCAGACCATGATAGATATTTTTTAACAAATGGGGGCTAGGGCTGAAGAGATGGCTTAAGGTTATGGTTAAGGTGTTTGCCTGCAAAGCCAGGGGACCCAAGTCAGATTCCCCAGGACCCATGTAAGATAAACCAGATGCAAAAGGTGGTGCATGCTTCTGGAGTTTGTTTGCAGTGGCTATATGCCCTGGTGCTCCCATTGCCTCTCTCTCTCTCTCCCTCCTCCACCCTCTCTCAGCTTCTTTCTCTCTCTCTCAAATAAATAAATAAATAAATAAATAAATAAATAAATAAAAATATTTAAATTAACAAAAAATGGAGCTGGAGGGATGACTCAGTGGTTAAAGGCACTTGCTTGCAAAGCCTGCAGGCCCTGTCAAGGCTTGATTCCTCAGAACCCAGGTAAAGCCATATATACAATCTGGTGCATACATCTAAAATTCATTTTCAGAGGCCAGAGGCCCTGCTCTCTCTCTCTCTCTCAAATAAACAAATAAAAATCAAATAAATAATTAAAAAAACACTGGCAAACATGTCAAACCTTAGCCTTGTAGCTCAATACTAGGGACTTACCAGATGACATTAATCTCTTTGTCAATATTCTTTAAGCAAGGATTATTCAGCTAACTGGCTACCACTGCCTGTGTTTCTCCATTGGATTCTGTGGGGGTAGAGTAGACATACTCCATCTGGATATTTCCCTGATTGGCATGTCTACCCTTGCAAAGCAAAAAGAATGGCGACATCGTCAGGTCGTATTCTAGAACCTATTCTAGTTTCTGGGGATCACTGGTGCCTTTTCTCAGAAGGTTCCTCAAAGGGACACTCCACTGCATTTTTTCTTTCTTAAAAAAATCAAAACCATCTGTGTTGTCTGCCGATAGCTATAACGTGACAGACAGTGGGGCCAGACCATATGTCTGGGGTACCATTGACTTGGGTTTGAAGTCTTAGGAGATATTTTCTTTGGGGAGAACTTGAACAGCTTTCCATTTCTTCCAGGTTCTTTTTATGTGTGGTGGTGGTGGTGGTCTGTGTATGTTATGTGTATCTTGCTCATATATGTGTGGAAACACATGTAAGAGTGGGTGCTGGTGCATGTATTTGGAAGCCAGAGGTCGATTGCTTGTGTCTTCCTCAGTCACTCTCCACTTTATTATTATTATTTTTTTTCTTTTCCACTTTATTTTTTGAGTAGGGATCTCTTGCTGAACCCAGGGCTTGCTAATTCAGCTAGACCAGCCAACCAGCAAGCCCCAGGGATCTGCCTATTTCCACCTTCCCAGCACTGGGATTACAGACATTGCCACCATTATGTCTGACATTTTTACATAGGTGCTGGGGGTTCAAACTCAGGTCCTTACACTTGGGA
Organism: Orientallactaga sibirica; assembly: GCA_036365145.1. NCBI lineage: Eukaryota > Metazoa > Chordata > Mammalia > Rodentia > Dipodidae > Orientallactaga > Orientallactaga sibirica. The sequence goes on along the minus strand of JAEOAD010002855.1, from coordinate 186,296 downwards.
GGCAAGCACTTTATTGACTGAGCCCTTTCCCCAGCCCCTCGGCTTAATGACTAAGGTTCAATGCTGCAGCTACACTGGCTGCATATAGAAGATGCAGCAGGCAGAATAGGCCCTGAAGATGTATATATTTGAATCCCTGGATCCTATGAATATGTTTTCTTATGGGGGAAGAGGACTTTGCATATAGGATTATGTGAAAAATTTGAGATGTGGGATTAATCTAGATTCTTCACATGACACAGACAATTATAATTGTCCTGAAAAGCATATGAAAAAGATCTGAAGATGGAGGCAGGGGCCTGAGGCACGGATGCAGGCAGCATCCAGAGGTAGAAAAGTATGGGGAGGTATGCTGGTTTTGTACCCTGTAGCTTAATTTGCTTATTGCTTCTAATAGTTTTTTTTTTTTTGGTGGGGGGGGGTCATTTTTTTTCTGTATATAAGATCATGTCATCTGCACCTGGGGACAATTTGACTTGCTCTTTTACTTCTTGTTGCTCTGATTAGGTGTTGAATATAAGTAGGGGAAGTGGGCATCTTTAAAAGAGCATGGTGGAACTGGGAAAAAAGCAGGATTTGTGTTTGAAGCCCAGCCTGGCTAAATAGCAAGACCTTGTCTTACAAAAAGGGTGGAGGGTGACATCCTTGCTTGTATCTCAGTCAGGTCCTACAGGGAAAATTTCAACTCTTCCCCATCCAGTATGTCAACTGTGAGTTTGTCACATGCAGTCTTGAGCGTGTTGAAGTATACTATACACCTTCTACGCTTAAATAGCTGAGAGGGATTATCCTGAAAGTGTGTTGAATTTTATCAGATTTTTTCTGCATCTACTGATATAGAGTTTATATTTCATTCTCTTGCTGTGACGAATCACATTTATTGAATTGCCTAAGTTGACTCATCCTTGCATCCTGGGATGAACCCCACTTCCAATCTCCATTTCCCATAAGGACATAAGTCATGAGGGCTCACCTTCATTAACCTTAATTACCCCTTAAAGCTTTTACTTCCAAACAGTCACATTCTGAGGTATCAGGAGTTAGGACCTCAAGAGAGAAATTTTGGAGAGTCACAATTCAGCCCAAAGCAAAGTTAAATATTTTAGGATTTTTCTGACATTACCAAAAAGGGTTAGTAGAAAATAAAATATGACAAAGTATGTTATTTTTTCTTTGGGTAAATTCCCATTCTTATATTTTTGGGTAAAATTCTTATTCTTTTTTAAAAAACTATTTTATTTAATTTATTTATTTGAGAGTGAGAGAGAGAGAGAGAGAATGAGCATACCAGGGCCTCCAGCCACTGCAAACGAACTCCAGATGCATGTGCCCCCTTGTGCATCTGCTTTACTTGGGTCCTAGAGAATTGAACTGGGATCCTTTGGCTTTGCAGGCAAGTGCTTTAACCTCTAAGCCATCTCTCCAGTCCTAAAATTATTATTCTTACTTTGGGTAAAAGTATGTGTCTTAGATTCTAATTGAACATGGCAAAGAATTTATTATTGATACAAGCATGTCTTTGAAAGGTACCATGTGATGTAGGCGACCCAAGACCAGTTACTTAAGTGAATGCATTAGCATTGTCCTTCTACCTTCCCTCATCTTTTGTCTCCCTACCCCACAGTTAGGCATCAGCATCTTACAGGTTGGCACCCTTAGTAGCTGAGATACCTGAGGTCATTATCTGTAGCTTATTTATACTCCATTCTGATAACCACTTCAAGAGTGTTTTTTGTTTTGTCTAAGGCACAATTCCTCACACAAAGTAATCACTCTTGACAAGAATTCAGGGACCAGTCAAGAAATGAAGGGAATATTTTCTGAAGACCACCAAGAAAATGACTGACTTGCTTTTTCATAGTTTCAGCCCTGATATGAGTTCAAGATAAGAGGGGCCTTCGCTAAAAATAAAATGCAGCTCCTGAGACAGATAGCTTGCAAAAGCATTGTCTAGCCTTACTTTGCTTACCTGGATTGCTAATATAGATGTCATTTTATTGGGATTTGCTCTACCGTGTGCCACAGATGCTTTTACAAATTGAAGGTTTGTAGTGGCAACTGCATGGCGTGTATCTGTGAATGCCATTGTCCCAAATGCTCAGATGACCATTAGTGGCTTTTTTAATCAACAAAGTACTTTTATATTAAATATGTTTATATTTTATTTTTTTCATATTTTATTTTTATTTGTTTATATGTGAGAGAGAAAGGCAGAAAGAAAATGAATGAGAGTGCTGATGCCTCCAGGCACTATAAACAAACTGCAGACGCGTGCGCCATCTTGTGCAGCTGGCTTACATGGGTCCTGGGGAATCAAAGCTGGGTCCTTTGGCTTTGCTAGCAAGCACCTTGACTGCTAAGCCATCTCTCCAGCCCAAGTATGTACATATTGTAGACATGGTGCTGTTGCACACTTAGTTGACTACAGCGTAGCATAAACGTATTTTTATATGTCCTGGGGAATGAAAGATTCACGTGACTTGCTTCACTGTAAGTTTGTTGTACTTTGGTGGTCTGATAGTGGGTCCTAGGCATCTCCAAGGCCTGTGTGACCATGACAGTCAGCCAATTTGTGCTGGCTTCCATTTTCAGTTTTCCTAGATTAAAAAAGAAAATCTCCAATCACATTTTCAGGAAATCTGGGTGTGGTGGTTTGATTTAGGTGTCCCCCATAAACTCAGGTATTCTGAATGCTAGGTTCCCAGCTGTAGGAGATTTGGGAACTAACACCTCCTGGAGGCAGTGTATTGTTGGGGGCGGGCTTATGGGTGTTATAGGCCACTCCCCCTTGCCAGTGTTTGGCGCACTCTCCTGTTATTGCTGTCCCCTTAATGTTGGCCAGCAGGTGATGTCCACCCTCTGCTCATGCCATCATTTTTCCCTGCCATCATGGAGCTTCTCCTTGAGCCTGTAAGCCAAAATAAACCCCCTTTTCCCCACAAGCCACTCTTGGTCGGGTGATTTCTGCCAGCAGAAATCCACTTAAAGGAATTATTCAGAATTTGTTTGTTTCTATACAGGAGGCCTCTTTAGCTTGTCAACAACAATACTGTGATACTCTTCCTTCTGGAAACATACTCAGAAACACAATTCAGAGCAGATAATGGACAAAAATATGTCCAGAATTTTCAAATCTTACTAGAATTAAATTTAGCACCAGAAAGTGGAGTCCTTAGCTGTAGAGATGACTTTATAGCCAGAGGCTGAGATTCATTTCCAAGCTGTTTTATTCCAATAAGCTGCAAATACGAGCCCACCACTGGGTAGTTCTACTTTTCTTACTGCTGACCACTTACTGGGCCAGCCTAGTTCTGCTGTATGCCAGTCAGCAGATTTGAAATTCCCCAGCAATTTAGCATAGAGACGTGCTTTTAATTAACCCAGTACACAAGCTTGAACAGATCAATTATTCACAACAGTTGATACAACACATTTTTTCAAGCATTGGCTGAAGACCTGAAGTTGTAATCTCTCCTCTGTACATGTCAGCTTGCATTCACAGATGGTTAGTTACTTAAAGAAGAGGAAGATGAATCGTGATGGTGGGCGTTGAGTGATGTAAAGAGGATGGAAACCTCACCTATATATGGGATCTAAAATGGTCCAATTTATGGAAACACAGGATCTGGAGGGAAGGAAAAATGGGTGATGTTGGTCAAAAGGTACAAAGCTTTAATTATGAAAGATGAGAAATTGCTGGAGACCTAAGGTATCACACGAGATGGCAGCCAACACTCTCTAATGTATACTTGTCACTTGGTGAGAGGATAGACTTTATATTGGTTTTATTTTTTATTTTTATTTTTTGGTTTTTTGGTTTTTCGAGGTAGGGTCTCACTCTAGCCCAAGGTGACCTGGAATTCACTATGTAGTCTTAGTGTGGCCTTGAACTCTTGGCAATCTTCCTATCTCTGCCTCTCAAGTGCTGGGATTAAAGGCATGCACCACCACGCCCAGCAGTTTTATTTTTTAATGGGGAAATAATTGCGTATATTAATGGGGTGTGAAAAGATAGTTTGATGTGTATTTACTATGGAATAATCAAATCAGAGTAATTGTAACCTCAAATCTTTGTAATTTCTTTGTGGTGAAAACCCTTAAAGTCCTCCCTTTTAACTGTTTTGAAATAGTACGTGGCATTATGTTACATGAAATAAGACTAGCACAAAGACAAATTCCATGTGACTTCACTTATATGTGGACTCTGAAAAGGTCAGACTCAAAGAGGTAAAGAGCTGGGAATGGAGGAAGGGGATTTTTTGAGGGGAGGGTGGTTTGCGAGGTAAGGTCTCACTCTAGCCCAAGCTGACCTGGAGTTCACTATGTAGTCTCAGGCTGGCCTGGAGCTCATGGAGATCCTCCTACCTCTGCCCCCAAGTGCTGAGATTAAAGGCGTGCGCCACCATGCCCAGCGAGATTTTGATCAGTAGGTGAAAGGTTACCGTTAGTTAGAAAGGAAGATTCTTTCTGTTGTTCCTATCTATAACAAGGTGAATACGTTACTCTGTTCACCCTCACCACAGTCATACAAGGGTTAGCTATGAAAAGTTGTGGATGGCTCTGTCCATTAGCTCAATTGTACTGATTGTTTCATAGTGTATACCTGTATCAGAACAGCATGCTATGTTGGGTTAGATGTATATAATTTTTATGGCAAAGGTGTTTCATTGAAGCTGTAAAATGATGAAAACTAGAAATTCTGCCAAATGAAATGTGTATAATAGGACACTGGCTTGGGGAATTGTACTGTCCATCTGGATTCCATGCAAAGAGTGCAGTCTGTAACACAACCTCTCTGGGATATTGAGCCCTTTCAACCACTCACAATCAAGAATATTGATCACACGAGCAAGAGCAAGCAAGCACGCTGAGCTGAGAAATACGGCTATAGCATTTTGGATATTCTTCTGTCTTCTGTTTTTCAGAGTTAGGTCGCACACTTACAGACAGTAAAGCAGCCAAAGTTGGCCTTGCAAGTAAATGTATTTGATTGTGACACAACTCAGTGGTCCTCCAGCAGAGGCCTGAGGGATGCTGAGGAGTTGTGGAGTAAAGTGAATTGTTTTAGGCAGGCAAGATGGGCTGGAATAGAAACATGTTTGCAAGAGGGGGTTCAGCTGAGAGGTTATGGGGCTGATTCAGGTACAGTGGGGATAGAGATGAACTGCAGTGTGAGTAAAGATGATATAGTGGAGTCAATGGAAGTGTTCATTCTAGTCTTCATATTTTCCCTACTGTCCATTTTCTTTCTGTTGTTTATGTGTGCATGTTACTCATGCCCTCATTAGATAGTACAGTCTTGGGCTAGGGAGATTGCTCAGCGGTTAAAGACACTTGCTTGCAAAGCCTGCCAACCTGGGTTCAATTCCCCAGTACCTCTGTAAAGCTTGATGCACAAAGTGGTGTATAAATCTGGTGTTCTTTGGCAGTGGCAACAGGCCCTGGTACACCCATACACCCCCCCCACCTCTCTCTTTCTCTCACTCTCTCTCCCACACAAATAAATAGTATTTTAAAGGAAGGAAAAGACTGTACTCACATTGGGCTCAGAGCTCATGTCTTAATAGTACTTTGCACATGGTAAGTGCTTAATCCACATACTTTCTAGAGTGTTTAAGACGTGTTTATTGCTTCTTTAAAAAGTGGTTCATAAGCATGAAAATCTTGGTTATGGAAATTTATGTCCTCTCAGAATATAGCAAGAAAGCTAGAAAGAGTGAGAAATTTCAGAACCAAGCATGCAAGGATTAAAAAGAAAAATATGCACATCTTGCAAAGGACCTAAGGCTGGAGAGATGACTCTGTGGTTAAAGGCACTTGCTTGCAAAGTCTGACAGCCTGGGATTCCATTTTCTAATACTCACTTGAAGTCAGATGCACAACGTGGTGCATGCATCTGGAATTCAATTGCATTGGCAAGAGGCCCTGGCATGTCTATTCTCTCCCTTTGCCTGCTTGCAAATATATAAATGGATGATTTTAAAAAAATCAGGATGTAGAGAAACAGTTTAAAAGAACTGTGACTCCTCATTATCTAGGAAAGCCCAGAAACAGAACTGAACCTGATCTTGGCAGAATGCCATGGTAGGGAGAGATCTAAAGTGGAAGGGAGGCTAGATTTTGGGGGGGCTCTGGACAAGGAGGAAATGCAGCTGTCATTATCTTGTATAGGTTTGACGTAGCACCTAGCATGGCCAGATGGAGAGGGATAGACCTGGGTGCAGATCCTGCTCCACTCCTGTAGCTATATGACATTGGAAAAATTACTAAACATTTCAAATTTTAGCTTTCTGTATGGTGCTAATAATCCTATCTACTTTCCATAGATTTCTAGGTATTATAACTATTACTACAATAATTTACCACCTATGGTACACAGTCATGTATTTCAATTGATAATATTGATAAGTACATCCTAGAGATAATTGTGCTTAAATATAATTACCTAAAGTGAAATAAATATGGGAGATATAGGGAGTTATTATAGTGTTGTAGTTACCTTCTTGTTGCTAGAACACAGTGCCCAACAAAAAGTAGTTTATGGAAGGAAAAGGTTTATTTCAGCTTACAGTTTTGTTTTATTTTTAAATGTTTTATTTATTTATTTATTTATTTATTTATTTATTTATTTTTGAGAGCGAGAGAAAGAGAAAGAGGCAGAGAGAGAGGGGGTTGGGGGGGGGGGAATAGGTAGGCCAGGGCCTCTAGCCATTGCAAACAAACTCCAGACACATGTGCTACCTTGTGCATCTGACTTCCATGGGTACTGGGGAATCAAACCCGGTTCTTTGGGATTTGCAGGCAAGCTCCTTAACTGTTGAACCATCTTTCCAGCCAAGCTTACAGTTTTACAATTTTATTTATTTATTTGATATAGGCATATAGAAAGAGAGAGATAAGAGAGAGACAGAGAGAAAGAGAATGGATATGTCAGGGCTTCTAACCACTGCAAACAAGGTCCAGATGCATGTGCCACCTTGTGCATCTGGCTTACATGGGAACTAGGGAATCGAACCTGGGTCCTGAGGCTTCACAGGCAAGCACCTTAACTGCTAAGCCATCTCTACAGCCCTCACCTTACAGTTTTGAGGGGAAGCTTCACTGTGACAAGGAAAAACATGGCATGAGCAGGAAATTTGCACACATTTTCTGAGTGGAAGTAATATCACGACTGATCTTAGAGCTGGGCTAATAAACGTTAAGATCCACTCCCAGTGCCACATGTCCTCCAGTAAGGTTCCACCTCCTAAGTTGCCACCAGCTGGGGGTCAAACACTGAAAATAGGAGGCCTTGAGAGACATCCCCAAACCAGATGTAGTACAGGGGTTTCCTGTTATGTTTCAATCAAAGCAGCTCTCGGCTGATTCCTGTTCACTCATACCCTTTTGGTCCACATGGAGGTTCTACACTTGCTCATGGGCAAAGTCTCCTTCACCTTTCTACTGCGCCAAGGTTGTCTGGTCCTGCTGACTCCACGTCCCCGCTGGCCAGAGGGTTTTAGAAGACCACCCTCAGCTCAACTCCAGGGAGGGAGCTACTCCCCTCCAACATTCTTGGGACCCAAATTATCTTCCTCTAACGCAAACTTATCCCTTTAGGATTTTAAAAGCAAAACATCTGTTTTCCCAGGAGAGTGATTCTCACTGCAGTGTTTGGCAGGTTCCTGTCATCACTTGGGCAGTAGCGGGAGACAAACGAAAGCTGTGAATTGGGCTTGTTTTCTAGACCCAGTCTTGCTTTCAAGGTTTTGTTTACCTGGGGGCCTGCTGGGTGTCTAACTTCCAGGCTCTTTGGTTCTTGCGGTGGTGTTTGGTAAACATTCTAGATGATGTTAGTTGTCCAAAGGTCCTACTTGGAAAAACATGGAGACAAGACAAAGGCCCCAAAGGGCAACTGGCTCCTGGTGATTTGACCAGAACCTGGGAATCACTGCCCTAAAGAAAAGATGTTTTCCCAGCGCTGCTCTGGGATCATAGAGCGCCGCAGCATTTCCTGGAGCTGAGGTGATCACTGTTGTTTGTTTTGTCTTTGTTATCAAACCCTCGGTGGCCAGCCACCTCAGCTTGTTTAATGTTTCAAAAGAAACTTCTAGGGGTCTTGCTAATTTTTATTATTCTTTTCTTGTAATTAAAATTTTGGGGGGGCTGGAGAGATGGCTTAGCGGTTAAGGCGCCTGCCTCCTAAACCTAAGAACGCCCGTTCCAATCTCCAGCGGTTCCAATCTCCAGGTCCCACGTTTAGCCAGATGCAAAGTGATGCAAGGGTGCAATGCCACACTTGACCACAAGGGGGTGCATACATCTGGATTTCGTTGGCAGTAGCTGAGAGGCTGCTGGCATGCTCATCTCTATCTGTCTTCCTCTCCCTCTGTCTCTCTCTCTCTCTCTCTCTGTCTCTCTCCAAAAAATTTCTTTTGAATTTATTTTTATTTGAGACAGAGGGAGAGAGAAGTGAAAGAGAGAGAAAGCGAACTGCAGACACATGCTCCACCTTGTGTATCTGGCTTACATGGGTACTGGGGAATTGAACCTGGGTCCTTAGGCTGTGCAGGCAAATGCCTTAACCTCTAAGCCATTTCTCCAGCTCAACATCTACTTTTTAAAAACATTATTTTTGAATTTTTATTTTAGTTTCTTTCTTTGAGAGAGACAAAAAATAGGCAGACAGAGAGAGAAGGACAGAGAGAAAGAGAGAGAATGGGCTTACCAGGGCCTCTGGCCACTGCAATGCACTCCAGACACATGTGCTTACATGGGACCTGGAGAATCGAACTCTGGGTCCTTACACTTCTTAGGCCTGCACCTTAACCACTAAGCCATCTCTCCAGCCCTCTTATAATTTTCTTGAGAGAGAGAGAGGGAGGGAGAGAATTGGCATGCCAGGACCTCCAGCCACCTTGTGTGCATGTGTGACCTTGCATGCTTATGTCACCGTGTACATCTGGCTTACATGGGACCTGGAGAGGGTCCTTAGACTTTGCAGACAGATGCCTTAACCAGTAAACAATCTCTCTAGCCCTAGTTTTTACTACTTTTAATTAATTAATTAATTTGCAGAAGAGAGGCATGGGGGAATGGCTCCACTAGGACCTCTTGCCACTGCAAATGAATTCCAGACGCATGCTCCATATTGTGCGTTTGGCTTATGTGGGTACTGGTGAGTCAAACCCAGGTTCTTAGGTTTTGAAAGCAAGTACCTTCAGCCCAATCTTGCTATCTATTTATATTTTATAGTTTTACTTTCACTAATTCTTTTTTCTTTTTCTTCTTCTTCTTCTTTTTTTTTTTTTTATTAAGAATATACTTTGTACAGACACATCATGTGTTGATACCATTTTTTCCCGCCTCCCTGCCTCCATTACACTGGGGATCCTCCTCAATGGGGTTGCTAGTATTCCCCATGAGGTTCTTGATTAGGAGTTGTGGAAGCAGCAGTCAGTATTGCAGGTGGCAGGGAATGTCTCTGGGTATGCCATCCCAACCCGTGGCTCTTACAGTCTTTCCATACCCTTTTCCACAAAATTCCCTGAGCTTTAGTGGGTGTGTTTTAAGTCTACTTCAGTGTTGAGCTCTTATAGATTTCTGCTTTGGTATGTGCTGAGTATCCTCAGCGTCAGTTTCCTTCACCCTGGCGCTGGTTGTCAGGCTTATGTGGAAGCAGCACTCTGGCTCATTTCGCCAATTCTTCTGTGGTTTCACCTGGGCCTTGGCTGAAGTGTGAGGAGTAATTTATCTCTTCACGTCTTGCTTCCTTCTGGTATTACCCCAGGACTGAAGTGTGGTTAGGAGGCCACCACCTTGACTGAAAGTCCCAATCTTGTTATTATTATTATTTTTGTTTTTGTTTTTTTTTTCGCTCTAGCCCAGACTAACTTGGAATTCACTATGTAGTCTCAGGGTGGCCTTGAACTCACAGTGATCCTCCTACCTCTGCTTCCCAAGTTTTGACATGAGCAATAAAAGAGGTTTTACTCATTTTGTACTTTGTTTTATTTCTTAAGTGCAGAATGATTTTTATAAATCTTCTCCAGATGACCAAGATGGTCTGTAGGTGACAGTGTGTTAGAGAATCTCTCCAATGAGTCACCATGACTGCAGACACTTTTGCTAATTCACTCACTGAACTGAACAAATGCTTGTGTGACAGGAACTCTGGCAGGTGCTAATTACATGGTGGCACAGAACATAGAGACAACATTTCTACTTTCTGCAGAGGTTTGCAATGCTGGGTTCAGTAGGTCTCTACAGATGCTGTCAATATGAGAAAAGGCATATGTCAATTCAATCCCCACATCAACATAGTTAAAATTGGAAGGGTGTCTAGGCCTATGATAATTCCGTAGCAATAAGGGAATTTGACCTTTTAAGAAGGTCTGGCCCAGCTTCCCTGAGTAAGTGATCATTGATTTGAGATCCAGATAGCTAGGTGGAAGGAAGTCATTTCTATGCAGTGGATCAGCAGCACAAGAAAGGGCCTGTGACTGGAGCTAAGGAGACCTTTAGGTGGTAAATCGACAAGCTGACATGGCTGTGGGAAGTAGCAGGGAGATGATGTCAAGAGAGTTTCCAGGTTTAGGCTTACCTACCCAGTTGGTATTATACTTGAGTGGTGTCATTCAGGAAGGTAGAGACACTGAAGAAGAGGGCACATCTGTTTTCTTGTGCGGGGATGTGGGAAGGTGATTGAATTTGTTTTAATTCGTGATGCCTCGAAGATGTCTAATAGAGTTACTAAGAAGGCATCCAGCCAGTTGACATGGGATGAGGGGTATCTGGGCTTGACACAGGCAACTAAGTCATGTGGTAATGGAAGCAGTGGGGATGGGTTTTTTTCAGGGTTAGATAGGGACAATCTAGGAGAGGGACCATCATGGCCGTGTGAGGATGAGCCTGGAGGAGTCCTGGCATTTGCAACACAGGGAGAGGAGGAGGAGCCAGTAAATAGAAGGACAAAGGAAGGTCATTTTTCTCATGGGAGAGTCTAGTTGTTAAAAGTCAACTAGGAGAAACCCATTATCAAAAGAGGGGTTTGCGTGTGTGTGTGTGTGTGTGTGTGTGTGTGTGTGTGTGAGAGAGAGAGAGAGAGAGAGAGAGAGAGAGAGAGAAGAGAGAGAATGAGATATTATGTTCAATACCATGCCCCAAGTGGTGATGTGACATTGTCACAAAATATTTTGCTGAGTCAGTGGCCGAAGACAGCTGCTGGCTGGGGCACAGCATTCTTGGTTTGTGGCAGGCTAGTGTGTTTTGGTTTGGGCTTTTCTCTTGATACTTCCAGCCCAAGGAAGAGCTAGCTCAATGAGCTTGAGAGATCTATGCACTTGTGCAGAGACCTAGAAGGGCTTCTGCCTCTACCATTCCCTTCTTTCAGCTGGCCATACAGTGTCCACAAGTTGTGTGGCCAAGTTTGGTCTTAAATGGAAGGACCCGACAAGGCCAGTACTTATTTTTTTCTTTCTATTTTCCTCAACAGAATTGTTCAGCAGTATGGAATTTCTATCTTAATTCCCATGACTCAGCTCTCTCTAATGAAAGATTTTAGCATCGTGGAGCAGTGTTTGTGGAAACGTTCTGCAGAATATGAAGTGACAGCTGCCTCTCCTCAGACACCCGGATTCCAGCTGCATTAGCAATTTGGGTCCTAGAAAGTTCTCAGACAGGAAGCAGTTATGCTATAGACAGAAGCAACAGAAATTAGATTCCACTAGAATGCATTTAGATCCTATGATAGTGTGAGATAAATTATGTAATTCTGTAATGGTTGTTGGAAAAGACTTTTTTATGCATCCACTTGTAGGGTCTTTTTTGTGCTGAAATCAGTTTAATAAATACAAATTGAACATTTATTATGTCTAATCCCCTGTGTAAGAGACAAAGATGAACAAAACATGATCTATATTATCAGAGTGTTGAGGGATGAATACACAGAAACAATGTAAGAGTTTTATAATATAGAAAAACCAAAACTGTAATAAGGAGGCTGACAGAGATGAGTGTGTGTGTGTGTGTGTGTGGATGGATGACACAAGCAGAGTCAGCGCAAGAGCTGGAACTTGGCAGATGTCCACACAGTGAATGGCCATCAGACTGGATCTTGAAACATAGGTAGGAATTACCAAGCAAAGATGTGGGTGGAATGGACAAGGCCAAGCACAGGGCACTGCACTTTGGGGTAGGGAAGGTCCTCTTGTATAGTTGAGATTTGTTTTGTAGGTGGTAGGATCCACTGATGGGGTTTGGGCTGGAGTACTCCAGGGTAATGGTGCTACTCAGTAAGTTTAACCTAGGCTGTGCTGTGAGGTATGAGAAGAAGCAAGGGAGAGAGATAGCAAGAGAGCAAGAGAAAGAGAGAGCTGCTGAACAATGCTCTCTGAGGATCCATGAGCTAGAAGGAGAGAAGGTGCAAGGTAGCTATTAGAAAGAAGATGACAGCTGAGAAGCAGCAGAGGAAAGCCAGAAGACAAAAGAAGTCAATTGTGCAATTGAGGCTGGGAGTGGTAGCTCCCAGCACTGGGAGGCTGAGACAGGAGGATTGCTGTGAGTTCTAGGCCAACCAGGGTGATAGAGTGAAACCCTGTATCAAAAATAATAAAGAAAAGACAGCAAACAAACAAAACAAATCCAAACATTAGTAGAGGGTGATCAGAGGTTGTCCCATATGCCTCTAAGTCTGTTTATCTCCTCTCTACCTTTGTCTCTCTCTCATCATCTGCTAAAGCTTTTGAGAAATAATCACCCTAGCAAACATTTATCCTGGTGCTTTCTCTTCAAATTTTCCCTCTAGGACAACCTATTCAGAACAACTCATTTCCAACCACGACCCCTCCAGTAAACCAAGTGTTATGCCCTGTTGCCCTCCTCCGTGAGCCCAGGCAGGCCTACGACAGCAAAGAAAAAAGCCCTGGCCCAGAATTATTTTTGGAGCACAACGGTGGCAAAATACACTGCTGTACTATATCAGGGAAATGAAAAGTGGGGAGGGGAAGGACACATGGAAAAGACAGCAGGCATAAAAATGAGTTGCAGGAAAGCAGATCAGCATATAAATGGAGAAGAGCTGGTCCCACTGGAATCCTTCATCCTGACAGGCCAGAGGCACAGGCTGCGCACCTTTCTGAAGAATCATTGCAGCGTGCAGGGGAGGAGCTTGGCAGCCCAGAGCTGCCAAAGACAAATGCTTCTCTGCAGGCAACAAGGGAGGGCACTGCAGCAAGGTGAGCCTGGAGTATGGAGGCGCTGTGCAGAGGGGCGGAAAGATGAAGGATGGAAGGCTGTGCTGGGATTCATGCCTCCCCAGGAGAGCCCTGGGCTTCCTCCCCACGCTCCTGTGCTGCTCAGTGCCCTGCAGAGAGAGCTCAACTCTATCTGTTCCTCCCTCCCTTCATCCTTCCTCTCCTCCTTTCTTCTCCTGCCTCTTGCTCATTGGGTGTCAGTGTGAGCTGGCAAAGCACTCTTTTTTTTTTTTTTTCTTGTTGTTGAAGTCAGGTAAACCCAGTGTGACTTCTGCCTCTGCCTCTTAGATGTGTGACCTTGGATTGGCTTATGTAGGCCTCCCTCACTTTCACTCACTTTCCTTGTCTAGAAAATCTGCTTGGGAAGGCTAAATCAAACAGGTACGTATCTATGATATGTGTGCTTGATTCACAGCAGTTCCTCAGTGGTGGCCTTCTTCCCCTGGAGCCACTTTCCAGGCCTTGTTCCTGCAGCCTTTCTGTGATTTTTATAATGAACGGCTGTCTCACCTGAGGTGGCACCAGCAGCTTGCCTCTGCCAGAAGAATGTCCATGGGACAGGTGAAAAATGGAGCCCTTGCAGGCTTCACCAGAGAGACGCAGAGCCTGTGAGGCTAGTGAGGCTGTGAGCACATGGAAACTCACGTCCAGACACACTTGCCCAACACCAGAGACTATGAAGTATGTATACAGAGCTATTTAGCATGGAACTCTTAAGACCTTTTAATGTGGATGTGAACGTGACTCCCCAAAAGTGATAGCTTATAAAGTGTGAAGCTCGGAAACAGATCTGAAACCCTAGGTGTGGTGTGTATTTCAGAGCCCGTGGAGGACTATGACATCTGACCTTGACATTCTTCCCCACTGCACTTCCAAAGATGGCTGTGTCTCTATGGTAGAAGCATCTCAAACTGAATTAAGTGGGTAAGGGCAAAGGAAAGCCAGTATGTATTGTTCGTATTACTTCGCATTCGTTTGGGCAGGCACTATTGCACACTAGGTATTATGCCAAAGTAATCTTGCTTATGATCTGGTGAAGGGAAGTAGTATGAGATATAGTTTATGGTTGAAAGGGTGAGTGCTCCGGATGGCAACCCAAGGTCACCCTGGAATGTCTAGGTTCAAATCTGGGACCTTTATCACTGTCTACCCTTCACAGAATGCTCCAAAAACCAACTTTCTACCATAACTTTGGAGTAAGTCCTTGGTACCCTGGCAGAAATTGGTGACTAGTAAACCACAGGAAAGAGGCTAAACGTCCAAGTTGGAAAAAAAAAGTCATCTTCCTGATTTATGTTGCAGGCTGGCAGCCGTTCCATATGGAAAACAATGGACAACCCAGTTTCCCTCAGTGCATTGGTTACCTTTGGGCCAGTGTGACAAAATACCTGATAGAGCAATTTTAAAGGAGGAAGGATTTATTTTTGCTCGCAGTTTCAGAGTTCTGTTCATTGTGAGGAAGAGAGCCTGATGGAGCAGAGCACAGCAGAGAGTGGCCAGGTCAACTCCAAGTACTCGTCTATAGTGACCACTGCCTCCAACCAGGTCCTACTTCCCAAAGCTTCCAGAACTTCCCAAAATAGCACCGCTAGCTGGGGACCAAACAGTCACGACATAAAGCTGTTGGGGGCATTTTAAATTCAAACTATGATACTCAGCTAGTTCCTGGTCTCTTCCTTGAATTCTGAGGTCCCAGATTCATGCCTTACTGAAAGCAGATCCAACATGACATTGTTGAAATCAGATGAGGCAGGCCGAGAACTGGCAAGAGCAGGTATTCCTGTACTATTTTAAACTCTGGGTCCATACTCCAATTCTTCCACTTACTGGATACTCCTCGAATCACTCGATTCTGAAAACTGGGTTGACTTTACCATCAACTTCCCAAGGGTTTGTGATAGCACAATAAAGCCCCGAATGTGAGAACTGCATGTGTGTCAGGTGATAGTGGACATGTAGCTCTGTTGTGGTTGGGGTGTAAGTATTTATTTTTTAAACTGTATAGCTTAAAAAAAAGTCATTCTTATTGAAAATATACCCAACCCTACATGGTTCATAGACTGTTGTCTGTATTCAGAATGCTGCTGGCTCCAAGAATAGTCCTGGAATAAGAACAGTGACTGAAAAATGGTCTCATGCATGAGGAGGGAGAAGGAAAAGGGAAAGAGCAGAAGGCCATTGGCCATTGCTCAGAGCAGCATGGGTGGCAGAGAGGGGCTCAGGCAGCACGTGACTGCTTCCATTCTCAGCATGGGGCTGCTCATGACATTTCCTCACTTCACTTGGCTGGCATTCACAGGGCGGTATAGAGGCCACCCGAGGTAGTAAAGAGGAGTGGTAAGAAGAGAAACAAAACAAAATAAAAACCAAAAGAAACAAAACAAGGAAGAAGGAAAATAAGGAAAGAAGGAAAGAAGAAAGAAATTGAGTGAGAGAGAGAGAGAAAAAAAAGCCATAGCTAGATGTCATTCTGCCTTGGAATAGTAGACTCTTTGTTTAGGCCCTTGGATGATTCTAGCTCTGTACGTGGAGCACATACAACCTGTTAATGAGGGCTGCTATGTCTAATCCATCCTTGGGCAGATGGAGGTTGATGAGGGGCCCATGGACCGTGCTATTGGGTTGGTCCTGTTCTTTGCTCAGGCTGAGGTGTTCCTTCTTGGAGCTGGGTTGGTCTTGACCTTGTTAGTCATGGGGATCTGCAGCCAAACTAAACTTCCTGCTGATGTCAGGAAAATGTTCTGTAAGCATCGGATCTTCTTGCTTTTGAGTGCCGTGGTGGGGAGGATTGGCGGCCACCGATGAGAAGATATTATTCCTTCAGAACTTGATGTCTCACAAGGTAAGAGAGGCTTTTAGCTATGAAGACTTGGATAGGTTTGGAGTTTTCATTCTAGTGCTTAACCAACCTCAGAAAACTATTGTATACTCTGGCCCGATCTAAGAAAGTCTGATTCTAGAATACTGAGGCAAACAACGACTCCTGCTGCTACCCTTAATCACAGGACTTTGGTGATATTGCTGGTCAGTTCTGACATTCTCTGAAACTTAACCCAGTCCCTTCAGTATCTGAAGTTTTTGTCCATGCCCCTCCCTCCCCCTTGTTAACTCTGGTGGAGCTCACACCTTGGGCTGGCTTGGCTTTTTTTTTCTTTTTCTTTTTCTTTTTCTTTTTCTTTTTTTTTTCTTCTTTTCTTTTTCTTTTCTTTCTTTCTTTCTTTCTTTCTTTCTTTCTTTCTTTCTTTCTTTCTCTCTCTTTCTCTCTCTCTCTCTTTCTTTCTATTTCTTATTTTGAGATGGGAGTCTCACTAAGTTATTTAATTTGGCCTTGAATTTACTCTGTACCCTAGGCTGGCCTTGAATTTATGATCCCCCTACTTCAGCCTCCTGAGTAACTGGGATTATAGACCTGTACCAGCAAGCCCAGCTAGAATCTTTCCAACAGAGAATTCCATGAAGTATTGACATTAGTCAGGAGCTCTCACTTGAAATTCATTTATTCATGCAACAAATATTCATTGAGAGGTGAGAAAAATCAGAAACGATTTCTGTACTTTACATTTTAATTCTCAGTGGGAAAGCTAGAGGTTATCTAAATTGTCATGCCAACAAATGTAACTTTGCAATGGTGACAAGTGTATGTCAAATGTATCACATGGAAACAAAAGATTTCCCTATTGGAGAAACCAGGGGAGGAGAACAATGGCTGAGGCGCGACCAGGCCAGGGTGGAGGTGAGAAAGTGTCTTAGAGCTTGAAGCCTGGGGCAGGGTGAGGTTTATGGGGCCAGCCAGCTGCTCTGCGTTCTCAGCCAAGCTAATGGGGTTTTGTTTTATTCTGAGAGCAATGGTAAATCACCAGAAGAGTTTTATATAGTTAAAATGCAGTGGAGTTTATTTTATTTTTTATTTATTTTTTTGAGACAAGACTTTTCTATGTAGCCCAGGCTGGCCTTGAACTCATAGTTCTCCTGTTTTACCCTCTCAAGGGCTGGTATTGTAGGTGTGAGCTACCATGTTTAGCTCAATTGTGACTTAAAAGGTCTAGTCTGCACAGAGTGTGAGCATGCAAAATGTCCTGAAGGAATTTACTGGGAAGGTGGGTAGATCATGATATTATTTGCATTTTGTATTGCAGTTAAAAACAACAAAAACAATGAAAAACCCAAAGTCTGTAAATCAAAGGCTCTTAAGGAAACAGGTATTGAGCCAATAGGCAAGAGCATAGCACTGAATGGAATGGGGGCTGGCTGACATGTCAGAGGGCCCGTGAATCAATCTTCCACTGCAGTCTGGACCTTGACCTTGCTCAGGATTGTTCAAGGATTTTTCCAGGATGGTGCTACATCCCTGACCCAAAGTCAGAGAAACCCCTGAAGCATGTAGTTCAGGATTTAAACCCACTTCTCCCACATCCCATGCATACCAGCCAAAGGGAAGAGAGCAACAGTAGACAAAGTTGCTTTTGAGGGTCCATGTTGCCCTGGGATCCACCTCTGCAAGAGGTTGCTATCTCAGGAAAGTCTAAGGCTTTCTTTTGCCTCCCCCAGGTCTTCCTAAGTCTTCCCAGGCCAGTGAAGATCTGTCGCATCTCTAAAGATTTCTACAAAGAGAGCCTCCTCCATCTTTCATTTCCTGCTTTCTCTGTGATTAGAATCTTCCATCTTGTTTTCTTGTGCCTGTAGCTCAAGCTCAGAATCCAGGGCTTCTGAGAGGCTCAGAGCTCAGACATTTGGGATGCTGCGTGTATTATAGGCACCCTCCATCTCGAAATCTGACAAGGAGTGATGAGCTGAGCTGTGGAGAGCTGGTTCCTTTGGTTGCCACAGAAACCAAATTGAGCTGGATTTAGCAGTAAATTATAGGGTACAAACAGAGATGGAGTTAAACATTTGTCTACCACGGCCTTTTTCCTTTTCTTTTCAAATTGTGCCTTCCCAGAAAGTGGCAGCAACACCCATGAAGAGAAATAGAGGCAGCAGAACACTCTGTGACAAAGGAATGGGGACTGTAGTGGTTTATCGATGGCAAGGACTTAGATTTCCACCAGAAGCATGATTATCGCCCAGCCATCTCCCTCTGACTCTAGGGCCTGCCAATCAGGGAGGGATATATCAGGGAAGAGAGCACAGAGAATTTAGAGCTGTGGTTTTTCAAGACAGTTGCTACTAGCCTCATGTGACTATTGAACACTTGTAATGTGGTTTGTTCAAGTTAAGATGTGCTGTCGGAGCAAAACACATGCCACATTTCAGAGACAGTATGGTTCAAACATGCACGCTATCTCATAATTTAAAATATTTATTGCATATTAAATCAACAATATTTTGGGTATATTGAGTTAAATACAATAGATTGTTAAAATAATTTCTATTTATTTCTTTTTACTATTTGTAATGTTACCAGACAACTTTAAATGTGGCTCACATGATGGTTCTGTTGGACCATGCTGGTTCAGAGACTATTGTTTTAAAGCTGGGCTGTTTTGCCATTGACTGTGGAGGTTGTTTAACCTGGAGAGACCTGAGGTGCTTTATTGGCAACATGGAAGCAATGATCCTGACATCTCTTTAGCATCCTCACAACTTGATTCTGAGGATTCAGTGCTACTGTCTATTCTGCAGGGTTCTTTTGAGATTCTTTCTTTATGGTCAAGGTATTCATTTCCCCAGCTGCCCAAGTGTTGGTAGCAGATAACTTATAGCTGAGTTAACTCTCCAGAAATTGCTCATTGTGGCACATCCATGCTGAGCTGAGTTCTTCTGGGTGAATCTGGAAGCAGTGAGTGGTTCACCCAGTATGGAGCACAAGCAGAACCAGAGGTCACAAGGAAGCTAGACACAAGTGACTCTGACTCCTATGTCACCACCTTTCTTCCACAGACTCTTATGAATATAGCTTCAATGGAGGCTGTCTTACGAACAGCTTATAGAGGAGGAAAAGGTCACGTTTGCCTCACAGATAGCTTGGCATTATTAGTCCATTTTCTGTTGCTCTAACAAGATCCTTTAGGCTGGATGCTTTATAAAGAGAAGAGGTTTGGGGCTGGAGAGATGGCTTAATGGTTAAAGTGTTTGTCTGCAAAGCCAAAGGATCCCAGTTTGACTCTCTGGGACCCACGTAAGCCAGATGCACAAGGGGGCACATGCATCTGGAGTTTGTTTGCAGTGACTGGAGGACCTGGAGTGCCCATTCTCTCTCTCTCTCTCTCTCTCTCTCTCTCTCTCAAATAAATAAATAAATAAATAAATAAATAAAATAGGACTGGAGAGATGGCTTAGCGGTTAAGGCGCCTGCCTGCTAAGCCTAAGAACCTGGTTCCAATCTCCAGGTCCCTCCCACGTTTAGCCAGATGCAAAGTGACGCAAGGGCGTAATGCCACACTTGCCCACAAGGGGTGTGCACATCTGGATTTCATTCACAGCAGCTGAGCTACTGCTGGGGCACCCATTCTCTGTCTGTCCCTCTCCCTCTGTCTCTGTCTGTCTCTGTTTGTGTCTATCTCCAAGTATATATATGTATTTTTTTTTTAAAGAGAAGAGGTTTATTTAGCTCATTGTTTTAGAAGTTGCAAGTTCAAACAGCATTGCAAAGGCTCCCTGGCTGTATCACCTCATGGCAGCTGGTATCATGGCAGGAGCATGTGTTGAGAAGGAGAAGTGATGAAAAGACAGGGAAGCCAAGAGCCAAGAGGGGCCAGTCTTGCTCCTTCCCACAACATCCTGTGGGAACCAACCAGAGTTCCCTGAAATTTCCCAAACAGGAACAAGGTACTTGTCCCCTAGCTGCTGGGAGTTTTGGCAGCTAATGGCACACATCTGAGGACCTCTTTAATGATTATTGCCATCTAGGCCAAAATGATTGTGTAGCAATCAGCTTCAGGTTCACTGAGATGAACTTCCAGACCAGGCACAGTTATGGAGGAAGGGATATTTACTGAAGCTTACAGATCCAGGGGAAGTTCTACAATGGCAGAAGAGGTTGGCCTGCTCTCACAGGACCAGGCAGAGAGCAAAGTCACAAGCCAAAAGCCACACAGCACAGCATACCTCAGGAACTCTAGCTAGGCACACTTTATATATCTTTAGATTGAAATCTCAAACCCATCAGCACACCTTAAGATCGCCCAGTGACATTGCCTCCAGCCAGGTGGCTGAAGATGCAAACTAATAAAACACTGAATATATTGGGGACCATATATTCAAACTACCACAGATGGCTAAGTGGTTAAGGGCACTTTCTTTCAAAGCCCAATGGCCTGGGTTTTATTCCCCAGTATACACATAAATCCAGATGAACAAAGTGGTGCGTGCATCTGGAGTTCATTTGTAGTGGAAAGAGGCTCAAGACAACTTTGTAGGACATTCTGGTCCCTGAGCTTCCTGAAGATCTAACTTCTCCCTTTGCCCAGTCTTTTCTGTCTCAAGTTGTTGTTCTTGACAGCAGCACCCCTCCATCCTTCCTGCATGCCCATCTGTCTCAGAATGCATTTTCTGGACAACCCAATCCAACAGTGATATTGGTAGTGTGTTGCAAGGCAACACTTAGCTTGGCTGCAGAAGCTCTGGGCTCTAGGTAGGATGGTAGGACTTTATACATGGCCTGACTAGCCCAGGTTCTTCATGTGGAAAAGGGGGACAATGGGGACGCTGGGGACACAGTTTGGATCAGGTGATATTGTGTCACTTCTGACTAATTTTGCATGTGTGTAAAGTGGATGGGGAAAGATCAGCGTTACATGAAAAGTTTGCAGAGACCCTGGAAAGCCTTCAGTGCCCTCCACTTTACATGTCTGGATACCAAGAGTTAGGGGGTTAAGTGGTTCCCATGGAGTTTGGAACCACTTAAAAGTGGATGCATTGGGATTTGACTCCAATGATGCAAAGTCTGAGCATCTAACATCAATGAGAAGGGAATCTGAACATTGGTTAGACGTCTTGATCAACCACTTGCTCCTTCTATGTGACTATGGGTTCTACCATTCAGAAAGCAGAAAAGGAAGTCACTGCAGTGGTGACAGGGTCATTTACCTCACATTGCAGAGAAATTTCAACCTTTGTCCTCAGACAGTGGTTTTCAAACTTTAATGTGCAGATGAAAATCATCCAAGCTCATGTGCATGTGTGTGGGCATACGTGTGTATATGTGTACATTTTTTCTCAATAGGCCTGGGGTGGGGCTAGAGGTTTTGCATTTTAACATGTTTATAGATATTGGTGCTCCATATTGAGTAGCAAAATAGATGATCACTCTTAAAGTGCCTTAGAGATACCTGGGAACTTGTTGAAAATATTCACCATCGTTGATTCAGATTGGGGATTATAGGAGCAGATATCTCCAATTTAACAAACACTAAAGTATTTAAAATATGCCCCCGTGTGGGAGAACTATGAACATCTGCACTCATGATTAAAGCTGAACAGGCAGTTCGTGAATGCTGCATGAAGAAGAGGCACAGCCATGCGTGGATGTCATGGAAAACACTGCCATGCATCCACATGGGCTTTTGTTTATGACCATGGAAATAAACCCTTGGATTTTAAAAAAAGCCAGGTAAGCTAAGAGGGTTGTAGTGGAATTGAAGCAATCAAAAGATAAAAATAGCTCTTAGACAAGTTGGTATTAGTTGGAATTAGTTGGTAAGACATGTAGTAGCTAACTCTTCATTGCTAGGACAAAACACCAACCCAAAAGCTGCTTATGGAAGAAAGGGATTCACTTCAGACTTACAGTTTTGAGGGGAAGCTTTATCATGGTGGAGAAAGCTGACTCATTTCAGCATATATCCGCAGCAGAGAGGGAAAATCAGCTAGAACAACTAGCCCTCCAAAATCCAGTGGGTTACACTCAAGGTCACCCAGTGACACATCTCCTCCAGAAGGGCTCCACCTCCAAAGTTCTTTACCAGCTGGGGACTAAGTAGGAAGTATAAACAGAAATACTTGAGCCTACGGGGCACATTTATATTCAAATCAGCATAAGATCCTATTGCTGAAGACATCAAATATCTTGGTTGTAGGGCATAGAGAAATCAAGGTGGAACTGAACTGGAGGCTTCCTCCCTGCTGGCTAGCCTTCATAGCACCAGAAAGTGCTGAGGGAGGAAAGTCATCAACAGTCTCACTCAGTTGTGCACCCTGGATCCTGTGTGCTATACTACTTACTTTCCAGACAAGATGTACCCACTGGTGCAATATAGGCATGACTGTTATGGGGGTAACCAATCTCCTTCTAATAGGATTTGAAGCCTGTTATGGAGGAGGGAGTTCATGTCTGGTAAAGTGAACCTGGTCAAAAGTCCCTGGTTAAGTAGGTCATAGGCCTTAGTGGAGAAGATACTACTGTTATTTTACTAAATGAACATGTTGTTTCCAACAAACTGCCTTCTAAATATTTATGCATATGCCCATAGGTGAGTACTTCTTTTAGCTTTGATCAGGGAAGCTTGGAAGAATGGCAGTTACTCCAGAGACTCATATCATGTCATGTACTGAGAAGAAGTGACCATTGCATGCTCAGCCCTAAATGGGACGTCTATATCACCCCTTCCAAGGCATAGGGAACATTATGCAGGAGGGGGTTGAAGAGCATGTACCAGCTAGAGGAAGGGGAGGGATGTTTTGGAATGCTGTCTTCCATGGCTCTTACACTCATGAACTCATGGCTGCTTTAACTGTCTGCACATGATTGGAACTGTCAACATTCTATCATGGATGACAGAGGGAGTCATGAGGTCTCACCTCACTCTGAGGAGTTATTGGCAGTTAGTGGTTGCTGGGGGAGAGAAAACATTGTCTTCAGTGATGTAACTGCTAGTAATTTGTCCATGCTCTGGTAAATAACCCCTCTCCCATATGCATGTAAGCAACCCTAATTAAACTCATTGGCTCACAAAAATAGACATGAAAGTAGAATGGGGACTAGTTGGGAAAGGAAGGAGCTCAGCAGGAGTGGAAGGGAGAAAAGAGACAGTCATAGAAGGTGATTATGATCAAAACACATTATATCAAAACACATTATATGAAACTGCCAAATAAAAGTTCAAAAATTGCCATTTAAAAATATGTGGTTCCTTATAAAATTCATTTCTAAGTAGTCCTAGCAGTCCTAATAATTTCAGGTCTTTATCTCTGTCTTAAGTGGTTGGATGTCTGCAGTGGTTTAAATGTATGGCCCCATAGACTCAGGATTGAATCTTGAGTCTCCAGTGGACAAAGCCCTACTGGGGAAGAGGTATGTCATTGGGGGTGGATTTGAGTCCAGTCCTAAGTTGTGTGAAAAGCCAGTTTTTGAGCTCTGGCAGTATTGTGGTGCTGGCTATTGGTAATGTCTATCTGCTTAGATCTATGAAAGTGAGCCAGCTTTTCCTACCATTGATTTCCTGAAAATTTGTAAATCTGAAATAAACTCCTTTTGTTTCTGGTCAGGTGTTTGTCCAGCACAGCAGAGCTGACTGCAACAGCAATTTGGTGCCCAAAAGTGGGGCTGTTACTGCCATGAATCTGATCATGTGGATTTTGGCCTTTTGTAACTTATGTGCTGGAGGAATGTGAAAAGTATTGGTACTTGGGACTGCAGAAGCCTCATAATGCAGAAGCAAAGTTCTATGGGTTATTCTGATGAGAATTTGAAAATGCTAAATGAAGAGTGAACTGTGTACTGTGAAGGCTTGGCTTATAAACTTTTAAAGGGGAAGGAGAGACAGCAGAGAGCTTTGTTGGAACTGAGCTATTAGCATAAAGGCTGGCTGCATTCTTTTGCCTATGTCCAGAGAGCTTGAGGCAGGTTACGTTTAAAAGTAATGGGATGGTGGAAGATATATAGAACAGATACTTATGAAAGACGCACATTTTATCACAGGACAATTTAAGTAAGTTTAAAGTTACTGGTACAGACTAGGTTTATGTTACTAAAGTTGCAATTGTAATTTGATTCCCACCATTAAGTGTGGGCTAACTGCTTTGTACTGTGACCATAGAAAAGATGCCTGAGGGTAAAATCCACCCAGGCAAAGGCTCAATGAGTAGGAATGTAAATTCTTTTACCAGCATTATAAAGGTGTGTGCTGCTCTTCAAGGTCAAGATTTATTTCATCCTTGGATTTACAAATTGGGTGTACTGTTGCTCACCTGGTATTAGTTTTGGAAGCACGAATATTGCAGGGAAGAAGGCCATGAAGTGCATATGGTTCCAGAAGTTGCTGCTGAGAGGCAGCAATGAGAAGTAGAGATACATCCTTGTTTGGAGGGCAAATAAGGCCATTGTATGGAGCTGTGAAGATGGACTGTGGTTTGCAATGTAGACCCAAAGATGTTTTGGATATACCAGGACTGTACAACAGTTACCATGGAGCACTGTTGGCTCAGGATGAAAGCTTGTCTGGGGTTACTCAACTCAGCTGGAAGGGTGGAATTAGAAAATCCAGAGACCGTCATCCCTGGTTATGGATGTTGGACTTGAACTGCAGCTGTTTGATATTTACCTGATGGTTATTGATTTGTATTGGTCTAGTCTCTCCTTGTTATGCCTTATTGCAATGGAAATGTTTACTCTGTGCCATTATGTTTTCGAAGTATGTAGCTTGTTTTGAATTCACAGGACTCACAGTTAAGAGATAGCCTTAAATTTTAAATGAAACTTGGGACTTTGAAACAGTCTTAAAGTTGGTAAAGCTTATGGGGACTCTTAGTTGGACTGAACGCAATTTGCATTGTGATATGGTCATGAGTCTATGGTGGCCAGGGGAAGAACGTAGTAGTTTAAATGTGTGGCCCCATAGACTCAAGCTTGAATTTTGAGTCTCCAGTGGGTGGAGCCCTATTTGGGAAGAGGTTTGTCACTAGGGAGGTTTGGATCTTGAGTCTAGCCCTAAGGGTTGTGAAAAGCTCTGGCAGTTTTGTGGTGCAGGCTGTTGGTGGTTTCTCTCTGCTTGGATCTATGAAAGTGATCCAGCTTTTTCTGCCATTGATAGTGTTCCCTTGGAATTTGTAGGCCTGAAATAAACTCCTTTACTTCTATAAACTGTTTCTGGTTGGATGTTTGTCCAGTGACATGGAACTGACTACAACAATGTCTTTGGTTTCTTATGACTTGCACATGAAACCACTCTGGGGTTGTTATGATTCTGGCAAGACTGAGTTTGTGATTATAGACTAAGTCTATGGGGACTTGGGGTCCTTCTTAAAAATGCTTGCTTCTTTCCTTGACTTTTAATTCCAGGATATGGGGGCTGGAGAGATGGCTTAGGGGTTAAGGCACCTGCCTCCTAAGCCTAAGAACGCTGGTTCCAATCTCCAGCGGTTCCAATCTCCAGGTCCCACATTTAGCCAGATGCAAAGTGACGCAAGGGTGCAATGCTGCACTTGACCACAAGGGGGCGCATGCATCTGGATTTTGTTCTCAGCAGCTGAGACACTGCTGGTGCGCCCATCTCTGTCTTCCTCTTCCTCTCTCTCTCTCTCTGTGTGTGTGTCTCTCCAAAATAAATAAATAAATAAATAAAATAAAAAAATTAATTCTAGGATATGTCTGAGATACCAGTGTAGTTAACATCAGCATTCTGCTAAGTGACTTTCTTAGCCTGTCTTAGGTGTGAGTGGGTCCATCACTGATGTGTGTGGGAAAATAGACCTACTTCTTCTAAATGTCTCAAGAACGCTCACCTGCTACCCTGCTTCTCAGAAAGACATCCTTTCATTCACCAGCCTACTGCCAGCTACATGGCTAACAGATGTCCTTGATGCCTAGCAAAGATAGCCCTGCTGCCTCAGCAAACAGGGGGCTGGGTATGAGAATGAGTAATGAAATGTCCCTTTAAATCCAGCCTTCATGCCAAATGTACATGCCAACTTACACCCACAGAGTCTGGTTGCCTTTGCTTGCTCATCAGAAGAAAATAAGGTAATTGTGAAAGAGAGGCATGGTTGGCAGGACAGCCGCAGTGGCAGGTGCACCTTCTCACAGGGTCTCTCATTGCACCAGGGCTGGGGAGGACTGGGTTATCTTCATACAAGTGACCCAGGACCTACACCAAAAGCCTGGCTTATCTGTTAGCTTTATGAGCTCGAGGAAGCTGTAAGTTGGGAATGTTTGGAGTCCAAGGTCCTTCAATGTGTGGAGCCTGTGAGGAGAAAGAAGGGCAGGGGAGGTGGGTTAGAGGAGCTGGGACTTAGTCAGGGCAAAAGTGCTGACCCCATTCTCTGGGGAGGACAGTGGCCCAGATGTTCATGGACAAAGCCCCACTGATGAGATCTGCAAACAGAATGGAAGGACTGTGTTCTACCTGATGGCCACTGGCCTAGCACCTGTCAATTTCCTGGAGGGGTTCTTGTCCTTTATGTTCTATTCTGTTATCCTCAGCCTCTTATTTTATGAAATAAGTTGCTTAATTAATTAAATAAACATTCACAGTGAGCCAGCTTCTTCTGCCATTGATAATGTTTTTGTCATTGACAACACTGGGGACCAAAGATGAATAAGAACCAGATAAGCATGTCGGGGTTTGTGGAAGGAATGACTGTCATGATGCTATGACATGAGAGGCTGAAGCGTGTCACAATCTCACGTACTCCTCTTAATGGACTTAATGGACATGGGGCTTTTCCTTTAAATCTCTCTCCCTCTCTCTCTCTCTCTGTGTTCATATGTCTGACTGTGGGTGCATGCATGCTGCTGTTTATATATGAAGGTCAGAGGACAACCTCGGGTGGTCAGTCTGCCTTCCACCTTGTTTGAGGCAGTGTCTTCTGGCATTTACCCACATGCTTCTGGGGATTCTCTTGTTTCTACCTCCCATCTCTGTGTAGAATGACAGATATAAGACACTGTGTCTGCCTTTACATAGGTTCTGGGGATTTGAACTTGGGTCCTCATATTTGCACAGCAAGTTTTTTTTTTTTTTTTAACTTACTGAGCCATCTCCCCAGCCTGTAAATGCTTTTGTCACACTGATTTTGCACACACACTGGTTATGTCAGTGTTGTAGTTGCCTTCTTGTTGCTGGGACAAAGTACCCAACCAGAAGCTGCTGATGGGAGAAAGGGATTTATATTGGCTTACAGTCTCAAGGGAAAGCTTCATGATGGCAGGGGAAACATGGCATGAGCAGATGCTGGGCATCACCTCGGCCACAGCAGGTAGAAAGCAGCAGCAGGAGAGTGTGCCAAACTCTGGCAAGAAAGAGCAAGCTATAACACCCCTAAGTCCACCCCCAACACCACACCTCCTCCAGCAAGGCTCCACCAGCTGGGGAGCAAACATTCATGAGCTTATGGGGAACATCTGACTCAAGCCATTACAATGAGGTTCTGTGGGCTGTAAATCTTCTTTGGGCATCCTGTGTTTTGTTTTCCCACCACATGTTGTACAGTTGCAGCCCTGTGTCCAAAGATCTTTCTTTATAAGTGAGAGTGCGACAACACAATTAGAGAACACAGCATTAGCTTTCTTCTTTTTTCAAGAAGTGACTGCTCAGAAACATTTCAGGAAACTTTGTCACTGCAAAATCATCTCATTTTCTCTCTCATCTATTGGTAGTGCCGAGAAACAAAGCCCTTGCTGGGTGTGGTGCTGCATGTCTAGAATCCTAAAACTCAGGAGGCTAAGGCAAGAGGATTGTGAGTTTGAGACCAGCCTGAGCAACTTAGTGGACCTGTCACAAAAAATAAAGGAGAAAAAAAAGAAAGTCAACCCTTAAAATAATAAGAGCTGATTTTTTTGGGGTTGGGGAGGGGGACAGAGGCAGTGAAGAGCAAAGAAGATACCAGAAAGGAGCTGGGATCCTGTGTGCTTTTCAGTCAATCTTGGGGGTATCGGATCCCGAGGAGGCCAATAGGTGCCAAGAGAGGGGATTTGGTTTTTGGGACTATTGAAAAGAAAATAAGATGTGGCCAGCAAAATCCTCAGATGCTAACTGGCAGGAAGCCCTTTGAAAGGCTGCAAAGATTAATCAGATATTAGCCTTCCTTTCAAGGGATGTTGCCCTATTAGAGGAGCCAAGATTTGTATATAAACTTCCCCACTAGAAAACGTAATGCAGAAGGAACAGGACCCTAGTTGGGACCAGCATTGGTGAGATGAGCAAAGCCGCAGTGAAGAAAATTATGCTGCAAAATTCTTATTGCAGGCAAAGAGCAAACGAAAATCTGAAATGCATGAATTCCATTTGACGTGGGGAAAGTCTGTTTGGAATAAAATGGGGTTTCTCTATGACCTTGGCCATTTCTCTTTCCTTTCAGGTCCTCAGCTGAACTAACAGGAAGGAAAAGATATGTGCTCTAAGGGCTCGGCCAGGGTTCACCCGGGAGAGCCACTGGTTTAATAATCTGCCCCGCGGCCTCAGTACCAATTTTACAGGAGCCATCTTTCCCCACATTGTGGTGTTCTGACATCTTCCGGCATTTAAGCAGCCTGGGAATAGCGCACTGAGGGTTTGAGAAGCAGGGCTCTGCGGGCAGCCAGTGTGCAGAGACAGCAGGTGGCGCTCTTCTCCTGAAACAGATTGCAGTCTGCAGCTAGGCTGCAAACAAACTAAGGGCTTGGCTGTCTTCAGGAATCTCAGGGGACCAGGGCAAAAATAGCTGATGAGAACTTCAGGCCAGATATTCACATCCTTTGACCTAAACATACCCCGAAGCTGTAGCTGGGCTTGGGCTGCCACACTGATCACCGTGTTTAGGAACAGCAACTTTTCCATGATCTTAGCACAAGTGATTGTATTCATAAAGGATGGATCATCAGTCCCAAACACTGACTTTAACTTTCTGGATTGTCACAGAGAGAAGGTGCACAGCTTCTGTGTAGGATAAACATATTTACCGCGTATCACACTGCAAGATGAGAGGCCCAGGGTGTCCCATGTTGAGTGAGATTATATCTCCTGGGAAATATAAGGAAGGTAAAATTCTGGGGAAATCTACCTGGAATAGCTGAGCTTTACCTGAGAGATCCTGCAACGTCTCTGGTGGGAAACATCTGCACAGAATCAGCTTTGGAGGCAAATTCAGAGAAGCAAATATCTCCCAGTGGACAAAACCACATGATTTCAAAATGATGGGGAAAGATCACTAGAATGGAATTCATGAAACTAGTAATGTCATTAATTGACCATGTGACTTTAGGTGGGTAACTTATCTATGGTCTTCAGTCTCATTTTGTTTATCAATAGTCATTAATTTCTAATGTTGCTTTCAGCACCACATAATGGCATGTTTATCTGTGTGTGCGTGTGGGGGGCGGAGAGAGGAGAGAGAGAGAGAGAGAGAGCGGAAGGGCATGCTATCAATATTGAGCAGGATTTGGGGAAGGAATTTGTATCGGGCAGATAGAAACAAGTATGAGGAAACTCCTTCACTTTGATTTCCATCTCCACTATTGATGCTTAGGGCAACCACTGAGGAAAGACAAGACCCTTCCTCCTCCCGACACTGACTCTAGCATCACGATCAGTGTGTATGTGTCTATGTCCTGCATTTAGATGGCAAAAGACTTCTGCTCCTTCTAACAAGCCCCAGGTTTTCTAGCGGGATGGAGGCGACTGCAATAAACCCAATTCCAATGGAGAGAACGTGAGTGAACTGTTCTTTTGATCCTGGGGACACTGGCAGGAAAGCTTTAGTAGAGGTCAAAGGAGAGGAGACAAAAGTGACAAGGGGTGGTGATCAGAAGATTGGAGGGATATGCAACTTTATACTCTTACCTAAAGGGTATGGCCACCCACCCACCATTGGCATCTTTCATCAAATGTTACTGGAGAACCTGCTACATGCTGGACAGGTGCGAGGGAAGCTGATGGAACTCCTCACAGCTTGCTGTCAAGTCACTGTCTACAGAGAAAACAGAGCCTATATTTTCCTTTCGGCTCAGTCAAGCAAATATAGCTCCCCAAGGTGCCGAGCTCCAAGGGCGCGCTCTTCTTCCTTCCCACTTCTTAGCTAGACAGTCAGCCATGATGCTTGCCTGACTGAGGGAGATGAGTTTGCACTTATGTGGTCCTGGTATCCAGATAGTGGCTAGGATGCCCCGTGAAGGATTTTCTTTGTCAGTAATGTGTTCTGATTTCTTAACTGATGGCTGTAGGCACCAGACATGGTGAAGAGCTCAGAGGCAGCTCAGTGAAACACACGTATCAGCATCAGGCTATAAATACTCCAATCTACAGTGACACTTGTAGCTGAGGCAGCGACAGTGCCCCCAGGTAGATTCTGCCAGGGGCCTCCCTGGGCACAGCCTCTGTTGCTTAGAGACCCACCAAGCATGATGGGCCCAGGCTAGGCCTGAGCTGCAAACTGCAGGGCGAGCTGCTGACTCATCGCTGCAGCCATGTTGCCTTTAGCAACAGGAGAAGCACGGGGTTGGGTGGGGGAAGGGATTCTTTCTTCTTTTAGAGAAATAGATGACACAGATACTCCCAAATGTGAACCTAATAGCTGCTGTGAGTAAACATTTTCATCAGAATTTTGGGGCAGGCATTTATTTTTAATTAGCTTCTTGTAAGGATTCAGGCTCTTTGGAGAAGCTATTTAATCAGCCACCATGCATGTACTGATCCCCTGTCCTGTGCCTAGCACTTATGTATGCTTAGATAATAAGGGGAAATGAGAAGTGAAAGATGGTTTTTACCCAGGTGGAGGTAATTACCGAGTCTCACTCTGTGTCACACATTCTGTTTGAGTTATTGTATGCAGTCTCACAGAAGCACTGTAAAATAAGTGCAGTATTTCTGATTTATTCTACTGTAAGTTTGGGAGAGGGGACTTGAACAGTTCATGACTGCTCAGAGTCACAACTCTTGACCACATGCAATTCTGGTGTTTGGGAAGCAGAACTGACAGAGGTGTCCACCCCAACGGAGAATAATGCAAGATGACACATTGTCAGAGGCTGGATCACGTTGTGCCTCTAATACGGGGAGTCCAGAGTGGGTTGCCCTCCATCCATCCACAGTGCGCAGACATGCTTATGCTTAGGCAGATACTGAGCTAGTGGGGAGGTGTTCTTAGAGAGCTGAGGGTCAAGCTGAGCCCTTTGTAAGTCCAGCAAATGGAGCTGTGGATGATGGATTTGAAGCAGCTACAGGTAGCCTGGGGGGCCTCAAGCCACAATGTGCCTAGCATGGCTCTGGTTGCTAAGAAAAATGTAAGTAAACATCTTTTTACCCCTTGGGAATTTAGTTGGCTTGTATTGACTTGAACAATTCATTCATCTGGGAGCAACTAGCAAAATGGGTGGGGAAGGAGGAGGGATTAAGAGGGTAAGGAGGGATGATCCTGTTCAGTCCTCAGTGGCTTGACCTTTGAGTTAACAAGAAGTCCTTGGGCCTTTTCACCAGATGATGTTAATGGTGTGTGTGTGTGTGTGTGTGTGTGTGTGTGTGTGTGCATGTTCTTGCGTGCTAGTGCAGAGATGCATATGCCAGAGAACACATGTGGAAGTCAGAGGACAACCTTGGGTGTTGTGTTAGTCTTCCGTGGTCACACATGCATGGTGGAGCTGGACAGAGACAGCTGAGCTCCTCTGTTTTCCAGAATGATCTCCGGCAGCTGTGTGAGTAACTTCAGTGAAGCTGATTGGGTCGTCTTTGCCTCTTGCTGGGTGATCTCTTGCTTCAGGGGACACATGAGTAAATATTTTTTGGGCACTCACTTGGACCGATGGATTTGGATTACACAGTGTCTCCTCCTCTCCAGTGTTTCTCTATGCAGAGATTGACACTCATCTGATTCTACTTTGGTTTTGCCAGTAGTTACTGCTTTGCTTCCATATCAGGAATTCTATAACCTTCATCCAGGTGGCTGATGTATAATGGGGTTTTTGGAAGTGTAAAAATTATAAGGCAAACAAAGAGATGATAAAATGGAAAGATATTTTCTTGGACAAAATTCCTCTGGCAGAGTTTCAGCAAAGAATCAAGTGAGTCCGGGAAGACTTCTGGGACAGAATCAGAGATGCAGGGCGAATCAGGGTTCTGGTCACCATGGAGAAGGCAGTGCTAACCACAGCTAAGCGGAAATAAACTTATTACCTCGTCTAGAAGAATAGTTCTGGGACAATTCCATGGAGGCTGAATAATTAATGAGGTGAAGAAGTGGTTATGGGTGAGGAATAATGGATCAAGCAAAAAATGCGAGGTGAGACAAGAATAGCCAGAGGCAACTAATAGCCCTCCCAAGCTGAAGAGAATACTGAGGGCTGATTATAATTATCCAGCTATTGTTTGAAATTTAAAGGTCTCTACTCAGAAAAATAAATAGTGGCTTTGAATTCTCTATGCCTGTTCTGCACTGAAGACTTTGGGCCACAGGTTGAGGCAAAATCTACAGGGAAGCCCAGTCATTTTCTATTTCCAAGAGAAGCCACCTTCTCTCATGTGTAAGTGCGAGTGATGTGCTGGCGGGTGTGCTGAGAAGACTTCTTTTTGGGGTTCTGTTAGGTTTGTTTTGTGAGGAAAGATTGATGTCTGTGACTCCTGATGGCTAACAACTGGCCCTGGAAAATGGGCTAGAAATCAACATTTTACAAAACTGTAATTTCTGCAGGGCAGGGTTCTGTCCCATTTGTATCACAATCCTTGGTTCCTAAAGGAATGCAAACCAAATCACAGTCAATCAATCATGTATGTTTATTGAGCCATTTTGAGCAATTTGCACTCTGGGATTGAGTATGTAGAAGAGACAAAGTCTAAGAAAACTGTGGAGGGTGGGGGAGATGGGTTGGTAGATAAAGTGCTTGCAGCTCAAGGTAGAGTACCCAAGTTCAATCCTTGGACCCTATGTGAAAAGCCAGAAGTTGTGGCAGACATCTGTAATCCTGGCACACTGATACTGAAGGCAAAGATGGAAGGCAGAGGCAGGAGAATTTCCCAGAAACTCATGGCAAGTCCAGCAAAGAAAGTGGTGCTCTATCACTATTGCCTCAGAATTATTTTTTAGTTTTACACAAATTGATAAATGTAATACACCATATAAATGGTCTGAAGGACAAAAATCACATGATCATCTCAATAGATGCAGAAAAGGCATTTGACAAAATCCACCATCCCATCATGGTAATAGTATTATGGAAACTGGGAATAGAAGGAACATATCTCAACATAATAAAAGCTATTTATGACAAACATACAGCCAACATAATACTAAATGGGGAAAAACTTGAAACTTTTCCACTAAATTCAGGAACAAGACAAGGGTGCCCACTTTCCCCACTTTTATTTAATATAGTCCTGGAAGTCTTAGCTATAGCAATAAGGCAAGAGACACTCATAAAAGGGATACAAATTGGAAGGGATGAGATCAAATTATCATTATTTGCAGATGATATGATTCTATACATAAAAGACCCTAAAGACTCTACCAGCAAACTGTTAGAGCTGATAAACACTTTTAGCGATGTAGCAGGATGCAAAATAAGCACACAGAAATCATTAGCTTTTCTATATACTAACAACAAACATGTAGAGGATGAAATCAGGGAATCTCTCCCATTCACAATTGCCTCAAAAAAAAAAAAAAAAAGTACCTTGGGATAAACCTAACCAAGGAAGTGAAGGATCTCTACAATGAGAACTTTAAAACACTCAAGCAAGAAATTGCAGAAGACACAAGGAAATGGAAAGACATTCCATGTTCTTGGATTGGAAGAATCAATATTGTGGAAATGGAAATCTTACCAAAAGCAATCTACACATTTAATGCAACCCCCATTAAAATTCCAATGGCATTCTTCACAGAAATAGAAAAAACAATCCTAAAATTCATCTGGAAACACAAAAAACCTTGAATAGCCAAAATAATTTTGAGCAACAAAAATCGGGCTGATGGTATTACCATACCCAATTTTAAGTTATATTACAAAGCCATAGTAACAAAAACAGCATGGTACTGACACAAAGACAGACATGCAGACCAATGGAACAGAATAGAAGACCTAAATATTAATCCAGGCAGCTACAGCCATCTGATTTTTGACAAAAATGCCAAAAAATTCATTGGAGAAAAGATAGCCTCTTCAACAAGTGGTACTGGGAAAACTGGTTATCTATATTCAGAAGGATGAAAATAGATACTTATCTCTCTCCATGCACAGGAATCAAGTCCAAGTGGGCAAGGGACCTTAATATCAGACATGAAACTCTGAAAGTGCTAGAGGAAAAGATAGGGGAAACCCTTCAACATATTGGACTATAACCCCAATTGCTCAGGAAATAAAACCACTAATCAACCACTGGGATCTCATGAAATTACAAAGCTTTTGTACAGCAAAGGACACTGTGAATAGAACAAAGAGACAACCTACAGAATGGGGGAAAATCTTTGCCAGCTATACATCTGACAGAGGATTAATATCCAGAATATACAAAGAACTCAAAAAACAAAACAACAAGAAATCAAACAACCCAGTTAAAAAATGGGCTATGGAACTAAATAGAGAGTTCTCAGAAGAAAACATACAGACAGAATATAAACATCTAAAAAAGTGTTCTACACTTTTTTGTTAGCCATCAGGGAAATGCAAATTAAAACTACTTTGAGATTCCATCTCATTCCTGTCAGAATGGCTACCATCAAGAAAACAAATGACAATAAGTGTTGGCAAGGATGCAGCAAAAGAGGAACACTTCTACACTGTTGGTGGGAATGTAATCTGGTCCAGCCATTGTGGAAATAAGTGTAGAAGTTCTTGAGACAGCTAGAGATAGATTTACCATATGATCCAGCTATAGCACTCCTAGGCATATATCCGAAGGATTCTTCTCACTACCTTAGAGATACTTGCACAACCATGTTTATTGTTGCTCTATTCACAATAGCTAGGAAATGGAATGCATGAATGGATAATAAAGATGTGGTACATTTACACAATGGGGTTCTATTCAGTGGTAAAGAAAAATGAAATTATGAAATTTTCTGGG
Organism: Orientallactaga sibirica; assembly: GCA_036365145.1. NCBI lineage: Eukaryota > Metazoa > Chordata > Mammalia > Rodentia > Dipodidae > Orientallactaga > Orientallactaga sibirica. The sequence goes on along the minus strand of JAEOAD010002855.1, from coordinate 151,159 downwards.
ACATGGAGGGATCTGGAAAGGATTATACTAATGAGGTAACCCAGGCTCAGAAAACCAAACATCACATGTTCTCTCTCATATGTGGATCCTAGTTACAAATGTATAGACTTGTGTGTGAGCTGAAATGAAAAATTGGTAGCAGAGGCCAATAAGCTAGAAAAATGTTATAATGGAGGGAGGAAAGGGAAGGACTTAAGGGGATGACATTGTATATATGAAATAGAGGAACAGATTACAGACAGAGGAAAGTCCTAAATGAGGCCAGGGGAAAAGAATGTGTAAAAGAAGGGTGGGGGAAGGTCAATCAAAATTCAAGATATTCTTAATAAGACTTATATAAGCCTACTTAAGCACAGCCAGAAGCTATAGATTGTTACTAGTTTCAGTGCCAGGGATGGGATAACTTCCAGTGAGTTCTTGGCCAGGGAGGTCCCTGTTGTCCCTCCAAAACATTACAGGCTATTGCCAATGCCCTTGGTTTCCCTTGGGAAACAGATGGTAAAACCCTATTGCTGAAGACCTCACTTGCCTGAGCAGCAAGGTCACTGAGAAGTCAAGAGAGGGATGAGAAGGAAATCTCCTTGTAGACCAGCCAACTGAAAGCTGGAAAAGCTGCACTGCATGCAGCCATATGGGAGACAGAAGTCATCAGTGGTGAAAACAGTGGACACTGAAAACCTCAAGTTTGGCCAGACAGGCGAAATGACTGAACAGGTGCAATAGTGGCATGTCTGCTCTGGGGGAAACCAACTGCTCTCTCATTGGATGGAAGGCCCACTCTATGGGAGGGAATACATGCCTGGTACTGAAAAACCTAATCAAAAGACTATGGCAGGTGAGGTCATGAGCCTTAGGGGTATAAAGCCTGTTCTTGTCTGGCTAAATGTATATATTATTCCCACAAAACTGCCCTGAAAGCACTACACTTAATGTTCATATTCACATATTAATGCTACTCTCACTTCTGGTTAGAGAAGCTTCTCTTTGCACATGGTGATGACCACTGGGATGACCCAAAAGGCAACATAGTGCTGAAAAGAAGGGACAGAGAAGTGTCCTTCACTGAAACATCTCTATCACATCCTCCAAGGCTCAGGGTCCATTGCAGAACAGAGGGTGGAAAGAATGGAAGAGCCAAAGGAAGGGTATGACTTCTTACAATGCAACTGTCCTGACAGAAATTGGCCTCGATATCCATGACCTCACAGTGCCTAGCAATACCTTCATAAGACCCTCATAATAGGAGAAAAAGATGATGACATCAAATTAAAAGAGAGACTAATGGAGAGAGGGTGGGGATATGACAGAGAGAGGAGTTCTGAAGGGAATGGGGGAGGGGAGGGAAATATCATGGTTTATTGTCTGTAAGTATAGAAGTTGTCAATAAAAAATTAAATTAAAAAAATGACAAAAAGTCTTATTTTAATCAAGTAATTAGTTATTAATCATTTTTTTTTGATTTTTTTGAGACAAGGTCTCATTTTGTAGTCCATGCTGGCCTCAAACTCAAGGCAATCCCCAGCTTCCTGATTGCTTGGGATTACAAGCATGAGCAGCCAGCAAAATTATGTTTTAGGTCATGACACATGAGTGGATTCCTGATGATTCTTAAGAAATCTAGGCTGAAAATTATGGAGGATAAATTATCCCCCAAATAGAAAAGGAATAACGTTCCTCTAAGAGAATTTATGAAGATTTTGTTTTCCCTAAGGACCGCATGGTTATAAAGAGAATTGCTGGGAGATGTTTTCAGAGGATGCAGGTGGGTCAGGACAGTGTATGCTGAAGAGATGCAGCCCAGGCAGAGACCTATAGGGCTTGGAGTGGGGTTTGGTGATGGGAAACAGTCCTTAGAGGGCTGAGGGGTGGAGTAGTCCGACTCCATTTTCCCTTTAGCAAGCTAACATTGGACGTAGTGTAGAAGAAAAAGAGAAGAAAAGACAGGAGGCAACAAGACCAGCCAGGAATGAACCGTGTGCAATATTCCGAGCAAGACAGGATACAAACCTGAGCGGGGGCTGTGTTGGCGAGCAGGGAGAGGAGTAGGCCTGGAAATAACAGTAGTTACACATGGCGGGGTTTCTAAATTGACTAGGTTAGCAGGGAAGAGGAGGAGTCTTGGGAGACAGCATTCAGAGCTCGTTGTCTTCGTGTAAGTGACAACATTCTTTGAAGTGTTTGTATCTTAAAAACTCCCGCAAATATTTACCTTTTGCATAGCAATATACAAGTGTGCGCAACTCTGTGAAAATAATATGCATAACCAGTAAAAAGGCTTTTGTCTTCCTTTCCAACAGAGAACTGCTGCCTGGCTGAAGAAAAATGAACAATAGTTGTGTATGACTTCTTGTGCTCCTGGCATGGTTTCCTTTAATCTTCACTTTGGCCAAACATGTTTGTTGACTGTCCCCTCAGCCTCATCATGAATTCTACTGTGTGTTATTTTCATTTATTTATTTATTTTTATTTACTTATTTTAAAATTTTGTTTACTTTTTATTTATTAGCAACAGACAGGGAAAGAGGCAAAGATAGATAGATAGATAGATAGATAGATAGACCACACCAGGGCCTCCAGCCACTGCAAAGGAACTCCAGATGCATGCGCCACCTTGTGTATCTGCCTTACATGGGTTCTGGGGAATCAAGCCTTGAATTGGGGTCCTTAGGCTTCACAGGCAAGCGCTTAACCACTAAGCCATCTCTCTAGCTTCCATTTATTTATTTTTAATTTTTTTTGAAAGTTTATATTCTTATGTCTCCTCTTCTGTTTCCCTGAGGGCGTGCCTCAGTGGGGTCATGGTATTCACTGTGGGGTCATGAAGGCCTCAGTCAGTGTGTGTGTGTGTGTGTGTGTGTGTGTGTGGAGGGTGGGGGGCAGTATCTTAGGATATTCCTACCAACCCTGTGGCTCTTTTACAATCTTTCTGCCCCTTTTCTGCAATGTTCCCTGAGCATTTGTAGGTCTGTTAGCAGTTTGATTTATGTTGACTTCACTGTAGCTTCTGTTTTTTTTTTTTTTTTTCACTTTTTTCGAGGTAAGATCTCACTCTAGTCCAGCTAACCTGGAACTCACTCTGCAGTCCCAGGCTGGCCTCAAACTGACAGGGATCCTCCTACCTCTGCCTCCTAAGTACTGGGATTAAAGGCGCCAAGGGTAGCCTCTGTATTTCTACTAGCTCTTTGGGGAGGGAAAGCTTCCTCTTCATCCTGTCAGTTGTCTTTTCACACTGTAGCAATTTACCACCAACCTCGTGGTTTAAAATACCAAAGCTTCTTTATCTTACATTTCTGCAGGTGAGAGGTCTGCTGCATATCTCACTGGGGTAAAGGCAAGGGTGTGGCTGAGCTACATTTCATTTCTCTGCCTTTTCCAATGGCTATATTACACAGCTGGTGGCCCCTCTGCTCTGCCTTCAAAAGCCAGTCATATTGCTGTTTTCTGGTTCTGCTTTTATCACCAAGTTACTTTCTGTGATTCCTTTGCTCTGCCTCCTTCTTCCACTTTTTTTTTTGTTGTTTTGTTTTGTTGTTGTTGTCTTTTGTTTTTCGAGGTAGGGTCTCACTCTAGCCCAGGCTGACCTGGAATTCACTATGTAGTCTCAGGGCGGCCTTGAGCTCATGGTGATCCTCCTACCTCTGCCTCCCAAGTGCTGGGATTAATGATGTGCACCACCACGCCTGGATCCTTCTTCCACTTTTAAAGACCCTTGTGATTTCATTGCCTCACAGGATGATCTAAACCCAGGCAACCTAGTTCCCCTTTGTGCACATCAAGTAGCATGGTCACAAGTCGCTATGATGACTGCCTATCAAATCCTCGCTGAAATCAAGTCACCAATGCCCGTTTGTTATCACCTGAGAAGTCACACTGGCTGCCCTCCAAAACTGCTGGGGCCATTTACTAGCTGTGTGATGGGTGCTGGGCAGGCTGCAAGCTCCTCTCAGCCTCTTCTTGTCATAACAGGACACTCATTGTGCCTACCTCACAGGACTAAACCCAGGCATAGCGTGTAGGACATGATGACTGTTCGCTATCAGCTTTGTTATCACTGAGACAGTTTACTCGTCTTTCCAGGTCTGTCCACCTGGAGAACGGACTGGACTGACAAGCAAGGACGAACAAATAAGAATTATGTAGTTACATGGGACTATGGCAACTTGAACAAAAAGTAGACTCCTGATGGGAACAAGTTTGCCAACCAGGAAGGCAAAAGTGGTTACAACCCACTTTTTAAAGAAAAGATTTTATTTATTTATTTAAGAGAGAGAGAGAGAGAGGAGGGAGAGAAAGAGAGAGAGAGAGAGCATGGGTGCACTAGGGCCTTCAGCCACTGTAAACACCTCCAGATACATGTACCACCTTGTGCATCTGGCTTATGTGAGTACTGGAGAATCAAGCCTCAAACTGGGGTCCTTAGGCTTCACAGGCAAGCGCTTAACCACTAAGCCATCCTTCCAGCCCTGTAGCCCACTTTTGATAGCAACAGATTACCAAGAAGGCACCAAAGTGCTATAGCTCTAAGCGGGTTGTCCAACAAGGGGGCACTAAAGTGCTACAGCTCTGAATCCTTGAGCGGCTTTGGGATGCCAGTTACGAAGTATTGAAGCAAGAACTGGGGCTATCAGAACAATAGCAGGTCCCATAGGACCAGAGGCTGCACAGGCAGAGGCAGGGCTCCTCTGACACAGGAGCCAGAGGTTGCCAAGACATCAGGTCTGACTGGGTCTCTCGCAAGGGCAGGTGAGAGTCCAAGCATCAAGGGCACAGGTGCTGAGTAGAAGCAGGTCCAGCCAGGGAAGCTCCTGCCTGCAGAGGCAGGGACAAGTTTAGCATGCAGAGCATGAGGCACCTCAAGCTCAAGTAGCACTAAGGGTTCTCAGAGGCAGAAAGACATGCCCAAGCTCCAGCACAATCAGCTCCAGAGGCCTGGGGTCTGGTAGCCCAAGTCCAAGCACCCCTCAAGGGCAAGAGTGGTCTGCCTTGAGTTTTCGCATGGGCCCCAACTGGTGCATGCAAATAAACCCCTCCTTTACCATCTCACCATTAGCCTCATGGCATCTACTCTTAGCCTTCTCTCTGTTCTACATGCTCTACATGTGTGTGTGTGTGTGTGTGTGTGTGTGTGTGTGTGTATTTTGCATGGAACTGGCAGCTTACTTGGGCCATGTATATCTTTCCTTGTTGTATTTGCTATTGGTATTTTTATATTTTTCTTTTGCTGAATAGAGGAAAGTTCATACAAAAATTAACTGGGGATTCCAACTATTTTAAAAGCAGTTTAAACAGTGTTCCCAGTTTGCTGAAAGATTAAAATGAAAAATATGTTTTCCAAGCTGGTTGTTTGGAACTCAGAAGGAAGATTTTTTTCACATAGAAGTAGTGTACTTTCTAATTAGGTACCTAGCTTAAGTATAACTCAGAATGAAGCTGAAATAGAGTGTGTTTGAAGTAGTTTAAGATCATAATGGTATAATGTCAAAGATTAAACAAAAGAAGACAAAAAAGAATTTGAATTAAACCATGCTTATTTTGAATGTTAGTCCTTGTGGAACAATGCATTTAATTAAAAATGGATAAGAGGTAATATGAAGATTCTGAAGGGGATTTCTCTGCAGTTTTCAAGGATTTGCTGGTGCTTTGCAAACCTGATTTTCACTTGAAAGCCTATACATTTCTTTTCTTTTGTTTTTTTTTCTGCTTCACAGACTTTGATCTTATGCACATTGGCTATGAAAATAGATTTTACATTGGGGCAGGGGCTGGGGATGAAATTCCTGCTATGTGCCAGACCTGGATTTGTCTGCATGGAATACACCAGAGGTCCAAACACAGTTCCTGCCTTTGAGATTTCCTTTCTTATGGAGGCTGGGATGGTTTATTTTGATTGTTAAATTGACAGGACCTCGAATCAACCTAGGAAACAAACCTCTGGGCATGCCTGTGAGGGATTGTCTTGATTTGATTAACTGGAGTGGGAAAACCCACCTTCACTGTGGGATCATCACCCCATGGGCAGGGGTCCTGGACTAGATAAAAAGGAGAAAGTTAGCTCAAGGCATAGCCGCTGGCCAGCCAGTTGGCAAAGGGACAATGAAGCCTGTGAGGTCAAGGGCAGGGTAGATGGCTCAGCAGTTAAAGGGGCTTGCTTGCAAAGCCTGCAGTCCCAGGTTCCATTCCCCAGTACTCATGTTAAAGTCAGATGCACAATGTGGTGCATGAGTCTGCAGTTTGGTTGCAGCAGCAAGAGGCCCTGGTATGCCCACTCCCCTGACTCTCTCTCTCATACGCATAAATAAATAATAAATAAATTAAAAATGAGAATGTGAGGTAAGCTACATAAGCTGACAATGGAAAAAACTATGGGTCTTATTTTAAGTGCGATTTCTCTGCATGTGAAATTCTATGATTGTTTTCAAGAGAGCAGAGACAGAACTGGGCACACGAGAAGGAGATAATGGAAAAGATGGGTGAGAGAAGGTGTTGGGGTTTGGATCTAAAATCAGGGAGACTGTCGAACCTTTAGGAGATGGGACCTGACAGCAGATGTAGGGCACTGGGGGCAGGCTTTTGACGGTCACAGCTGGGCCCCTGGCTTAGTACCTTTCTACTTACCTGTCCACCACAGTACGAATCTCCACTGCTTCTCACTGCTGCTACAGGGATGGTGCTCTTCCTCCATGCCTACTGATGAACGGAAACTCTCGGGATCTGTACGAGGAAAAAGAAATATTTCCCCTTTCTTTGTTTCCATTAGGCATTTTTCTTTTATTAAAAAAATTATTTATTTAGCCAGGCATGGTGGCGCACACCTTTAATCCCAGCACTTGGGAGGCAGAGGTAGGAAGATCTCCATGAGTTCGAGGCCACCCTGAGATGACATAGTGAATACCAAAATAAAATAAAATAAAATGTTTATTTATTTGAGAGAGGAAGAGGCAGGACACACAGAGAGAGAATGGGCATGCCAGGACCTCCAGCTACTGCAAATGAACCCAGATGCATGTGCCACCTTGTGCATCTGGCTTATGTAGGTCCTGGGGAGTTGAACCTGGGTCCTTTGTCTTTTCAGGCAAGTGCCTTAATTGTTAAGCCACCCCTCCAGCCCTCTGTTAGGTATTTTGAACACAGTGATGCAAAAGTAACTTGTACAGAGAAGAAAGTGTTTTTGTCACAAAGAGGTAGGAGTGGCAGCTGCAGCTGTCCCTCTATATCCACGGGTTCTGCTTTGAAATAGTTTCTGTACTGAATACATTCAGGCTTTTTTCTACATAATGTTCTCTGAACAAAACAGTGTAACATTTCATGTGACATTTGTGTTTATTAGATGTTAGTAGTAATTTAGAGCTGACAAAGTACCCAGGAGGATGAATACTGGTTATATGCATGCTTTTCCCTTTTTTCCTTTTTATTTAGTCTAGATCCCAGTTCATAGGGTGGTGTTGTCTACATTCAGAGTGGGTCTTCCCTCTTTAGTGAAATGTCCTGACAAACATGCTCAGAGGTGTGTATCCTAGGTGATTATAAATCTAGTCACGTTAACAATGAAGATTAGCCATCCCAAATGGTTGGATAATTTCCAGAACTGATTATCAGATGGTGTGTTTAGCCCAAGGCAATGTGGCTGCTATGAGGAGAGAATGGTCTCTCTTCTCTTTCCTCCCTCTTTCCTCCCAACCGCTGCCACCCCAACCGCCTTCCTTCCTCCCCTTCCTCCCTCCCTTCCTTCCTCCCCCTCCTCCTCCCCTCCCCCTCCCCCTCCCCTCCCCTCCCCCCCCCTCCCCCTCCCTCCCCTCCCCTCCCTCCTCCTCCCCCCTCCCCTCCCTCCCTCCTCCCTCCCCCTCCCTCCCTCCCTTCCTTCCTTCCTTCCTTCCTTCCTTCCTTCCTTCCTTCCTTCCTTCCTTCCTTCCTGGGTGTATGAGTATGGGCATGCACATGCCACAGCACATGTGTGGAAATCAGAGGACAACCTCAGGTTCAATCCTCACTTTCCACCTTGTTTGAGGCAGGGCTCTTGCAGCCTGCGAGCTTCTGGAGATTCTCCTTTCTCTATCTCCAATCTTGTCAAAGATATCCTTGGATTACAGTTGCCCCCACTACTGTGTGTGGCTTTCAATGTGTTCTGGGGATTCAAACTCCCAGTTTATGTGGCTAGGGATTTATTCACTGAGCCATTTCTCCAGCCCCTATTTACATATACTTTTTTTAAAAAAAATATTTTATTTTTATTTATTAGAGACAGACACAGAGAGAGTGAGAGAGCGAGAGAGAGAGAGAGAGAGGAGGGAGAGAGAGAGAGAGAGAGAGAGGGAGAATAGGCATGCTAGGGCCTCTAGCCACTGCAAATGAACTCCAGATGCACGTGCCACCATGTGCAGCTGGCTTACGTAGGACCTGGAGAATTGAACCTGGGTCCTTAGGCTTCGTAGGCATACGCCTCAATCGCTATGCCATCTCTCCAGTCCCCTATTTATATATTCTTTAGTTGTCATATGGGATTAATGGTTTCTCCCAACTTCCATGATCTTTTTATAGGGATAAAGAAAGAGTTGAGGCCCCGTGTGATCCGTATGAGACTGCTATGTCATGAGGCAGTCAAATTATCATTGAGAGAAGGAGAAGGGGGCCCATGCATTCATGTGCTCCTGCTGAGATTCCAGCCCTGTCTTCCCAAATATACACTGCCTTACCACAGGTACTGAGGCCATCAAATATGACCATTTGATCCACTTGATGTAAGTCACCACATCCAGGATTTCTAGGTCATCCTTCAGCCATAAACTCTAATTCCCACAGGGACATCTGTGGGTACATCTCTATCTTTCTACCCCCCCGCCCCATGTTCCTGTTCTCCCAAGCACTTCTGACATCGTCATTCATGTAACATACTGAACTAGGGAAAGCTCCAGGCTTACCCACCCTCCAGGTGCCTCTCTCCTTGTTTTTTTAAAAAGGATTTTAAAAAAGTTATTTATTTATTTGAGAAATAGAGAGAGAGAGAGACAGAGAAGGGCAGATAGAAAGAGGGAGAGCTAATGGGCACGCCAGGGCCTCCAGCTGCTGCAGACAAACTCAAGACACATGCGTCACCTTGTGCATCTGCTTTGCAGGCAAGTGCCTTAACCATTAAGCCATCTCCCCAGCCCATCTCTGTGCTTTTTTTTTTTTTTTTTTTTTTTGAGGTAGGGTCTCACTCCAGCCCAGGCTAACCTAGAATTCACTGTGTAGTCTCAGGGTGGCTTCGAACTCATGGAGATCCTCCTACCTCTGCCTCCTGAGTGCTGGGATTAAAGTCGTGCACCACCACACCCGGCTGATCTCTGCGCTTTAAAAAAATATTTATTTATTTACCAGGAGAGAAAGAGAGATATGGAGAGAGAGCAAGCAAGCGAGCAAGAGAGAGAGAGAGAGAGAGAGAGAGAGAGAGAGAGAGAGAGAGAGAGAGGCCTGTAGCCACTGCACTGGAACTCCAGATGCATGAGCCACTTTTTGCATCTGGCTTTATGTGGGTACTGGGGAATCGAACCTGGGTTGTTAGGCTTGTGCTAGCAAGTGCCTTAACTGCTGAGTCATCTCTTCAGCCTGCATCTTCTTCCTGCCTTCCCAGAACTTACTGTTCTCCAAAGCACTTCCAACATTTGCCACTCATCTAACATATAGAACTAAGATATACTCCATGCAAGCTGGCCTGTGCTGCTTTGATTTTGCTGCTTTGTTACTTCTGCATTCCCCAGACATGCGATAGTAACAAAAACTGTCCAATAATACTTGCTCAAAGCTTAAATGTTGTTTGTTGGTGAAGAACAAGGTCTGATGTCTAGCTCTGCCTGCGAAATGGTATAAGGAAAACAGGAGTTTCTGCAGGCAAGAAGGCTGAGCATGTCTCCTTGGGTTTTCTTTGATGCTAGCTCCCTTGGAGATCTTATTTAAAGAATGGCCAAGTGACAAGGGTCACATGATAAATAACAGGGTCCACAGTAGTGCTTGGCAATATTTGTCATATCCCTCTTGGGACTTTTCACCAAGGAACATTTGCCAGCCTACAAGCTGGTTACCATAGTGATTATGCAGTCTAATGTCAGAGTGCCTTGGGATATTGTTCCCTTCTCTACTCAAATAAGGGATCCACAGTATGGATTGTGTATCATTTATTACATGTCCTAAAGATTAACACAGGGACGTCTTCATGGTGACATTAAAAGGGGCTCAGTTCCTGCAGTTTGTGCAATTTCCATATGTCCATGCCTTCCCAGTCTATGTCAGAGATTACCTCAGAGACTTATGGGAAACAGTCCAGAGTCTGAACGTGAGCCCTGTGGTGTTTTGAATTAGGTGTCCTTCATAAACTCATATATTTTGACTGCTTGGTCCCCAGCTGATGGCCATTTGGGAGGTGGAGCTTTGCTGGAGGAGGTGTGTCACTGGAGGGGGCTGACCTTGAGGTTTATTAGCCTTAGCCTGCTAGTGTTAGTTGGGCTCACTCATCTGTTGCTGTTTTCCACCTGCTGTGGCAGAGGTGATGTCCAGCATCTGCTCATGGAATCCTTTCCCCTGCCTTCAGAAAGCTTCCTCTAGAGACTATAAGCCAGAATAAAAATATTTTCCTCCCATTAGATGCTTTAAAAAATTTTTTTTGAGAGATACACAGAGAGAGACAGACAGAGAGGGAGAGGGAGACAGATAGAGATGAGCACACCAGCATTCTCTCAGCTGCTTGAACGAAATCCAGATGCATCTGCCCCCTTGTGGTCAAGTGTGGCATTGCACGCTTGCATCACTTTGCATCTGGCTAAATGTGGGACCTGGAGATTGGAACCAGCGTTCTTAGGTTTAGCAGACAGGTGCCTTAACTGCTAAGCCATCTCTCCAGCCCCCATCAGCTGCTCTTGTTGGGGTGTTTTGTCCCAGCAATGAGAAGGGAACTACAAGCCCTTTAAAGTCTCATTCCTCTCAAGCTTTGTAGACTGTACTCACCTTAAGAGTAGGTTTAGTTCTTATCCATCTCTGTAGCCTAAACATACTAAATTTAGTCCCTCTCCCAGCTTCAGCCCCAGGAGATATGGTTGGTGTAGCAGTGACCTTCCCATTGCTGGGACAAAACACCAACCAGAATCAGCTCACGGGAGGACAGGGTTTTCCCCAAGCTTGCGGTTTTTACATTATGGTGGAGGAAGCATGGTAGAGCAGGCAAACGACTCACATCTTCATATATCATCATCATCATCAGCAGCAGCAGCAGGGTGGAAGCAGCTATAGTGTGTACTCTGAACACACAAGGGACTGGATTAATAAACCTCAAGGCCACCCGCAGTGACACACCTCTTCCAGCAAGGCTCCACCTTCCAAAGGCCCCATCAGCCGAGGATTGAGCATGAGGAATAATTGCAAACAAACACATGAGGCTATGGGGACATTTCACACTCAAATCACCACAGCTGGTCTACCCTGAGTGGTGGACTTGACTGGTTATTAACCTGGTTTGGGCCATTTAGCAGTGTCAGATTGCTGCAGCAGGCGTTGCTGTTGGTAGGGTCCTGCCTGTCAGCGGGCTCCTCCTGCCTCTTGACCTGCCCCATTCACTCTGTTTTGTTGAATGCACTGCACTTGAGAAGCAGTAAGTGAGAACAGCTGGGAAGATCTCCATCGAGTATTTCTTATTTAATCTTTATTGAGAACAGGCTGGGTGAGCACTGCTTAAAAGCACACAGGGCATGCTTTTTTTTTTCTCTCTCTCTCTTTCCCAGCTCCTACAACTTACAGAAAGAGGCTAGAACACAGCTATGTTGAAACTTCCTCTGTTCCTTTTCAGATCTAAACAGGCCTTTTCATCTTATTTTTTTCTATTTTTAAGAAGAGGCAGACTTGTAAGTACATGGCTATCTAGGAGACATGGAACTGGTTGTTAGGTGGCCTAATGGTACAGGGATGCTTCTGTAGTCTGGTGATGACTGAGACACCAATACCCAGTGTTGGAGACATCTTCTTCCCTGATGAACCTCACAGTTTCCCCTGCTCATTAGCATTCCTATACAGGGATCACGTAAATCATGGAAGTACCTAGGAAATAAGTCAGTATTGCTACAAGTGGGTATTTGTAAAAAGCACGTGCTAGAAGAGGGAGAGGCTGGAACAAATGGCAAGGATAATGACTTGAGACTATTCAAGGCACAGTACGTCCCCTGATGTTAGGGCTGGAGAACTGTGTATACGAGTCCAGAGGACCTTGTCCATGTGTCTACTAGAGGCAGATCCTATTGGTTGGGAGAAGAATGGTGCTCCTGCCATTGCAGGAATGACTGGGCATTTATTATAGTTTGAATATAAAATATCCTCCACAGGCTCATGTGTCTGAACACTTGGTCATGAGCTAACGGTGCTGCTTTGGAAAATCCGGGAACATTTAGGAAATAGGTTGCTGGAAGGCAGGCATTAAGTGTTATAGCCTAGGCCTACTTCCAGCCCCAGGTTCTCTCTGCTTCCTGGTCATCTGTTGAGACACGAACAACTTGCTTCATGCTCCCACTGCCATGCAACTGCCTGCCCCCAAGCCTTCGCCTTCGTGATAGGCTATAGCCTCCTAAACCATGAGCCAAAGTAAATCTTTCCTTCCTGAAGTTACTTCTTGCCAGATATTTTTCCATAGTGATAAAAAGTAAGCAGCAGGGCTGGAGAGATGGCTTAGTGGTTAAGGCACCTGCCTCCTAAGCCTAACGAACGTGGGTTCCAATCTCCAGGTCCCACGTTTAGCCAGATGCAAAAGTGATGCAAGGGTGCAATGCCACACTTGACCACAAGGGGCGCACACATCTGGATTTCATTCGCAGCAGCTGAGACCCTGCTGGTGCGCCCATCTCTATCTGTCTTCCTCTCCCTCTCTCTCTGTCTCTCTCTCTCTCAAAAAAAAAAAAAAAAAAAGTAAGCAGCAATCCACCTATACCTCCTGTCTTTTTTATTACCATCTCCAAAGTGAGTGTAAGCATGCCTTCTCTAAGAAAATCTAGTGTTCAGGAATAAAATGTTGGCATATATATATATATATATAAAATTTATTTGAGAAAGAGGCAGATAGAGAGAAAAAGAGAGAGAGAGAGAGAGAGAGAGAGAGAGAGAATGCATTACAGAGCCTCCAGCTACTGCAAACAAACTCTAAATGCATGTGCTCCCTTGTGTGTCTGGCTTTATGTGGTTACTGGGGAATCGAACCTGGGTCCTTAGGCTTTGCAGGCAAGTGCCTTAACCACTGAGAAATCTTAGCACAGGAATTTATATCTATCTATGAAGTAGAAACTTTGTATGTATATATATATATATTTTTTTTTTTGAGGCAGGGTCTCATTCTGGCCCAGGCTGACCTGGAATTAACTCTGTAGTCTCAGGGTGGCCTCGAACTCTCAGCAATCCTCCTACCTCTGCCTCCTGAGTGCTGGGATTAAAGGCGTGCGCCACCACGCCCGGATTGTATGTATATTTTTTATACTAGTAATCAGAAATAAATTGAGCTCTAACAGTATGTACTGTATGACAGACAATGATTTATACGTAAAATTTATAAGTGAACATATTTTGAGGGTACATGCTCAAAATTTTTACTCATGGAGTAAATGATCAAAAAAGTTTGGAGATAGTCATATGACTCATTAGTCTTATGGCAAATTCTTTTGAGGTATTAGAAGTGTTTCTGAATTATATAGTAATTAAATTATATAGTATTTAAGATAAAGTGGTTAATTATGATACCAACAAAATTTAAAGTCACAACTCAGGACTTCTCATCCTGGAAACATTGCCTTCAGGCTTATGTCAAGATAAGATAGAAATTTTAAAATGTCAAGAAAGGGATAAATAAAATTCCATCAAATTGTGATTTAAATATGGAGAATGGAGGGATGGAGGGATTGCTTAGTGGTTAGGGCACTTGCCTTTGAAGCTTAAGGACCCAGTTTCCTCAGAACCCTTGTAAGCCAGATGCACAAGGTGACACATATCTGGAATTCATTTGCAGTGGCCAGAGGCCATGGCACACCCATTCTCTTTCTCTCTCTCTAATAAATATATAAATAAAAATAAAATTAAAAAATATGGTGAATGACAAAAGGGTTTCTGAAAAACTGTGGGAGAACGGATCATAACAGTCCAGGTAGGAGAGGCTTCAGGGCCATGCGCAGATGGCAGAGGTGTCTTGTGCAGGCACACTTGGCCACTAGAGCTTCTTTGTGCCCCCTGAACCAGGTACCTGTGATGGGATGACAGGAGTTGACCATGGATGGGATGACAGGAGTTGACCATGCAAGATCTTGAGTCCTGCTTTGTCCCTGCTCTTTCTCTTGTCAACTTTTCCTCCTCTGTTCCACAGCAACTATAAACACAGTTGTGTTTACTTGTTGTGTTGTCTTCCAGGAAGACAGGATGTACCTAAGGGAGGAGGCCAAACATATGTGAATACTGAGAGCGGATAGGAGTTCTGAACAAGGCAGACAGAAAGTCTGATTTTTTGTTTTTTACTTCTGCTTGCAGGACTGTCCTTTGGGCTGGGTTTGTAGGTTGATGAAATGTACAGCTTAACTCTCTGGCTATAAAGAGAAATAACGAAAGTCTGTGCTGGAAGTCTGCTCCCTGGCCTGTCTGCCTCCTTCCTAGACCCTTAATCAGTGTTGGGTCTGTGACACTGCTGTAAGTTGTTCTGTCTTCTGCTCTTTAATTACTTTTTATTTATTGAGGTTTTTAAATAAAAGGTTATACTCTTAGACCCTCTAACCCCACCCAAATTATGCTGAGGGTCTTTTTTGGTGTTTGGTATTCATTATGACAACCAAGAGGCCTCAGTCAGCCTCTGGGAAGGGCATGCAGTACCTCAGGCTATTCCCCCCACCCTTCGGCTCTTACATGCCTTTCTTCCCCTTTTCCTGAAATGTTCCCTGAGACTTGGAGGGCAAGCTAGAGATCTGATTTAGTGTTGTGTTCTCTGTAGACTCTGGATCTCTGTTTTTTCATGAGGTTTGAGTGACCACAGTGTCTGCGGCCATCTCCCTGGGAATGGTTTCAGGCCTACAGTGAGAGCAGTGTTTATGTCACCACTACCTCTGCAGTGACTTCTGGGCCTGGGCAGATGAAGTGTAGATGACCCATTATGGTAGACAGTTAGCTCTCCTTTCTTTCTTTCTTTCTTTCTTTCTTTCTTTCTTTCTTTCTTTCTTTCTTTCTTTCTTATTTATTTATTTATTTTGAGAGAGACAGAGATAGAGAGAAAGAGGCAGAGAGAGAATGGGTGTGCCAGGGCCTCTCAGCCGCTGTGAACAAACTCCAGATGCATGCACCCCCTTCTGCACATGTGTGACATTGCATGCTTATATCACTTTTGCATCTGGCTAAATGTGGAACCTGGAGATTTGAACAAGCATTCTGAGGCTTTGCAGAAAGGCGCCTTAACTGCTAAGCCATCTCTCCAGCCCAGCTCTCTATTCTTGATATATTGACTTATCCTGGTTCTCCACCTACACTTGTTTTTGAGACATGGTCACCATACATGGCTATCTCTTCTGATCTTTGAGGATCATCAAATATTTTCCCACTCTGATTCCAGTGTGATGGCTCTGACAAGGCAGATAAGGGAATGTTCAGGTCAAAAGAGAAGGGTGGATCCAGGCAAGGAGGTCACTATAGGGAGGTATCAAGTTCAGGCTCAGTTATTACACCTGCCCATGTACTCTTTATTGATACAAAGAGATAGTGTAAGGGGAAGCTAGCTGGTGTCAGGACACAGGGATTTATACCTGGATTTCTGTGCTTTGCTAGTATGATTTACTTGTATTTATTCTGACATACCTCCCTGCCACATAACTAGAAAAAATTTGAAATATGTAAGAAGCAGCTCTCTGTGCAAATGCCATCTCTGGCTCATCAACATGAGGTTTGTTTTCTGTATATGGGCAGTCTGTAAGACACATGGCATTGAGTGGTGATTTTCCTGTCCTGGCAAGGTCACAAGAAGTCACTGAAAAGGCTGGGGACCACAGAACTGGCTTAATGCCCTCTCTGGTTTTTCTTCCCTCCCCTCTCATCTGTCTGGAGGCGTTCCTAATTTATTGATTCAGAATGCAATGTAGCAGACAGCTTTAGGTTCACTGAGATTAACTTCCAGACCAGGCACAGTTATGGAGGAAGGGATTTATTGAAGTTTACAGATCCAGGGGAAGTTCCATAATGCCAGAAGAAGCTGGCCCGCTCTTCATAGGACCAAACACAGAGCAAAAAGCCACAAGCCAAAAGCCACACAGCACAGCACACCTCAGGAACTCAAGCTAGGCACACTTTGCATATCTTTAAATTGAAATCTCAAACCCACCACCACACTTTAAGATCCGACCAGTGCCACTGCCTCCAGCCAGGTGGCTGCAGATGCAAACAACAAACTAATAAAACACTGAATATATTGGGGGCCATCTATTCAAACTACTACAGCTGGGGACCACAGAGCTGGCTGCCTTTGATGAAGATTTCTTTCCATCCCCTCCATGACCTCTTCTGCCACCCAGCCTAGGCAAACTGCAGGCATAGCCATGGACCTCAAGTCTGCCTCCCTTTCAGAAGCCTTCTCTCAACCTCACACCTTGAGTTATTATTCATCCTGTCGTACTTTATCGCCCTGTCTCTTCGACTATAAAGGTGACCACACTGTGCTATAATGATGCTTTTGCTTCTTCCCTTGCAATAGCCTGTGGTCTGCTTGGACAGAAGCAGAGCTCTGTCACATATTGCATACTCCAGTTATATTTGGTCAGTGTAAATGACTTTGCAAATCCTGCCATGTGCAACCTGGTGGTCATCAGTCCTCTTTCCCAGCTTGTGAGGCTTACGTGGCTGATGTCCATTTCCCCGGGACACCCAGTGGGAGAACTGACGTAGGCTTCAGCTAGTCTTCCCCAGAATGGGGAATGGGAAACTATGTACAATTGCAGAACAAATAAATAGTTTTCCCCTTGTCTTTGTGACCAAAAGAAGTCTTCCCTCAAACGTAGGAATGAAGGAGTTTTTTTTTTTTTTTTTTTTTTTTTTGAGGGAAAGTGTAGGCCAAAACAATAGGGAGGAAAGTGAATTTTCTAGCCGCTCATGATGAGTGCTACATCTCAGACCACAGAA
Organism: Orientallactaga sibirica; assembly: GCA_036365145.1. Classification (NCBI taxonomy): domain Eukaryota; kingdom Metazoa; phylum Chordata; class Mammalia; order Rodentia; family Dipodidae; genus Orientallactaga; species Orientallactaga sibirica. Next base: position 134,023 of record JAEOAD010002855.1, on the reverse strand, counting down.
CAGGACTGGGCAGAAAGGTAAACACTACACCTCAGTAGGCTTTGGTAGGCTGTCATTCAAACATCCCCAAAGTGCTTAGCTAGATAAAAACAAGCTGGAAAAAAGATACTCCTCGTTTTCAATTGAGCCTATGGTTCTAATTTCTTGGAAAGTACAAGAGGCAAAACCTAACGGGCAGAAAGAAAGAACAAGGCCACATGAATCTGAGGGAGGGAAATTGCTTTCCACTGTGGTTTCTCTCAGTGATGGTCAGAGCTGGCAGAAAGCCCAGGATATGTCAGCAGCCTCAGAAAGGAGATGTTCTTGCTGTAAATCTCATGTTGATTCTCGCCCCTCCTTCCGTTTGCCCTCCCTGCAGCAACCTCTTCTCCACTGCACAGGCCTCTTACTCCAGCTCACATTTCTTGGTCAGTCCGTGGGGCTGCCTCCCCCGTGCCCATGAGCACCCAGCACCTCTCCTAGGGCAGGAATCACATTCTGAGTTTGCTGTGGGTGCATTGCACCTTCTTTCAAAGCAAACATATGGGGTTTGCTGCTCACCTGCGTGGCTATCGCAGTGCAACTTCCTCATTGTGAGAGCTTTCTAAATAGCACTATTTACTTGAATGAAATTTTCCTTTCTTGGCTAAGGTGCAAATCTGTAGGGAACTACACCAAGGTTAGTTTTGGCTTCCCGAAAGAGTTGGAAAGAGTCGTAGCATGACTGGAATCTACTTGGGCTTTCTACCACTCATCCCTGAGACAGTCTCTCACTCTCATCTTTTCCTGCCACTGCCACAGTGCTATGGGCTCTGCTGGCTTGTCTCTCTGTTGAGGCCAATTCCCCCTCACCATGTCTGAGCTCAGAGCAAGTAACCCACAGTCCCACATCACTGCTGTGTCTCACAGGGAAGTGGTGGCATCTCTTATTGATTTTCATAAGAGAAAGAGACTGGGATAGAAATAAATCAGAGGATCATACCAAACTGGTCTTCAGTTTTGACATCTCTTTAGGGCAGCATGGAAGCCCACACCGCACCTGCACTCAGCTCTTACACACGTGGATGAGACCCTCCTAACTCCTTGCTCCTGTGTCCCTTCTTATGTACAGGATGGAGCATAGTACTGAAGGGGAACAATGGGACTCGAGGACTTGGATCTCTCTTGCATGGTTTCATTTCCCCAAGATAACCTCATGGGGACCAAAGTGGGACATGGACCGAGGCAGGAAGGTGGGGAGAGGAGGATCTAAGCTCAAGCCCAGAAACAGCAGGATAACACAGCCTGTATCCCTGAAAACCAATTCAAGGAGAAGGAAGGGAATGGAAGGACATTTGAAAGTAACAAATCCCAGCCCTCCTTCTGTAGCCAGCAGTAACTAGGGAACTCTCCCTGTCCGAGGGTGCTTTTTTTTTTTTTTCAATAAACTCTAAATTCCTTCCTGCTATACTTGTCTTCCTATCTCCTAATTCCTCATTGGATAGAGAAGAACGCACTTGTTAGCTGCTGGTATCAAGTATAAATGATAAGTGACACGTACTAACAACCTGCTAACTATCATCTTTCATAATATTATACTGATTTTTATCTAAACCTAAAGGAAATATACTGTTGAAATCCCATTGAAATCAATGCATAAAGGGAGTCTCACAGATATCAAGTTACTTGTTCAAAATCCTCCAGTCATAAAGTGATGATCCGGAGTTCATATCTTACTCTAAAATAATGGTATGAACTAACAAGTACTTTCTCACAGATATTTTTTACACTCCAGTGAGAAGTTTGCATTTCTGAGGCTAGGTAACCATAAATTTCACTGTTTATCAAAATAATAAACCATGACAGTCTATTTCCTTATTGCTAATCTAGTCTAACAGGAAATAGTTTGTTTCATTACTTATGAACCAATTCTTAGAACCAAGACCATAAACCTTGACTTAGGACAGGAAATGGCGTGGTTTTGTATTTTTAGAGAACAGTGCCAGAATAAAATATTTGGCAAGTTTTATACTTTGAGAGCAAGGGGCTGGGGAGAAGAATACCTGAATATCTTTTTATGCTGCTAAATGTTTCCATTAATATGATTTTCATAGCTGTATAACATTCCATCAGATGGATTAACACAATTTAGTTACACGAAATCTGGGTAATGAAAGTTAGCAAAAGCAGAGAGAATTTTAGAAAAGAGAAACTGGGTATTAAGTGTCCACTAGCCAGCTTTACTGGCTTTAGGGATTTGCTTGGGCCTAGCTGTGTCCAGGTGGTCATGCATACCTGCTGGGCACTTGTCCAGACTGAGAGGGGAAGGGGTAAGTGTCATGGTTTGTGTTTATCACAGCCACTTCCATATAGGTCATCTAACTCAATCCTGCTGCCGTCTTCAAGATCAGAGGTGCAGATTTCAGTTCTCTTATGCCACCTTCAGAAATATAAAGCTCCTAACCCACTAGGCTCACTCTTACGTGTAACTTAGATCGGCCAAAGCCTTGAATGAGTGGAAGACAGGAAAGACCAGTGACATTCTTGGCGTCAAGGCAGTCATGAGAAGAATGTGTAGAATGCCATCCTTTCTCTTGGCTGAGTTTGAAGGAACAGCATGTTCTGAAAGGAAACACCCGGGTGGTTAATCTGATCTTGCCTACTTAAGAGAAGAGGAGGAGATCATCTTTCCAAAGGGGGCGGGTGAGTGGGTCTACACACTGAATGAAGTCATTAATTAGAGTCCTATGCTCACATTGTGCTCATGCACCCGGCGTAACTATTTCCTGTTCTGTTCCCAGTCCACGATTCTCACCAGACAGAGTCACCTATAGCAACATTCACTGTGGGCTTGTCTTTCAGACTGGGTGGTAATAGTGGCATCTTTCGGGCAGAAGAGGGAGGAATTCTGGGCCGAGAGAGGAGACAGGAACTATCTACTAACTCAGTGACCAAGCCTTCGCCCCCTCATCACCAAATTCTTACCTAGCATAGCACCTGCCACATAGTTATTGATGCTTTATGAAAAAATAAAAGAATTAGAGGTGGAACTAGAACTGTGAATGAGCCATGGCTATCTTTCCTGCTTCAGGAAAATGTATGGCTAAGCATGGAGTCGCCTCTTCTCTGTATTTGGGCCTGGACCCTGCTCCGTTTATTTTTAGTTTTCTACATGAGGAATTTCCTAACAGATTATTTTACTTGAGTCCAACAAGTGACTGAGACGAGGTGGAGCATAACTAAGAACTAGTGAGAAGTTAGAGGGAGCATGACTGCGAGCCCATATTTATATGGACTCTTACCCATCCACAATGCTTTGAGCTGTGGATGCAAGTTTGGGGCCTGTGTTGAGGGTTGTATATACACAGATGACCTGGTTGGCCTTGAATGTTGACCAATCTATTACAATGCAATGGCTGTGGGCTGTAGGTTTAGAACCACAGAATTCCACTAGTAATAAGTGAATTGAATTCTGTGCATACTTACCTTTTTTTTTTCTTGAAAGAGGGAAAGTTCTTTGTCAGACCAAAGGTATCTTAGTGGTGACACAGGCCAAAAAGAAATCATATTTATAGCTATCAAGTATTATTTTCTTTTAAAAAATTGTTTGTTTTTATTTATTTATTGGCAACAGACAGAGAGCGAAAAAGAGAGAGAGAGAAAGAGAGAGAAAGAGAGAGAGAGAAAACGGGTGCACCAGGGCCTCCAGCTACTTGCAAACAAACTCCAGATGCATGCACCACCTTGTGCATCTGGCTTACGTGGAGGTACTGGGGAACTGAGCCTCGTATAACACCAAATTGGTCCAAATTTATATCCCTCCACTTCCAAGTGGGGGTGGGAGTGGTGCCTTCTTGTCATTAGGAAGTTTAATTATGTTGAGAAGAAAGAGATACCCTTATAAATGATGCTTTCTTTGTAATAAAATAGGAGAGACTATTTTAAGAAGTGAATTCTATCCTAGTCTATCATTAGGCTATAGCATGTCCTCCTCAAGCTATTCATAAGTCCAGGAGTACACATTGATTCCAAGGAGGACTCAGGAGTATGCTGAATTCCCAGGGAGACAAGCATAAAAAGGGGCCTCAGATCCATCCAGAAGGCAGACCTCAGACATGCCTCTTGGCTAGGAGGAAAGAGCACGTGCTGTGGCTTTGTTCATCCCTATCTGCCGTGACAGTGGGGGAAACCTGCTCCACTCTAGGCTCTGTTCACCCCTGACCCCACCTTGCTTGTAGAGGGGCAGCGCTGTGCAATGGTCCAGAGCATGGGCTTTGGAGTGTTACTGTATGGGCAAGGTACTTAATTCCTGTATGTGTGTGTGTGTGTGTGTGTGTGCACATGTGTATCAGTGTGTGTGAGTGTGGGTGTGCATGCATGTAGAGGCTGTCTTCCACAATTGCTCTCTCTACCTTATTCTTTGACATAGGGTCTCTTAGTGAACCTGCAGCTCACCAATTCAGCTAGACTGTCTGGCCAGCAAGCCCCAGGGATGCTCCTGTCTCTGCCATGCTAGGCCTGTACATAGGTGCTGCGATCCAAATTCAGGTCCTCGTGCTTGAGCGGAGACCACTTCACTGACTGAGCCGTCTCACCCATCCCACAGACAAGCTATCTCACTGCCTCGGGCCTTAACTTTTCCATAACTTTTTCTGAGAAGTGGGAGAAAGTAATAACACCTTCCTCGATGGACTGTAGGGAATATTAAGTATGTTGATATATGTAAATTGTCTAGAACAGAACCTGTCATAGTCAACATAATTATGGTATGTGAGTTGATGCTTCAGTACTGTATTCTGGGTCCCTGATCTGAAAACCATGGTTGGTCAGCAATTTGTAATTATCTCTTATAAGGCTGTAATTATCTGTAAAAATCTGTGAAGATCATAGAACATGAACACCCATAGCAAAGCCATCCTTTATCTCAACCAGGCAACCCACTATCTTTCATTAGCATACTTTTCTTCTCAGTAGAAAGCCAAAGGAAATAGAGCTTTATTTCTTTTCCTGACCCTACACACTTCCTACTGCAGATACCGTCACTTGTAAAACTTCCCAGCTAAAGGAAAAACAGATAAATGCCCCTAATGAGTCACTGATTTCTAATTCACACATCCCAACAATAATGTACAACAAATTAAATATTGAATTTCCATTACTTTCACTTGTACTATAGGTAAATGACTTTCTAACAAGGAGCATTTTATGTTCCATTTTCTGCTATAAATACTGTTATGTACCTTTTAGCCCATTTTGAAAACATTGGTGGTTGATTTTTCATGTGCTAGGAACTGTTCTAGAGTTAAGGAGGCTAATGTCTCTTCAAAAAGAGATAGAAGGAGATCTATGTGTGTAAAATCAGTATTAGTTAAAAATAATAAATGTGAAAAAAATAATAAATGTGAAGGTTTGGGGTGCCAGAGCTTTGAATAAATGATGATCTTTTCTAGCAAGGCATGTTAATAAAATCTTCATTTATTTTAATCACAAAAATATCCTAAGGGCATTTATGCTAAAATGACTCAACCAATGCAAATTTCCAGGCACCAAGCAGGCTTTATGTCTGCTAAATAAAAAAGAAATATAGAACTAGCCTGATAGGCTTAGAACAGTATGAACATAAAATGAATGGGGTGGAAATGTGAGTTTTGCACAGCTGACTCAAGGCCATCCATCTGATTTAACAGCATGGAGTTCAGACGCTATGCATCGCCTTACTTGAAGGTAAATAATACAAGCCATTTCATCACTGAGTGAACTCCTGCTGGTAAGTGCTTTTCCCAGCCTAGGCAGGATGCTTCCTGGTTTTTTTTTTTTTTCTCCACAAATATTGTTTTTTTCTTTGTACTCGGTCTCATGGAGTTTCAGGAAGAATACTGACCACTGAGACAAGGTGGAACTAGAACTAGTTGGGAATCCCAGTGGTGAGTGAGAGCTCAGTGACCATGCTGGAGGCCTCCCTCCAGTGATCTAGTTAACATCTTTAACTCATGTTGCACTCTCTAAGGAGAACTCACAGGTCTAACTCTCAAGCCTCAGAATGACTCCAGACATTGGGTGTTATATGCTGGGGAGTCATTCCCGAACAACTTAAGCCCACCACCTCAGCGCATCATGTTTACCTGTCCCCCAAACCAGCTTCCCTTCCTCTGTGATGCCAGGAAGACACCAGCATCCATTGCAGTTGCCAGGCCCAGGAATCTGAGCATGGGTCAGGGGTGGGAGGCTGGGCTTGCTAAAGGGACAGCAGGATTATGGCATCTAGAGGAAAGCCCAGGATCTAGCAGGGCAGGGAGAAGAGGTGAGTGTTCAGGGAGAGACAGATGGGAGCAAGTGCAGCTGCATTACCCCTGCCGCACTACTGGTTTCCATGCCCTCTGGTTAGCAATGGGCAAACATATGGTTTAAAAATATACCAATGACATCAGCAGCTGTGATGGGTTTCCGGGGACTGCCTGGCCACAAGATGAACACATGCAGGCCTGTGGGAGCCTGTTCAATTGGCCTTGGACTTGGCATCACGAGGGCTTCCTATGCTGTGGTCTACTTGGGAGGCTGGTTAGAGGCTGAGAATGGGAATAGGCAGAAAAGAGCTGGGAGGGGGAGCTTGGGGACAAAAATGACACACTGGCCCAGATGGAGAAAGGTGTGGCTCACTCTCAGGTGCATGCAGTCAAGCTTGGCATTAAAGCTCTGTGCCAGTCACCGCTGTGTGAGAGGAAATGGACTGGAGTGTTTGGCCTAAGGAAGGTCAGTCCTCAGCATTCTTTTGTCTAGGCATAATGGATATGTGCAATTTCAGTTTTAGAAACTTATCTAGGGAAATAACCATGGGCTCACCAGAGTTATTACAGCAATTTTTGAAATCATGAAAAACTGCAAACAAACTAAATGCTCAAGAATAGGCATTTGTTTAAAAATGTAACAGGGAACTGATCTCAGAGGTACAATGCAAACACCAAAGCAGTCCTATACAGTAGCAGTCAGCAAATGGCTGCCCATGGGTCAAATGTAGTCAGCTGCTTGAATTCTCATGGTCCTTAAGCCAAGCAGTGCTTTGCATTTTACAAGCAGGTACCTTTAACTGCTGAGCCATCTCAGCCTGGGGCTTTGCATTTTAAATAGAGATCAGAGCATCTTCATAATCACTTTGATTTTGCTTCTTAGCTTGTACCTAAAGTACAAGGTAGCCATTTAAGAAAAAAAGTTTGCTCTGCTTTAGAAGGATGTTTAATCAGATGCAAAACATTCATTATATACATAGGGGAGAATGTCGTCAGTTTGTGTATAAGTTATCTACTGCTGCATAACAAACTACTCCACAATGTAGTGGATTAAAATGCCTAATTTTATTTGCTTATGTTTCTGTGGATTGTGAATTTAGACAGAGCAAAGCAAAGATGTCAAGTCCTCAGTCACAATTTTCTGAGCCATTGGTTGTTGGCTTGAATGAGTCTATGGGAAACATGCTTCTAGGGCCTCAATTATCTCTATGAGGAGATGTGGTGGTTTGAATGTAAATGGCCTCATAGACTCAGGTATTTTTGATTAAGGTTAGGCTTGCCATTTAAGTGTCTAGTTGGGAGAGTCATGGCGAGGCGTGCCACTGGGTGCTGATCTTGAGTCTAGCCCTACTATGTGTGTTGAAATTCAGCTTGAGCTTTGGCTGATTGTGCTTGCTGGGGTTGGCTTTTCTCTCCCTGCTGTGGATTTGTGATGTGAACCAGCCTCTTCCTCCATGATGAAGCTTCCCTTGGAATCCATAAGCCTGAAATAAACCCTTTCCCACCATACTGTGCTTCTGGTTGAGTGTTTTCTCCAGAAACATTCAGGTAACTGCAACAGGAATTTATTTTCCATGGCCATTCTACATGCCCAGGGCTCCTTTGCTGCATGGTGGGCTCAGGGTAGTTGGATTTTTAATCTGGCAATGACCAGAACTTGTTTTTGTCTTAAGAAAGTTTTCCATTCTTTCTCTGGGTGATATACAAGGTTTATATAATTCTTGTATTTGAGCTATTTAGGTCAAACAAGTGAGCAGATGATACCTTTGGTATCAATATTTGAAGCATACCCATGACCATCTGGAAATTTTTCATTAGTCACTGGTATTGTCAACAGATGTTAAAAATCAAAAAGAAGAAAAATCTGAATATTTCTGAACTCAAGGTGAAGCTTGAGGAGAGAGCTGAGTTTACCTCTGATTATATGTAATAGCTTGGGGAGAGGGAAGGGGAAGTGAAAGGATAAACCTAGGAGGGAATTCTAAAGCATTTAAATGGAAGAGGACTTCTTTTTGCAGATAGATGAGGAAGGGTTGTATGTAACTTTGAGCTAGTAAAAATGTATTACAAATGGTCAGGATTCTTCAAGGATCATGCCATTTGTGGTGGTTTGAACCAGATGACCCCCACAAATTCTTGTCTTCTGAATGTTTGGTCCCTAGTCAGTGGCAATTTGGGCTGTAGAGTCTTGATGGAGGGGTGTGTTGTTGGGAGCAGGATTAAGGGTGTTAAAGCCAGCTGCCCCTTCCTTGCCAGAGTTCAGCTCACTCTCTTTTTAAAAAAATTTTTAAAGTTTATTTATTTATTTATTATTTATTAGAGTCAGGGAGGGAGAGAGAGAGAGAGAGAGAGAGAGAGAGAGAGAGAGAGAGAGAAAGAGAGAGAGAATTAGTAAGAGAGAGAGAATGGGGACACCAGGGCTTTCAGCCACTGCAAATGAACTCCAGATGCATGCACCACCATGTGCATCTTGATTATGTGGGACCTGGAGAATTGAATCTGGGTCCTTGGGCTTTGCAGGCATGTTCCTTAACTGATAAGCCATCTCTGCAGCCCTCAGCTCACTCTCTTGCTGCTGTTTTCCACCTGATGATGGCCAAGAGGTGATGCCTAGCCTCTGCTTATGCCATGCTTTCCCCTGTGTATAGTTATCTTCTATTGCTGGGATAAAGAATTCAACCAAAAGCAGCTCCTGGGAGGAAAGTTTTTTAAAATTTCATTTTGGCTTATAAACTTAAGAGGTAGCTTTATGATGGAAGGAAAAGCAAAGCATGAGCAGAGGCTGGACATCACTTCTGAGAGAGTAGGTAGAAAATAGCAACAGGAGAGTGAGCTAAGCTCTGGTAAGGGAACCTGGCTATAACACCCCAAAGCCTGTCTCCAGAAACACACCTTCTCCAGCAAGGTTACACCTCCCAAATTGTCACAGTTGAGGCTCAAATATACAAAATACCTGAGCTTATAGAGGTCATCTGATTCAAACCAACACAATCTACCCCAGCCCCCATAAACTCATGACCATCTATGATGTAAAAATACAAAACATTCAGTCCAACTTTAAAAGTCCTCATAGTTGGGGGCTGGGGAAATGGCTGAGCAGTTAAGGCATTTGCCTGTGAAACCTAAGGACCCTGGTTCGATTCCACAGGACCCACTTAAGCCAGATGCACAAGGGGTCACATGCACCTGGAGTTCATTTGCAGTGGCTACAGGCCCTGGTGCACTTATTCTCTCTATCTGCCTCTTCCTCTCTCTCAAATAAATAAATAAATAAAATAATATTTTTAAAAGGCCCCATAGTTTTTCCAATTCCAGTACCATTCAAACATCCTCATAGTTGAAGGTATCTTAACTGTGATCCTGTAAAACCAAAAACACATAATGGCACAGAGAAAATATTCACCCTGCAAAAGATGGAATTGCCAAGAAAGATTGAACAAATGCAAGATCTAAAACAAACAGGTCAAGCATTAAATCCTGTAGCCTCAATTTAGACATCTGTAACTAGTGATGAAGTCTCTGGGGTTCCAATTCCACTCTCTCAAGCTGGGCTGCTTGCAGCCTAGGGAAAATATCCCAGGGCATGAGCTCTTGACAGTGATCCCATTGTCCCAGTCATCTCAATAATCCTATGGTCTCCACTGCTACCCACCATTTATTCTCATGACTTCATTGGGCCCCCATGTTGGAACTCCAGCCACTCTGCCTCACATTACCCAGTGGCCATTTCCAAAAAAGAAACTATGTTGCAAATCCAATGACCTTTTCTTTCCTGCATTTGCTCTACTTCCACAATAACAGGTAAGCTACCAAATTTGTTAATACAGGGGGGAATGAAGTCAACTTTGAAGAGCAGGACACTCATTCAGCATTCAGTCCTCCTCCTTTCAAGAGTCAGCATTCTTTCTGCTGTCCCCATGTAGAACAGCTGGCTGGATCTCAGTGGGGTATTTCTCTCAAATAATTGCAGCTGAACTGTTATCTCTAGGCCGAAACTTTCATTACTTTCTGTGCTATATCCTTCTGCTCATAATGGCTCATTTCTTCCAAATTCAACCCTGTTCAAGTTCTTATGATGTAGGCAGGCAGAATGCAGCAAGCCTCTCACACAAACTGCTTGTATCCTAGTCCTGGCAAAGTTCTTTCTTCCTCTCATAAGCCAAGCCTACATAGACCACAGTTCTTTCTGCATTATGTACTCTCAAACTGAACAGAATAGTCCATCAAACATGACTTATAACATTTCAAGACATCTTTTAGGCCAAGGAGGAATCCTTCCATATTTTTCCTGTAAATCAGTGAGTAATACAGCTAAAGGGGTGGAAATGGAAACCAAGAGACTTTGTCACTGGTTACAGATGTTGAATGTGGAGCTAAAGGATTTTGATGTTTGCCTTGTTTATTTTAGATCTTGCACTGTTTTAATCTTTCTTGGCCATGCCATCTTTTGTAGTGTGAATGTTTTCTATGTGCCATTATGTGTTTTTGGTTTTACAGGCTGACAGTTAAGAAACCTTTGACTATAGTGATGTTTGAACTGTGTTGGGATTAATAAAAACTATGGGGATTTTTAAAGTTGACTAAATGAATTTCATTTTACATCATGGATGGTTGTGAGTTTATGGGGCCTAAATGGGGTGGCTTGAATCAGATGTCTCCTATAAACCCATGTGTTTTGAATGCTTGGTCTCCTGCTGGTATCAATTTGGGAGGTGGAGCCTTATTAGAGGAAGTGCGTTGTTGGGGGGAAATTTAAAGGGAGAAAATTTTTATTTGGGATCACAGTTTCAGAATTCCATTATGGTGCAAAAGCATGGTGGTGGGAGCCTGGGGTAGCTGGTTATATTGTGTTCCCAGTCAGGAAACAGAGAGGTGAATGCTGGTTCTTAGCTCACCATCTTCTTTTTATGATTTTATTCAGAAGAGTCTTCCCTCATCACTTAACCAGTTCAGGAAACACACTCTCATTGACACATCCAGAGGTGTGTTTCCATGGTGATTTTAAATCCCATAATGTTTGCAAGCAAGATTGTTCATCATATATAATAAGGGCAAATGACATGTTGTTTGCCACTTGTTAGGATGCTTCAGTTAAGGGCTGGGGAAATGATTTAGTCATTAAAGGCTCTTGCTTGCAAAGCCTTCTGGCCAGGCTTTGATTTGCCAGTACCAGTATAAAGCCAGATGCAAAAGGGTTGCATTTGTCTGGTGTTCATTTGCAGGAGCAAGAAGACCTGGTATGTGCATGTGTGTGCACAGACAGAGACACACATACACACACACACTCACTCACAAATAGATAAAAACATTAAAAAAGAATGATTCCATTATTAAAGAGAAGTATAAGATGTATGTATATAGCAATATGTTAGTACTGTGAAATTCAGGAGATATTATTCTCTACTTGTTTTGTATGTTTTCAATTTTCTGTAATTAAAAACAAACAAATGACACAAACCCAAAATCCACCATCTACTACTAAGTTTCTCACCTATTACTGAACTCAAGGGACTGTTTCTGCTGATGCCTTCTTTTGTTTTGCAGAATGTAGACAACAGAGTCTATGTGGAGCACTGGGGAACACACTTAGGGAGACTACCCATAGATGCTCATAGTTTCAAGTAATTATAGTTCATCACAGGATTCATTTTTCCTCACCAGCTATTCAGCTTCTAGAGAAATGCACATGCCTGATTCTAATAATGTGTTCAATGCAAGAGAGAGAAGAAGAGAGAATAATGCTCTTAATTATTTTGGTATAGTGGGGTCATCTTTCAGCCATTTATCTGGAAGCTTTCATAGAACATTAAATCCATTTAGAGAGAGAATATTAGGAGAAAGCACATTGATATAATATATCTATAAAGGTAGAAAGTCTCTTCTTTCTTCTCAAACTCTAGGTTATTCCTAGGAGTGGAATATAGTTTCATGTACCCCCTCACATGCTAATGAAAATTTATTAAGGAATAACTTGCTATCCTTTGCAATTCTCTTCTCTTTTCAACTAGACATAAATTTTTCTGAGAAGTGGGGGGCACTGTGCTTGGTAAGAAAGGTCATTTTATATTCACCTATTTGCATATTAATGCTGCTGTAACATGTATCACATTCTTGATGTATTGGTGACTTCAGGTATTAAATTGCTTGCTGTCTTGTACTTTGAATGAAATTGTGAATTAGAAAGAACAGACCAAACCTTCCTGGCTGGCTAGAAGCCAGATAACACAGTGGGACCTTAGGTAACCTTGGAAAGAGATTTTGAATCTGTAATTTTTTTCTCTATGAAATTAGGGTAATGGTGTGTTCATCCCATTTCTTGCCTTCAGGGATATGATTAATGGGAAGGTTGTTTACAAAATATCTTGGCCACTTAGAGGAGATGTTCTGTTGAAAGTAATAATAAGAAATCTTATAAATCATGAAACCTCTGGGTTATGTGTTGTCTGGATACAAAATATTCACATTATTATTTATAGTTTACACATTAGAGCTCTAGCATAATTGGGTATAAATTGGATAGGTATTTTGTCATCCTGTGATTTTATGATATATGTGTTTTGGGTTTTGTTCACAGTTAATAGCTCATTCTCAAACCTAGTTACAAAAATGTTGATCTTCCTTCACCTTTTTGTCTTGAACTTGGACATAAAGGCCTACTCTAGTCTAATAGTAGGCTTCAAGATCCTTCTAATTTCAGATGGGTCTTTCCCTGAACCCTGATAGAACAATGCTACACAAAGAAGCCAAGAAGAATCGGAATAGCCAGGCCTTCTTGGGTTTTTCCACCCAGCCTGTTAGCCATCATGCCTATGTAATTAAGTCTCTATAAAGATCCAAAGGACTAGGCTGGGAAGATGACTCAGTTGTTAAAGGTGCTTGCTTGCAAAGCCTGCTGGCTTGGTGGATTCAGGTCCCTGGAAACCATGTAAAACTGGATGTGAGTGGTATAGCCCATAGAATCTGAAGCTCTGGCAGTTCATGTGCAGTGGGAAGAGACCCTCCCTCAAAGAAGGTAAAGCACAGACACCTAGAAGTTACCCTTTGACCTCCATACATGCAGTGGCACACATGCCCATGCATACACACATACAAATAAATTAAAAATATTTTATAAAGCTCAAAGCACAGGGTTGGTGGCATTTGTGAACAACTGAACACATGGAAGTTCCTGAGAGTAGTGTGCCCAGAGGGGACACCAAAACTCTGTCCCTCTTTCCATATACCTTACTCCATGTATGACTTCATCAGTATACTTTACAGTGTCTTTTATAAGAAACAAGCCCATGCCTGGGGAGGTTAAGGCCCCAGGTGGGAAACTACTACTATTGTTTGGCTAAATAAGTATATTATGCCCATCAAACTGCTCTCTAAATGTGTATGAAGAAGCCATCGATAAGTGCTGTTCTCACCTTTGATTAGAGAAGCTTCTTTTTGCAGGTGATGGTGACTTCTGAAGAGACCCAAAACTCATCAAAGTGCTGAGAACAAGTGACTATGGAGTCTCAGCAGTAAATGAGACATCTATATCACTTCCTCCAAGGCTCAGAGAACATGTTAGAAGATGGGACAAAAAGATTGTAAGAGCCAGAGGATATGGAGGAGTGCCGTCGAGTACTGTCTTCAGGACATGATGTGGCCATTGCATTCATGACCACACAGCAACTGTCGTTACCTGCACAAGACCTGTACACTATTGGGCTCATCAGTTCCATCATGGATGATAGAGTGAGGCCTGATGCCCCCATTCCTGAGTATTTACTGGCAGTTAATGATTGCTGGGGGAGCAAGAGACATTTTCTGCGGTGGTGTAGATACTGGTAAAATCTTAGTGCTCTGTAAATAATTCCCCACCTGTGTCCATTCAGGCAACCCTAATTAACTCAGTGGATCATATCTATACATAAGGAAAAAAAAAGACATGAAAGTAGTAGAGGGACTAATTGGGAACTGGAGGAGGAAGCGGGTCAGGAGAAGGTATTGGCAGGGGATTATAATCAAAGTACATTATAAAATACATAAAAATTCTTAATGAAAATACCTGAGACTACATAGTTAATTCCAGGTCAGCCTAGACCAGAGTGAAACCCTACCTCAAAAAACCAAAAAAAAAAAAAAAAAAAATACATACAGTTAAGAATATAAGGGAAAAAAGAAACTGGTAAGTTATTTCTTCAAGTTCTGTGAGCTGCCTGAGCAAATTAATCAAATTTTAAAACTATCAGATGTAAATGCAAAATGAAGCGGGGATTTGCAACTATCATAAGAAAGTGGGGGGGGCAATTTTGGAACCTCAACCTTTAGGTCTGTGGTAGTCAGGTTCACATTGCAGCAGAAATCACTCTACCAAGAACAGCTATGGGAAAAGAAGGTTTATTTTGGCTTATGGACTTGAGGGGAAGCTCCATGATGGCAGGGGAAAACAATAGCATGAGCAGAGGGTGGACATCACCTCCTGGCCAACATCAGATGGACAATAACAGCAGGAGAGTGTGCCAAACATTGGCAAGGAGAAATGGCTATGATACCCATAAGTCCACCCCCAACGATACACTGCCTTCAGCAGGTGTTAATTCCCAAATCTCCATCAGCTGGGAACCTAGCATTTAGAACACCCAAGTTTATGGGGGACACCTGAATCAAACCACCACAGGGTCTGATGCTATCTCCAGGTAAATATGGTCAGAATTGAATTGAATGAGACACCCAGTTCCTGCTTCTGCTGCAGCATTTCTGTCAGGCTGGCTTATAGTATGAGGGAAAATAGGCAGATTGCTTTTCCCAGATACATCTCTCCAGAAATTATACTGCTGCCTTGTTTTTAAGAATAACAATAACAAAAGCCTCAATATAAAATGTTGAGACTAATAAAATATATGAACCACTTCTGTGGCTTGAAGAGAAATATTTTATTAGGAAAATATCAAGGCAGCCTTTGAATTGACCATTCTTAGTGGAAATTATTGTGAATAATGAAACAGTAGCATTTTTTCCCAGTAAATTCCATAGCCCACTTATTGGGATAGACACATGAAATCAATACAGGAAAACCTCCAGAGCTTGGTCACCAAAGTAGCATAATCACTGGTTAATCAGAACACTTTTCTGTTTGGTTTTTGAGAAGAAAAGGAGAAATAATAAACTGGTATTACACATTTATGTTGAAGAGATAGTTGTAGGGCATTACCTATGGAAGATTAATTCTAATAATTTCTTCAGCTGTCATCTTGTAATTTAGTAAGATGTGGAGATTTGGCAGTGTGGCCCTGAACCACTATGACTTCAGCATCAAAAGGTTAGGGGTACAAGGAACCTCAGACAGACCTCACTGTTCAACAGAGGAGGAGCCTGAACTCCACTGAGGCCCTTCTTAAAATTTATCCCATTTATTATCATGCTGAGTATTTATGTATTTTTCTTTGCTAATATTTTATGAGAGAGAGCGAGTGAGAGCAAGTGAGATAAAAGAGACACACAGAGAAAATTGGCTCACCAGGGCCTCCAGCCACTGTAATCGAACTCCAGATACGTACACCCCATTGTGCTTCTGCTTTACATGGTATCTGGCTTCACAGGCAAGCTCTTTAACCACTAAGCCATCTCTCCAGCCCCATGCTGAGTATTTATAAGTTCAACAAGTATTTAGTGCACCCCTGCTATACGTGTTGAGCACTTCCCTTTTCCAGGTGCTCCAAAAGGCACTGGTGATGGGGAACCACTCCCAAGCAGAGTAGTGTTTAATGGGGCAGATATCATACAAGCCTATAACTACCATGGAGTGAAAGATGTTCAAACATGGAAAACAGAGAAAGCCACTAGAAATAGCCTAGACCAGCACTTCCTAATGTTAACCTGCATAAAATATAACTATCTACCATATTAGGTGATTTCAGGAAAAATTATTCTTGGCTATGCATGTCTGGTAGTTTGATTGTATGTTCCCCAGCACACTTAGATATTTTATTAAAAATTGTAACTTAGCCGGGCGTGGTGGCACATGCCTTTAATCCCAGTACTCAAGAGGCAGAGGTAGGAGGATCGCTGTGAGTTCAAGGCCACCCTGAGACTACATAGTGAATTCCAGGTCAGTCTGAGCTAGAGTGAGACCCTATCTCAGAAACACCCCCCCACCAAAAAAATTGTAACTTAGATATCCAGCCACCAGGCTGGAAGTATCACTGTGGGTGGATCCTGGGTCCAGCCCTAAGGTGTTACTAGAGGCACATCTGAATTCCAGGCCAAAGCTATGCAGAGTCGTCTGAGTTCTGCTTGCTAAAGGTCCTTACTTTTTTTTTTTTAATCACAAAATAAGCAGGAGTACCTGTGTTTATTTTGGACAAAAAGTAATCAAAAGAGATAAAGAAGGCTTCTTCATACTCATTAAAGGAACAATTGAACATGCAGATATAATCATAAATTTATATGCACCAAACACAGCAGCACAAAGTCCCTGCTTTTTTGTGCTGGCTTGTGGTGCTGGTTCTTTAGGTGTTCCTCTGCTGGGATTTATGAATGGGAGCGAGCTTCTTCGCCATTAATGGACTTCCCCTTGGATCTGTAAGTTGAAATAAACCCTTCCTTCTATAAACTGTGTCTGGTTTGGATGTTCATCCCAGCAACATGGAGCTGACCACTACAGCATGTTTTTAAAAGTGTCACTTTTCTCAAATATTTGTTGAAGGAATAAACACTTTGTATGGTAAGTTAAATAAAAGTTACTGAGGTCGCTGTGAACCCCACATTCCTTCTCTTTTGAGCAGAGAGGCCTATCTAGTAATAGCTAAGGGTTCTTGTACACATTACTGCATTGAACAAGCATGTTAATGAAGTTATAGATAAATGCTTCTCAAATTCAAGGGTGAAAAATATCCTTCGACTCAAACTTTTCTCCTTTTTCTTTTCCTTCATTCTCTTCCCTTTTTCCTTTCTTTTGTTCTGGTAGAACATCTGTTTTCATCTCATTGAATGGTCATGTTATATAGGGTGCTATTTAAGTAACCAGAACTCTCCATTATCTAGAAGATTTATTATATATGACTATCTATGTATTTATCATCTATCTATCTATTAACTATCATCTATCTATCATCTCAAAAGATTCAGCTAATGGAGGTTTACTGTACTTCCAAACCACAAATGAAAGAAATGTCCCAATAGAAATAAATTGCTAACATTCCTTGATCACATTTATAGAATGATGCATTAATGAATATAATTGGGGGAAATTTGATTATTAACCAGAAATGAAGTAATATGAGATACAATATAACAAACAATTGCTTCCTGCTTTGATTTGATTAATCTAAATGCTTGGCATATGAAGTAATCCAGAAGGTATAAGATGGCCAGACAAACACATATTTGAGAAAATGCTACTAGCTGCCAATAAATACAGAATGAACCTTTGAATATGAAACTACTCTTTCTGTGGAAATTAGAGAAGTAGAGTGTTGTAATACTTCTTTCCTGATGCAGCTTTATTGGCCTCAGAATTATAAATTTTTCCCCAAGGAAGATTACTTATCTTTTTTTTCCCTTGAAATCTTATTTAGTTCAGAATGAGGGTAGTGTAACGTATCTTTGCATATGTTTTTACTGAATTTATTTTCTCCATTACATGTAATTTTCCTACTGTATTTGATATATATGTGCTATCGATCATATGATTTCTTCTTCCCATACAACCTTGCTTAAAATTCTGCATTGCTGCCGTGATCTAAGTTTAATCTGGAAAGAGTTTGTGGGGAGTGGGTTGAATGATTGTTAAGTCAGTCTCTATCACAAGACTAGAGAATCATGTTGCTTGGAGTTTTACTTTTTACATTACTCCACTTACAGTCTTTTACTTTCTCATCTCTCTTACAGTCTTTGGCAATAATTGTAGAGAGTCAAGAAAAATCTAATAACCAACAGAAGCTCTGGTAACAAGCGCTGCCGTATGCTCAAATCTCAGCCTTGCTGTAGCTGCCTCTGGGATGTTTTTCTATGCCCTGAGACTGAACTAAGCTTCCTAGTTTAATTAATTAAAATTTAAAAAATTAAAAACCTGTTTTGAAACTGTGTATTATATAGCCCATGCTGGCCTGAAAGTTGCTATGTAGCTGAAGATGACTTTGAACTTCTGCTCTTCCTGCTTCCATCTCCCAAATTCTGGTATTAAAGGCATGCACCATCATGTCTGGCTCTCTCTTAAGTATTCTCACCTCTCCCTTTCTCTATGTTTCTTTCTATATATCAGCTCATCTTTTACTTTATTGCAGTCTCTGCTCTTTCCCTCAGCTCTTTCAATAAAAAGTTTCTGTATAAACTTTACTGGTCTTGATTTTGCCTCTTTAAGACAGTATTTGCCGTGTCATACTGCAATTATCTGTTTGTCAGTGTCCTTACCCGACAGGGCGTAAGTTTGGAGAGGGGTTATGACTACCTTGTTCTTTATGAGTTTCCATCAGTCAGCAGAGCAGACGACAGTCAGTAAGTGTACACTGGATTGGTCCCTAGGCTCAGTTTAGCTCTATTATACCTCTTCATACATTTTGGTAGGCTGTGGCTGCCTTTTCCACCCAATACTTGAGACTGAAATGTCTTGTCCATGGAGTCACAGATAGTGTGTCTGGATTTGGAGCAGCCCAATGTACTCTCCTGTTCTCCATGAAGCATGCACATAAACTCTCCCCTCCCCCAGATTTATATGCTCCTCTGCCAAGCTGCCTTCCTGGAATAGGCCAAGCCAGCCTTGTTCCTATAGCTGGCAACACTCACTCGCAACACTTGAAGGCCTCAGGGTCCCAGAATAAAAGTGCAGGAATGTGTTAGAGCAGGCCAATTACACTGGGCCTGAGCTGTTCTGTGTGGGGGCTACCAGAGTGTCCTGTGACAACATACCCACAGTGAGTAGACAAGTGCCCCCTGCAGCAAATGAGCATACGGGGCATGGCAAGGACACATCTACCACAGATACTACACCACGCAAACTACAGCATACCTACACACAAGCACGTATCACATTAGAAAAGAAAAAAAAAACCTCAGGCATTTGAGAAATCCTTTATATATAGTCTATAATGCTTAGTGAGATCATGAGCTTGCAGCTAGACATAACTGGATTTGAAACTCCCCTCAACATTTATAAGCTCTGTAATGCTGAGGACATGTCCGTACCCCTTGCAAGCTACTTTCCACTGTCCTTAGGAAGGTGTCAAGACCACCTTGCAGGTTTGCTATATTACAGGAGGGAGGGAATGATGGTGCCTGACGCAGAGCATAGGATGGGTGCTCAGTCTGTGTAGGTTCCTTTCCTTGTCTTTTTCGTGTAGACTGCCTTGCTGTGACCTCTATTGCCTCTTCTCACCTGTTCTAGGTGGTAACACTTGGTGTGAAAAAGAAAACTCATGCCCTTCTCTGAGAGGTAGTGACACAAAATCAGAACTTAGAAAGAAGTGCACCAACATTCAGTAGCAGATAGTGATGTGTGCTAAGATATCCAGTAGAGCAGCGTGAGGACTAAGGACAGGGAGAGGATGAAGTGGAGTGGGGAAGGAAGACTTACACAAAAGGTCCATGGAAGGCTCTGGGGTGAGGAGGAGGCAAACCTGGGATTTGAATCCATGCATTGTAACTCCACAACTGTTGTCACAGAAAATGTTTGGTGAAGCTGCCTGTAGCAGACAGCTTCAGGTTCACTGAGATGAACTTCCAGACCAGGCACAGTTATGGCGGAAGGGATTTATTGAAGCTTACAGATCCAGGGGAAGTTCCATAATGGCAGAAGAAGCTGGCTCTGCTTTTACAGGACCAAACACAGAGAAAAAAAAAAAACTCAAGCCCAAAGCCACACAGCACAGCACACTTCAGGAACTCCAACTGGGCACACTTTGCATATCTTTACAATGGAACCTCAACCCCACCACCACATCTTAAGATCCGCCCAGTGACATTGCCTCCAGCCAGGTGGCTGCAGATGCAAACTACAAACTAATAAAACACTGGCTATATTGGGGGCCATCTAGTCAAACTACCACACTGTCTCTCCATCTTCTCGAGCTCGTCAGGTACGGAGGGGCGACACACAGCTCTGCAGCATCCAAGTTCATCTTTACAGTGCTCCTGCGGAAGATGATGCCTCAGCTGTCAATTGGTTCTGGGTCAGGCAGTAGCCATTTGCATGAATAGCACCTCTTGATTTTTTTTTTTATTGCAGTGATCCTGAAGTTTCCATCTTTAAAAGCTCACTATAACACACACACACACACACACACACACACACACACACACACACACTTTATTAGCAATACCATGAATTCATGGATTGTGTTTGTAGCTTCCTATGTGTTTTGATCTCACCCTCTGCTCTGCCTTGAAGTTCTTCTGCAGCATCCTGCCCAAACTTGGCCTCCTCAGGGAGACTTTTGAGATACAAGCATCAGCAACACTCAGCATTTCTAAGACTTCGTTGCTAGGTTTGAGGGCGTGCAGTGGGAATTGCTGGGATGGTTTCTAGAGCCTGGTATTTTCATTTCCAAATTGCCCATGGGGATGGATTGTTGTTGAGGAGGGTTTTCCTCTCCTCTCTCCCAACTTTTTCCTCCTCCTCTTTGTCCTCTCCTCCTGTGACACTGAATATTAAACTAAAGGCCTCATACCTGCCAGTCAAGTATTCTGCCATTGACCTATATCTCCAGCCCTCTTTTATCCTAAAATTTAATTTGAGTCACAGTCTCAGTAGCCCAGGCAGGCCTTGAACTTGCAATCCTCCTATGTCAACCCTCCAAGACTATGCCTGGGGGCCCAGTAGGGATGAGATTTTTATAGTTCAGTGTTTTTAGGTTCCCAAGATAATACCCATCCTCCACAATCCACCTCGGTCCAGACATTTGTGGGACACTACCACACACGGTGTCTCTCCAGCCTTTCTGGTGATGAGCATACAAGCCTCCTAGTTACGTACAGGTGAATATAGAGAGTAGTTGCTGTTTTCTCCACTGAGTATCAACAAGTTCAACTTGTTTTATTCTATTTCAATGCTTGGTTTTTTTCCTTGAAAAGACTCATTTCATTATCTTCTATTTTTCCTTACAAAAGCCATGAAGTAACAGCAAATGACACTCTTGTCAGGCATATATCAAATGAAACTCACCACCATGCAGGAGCCACATACTTTTTTGTTGATTCTTTTTTTGTTAGCACAACATAATGCCAGATTCATCCCCTAGGCACACATTTTATTATTTCTCTAATCTTCCAAAGCCTCAATTATCTCTATTGTGTGCTTACCAATAAAGAATTTTGTGAAAATGAAGGACAAAGAAACTTTGCAGAGAAGATGTTTCTCCTGCTAATATTCCTCCATTCCCTTGACAACAAACTCACCTTGAAAATGAACTATCATTATGACACCAAAGGAAGCAAAAAACGTCCAAAACAACACTCAAGATGGCTATTAGAAGCATACACTTGGTAAGCCTGATAGGATAGTTTTAAAATATAGGTCAGGCCAGCTATATAAACACCTATGACAATACTTACAGGCACTAAATGTTACTCATAAAATATTAAGAGGCCTTTAGAGTGGTTTTCAGATTTGGTACAAATGACAAAATGAAAAATAAGCCACATGGCAACATCAATTTAATTTCTAAGTTTAGTTTTGAAAAGCCACAGAAACCCCTTGGCCAATGATTGTGGAAAATTTAGATTTAGGACTATAAATCTTGAAGTTCTTGTAGTGTTAAATTATTCAAATGAGGTCAAGAATGTTCTAAAAATTTGGAGGGAAAATGTTATTACCTGGTTTTATTATAGTACCAGAGAGATAATTTCAGATATTATATATGCTAATTAGGTTCTTTCTTTGATCTAAGTTAATGAGTGAGAAAGTTCTTTATTTGACAATACAATAAGATCAGTTAGGTTGCACAGTCCTGCTTATATTTTTTAATGTGTATCTATGATGATCACAAAGGAGATATTGGGCTGGAGAGATGGCTTAGCGGTTAAGGTGTTTGCCTGCAAAGCCAAAGGACCTCGGTTCAATTTCCCAGGACCCACATAAGCCAGATGCACAAGGGGCGCATACATCTGGAGTTCGTTTGCAGTGGCTGGAAGCCCTGGCGCACCCATTCTCTCTCTGTCTCACTCTGCCTCTTTCCCTCTCTCAAATAAATTAATAAAAATAATTTTTTTTAAAAAGGAGATATTTAAAGTACTAGTGATAGTAAATTTGAGATCTTTGGAACAGGTATTGTAGTTTTTTAAAAACTATTACACAATATAAATATGAGTTGAGAAAGCAGATTTGGAGTAATGCTCATTTTAGGAGCAACATATATTTTCAAGCTTATAGTATGTTAATTACAAATTATATTCATTAAAATAATTTCTGTAAGGACTACTAGTACATTATATTTAGTCAATCTCATATAATCTTCTATATGTATGTGAAAATAATAAAACTATATTTCTTTAAAAGAACATTTTGTCATTCAGACTTTTTAATAACCAGATGGATCTTCTCTGGGCTTAATGCATTTTGGAGCTTAGATCCTGAAAAAAATATCCCTGTTCATGAAACTCACACACTAAATCACTTCAGGTTTTCTGGTTTCCAGAAGAAATTAAACATTTACAGAATAAAAGTCAACATCCTCGATGACGCCAATGTACTTTTCATTTCTGTAGGCTTTAGGAAAGGAAATCTGATTTATATTCTTCTCTGGGTTCTGACTAATATTATAACAAATATCATGTGCTTGATGTTATGGTTTGAATATGAAATATACCTTGTAGGCTCAAGTGTTGAACACTAAGTCTCCAGCAGGTGGTGCTATTTTGGGAGGTGGTGGAAACTGGGAGGAAGTAGGTCACTGGGGGCTTGTCTTTGGTGACTCAGTCTTATCCTGGCTCCTTCTTATATTCTCCTCTTTTCTTCCTGTCTGCCATGAGGTGTACAGCCTCCTCCTTTTCCACATTCTTCTGCTGCTATGATATTGTTTATTCCCATAGATTCCCCCCAGAATCGACAGTCAAGGACCATGGACTGTGAGATGAGAAAAGAAATACATTTGGTGGCAATTTTCTTCACTCATTATATCTTTCAACTATGAATATCCATGTTCTTATAAATTGCTTAAAAATGAAGGAAAATAACCCACATTTATTCTTCTTAGTATGTTTTCTTCAGAAACTGTCCATATTTGGCACCATGGATAAGACAAAGTTACTGAAGTTCAACTTTAGTAGTTTATATTTCTGAGAAAGGTGGTTTCAAAGGCATTAGAGTGATTATGAATCAAGATAGATCATTTGTTTCACATTTTCAGAAGATATACTTTCATTTATAATTTTATTGGTCATGTACTGGCTATAAATCCTCATTCTATTAAAAGTTCTATTATAAAAGAATTGAATCTCAACAGGTTATATGCATTAATATTCAATTAAGAAAATTGCTTAACTTTTCAAAATTTTAGATTAGTAGGGTAAGGTTGTGCAACAGAGAAGTTAGACTGTTTCTTGGAAAAACTGAATGCCTTATATAGGGCCTATATTGCCATTTGCTGGGGTCATTTAGGGAAAGACTACAATGGCCAGGCAGTATTTTCAGCAGTTACAGCTTTTATGTCCAGCTGCTATCTTATACTGTGATCATAACTAAAATTGGAGAGCACATATTTTGGTTACTTCTGTAAAAAGCAACTGTTTCTTTTAGAAATACTAGTGTCTTCTAGAGTAAGTGTACTCCTCTGAGGTAGG
The DNA here is from genome assembly GCA_036365145.1 of Orientallactaga sibirica. Lineage (NCBI taxonomy): Eukaryota > Metazoa > Chordata > Mammalia > Rodentia > Dipodidae > Orientallactaga > Orientallactaga sibirica. The sequence goes on along the minus strand of JAEOAD010002855.1, from coordinate 110,036 downwards.
GGTTAGACCCTGAGGTACGGTTTCTGTTTACTAACTAGCTAAGTACCTGTTAGCAAATTGCTTCCTTATGCATGTAGCTACTTCTTAACATAATTAGTTGGGGATTTTCAATTTTGGTGGTGTGAGATAGTGGTTTCTTTTTTTCATGTTGCTTATCTCAAAAAGAAAAGCAAAGCTGGAGAGGTGGCTCAGCAGTTAAAGTGCTTGCCTGCAAAGCCTAAGGACCCAATTTTGATTCTCAGTACCCATGTGAAGCCTGATGCACAAAGTCATACATGCATCTGGAGTCTGTTTGCAGTGGCTGGAGGTCCTAGCATGCCCATTCTCTCTGTCTCTCTTCTATCGCTCTCTGTTTGCAAATAAGTAAATACATAAATATTTTTTAAAAAAGAAAAGAATAAAAAATAAATGGTGATTTCTGAAAATAGTCTCTTGCCTTCTGGTTATCTCAGAGTCTGCTCTCCATATATGCGACTAATTTTGCTTAGGTTTATAGAAATGTTGAATATGGAAAGAAATCTTGGCATTTTGTTGTTGTCATGTTTGTTTCACTGGAGAAGATGTTAGAGTTACTGTAATTTGATAGGGGCAATGTTAAGGAATGAACAGCTATGTAACACAAGTTTTTTTTTTTTTTCAAGAATATAAGTATTGGGCTGGAGACATGGCTTAGCGGTTAAGGCGCCTGCCTCCTAAGCCTAAGAATGCCGGTTCCAATCTCCAGGTCCCACATTTAGCCAGATGCAAAGTGACTCAAGGGCACAATGCTGCACGTGACCACAAGGGGGTGCACACATCTAGATTTCGTTCACAGCAGCAGAGAGGCTGCTGGTGTGCCCATCTCTATCTCTCTTCCTCTCCCTCTCTCTCCAAAAAAAAAAATAATAAAAAGAATATAAGTATTTATTAGGTCCTTATAGGATGCATATAGCTAGATATGTAGTGGCCATACTAGAAATATTGTTACATTGGAGAAACTGGGTTTCTTTTCAAAATGCCTATAGTTTGTTTGGAGATACAAGTCATGTAGAGAGAAATTCCCTGGACCACAGAAGGCTTGCACTCATACTTCATTCGATTCCAGCTCCAGGTCATCCATCAGGGGAGGCCATCATTGACATGCATCAAGTAATACCAGGACTTGCTGTTTGTCCTCTTACTCTGTTTACTTTTCTTCTTCAGACAATTTACCACGACTTGACAATTGTTTGTGTCTATTATATACTCTACATTTTGAGAAACACTTGATTTCTTAATGGATATCCCTGTTATTTACAACAATAGCTGACACAATAAATATTTCTCAGACATATACATGGATGCTGTGTAAGTAGTATATGTTCAGGGAATAATTAACTTTTATTGGGTGTATAAAAATAAATAGAAAATATTTTGATGGGAGCCCCAGAAGACTCATTATGGATTATTGTTAATCTAGAATAAATGAAAAAAAATTCTCTATAAGAAAAAATAAAGAAATATTCTTTTTTATCACTATTTATTTATTTATTTATTTATTTGATACAGAGGGACAGGGGGAGAGAGTGGCTTCGCAGGTAAGCACATTAACTGCTAAGCCATCTCTCCAGCCCAAGAAATATTCTTAATTTGGAATGGCTCCCAGTAATCCTGGTGATATGCAGTCATGTGACACATTTTGGTCAATGACGGGACTGCATCCATGAGCGTGGCCTCAGAGTGTTCTAACGGAGCTGAAACACCTACATCATCTCAGTAATGTGAGGGTGCAACACATTGCTCATGTGTCTGTGGTGATGGTGGTGGAAACAAGCCTGATTGTTCTGACAGACACATAAAAGTATACAACATGGGTTTGTGAGTTGGCTCACTCAGTAAAGTGCTTGCCATAGAAGCATGAAGACCTGAGTTAAGGCAATCAGGAGATGCAGTAAACACAAAATGTCCGAGGCTGCCATGGTGGTGCATATCTGTAACCCCAGTGCTGGGGAGGCGTACAGGAGATCCCTGGGGTCTGGCAGCTAGCTAGTCTAACCAAGTCAGTGAGCCAGGTTCACTGACAGGTTATATCAATGAAGAAGGTGGAAAATGACGGAGGAAGAAGACACCTGATGTTGACCTCTGGCCTCCACACTGCACACACACATGCATGCACACCACACATACATATACATGCCAAAAAGCATAGTACACACAAGCATGTGCAGTACATAATGCTTGATTTGTGAATTTACTATGTTAAGATTTTCATCTTGTTTTAGTGGGATTCTAATTACTTACAGAGTTTCCTATAAAATAGTATTTTGTGTTAGGCTGTTGGCAGCCTCGGACATTTTGTGTTTACTGCATCTCTTGATTGCCTTAAAAAGCTATGTCAAGTGAGTGATCCATACTATTTAGGTTTGTGTAACTACACGCCGTGATGTTTGCACAATGGCAAAATCACCAACCTACATATTCTCAGAACACATCCCTCTTATTAAGTGATGCATGACTCACATGGGCTGTCCGTGTAGGCTTAGAGGGGATCTAAGAGAAATGAGCTGCAAAACAAGCAGTGAGTTGGTGGGGAAGATGAGAGGGCTCAGGCTGGAGAGATGGCTTCGTGGTTGAAGTCACTTGCTTACAAAGCCTGAAGGACAGGGTTTGATTCTCCAGTTCCCATGTAAAGCCAGATATACAAAGTGGCACATGCATCTGGTGTTCATGTGCAGTGGCAGGAGGCCCTGGTGTGCCCATACTTACTCTCACTCTCTTCCTCTTGCTCTCTGTCTTTTTCTCTCAAATAAATAAATAATAAAGAAAAGATGGGAGGGCTTCTCCCATCAGAGTGCAAGGTGGCAGAATGGTCTCCCTTCAGAAGGATGCTTCCTAGCACCACCAGCTTGCAGGACTCACCACAAACCACAGTTCTTTCCAAACCACAGTTGGGAAAGTCAGTGACTCTTTGCGTCCTGAGGCCGCAGTGCTGCACTTTAAAGGTGGTCGGTCCTAGGAACGAGCCCTTTCCTTTATTTTCACAATCAACGCCAACTTTGACAGTAAATACAACCCAGACATCATCGCGTCAGTACTCACTTTTCCTTGCTGTCTGGGCAATCTCACGTGGGTAACACGGGATGAGAAAGAAGACACGCTGTGGGCTTTGTGGCCATCTGGGTGTCCTTTCCAAGCCAAAGGCTCTGGAGGAGTTTCCAGTGCTGTAGCGTTAATAAACTCAGGTGTCACAGAAAGACCGTGAAAGCGCAGGGGGATGCAATGTCTGCACTGCCTCAGAGAAGGGCTTGGGGTCCAGCCAACCTGCATTGCTTGAGTGAGGCCACAGGGGTACCTGGGCCTAGGAGAGAAGAGGGGAGCGGGGCTATATGGGTAGAACAAACTGTTCAGGCTCCTGCGCCTCTTGGCCACAGAGGAATGCGGTGTTTGATTTCACCCGTCACAGGATACAGCTGTTTCAGGGAGAGATGGCTCATGTTTTCCGTTTAACAGTCCCATTGCTATTTTTAGCTGATCCTGTGCAGGCACTGAATCTCCTCACAGGCATCGCGTAACTGCTGCTGGCTGGTGTTAATGGGGCCAGCACTGTGTCCTCAGTTCCGAGGAGTTGGTTTTGTACCAAGAGCCCCCATGAGCCATACCCTCAGAGCCATCTCAGATCCATCACTGTGTGTTGTTGCCCCCTGTATTACTTCTGCAATAAATGGCTGAGGGGAGAACCTAGGGACATCTTCTTCAATCTGAAAGACAGGTCATTAAATTCTTACTGATAAGAATTCAAATGTTGCTTTGTGTGAGGGAAGGTAGTTAAGGGAGGGCGCTGGGTTAGAAGGTTTCAATTCTGCCCAATGGCTGGTTTGACTTTCCAAGATGTCATTTGGTTGGGGGGTGTGCCTCTCCATGTATGCTCGTGGCTTTCTCCATTTTTGCCTTTGCTTCATGCATCCTCAGCATGGAATAATCTTTATTTTTTTAAGCTTTTATTTTTATTTATTTACTTATTAGAAACACACACACAGAGGGGGGTGTGGAGAGAGAGAGAGAATGGGCATGCCAGGGCCTCTAGCCACTGCAAACATACTCCAGATATAGGCACCACCTTGTGCATCTGGCTAACGTGAGTACTGGTGAATCAAGCCTTGAACTGGCGTCCTTAGGCTTCACAGGCAGGCGTTTAACCACTAAGCCATCTCTCCAGCCCCTAATCTTTCTTTTTAATCTCACACTTCCTTGGTCTTAAAAATATTTTTTTATTGACACTTTCCAGAAGTATAGACAAATATACCATGATCATGGTCCCCTTCCAACCACCTTCGTTTTTCTCCCTCCTGAATCCCCCCTCCACTGAATCCCATCTTCTTTTAAAGTAGTCTCTCTTCTATTTTGATGTCGCCATTTCTTTTTCCTTCCTTTGAGGCAGGTCTTGTGTAGTGTCAGCCACTGTGAAGTCGGGAGTACCATGGCTACTTTGTGACTCTCAATCTTAAGGCCTGCTTTGCCTCAAATGCCATTCCTTCTGCAAGTTCTCTGTGAAATCCTCAGAAATAATCCTTCTGTTTAATTTAATTATATCTCCCATGCATGCACTTTCTGCTTGCTTCGGTATTCATCACCTTGTCTCCTCTGCTAGTTTGTGCAGTTCTTGAAGGTAGGTGTGATTTCTTTGGTATCTTAGTCTTCTCACTTCCCTGAGTAGCTTTTTATCTATCACAGACTTCTGTGCATATTACAGTCCTATTACATTGTGTTGAAGTACTAAGTACATTTAGCCGAAAGGGGGTTCAATAAGAAATTATTGGGGGAACAACAGAAATTCATAGAACGTGTTCCAGTTGGGTACAGTGGCACTCACATGTAATCCCAACACTTGGGAAACAAAGGCAGATGGATTGTGAGTTCAAGGCTAGCCTGGCTTGCATTGTAAGACTCTGTTTTAGTCTCTCTTCTCCCCAAAGTCTTTCTTGAGTTTTCCTCAAGAACCTTGTACAATGAATAATTCTGCCATTAATCATTTAGATTTATCATGGACTCTACAAGTTAAGGTATTCTCCATTACAAGACTGTCCTCACTTCAGATTGTGGTCCAAAGTTCAAGGGTCCCTAGACTACTTATAAATCTAAAGATTCCTACTACTTCCTCAAACCAGGCAAATTAACAGACACATGGGGTGAAGTTGGGTGAGGTGCAGCCCCTAGAGCTTTCAGTATTTCTTTTTTAAAATTTATTTTATTGACAACTTCTATTCTTCAGACAATCAACCATGATATTTCCCTCCCCTCCCCATTCCCCTTCAGAACTCCACTCTCCATCATATCCCCTCCCTCTCTCCATTAGTCTCTCTTTTAATTTGATGTCATCATCTTTTCCTTCTATTATGAGGGTCTTGTGAAGGTATTGCTAGGCACTGTGAGGTCATGGATATCGAGGCCAAATCTGTCTGGACAATTGCATTGTAAGGAGTTGTAGCCTTCCTTTGGCTCTTCCATTCTTTCCTTCCCCTCTTCTGCAATGGATCCTGAGCCTTGGAGGAGCTTTCAGTATTTCTTTGTCATGGAGTCACAGTGCATGCTCCTTGGCACTGTGTTGTCTCCTACCCATCATGACGGTCACCTAAGCCTCATTATTTAGGACTTTTATTGGGGTTTTACTAGATAGGCATGACTGATTGACTCATTGGCCACATAATCCAATCCAATTTCTAGCTCCCTTCTCTCTCTAGAGGTCAGGATTTTGGAGTGTTGACACCGACTCAAAGTCAATCACGTGGTTGGCCTTTCTGGCTCCAATAGCCCTTTCCTGAGGGACCTTTGCAGCATAAACTCATGTGTGTCCAGAGGTTTCTCATGAAAATCTAAGAGATTCTTTCTCACTCAGGCAGCTCCCAAGGTTAATAAGGCTCTGTCCCAGCAAGCCTGGACCAAGATCAGACAAATTCTTTGTTACCCAATAGTGGGACATAAAACCATTATCTCCATTTTATTGGTGGCAATGAGGAAGGTGGAGTGAGTTGTTTAGGTCACATGGCTGTGCAGTGATGACTTCAAGCTCCAATCCCTGGGTCTCTGACCCCAAGTCTCTATCTCTCTCCACTGCTCCATGATGGACCTCCAACAGCTAGGAGAATCTCACATCATCATCTTTGTACCCTTAAACTTCTTTGAGTAACTGGATTAGGGGCTGTCAGTATTCCTGGAAGCCAAGTTCCTCCTCCTGGGGGGAATTTCCACTGCCCACTGATGCTGAGAGTATGGGTTGGCAGCCCGGTGATCAGGAGGACTACTGTACTACAGAACACACAACTCTGCAGAAGTGAAGGTGAGACACAGCCTAGAACTGCTGCCTCTGCTGAACTCCAGGGGACAGCGAAACATGGGAGACATTTTGGTGTCTTTTGGTCAGTAGGGCAATCTCCATGTAGGATCAAAGAATTTTCTCATAAGGCTGCTTGTGAATCACTTCTCTGTCTAATCTGTCTAACTCACCTGTCCATCTGTGTATCTATCTGCTTGTGCATTATCTATGGACAAGCTTGTAGCAGCCCCCGAGGACCAGGTGTGGCTCTGGTCTGTTTCCTGAAGTGGGATTAGAAGGTAATGTTGAAGATCCTTAGCATGGATGAAATACAAATAATTTTACAGCATTGTTTCTTATCTCTTCTCTTCCTTTCCTGACTATTCCCTAGTTCCTAGTTTTCAGAATTTCTTTAAACTTTTTTAGGCATCATTACCCTAATTATATAACACTGTATATTCAGGCCCAATTCTATGTGTGCTAGATCTCTTAATACACATAATACTTTGTTATTATTTATTATTATTATTTCCCTCACTGAGACAAAGAGATATTTAAAGAACATAGCAGGATGGTCTCTCGGCTGGTTAGTAGCTGGTTTGGGCTTCAAACCCTGGCAGTCAGATGTCTGGGTCTGTGTTTTTTGTCAACTCACTACACTGCTTTGATTAAAGTCCTTTAAGTGCTGGTCTAAATTTTGGCTTTATTCCATAAGGCTTGGGTGATTTCAGTCAAGCTGTACAAACTGCCTCAGTTTATTATCTTTATAAGCAGGGTAAACAATGCTTCCAGAAGGGCAGAATGAGACAATGTGTCCTGTGTAGTATGCTCTCTGTTCCTGTCCCTCAGACAGGGCATAAGGACTTTGAGAAGGTTTGGCACGTTATCTGTGAGCCCCACCCTCAGCTCTGGAGTGCAATCAGGTTCCTGCAGAAATGCCCTCAGCAAAGCGCTGTCGCAGGTTCCTTATTACAGCATCATAGCTGTGCTCAGGTAACTGTGGGGGAAGCATTGGCTCCCCCACCCCAACTAACACTTTCAAGCAAGTGTGCTGCAGTGTCACAGTCCACGAGTCTATTTGACTCCCTGCAGCCATTTTTCTATCTGTCTATTGTCTGACACCGTCAGCTTCTGCAGCAGAGAGATTGTGGGTGGAGTGCGTGACCTGGGAGTTTTCAGCTAGGAAGCCCAGCAGAGACCAAGGCGAGGCAGCACAGTCATTTCCACTGGTGCTCACGGCGCTTGGACTGTAGATTTATTTCTCTGGGTTTTACTACTTCTGGAAGAAATGTTACTGACAGAGACATTTCTTAACCCTCAAGGTCAGGTTCAAGTTCTAGCTTGTGTCTGCAGTTTCCTTGTTCCCACCAACACTAACAGTTTTCTGTATGGCTCCTCTTTGTTCTGCTTGAATTTTCAGTTTTTCACTTGACCACCATGGCCAAATGTTAGCTGTGAGCTCTGTGAATTACAAGGCATTGCCTCCCTTTCCTTGTTGAAGACCCAGATACCTGCGGGGGAGTTGGCTGATGGCATATCTAATAGATGACTGTCGACAGGGAGTGTGTTTGCCTGCCAGCCTTTGTGCCTTCTCATAATTAGTGCTATTCTAGAACTTTCTACAGTTTATCTCAGAGAGTCCTCATTAAGCATTTGCAGTCATGTTCTCTACAATGATGTTCACGCCACTGATCTTAAAAGGGCTTCTTTGACCTCATTCTCTCTTCCTTACTCCACCAACCAGTAAGACAGTCCAGAGCAAAAATGAAGGAGCAGATAAGTTTGGTTTGTCACTAGAAAACTTCCTGTGGTGACCTTGTGCAAGTGGGTCACCATCTCCAGTCTTAGCTTTGCAGCTGAAACATGGGGCTAATACCACCCAGAGTGGCTACTCTTTATCCATAGTTTTGTGTGGATTAGAGACACAAATCCCTTTTGGCTCTTGGGACCTCAGCTTGGCAAGCTGAGTGTGGGCTGGATTTAAGCCTCTGCTGGCTCCCACCTCCTATAGGAGTATTCCAGGCAGTCCTTAAAGGACCTTTCTTACAGGGCTAGCATGGAGCTGTATGGGAATGTGTATGTGAGTGTGAGTGTGTGTGTGTGTGTGTATGTGTGTGTGTATATGTGTGTGTGTGCCCAAGAAGAAAATAATATCATATTACTTTACTGTATGTATATTCATTTTTTCCTCTTTTTAAAATCACCAACCTCTGTACCTGCTGATCCCAAGTCCTGTCTCTGACCCAGCGTAAAGAACATCCTGGACAACCCTGAATTATCAGTAAATCTTGTCAATGGAGTGTCTCCTGTGTCTCATGTCCCTTCTTGTATTCCCACTTCAAGAACTCTTCTTTTCCTTCCTCCAAATAACTTTATCTCTGGAACAAAGTTGATCTCAGCAGTGGGAGCCTCACCTCCTCTTTTAATCATGCACTAACAGATTTTCTCTCTGTTACAGATAACCCTGGTATGGTTAAATACATGAGGGAGCTGATTGGACAACGTAGGCCCATTTCTGGGTCACAGAGCAGCTGCTCTTTCTGAGATACTGGACAGATCTGAAGATGGATCTCCAGAAAGACTGTTGTCTTACTAGCTGAAACAGACCTTCCTAGTTCCTTTATAGATACACAACTTCTAAAAATAAATTTGTGTGTGTTTCATATGTGCCAGTGCAGGAGTGCACGCTACACAGCACATCTGTGGAAGTCAGACATCAGTTTCAGGTCTCACCTTCCACCTTGTTTGACCCAAGGTCTCCTGTTTGCCTCTGTACAGGCCAGGCTAGCTGCTCCAAGCTTCTCAGGATTCTATTGTCTCCATCTCCCATCTTACCATAGGAGTTCTTGGGATTATAGACAGGCACTACTGTATCCAACTTTATGTGTGTCTAGGGATCTGAACTCAGATCCCAAGGGTTGCATGGCAAGTGCTTTACCCACTGAGCAGTCTCTCCAGCCCATAACTTTAAAAAATTTTTTTCTATTTATTTTTAAATTAAAAAGGTTAGCTCCCTCCCCTGTCCCAACTCTATGAGGGTCTTCTTTGGTGGGGTTGTTAGTATTCATTGTGGGGACCAAGTGGCCTCAGTCAGTCTCTGTGGCATGGTGATATGGTGCCTCCACGTATTCCCACCCATCCTGAGGCTCTTATAGTCTTTTCTCCCCCTTTTCCACAATGTTCCCTGAGCCTTGGAGGGCAAGATAGAGATCTGATTTAGTGTTACTTTCTCTGTAGACTCTGGATCTCTGTTTTGATGAGGCTTGAGTAATCAGTGTCTGCTGCCATCTCCTTGGAGCTGATTTTCAGGCTAGCTGTGAGAGCAGTATTCGTGTCACCACTACCTCTGCAGTGACTTCTGGGCCTGGGAAGATGAAGCAGAGGTGACCCATCTCATGGTAGACAGTCAGCTTTCTATTCTTGATGTAGTGATGTATCCTGATTCTCCCCAGTATTCCCACCATCTGTATGACAGAGAAGACTCTCCAACCAAAAGTAAGATCATTTTGAATTAAAGGGCATAAACCTAGTTATTAGAGAGATTTATTCATGTGTATGCTCACTCTTCTTAGTTAAAGAGCAGTGGAAGTTCTCTCTGGTACCTGTTGCTTTCCTGTCCTAAGAAATCTGGCTTGGTTCCCAGAGCTAGATTTGTGTTCTCCCCTACTGAGCAGGTGTCATGTCCACTCCATGAGCAGTTGGTTACCTGAATCGGCCGTGTGCCACTGTTGCACAAGTGTGAACTTGCTAGGCTGGTTGATTTTGTTAGATACATAACATTTTGATAATACTTCTTATAACAGATGCTAAGATAAACTAATAAACTTGAAATAAAGCAAGGTACACATGCATTCATTTCCTCTGTATACCTAGTCCCATCTCTAGAGCCCTACACAGGCCTAATTTATGATTCTCTCTCTTTTTTGTTTGCCCTGACCACTCCTGGGTCCCCTGAGAGAACAGTTGGGATGTCTCACATCTTTGCCCTTCCATTTGCAGAATATAGATAGGAGTGTGTGGGAGAACAGCAGTTGCTAATTTTATCCTGAATCCTTGGTGTGTCCTGAATCCCAAGCAGGATGCACACAGAAGCATTGCAGGAACAGAGGTTTCAAAACACTAGCATTTCTTAAGCTTCACTTAAATCTTGGGCTGGAGGATTGTCAGTGGTGGGGAAGGCAACAGCATTTTCTCTAGGTGACTGACAGTTTGGAGGGCTAGGATTTTAGATGCCGGGTGGCTCAGGTGACAAAGTAAATCATGAATAAAATTCGACTTTGTACATGTTGGTTGTGTAGGTTGCGTGTTTTGTCAGTCTGTTTTTGCATCACTGAGTGAATACTGGGTCATGAAGGCACATGGTCTGGACTTCAACTTGGTGGCTGTGAGGCCATGGAAGAATTAATTTTGATGCCTTAAGGTTTCTTTTCAGCCAGTGTGGGTAACAGTGATAGTTACATAATTGGTTTTATGAGGATTGAATGAAATAATGCAGATAAAATGCACAGTCAGCACATTGAAAAAGTATTCATAATTGCTACCTGCTTGTTACTACCAGAAATGATAGTGTTGGGCAAAATGATTCTCTTTTAGCCTGAAGAAAGTCCATTTAAAATATTGTCCTTATGAAATGTGCTATCTGGAGTTGTGGAGAGATTTTTGCTGTAGTGTGACATTGTGGAGCTCTTGTCGCTGACTGCGTCCAGAGGCCTAGGTATTAGTTCTGATTCCCTCTTTATTTGGATATAATTTGGGCCACTTCATCTGAGGGATCTTTACCTCAACTCCCTAATCTGCAAAGCAAAAGGAACTCATGAGATGGACTCTGATTCTTTTCAGGCACAAAGCTGTAGGATTCTGTTTCCAGTCAGCATTTCCAGTTCAAGGAAGAGACCACCTCAGATTGGGAGTAAGGCTTGTGGCACTGGTCATAGTGGAGCAATCTGTTCTTTCTGGGTCCTTGTCTATCCACCTGAAGAATAAGTAGACATGCAGCAAAGGGTGAACAAACAGGGATTTATTTACATGAGGCGTAACAACTTGAACAAAATCTGGATTCTGGGCTGGAGAGATGGCTTAGCAGTTAAGTGCTTGCCTATGAAGCCTAAGGACCCCAGTTCGAGGCTCAATTCCCCAGTACTCACGTAAGCCAGATGCACAAGGTGGCCCATGCATCTGGAGTTAGTTTGCAGTGGCTGGAGGCACTGGTGTGCCCATTCCCTCTCTCTCTCTGCCTCTTTCTCTCTCTGTCTGTTGCTCTCAAATAAATAAACAAAAATAAAAAAATATATATATATATAAAAGGTTAAAACAGCCGGGCATGGTGGCGCACGCCTTTAATCCCAGCACTCGGGAGGCAGAGGTAGGAGGATCGCTGAGAGTACGAGGCCACCCTGAGAATATATAGTTAATTCCAGGTCAGCCTGGACCAGAGTGAGACCCTACCTTGCAAAACCAAAACCAAAACAAAACAAAACAAAACAAAACAAAACAAAAACCTGGTGGTATGGGTTTGCCAACCAGGAAGGCAAAGATTTTTACAGCTGATTCTTGGCAGTGGGTTGCCAACAGAACTAAAGGACATAAAAATGGTATAGTTATGGGCTGGAGAGATGGCTTAGTGGTTAAGGCATTTGCCTGCAAAGCCAAAGAATCCCAGTTTGATTCTCCAGGACCCACGTTAGCCAGATGCACAAGGGGGCGCATGCATCTGGAGTTTGTTTGCAGTGGCTAGATGCCCTGGCGCCTCCATTCTCTCCCTCCCTCCCTCTCTCTCTGCCTCTTTCTCTTAAATAAATAAATAAAATATATTTCAAAAAAATTTGGAAAAAAAAAAGCTAAATCCTCTGCAGCTTTGAGATATCAGTCAAGAGGTACTGAATCAGGAACTGGGACCACCAAAGTAATGGGTCGCCCCACAGGATCAGGATCCAGAGGCTGTGAGAGCAGCAGTGGGTCTCCTTTGAAGCAGGATCCAGAGGCTACCAAGGCAGCAGGTCCTTATGGATCTCTCTGAGTAGCAGGAATGAGTCCAGGCTTGTAAGCCCCAGGTGTTGAGTAGAAGCAGATTCAGGCTGGGAGCAGCTCTGGTCTTCAATGGCAGGAACATGTTCATCACCCAGAGCAATGGAGGAGTGCTGAGATCTCTGAGTTAGGAGTAGATGCAGGAGCCCCAGTGCAAGCAGCCCTGGGATCCTTGAGTGTGGCAGTCTAAGCCTAGTGAGGCCATGGGATGGGCCAGACAGGACAGGTCTACCTTTTCTTTGTCTAATCTCTCCAGACTCCGACAAGTCTGTAGTGGAAGAACTGAGAGCAGAACTTATATAGACACAGATGGGCCCTAATTGGTGCATGTAACTAAGGTGCATGCAAATAAAATGGGATCATGAGGACCAATCAGAAGAGTCAGAGACCCACCAAAATTTAAAAGCTCCCAACTGCTCCATTGTTCTTGGTGCCATGGCAACTGCCAAGTAGCAATGCCAGCTTTCCAAAAGATGGTGGAATGTGGAGCAGCAACAAGAATTTCCTGCTGGCATGCCAACCATTATCCAAGAAGGTCCCATTGCTCCTAGACTGTCCCAGCCAGAAGCAATCAGAGGAAGAGACACTCAGGTGTCAAATGTGTGCACACAGTCATGCAGTTTGGGTCCAAGGTTTTTCCAAGGAGCTTCCAGTTCCAGTCATGGTGGGAAGGGAGTCTCCTGGAAGGGCTCCTTTCTGGCCTCAGTCTTTGGAAGGCTTAGTTGCTGCTCTTCTGTCAGAATGAGCTTTCTGCATCCTTGTCTTGGTGAGGGGCTTTACAACGGGCTTCCCAGGCAGGTGCCCACTGCTGGCGACTTATTCCAGAGAAAGACCAGAGGCCTGAGAGATTTCTTTACTGCTGCCTGGCTTCTCTTGCTTCCCAGCTCCGGGGGAGCATGCTATGTTAGGAAGTCAATTCCAAACATTTAACATGACTTCAAAGTCAGCTGTTTTTGGAATGTTGAATCAGTGATACTTAATCTCCATTCTGAATGCTCTGCCAATTAGTCTGTGGAGAAAAGCTGTGTTTGGGCAACAGGGTGTGGGAATTAGTCTATGTCCAATAACTTCCTCTAAAGCAGAACTAAGACAGTGAGCAAGTGAGTGGGGGTGAACTAGACATACTCCATGAGGCCCAAGGGCTCATGTATGGTCAGAAACTCCTCCACTCTGGGATCAAATAGCCCCCAAAGAAGTCATGGCCACACTTACCCATGTAATGATGCAGCAGGTGGTTTTTGGTCTTGTTTGCGGGCACACAGGTAATGCAGGAGGAAGACTGTGGATGTGGCAGAGATTCGTTATGCTTGTGGGGCTCACTAGTTCCCCCTCTTTACTTTCTTCCTTACCTTAAAGGCACTGACTGTATAAGCTTCGCTCCTTGGATTCTATACAAGCAGAGTCATATGAAGAAGTGTGTGTCCACTATCTTAGGGGACACACCTCCTCACACACACCTCTGAGGACTCCAGAGCTGGTCAATCAGCATTTCTTGGTTCTCTCTTCCTCAGAGAAATGCTCCTGTCTGGGTTATTTTTTTCTGTAGGAATCTCCTTTTATCTATAACTCATCAATCAGGAAGTATTTCTTGAGAATTCACCACATCTTTATAGCTGTGTGTTAGCTGCTGTTAATTATATCATTATATTGAAGTCTCTATGACACTTTTATCTCTTCTGTATAACTTTTTAATTTTTATTTATTTAATTTTATTTTTCAATGTAGGGTCTTGCTGTAGTCCAGGCTGACCTGTAATTCACTATGTAGTCTCAGGCTGGCCTCAAACTCCTGGTGATCCTCCTACCTCTGCCTCCCAAATGCTCTGATTAAAGGCTTGCGCCACCATGCCTGGCTTCTTCTTTATATCTTATCTAATCTAACTAGGATTATATTGTTTGTATAAGTATAGTTTAAATGCTCATTTCAGCAATATCATACATATACAGAATTTATTATTTTCTTTTGTGGCTGGGGGGCAATCCAATTGGTTTATGTATTATTCACAATGCAATTCATAAGTATTTATTTGAATACTTAAAATAACCCGTGTTGTTCCCCAAGCACTGTACAGTGACATTGCGTCACTTCAGGGGAAAGTCCACTTCTCAAGGGTTATTATGGTCAGAAAAAGCTAAATGCCACAACTCCTTACAGAAGAGCTCTGGAACCTCGGTGGGCTATGTGGTCTCTGCAGAAGTATAAGGGGGAGGCCACAGCAGGGCCACCTGAGCCCCTGATCCCAAGCCTGTCTTGCATCTGCAAATGAAGGAGAGACAGATTTCCAGAATTAGTGATGAAAGAGGACTGAGCTAGGGGTGCCTGGTAACTACTGCAGACAGAGAAGCTACTGCAAAGCCTCTTCTCTCATCAGATATTTGTACGGGGTTGGAAATAAAATTAGGGGCAGTGGTGGGGGAACAGAGTGGTGAGGGTCTGAACTCATCATCAGGGGTGGTGGGGATGAGTGAAGTATTGGCACAGATAGCTGAGGAAAGGGGAGGAAGGGAACCATGGCCTCAGGAAACACAAGGAAGGTGATGGTGGTATGAGACTTCTGTGTGGGGAGTGATGGGCCAGGAGTGAGCTGGGCTGTCCAGCTTAGTGTGAGGCTGGTGAGGATCACATGACGATTGGTTGTGATTTGTTAGAGGGGTCAGTGTCATGGAGCACCACACATGTGGAATTTGACTTGGGCTACAGATCAAAGTAACAAACTCAGTACCCTCAGATTTTCCTTTAGAGTGTAATTCCCCTCGCATAGTAATTATCTAAGCATACACTATTACTGTCTGTGATGTTCCTTCTTCGTACTTATTGCTATAATTAACCTGTTCTGCATTTGTGTAGTGGTTATCACTCATCTAGATCAGTAAGTTCCACAGACGCAGGGAGAGTGTCCCGTTCTCTGTTGTGTCTCCTAACCTGATTTGGTTTTCTAAGTGTTTGTTGAATAGATCACAATACATATTCACTGAGCACTGAGTAGGTACAACAGCTGAGGTAACTGAGTAGGTGAAGAATGAGGAAGGCCCAAGATCTACCCTCAAAGTCGCTGGTACTGAAGAGTGCGTTGAAGAGCACAAGGGGCAGTGCCGAAGGAGCAGAGAGTAACGAAGGCTCACAGAGGAGATGACGAGTGAGATCTGGTTTACAACTAGCCATCCTAAGGACAGCAAATAAAATAACTCCTTGAAGTGGGCTGTCCAGCATGCAGGTGGATGCCACTGCTGCCCCTGCACAGAGGGAAAGCAGTTGGAGATGACGCACTGGTTTCTCAATCCTTTTAGAACAGTGCTTGAAGAATGAGAATCTTGGGCTGGAGAGATGGCTCAGTGGTTAAGGCGCTTGCTGAGTGAAGGTTAAGGACTCATGTTTGAAAATCCAGGTCTCATGTAAGCCAGACGCACGGTGATGCAAGTGTGCAATGTCACACATGGGTGCAAGGGGACACATGAGTCTGGAGTTCGTTCACAGTGACTGAAGGCCCTGGTGTGTCCATTCTCTCTCTTTCTATCTCTTTCTCTCTCTCAAAAATAAATTTAAAAAAGAATGAGACTCTCTTCTAATGTGAAAGAATACCAACAGTCAGAAATTGGTAGAAGAATGGAAAGAAAACATCCAGGAAAGAGGGAAACAATGTTAGTGAAGTTACAGCTGTGGAGCACTCTGGAGCCTGGGAAGCACAGTGTGTCAGGAAGTGAGGGGATGTGTATCATCTAATCTGAGTCCTTTGTTTTACAGATGACGAAACTGAGGTCCCTGGAGACAAAGCTATCTGGTCTACAGTCATGAAGTGGATTAATGTTTAATTAATGATTAATGAGTGATAATCCAGCTCATTCATTCAGTCTCCTAGAGCATTGGATCTACCCCAGAGCATCATAGAGAAGTGGGTTCTGTTATTATCAACAGTCGGGGCAACAGCCCTAGGAAGGTAAGCAATGTATGTAAATCCGTGCTGTGCTGGCCTGGGAGAGCTGGATTCAGTCTTGTTCTGTAGATAAGCCAAGATCCAGCTCTTTGCTGTGCTTTGTTATGATGTTCCCAGGTCTTTAAAAAAGGTTTTGGCAGCCCTTGCTGGGAGGCAGGGAGAGCACATCCCATACAGAAGCCAGCTGCAGAGCGGGAGCAGCTAGTGTTGGAAGGCTGGGCAATGCTGACTGGCCACATTGCAGAGCCATTTGGAGGGTTTGGAGAAAGCTATCCTGTCTCATAAGAAAGTCATCACGTCTTTCAGCTAAAATCAAGAATTCTATTATCTTGAACAAAGGCCTCTCTCCTTTCTTTTTTTCTTTCTTTCTTTCTTTCTTTCTTTCTTTCTTTCTTTCTTTCTTTCTTTTCTTACTTTCTTTTGTAAATTTTACAAGAGAATGCTCAAACACCATTCTGAGTGAAAGCAATTCACTAAGTTGTAATTTTTGACCTACTGTAATTATAACCCAAGCAGCATTTTGACCATGCTGAATGTGAGGCAGATATGTGGAATGAACCTTGGGACATATGAGAAACAACATGAACTCACATTCTATGTGGCACCAGGCCAGACCCCGGATATGCAGGATATTCTGTCCCTGTATGGAATATGTTCTGTGTTCATTCTCATTTTAATGGTGGGAACTGGAGGCACAGAGAGGCAAGCATGCTTTCCACCAGTTACCAAGCCAGTAAACAGCGGATCCAAGATGAGAAGCCGGGCAGATTTAAGCACCATGGGTGCCTCGAGCTCAGGGTGCGCCATGGAGAAGTTTATTATAGTTGACCATTAGAGACTTTACTAGGAGGTAGAAATGGCCTAGGTCAACAAGTTTTGGATACTACTCTTCCTTTACCTCTGATATGGTAAACTGAGAATTTTTCTGGCCTAATTTAAGAAAGTTAGAAAAGTATGGGAAATCCTAACACATTATCTTGGACACTTGCAAAACCTCATGCCACATATCCTCAGATTCAACCTGCTCTCCCAGTTGTCATCTTCAGTGAAAAGTCACCTCCTATCAGATTTTACATTGGCAGAGTCGCAGCCTTCTGGCATTTCACTTCCAGTGGTCCCTCTAAGAGCGCTTGAACATTGTGTTGATGGTCATTCAAGAGATTCACATTTTAGTCTACAGAGCGCATGCATGTCTCAGAACCTTGCAGCTGTGAGGGATCTGAAAGGAAGGACAGGCAGGAGGAAAATTGTCATAATAGTATAAATATCAAGGAAGACATTAAAGTGGATCAGTGACAGTGGAGTTAAAGCCCTGGGATAAGGGCTCCCAGCACCTTCACATACTCACTTGCTGCTTAGGGATCTGTGATATCATATAAAACCCATGGCATTTTGGATGTCAGCATGTTTACCATGTTATCTGTTGCTAATGATACAACATCATAGGCTGCCTAATTTACAAAGAAAAGATGATTGGCGTTCACAGTTTTTCTAAAAAATCAAGGGGACATATACCTGGTGATGGGCCTTCTGGATCAGGGCCCCCAAGTGGTACAGGATATCATATGACA
Organism: Orientallactaga sibirica; assembly: GCA_036365145.1. NCBI lineage: Eukaryota > Metazoa > Chordata > Mammalia > Rodentia > Dipodidae > Orientallactaga > Orientallactaga sibirica. The sequence goes on along the minus strand of JAEOAD010002855.1, from coordinate 92,242 downwards.
AGAGAATAGGAAGCCCAAGATACCTAGCAGAATTAGGTTTTATAGAAAATTCTTTCCTGAGATAACCCATCAACTCAGCTGTCCCTTACCCATATAAACAGATTAATCTAGCCATGAGGGCAGAGCCTTAATCACCTTCTAAAGGTTCCAACTGGTCCCATCTCTTAATGTCTCATGATGAAGAATAAATTTCAACATGAGCTGCAAATCATATTCAAGCCATTGTGAGAAGCATCCTCACTTGATGTCCTGAGTTGATAGGGTGGATGTCTGTAGCAGACAACTTCAGGTTTGCTGAGATGAGCTTCCAGACCAGGCACAGTTATGGAGGAAGGGATTTATTGAAGCTTACAGATCCAGGGGAAGTTCCATAATGGCAGAAGAAGCTGACCTGCTCTTACAGGACCAGGCAAGGGAGAGAGAAAAGCCAAAAGCCACACAGCACAGCATGATTTAAAAACTCCAGCTAGGCACAGTTTGCATATCTTTAGATTGAAATCTCAAACCCACCACCACACTTAAGATGCACCCAGTGACACTGCCTCCAGCCAGGTGGCTGCAGATGCAAACTACAAACTAATAAAACACTGAATATATTGGGGATCATCTATTCAAACTACCACAATGTCTAAGTGTGTCTGGACTCAGACAAGTACAACCAGTTTCGCGAGAGCCATTGTGAGCCAATGTAAAGTGGTTAAGGTGCTTGCCTGTGAAGCAAATCCCATGTTAGCCAGACACACAAAACTGAGGCAAGCATAAGGTTGCACATGCCTACTAGGTAGTGTAAGTACCTGGAGTTCAATTGCAGTGGCTGAGGCCCTGGCATGCCAATTCTCTCTCTCTCATTTCTGTCTCTTGTTCTCTCTCTCTCTCAAAAAAAAAAAAAAAAAAAAAAAAAAAAAAAGAAAAGAAAAGAAAAGAGAAAGAAAGAAAGAAAGAAAGAAAAAGAAAAAATTTCTGATACTTAGTCTCCTTTGTTCTCTGATTCTCTGATGGAAATTTGAGATCAAACTCATGAGAATCACAGACTAAGATGTTGTAAACATCCATCTACTTATCTCCCCACCTCTAGCATTTTTCTGAACTAGGGCTTCATTTTTAAAAGGTTATCCATTAAAATTTCATATTTTGGGATCAGAAGAGATAGACAGGCTAACAATAGCAATAGTCCCAGAACCACTAATTAAACAGTCTATTGTCATTCGGCAGTGCCCTGCTGGTCAGAGGCTGGGTAGGAGCTTGCAAAGTCTTTCTTTTGCTCCTTCCCCAACAGCACACTGTCTCACCTTCCTTCAAGCCTTGTTTCTCATTGCTATGAATGTCACCCTCTCTCTTTTTTTTCCAATGACTCTTTGTCTTATAGAGTTCATAAAAATCACAAAAGACATAATGAATGAGAGACAAGGTAGAGGAAAGAAAAATATCTCCAGAAAATTCTAAGTTGAGGGACTTCTCCTTTATAATCATTCTGCTTGCTCTTTGGGTTACTTTTTCTCATCAGCTTGTTACCTCAACACATACAGGATCTTAGATAATCTGTAAAATGAATTCAAAACCCTCAGGCTCAGTGTCAACACAAGAACACGCCTGAAAGGTGCAACTTCCTGTGGTGCTTAGTGTCATTTTCTGCCTTTTGGACAAAGCAGGTTTGGTGATTGCGCAGGAACCCTTGGAGATGTGGAGCAATGAAAATCCCATAGGGATGGCAGGGTGAATGTTTGGGAATAAGCATGAACTTGGCAGCTCCTCCTCTTCTGCTTTCCCATGCCTCAGGAGCAGGCTGGGGAGCAGGCCCAGGTCACAGCTACTCTGCGAGGCTGGGTTAGAGGGCCGGAGGAGTTGCAATGAAAGGCTCTGTGGCTTTGCCTGCAGGCAGCTGTGAGCGTGACCAAGTGAATGGGTTACTTGCACCCGTGAGTACATGTCATCTTGGGGGGAAAAGAACAATAATATGTCACCATTGCTGTGGTGGGTTTCCCTCTCACCCACCTAACCTTTTCTATTTTTATATTGTCTCAGCCCTAGGGCGTCTTGCAAATGTCAACGTGATATCTTAGGCCTCCCCCTCACTTTCTTCTTTTTGGGCATCTTATGGGTGGGGCTATCATTTAAGGGGGTTGAATGAATGCTATAGGATGTCTAACCCCTTCACACTCAAGAGGGGTGTGGCTGGAAACCATGTTGAAGATTTGTTTAAAAGAAGCATGTTCTTCCTATTCTATTTCTTCACTTTCCATATAAAATGTTATGAACACGTCCTCTTGTGTTAAGCATGCCGTGTTAATAATGCCTGATGAGGAAGTAGATGGACGTAAAAGCAAGCAGCATCCTGTAGAGTAGTAATGGCTGAGTTCATCGCTTTCTACCCAGAGCTTCCCCACTGCACATTCAGACCATCTCCACATCAATTCTACATGTGAATGCAATGAGATGAAGAACAGTACTTCACCCACCAAGGTCTCCAATCGAGAAAGCACTGGATTTATTTGCAAGAAATACTTAAATAAATTGCTTGTGTTGAATGGCTTAACTTTAGGACATGCTCAAATGACAAAACTTCTCCCTGACTTCCACCACAGAATGCGTTTTGCTTAAAGAAGGAGAGGTATTCAAACAAAACAAGGAGAGCAAGAGTGACGCTGTGACTGTGTGATGGGACACTGTCCTAGACACCTCCCAGAAACCAGTATAGTTGCCGGTCATTTGAAAAAAATATAGTTATTTTTTATTTGAGAGAGAATGAGGCAGAGAGAAACACACACACACACACACACACACAGAGACAGAGAGAAAAACAGAGAGAGAGAAAGAGAGAGAGAGAGAATGGGTGCACTGACTGGGGCCTCTAGCCACCACAAATGAATTCCAGATGTATGTGCCACTTTGTGAATCTGGCTTTACATGAGTACTGGGGAATTAAACCCAGGTCCTTAGGCTTTGCAGTCAAGTGCCTTAACCACTTAGCCATCTCTTCAGCCTGTGATATTTTTAAATTAATTATTTATTTTTGGTCCTGTGGAGTGAACTTAGGGCCTCACACATGCTAAACAAGTGTTCTATCAATGCTATATCCCTAGTCCTCTCTCAGTGTTTTCTTTTCCACTCTTTATTGCTAGACAGCTCCTCTCGCTTAATTATGTAGGCAATCCTTGAACTCACTCTCTACACCAGGCAGGCCTTGAACTTGTAGTCTCTGGATTCAATCTATTGAGGAGGAGCTAAGATTATAGGGTGAGCTTTGATCTCACAAAGTCCTGATGGGAGAATTTTTCCTGAAATCTGAGGAGCTGAGTGACTCATCAGCATTGCCATGAAGTGGACACAGTGTATGTAGAGACAGAAAATGCAGCAAAAGAAGAAAAGTCCCTGGGAATCTCAGAAACTGTGGGATGGATTTTGGAATTACAAAGGCTGTGGAATTTAAGAGGTCAGAGGGGCTCCTGATGACCATGGGTCACAGAAGGAACATTTCCTCATTGCCAGGAAGAGCCACAGAGCCTCTTCTCCTCCTCCTTCTTTTTCTCTTTTTTTTGAATAAATAAATGTCTTATTACTCATCAAATGGACTTCGCCCATGAGACTCATGAGCAATGAGCAAAATGAGAGCTCCACAGTGACCTTCAGCACACTGCAGCAGGCTCACTCTATCCAGTACAGCCCCGTCCGTAAGGTAACCTTAGGTCTCTGCAACCATCCTCCAGCTTTGACTAAAGCAGGAACTTTAAATGGATGTCTTTTACCCACTGCTCAGATGTTCAATGACTAGCAGGGTATTAAATAAATGTACAATGAGCCGTGTGTGGTGGTGCATGCCTTTAATCCCAGCACTTGGGAAGCAGAGGTAGGAGGATAGCCATGAGTTCGAGGCCACCCTGAGACTACATAATGATTTCCAGGTCAGCCTGAGCCGGACTGAGACTCTATCTCAAGAAACAAACAAACAAATCCAATGAGAGAAATCAAATATTTACTATGCTAGTTTTCTGTGATAGACAAGTTAACTACCTGCATTTTGACTTCTCAAAGAGCTTCTTTTTGATTTTTGAGATAGGGTCTTGCTCTAGCCGAGGCTGACCTGGTAGTCTCAAGCTGGCCTTGAACTCACAGTAATACTCTTGCCTCGCCTCCTGAATGCTGGAATGTTGTTTATGTATTTTTAATTCTTTGGTCTTAACTACACCCTAAAAACATCACAAGTGACACAGTCAAAGCAGTCTTACTGTTGCCTACAGGGCATAATAGTTACATTCTCATTGATGTGACCAAACACCGGACAAGAAGAAATTTAGAGGAGAAAGGGCTTATTTCAACTTGCAGTTTAAGAAGGAATACAGTCCATCTTGGTGAAGGCATGGTGGCAGGAGTGTGAGGCAGCTGGTTGCATAAAGTCCACATGCAGGACACAGAGATCCACGAATTCTTGTGCTGAGCCCACGTTCTCCCTTTTGTTCAGTCTAGGAACCTAGCCATAGGAGGTGTCCCTCACATTCAATGTTTGATAAGAAAACTTTTCCTCTCTACTTTTCACTTACACATACCTACATTCAAAAAAACATATTCATGTGTTAGAATGTAAGAAACATAGTTTAAAATTGCTTATAATTGCAGCTAACATTTCTCTTTTCTTTATTTCTTTTTTTTTTCTTGCCTTGGAAATCTTTATTTTCTACTAGTGACAGCCTGCTATGTTAGTGGAATGGCTACCTGGGCGCCAGAGAGAGGAAAACTCCCCAACTACCCAAGGGAATGTTGTGTTTTCAGTACAGTGAGGACTCCCAGGGTCCAAGGGTTTATTTATTTATGTTTATATGTATTTATTTTGGTTTCTATTTTTATTGAAATATGGATAGCACATTATAGTGTAATGATAACTGGAAAACCAATGTGCCTTACATAGTTCCATTATATATATGTGTGTTTGTGTTTAATTATATATGTATGTGTTTTTTATTAGTTATGTATATAGTATACATACAGCCATAATGGTACTATCGTTTGCTTTCTCCCTGTCCTCCCCCTATGGATAATGTGGGTCTTGCCTTATGGGGGTAGCCGTCAGTTATGTGGGAGAGGCAATGACTCTGTGCACAATGACCCATATCATGGCTCTAACAATCAGCCCCTCTTCCATGAGTTACCCTGAGCCATGTTGGGTTCATTTTAAGTCTATTTCAGTGATGAGGTTTTGTGAATCTCTGTGTCTCTGGATATATGATTTGGTAGGGGTTGAGTGTTCTTTGTGTCTATCTCCTTTGCCCTTGTGCTGGTACCAGGTTCACTGATAAAGAAGCACTCTTGCTCATTTCCCCAATAACTCTATGGCTTCAGCTGGTGCCCTGGTGAGGTGTGATGGGCTGATTCTCTCCTCAGGTTCTGCGTCCATCTGAAAGAGAGAAGCAGATTCTCCAACTGAGAGTAAGGTGAGTGCAAGATACATGGATAACCATTATTATTTTAGAGAGAATTTAATAGGTGTAGGCACTCTTGTATCCCACTATTGGTAGGAGCTTGATATTAGAGAGCAGGCTCGTTTTTGGATATGGTTCTGACTTGTTTCCTGTTCCCAGGTATGGGTTCCATTCCACTGAGCTGATCCCTTAGCCAAATCAAGAACAGTTGGTAACCCACCATGGCTGTGTGCCACTACTGCCCTTGTGTGAGCATCACGTCAGGTTCTTTGCTCCTGAGTAGCTTAGACCACGAGTTGCTTAGACAGATGTTGGTCACTTTTCCCCAGTCACTTATGTAGCACCTTCTGGCACTAGACAAGCTAACTGTCTGGGGACTGATTCTCTTCTAGATTCCAGCCAGGTCTCTCCATGTTCCATCCAAACAGCATATGGTGTCTTCAGCAGTAGGGTCTTACCATTAACCTTTGGTGGGTCATCAAGTACTCTGACAGAAATCTGTCTTTTTTTGGGAAACCTTGTAGGTCTCACTGATCAACAGCTTATCATGGATGTTGACCACATGCTGGTACTGGGAGTTATAGGTCAGTGCCAAGGGAAAAGAAGGAAGGGAAATATATAAGTAATATGAAAGAGAAAGAGAGAGAAGAGGGAGTGATAAAGAGAGAAACAAGAGAAGATTGAGGTTAGTCTTCCTCATACCCTCTCCAGGCTCCTGTGATTCAGGTGTTCTCTCCAAGCACCTGATGCAGGTTCTACCTTTTAGTATGTCTTTCAGGGTATAGGATTTTCTGGTACCATTTCCACTGTTTTTTGCACTCCCCCTTGCCCTGCCCTCCCACCCCACCATCCCTATTGTCCAGTCCTCGAGATGTTTATTAGGTGTGTCAGCATCTTGGGAAAATAAAAGTTAGGAGGCACAGATGAGTGAGACCATGCAACGCTTATCTTTCTGTGATTGGGTGAGTTCGCTGAGAATGATCTGTTCCAAGTTTGACCATTTTTCTTACTGCTGTGTAGAATTCCATAGTGTAGATATACCACATCTTAGTTATCCATTCATCTAATGATGGACATCTGGGTTGATTCTAGCTCTTAGCTATTATGAACTGAGCAGCTATAAAAATGGTTGAGCAAATATCTCTGAACTGAGGCTTGGAGTTTTTAGGGTAAATGCCCAGTAAGGGAATAACTGGGTCTGTTGGTAGCTCTATAGTCATCCTTTTAGGAGTCTCCATATTGCTTTTCATAGTGGTTGTACCAGCTTACATTCCCACCAACAGTGAATGAGGGTTCCTATTTCTCCACACCCTCGCCAGCATTTGTTGTCATTAGATTTTTTAATGTTTGCTATCCTTACTGGGATAAGGTGGAATCTCATAGTTGTTTTAATTTGCATTTCCCTGATGATTAGGGATGTTGAACATTTTAAGTGTATGTTTGCCATTTGTATTTCTTCCTCTGAGAACTCTCTGTGCAGTTCTCTGTCCCATTTTGTGAGTGAGTTGTTTGATTTTTTTATTGTTTAGGTTTTTGAGTTCTTTATAGATTTTAGAAATTAGTCCTCTCTCTGACGTGTATCTGGCAAAAATTTTCTCCCATTTGGTGGATAATTTATTGACTCTGTTTATTGTATGTTTGTCAGTGAAAAAGCTTTTCAGCTTCATGAGATCCCAATGGTTGAGTGATTGTTTAATTTCCTGAACTACTGGGGTTTTGTCTTTTCCCACTTCTATATTGTGGAAAGTTCCTCCTACTTTTTCTTCCAGTAGTAGCAGTGTTTCCAGTTTTTTTTTTTTTTTTTTTTTTTTTTTTGGTTTTTCAAGGTAGGGTGTCACTCTGGCTCAGGCTGACCTGGAATTCACTATGTAGTCTCAGGCTGGCCTTGAACTCATGGCGATCCTCCTACCTCTGCCTCCTGAGTGCTGGGATTAAAGGCATGCGCCACCACGCCTGGCTTTGTTTCCAGTCTTATATTGAGATCTTTGATCCATTTGGACTTGATTTTTGTGCATGGTGAAATGTGTGGATTGAGTTTCATTTTACTACATATGGTTATCCAGTTTGTCCAGCACCATTTGTTAAAGATGCTGTCTTTTTTCCAGTCTACATTGTTGGGGCCTTTGTCAAATATCAAGTAGCTGTAGTAACTTGACCCAAAGTCTATTATCTTGTTTTTATGCCAGTAACATGTTGTTTTTATTACTATGGCTTTATAGTATAACTTAAGATAAGGTATGGTGATGCCTCCAGAGGTATTTGTTTTGCGGAGGATATGCTTGGATATCCAAGGCCTTCTGTCATTCCATATGAATTTTGAGATTTTTTTCTATCTCTGTGGAAAAGATATTGGGAATTTTTATTGCTATTGCATTAAATCGGTGTATTGAATTTGGTAAGATTGCCATTTTCACAATGTTAATTCTCCCTATCCAGGAGCATGGGAGGTCTTTTCATTTTCTCAAGTCTTCCTCAATTTCTTTCTTGAGTGTTTTTATGTTTTCATTGTTAAAGTCTTTTACCTCCTTGTTTAATGTTATTCCAAGGTGTGTGTGTGTGTGTGTGTGTGTGTGTGTGTATATTATTGACAACTTCTATACTTACATACAAAAAACTCATGATATTTCCCTCCCCTCCCCCATTCCCCTTTAGAACTCCATTCTCTGTCATATCCCCTCCCTCTCTCCATTAGTATCTCTTTTAATCTGATGTCATCATCTTTTTCTTCTATTATGAGGGTCTTGCGAAGGTTTTGCTAGGCACTGCAAAGTCATGTATATGAAGGCCAATTTCTGTCTGGACAGTTGCATTGTAAGGAGTTGTACCCTTCTTTGGCTCTTACATTCTTTCCGCCCCCTCTTCAGCAATGGACCCTGAGCCTTGGAGGGTGTGTATATTATTCCCACCAAGCTGCCCTGAAAGCACTACATTTAATATTCACATTCACATATTAATGCTACTCTCACTTCTGGTTAGAGAAGCTTCTCTTTTCAGATGGTGATGACCACTGGGATGACCTAAAAGGCAACATAGTGCTGAGAAGAAGGGATGGAGGAGTGTCCAGCACTGAAACATCTCTGTCACACCCTCCAAGGTATATTTTTTTGATGCGATTGAAAATGGGACAATGTTCTTATTTATTTCTCTGTGTCTTTGTCTTTTGCATATAGAAAGGCTACTGATTTTTGTGCCTTGACTTTGTATCCTGCTACTTTGATGAAGGAGCTAATCACTTTTAAGAGCTTTGAGATGGAGGTTCTCGGGTCACTTATGTATAGAATCATGTCATCTGCAAATAGGGCTAACTTAACTTATTCCTTTCCAACTTATATCCCTTTTATTTAGTTCTCCTGTCTTATTGCTTGAGCTAGTACTTCTAGTACTATATATGTTGAAGAGCAGAGGTGAGAGTAGACACCCCTGTCTTGTTCCTGATCTCAGTGGGAATTCCTTCAGTCTCTCCCCATTAAGTATTATTTGGGCTTTAGGATATTTATATATAGCCTTTATTATGTTGAGATATAGACCATAAATGCCTAGTCTCTCCAATGTTTTGATCATGAAATGATGTTGTATTTTTTTCAAAGGCCTTTTCTGCATCTATGGAAATGATCATGTGGTTTTTGTGTCTAAGCTTATTTATCTAGTTTATTACATTGACAGATTTCCTTATGTTGAACCATCCCTGTGTTCCTGGAATGAAGCCTACTTGATCCAGGTGAATTTGGTTTGTAAGGATTTTGTTCAGGATCTTTGCATCTAAGTTCATCAGGGAAATAGGCCTGTAGTTTTCTTGTGGCATCTCTGCCTGGTTTTGGTATTAGGGTGATACTAGCTTCATAGAAAGAGTTGAGGAGCTTTCTCTTGTGTGGCACAATTTGAGAAAAATTGGTTTCAGTTCTTCCATGAAGGTTTGATAGAATTCATAAGAGAAGTCATCTGGTCCTGGACTCTTCTTTTTAGGGAGGTTTTTGATTACCATTTTATTTTATTTTTATTTTTTTTTAAATTTTTATTTATTATTATTTTTTGGAGAGAGAGACAGAGACAGAGAGAGAGAGAGAGAGAGAGAGAGAGAGAGAGGCGCTAGCAGTGTCTCAGCTGCTGTGAACGAAATCCAGATGTGTGCGCCCCCTTGTGGTCAAGTGCGGCATTGCGCCCTTGTGTCACTTTGCATCTGGCTAAATGTGGGACCTGGAGATTGGAACTGCTGGAGATTGGAACCAGTGTTCTTTAGGCTTAGGAAGCAGGCACCTTAACCCCTAAGCCATCTCTCCAGCCCTGATTACCCTTTTAATATCAATGGTTGTGATAGGTTTGTTTAGGAGATTAATCTGCTCTGAGTTTAGCTTTGGTAGGTGGTATGTGTCCAGGAATTCATCCATTTCCTCATTTGGTTTTCTGAGGTAGGGTCTTGCACTAGCCCATGCTGTCCTGGAATTCACTATGTATTCTCAGGGCAGCCTCAAATTCATGGTAATCCTCCTACCTCTGCCTCCCGAGTGCTGGGATTAAAGGCATGTGCCACCACACCTGGCTTCAGCTAACATTTCTTATGGATTTATTCTGTATCTGATACTCTATGAAGTATTTGGACCTTATCAAATATCACCTCACCTTTCTGAGGCAAGAGTTGGACTCTTATTCTTTGCTTTGCTCAAAATGCATAATTATTAAAAATTCACATGGAGGGGGTTATATATGAATAAAACAAAATAAAACAGAAACAGACTATAGAACAATAAAAATTGAGGCATCTGGTAGTAGGAAGAAGCTGAACATGATAGTAAGTGTTTAATAGGAAAAAGACAAAAAGCCTTTCAGTGAGACTTATGAATCCTTTTGTTACTGCATAATTTTGCTTAGAATGAAAGTAGGGATAAGAGTATGGGAGGGAAACTCAGGAAGAACAACTTGGCAAGGTTTTTGCTACTAGTGATTTCAGACAAGGTCAGAGGCAACATGAAAAAAGAGCAGAGGGGTGGCTCACTATGTTTTGGCTGTAATGGGGTAGGAAACCACAGCTTTGGGGACTGTAGATGCTGAAGGAATTGGTTAAGATAACACTAAGAGCAGGCAGTAGTGCTCTTGCTGGTGGAAGTGACTGCTGATGCCGGTGGTGACGTCAGTAGACAAGCTTCAAGAGCCAAAGCCCCTCCTCAGGACTAGTTGCTCCACAGATATCTGACCTGTAGGAGAAGTTAACTCCACTTCTATTGGAACTTTGCATGGACATCCAGCATTACAGCAGAATGCTCATTGGAAGTAGCTAAAGTAGGGTATAAAGCACTCATTCTAAGCCTGGAGATGCAGTTCTTTTTAGTTTTGGAAATGAACTTGATTTTTCTTACCATTTAAACATAGGGATACTTTCTGTTAATGTCTATTTATATAGACATTATATATAATTATATAACTATGCATATGATGTATAACTATAATAAAGGTAATACTCTAAATGTGATCGTACTTTGTGTGAAGAAGCATGACTATTATGGTTGAATCTTTCCCTTATCCATATGAGGAACTACTTTAACCATAGACCAATTTGTTAGTATGATTAGTTTGGTGGAAGTAATGAGATTGAAAACAAAAAGAATCCATGCATGACCATTTTCTAAGAGACATATATTTGTGAACTCAAATTGTTGGAAGGATAACTAATAAGGATGACTGAGACACGGGGCAGATGCTAATTAATAAACTTTCCACTGGATCATTCTTACCTCTATACAAACTTGATGTTATTTTTAAAAAATAAAATATTCTCTCAATCCAGTTTCACCTTCTGCTATAGTCCTTTTTTCTTTAAATCTCCATAGTGACACTTACGAGACTTCTGTGGTCTCAAATATTATCTTTAAAGAATTACACTAACTGTCTAAGGCTTCTTCCAGGCCTCTTTGAACCTTCTTCACTAAGTTTTTATTTCTATAAATCTAGTGTAACTTCTCCCCTCATCATTTGTGATCGCCATGTTGTTGAACCCAAGTCTCACTTCCAAGTCTGCATTTTCTGATATACTCACAGCATTTGACAAAGGGGTTTATTCTTACATTCTTCTATCTTGGTTTACAGGACACCCCACAAGTCTGGCTTTCCTCCTATCTTTCTGATTACCTCTCAATTTTCCTTGCCAGTTCTCCTTATCTTCTCAACACTGGAGAATACTAAGGTTCAGTCTTTGAACTTCTCTTTTCTATCAGCTCTTATTACCTGTGTGCTTTTGCCCATTATCATGACTTTAAATGTCATGCATATTGTGAAGATTATGGAATGATTATTTCCAGCTCATACAGTTCCTTTCATCTCCTAACTTATTTATCTATCTATGTGGCATTTCCGTTAGGATGTCTGCGAATCTGGAGTTCAGTATGCCATAAACTGAGCTCATAATATTTCCCCAAGCCTGCAGCTTCTATATTTCCCCATCTAGCTCAGTTAACAGTAACACTATTCTTCCAACTCTCAAAACAAAGCTTTGAGATCATCCTTTGCTGTCCTCATCACCTGCCATTCTACACCTAGTCTGTGGAAATCATGTTAGTTCTATGTTTAAAACAGAAGTAGGTCTGGATTCTTCCTCACCAGCCTCTGCCACCTTTGGGTTCCAACCCACCATCATATCTCACCTGGATATTCATAGTAGCCTCCTAAATGACCTCCCATGTTCAGGTCCCTTGAAATCTGTGAGCTGCATAACAGCCAGAAGGACCTGTTGAGGCCTAGGTCAGATTGTGTCACGCCTCCTCATGTGTCCTTCCAATGGTCTCATTTCCTACTCACAGTAAAAGCCAACATCTTCACAAAAATTTACAAGGCCCAGCATGGTCTTTCTCCCTTTTACTTCTCTGGCTCTGTCTTCCATTACTCTTTTTTTTTCTCAATCCAGCTAATCAGGACCTCTTGACTATTTCTTCACTATACTAGGCACACTCCTGCTTCAGGGCCTTTGCATTTGCCATTTCCTGTGTTTTCTTGGATTATTTATATGCTCTTTCCTTATAGCTGTATGAGAAATTCCCCCATTCCCTTCAGTTTTTTTGCTCAAAAGTCGTAGCTTCAGTGGGGCTCCACCCAATCAGATATCATGTCTAAAACCTCAGCTACTCCTTCCCCAGTATTTTATTCTCCCTTCTACCCCCTTTAATATTTACCAGTTTATGCTGTACATTTTACCAATACAATCCTACTTATTGTCATTCCTACCCATCAGAATGTTTGCTTTATCAAGTAAAGGATTTTGTTTAATTCTGTAGCCATTTAGTTCTTAGAAACAGTGGCTGGTACTCTGCAGGCCTCAATTAATTATTGAGTTAATTAATTATTGAATTAATTAATGAACAGAACTAAGTCATAAGTAAAGATAAACCATTTCCTCAGAAGTTGATCCCACCATTGGTCTTCCCAAACATACATTTAAAAAACCTTCTGTTATCCTTTTAAGTGGAATCAATTTTGATGTTCTTAGCCACAGAACCATAGTAATCTTTCATTGACAGAATCTTCAGTTATCAAAAAATGACAGCAGTATTTTTTTCTGACTATATATTTTAACAATTTATTGAGTACAAGTTTGTTTCCTAGAGCTGAATTGCTGTTGAATTGTTGCTAGGATAGAGAGATTTGGTGATGACAAATAACTTTTCAATTTACCATCTGTGTGACTTTGGCTAGTCATAAAGTCTCTCAGGACCACAATTCCTTCTAAAAGGAGACAGTGTCACTTCTCTGTGTTGTAGGAGGCTATATGCAAGTTTAACATGTGTGTAATTCTTGATAATATCACAAGAAAAGCCATTTTGTTAAGAACTTACTCTAGTAGTTGCATGAGGATGCTTTTGCAAACATTATAAATTTATTATTGCTGGGTATTATTCTCTCCTAGAGGTTAGGATAGAACTAATATTTGTAAATGAAGCCAGGCACAGTAAAATATTTTAAGATTCAGGTGCAATTTTAATTGACTGTACATAGATACAGACTCACTGACAACCACAGTAATTATTAGTCTTTTAGGATATCTTCCAGTATGCAAGTTATTTCCTCATGTTCTATTTTGTAGCATTTAAAAAAATTTATTTATTTATTTTGAGAGAGAGAGAGAGAGAAAGAGAGAGAGAAAGTATGGCTGTGCCAGATCCTCTTGCTGCAGAAAATGAACTCCAGATGTATGTGCCATTTTGTGCATAGGACTTTATGTGGGTACTGGGGAATCGAACCTGAGTTGGCCGACTTTGCATGCAGATGATTTTAATCACTAGACCATCCCCTTAAACCTTCCTGCTCCATTTTTTGAAATCATATTTGGTGGGCTGGGTTGATAGTATTGTTTTCAGTTCTTAGAGGGGAAGCTGAGACTTCACTGCAATGACTTGTTAAAGGTGATAGAATGGGCTAGTAGTGCAGGTTGTGTTTTTGATTTCTTGATTTGTTGCACACTGCACTACTGGTCTGTGGGTGAGAAAGTCTCAGCATAGTTCACTTATGTGGCCTCTACACACTGCAGTGCTGATGTTCTTGGCCAGATTCAAGCTGCCTCACCTACCTTCCCCTACCATGGTGAACATGATCTCTGAGTGAAAAGTGAAGAACTATAGAGAGATCTAAGCTTTTATTGTATATTCTTTTATGCATGGCAAGATGATAAAATGCTCATGTTTTATGTGTACGCAAAGAGGTGCACAAAGGGGTTGAGACATGAAAAAAATGACAGACAAATTAACTCATGATCTTGAGATGTCCATCTATGCCTGACACTGAGGGGAGCACAGGAAAATTGGAACCCCAGTTTGTATGGGCAGATGAGAAACTCACCAGAATTCTCTTACTTGGAACTTTCTGATTACACTATTGCTTTGTTAAAAAATTTCAGTGGTGGCTCACAAACACTTTGAGGTTAAAATTCATATGAATTGGTTAGATGTCATATTTTTTTATTTTCTCTCTCTCTGATTTTATATTTGAATCAGGGTAGCCTACAAAGTGCTGGGGTTTCAGATAAGTACCACCACTGCCAGCTTCCCATGTCTTGGTTTCAAAGGTGAAGCACTTTGCTGTCTAACCCCTTCCTACCTCTGCTTTCTTACATCTTACTCCTCACCAGCTTGCCTGCTAGTGTCCACACTGTTGACCTTTGCATCTTCTTCATGCCTTTGAGTTTTTCTTGACCTAGAGTGCAGAAACTCTCTTCCTTTATTTTTTTCCTGGACAATCCCTTCTCACTCTTCCAGACTAGTCCGAGTGACCAGTCTTTATAATTCCTTTGTCTCTTCCCATTGCTATAAGAGAAGATGCCCTTCTCTGTGCTCCCTGCAAGCCCTTTGCTTCTTGCTGTGATTGCATCATTCCTGTGTGTTGTTGTAGTTTTCTTGCTTCATCCATTATCCCCAAGGGTATCAGTGGACCTGAGATTGTTAAAGATCAACAAAACATCAACTCTATGAATGAGTGGAATAGAAGTGAATTGTCAAATATGAGGTAATGATTGGTTTAGCCTTAACTCTTACTTTAGCCCACAAGACCCTTGTGCATCTTGGGAGGTACTGGGTGCTGTGAAGGATTCAGAGAACATTCTAGTTCACCTGACACCAAGAGGATGCCAAGAATCTTCTCAAAGAGTGGACCTCTATGGCATTTCACAACAGTGCCAGGAAAAGGCTATGTAAAAGCAATAGTTATCAGGTGGGCATGTGGCTATGATTGCAAAGAGTTTCACTTTGCTCTATGTGCTTTGTGGAACACAATATCTAGAAGACATATTGAATTCTACAGCTCATTACCATCTAATGAAGCTTCATGAAAAGAGTGTGGTGGTGAATGGAATGGACATCAGCTTTTCCGTTCATACAGCAGCCCACTCAGACAGACCTCTGATTTCTCTTGAACATGCAGACGGCCCCACCTCAGCAGGCAGGTGAGGTGGCTGTGCTGGTGGTCCCACACCCAAGGGAACCTCTATCTCCACAGAGGGGCTTGAGAACCCTACAGACCCTAATGGAAAGTCTGCTGAGTAAGAGAAACTCGGGGGTTGAGGAACAGGTCAGAGTTTTCCCCTTCTGCTTCTAAGCTCTCCTCCACTCAACACCTTCAAAATAGACACCATTTCCTTCCTACTCCACTGCCTGCCCCCAACCTCAGCTGTAAGGTGGTCTACCACAAACATTCTGAACTCACTGATAGTGAAGAAGTCATTAACCTTCCTCTCAGGCAGTACACCAAACTGAGGAAGATCTTGCCCAGGCTGGCAACAGAGGAATCACTTTGTTCTTTGGCTGGTCAGCATGAAGAGGAAATAATGCCTATAGGATAGCTCTGGAAATAATACTTTGAGACTTGTCAATCTGAGTGGAACCAAGAGGAATGATCTGGAAGTTTTGCCTTCAGAGAGCCTTGAACGTGGAAAACAATTTGTTCTGAATACCTCTGAACCTGCCATTAGTGATTACTTAGAAACGCTGAATACATCACACTAATAAGAGAGAAGATGGGAATATTCTTTAGAAGGCACCTGAATGCTTAATAGGTAGTAGAGGAGCAGAGAGGAACCAGAAGCAGAAAGGCCCAGTTGTCTCTTGTAAATAGCATTCGAGTTTTGCAGCACGAGAAAATGCATAACTGCTCATAGATTACATTTTTTACTAGGGAGGAGATATTTTCAGTCACAGTTAAGACATGAATAATGTTAGGGATAACGTGAGGGTTGTGGGTTTGGGTTTTGAGTAATGGTCTCCCTTGTTATATTTAAGCAGGACAATCACAGGGTAGCAGGGAAGATACTCCTAAGGTTACCACAGTATGTCAGATAGCAACAATAGTAAACTGATCTGATAATAGTTGGGCAGAGGAGAGAAGCAGAGTCAACATAAAGGCCACTCACAGTGAGCAAAGTTTCATGGGAATTTTCATAGCTATTTGGATGAGAATGTGTCATATAAACAACACTTCAGGAATAGAATCTTAATACATCAGTGTTCTAGGGTATAGAAGCAGACTACCATAAAAGTGTTTTAGCCATCTTGTGATATTGGGGATTAAACCTAGGACCTCATCCATGCTAGGCAAGTGGTCCACCACTGAGATATATTCCCAGCCCTCATTTTACTTCTTATTTTGAGAGAGGGTCTCCCTTTAGTTATTTAAGCTGGCCTTGAACTCAAGAGTTTCCTGCTTTAGCCTCCCACACAGCTGGGATTTCAGGCATACACCACCACACCCAGCTTATCAACATGGCTTGACTCAAGGGAAGGATGATCCAGATGGAACGACTTGTGAGAATGTCTTAAATTATAACAACAGTGTCTTAGACCTAACAATAGATGAAAAAGAAGAAATCAAACATAGACAATATGGTGCATCTTTGAAGTTTTGAGCCACGTGACAGAAGTAGTAGCTCATTCTGTTTTTCCTCATTTGATGTAATCTTCGGTTGAGAAGAAGAAGCACCTGAAAACCAGAACTGGGGAGAAGGTTTCAACCTTTGACACCACTTCTACTGTCTCTACATGCTCCTTTCTACTCTGGTAATAACTTTTCAGAAACTGTACATCACTTCTGATTCCTTCTGAAGTAAATAAATCTTCAGATTGCTCCAATCTCAGTGGAGAGAAGGAAAGGAATTTGCTGTGTGTGTCTGTCCACTTGATGAATTTGTACATTTCAGCTTAAGTTCCAGAATGTGTCATAGTCTTTCTGTTTATTTGTTCAGTCTTTACAGGTTAGTTTTGTTGGTCATGCGTTATTTACATGAATTCCCCTTCCAATCTTACGGAAACTACTCCCTCCACCACCTGTACAGATGTTTGCGTGAGAGCACCCATTCATGTTGCTATTGTCAGTCTCACTCTGCTGGCAGCAGTGTCCTGGTCTAGGGATGGGCATCCGACTTAGGACTCTATCTCCTACAAACTTCTGAGTGATCCCAAGAGATTCCAGTTTAATCTGGCTGGGACTCTGAGCAGTGAAAATGAAAACCAGGGTGGTTGTGATCTATCTTGTGGCTCTTCATGAGGCAAAAGATGCTGCAACCATGTTGTAAGAAGAAGGAAGATGAAGGGTCAAGATTTCTGGGTCTCAGAATTGCTTCAAGCCTGTTTTCAGATGCTAGGGTGTCTCCGAGCTCCTCTCTTTTCTAAGCTACTTCACTCAGAAGTACTGATTGTCATCTCCCACCTGGTTCAGGAACAAAGTCTCTTTTTGTCTATTTTTAGCCTAATTCCTTTGCCCTAGCAAATATTTGTTTTTCTTTTCTTTCTCTCTTTTTTTTTTTAAAGCTTAGGTTTTTGTTGTTATTATATGGCAATTTAAACAGCTTCAAGCAACTTAGATTTTAGAGGATCTGAGAAGAGAATCATGGGACTCTTTGATATTTCAAGTGCACAAGTGCTTCATTAAAATGTCACCATTGTTTTACTCTAAGGCAAAATCAAGGTCATAATGTTTGAAAGGAAAATATTTTTAGAAAAAAGATGCTGCTATATTCTATGTAAATTTTATAAGACTCATCCCAGTTTAAGAAACAGTAAGAATGTGAGAAGTGGGCATCTTAGAATGGTGGAAACATGGAACTACTTTAAGTGCCATATAGAAGTTCAGATTTTTTTTTCATGTGGTCTTCAGAGAGCACAGATCTCAGGCCTATGATCTTTAAGACACCAGTCCCAGAGATGTTCCATGAAAAGAACTAAAAATTCACTCCTTTGTCCTGTTTTTCCTCCACATGAATCTTTTCTTACCAAGCTTTTTGAAGATATGCTCCAGCAAAACAAAGGGGATAAATTAGGAACAGGACAAGAAATTTAAGCAAAAAGTCAATTAAAAATTCCAAGGATCTTGGCATGGTGGCAGACACCCTCTCATCCTTGCACATGGAAATGCTGATAGGAAGGTTGTGATTTCAAGGCCAGCTTGTATAGTGAAACCCTAGCTCAAAACCAAACAAAACAAAAATTTTAAAAAATTAAAAAAGAAAAACAACAAAATATTCCAAAGAAAACAAAACAAAGAAAGGTAAGAATTTTACATTGTTCAGCTCTCCATTAGCAATGTTTATATTCATAGAAATATAAAGAATTATTAAATAAACCTCTATTCTATATTGGGAGGATGGAAGAGAGAAAATAGTGGGGAAAAAAGAAAAGAAAAAAAAACTCCAACATGTTATAATAGCAAGTTAATAAAATTGAAACTCCATTAAAACTGAAAAATAACCATAAATACAGATATGACAGAAAGAAAAAGAAAATTAGAATTGTAGCATAAATAGCTAAGAGTTGAATGTGATTCTTTTTTTAAGAACCTACGGAGAGCTGAAAATGGGTGAATCAAATATTCTTATTTCCATCACTGATCTTTGTCTTTGAGGAGTATTTGGCATTTTACAAACCATGTTCATGTGTGATAGTTGAAAATGTTTAAAGGATATATAATTAGGTTAATGTGACATTTTTTAGTGAATGTAATCTGATTTCTACTCATCATGACTCTTTTTTAAAAATAAATACTCACTAATTATTTACTAATGTATTCTAGAAGCTAGGTCAAGCCAGTGTGCTATCTTGAAATCTACCATGTCTTTGCATTTGAAAACGGAGACAATGTTTGCTTGCTTTCCATCTCCTTGTAACATTTCATTTTTTATGATTGCTTACATATTGAGTCTTATAGGAGAGCAAGAACAGTAGTGCCAGCTCATATGTTGCTAGCATAGCAGACTGGCATGTTTTCTTGAGGTCACCCAAGGGCATACACGTAATGAGAAGAAAGGGTATGGGTGGGGTGCATGGGGTCAGTGGGTCCATGTTCATAACATGGTACAAAGTCAGTTATGATTTCACTGTAAGACCCAGCATAGCACCATGGAATCTGAGCCCATGTGCTTTTGAAAACCAGTCATCTCACATCTATGTGGCCTGCAAATCAGGAAGGAACTAGCCTTTACTCAGATCTTCTGTCCATAAGGGGAGCAGTACCAAGAAATACAGAGAATACAAGATCAGAGGCTTCCTGGAAACGGACTGGCCTGTTACAGGGCAGTGGCTTAGTGGCTGTTCTCTTCAGGAGTATGGGGATTTAAAAACCTGAAAGAATATAACTTAGATAACATGAGACAAGAATGCTCTTCAGTAGCTTATTGGATTGTCAGAAATTCTGGAGAACTAGACTCAGAAAGCAGACAGCTAGAGATGGATTCACAGTGACAGTTTCCTGACAATTCTGCTCCTGAGCACTCACTAGCCAACACTGAATGTCATTGCCTTCATCAATGGCTGCCTTGGTTTCTGAAGTGGGAGGCCCCGACCACCACAAGTAATCTCTGTCCCAAACCGTGTTCTCACTCCTGGTAGACTTAGAATTTTAGAGAGAAATAACTACTTGATTACTTTTGCCTTGTGCCCAGGGGATTGGGAGAGAAAAAGGGGCATCTTCCATCAGTTACCTTAGAAGGCAGTAGGGACTTGTTTCCTATTTATCTTGGGTATTGGCCCAGCAGGATGGATGTGTGTATATGATGATATTTTCAGATATTTTAGTTGTCAAATGTGGGACTGTTTCTACAAGGAGAAAAATGAATGGTCCCAGCTGTAGTGATAGGAGAGGCAGAGCCTGGGCCATTGTCTGGATACACCTAATTTATCGTGGTCCAGACTTGAACTTATTAAAACGTATATCTTCTCTTCTAGCCATTTACCATCATCTTCAACTTCATTTTGCTTTAAGTGCTTCTTTTATCTTTGTCCATTTGAAAATTATTCCCCATAAGAGAGAAAAATAGAAGATATAGATGTTAATTTATCCTGCTTTCTGTTTCCTTCAACTGCCTTATACTCAATAAACCAGGAAATATTGACATGCTTTATGAGAGGAGTTTCTGAAAAGTCATATACAAATAAAGTCATAATTGCTTGTACTAGAAGAGTAATGAGAGTAGATTTTGGTTAGGGAACAAAACCTACCAGGAAAAGTGGCATTTTCTTTGCCACTAACAGCTGAGATCTGTGCAAATATAAATCATAGTTTTAAGGTCCCAGAGTTGGAAGCAGGGCCACCAGATTTAGCAAATTAAAAGATGGGGCTTTTAAGAACAAATTTTTTAGTAAAATGTAATAAGTCAAATGTTTAAAATGTTAAGAATCCTTATGTTAAAATGATTTATTGTGTATCTGAAATTCAAGTTTAACTGAGAATCCTATATTTTATGCAGCAATCCTCATTGGAGAAAACCTCAGAGGAGTTTAATACAGTTTTGATAAAGAACTGACTCTAAAGAAGAGCAGATGTAGTTTTTGCCTTGTACCTTACTTCCTGCTGCATATTCCAGTAGCAAGTCAGGTACAAACGCTCAGGGTTTTATGCTTACATTTTAAGTGAAAAGTAAAAAAAAAAAAAAAAAATAGGGTAAAATGAAGGCTAGATAATTGGTAAAGACTATTTGGTTGTTCAGCTATTTAAGCAAAAGTAGTATTTTGTTCTCCATTTATTGAATTAATTTGGCAAATTTCCTCACATAACATGATTGTAAATTATTCCCCTCCCCCTTTTTTTCTAGGTAGGGTCTCGCTCTAGCCCAGGCTGACCTGGAATTCACTCTGTAGTCCCAGGCTAGCCTTGAACTCACAGTGATCTGCCTAGCTTTGCCTCCCTAGTGCTGGGATTAAGGCATTTGCCACCACACCTGGTTTAAACTATGCTTTTAAAAGCATTAACTCTCAGATACATTAAGATTTTTAATCATATTAACACTGTATTAATAACATCAATCAATACACATTGAGGTCTTAATGCATTCAAGGAATGAGTTTAAGTATTTTGAATGTGCTAACTCATTTAATTCTTCCAATAGCCTTACGTGGTACTAAGAATTATTTCTCCCCTTTTATTTATTATTATTGTTGTTGTTGTTGTTGGTTTTTCAAGGTAGGGTTTCACTCTAGCCCAGGCTGACCTGGAATTCACTATGTAGTCTCAGGGTGGCCTCGAACTCACGGTGATCCTCCTACCTCTGCCTCCTGAGTGCTGGGATTAAAAGTGTGTGCCACCACACCCAGCCTTTCTCCTTTTAATACAGACAGAGAAGTTGAGACAGAGAAGTTAAGAGAACTAGGTAACCTGCAGAACATCATGTGTTTATGAAATGAACATGGCAGTGTGTTCTGCAACCTGGGTTCTTCATCACTATATAATAGGTTAGCTCTTAAGGGTAGACATTTCACAAATAAAGAAGATACTATGAAGTCAAAAATGGTGCACATTGGGTGTTATGAGGTCTGAAACTGCATATATGGTTTCCCAACTTGAATAGATTGCCTGGTCTTAACTGCTTGATCAAATAGCTCTACATTAGACCCTTTCTATAAGCCTTGTCACTGTGTATTTCACACCTCTGGAAGTGGACAAATTAGATTGTTATTTGCCACTTTCTTCCACTCACCTTAGTTTGATCTAGCCTTGGAGGGTATAAATTACAGGTAACCCCTTTCCTGCACTTGAAGATCAGTCTCCTTCCTGAGTTTCTCTTTGCATTGACCCCAACACTTTTCACCCCTCAACCCTTCTTCTGAGCTCTCAGGAACAACTTCCTCATACTTGAGGTGTGTGATTGTGCATGGAAGTTATTTCTTTGGTAATAAACCCAGTTGTAGAAATTTTTCCTGTTATAAAGCTTTAGTATATATCCAAATGAAAGTGTCTATCTTTTATAGGATAACAAAAGAAATCTTTCTCATGTGTATGTTTCGAATGGAGAATTCTTATAATTTCCTATGATGACTCTATGTGTACTGTTCTTCTAGTACTGTCCTTAAAAATTCTTGGCAGAAAAAGGTAAAACAATGAGGCAAATATTTTCTTTTATGACTTCAGCCTGATTTTTTTTTTTTTTTTAAAGATTTAAGTGGAGGGTTTTTGTAATGAAAACATATCATCTTTTAAAAATTATTCCATGCCAAATGAAAGTAAATTCTTGGATTAATCTTCTCATTTCAAATTCCTCTTTGCAAGAAAATAAACCTTTGTACCTGAACAGACTGTTTGAACTTCTACTTATATAGCCTGGTGTCAGAACTCATGTAAATAAATGGAATGTTCAGACACATTGAGAGAAGCAACCTGGCTTTCCTGATCCTGATGTTAGCAAGGGCAAAGGGGACTAGAGAAAGTTTGGCTCGTGTGACTAAGTTTAGTCTCTGAGAAACCTCTGATGGAGGTCTGAGTCTAAGGACTAGTGGTTATGAAGGTATTTATCAGCACTGGTGACTAAATTTCACTGCAACTTTGGTTACTTTCAATAAACCACATAGAACCACTGTGACTTCCAATAATGTCATTATAGTTCACACTCAAGACTGCATAGCAGCAAGACTTTGCAAAAGGTATAGTGTGTATGGGCTGGGGGTGGGGAGAGAAGGAGAGGGAAAGAGAGAGAGAGAGAAAGGAAAACCAGACAGCAGAGAATGGAAACTGCTGAATAAGTGATGTAAGATGCCCCTATGGTGTCTGAACATCAGTGCTGCCCTGTCAGGGTGAAGCAGGTCTTATCATATTGCCAGTGTTATTATCACTATGGTCACTGCTATTAGGATTCTGTGCTACTTTTAATTTTTTTTTTTGACGTACTGTCTCATGCTAGTCCAGGCTGACCTTGAATTCGTCATTCTGTAGTCTCAGGGAAGCCTTGAATTCACAATGATCCTCCTATCTCAGCCTCCAGAGTGCTGGGATTAAAGGCATGCACCACCATGCCCAGTTTTGTGCTACTTTATTAAGAAAAACTCCAAACTTATAACTTACTGAGGTATAATGATTCTCATCCATGAGACCAATGGATACCATTTATTTAACCCAGTAGTTGTTGTTCTGACCTGGAACTCACTGTGTAGTCTCAGGGTGGCCTTGAACTCATGGCGATCTCCCTACCTCTGCTTCCCAAGTATTGGGATTAAAGGCGTGCGCCACCACACCTGGCTTGAGAGTAAGTAAGTTTTATCACATGCTTTCAAGGGAATTCTCTATGGCCATTAAAATGATAAAGTGTTGTATTTGTAGCATATACTAATGAATGATTTTAGGTTAAAAAGAAAATAGGTAAAGAAATTTGATGTATAGTTTATTCTCATTTTGCCATCTGTTTTTCTTTACTTAAATTTATGTTGGGGTGCTGAGAAGTTGAACCCAGAACTTCATGCATGTTGGGCAAGTGCTCTACCATTGTTATATCTTAAAGTCCAGAAAGAGTCTTGAAAAACAAACACCAAAATTCTGAGAATTAAGGCTGAGGAAATGGCTTGGTAAATAAAAGTTCTTGCCATGAAAGCAAGATGGTCTGAGAGGTCCCAAGTTTTCCTGAGTTCGATTCCCCAGCACACACCTAAATAGGTGGGTGTGGCCAAACACACTTGTTACCCTAGCTCTGTGCGGAGACTGGAGAATCACTGGAGCTTGCTGGTCAGCCAGTTTGACTGAAAATGAGAGATGGGCATTCAGTGAAAGACTCCATCTCAAGGTCACATGCAGATGTAAGAGAACATCTGACATTCTCTTTTGGCTTTTGCATACATATGATGTGTGCATCTGCACACACATCACACTCACCCATTTTGCACACACATGGGAATGGGTATGTCTGAGCAGTAATGTTATGGATTATTTTAGCTGCATGTTTTGTTTGTCTATTTTTTTAAAAAAAAACTTATATAATGGGTAGTCATAAACTGCTCATATAAAAGTAAAATTATTTTAGTAGAAATAAATAAACCATATAACTTTTCTTTGTTTCTAGAAATACCAGCTCCATAGTAAAGTCAGCCTCAACTGACTAGAACAGATATAGAGTTTTCCCTACAATATCTAGGCTAAAATTGTAACTGGTAGGGACTCACCTTAGTCACAAGATATCCTCATCCTTTCTTCTAATTGGATGTGATACTATTATCTAATTATTATTTTTATATCATAAAGCTACTACTACTCAAAAAATTCAGCTTGCTACGAATATTTGTGTAGTCTTAAATTATTTAACTATTTCTCTGTTCTCAGTATTGTTTCTAAGCTGGTGAACACATCATATGTACAGCTTTACTTTTATTTTAAGATTTTAGCACAAAATATCATCTTATGTTTGGCAGATGGAAAAGAAAAAACATTATTTGAAGTCATACTGTCATCTACTAAATTATTTTAATTAGTATCTCTTTGTTCTCCAAAATAACCCATGAGACAAAAATTATTGCCATTTTCAGGAGAATAAATGTAGACTTGGGGGAGTTGATTCATTTGTAGCATCACACAGTTCTAGCTATTCACAAAGCCAAGTCTTAGACTCAGGTTGATTGAATTTAAATCCCAATACTTCACATATTGCCATTTTGCCTCATTAAAGAATTGACATAGTTGGCGACTAGTCATTAGAAACCTGTAGTTGGCTTGCTATGCAGATCCTCCCATCAGTCTGAGTTAGTTGCATGCATGGACCACACACATACTGTAATCAGGAATGATTCCCAGGGCTCACTGTGGGGGCTGCCGACATGCAGCCTCACAAACTCACCAGGGCACAGTCTTGAATTTTGATGGACAGCAGCCATACTCTTTGAGGTACTTACCACAGCTACTGTGAAAACTCCACATAATAAAGGCAGTGTGATATCTGTGAAATTGTAGATAAATGTATATGAGGAAGAAAATAAAGAGCCTAGAAATAGATACACCCAAATATAGTAAGCAGATCTTTACCTATCAAACAAGGGCATTCACTGGAGAAAGGATAATTTATTCAGCACATGGTCCCCCAAACAGCTACACATCCACATGCAAAAGACAAAAGTTTGCAACAAACCTGACTCCTTTTGTGATAATTAACTCAAAATGGATCATAGACCTAAAAGTGAAATACAAAACTGTTCAGCTCTTAGATGATAACATGAGAATCATCTAGATGATTTTTGGTTTAGAGATGGTTTTTTTTTGGGGGGGGTGTGACACCAAATAAATTCATTCCTCTTGAAAGAACAAACTGATAAATTAGACTTCCTAAAAATGAAGAACTTTTGTTCTGAGACAGACATTGTCAAGGGAAGCGGCAAACTGAAAGAAAGTATTTACAAAATACATTTGACAAATGATGCTGTCCTCAAACACAAATTATAGAAAGGACCCTTAAATCTCAGCAGTAAGCAAAGAAACATACATATGGCAAATAAGTAAATAAGATGTTCATAATAGAAAAAGATACCATTACATACCTATTAGATGGGTAAAATCAAAACTATTGGTGATATCAAATGCTGATAAGGAAATAGAGCAAAAACAATATTCATGGGCTGGAGAGATGGCTTAGTGGTTAAGGCGCCTGCCTCCTAAGCCTAAGAACACTGGTTCCAATATCCAGAGGTTCCAATCTCCAGGTCCCACGTTTAGCCAGATGCAAAGTGATGCAAGGGTGCAATGCCGCACTTGACCACAAGGGAGCGCACACATCTAGATTTCGTTTGCAGCAGCTGAGACACTGCTGGCGCGCCCACCTCTGTCTTCCTCTCCCCACCCTCTCTGTCTCTCTATCTGTCTCTCTCTGTGTCTCTCTCCAAAAAACTAATAGAAAATAAAAAATAAAAAGTTTTAAAAAAAGAATATTCATTCATTATTATTGGAAATGAAATGGTAATTTGGAAGACATTCTTATAGTTACTTGAGCAAAATATAGTTTCATCATATGATCTGCCAATTGTCCTGTCACATTTACCCATATGAATTGAATACTTACATTTATACAAAAACCTACATATGCATGTTTCTAACAGCCTTATTAATAACTGTTGGAACAATTTAAAAGTTTTTCCATAGACAGATGGATAAATGAAAAATATATAACCATATAATGAAGTATTATTTAGCACTATATTAATTACCTTTCTTATTGCTGTTACTATATTCATCACAGAAAGCAATTTAAGGAAGAAAAGCTTATTTTGGCTCACAGTTCAAAGGAATTCAGTCTGTCATGACAGGGAAGGCATGGTGATAGAAGCACGAGGTGACTGGTCACAGGAAGTAGAGAGAAATGAATGTTGGCACTCCACTTGCTTTCTTCTTTCTATTTGTACTGGGAACCTAGCCCATAACTTGTTTTTCTTATATTCAAGATGGTCTTTCATCCTCAGTATGTCTTCTAAGTGATTCCAAATGAAGTTCACAATGAAAATTAATGGTCACAAGTACTAAATATAAATAAGCTTTCAAGCTATGAAAATACCTGGAAGAATCTTAAAGCTCTATCACTAAAAAAAGAAGCCAACTGGAAAAAGGAAAACTATGAAGGTTAGTAAATAAATTTAGTGGTTCCAGAGTTTGTGGAGAGGGAGGGATTAATAGACTGAGTGCCAGTGAGTTTTAGAGCAGCACAACTATTCTGTTTGAGACTATCAGAGAGAATACATGACACGTCACAATTGTCAAACCTTACAGGATGTATAGCACAAAGATAAGCCATGGATGGTGGATTATAGATGTGTCAATGTAGGGTCATCAATTATGATAAGTGTAGCATTCAGGCAAGAGAAATTGATATGGTGTGGGCATGTATAAGAGTGAGGTATTTGGGAGAAATCTCTGTACTTGCTGCTTAGTTTTTCTATAAATCAAAAACAATGATTAAAAAGTATAGTCGAATAATCTAATAGACAACAAATTCCATGTGTAATGCCCACAAACTCTTCCAAAATGTGGTTTCGAGCTGGAACTTTCTCTCTCTATGTTGATCCTTTATTTCCTTTGAGTATAATTATTTATTTCCCAATAGTTATATTTGTCACTGTAGTTAAGCATGTACATATTTTAATTTAAATTTTAATTATTTTATTATTTTTATTTATTTTTTGGAGAAAGACACAGAGAGAAACAGATAGAGAGACAGAGGGAGACAGATAGAGATGGGTGCGCCAGCAGTCTCTCAGCTGCTGTGAACGAAATCCAGATGTGTGTGCCCCCTTGTGGGCAAGTGCGGCATTGTGCCCTTGCGTCACTTTGCATCTGGCTAAAAGTGGGACCTGGAGATTGGAACCACTGGAGATTGGAACCAGCGTTCTTAAGCTTAGCAGGCAGGCGCCTTAACCGCTAAGCCATTTCTCCAGCCCTTTATTTAAATTTTATTAGGAAATTTAATATATGACCATATTGCAGATTGGCCATATTCCCATTGGGTTTTCCTCTTATGTCTCCTTTCCCCTGCCTGTATTTCCCCTGAGGGCCCTGTTCAGTGATGCGTTGGTAGTTGCTGTGTGGTCATGGTTGCACCAGTCAGTTTCTGTGGGAAGGACAATGCCTTAGAGTATACTTTCCTACTCTGTGGCTCTTATATCTTTTCTATGCCCTCTTCTGTAATGTTCTCTGAGCTCTGGAGGGCATATTAGAAGTCTACTTTATTACTGAGCTCTTGGAAGCCTCTTATTTTCTGGTTTGATGAGTTTTGAGTCTCCTCAGTGTCTACTACACTCTCCTTGGAGAAGGTTCTCTAGCTGGCCATGACAGCTGCACTCATATTTAATCTGGTTCTTCTTTTGTAATGCTTCTCAGGCCCTAGTGGGTATGAGACAAGTTGTCTCTTGTAAGGCACTCAACTTTCTCTTCTTGTCATTCTGATGGGTCATGGGTCTCACCACTATTCACAGCCATCTATAAAAACCAAGTTCTTTAACCAAGAGCAGTTTTCATCAAACGGGATAAACATATACAATTAGAAGACTTTTTTCATGGGTAAAACCTCTCCATTTAGCCAGAGAGCAGTGAAAGCTTCCCAGTATGATCTATGACCTTCCAAGCCATAGCCTTTTGACTTGATTCTCAGTACCAGGCATGAATTTGTTTGAGTGTTTGTGTGGTCAGAGAGCTGTTGCTTACTGTAATAACATATGTACTACTATTGAATTGGTATACATTTTGCCCAGTAGGTTGATTTTTTAGTTTACAGGGTCCACTGCTTGTTCACACCATGGTTGACTTTTATCCCCCAGCAGCTTGCATAGCACTTTCCAGCATCCATATTGATCTCTTTCAAATCCAATCTTATAGAGGTTGTTTGACAGGTTCATTCTAAGGCATATGCCAGTGATGATTTGCCAATGGAATTCTGGAGTCTATTGTGGGGGGAAAATACTATGTTACAGGAACTTCCATAGACAGAGGGGAACCCTTTGCCACAGTTGTGATAAATGACCACTATAGACAGCAATATGGAAAGGGAAATAAAACCCACATTAATATCTTCCAACAACTAACTTCATTGTAGGCAGAGAATTTCAATAATTAATTAACTATCTCCTCCCATTGGAAAGCAAAAAAAAAAAAAAAAAAAAAAAAAAAAAAAAAAAAGGAGGCTTTTCTATTTTGTTGTTTTTATGTCTTTCAATTTTAGTATTTTTATTTTTTTGTAGAGGATGGAGCATTCCTACAGAAATTTATAAAGGGAACTTGTAAATTTTTCAACTTTTTAACATATTCAGTGCTAAGGACCACTCAGTCACATTTTTGGAACAAAATGAGGAAAGGCGTACACATTCACCAAACTTGTTTATGGTAGTTATAAAAGTGAGATAGCCCCTGGAAAATTGATTTCGACTGAGAAATTTTCAGATGCTGGACAAATACTCAAAATTATTTTATTTTATTTTTATTTATTTGAGAGAGACAGAAAGAGGGAGAGGGAGAGGGAGAGGGAGAGAGAGAGAGAGAGAGAGAGAGAGAGAGAGAGAATGAGTACACCAGGGCCTCTTGCCACTCCAGATGCATGCACCACTTTGTGTATCTGTCTTTATGTAGGTACTGGGGAATTGAACCTGTGCCATCAGGTTTTTGCAACAAGTGCCTTTAACCTCTGAGCCATTTCTCTGATCCTCAAATAGCCATTTTTTAAAAAATACTTAATTTTGGTTTATTTGAGAGAGAGAAAGAGAGGGAGAGAATGGGAATGCCAGGGTCTCTAGCCATTGAGAATGAACTCCAGACCCATGCACCACCTTGTGCATCTGGCTTATGTGGGTCCTGAGGAAATGAACTTAGGTCCTTTGGCTTTGCAAGCAAATGCTTTAATCACTAAGCCATCTCTCCAGCCCCCAAATTACCGTTTTAAAGGTCAGGAGATTCCATCCTTTGTTTTTGTAATGAAGTCAGAATTTAATGGACTTAGCTATGACAGAATTAAGGAAGTCTCTACAGCAGAAATAATATAATGCCGGGGCTTTTTTCCCTCACCACCGGCAGGTAGAGCAAAAGAGAGAGAGAGCCGGGCCAGCCGTTTCTCTCTTGAGGCTGAGCGAGAAGACAGGTGTCGGCAACTCAAACCTCCCAAATCACCGGGAAAAGAAAACCACATTGAGTCGCGGAGAAACGTCTAAAAGCGAAAAACTCGTTTATTGTCGGGGAGATATTTATGTGCTTTGAGGAAGGGGCGGGAAGAGGGGATGAGAGAAAGGTATAAGGGCCAATATACTTTGAGGAAGGGGGCGGGAAAAGGGGATGAGAGAAAGGTATAAGGGCCAACAGTATTTCATCACGTCAGCAGCAGCTGGGTGGAGGCAGTTTCAGCTTAGGTGCTGAGTCAAGGGCAGGTACTCAGGCTCGACTAGGCCTTACCGGGAATAGGCCAAGATTGGCTGGGCTAACCACTCGGCTTCACACCGGGCAGAGCCCAACAATATAAAAGACATAAAGAAAGGAAGAAGGAATGAGCATCCAGAGGACAGGCTTTGGGAGAGCAGAGGTTGGTGCTGCTATGGTACCATTACCATACACTATTGATACAGATCCAAAAGAAAACATTAGGGTTATTATAAAGAGACTTAATCACAAAAACAAAAACCAAACCACTCAAGCAGTGCCCTTTCCTCTGGTACTTTCTTTGGCTTCACTGTGTGACAGTCTATAATCAGCTGTGACAGTCCCATGTTAGTGCCTGAGAATGAGTCTATGCCTTAGGCATCCCAGAATCATTGGGTGGATCCCAGAGAGTCAATGTTTCATTTCTAGTAACTGATAAAGCTACCATGGCACATGCCATATTGCGGTGATCTTATATATGCATATATATTCATATCCACATATGTATATCACTGACCAAAGCATGAGTCACGATTAATTCTTTCATTTTTTTCTGTTTCTAAGATAGTATTTTAAAAGATTTTATATTTATTTATTTATTTATTTATTTATTTATTTGAGAGAGGGAGAGAGAGAGAGAGAGAATGGGTGCACCAGGGCTTCTAGCCACTGCAAATGAACTCCAGACGCATGCGCCACCCTGTGCATCTGGCTTATGTGGGCCCTGGAGAATTGAACCAGGGTCCTTAGGCTTCACAGGCATATGCCTTAATTGGTAAGCCATCTCTCCAGTCCTAAAATAGGATTTTACATAAAGTACTTAGACAATGTGTTCAATTCATGTCAGATACAACTGTCTCTGTTAATCATTCTGAAGTTGAAGATAAAAATGTAGTTACAAATAACCCAACTTCCTTTCTTTCATTTCCTTAATTGTACCACTGTACATCTAATAGAGTCTTTGGCCTGATTTACATGCAAACAGAAAAAGTATGGTTGTAGTTAGATGTGTGATTTGCAAATTAACTTCCTACTGAATATTTTGCAGACATAGTGTCACCAGTTGCTACCTTATTTACTTGATATTGACAAATACAATTTCCAGTCTAAAGATGGGAGCCCTCATCACTGAAATCCCCAAGAGATTGGCTGTTTCCTTCAAGCTGATTTGTGGGAGAGCTTCTCCTGTTACCCATGGTCCTCCCTTTTTAGTGGTGTTTCTTTCTTCTACTTCTTCTTCTTTTTCAAGGTAGGGTCTCACTCCAGCCCAGGCTGACCTGGAATTCACTCTGTAGTCTCAGGGTGGCCTCGAACTCATGGCAATACTCCTACCTCTGCCTTCCAAGTGCTGGGATTAAAGGCGTGCACCACCATGCCTGGATTTTAGTGGTGTTTCTTGTGATAGTCATCTACTTAATCACTAAGAGACCCACAGTAGAAAAGCTCTGGGTAAAGGTAGAATTCTTCATCAGGGATTTGATGAGCCTCTTTCCCCAAAATGTCACAGCTACACTGCACGTTTCTCTTATAGAAATCCCTGGTCTGCACTGGGATGATCCAAAAGGCAACAAAGTGCTGAGAAGAAGTGACAGAGGAGTGTCCAGTACCGAAACATCCCTATCACACCCTCCAAAGCTCAGGGTCCATTATGGAAGAGGTGGCAGAAAGAATGCAAGAGTCAAAGGAAGGGTACCACACCTTACAATACAACTGTCCAGATAGAAATTGGCCTCGAATATCCATGACCTCGCAGTGCCTAGAAATACCTTCACAAGACCCTCATATTAGGAGAAAAAGAAGAGGACATCAAAATAAAAGAGAGACTAATGGACAGAGGGAGGGGATATGATGTAGAGTTGTGAAGGGGAAAGTGGAGGAGGGGAGGCAATTATCATGGTTTATTGTCTGTAAATATAGAAATTGTCAATAAAAAAATTAAAAATAAATAAAAATAAAATGCCACAGGGGACAAAGAGAGAAAGAAAGAGGGAGGGAGGAAGGGAGGGAGAGAGAGAGAATCCCTGGTCTAGATCTTAGGCAAGAAAGGGAAAATATATGTATCTTTTTAAGGCTGAAACTTTCTCTTAGAGCAGTCATTTTTGAGGCAAGCTATGCAGTTGCTTGAAAGTCAGAATTGCATAAGCATGTACATATGTAGGACCTTCACTTTTTATGTATAATTAGCATTGTTATCACTGCAAATGTAATTCAAAAACAATTGTGAGTCAGCCTAATGAAAATGGAGTTCATAAGGAATTCATAAAGGTTATTGGCTTTACTCTTAGAGCAGTTAGAATTGAATAGCAATGAAATACCACCTATTATCTACTATGTATATATATAGTCAATGGTTAAAATAATTTGTTGAATCCCAATATCAGTAAAGGTTTTGGAAAACAGGTACTTTTATACCTCATTAGCAGGAATGTCAATTAAATCCTATTGGATCATATAATAAGCTACAGTTTCATAAATGATGTATCAATACTTATAGATTGCCTTTTGTATCACAAATTTGGCTTTGTAGATCAGTGGACAAGCACTGACCACCAAGAGCTATCTTCCAGCCAGCTTTGTTTTTATACACGAAACCTTTACCCAGCTTTTAAAGAAAGCAGCGTGTCTCAAATTCAGAGAGACTCGAGCACACTTCCTGAGGAAGTATGCTAAAGAGATCTTCAGATAAGCACAGAATTGCACTGTGGTCTGGAGTTGAATAAAAATAAATTAAGGGTCCATCAAAAGGGCATTCAGTGGTGTATGATTATCTGATAGTAGATGGCATGGCTTAATACCTTGACCTTGAATCTGGCAGACCTGGGTTTGAGTCTTTACTCTCCTTTTGAGCTTTGTGAGAGCAAATGAATTTCTGGTCTCCTAACCTTTCCAAGCTTCAGTTTTTTTTTTTTTCCATTTATAAAATGTAGATAATAATTCACCTTAATCATTATATTGCTTGAAGGATTAAATAGGTTAATGGCCTTTAGTGCTTAGCACAGACCTCACACACTGTACACATATGATAGATATACAGCCATTGAATGCTGCAGAAAGAGTGTAGAATGATGAATGCACAAGCATATTTAGCTAGAGAGAGGTTTGGAAGAAGATCCACATACATTGGTTAAGAGGTTATCATTGGGCAATGGAATAAAAATTACTTTAAAAAATCTTTTCAGGCTGGAGAGATAGCTTAGTGGTTAAGGCACTTGCCTGGGAAGCCTAAAGACCCAGGTTTGACTCCCCAGTATCCATGTAGGTCAGATGCACAAGGTGGCGCATGTGTCTGGAGTTCATTTGCAGTGGCTAAAACCCTGATGTACTCATTATCCTCTCTCTCTCTCTCTCTCTGTGCCTCTTTCTTTCTCAAATAAATAAAATATTATTTAAAAACTTTTCTATGGTGTCTAAACTTTCTTGACAGTAAGTTTACTGTATTTATCTTAAAAGGTATGTTAAACTCTTTAGGGAGAAATATAACTACAATATAAGGTTTTAATTTATAATTGTGCAGAGGCATAAACAACCAAACAAAACTTAAAAATTTTTTATTCCTTAAAATAATTGAGCCTTAGGTGCACAATTGGATTAATCATAAACACATATCTGTGACAAGGCATGCTGGGTTTATTTACAATTTCTGGTGGTTTGATTCAGGTGTCCCCTATAAACTTAGGTGTTTTGAATGCTAGGTTCCCAGCTGATGACAACTGGAAATTAAGACTTCCTAGAGTCAGTGTATTGTTGGTGTTATAGCCAGTTTCCCCTTGCCAGTGCTTGGCACACTCTCCTATTGCTGTTGTCTACCTGATGTTGGCCAGGGGGTGATGTCTACCCTCTGCTCATGTTGTTGTTTTCCCCTGCCATTGTGGAGCTTCCCCTTCGAGCCTGTGAGCCAAAATAAATCTCTTTTTCCCCACAAGCTGCTCTTGGTCGGGTGATTTCTGCCGGCAGTGTGAACCTGACTGCACCACACTTGCACATAATCTTGCACAGATCTCAGTTATATTTCCCAGCTTCAACCCCATCCCCCATTGTCCCATGCAATCCTTATTTCCAGATGGGATTAGATCACTGCTTCTACTAATGGGATGTAAGCAAAGAATACATGTCACTTCTGGGTGGTTAAGCATAGGTATGTCTCGTCCGTGCTGCCATGTCCTCTAGGACTGTACAAGATAGGGGTTGGCAAGTGTAAAGCCATCTTGCTTCCCGAGTCACTTTTGGAGGAGAGTCTCCAAGACAGACAACTGATTAGGAATATCTGCATTGAATTTGTGTTGGTAAAATCTGAATAATACAATAAGGTATACATCATCAGCATTAGCCTATATGTGACCATATTATTTTATTCAGTTAATCAAATTGTTCAATGTACTGCCATCCATCTACCTTCCATCTGAGCACTTGAACATTCAAAATAGTTTACATTTATCTGAATATATCTAGCAGAAGAACTGAGAGAAAATATTTGCAATATCCATGACAAGAATTTAGAAGTAATACATAAAGAATTCTGACATGCCAATAAGAAAAAAGATAAATTACCTAATAGGAAAATAGAAAAAGTATAGAAGTATATTCTATAGAAGAGAAAATACTTACATGGATTATATGTTGTATGTGGTATTAGACTTTGTAGGTATAAATGTTTATTTTGCATTGCACATGCATGCTTACACACTCATACTCTGGCACACTCATACCCAGGTTTATTCTGGATACAGGAATCAAGCAGTTCCTTTGTGCCAGGTACTATACTAGTCTCTAATAAATCATTTAAAAAAATAGCTGGGCGTGGTGGTGCACGCCTTTAATCCCAGCACTTGGGAGGCAGAGGCTGTGAGTTCAAAGCCACCCTGAGACTACAGAGTGAATTCCAGGTCAGCCTGGGCAGGTATGAGACCCTACCTTAAAAAACAAAAACAAAAACAAAACAAAACAAAAAGCAAAAGAAAATTAGACAATCAGGAGCTGAAGAGATGGCCCAGCACTTAAGGCACTTGCCTGCAAAACCTAATGACCCAAGTTGGAGTCTCCAGTACCCACATAAAGCCAGATGCACCAAAAGAGCATATGCATCTGGCTAGAGGCCCTGCCATTCCCATTCTCTCTCTGCCTCTCTCTGTGTGTCTGTCTGTCCCTGCTTGTAAATAAATAAATAAATAAATAAATAAATAAATTTATAAATATTTATTTTAAAAAATTATTTATTTTTTATTTTTGGAGAGAGACACAGAGAGAGACAAACAGAGAAAAAGGGAGAGGGAGACAGATAGAGAATGGGCATGCCAGTAGTCTCTCAGCTGCTGTGAACAAAATCCAGTTGTGTGCGCCCCCTTGTGGGCAAGTGCGGCATTGCGCCCTTGTGTCCCTTTAGCATCTGGCTAAACGTGGGACCTGGAGATTGGAACCAGGTTCTTAGGTTTAGCAGGCAGGTGCCTTAACTGCTAAGCCATCTCTCCAGCCCGAAAAGTTTTCTTTTTAAAGACAAAGAATTCCTGGAAAGAGAAGAATAATCAAAAAACCAAAAAGTAAACTTTTATTTTTTCAAATTTATTCTTTTTTTATTGACAACTTCCTTAACTGTAGATAATATCCCATGGTACTTCCCTCTCTACCCCCACTTTCCCTTTTGAAACTCCACTCTCCATCATATCCCTTCCCCCTATCAATCAGTCTCTCTTTTAATTTTGATGTCATCACATTTTCCTCCTATTATGATGGTCTTGTGTAGGTAGTTTTAGGCACTGCGAAGTCATGGGTATCCAGGCCATTTTGTGTCTGGAGGAGCATGTTGTAAGGAGTCCTACCCTTCCTTTGGCTCTTACATTCTTTCTGCCACCTCTTCCACAATGGACCCTGAACCTTGGAAGGTGTGTTAGAGATGTTTCAGTGCTGAGTGCTCCTCTGTCCCTTCTTCTCAGCACCATGGTGTGTTCTGAGTCATCCCAAGGTCACCACCATCTGAAAAGAGAAACTTCTCTAACCAAAAGTGAGAGTTGCATTGATATATGTTATGGACATTAAGCGAAGTACTTACTGGGCAGTTTGGTGAGCATAGTATACACATTTAGCCAGACACCAGCAGACATTACACCCCTAGGGTTCATGACTACCCCTATTGTAGGCTTTCAGTATCAGGGATGTATTCCCTCCCATGGAGTGGGCCTCCAGTTCAAGTACAGAGTCGTTGGTTTCCCCCATAACGGACATGCCACTATTACACCTGTTAGCTCATTTGGCCTGCCTGGCCAAATTTAGAACTTGCTTATTTTATTAGAACGTACGAAGACTTTAGGTCAAACAGAGCAGAGAGGAGAGGTAACATCATCCAAGGACAGATGTGTGTCTGTAGTTTTAAATTTGGTGCTCAGGGAAAGAATTGAAGAAGGTGAGAAAGAGATGCCTGTTTGTGCCCTAGGGACCAGACAGAGGGAGCAGTGGAGACAAAGACTATGAGGGAGGAGCCTAGCAAAGTGTGTGAAACAAGTAGGCCATTGTGGCTATTGGGGATGTTCCAGGGGAAGAGCGTAGCAAGAGATGATGCTAGAATGAATGGGTGAGAAGAGCATGGGTTACAAAAGACTTTGAGTGTCATTCATAAAAGTGGAGAGGTGATTTTTCAAAGAGAATTGGCATGATGTAACTTATATTTTGAAATGATGTCTTTGGCAGGTGTAGTAAATCCTCTGAAGGGAACCAGAATGAAGAGAGAAAAGACCAGTTAAGAGGTGATTCCTGGAATCCACTAATCCAGAAGGCCACTGGTAAACCATTTAGAGTTCGGTGGGGTGGGTTAAGATAGCGGGGAGTTGTTGAATTCTTTTCTTTTAAATGGTGAGAATGCTATATCCACCCAGCACTTTTTTTTTCCCATGGTACACTAAATCCCGGGGGTTTGGGACACCCCATGAGCTAGAGCAGGTTTGTGGGATCCCAGGCAGTGAGATCTTCAGGCAGGTCCCGTGAGGGTCACTGTTACTGTTCTGGGGCGCCTGACCCCCTGGCCCAGTGCATGCGTCACTGTTCGTTGGCGGCTCGAGCCAGCTACTGGCCAAGCTTCCTTAGAGGCGGGATCAGACTTTGGAAGTGGCCTTGGAAGCATCTTAGGGTCTACCTGCCTCCTATTTCTCATGGGGAAACCGAGCTCACGGTGTTAATGGCTGCGTTGGTCGCTTGTCCCCACCTTCCTCCTACGCCTGGCTTTTCGGACGCAGAGCCAACATGAGCCTGTTTGGAACAACCTCGAAGTTTGGAAGCAATGGGAGCACCGGCGTGTTCGGCAGCACCTCCTCTGATAACCACAACCCTATGAAGGATATTGAGGTGACATCGTCTCCCGAAGACAGTGTCGGCTGCCTGTCGTTCAGCCCAGCCTCCTTGTCGGGAAACTTCCTGGTCGCAGGGTCGTGGGCTAATGATGTGCGCTGCTGGGAGGTTCAGGACAATGGGCAGACCATCCCCAAAGCCCAGCAGATGCACGCTGGGCCTGTGCTCGGTGTGTGCTGGAGTGACGACGGGAGCAAGGTGTTTACCGCCTCGTGCGACAAGACTGCCAAGATGTGGGACCTCAACAGTAATCTAGCCATACAGATCGCCCAGCACGATGCTCCCATCAAAACCGTCCACTGGATCAAAGCTCCAAACTACAGGTGTGTGATGACCGGGAGCTGGGATAGGACTCTGAAGTTTTGGGATACCCGCTCGTCTAACCCAGTGATGGCCTTACAGCTCCCTGAACGCTGCTACTGTGCCGACGTGATGTACCCCGTGGCCGTGGTGGCCACAGCCAGAAGGGGCCTGATCGTCTACCAGTTAGAGAACCAGCCCTCGGAGGTCAGGAGGGTCGAGTCCTCACTGAAATTCCAGAATCGCTGCGTGGCTATTTTTAAGGACAAACACAACAAGCCAAATGGTTTTGCCCTGGGGAGTATCGAGGGGGGAAAATTGCCTTCCACTATCTCAACGTCCCAAATTCTGTCAAAGACAGTTTCACTTTCAAATGCCATCGTTCCAACAGAGCCAACTCCTCCGGCTCCCAAGACATCTATGCGGTGAACGGGATGGCTTTCCACCCCATCCATGGCACCTTGGCCACCGTGGGGTCCGACGGTCGCTTCAACTTCTGGGACAAAGATGGCAGGGCAAAACTGAAGACTTCGGAACCGCTGGACCAGCCCATCTCGGCTTGCTGCTTCAACCACAATGGAAACATATTTGCTTATGCCTCCAGCTATGACTGGTCCAAGGGACACGAGTTTTATAATCCCAAAAGGAAAAATTACATCTTCCTGCGTAATGCAGCCGAGGAGCTGAAGCCTAGGAGTGGCAAGTAGTGGCTTGGCTCGCTCTGGGCCTCTTGCCATCTCTCCACTCTACTCCACTCCCGCTGCAGGTTTTCTGTGACTCCAGGAAACTGAAATTTGCATTGACATTCGATTCTTGCAGGCAGTATGCACTCCTCAATCGTTAAGGCCATCTGTGGAGCCTGAACTGTGTTTTAAAATAAAGTATTTTGAAGATTAAAAAAAAAGCATACAATAAATTATCATATAGTCACCAAGTTGTACAATAGGTTGCTTGAGCTTGTTTTTCCTTTTTCGCTAAAAATTTGTATCCTTTAACTAATGCTCTGCAATTGCCACCCTTCCATCCTTCTCAGTCTCTGGAAATCACTAATTCACTCTACTTTTCTTTTACAAAAAAATTCATTTATTTACCTGTATACGTGTGTGCGCGCGCACGTGCGTGCACTGGGTCTACTGTTGCCGCTACCAAATAATAGATGTTTGCACCACATTTTGCATCCAGCTTTTTATGGGGGCATGGGAATTAAACCTGGGCCAGCAGGCTCTGCAAGCAAGTGTCCTTAAGTACTGGATCATCTTCCCAGCTCCCTCCTTCTATTTCTGTGAGATCAACTTTTAAAAAAGTTTTCTACACCAGTGAGAGAAGACAGTATGTGCCTTTGTGTGTCTGGGTTATGTTACTTAACATAATATCCTAAAAGTTTTTATGACATTTGCAACATTCATTCACCAAGAGAAAGACACTTCAGTTGCTTGCATGTCTTGTCTATTGTGAATAATTCTACAAAAAACCCCCACAGATGTGCAGATATTTTTCTCAATGCTAATTTTGTTTGGGAAGTGGGATTGTAGGATCATATAGCACTTCTGTTTGGGGGTTTCCTTGGGCCTTCCACAGTGTGTCCATAAGGGCTAGTAATTTCTATTCTGCCTCTAGCAACATATAAGACTTTCTTAAGTGAGTCTCAGATGACCTCAACATGTTCATATTTGGGAAATTGGAAGACAGCACTGGTTAGTCCATGTCAAAGGAGTGATAGAAGAAGTAGCTCAAATAGAAAATGTGTTCAGAGTTTAAAAGACTAACACAACAGTTATAGAAATAGTTTAAAACCTAAAGTGTGACTAGAAAATTAAATGTTATTAATGAGATTAGCCTATAATATTCATAGAAACAGGAAATAATTTTCATATTCCTAATAGCAATGGCAAAACTTCTCAGCACATATATATCCAAAACCACATTTTATTGGTATTTACATAAAATAAAAATAAAAAAATAACAACAAAATTAAAGGAACCAGAAAGGTTGTAGTGTAACTGATCTAATCAGTCCTGCCGGAGACATTGCAAATGGAAAATACAGCTTGGGAATACTATATGGAAATACATAAAATGAGCTATAAAGATGATGCCATGATTTTATCCAGCACTCCTACTCCTGGCTATTATGGGGATATAACTCAGGTTGTATTAACTTATAAGGGAGTAGTTTAATGTGTTTGCAAATAGTTCTTGCTCCATCTAGAAAGTGTTGATTGTGAAACAGCATTTCTAATGATCACAATTGTGAAAACATGTATTCCCATATTTATCCACTGGCAAAACATAAAAATGTGACTATCAGAATGGTTCTATTATAAATAATTTCCTCTCATTTTTTTCTAAAAGAATTTTAGAACAACTTTTTATTACTGTATATATTTCCTATATATATATTTCAAAAGTAGCAAACATATGGACATAGACATACTAAAAATGTTGATTTAAGTTCTTCTTGCTCCCTGACCCCAGGACAGTGATGGGTAAAGATTTTTCTAAAATAAAATTGTAGAACAACTTTTCAATATCATATATACATTTAAAAATAGGAAACATATGGACATAGATGTGCTAAAAATGTTGATTTAAGTGCTTCTTGCTCCCTGTCCCCTGGTCAGTGCTGTGTGTAAAGAAATGGCGACAAGTTGAATAAGGATTGAGGAGAGAGATTAGAAGGAAAAGAAATGAGCAGTCCAGCGTCCCTTTGCCTCCCTAGGGCATCTGGCATGGGCATGAAGGGCCACTGATCATGAAGCCCCATGACACAGGGGCAGATGGGTTGGACCACAGTGACCACCTGAATCACTTCCTTACACTGTCCCCACACTGAGCCATAACATTAACAGGCCTTGGGTCATATCAGCAATGGAAGATCTGACTTTAGACTGGTGGCTGGCGATGAGACAAGTGCCTTTGTTTCATGCATAAATTCAGTTTCATTGACACATTAACCACAGGTGGGGAGGAAAAGGCCACAAGGTGTAGGGTTAGTATGAATGGGGAAAGGAACTTGTGTTTAAAGAAAAAAGAATCAGTATTGCAAAGACTTTCCATGGTTCCACACCTACCTCAAAAGCCCCTTCTCATCACAGGAAATGTACTGACCATGGAGGAATAAAAGAGGTTTCTGGGGACCCTGGTCCACAATCTTCTTGCACAGCTCAGCTGGACATCAGTCATGAGACTTCTCTTCCTGACCTTCCTGGGGGTCTGCTGCCTCATGGCATGCATTGTGGAAGGTAAGTCAAGCAGTGCTTGATGAGAGGGACAGGGATGCCAGGCAGGTGGGCACTGATTATGGGGCTTGACTCTGATTTTTGACTGAAGTAAACTTTCTCCTTCAAACATGAAAAATGGGAAAGCTAATTTAGATTCTAGGGAATTTTGTCTATTCCTAAGACACACCTTGGTTATTGGGTTGGTAAATTCCTGAACCATTGTAGAAGCATGCTTATTTATCCATTGAATTCTATGCTCTATAATTTGAACATTCTTGGGATTAAAATGAAATAAATGTATTATTCTT
Source organism: Orientallactaga sibirica (assembly GCA_036365145.1). Lineage (NCBI taxonomy): Eukaryota > Metazoa > Chordata > Mammalia > Rodentia > Dipodidae > Orientallactaga > Orientallactaga sibirica. The sequence continues at coordinate 51,089 of JAEOAD010002855.1, read as the reverse complement.
TAATGATTACTTATTTAATCACATCAGATCCTTACAAATAATATTTTTTGATGAAAGTTGATGATTACAAATGATTGGTAGCTTTTGTCCATTTAATATTGCTCTTGATACATTCTCAAACTCTTGAGCGTTCCATCACAATGTGGGAATGAGCTAAAGGATCTATGTTGGAGCAAATCAATGTTTTATATTTTAAAAACTCAAACTAAAAATCACTGGGAGCTCACACTTTCATGTCTTGAAAATCAATATCACCTTCATCTGATTGGGACAGTCTATAATTGCTGCTATGAATGTTATAATTTATGGTAGATTTTTTTGGATTTATAAGCAAACCTTATAAGTGTTAAGAGGCCACACTCATGATCAAGTAAACCTGGAAGACTCAGGTGAGATTCAGATATACTGAGCTATAGCTGAGTCTTTAACAGATATCTTTAAAAATCATTTATTTATTTGCCCGTGTGTGCATGCATGCATGTGAGTGTCCAGGGTCCCTTGGCACTGTCTGGTTTCTTGTGAGTGGTCTGAGAATTGAACCCAGGCCAGCAGGTTTTGTAGACAAGCACCTTTAACTGCTGTACCATCTCCCTAGACCCTCAACAGATAATTTTCTTTAAAGGTTCACTTTTCTTATTTACTTTAAAGGATCAGTTTTGCTTGTGTTCTCATTTTTAAACTCAGACTGCAGTACCCTAACTTGACCATAGATCCTCAGGAATGCTCATGAATAAAGTCAAAAATTCCTCATCATTGAGCAAGAGAAAAAAAAAATATCGATGAAGCAAACAAAAAAGTTGAAGACTGCTCAACCGACCACACGTTCTTCTGTGGCTAGCATTTTTTGAGATATGATAGGTGCCCCATGTGGTGGAGACTCAGACCTGGGCCAGTGCAATGGGGCTCTGGCAGAGCAAGTTCTGCAGACACTGGCCTCAGCTTCTCAAGCTTTCTATTTAAAGGATCTCTGTAGATCCCACTGATGCTTCATGTCTACAAAAACAGAGTAGCACTCTTACTTTGACTCAGTTCTTTAGCAGAAGTGAAAGCAATGTTTGAACACATCGTACAGACCACCCAGTGTTGCTGAGAAGAAGCAAAAGCTTTTTTTTTGAGTTTATAGTATAATAGGATTCTCTGGGTTTCCCAGTATACTTGACATAGAGAAATATTATATCCTAAGTAGTGAGCAAAGAAGATAAAAGAAGCCAGATTTTCTCTTCTTGCTGAGTTCAGAGACAGTTCAGTATAAAAAAATAACTTGGCAAAGGTAGCGACTAAAGAATGTGTAGGACAGTGTTGAGAACAAGGGCAAGGAGCAGTAAAGAAATGTGAGGCAACATGAGGGGCTGGCTTTTGTTTAGTGACTGTGCTACAGATGCCTTTCTGTATTCACACACTGCAGTTAAATTTGATCATTATCAGCCAGAACTTGAGGTATTCCATATGCTGAATATTCCTCGGCAAAGCAAATACCAGTATCTGTAGCTGGGGAGAAAATTACCACTTAGAAGCTTTGATTAGATCTGACCAAAGCTATAATCTCATTGACTCTTCTAAGTTATTTTTCCTTGAGCAGTACAAAGGCCATTCCTTTGAAGACAAATATTGAGGAAGTTCTTCCACCCTATATTCACATTTTACTATTAAGTATGAGAACACCTGTATTGATTCAGTCAAAAAGCTGTGTTCTCCAATTCTATGATGCCTTCCTCAAATTACTTTTTTGCATGCTTGTGTGCGCGCGTGTGCATGTATATTTGTGTGTGAGCACACATATGTGCGTGTGTATGTGGAGACCCACAGCCAATATTGGATAGTTCCCTCTGTCATTTCTCCATCTTATTTACTGAGACAGTGTTTCTCACTAATTCTAGCTATGCAGTTCACCCTGTCTCCTCTTCTGGACTGCTGGGAGTACAGGAGCACACCACCACTCCTGACATTTTTATGGGTGTTAGAGATTTGAACTCAACTCCTCCCATCTGCACACCAAGTACTTTATCCACTGAGCCATCTCCTCAGCCACAAATTACTTTTCATTACAGTGTTCTTTCATGTATAGAGCTGTTACACTTATAACTACTTGAAATCATCTCCTCTGTGTATCTGTTTCCCTGGCTGTCCCATTAGAACATGTGTCTCACTAAACAGGGCCAATGCTCATCTTAATTAGTGCCTTCAACACTTAGGACACAAAAGGCAGTCAGTAAATAGCTGTTGTCTAAATGGATGAATGAATATCCTTGCAGCATCTGCTAACCATCATGGGCTCCTTGACAACAATACGCACATATGGATAATACCTTGTTTCTTTCACTGTAAAATTCCCAAAGCAATACTATTGACCTAACTTTTAAAAGTAGTCAAACATTTTCTAGCAGAATCTATGATACAGAAGAAATTAGGATGACAATCTAAGTCACTTCTTTCCCAGAAGAGTAAGTGGTCTTATATTCTTGTAACATTCTTACAGTAATTTAATAAGTAACTGTTCTCTGAACTTGATAACTGTTGAGTTGTAGTTTTATTTTTATTTATGTTTTTATATTTTACCAGGTGTGGGGAATGAAGTCCCAGAAAAGGAGGTCTGTGTGAGTTTTACAACCCAGCGACTACCAGTGAGCAAAATCAGGACCTACGTCATCAGGGAGGGATTCATGAAAGCCGTAATGTGAGTGTTTCCCCAGTTAAACAACATTATGTCCATGGGGCTGGAGAGATGGCTCAACAGTTAAGAACACACATCCTCTCTTCTTATTTTGCTGTATAGAAGAGTCTGAGTAGGAGTCAACTTAATGCTATGTCCAGTTCTGAGGGGCTTAGCTGACTGGCTAAGGCCAGGATTTGCCCAAATAGTCACACTAGTGTGGGATAGTTGGTGTGGAATTAGGCAAAGAATCGTGTCCTATAAGTGGCTATACCTCCAAGGAATGTGTCAAAAACCAGCCTATATGGCACCCTTCTTGTCTCAGGATCCCATTTTCAGAAGTAGGTGCTACCTTCAACATATAATTGTAAACTTTACCCTAAAAAATCAGTCAATCACCTCTAATCTAAGAGATGAGTATGTTTAGGCTTGTTTGAAAAGAAAGGAGACATGGGTAATAGAACTAGATGGTCTTGAGTGTCCAGTTTAGCTATGACATTGGTAGCACTGGGGATACAAGGAGCCCATGATTGGCAGTGCACAAGAGCTGGCTGCCACCTGGAGGTATGCCTCCTTATTGTTCAAATCAATGGCAGAAGGAAGTGCTCATATATGGTCTTGTGGTTTTGAAAAGACTGTTTCTTCTGCTAATTTCTATACAAATTCTCATCATATTTGGTCACATCTTAACTGCTGACTGAAGCTCATAGCATGTAACTAACTTTATCTGTCTTTTCCTTGCATTACAGTTTCATTACCAGACGTGGTCTCAAAGTATGTGCTGATCCACATGCCAAGTGGGTGAAAGAGACAATCAACCATGTGGACAGAAGAGCCAATGCTAAAAGGAACACAGTTCAGACCAACCCTACAGGAACCCAAAGTCCACCAATACAATTATGACATTGTCTGGGACGTGACCTTCTGGGATTTGATTCCTTTGATAGCCAGCCAGCACATCTCACTTTACAAGCTCATGGACTAATTGGGTTATACTTATCTTTTTATGAAAAATGGTGCATAAATAAAATTATTTTTTAATGTCTTCCATATTCATTGTTATAATTAATAAATATTGTTGAGGATGGCTCTATATTCTATTCATTATGTAGGTAAGAATAATCTATCATTTGCTTCATTTATATTCTAATGATATCTCTGTCTCTCATGTATCTCCAAATCTTGTTTTCTCAAAACTGTAGCCTTTTAAAAAATATTTTCTTCATTTATTTGAAAAAGAGAGAGAATGGGTACATCAGGACCTTTAGCCACTGCAAACAAACTCCGGACCCATCTTCCTCCTCAGAGCAGGAATTACAGGCACACACTACTATACCTGGCATTTTGTGTGGGTGCTGGAAGTCCAAACTCAGTTTCTCATGCTCTAGACAAGCATTTTACCCACTAAGCCAACTCCTCAGGTTACGAGGTAGATCCTCTTGCCAGGGGAAACTGCATGGTTGAAAGCACACAGAGAGAAAGTAGAGGAGGCATACTGAGGGGAAGTGCTTGTTTACAGGATGAGTGAGTTAGAGACAGTAGCTTGAGGTTAGATTGAGAAGGCTCTAAGCACCATACAAAAGATAGGATTTTAAACATAGGGCCCCAGGCAGGGAGTGACATGATAGATCTAAGATTTAGAAAAATGACTTAGAGGAAGGTAGAAAATGGTTGGGACTGGTGGGGACTTATTAGGTGGCCAGTGTATTGACCCAGGTCACAGGGGGTGATGTCCTGAGTCAGACAGCAGTAGTGGAAATAATAGCAAAGGGACCCAAGGCAGTGTGGAGATACCTGATTACCTACTGGATGGAGAAATGAATTCTATGGAGAATCGAGGTCCCTCTACTGTTTCCAGCTGGGCTGACTGGTTAAAAAAGAGCACAACTGATTAGTAAGATTTTGGTTGAAGTTCTTCTTGTGGGTATTAATAAACCCTGAAGAAAATATAGAATACCAAGGGGAAGGAGATAATGAGAAAGAAGGGGATTGGGAAAGAGAAAAACTATTATGAGGTTGAAAATGCAAGTAATTCAGACAAAGGCCCAAACTGCATTTTTATTTCATTTTGACAGGTTTTTAAAATTTTTATTATGTGAACAAGGTTTTTTAAAAAGACTGAAATCTGTGAAACTCTTTATGCCCCTTGAGGGGGAAAAGGTACATATAAATGGAATACAGTATCCGCTGGTGAGTCACCAGTGTTATTTTAAAAGGGATTTGTCACACAGCAGTGGGAGGCAAACAGGCGCCAAGAGAAGAATCTGTAATGAGAGAGAAGAGAAGAGGGGTGAAAGCAATGGTTTTGTGTGGGCAACAGGAGTGCCAAGCTACAGTGAAAGGTAGAGTTTGATGACAGGATGAGAATGGCACTGCAGTAGTTGTTTTTCCCTTGGGAGAAATTAGTGTATATTGGAACAGATTATTGAGAGAAGGCCAGAGGAGGAGCCTGGAGTTATTATTTGGGAAGTGAGGAAGGATTTAGAGGCATCCCAGGTAAGAGAAAGTTGCCTCACCTCCAGTGCTCCAGAGAAATTTCAACTAAATCCATGGGCCTTGATTTCCGTCACACTATGTTGCTCAGAGCTGCGCAGTTGCTAAGGCTGTCATTGGCTTTGTCCTAGTTGAGGCGTGACTCTGAGATGGCCTCCGCAGGTTTGGTTGCCAGTTGGTGGGCTTTTGGAAAGTGCTTGGATTTGAGAACTCAGATGTTAATTAACAGATTAACCCCTTGATGGATTAAAGTGATGGCTTTATTGGAAAATTAAAGGTAGGATCTAGTCCCAGGAAGTAGATCACTGGAGACATGTATTAGAAAGATACATCTTGTCCCCAGTCTCCTCTCTCTCTTTCTCTCTCTCTCTCTCTGGTTCTTAATAACCATGAGTTCAGCAGCTTTGCCTCACCATTGTGCCTCATCTCTGGACCCAAACTAAAACCATGAGGCAAAAGAATACTTCCTCCTTTAAATCATTTCTCACAAATATTTAGGTGATGAAAAAAAAATGCTCCTGAACCTGGGGACAGCTCAATTTGTGTGTGTGTGTGTGTGTGTGTGTGTGTGTGTAAACTTTATTATGGACACTTAAATTTCAATTTAAGTGCAATTAACTATTAAAAATAGTTTTTAGCCATTAATATTTTAAACTTAATTCTTTTGGCAGTTGTATGTGTGTGTGTTCGTGTGTATATGTGTATTTGTGTATTATATGTGTGTGTAGGAGCATGTCTGTGTGCATACTTGTGGAAACCAGAGATAAGAGGTAGGATTTTTCCTCAGTCACTCTCCATCTTATTTTTAAACTATTTTTTATTGACAACTTCCATAATTATAGAGAATAAACCATAATGATTCCCTCCCGTTCCCCAAATTCCTCTTCCCATATCCACCATCCATCATATCTCCTCCTCCTCTCAATCAATATTTCTTTTATTTTGATATCATCCTCTTTTCCTCCTATTATGAGAGTCTTGTGTAGGTAGGTAGGCACTGTGAGGTCATGGATATCCAGGGCATTTTGTGTCTGGAAGATTGGACTGTAAGCAGTCCTACCCTTCCTTTAGTTCTTACGTTCTTTGTGCCACCTCTTCCACAATGGACCCTGAGCCTTGGGAGGTGTGACAGGGATGTCTTAGTGCTGAACACTCCTCTGTCACTTCTTCTCAGCACCATGGCATCTTCTGAGTCATCCCAATGGTCACCACCACCTGAAAAGAGAAGCTTCTTTTATCAAAAGTGAGAGTAGCATTAATATATGGATTTGAACTTTAAGAAAAGTGCTTACAGGGCAGTTTGGTGAGCATAATGTCTGCATTTAGCTAGACAAGATCAGGCACCACTCCCCTAGAGCTCATGACCTCCCCCATCTAGGCTTTTGACTAGATTTCCATTACCAGGTTTGTATTCCTTCCTGTGGAGAAGGCCTCCGATCCAGTTAGAGAACAGTTGGTTTCCCCATAACAGACATGCCACTATTGTATCAGTTGGCTCATTTGACCTGGCTGGCCTCCATCTTATTTTTCAAAAATATTTTATTATTTTATTTGAGAGAGAAAGAGTGAGAGAATGGATACATCAGGGCCTCTAGCCACCAAAAATGAACTCCAGATGCATGTGTCATCTTGTGCATATGGCTTCGTGTGGGTTCTGTGGAATCAAACCAGTGTCCTTAGGCTTTGCAAGCAAATGCCTTAACCACTGAGCAATCTCTCTAGCCCAATCTTACTTATTTTTTTTTTGAGGCAAGCCCAACAGACTGGCCTTTTTTAATGAGAGAGAGGGAGAAGAGAGAGAGAAAGAATTGGCATGCTACAGCCTCCAGCCACTGCAATAGAACCCAAGATGTGTGCACCCTATGTGCACATGTGAGACATTGCACACTTGTGTCACTGTGTGTCTGGCTTATGTGAGTTTTCAGGCAAGCTCCTTAACCACTGAGCCATCTCTCCAGCCCCCTTTTTGAGATAGGTTTTCTCACTGAGCCTGGAGCTCACTGATTCAGCTAGAGTAGGTAGTGAACTTGCCTCAGTGATTCCCCTGTCTCTACTTCCACAGCCCTGGGAGGTGTGTGTCATTGCACCTAGCTTACCTCTCAAGTTTTGAATGAGATGGTTGAGGGAAGTTTCACATTCTAGCATGGGGAAATAAAGACCTCCTAACCAGACTTAGGTGTTGGTAATTATCTACCAAATTCCATGTGCAGGGAAGAGTGGAGCCCCTTTCTGAAGACTGGATCCAGGGGATGGGTAGGAAGATAATTGGATGAATTAACCCTATTCTTAATCACAATGAGCAACTTACTTCAACATCTAGAACTTTCTCATGGCATTAATTTTATTCTGCCCCGAGTGATAGATATTTGGGAACTTTTACTCAAAAGATTGAAAATTAATGGCTTATGAATTAACATCTACAAGAGGGGACTTTCCCACAATCTCTGCTCAATATTGTTCCTGAATTAGAGCTACTAAAAGGATCATGGACATGCCATGTAAGCTATTTAGATAGTAGCTGTACTTAGACTTAAAGATATGATGTCAAAGAAGGCAGAGATCACTGATGGTCACCAAGTAAATGGAGTGGATGGCATTCATTTTCAATGATCTGTTCCCTTGATAAGAGTGATTGTTTACCTGTCTGTGATATGTTGGTGATATATATGTTGGGCTCAGCAAAGGTAGGCTGCCTGGGTTGGTCAGTAGAAGTTTGTATCGTGTGTGTGTGTGTGTATGTGGGTGTGTGTGGGTGTTTCCAACAGGTTTTATGGACTTCATGATGACTTTAAACTTGATATGTTGCTGAGGATGACCTTGAACTTCTGATTATTCTGCCTCCTTGTAGAATTACAGGCCCATACTACTAGATCTGATTTATATGCCATGCTAAGACTTGACCCAAAGACTTGGTATGTGCTAGGAAGGGACTTTTCCAACTTAGCTACATCTACAGCCTGGATAAATAAGAGTCTTTTATTTTATTATTTTTAGAGAGAGCAAGAGAGAGACAAAGACAGAGAAAGAGAGAGAGAGAGACTTGGCATGCCAGGGCCTCAGCCACTGAAATCAAAATCCCTGATACTTGCACCATCTAGTGGGCATGTGCAAGCTTGTGCTTGCCTCACCTTTGTGCATCTGGCTTACTTGGGATCTGGACAGTCAAACATGGGTCCCTTAGGCTTTGCAGGAGAGATGCTAAACTATCTCTCCAGCCTTAAGTAGAGGTTTTTAACTGGACCATGGAGGATAAAGAGGACATAAGAGACTAAGCAAGTGGGAGAAGTCATTGAACAAAAAAAATGTGGAGATAGAAAAGACAAAGGAGGTTTTGTTGATTATTTGATTAATTTGCAGTTCCTATTATGTTCCCATTTTTGTACTGCTAAGGGACAAGGCAAACACTCAGGCAATGTGCACTGATTGGGGTGTATAGCTAGAAGGATAAGGGAGCAGCTAGGCAGGTACAAAGAATGGAGAGACAGTGATAGATAGAAGAGTGACTTAGGGGAAGGTTGAGGATGATGTTAATGTCACATTGCAGGAAACTTAAAAAGCTGAAAGGTTCAAGGGGACAATTTGTGTTCCACTGGGGTGCTGGTGGTAGTTGAGGAGATTCTCCTCATAGCTGAATTAAGGTTGTCCATTTAGAACCATTTTCCTTGGTTGGCCTCATCACAGAATCACATGTGTATGTACACACCACCAAGAATTGCAATCTGAAGGATTTTAGGGCATTCTGGCTAAACTCCACAAATGCTCACTGAGGCTGATCTCCTGGGCACATCAGAGCATCCATATCTCAGACGAACAAGTCATTCACAATGGTCCACAGGCCTCAGACATATGACCAGAGGAATCTGTGGCATGAATGCTGCTTCCTATCTTCACTGGCAGCACTGTTACTGCCCAGTTAGAAGGATCATTCTGTGTCTCAGGGCAGGACTACCAGGCTTTGAGACCTGTGCACATTAAATGGATAGAGAGGGCAAAGTGATTGTTTATACTTTTGTACCTTAACTTGACACCTGGGCCAGGTCTAGTGGTGGTGGTTGTGGTGGTGATGATGGTGGTATTGTTTCAATTACAGGATAGAAAAACTGATTATTAGTGTAGTGGTATGGTTGTCTGAACCATTTTTTAAAATTTAATTTAATTTAATTTATTTTTGGAGAGAGACACAGAGAGAGACAGACAGAGAGGGGCAGAGAGACAGATAGAGATGGGCGCTTCAGCAGTCTCTCAGCTGCTGTGAACGCAATGCAGATGTGTGCACCCCCTTGTGGCCAAGTGCGGCATTGCGCCCTTGTGTCACTTTGCATCTGGCTAAACGTGGGACCTGGAGATTGGAACCGGGTTCTTAGGTTTAGAAGGCAGGTGCCTTAACCACTAAGCCATCTCTCCAGCCCGTCTGAACCATTTTTATGCTTATTGTTCTTTGACTTGGAATCTTATTAGCATATTATAATATATGGATTTAATGTCATGTTCATTTGCAAGAAACAGTCTTGAGGAATCAATATTATATTTAAATCTTTTGACAGCTAAAAGAGAAGTATCTAAAGGCTAGAAGTCATTTAGACCAAAAATTCTTTGCTATTTTTCAAAGGAACTATGCTTTGTAGATTTGGATTGTAATTTACATTTACAAGATTGAAAGTGAATATACTGTTGTTATGATTTGACTCTAAGATGTTTCTCTCTCAAAAGTTTGTGTATTTAAAGCTTAGTCCCCATTACAGCTATGATCAAAGGTTGGGTAATTGGAAGGTGATTAATCCAATCTTACCGACAGATTGTTCCATAGATTTATCTCTCAGTGGGCTACTAGAAAGTGGTGGAAACTTTAGGAAGTGGGATCTCACTGGAGGTAGTATGTCATTGGGGCCATGCCCTTATTTTTGTTCCTTCTTCTCTCTCTGTCTCCTAGTTGCCATAACTCAAATGCCCATGCAATGAAACCTCTGAAAATGTAAGCCAAAATAAATCTTTCCTCCATGAAGGTGGTTTTCTCAGATATTTTGTCAGAGTTAGAAAGCTAACATAACTCTAAAAGTTTACATTCCATATAATAGGTTTGTAATCTTTAATAAAGAAGACAATGAAGAACATTGTTAAATTTACAAGAGATTGCTTAATGCACTTGAGTTGTTTCATGACCTGAGGCTAGTTGCACAGGCATGCTCAGATCATGAAGATTCTACCTGTTTTCTAACTTATATGGATACTTTTTAATGTGTGTTTTATATTTTAATAAAGGTAAAAGTTATTCATTGTTTAACACACCCTCCTTTTTAAAAACAATCATTATTTAAGACTGAAATTTATTGAAAAAAAACAGAAGAGCTAAATTTGGTAAAATTAATATGAAAGTAATTATTTTCAAGATGTAGGATGGTTATATATCTTGCTACATTTGGTAAATTGTTGTTTTTGAGTCATCTGTACTTTGAAAAATCACTATCATGGAATTGGTTTGGTATTAATCATAATCACCTGCATGGTTCAAATAAGAAATAGCACTGTAGGTAAAGATTAAGTTTAGAAATCTTCCTCCTAGCCAATGACGTGTTTCTCCATTTATCTTGTCAGGATGAAGCAAGGTCAGTGAGCTAAGGAAAATTGCATACAAATGAAATGATCCCAGTATACCCTGCAAACACATTATCTTGATGCTCTGAAAATAAGAGACAATACCACATGTCCTTGTCTACAAATGCCCTTGGTAGAACATTTTCACTTGCATTAATCCACTAAAGCTTCATGGCGCAAGGCAGGGAAGGGAGAGTTGAAAGAGAAGCAACTGTAATATTTATAGATAAAGACAAAGAAGGTGAGCAGAGCCAAGATAAAAACTCAGTCAGAGTTCCTGATTTGGATGCATTTCTTTACCTTGTGTGTTTTCAATCATCCTGCATTTTGGGGGGTGTATGTGTATATGGTATGTTGTCATTCACGCGTAAGACTGCCGGCACGTATGTGCTGAAGTGCACATGAAGCGGTCAGAGGACAGTTTTGGGTGTCAGTCCTCTTCCAAATTGTTTGAAGCGCTGTCTCTCATTGTTCACCACTGCATTCATCAGGTTATTTGTCCTACGAATTTCTGGGAAATTCAGTCTCAACTTCGCTTCTTAGCTGAAGACCTACTGGGATAACTGATACCCCTAACAGTATCCCAGTACTTTTTTCCCTTACATTTTCTGAACATGTATTTTTTTTTTAAACCTTGGACAATAGATATACCAAAATATTTGTAAAATAAGCCAAAAAACTCCTTACACACTAAGATTAAAATTGAACAAAATTGGGATGGAGACATGGCTCAGCAGTTAAGGCATTTGCTTGCAGGGCGTAATGACCCAAGTTTGACTCCCTAGTATCCACACAAAGGCAGATGCAAAAAGAGGCACATGCATCTGGAGTTCATTCTTTTGCAGTAGCTGGTGGCCCTGCCATACTCATTCTCTCTGTTTGTCTCTCTTCTCTTTATCTCTCTGGGCTGGCAAATAAATTTAAAAATAATTTGAACAAAATCTTGGATTCTTCAAAGTTTTTGACAGTATACATTTCCACTCACTTCATTTATTATTTCCATAGTACCATTCTATATATATGAAACACTACAATCCAATTTATAACTTTCATCCTTTTTTTTATGGTTTTTTTTTTTTTTTGAGGTAGGGTCTGACTCTAGCCCAGGCTGACCTGAGATTCACTATGTAGTCTCAGGGTGGCCTCAAACCTACAGTGATCCTCCTACATCTGCCTCCTGAGTGCTGGGATTAAAAGCCTGCGCCACCATGCCTGGCTTCATCCTTTTTCACTCTATTTTGAAATTTGATTAGTAGTGGAAGCACAATATACTCACACATCCAACTTTTTTGTGGGTTCGAGGTATCCAAATTCTGACATAATTAACACTTGACTTAATGAGCCATTGTTCCAGTCCCATATAATAGCTGTTATTTTCATCAGTAAAAAATATATATAAATAAGTTACCTCAAAAACACTCCTACAAACTTTTATTGAGCTTCCATTCTCTAGAAAGCTGAGTGCTGGGTGCTTTGACCATTTCCACTGAGACAGTCAATAACCCTTTCCCCTGAGTTGTGATCTTTTCCTCCAGTTTTAGTTTTCTCAGAAATTAAGATGGGTTCGGTTTTCCTACCTACAAACAAAACCAAAATAGCATCATGTTTTCTCTTAAGACACAGGTAACCATTCTGTGTTTGAAGCTCAAAGATCTAAGCCTGACACCGAAGTCAATGTGAATGATGGAGAGACAAGTAGCCCTTAGTCAGCGTAGCCAAACTGAGGGCTTCAGAGAAGACTGTGGATAATCCACATTATCATGTTATTCATGGGTACCATGAATATGCAAGAAGTTACAGCTACAGTTCCTACCAAGAGTGATTCGTTGTGTTGTATGTGAATGTAGAGTCTCTGTTACTCTCTTGTGGGGTAAGCATGCATGATGTCAGCAATTGCACATTATGCCAAACCTTCACAGTAGGCAGACTCTGAGATGTGTTGAGGGAGGATCTTTAGAATTTATGAATTTTCTGCAAAGAGGTTAAACTATTTTGGAATGGTAGTTAGAGATCAAGAACAGAAAAGATGATCTCCTTTTATCAGTAGACCCAGCAAGTCTCAAAATATAATCAGTTTTCTCTCCATCCCCTATGATGATTATCATGCATGATATGTAGTTTTGAGCATCAAGTTAGCTTGGTACCAAGCTTCCACTTGGGGTTGGAATTGGTTGGCTAAAGAATGCTCATGTTCACTCCAGGGGTAACCATAGCAATGGCCTTCAGCCTCAGCTCCATCATCTTGTCACTGACTTGCTGTATTTCAAAGAGAAGACCATAGAAGATGGTTTTGTTTGTGTTTCTGAATAATTGATGAGTTCTGGGACATAGCATCATCTTCTGTGCATTAATATGCTCAGAACTGTGGCCACAAGTGTGTCTATATACTGTGAAACTGTCTAAAATACAAAGGACAAGACTGAAGAAGGGAAACTGTAAGGATAGTCACTTGACATTGTGGTAAGCTTAAATGTAAATGAGCATCTTGTGCGTTTCTTGATTACATTTCATGTGTATAGATTTTGAGCAAAGATGCAATTTAAAAAGTGTGGTGAGCTTCTGATTATATAAATAAATCACAAGGATGGCTATGAAGATGTATAATACATTAGACTCTAGAAGAAGAAAGATATTGTGATAAATTGATGTCATTTGTCTCCTGTATTTCTATCCTTCTAATCTTCATGTTAAATTGGATGCATGTAAGTGTGGAATTTTTAATTTTTCTGAAGTCTGTTTGTTTCAGGTTATGGGATAATGGGGATCGGATGAGATAGAGTGTGGGACAAAATAGGTAACAGGCAAGACCATTGTCCTCATGAGATTTGCTTTCTAGATAGAGTAGTAATAGGGAAATACTCTCCCCCTTCTCTCTCTCTCTCTCTCTTTCACTCTCTCTCCAATCAAAATGTGTTATGAGGTAATGAATACTAGATAGAAAAATAAAAAAGGGAATAAGATAAAATAGAGATGTTATATGAGGATAAGGAGTAAGGAGTAGCATTCTGTTACAGAGCGAGATCAGATTACATTCTCTGATGGTATTAATGGTAACGGAATGAGATGAGATAAAAATATCGACAAGAGGCAGGTGTGGTGTCACATGCTTATAGCTCTACTTAGGAGGCTGAGGCAGAAGGATTGCCATAAGTTGAAGCTAACTTGGGCTACATAGTTCCATGGTGGCTTGAGCTACAGAATGTGAGTCTGTCTCACAAAGCTCCTCACTTGCTTAAAAACGGAAAACAAAAAGATACCTGCAGGAGAACTTTTCTAGTCAAAGAGAAGTCTATGCAAAGGTTCAAGTTGGAGTAAAGTGTACAGAGACTTTCTGGCCACAGGAGGACTTTGTGGTTATTCACAGCAGAAGGAGAAACCATTGCAAATGTTTGAGTACAGCCATAATGCAATTTGTTATTTATTTACTTCATTTAGCATGTATATATGTGTGTGGGAGGTGAATGTGTGTATGCATGTGTGTATGTGTATGTATGTGTGACAGAGGCCAAGGATAGGTGTTTTCCTCAATCAATTTCCATCTTGTTTCTTTGAGACAGGGTCTCTCGCTGAACCTGGATGTGACTGTTTCGGTGAACTAGTTAGCCTCCGGGCTCCTCCTGTCTCCTACTTCCAAGTGCTGGGATTATAGGCATGCACTGCTGCACTCAGCTTTTACACAAGTATTGGGATTCTGAACTCAGGTGCTCATGCTTGTGTGGCACCTTCCCAAAGAGCCTTCTCCCCAGCCCGTGTTTTATATTTTAAAAGATCCTTCTGCTAACCATATGAACAGAATCTAGGAGGTCAAGGGTAGAAACCGAGATTCCAGTTAGACTATTAAAATAACCTAGGCAAGAATGGTGGTGGCTATTAGAGGACATGTTCAAAAACTATTATATGTTCAAGGAATTTTGTGGAAGAGGGGTGGAAAGATTGTGAGAGCCACAGATTGGGACATCATGCCCAGAGGCATTGTATCTCTCCAGTAACAGACTGTTGCTCCCACAATGCATAACCCACAACAATGGAGGAGGGCCCCCAGTGGAATGGAGGCAGGGAGGAGGGAAAAGACAATATGTATCCATACAAAGTATGTTCTTAATAATAAATAAATACCCTACACACAGAGGCTCTTTATGCCCATTCACAAAACAATTTTAAAAATGTCATGTTCCTCATAGTATAGATGGAGGTGGCACGGATGAAGTTAATTCTCTTTCTGTGGCTTTGAACTTGCATTTTCTCTGTGTGATGTCACATCACCAGAAGAGGGAATGAATGATTAAATCATTCTCTTCCTGATTTTGCATTCTCTGGAACCTTGGGCAATGTTAGGGCTTTAGTTATTACCCTGTCTCAGTTAGATGGGTGCCTGGGCCTCTTGTAATGAATGCTCTTTCCTAAGTATCTCTGCAGCTCTCCAGGGATCCTTTACAGTCCCAAGGAAGCCTAGCTTGTGTCTAAGCAATTTCTGCATTTGTCTCAGTACCACTATGGGTACTGTAAATTTCCCCTTCTGCCTCTCAGTTTTTCTACTTTGGTTTTCCCTCAGGCTGCATACATTGTTCTGAATCATTGCATTCACATGTGCTTAGTGGGAGAGGGGACTGAACTTCCACAAAGCACTTTTGCTGGATGTACCAGTCTGTCTCTGTTCCACCAGATGATTGAATATGATCTAAGCACAAATCCACAAGCCAATAAAAGCATTTGTAATACTAGCATAAGGCCCTTCACAGGGAATGGGCAGAGCCTAAGAAGATTCGTTTGCTATCACTGTTGACTAAACTGGGTTAAACTCAAGTTATCCAGTTTGGTAGAAAGTACAGGTTCCTTCCCATGTTAGTTCTCATGTACCATAAGACATATAGTTCTATGTATTCCAACATGCTAGTTAATAAAATAATTTAAAATGTATGCTTTTTAGGGCTGGAGAGATGGCTTAGCGGTTAAGGCATTTGCCTGCAAAGCCAAAGGACCCTGGCTCGATTATCCAGGACCCATGTAAGCCAGATGTACAAGGGGGCACATTCATGTGGAGTTCGTTTGCAGTGGCTGGATGCCCTGGTATGACCATTCTCTCTCTCTCAAATAAATAAATAAATAAATAAATAAATAAATAAATAAATAAATAAAATCTATTTTTTAAAAGTATGCTTTTAAATAATTTTTTCTTATAGATACTGAAAAACTTCTTCCCCTTCCTAAGACATAAAAGTTAAATTATCACAATCATAATATGTCTAGAGAACACATAAAACCTAATAAACTAACCTCTAATCTTACCATCCACAGATACCATAGACTTGCTACTATTTATGTATTGTCATGCTCCCATGCCTTTATGATTTCTTTTAAAAAATATTTATTTATGAGTGTTTAAGTGTGTGCACAGTCTCTTGCTACTGCAAACAAATGCACACTTGGCTTTATGTGGGAGGCTAGAGAATTAAACCTGAGAAGCAGGCTTTGCAAGCAAGTGCTTTGAACTATGGAGTCAGCTCCCCAGCCATTCCTTTATGATTTTTTTTTTGTTGTTTTCTTAATTGATTATGAATTTTATAGTATGAAACTATCAGGCTCTGGTCATATTCCCATTGGGCTATGCTCTTATATCCCCTCTCCCCCGATCCACTTAAGGCCCTCTTCGGTAGGATTATTGGTATTCAACGTGGTTATGAATGCATCAGTTAGTCTCTGTGTGGTGGTGGGGGGCAATATCTCAGGATACTCCTTCCCACGCTGTGGCTTTTATAATCTTGCTGCCCCCTCTTTTTTTTTTTTTTCTTTTGGTTTTTCAAGGTAGGGTCTCACTCTAGGTCAGGCTGACCTGGACTTCACTATGTAGTCTCCGGGTGGCCTCGAACTCACGGTGATCTTCCTACCTCTGCCTCCCAAGTGCTGGGATTAAAGGTGTGCACCACAATGCCTGGCAACGCCCTCTTTTATAATGTTCCCTGAGCCTTAGCAGGTGTGCTATAAATCCACTTTAATGTTAAGGTCTTTGCAACCTCTGAATTTCTGCTTTGAGGCAGTTTGAGTGTCCTCAGTGTCTATGCTGTCTTCCTGGGGCTGGTCATCAGGCTCATAGTGAGTGTGGCAGTCATGATGAGATTTCCACTTTCTCTGTAATGACTCCTCTGTAAAATAGTTTTTTGTTGTTGTTTTTTAGGGTTTTATTTTGCCATTATGATTTCTTAAAAACAGAATTTGGATCATTTAACGTTGTCCCTGCTTCTTCCTGCAGAAATGTTCTAAGGCACCCAGCTAATGCCTAAACCTCATCTAGTACTGAGCCCTGTATACAATCACTATGATCCTGAAATAGCCAAGCTGACATCAAGGTGGCTACAAAGTGACCAGTGAGTACATAGTGTATATTGTGTGGATTCACTGGAGGAAGGGATGATTCATGTCCCAGGCAGGATGGAACAGGATGGTGTTTGGTTTAATAATGATGATCAGAATGGTGCCCAATTTAACATTTGTGAATTTTTTTATTTCTGGAACTTTCCATTTAATATGTTCAAATCATTGTTTACTGTGGGTAAGTGAAACTCTAGACAAGAGGAGACTACATATTTTTTACTCTAAAATATCAACCTTTACAATTACATATTTCCTTAAGATCTTATTATTGATTAATTTGAATAAAGAATTACAAAGACAGCAGGGCGTGGTGGTGCACGCCTTTAATCCCAGCATTCAGGAGGCTAAAGTAGGAGGATCGCCATGAGTTTGAGGCCACCCTGAGATTTCATAGTGAATTCCAGGTCAGCCTGGGCTAGAGTGAGACCCTACCTTTAAAAACTGAAAAATGAAAAAAACCAAAAAAAAAAAGAATTACAAAGACAAAACAAAGTATAATTAAATTAATTAAATGAAATACAAAGCATTTATGGCTAGTCATTTTACCTTTGAAGGAACCTTAGAAATCTCTTTTAAAGACTGATCTCTTCCTAATCTACAGCCTCATCTACAGTCACGAGAAAAAGAAAAACAATAAAACAAAAAGTACGAGTTGATATTTTCCATTTCTGCCCTGCCATAAAATTTAATAGATGCCCCTTTGCTTTCACTTCCTATGAGTAAGTGGCCAGTTACAATGATTGGTAGGTTCTCTATGACCCTGGGACCTTAGGAAAAGGGACAAATCTTAAATATCTCTCAATAATTCTGATTTTAGTGAGATTTTTACCTCCACCCAGAAGATGTCTGTGAAGTGATTCATGGATGACTTGAACTGGACTGGCCAACTCCTATTTCAAGAGAATTGAGAAAAGGGATTTATGATGACACAGTCTGCTTGTTTTCCAGGTTGATGTTCACAATATGCTTTTGGGAGCAGAGAGTTCAGCTGCTCTTTCATCCCATTGGCAGGCCTTCTCCTTCCATATGGCAGAATCCTTTCATGTAGGAAATTAGCCAACCAACTTGATTTTGGCAAGTAGTACAGGTGCATAAATCTGGTGTAATAAAAAAACACAGATAGTGTGTAGTGGGAACTTCCCTCACAGACAAAGAACATGTGTTTACGTTTGAAAAGTTATGATTATATACTAATGTCCCTGGTTGTATGAATGAAGGCAGCATGCACATTGACTTCTGGAATGCCTCTGGTCCCACCTTCCCTTGCCATTTTGGCACTTTGACAACTCCTTTTCTATACTTAGATTGGGTACAGAAATGTGGAATTAAGCACCACATTATTCATTTGGTTCAGGAGGAGTTGAATTAAATGGTAAGTTGACAATCTGACAGGTAAAGCTGGCTGCTCTTCTGAGATTTACTGCCCAATTATGCAGTTCAAATTGGATTGGGTCAAGTTTCTGTCAGGAAAGTGTCAAGATTGGTATTGTTTTGTTTGTACATGAAACTTCCTGTGCACTGCCCCTAGTCAGGCAGGTGCCCTAGCAAAGCTGATGGTCCGCCCTGGAGACAGTGCCTCCCCTGATCCTTCCCTAAGCCAGCAGTGCATACAGTTAGTGAGTTGGCCATTTTGTGGTTGTCGCAGACACATACAGAAGGTATACTGTAGTCAACCAACAAACAAGAGGGCTGGAGAGGTGGCTCAGTTAAAGCTACTTGCTTGCAAAGCCTGATGCCTGGGTTTGATTCCCCAACACAAATGTAAACCAGATGCGCAAAATGGCACATGCATCTGGAATTTGTTTGCAGTGGCAAGAGGCCCTGGCATGCTCATTCTCTCTTTCTCTCTCTCTCCCTGCTTGTAAATAAATATATAAAATATTTAAGAAAGTAGATCAGCATCAACTTTCTTTCTTTTTTTTTCTTTTTCTTATTTTCTACTTGATGTTTAAGCCTGTCTCACCAGGACTAGACAATGCATCTTCAGTCATTTTAGAGTTTTGTTTCTTCCTACCATTTCTACTTGGAGTGAAATCTGCTTTCAGGAGATGTAAGTAAGATTACTCACTAGGGAAAGGACTCACCCAGACTTAGCTCATATTGGCATCCACTGACCCACACTGGTCACTGTTAAGACATCCCTGGGTTGTGACCCTGGGACTTCTGAGCTGTGATTTTTGAGCCCCCTTGGGAATCTTACAATTTCTGGTCAGAGCCTAAAGCTCAGAAAAGTACTCCTGCAGCTTCCTTTCAATATCCAAGACCTACTTCACATCTCAGGTCTTCCAAGAGCGCTCTTTGCAACTCTAAGACAAGTTTGTTCACTTTTCCTTCCAGACCATAACACTCCTGTAGCAATTGTGATGGGGAGATTTTGTGTTTAGTTTTTCATGAATCCATGCAAGACTTTTAAAGAGGAGCTCTATCTTCTTTCTATTCATATTAGCATTGATTTTCCTTCCTCAAATGGCAAAAGATACCATTCTACCTGGAAACAAGAAAACAACATGGTCATGCATAGAGATAAAGAAAGCAGGTGCAGGTAGTAGGTAAAGAAAGAAATTGAGTGTTGCAGGGTATCAACCTTTGCCAAAACAAAGGAAAACATGCCACACACACATTTTGTTTTCCCCACAATGTTCTAGGTGCAACAGCAATGTTGCTGTAATGGTCTTTTGTTTATTTTTACCGGCATACAGTCCAGTGACTCATTTGATGGATGGTGCTTCTGCTATGTGCTGACCCAATTCCGAATACAATGAAGGTACAAAAAGGAAATTAAAAAATAAAAAAGTTTCTACCCAAACATTTTCAAGATGTGGCTGAGGAAAATGATTAATGGATAAACCCAAAGAATGGATCCCTCTCTTATCTCTTTGTTAGTAACCCATGACACGTTCAGCTCAGCTTGCTAAAGAGTTGTTGCATTTCTACAAATTGCTGTTGTACAAGGTTCTGGTGGTATAGAGAGGAATCAAACATGATCATGAGGTTCCATTTGACATGAGTACTTAGAATTTCTTGGCAGGCAAGTATGCTTGTTAGATGTAGACATGAACAGAGATATGCAGCATGCTATTATCTTTGTAAATAATACACAAACTTTGGAAGGTAATGATGGAGGAGGTATTCTGGATAGAGGAAAAAATATTATGGTGATTTAGTTGCACTGGAAATGAGCTTCAATCTCTCAATCTAGAAAGCACACAAGCTGCTGTTCTTGGGTAGTCAACTAAAGAGCAATAATAGGCAGACTGCTGCATACAGACCTTTATTAAAAATCTAATATATTGAGCAGTTTATTCAGAACCTTGAAAATCTTCTGACTGACTGACTGACTGACTCACTCACTCACTGACTGCCCGACTCACTCAACTCACTCACTCACTCACTCACCGACTGCCTGCTTCACTGCTCACAGACTCACTGCTTGACTGCTCGACTCACTCACTGATTCACACTCACCACTGACCCACTGAAACCAGAGCCCGCAAAGCTTAAGAAGCCTTTGAACAGCCAACCCTGGTGTGCCTCGTGGTGAATGCAGATAGGTCCAGTTCATTTGCACGTAAGGACTTGTTTATCCAGGAGAGCCCTGCCATCAGGAAGGCCCATTCCAGCTCCATCTTTATATCTCACTTCTCTCTCACAGACCTTTATTAAAAAAATAAATAAAAAAGTTAAATAAACACTGGTTCAAAATTCTAACCAGATGCACAAGGTGCTATTGGAGTTCATTTGGGCAGGCCCTGTTGTACCCAAATATGTACTCTCTCCCTCTCAAATAAATAAATAAATAATTAATAAATAAAATTCTAACAGCTCACTGCTATTGGGCAGGTGTTGCACAAAATGTACATATCCATGCACAACATCTAAACTGAGACCTCGTGAAGGCAGAAGGGGCATTATTTATAATAATGTTGTGATAAAAGGAGTTTAAACCTGAGCATTGGCTACCTTAGACTTGCAGAACTATCTGAAGGAATGAGAAGGTTTTAAAGGCTAAAATACAAAGACACTGAAAACTGTTCCTGCTTAGCTGCCCCAGAAGTAGATTCTCTTTCCATTTGCAGAAAGTGTGAAATAGTTTCTCTCCAGAATAACTCCTCACACTCATTTGTTCCAACTAGAGTTTGCCTTTTATAAATCTTCTGAACTTGAGCTTTGTTGTCTCCAGATCTGGAGTTCTGTCTTACTGCTCTTGGGCTGGTGAGAAAATAACTTTATAAAGACTATGAAAAGTACATGACACGAGGACAGTGTAAGTTGAATGTATTTCTTTTCATGATGCATTGAATTTGTAAGTGACTTTGTGGATTTAATTTATTTTAAATGATTTCCTGCAGGCCATTTTAATAACATCACATGTTACCCTTTTTGTAAATTTGTATAATGATTATATATATTATAAAAAAAAAAAAATAGAAGAAAGTGAAATTATCTGGAAACCCATCCCTTTGAGAGAAAACATATTGCTGAAAAAGTATTGATATAATTCTATTCATGTGTTTTAGATAGTTGAGATTATGTTGTATATGCATTTTATTTCCTTTTTGTACCTAGTCATGCTAATTGAATTTAATTGTGTATTGTTCAATCATCATGACACCTCGTATTTATAGATGCTAATATCGATCCATCTGATATAACTTTACTATGTGACAGTCTTGTGAAGTAGGCACACTTTTGACTAACCTGTTTTGCAGACGAAGAAACTGAACAAAGAAAGATTGAAGCAAAGACTTGCTTAAGGCTTCACTATACTTAAATCTAGTCCCTGAAGTTGAACCAAGTCTGAATAATAGCAGAGCTCGGGTGCTCAAGCATCAGGCTGTGTTGTGTGTTAGTCTGGTGTAGTTTACAAAAGTAGTATCCACTACAAGATTTTTTACCATGGAGGAGAAAATACAGAGAATTGAAGGCTCATACAACCTTTGTATCTGTTTCCCATTAGAAGAAAGCAGTGGTTAGGAAGGCTCTAGATCTAGATAAGACAATATTGCATTGCTACCTCTACTGCTGAGCACAGCTGACTGTTGCCACTCAGAGTTTCTGGCAAATTCCATGCCAGCAGTGTGCTGATACCCAAACACATGAGTGAGTAGATCTTCCATCAGAAACAATGGCCAACCTTCTTCCACCTTGTGAATGTCACAAGGTACCCTCCTAGTATCCAGACACTGTTCCATTGAAATCTGAGAAATGTGGTCTCCAGTCTTTCTCCTGTGATACATGAGGACCCTGAGGAGGACAGAAAGGAAATGAGAGTCCCCAAAGATAATAGACTCACAGGTTATGAGGCAGCTCATAATTTACTTAGTTTCCCCCATCACTGTACACTTAGAATAGATCTAGGACAGCTGCTACACATTTAATTGGCTCATGTCTCCATCTGCATATGTCTCAGCCACTCATCCCATTTCATTGATCCCTGCATGTCCAGGTGAGTGCAGGAGTCCTCACCTGCTCTCTGGCTTCTGGCCTCTTCTTTAAATTATTAAATTCTTATATTTATTGAGGGAAATATGGAGCCAAGGAAAGGCACCCATGTAGCTAGAGATACCATGCGGAGAACCTGGGAAAAAAGCATGGAAAGAAAAGAAAAAAAGGAAGTTCAAGGAGCTCCTGTCAAGTGGGGAGCTGGAGGGATAAAGAACCCATGTGGAGAGTAAAGCTAGGGGACCCAGCCCAGGGAAAAACTCAACCACAGCTGGAAGTTCCCAAGTGGTCAGAGGCTTCTGGCCTCTTAAGGATGCTTGCCATCTGCACAGCCACTTGGGGGCAGCACGTCTCCACTGCCACTGCAGCCAGCCCCCACCACTGTGACGCTGGTTGGTCTCCCCAGGCAAGGTTTACTCATCCCTTTAAAGCTGCAGACCCCCAGGCTGCCAAAATGTACCTCCATCCAGATGTATTTAACCCAAACCAAGCTTCTCCCCACAAATGAAAACTGTTCAACACGGTCTTTTATTTCTTCCCTGAGCACTGGGCAGTTTTCAGGCCTGTCTTATGTAAGAAAACAGCTTCTTTGGCCTCTGTGGACAATTCTCTCTCCACCATGGGAAGATTTTCTCTGGGTCTGAGCTCTAGGTGGGTACCTTGCTGCCTATCATGTATACATCTCTGTTCCTTTCAACCTCTCACAATCTCTTTCTTCATGAAAACCAACTCATGCCAAAGGATTTCAGTTAGCTGCCAATCCAATACTTCATGTGTTTTAACTGACAGAATTCTTGGGTTCAGAAACCGGCCACATATCTAATGATACAGGGCACGCCTTGAATCCCAGCACCCGGGAGGCAGAGGTAGGAGGATCGCCGTGAGTTCGAGGCCACCCTGAGACTACATAGTGAATTCCAGGTCAGCCTGGGCCAGAGTGAAACCCTACCTCAAAAAAAAAAAAAGAAAGAAAGAAAGAAAGAAAGAAAGAAAGAAAGAAAGAAAGAAAGGAAGGAAGAAAGAAAGAAAAAGAATATCTAGTGATACAACGAATATTTTTAGATATCACTCCTAGTCTACATGATTTCCTTTGAGTAGTAAAAATTAAATTACTGTATAAGAAAGCATAAACATTTTAAGATTGTGCTGTATATTACCAAATTGCTTTCAAAAGATTGTACCAATTTATACTAGCCCTAATCAGTGACAGCGCCTGGCTTTATATCCTACATCACAGCAGTCTGCATGACATGGTACTTTATCTATCCATACATCACTGTGTGTATGTGTGTGTGCTTCTCCAATCTGCTTTGATCACAGTACTGATATGAAGCATGCCTCAATCCTTCCATATACATAAAAATCCAAACCCTGAACCTTCTGTAGTTGTGAAGACAATACTCCCTACATGCTTGTTTAGGTGATTGTAATTATGATAATTGCAATTGTGGATTGAATTAAAGGTATTCTTCTAGAGATTGAAGGGGTGCATCACTAAGGGGTAGATTTATCTGCAATGACCATAAATTAACAGCCATAGTAACTGAAATTGTTTAAAGTGTTAGTTTCTTCTCTCTCTCCCCTCTCCTTCTCTTTCTTTCTTCTCCCTCCTTCCTTCTTCCTTCCTCCCTCCTTCCCTCTCTCTTTCTTTCTTCTTTCTTTTTTCTTTTTAGCAACAAAATAAGGAGTTAATCAGGCCAAGGCTGGTATGAGATCTGTGGAACTCATATTCTTTATATTTTCTATTTCCAAGGACATGTTCTCAGAGTTGCACATGCAATATCAAGAAGGCAATCATCCTGGTTGTCTCAGCTGCAGAGATGGTTGAGGAAGGGAGTCTTTTCCCCAAGTGTTCATTTTTTCAGCTAAAAATGATAGCAGTTAAGTACAGAACAGATAGACATGGAAAAATGGAAATGTTTGTTCTGGAGGCATGGAAGTACAAGCTATAATATCTGTCTTAAGCAACTCATAATCAACTTTATTTCCTGGGATGCCTGTGTCCCTCCTTTACAGAGTAAATGCAGTGGTGTGGATAATGAGCTACTTTTTCTTTTAATTCTAGTTTGCTTTCCCTTTGACATGGATTATAGTTTCAAGAGGTCTAAAATTCATCTTGGACTTCAAATGTCTGTAGCTTCTCATGCTTTGATTTCTTTTCTAGCCCAACCCCTCTGTCTGGCCATCACTGATTTGAGGATTAAACACTGTGCTGCAGCTGGTAAGTTGTGAGTTTCGTAGTTGCTTCACATCCTTTCCTTGACAAAATAAAAACAGACATGCACTGATGCAGTTACCTTTGTTGCTGGCACAAAGCACTCAACTAAAAAGTAGCTGATGGGAGGACAGGATTTATTTTGGCTTACAGTCTGGAGGGAAAGTGTCATGATGACAGGGAAAAGCATGGCATGAGTAGAGGCAGGACATCGCCTCTGCACAGCAGGTGGAAACAACATCAGGAGAGTGAGCCTAACTCTTGCAAATGAGAGCTGGGCTTTAACACCTGTAAACCCCGCCCCCAACAACACACCTCCTCCAGTGAGGGTACACCTCCCAAATTGCCATCAGCTGGGGTCCAAGCATCCAGGACACATGAGTTTGTGGGGGACACACCTGATTCAAAGCACCACATGCACCAAACTACCAGCAAGCAGAAAAAGCAACAGAGGGAGAAGGAACAAAAGGCAGTAAGACTCCATGATGAATATTTCAGTTATAATGACTCTAACCTACATCATCCAAATTACAAAAGCTAATTTAGACACCCTGGGGAGCTTTACTGGAAAGATATACGGACAAAGGAATTTATCCTGGTGTGTATAATCAGAAAGCAATTAGGATAATAAAATTTTCTAAGGCACTGGCCACAGGAGTAAAGACTATGCTACTGACTTTTGTAGATTCACACCATATGCAATGAACAAGCATTAGACCCCAGAACTTTTGAGTCTTTGCTCATCATCCATAATTACTTACCCAAAGGGCTTCCTCTGTTCAATTAGTTGGGCCAAACTTTCCCATTGAATTTTACACCCATTTTTAAAATTTTCAGATTTCCTCTCTATTACATGAGACACATAAGCATGCAGTGTGCCTTACTGAGAAACATTTTCTGCAGGAAGCAAACTGATTAGAGTTGATACTCAATTTGCATGCATTTATTGACTGGTGGTTTTTTTCTGGTGATTATTGTGTATGCTTTAAGAAAAGACCTGCCTACCACGTCACATCTGCTAGGATGGCTATAAAAAGAAAACAATATCAAACTAAAGTAGAAAATAATAGGTGTTTATGTGGGTGTGGAGAAACTGGGAATCTTGTACACTGCTGGTGGGAAAGGATGCAGACCCTTGGGGAAATTGGTTGGCAGCTCCTCAGAGAGCTAAACATAGGATTATCCTGTGGCCCAACCATTCCATTCTGAAAAGAAAAAAAGATTCAAACAGATGCTTGCATGCCCTGTGTTCATTACTGCAGTATTCAGATTAGCCAAAGGGTAGGAAAAAAAAAAAAAAAACATAGCCAGGAACAAATAACTGGAAGAACAATGAAAGCGTTATACCAAGTGCAATAATGCAGACACAATGGGACAGATGTTGTATGTGTGTATAAATGTCCATTTATGTGGGATAGCTAGAGTGGGCAAAGTCATAGAAACAGAAAGTAGATTAGAGGTTCTTTGGGCCTAAAAGGAGGAGGAATTAAGAATTGCTATGTAAGGAGCAGAGATTCTACTTGTGATGAAAAGTTAAAGAAAATGGTAGTGGTGGTGTTGCATGATATTTTGAATGTAGTCAATACCACTGAACTATATACATACAATAGTTGTACAACTTGCTGTACATTTTCATTATCATAATCATTTACTTTGATCTTTTGCATGTAAATAGCACTCCATTTTGTAGTTTACAAAGAATTTTCCAAAAATCTCATTAAATCCTCACAGCTCCATGAGTTGGGCAGAATATTTTATTTATTTTTAAATATAGTTTATTTATTTATTTGAGAGAAAGAGGGAAAGGGAAAGAGAGAGAGAGAGAGAATGGGCATGTCAGGACCTCCAGCCACTGCAAACGAACTCCAGGCATGTGCGCCCCCTTGTGCATCTGGCTTATGTGGGTTCTGGAGAATTGAACCAGGATCCTTTGACTTTGCAGGCAAATGCCTTAACTACTAAGCTATCTCTCCAGCCCCCAAGAATATTTATTTTTCCGTCCATCTATCTTATCCTACCTCTCCACCCTGATTCAACACAGATGGACTTTGAGTTTAGTGAGTCCACATCATATGTTATAGCTTTTGCTTCAAAGTCCTTCGACTCCTTGCTCAAGGTTTGAATGCTGATCTTTTTAGAGATTCAAGGTCTGGAAGTTCTCTCAAGGTCAGTTGGCCCACAGGTGCCCTTGCCTGTAGCCTTTTAGATTCTTATCATGAGTGACCTTCACCCCACTTCTAATTTGATCATTTGAACACTTCACTGAACATTAGCTAGGGAGTGTGCATTCAGTCCAAAGAGGGTTAGCCAAACATTTAACATCAGAGTTCAAGATGCTGGATTCAAAAAGAGGAAAATACACAAGAAAAAAAGCGATTAAAAAAATCAAGAATTTCTCCACAGTGGTTCTGATGATCCCCCAAACTGGGATCAAAAGTGAGCCAGATGGGAAAACTAGAACTTCAGATACCCTGGGGATTGTTGATTCGGGTCTAAGCCATTAAGAACTGTTGGAAGCCAATTCCACCTCCCTCACTCCTCACAACAGTGGGTGGAGAAAGGAGGATGGGTAGCATTTTGTACATTTCATAGTTGATGGAAGATTAAGTGCTTGATTAAGGTCATATAGTCAACAGGGACCAACATGAAAATAGAACTCAGGTGCCTGACATCTAGGCCAGGGTTCTCTCCCTGATGGTACAGGTGCCTGCTTCCAAGAGACAACATTTGATGCCCAGTGAATACCATGTGGAAGACGGCTGTTCCTA
The DNA here is from genome assembly GCA_036365145.1 of Orientallactaga sibirica. Lineage (NCBI taxonomy): Eukaryota > Metazoa > Chordata > Mammalia > Rodentia > Dipodidae > Orientallactaga > Orientallactaga sibirica. The sequence continues at coordinate 23,560 of JAEOAD010002855.1, read as the reverse complement.
TTCTAAGATTCAGGTGGAGTGGGAGTGGGAGAAGCCAGGGACAGTGTGGGGATGCCATCCTGGATATACAGTTCTTTTTTTATGTCTTAAACCACTCCAACTGGCATAAACAAGACATGGCTGGGGATTAAATGTCCTGAACATTATTATTAGCCCATTAGATTTCTTAACACCTACTTCCAGATCTCTGCCCTGTTTACAATCTTCTTCAAGTTGTGTTGATCAAGTTTTCAAGATGCTCACAAAGAGGAAAACTATCTTCTCTCATACCACCCCTCAGAGAGCAAATACTTTCTCATATGCTCTGGGAACAAAAATACCAAATATTCCTTTCAATCTAGAGCCCATGTTGCCAAGGGAAAAAAATCACTTTAGTGTCTATATTCCTACCTTAGGTCACCAGCTGGTCCGAGTCTGCTCAGAACATTTTGGGCTGAAAGTCCTATGTCCTCCCCTTAATGTAGGGAAAAATGAGTAGCTGGGATTTTTCTCACCCTATTGTCCCATCTCAGTTTTTCATATTTTGACTCTGCAGTGCTGGGAGGACCTGATAATAGACAATAGCCATTCTTTGCAGAAGGAGATGGGGTTTTTGTATTTTACCCTGCCTGCCCTGTTAAGATCATCTGAAGGAGTTCCTTCCTCCAGCCTCTGGGTGGTGATGAATGAGACCCCACAAAACTCTGTCTTCCTTCCAGAGACATTGTGTATTTTGAACGACATATAACGAAGATAGATAGATTTGTCACTGAGCTGGCATCATTTGCTCTGCAAGACAAGGAAATCCCCATTAAGGTGAAGGGCAGAGATTTTCAAAGCCTGGAGTCTTGGGACTGACTCACGCATGAGTGTCCTGGGACTGGAGGAGAGCAGCCTTGGCTGGTTGCAGATGTGACAAGGTGTTGGTGTCACTCACTTTTGCCAGCCTGCAATTAGGTCTGGCCCATTGCCCCAGAGAAAATTCTTGAAGTTTCCAGGATAGAAGATCGTAGTAACGCCAGAGGGGAGAAATTACCTACATCAACGTCAGTCACTCTACGCAGTGATTCAGAGGCCTCAGCACAGCTCGTCTTTTATTTCTCTTGGCAAAGTGGGTGTGATGATTTTGGCTGGGCTTCAACCCTGTTCCTGCCCCCCTCCCCCGCAGCAGGTTAAAGCACATGCCTCTTCCCAAATGTACCTAGGAAGCAGCGTTCGCTGTCCATGGTGGGGTCAATGGCTGGTCTTGTTTTGGGGCATGGACACTAGACAGCTCCGGTGGTGGGTGGGGGTGGAGGTGTGGGTGGGGCAATCTAGCAATGATTAAGCTTTTGACTCCCTCAGAGAGTTTCGATCCCGAGAAGGTGAATTCACCGCACGTGTGCACCAGGCTTATGTAAACTGCAGACTGCGGCGGGCGCAGGCACTGCAGGGCTGCGGGGGCGGAGGCGCAGTGCGGATGGGAGCTGGGAGCGCAGCGTGGAGCTCGCGGGGCGCAGAGACGCCTCTGCGGTGCTGCAGTGCCCAGACCCGTGGGAGCCCCGGGGGCCCAGGAGGAGCCTGTGTGTGCCAAGCTCTAGACTGGCAATACTCAAGTATGGGGACGGTGGAGAAAGCTGCCTTATTGGGGTTTGTTGATAACAGTGAGTGAGGTGTAAAGTGTGGCAGATTGTTGAACAGACAGGATAGCAAAAAAGCCAGAGGCCATGGAGTGGCTTTGGAGCGAGGAGGGATTAAAGCAACAGGCCCCTGAAATGGATTAGCTCCCACCGCATCGGTGTGGGCACCTTCTCTATGTGCTCAGTCCTCCAAGTTATTCCTTCCTTAAAATCTGCACATGATTCCTCCCCATCTTGGTCTGTCTTAGAGCATGGTACACAGCTGCCCTTCTCAGCATCTAGTAAACAGCAGCTCCCCTTGATGGAGATGGCTGCTGGTGCCATCGTGTTAGGAAGTCCAGGATCTCAGCTGGTGGGCATCTCCATGCTGCATCCATCTGCCCACCTAGGTGGGCAGTGACAATTGCACAGTATTTCTCTGAGTTCATTGCGCAGGAATTGGGCTAGGTCCTTTAGGGTACGTTGCTGCCCTCTAGGGCCTACAAGATATTGGCAAGAAATAGGACAAGGCCCAGATAAATAAAGCCTTCTGCGAACATGGTACCTGAACATGTTGGGGAAAATGCAAAGGGCAACATAACGTTTCCTTGTTTATTCCTCTATAGATACCTAACACCTCTCTCCTTGCAGTTGATTTTCTGTTTGGGAGAAACAAGATGTGGATTATTTTATTTTGTCTCATCTTTGCAAATCTGATAGGGTTTTCAATAAGACAAACGCCAGGTTTATCCCAATCAATACAGCTAGCCTCGTTTTTTGATCTTGCAGAGGAAGCTTGCAGTTCAAATTAGGCTTGGCTATAGGCCTTCACACTGCCACTGACATGCTTTGTGATATTGGGTAAGGGACTTCCTTCAACATCGGCTTCCTCATCTGTGAATATGAATATATATATATATATATATATATATATATATATATATATATATATATTTTTCTTCCTTTGACACTTTGTTAAGAAAATGGAAACTAAAGTTATGGTGTTGATATGCTATAATAACTGTCAATACTAAGTGGAAATTTATGCTAAAACATACTTTTTAACAAAGTAAAATCATGACTCACATGCAAATGTAATGTATCAAAATGTCAAAGTTTTTACTTAACCCATTTATTAATTAGGGGGTGAGTAAAATGCTAAAATGTGTTTAAATTAAAAAAAATAGACACATAATATGTCCAATATGTGATAAAGTATAATATTTGGAGTTACTTTTTTGGAAGGTGGTTCAAGGTAGGGTCTCCTTCTAGCCCAGACTGACCTAGAATTCACTATGCAGTCTCAGGCTAGCCTTGAACTCATGGCGATCCTCCTACCTCTGCCTCCTGAGTGCTGGGATTAAAGGCATGTACCACCACACCCAGCTTGTAGTTACTTTTTATAAAAATAGGATGAAATCAGTCAAATTTCTACCAGATAAAATTTGGCTTTTTATAGAAAGGAATCATTTGCTTGACCACTTATGTTCTTAAAACTTAACTTCTATTCCTTTAGACTTGTAAAATTAACAAGGATATGATAACAACAGCCAAGGGTGTACTGCCTGTAGTATCAGATAATTCTAGAGAGGCTGTTTAGCCAGTGCCCACCCCTTCACTGAATTGGGCCTTCAGTAAATTTTCCCATAATTAAACATAAACCAGAAGACAAAATATCTTTAGAGTTGGATGTAGGGGAATTTTCATAAAGGCAAGTCCATGGATAATATGACCTGAAGTGATCTGCATTTGTGATATCTTATCACTTTGGATGCCTAGGATGCAGGCCACCATCCTTAAGATACAGGGCATTTGTATAGTTCACTGAAGTGATGGTTGCTGCCAGAAGCTGATATTTTGTTGACTGGCTGCTCAGTGAGATCCCGTGGCCTAAAAACACCTCTACCAGACATCTTGCAGATTGGAGAAAGAAGTCAAGCCTTAGACCTCTGGGGTGGGGATAGCAGCGTGGAGGAGGAACCCCAAGGAGAGTTGGAAAATCTAGACTTCATTAGGTCACTGAATAGGGCACCTCTCTTTGTGAGTCTTCCTGGATGCCCATCCTGAGTCCTGAACCATATTTATACCAACACATTCAGTCTCCATCTGACATGACAGCAAGTAGCTGTGACTTTGCATATACCTTTGAAAGCAATGATACCTAGAAGAGATGTTGAAAATTAGTATGACTAAGACTTGTAGGACGTTTTTCTTTAGGAACTCAGTGATGTATATCTCAAAGCATGGCCTGGGAGTCAAGTCACAATCATGTTCCATGTCACTTTGAAACAGATGGACATGATGACATTTAAACAATCAGTAGCCCAAAGTCTTCTCTTCCTCCCTTATGTGACGCAAGATAAGCCAGTTTCTTATTTACCACAAGGAGGAAGGAGGTCATGGAGGAAGGGAAAACCCCCTGGCTATTGGGTTGCAAACTGATGAGGTTATCACATACTCCTCTAAGTCTTTTTGCATTGGGGGAAACAGAGAAATGAAGGAAAATACAGTAGAATAAATCAAATATGAGATATGTGTGAACAGGCAAGGAGATCTTTCCTTGCTTGGGTCACATAATTAAGTCTAATTAATGGAAAGTGATTGTAGAGGGAGTTCAGAGCCTATTTTCAGTTGTCATTACCTAACGCCAGCAATCAAAATGCAGATGAGCTATCTCTGTCTTACCCCAGGAGAGAAACAGGCTTCTTGCTAATGAAGAGGAAAATGGCAAATGATACTCATTGTGGTATCTCTGTCCAAAGTGGCTTCTGGGAGTAGTGGAGGGAGCATGAAGGGGGGCAGACACACTTTGTGTTCTGAAATGGTGCCACCCTGTATTGACTGCTTTCTGCTAGGAGAGGCTAAGTGCTGCGCTAATGCTGTTTTCTCACACTGCTGGGAGAAAGACAGGGGCCAAGGAGTCTTCTTTCTCCCTCTTTGGCCCCAACCCCAACAGTGATGATTAGCTAAGTGGTTTTCCCAGTGTCCACCAGGCCATGGGAATTTTTAACCAGGAAAGGCTCTTTGGGGCATTGCAGTTTGGCAGCATTAGAGATCCACTCTCATTCTGACCTTCAGTCTCAATAATTAGAGCCTTCTTATCTAACTAAACAAGGAAGATCTGGGGCAGCGTGGGACAGAATTAGAAATAACCCACCAGGATATCTGAAGCCAGTCTGAGGAGGACAGCACCATGCTGTAACCCGAATGGAGAAGGCAGACAGATTCCTCCATGAGCTCAATCTCTCTCTCTCTCTCTCTCTCTCTCTCTCTCTCTCTCTCTCTGTGTGTGATTAAGCCAGAAAAAAAAAATTACTTCCAACAAACCCTGTGACCAACCAACCTAGGATAAAATTGCCAGTGCACCCTTGTCTGACAGGGGTAATAAATTAATTCTTGGCTGTAGCAGCTGCAAGGGCATCACTCAGGCTCATTCCAGTCTGTCCCAAAAGAGTTCCCTTCACTCCTCTATGCCAGCGCTGCTAAATTTAACTCTCCCAGCATGTGCACACTTTATATTTGGTGCCTAAAAGTCAGAGTTCAGTATATAATTCATCAAGTCATCAGTCATCCCTCCATTCGGTCGACGCATGTAGAAAAATCTTTCCAAGAGGCTGCCTTGCTCTGCACCATGGCTGGGAGCTATTCTAAGAAGGAGGAACTGGATTCATGGCCCAGAGGGGTTTTGTTCACTCTCTGATGTTCAGTGAATGCCTGGGAGTGCCAGGCTCTAAGTCAGAAGCCGGAGAATGGGATGTAGTTTCAGAGGGTAAAGGGAGGAGGGTGAGGCAGGTGGAGGAGCTACTGTGCTCATTTGATCCCTGTTGAAATTGCAGGTAGGACTCCCCAAGGCCCCTATTTGAATGTCACTTTTCAACCACTGAGCCACTTGCCTTTGAGACCCCCAGAATATGCCAGGAGTCCCTACACTGCATTATTGCTTCCCCTGTGACTATAGGGGTCCCCCCCATCACATTTTAACATGCAAACAAATGACTGGGGTATGATTAAAATTCAGGTTCCCTCTGGTATATCTACAGTAGACCTAAGTCCTGCATTTCAGAGTAGCTCCTAGGTGATTCCATGTTCCTATAGTCTACTGGGAGTGGCTATGCTATAATCACCTGGCCATGTACTATCTTCTGTCTTAGACTGTGAGGACCCTGTGGTATTGATGTCACACATCATCTGATTCAGGTCTCAACAAATAATTTCTGTGTATGAATAAAGTTATCCAATCCCATAGGAAGGCCTTCTAGGATCATCTCTTTTGGCCATTATTAACTGTAGCAATTAAAATATTTAGGACTTTGTTATTTATAAAGCATTGGAAACTTGCTGAAAACCATGTCATGATGTATTTATTATTGTTATTATTTTCAAGTATTTTTTCTTATTATGTGTGGTGCTATATGGGTATGTCATGGTGCATGTGTGGAGGTCAGAAGACACCCTCAGTGCGTTTGTACTCTCCTCCTGCTTTCTTTTTATTTTAAACATGTTTTTATTTATTTATTTGCAAGCAGTGAGAAATAGAAGTGAGACAGAGAGAGATAAAGGGCCAGGGCCTCCAGCTACTGCAAATGGACTCCAGATGCATGCACCACTTTGTGCATCTGGAACTACATGGATACTGGAGAACCAAATTCAGGTCATGTTTGGCTTTGCAGACAAGCACCTTAACCACTGAGCAATCTCTCCAACTCCCTCCTACTTTTTTTTTTGTGTGTGTGTGTGTGTGTGTGTGTGTGAGAGAGAGAGACAAGGTCTCCATTGTAGTTTGTGCTGTAGACCAGCTGGTCCTTGAGCATCTGTATTCTCCTGGTTCTGCCTCCCATTGCTATAGATGCTTGGGATCACGGACTTCTGGGCTGCTCTATGTCTGGCTTTACGTGAGTGTTGGAGAATTGAACTTAGATTGGCAGGCTTGCAAGCAAGTACCTCTAACCACTTAGCAATCCTCCCATCCTTAGTGTCATTTTTAATACAAAATAAAAACCCTTGAAAGAATGTTCATGATTTATAAGAATTCTCACAACTCCAAAGCTGAGAGTTAAGATGAACTTTTAGTTCTAGGTCAAAAGTACAGAGTAGGAGCTAGTGGTGCTAGGGATATTCCCTTGATGTAGAATGGGAGAATGTTATCTACTTCCAGGGTCTTCTTTGGGGGGGTTGAGAGAGGATTAAAAGGGGTTCATACCTGAAACAATGTCCACCAGTGCAAGTATGGGTGAAGGTGGGGCACTGTGATCTCAAGGATGAAGGGAAATAGCATTTGCTCATGCCAGGGCCTCTAGCCACTGCAAATGAACTCCAAATGCATGTGCCACCTTGTGCATCTGGCTACGTGTGTACTGGAGATTTGAACCTGGGTTCTTTGATTTTGTAGGCAAGCGCCTTAACCTCTAAGCCATCTCTACATCCCACTGACTGACATTTTGGTAGATCACTCAAGATGCCAATTTGTAAAATGACTGTAAGTGAAAAAGAATGGAAGAAAGTAGATGGTGATGGATAGAGTTAAGTGGTAGTAGTAGAAGTAGTAAGGTGTAGTAATAGTCTGAATATTATTTGAGAGAGAAATTGGCATTTTATATTGCTATGTGAGACAAGAAAAGCCAAGGATTACACTAAAGCTTTGGCCTGAGCAACTGGAGTAATGGAATTGTGGATTCCTGGAATGGGAGTGACTACAAGAGAAATAAGCTTGGGTATAGGATGGCAAGTTAAATATTTATGTTTTAAAGTTTTTTAAAAAGTTTATTTTTATTTAAAAGACATAAATGTATATAGAGAGTGAGAGAATAGGCATGCCAGAGCCTTCAGCTTCTGCAAACAAACTCCAGACGCATGTGCCACCTTGTGCATCTGGCTTATGTGGGTCCTGGGCAATTGAACCTCGGTCCTTTGGCTGTGCAGGCAGGCACCTTAACAGTTACGCCATCTCTCCAGCTCTTTATTTTTGGCACAATAAATTTGAAATGCACTTTAAAGCCCAAGTGGAGATATTGACTGGCAATCATATTTATCACAATGGCATTCAGAGGAGTTATTAGGCTTGAGATATAAATCAGAGACCCATCAGAACAGACATGATGTTTAAATCCCTGTGAATCCAGGAAGATCATTAAGGGTGTGAGCTCAGATGCTAAGATCCAGGGAACAAGTCCTGGTCCTGTACATTTTTAGGTGATGACAATGTAGCTAGGAACCAACAAGGAAGACTGAGAAAGAGCAGCTAGTATATGTAGTCGGTAAAGGACCAAGAAGAAGAATAATGTTCAAAAGAAGAAAACCAAAACAGGAGCAAACCCATAATACTCTGGGGCAAATGTTACTACTGGATGAAGTAAGACAAAGTATAAGAATTAGTCCCTCCACTTGCCTATCAGTTGGGGAGGGAAGAAGTGAAAGGAGAGAGGGCATTAAAGACCTTGGCAACAGCAGTTTTTTTTTTTTTTAATCATTTTTATTTATTTGAGAGTGACAGACAGAGAAAAAGAAGCAGATAGATAGGGAATGGGTGAGCCAGGGCCTCCAGCCACTGCAAACGAATTCCAGATGCATGCGCCACCTTGTGCATCTGGCTTACGTGGGTACTGGGGAACTGAGCCTTGAACCGGGGTCCTTAGGCTTCACAGGCAAGCAGTTAACCGCTAATCTATCTCTCCAGCCCTGGCAACAGCAGTTTTTAAGGTGTGCTGCGAAGGAAATGTGTGAGGTCAGGAGACAATGAGAAGAATGGAAGGGAAGATACCTAGTCCCGACAAGTCCTGGGAACAGAGAAATAGTCATGGCTAGAGGTGGAAGTGAGGTTGAGAGATGAAGTTTGAAATATGACAAACAATACGTTTGTATGCAGATTGGCAATTCATTATGTAGTAAAGAGATGAAGCATTGGGTAGATCAAAATCCTACAAGCAGATGGAACTTAGAACACAAATCTAGATGGGCTTTAGCTTGAAGCATGGAGGAGATTTATACATTACAGCAGGAGATAACACTGCTCATATAGGTGGTGGGTAGACTGGTAGGCAGGAGCGTATAGAAGTCTTTTTTTCCCCTTGTTTCCAGTTTCCATATGAAATAAGAAGCTGGGCCATCAACTGAATATGAACTAGTTTGAAGTGGAAAGAGAAGGAGTTTCTGGATGTCTTATCTAGGAAAGGGAGAGATGGGATCATTTATAGGAAGATGGAAAAGCACCACCAATTAGGCACTCGTTGAGGCTGGTTGTGTGTGTGTTTCTTCAGCGAGGGCGGAGACTCAGCAGAAACGGGTACTCTGTAGCTCTCTTCCCTTTCTGATTCCTTCTTGTAGCACACAAAGCTCCTGAAGCTCTTGGTTGTTTTCTCTGAGGCCAATCCTGGATGAGAACTGGAGGTCAAAGACACTTTCTTTGGAATGTCTGCCCTTCCTGCCAGTCAGCATTCTCCTGGCAGCCTGACCTCTCACTGTACTGGTATTTTAAGCTTTTAGACTTGTCTTAAGCCAGCCTGGCAGTTCTTCCTCGCAAGTCAACGATTTCCCTTTATACCGTAGGAGACTTGGGGCCCTTACATCCTCAGTCAGTAGATCCTGGTGTGAATTGTACTGGTTCCGTTTGCCCAGGATTTCAGGCAGACATTCTGCAGAAAGAGGTAGATTTGGGGGCTTTCCCTAGGTGGAAGAGGGCTGTCAGAAAGGACGGTATTTGGGGAAAGAATAAAATTTAGATATGATAAATAAAATAGACTTAAGATAAAATATTCCCATTTTCTCACTGAATCTCATACACAATTAAGACAGATCAGCTTATAATCTATAATGTGAATTTGTTTTGATGCCCTCATCTCTAGAAGCAGGACCAGTAAAAGTAATTACTTTGTAGAGTAGTTTTGCAGTAATATCTGGAGCATACTTGAAGCAGCATGTATCAGAGAGCAAAGTTTTCTCTCTATATATAGACTTTAAAACACAATAGACTGACAAAGTATTAGCTTTTACTAGTATGCTTTGACTAAGGCTAAACTACTTCTTGCTTCCCTTTTTGTCAGAATGTAAAGAAAATTTTAAGTAAAGAGCTAAAATTAGTGGAGGCCTGGGGAGACGGCCCAGTGGATAAAGTGCTCTCTGCACAAGCATGAGGATCTGAGCATGGATCCCTAACACCCACGTAGAAATGCCAGATGTGGTTGTATGTTCTGATAACCGCAGCGCTGGAAGGGTAAAGACAGGGAATTCCTGGGCCTGGCTGGGTAGCTGGTCTAACTGCATTAGTGAGCTCTAGGTTTTGTGAGTGAGAGACCCTATCTCACATAAGATGGAGAAAAATTGAGGATGGCACTTTAAATTGACTTTGGGCCTCCGTATTTGTGTGTGTGTACATGTGCTCATTCACACCCATGCATGAACACTCACACATGCCTGTGATCCCACACATGTATGAACATGCATATATGTATGCATACAAAACACAAAATTACACATGCAGTAAGTTTAGTGGAGTGGTTAATATGGTTCTTGCACAAAGGAGACATCCCCATCCACAAGCATGTCACAGAAGGGATGTGAAGATAATGGGCTATAGGAAGCATGTGGTTTCAGCCAAGAGATTCCTTGGTTCAGGAATCTAGCCAGGTCAATTTACCTTCAAGAACATTACTTTTAAAATACTCTACTTATTTATTTATTTTGAAAGAGAGGAAAAGAGAAAGAGGAAGATTTATAGAGAGAATGGACACTTCAGGACCTTTAGCCATTGCAAATGAACTCCAGATGCATGGGCTGCTTTGTGCATCTGGCTTTATGTGGGTACTGGGGAATGAACCTGGGTCCTTTGGCTTTGCCAGAAAGTGCATTAACCACTAAGCTATCTCTCCAGCCCCGCAAACCTTACTTTTTAATTTTAACTTTCTGAGACAGGATCTTGCTATGCAGCCCAGGCAGTCTTTGGACTTTTAATCTTCTTCCCTCAACCTTCTAAGTGCTGAGATTGTAGGCATGTGTCACCATGATTAGCTAGAACCTTCCCTTTTAGAATATTTTATTTATTTATTTGGGAGAGAGTGAGAGGCAGATAGAGAGAATGGGCATGCCAGGGCCTCTTACCACTTCAAACAAACTCCAGATGCATGTGCCACCTTGTGCATCTGGATTCAACTGGATACTAGGGAATTGAACCTGGGTCCTTTGGCTTTGTAGGTAAGCACCTTAACTGCTAAGCCATCTCTCTAGCCCTAGAACCTTCCGTTTTGATGTGCAAAATAGCAGCAGTGATACCCACTCTTGAAATCATTAGCAGGGTTAACAAATTCATGAAGATAGTACACCTTGAGTAGGGTATGTTACATAGTAAGCATGATTGATGGTGACTGTGATTATTAATAATTTTGGTGGATCCTGTAAGTGGGGAACTCTTTCCTGCTGCATGGGCAGAACTCCTCTTTATCTGCTTTAGGAGCAGTTTGTCACTGCTTCTGGGAGGGTCCTCTTCAGATTATGCAAGTTTTGGCTTCTTCACACCTATTACATTGCTTCTGCTTTGGTTGCTTCATCCCTCTCCATTTTTGCATGTCTACATGTCTGTCTCTTGAACTAGATTCAGATTCAGCATTTAATAAATCTATGAATCATCTCACGACCTAACAGAGAGGATGCATGGAGTATTAACAAATATTTATGGAACTGAAAGTCCTCCCCAACTTTCAAAGCAGGGATAATGACAAGCATTTCCCCTAATCTCATCTATCAGAAGGTTGAGAGTAGTATCCTGAAGTCTCATTTCACCAAGTGGTCTAGCATCATAGGGCCCACATCGGATATCAAGAGCAGTTGAGATTAAATTGTCTGGTACTATCATTGCAGATGCCACTATCATTGTCATTATTAATACAGACATGCTGCCCATCTTGCCTGTAACATAGGGAGAGAAGAAGAACATACACAAAATGCCACTTGCTCATGTTGGAGCACAAGGTTGGCACACCCAGCTCTGATCAAGGAAAACAACATTACTGTCTGGACATGATCAAAGAGAATAAACCATGCCAAGGCATTTTCAGCTACTTCCCGTATCAAGTGATTAGTGTAATAAGACCAGCTAAGTGCACAGTAAAGGAAGGCAAAAAATGGACCCTGCTTCCTTTTATAAAACTGTACATGAAAACTCTGAGGACAGGTGTGTCATTGGATCTCAGACATAGCGTTGGCAAATGGCTATGAGTGGGAAGGTCAGCCAGAGGAGGGTCCCAGAGTCACTTAAGCTGCTGCAGGGCTTGTCTGTACTACCAACTGAGGCTCATTTTATCAGCACTCAAGAAGAGAGGAACGGAAGCTGGAACACATGTGCTGTTATCCTGTAATGGAAATCACATGGAATCAAGTCAGGGCTTTAGCACTTATTTGCTCTGTGGCCTTTTCGAGTTAATCTCTGTGAATATCAGTTACCTAAGGATGGTTGAGAGGATTAGAGAAGAAGTAACATGCCTATGATATACTTGCTAATGGTAACTTCATTCTTTTAGACCACAACCAACTAAAACTAACATTAAACAAAACAATTTAAGTTAAAGTGTACCTAAGACTCTTCCTGCCCTGCATTAAAAATCTCATGAATTAGAAAACTTGGTTTTTGTCTACTCTAAGCTTGCTTCTTTACCCCAAAATCTTAGTTTGGAATATTCTAGAAATCATCCTTAGGGATAGTAAGCTGGGACCTTAAAGACTACAATGCCCATGTGTTCTACTGTGGAGAAAATTGCTCAAGGACACACGTCCTACGGATGGTGGATTAGTGATGTCATCTGCCTTCATAAAGGACAGCTTATTAATATCACAGTGACTCACTCTGTGTGACTCTCCAGGCATTTGCTACAGGGTAAGTATGGGAATAGATATAGAAGAATATGTAGAGAGGTGGAGAAGGACTGAAATTTAAATAAAATACTTTAAATGGGGCAGTAGCACTTCTTTTTAGTTTGAGACATGAGAAACATGGAGGTCACAGTTGGGCTAAGCTAAAAATAGGAAAGAGGGAATTTAGAGAAGGAGTTAGAAAAGGAGCAGGGAAAAGGAAAAAGATCAATGAAGGAGAAAAGTCTCCAAGTGTGAAAGGAAAAAGTGAGTAAAAGGACAGGAAAGGAACACTATTGCTTAGAATTGACAACCAAGTTATGGCATGACCCATCAAGGGAGATTAAATTTGCCAAATATATCCAGAGGTCAAAGAGGTCTCAGGAAGAAGGTGTTTAAGAAAATCTAACTCAGTGGAGACATTTTGTGAGTCTGGTGAAATTCATGGACAAAGCTATCAGTGTAAATTTAAATGGTTCTGCACTAGTTCAGGGACTGTGTGGATTCTGTCTTAGAAGGTCATGCTATATACATTTGTTTGCATGTGAATGTGTATTTGGTGTGCACGTGTGTCCCTGTATATATGGGCATGTGTGTGTGTATGTGCATGTATAAATCAGGGGACAACCTTGAATATCACTCTCAGGTACACTGTCCACCTTTTGTTTTTGAGAGAGAGAGCAAGAGAGACACACAGAGAGAATTGTCATGCCAGGGCCTTAGCCACTGCAATCAAACTCCAGATGCTTGCATCACCTAGTGTGCATGTGTGACCTTGTGCTTGTGTCATTTTTGTGCATCTGGCTTACATGGGTCCTGGGAAATCAAACCTGGGTCCTTTGGCTTTGCAGATAAGCACCTTAACTGCTAAGCCATCTCTCTAGCCCTCTACCTCTTTTTTGAGACAGGGTCTCTTAGCGGTCTGGAACTGATGGATTAAGGTAGACTTGATGGCCAACAAATCTCAGGGAATCCTCCTGTGTCTGCTTCCCCATAACTGGGGTAACAAACACACACCATCATGATTTATATTTGCATGGGCATGAGGGTCAAACTCAGGTCTTCATACTTGCAAGGCAAGCACTTTACCAATTGAGCCATCTCACCAACTCCTTCCTTTATGTCTTTGTATGGATTGGTTACTTTTATCATTGCTGTGACACAATATTTGGCAAAAGCAACTTAAGGAAGGAAGGAAGGACTTATTTTGGTTCACAGTTTCAAGGTATAGTCCATCTTTAGGGAAGCCAGCACCTACCTGTGAAAATCTTAAAAATGACATTATTTTCATAACTTAATTCTCATAAGTGATTTCTTAATACTTCTGCTGTATTTTATTCATTAGTACTGAGTACAACCCACACTCAAGGGGGAGGCAATTAATCTCTTTCTTGAAGAGTCATCCTGGCCATACTTTTAAAAAATATTTATTTACTTATTTATTTATTTATTTATTTATTTATTTATTTATTTATGAGAGAGAGAGAGAGAGAGAGACAGAACTAGGCAGGGAGAGAGAGATACAGAACTAGGCAGGGAAAGAGAGAGAGAGATACAGAACTAGGCAGGGAAAGAGAGAAAGACAGAGAGAGAGAGAGAGACAGAACTAGGCAGGGAGAGAGAGAAGAGAGAGAGAGAAAGAGAGAGAGAGAGAGAGAGAAAGAGAGAGAGAGAGAGAGAGAGAGAGAGAGAATGGGTGTGTCAGGGCCTATAGCCACTGCAAACGAACTCCAGATGTGTATGCCCCCTTGTGAATCTAGCTTACATGGATCCTGGGGAGTCCAACCTGGGTCCTTTGGCATTGCAGGCAAGTGCCTTAACCACTAACCACAATTTCTCCAGCCCCTGGCCATACTTTTTAAACTCATCCATGCCATCTGCCGAGAGGAGGACATACAGCAACCATCCTGGCAGGAGTGAAGATATTCTAGGGAGAGACAGTTGTGGCTCCTGTATTAGATATTTTTTTCATTGCTGTGACCAAATACTTGACAAAAAGCTGCTTGGTGAAGGAAGAGTTTATCATGGTAGGGAAGGTAGGGCAGCAGAAACAGGAAGCTGCTGGTCACACTTCATCCACAGGAAGCCAAGAGTGATGAATACTCATGTTCATCTCCTTTTCTCCTCTATAAGTCTGGGACCCCAGATCATAGAATGACACTACCCACAGTTAGGGTGAGTCTTCTCAATTAACCTAATTTAGAAACTCCCTCCCAGACATGCTCAGCAATTTCTCTCATAGATGATTCCAGATGTAATCCAGTTGGCAATCACTATTAACCATCAAAGAATTCATAAATGTTGTTTTGAGATAGTGATAGAGGACATATTCTCAGGCAGGTCTAAAAATCAAAGAATCGGACTTTTCAGATGTCTTCTTAATTTTATAAAGGTCACTGTTCAAATATGACTATAGAAATGTATAGGCAATATAGTGTTATTTGTTTTTTCAGGTAGGGTCTCGCTCTAGCCCAGGCTGACTTGGAATTCACTATGTAGTCTCAGGCTGGCCTTGATCTCATAGCAATCCTCCTGCCTCAGCCTCCCCAGTTAAAGATGTGCACTACTGTGCTTGGCAATATACTATTTTTTTTAGCTTTAAAAATAATTTATTATTTTGTTTTATATTATTCTAATTTTTTTTTTTTTTTTTTTGGTTTTGCAAGGTAGGGTCTCACTCTGGTCCAGGCTGACCTGGAATTAACTATGTAGTCTCAGGGTGGCCTTGAACTCATGTCGATCCTCCTACCTCTGCCTCCCGAGTGCTGGGATTAAAGGCATGCACCACCACGCCCGGCGATATTATTCTAATTTTACATTCATATTGGTGACTCCATTATCCTCCTCCCTGTCCTCCCCCCTCCAAAGGAACCCTCATCAGTGGGGAATGTGGGTCTTGAACTGTGGGGGTAGTCAAAAATTATGGGGGATAGGCCAAGTCTCTGTGCATAATGACCCAACTTGTGGCTCTAACACTATTTCTTCCCCCTCTTCCGTGAATTTCCCTGAGCCACGTTGGGATCATTTTAGTTCTATTTCAGTGGTGAGATTTTGGGAGCCTCTGTGTCTCTGGATATCTGGCTTAGTAGGGGTTGGATGGTCTCTGTGTTTATCTCCTTCAGCCTTTTTCTGGTGTCATTTTCACCAAGAAAGCTGTATTCTTGCCCTTTCTCTGCATTACTCTATGGTTTCAGCAAGGGCCCTGGTGAGGTGTGATTTGTTGATCCTCTCTTCAGGTTTGTCGTCCATCTGAAAAAGATAAGCAAATTCTCCAATGGAGAGAGAAGTTAGTACTAGATAGATGGAATGGTCATAGTTATTTTATAGAGAATTTTATATGCATAGGCCCTCTTCTAGGCCACATTTGGTGGGAGCTTGATCTTGGAGACTGGGCTCATTTTTTGTACATGGTTTTGACTTATTTCCCAGTTCCAGCAATGAGTTCCATTCCACTGAGTGGATCTATTAGTCAAATCAAGAGCAGTTGGTTACCCACCATGGCTGTGTGCCACTACTGCACTTGTTTGAGCATTGTGTCATGTTGTTTACTGCTGGGTAGCTCAAACTGCGAGTTGTTTGGACAGATGTTGGTCATTTTCCCCCAGTCGCTCGTGTAGCACCCTCTGGCACTAGACTAGCTAACTGTATGGGGACTGACCCTCTTCCAGATTCTGAACAGGTCTCTCCATGTTTTTTCTCACCTGCGTATACTGTCTTTGACAGTAGGGTCTTACCCTTAACCTTTGGTGGGTCATCAAGAACTCTGACAGAAATCTGTCTTTTTGGGGAAACCTCGTAGGTCTCTTGGATCAACAGCTCACAGTGAAAGTTAACCCCGTGCTGGTACTGGGAGTTGTAAGTCAGTGCCAAGGAAGATGGAGGAAGAAAAAGATAGGTAATATAAAAGAGAAAGTGAGTATAGAGAGGAGGGGGTGGGGAGAGGGATAGGGTGAGAGAGAAACAGGAAAAGATTAAGGTTGGTCTTCATGATGCTCTCTCCAGTTCCCTGTGGTTCAGGTGTTCCCTCTGTGGGTCTGCTGAAGGACCAATGTTTTAGCCTGTTGTTCAGCATATAGCATTTTATAGTACCATTTCCTTTTGGGTCCCTATTTGTGTACCCCACTACCCTCCCTGCCACCCTGTCACTCCCTCCCATCCTTACCCTCCCCCCATCCCACCCTCTCTATTGTCTGGTCCTCAGGGTACTTAGTAGGTTTGGCAGCATCTCAGGCGAATTCAGGTTAGGAGCCACAAATGAATGAGACCCTGAGACAATTATCTTTTTGTGATTGGGTGAGCTCACTGAGGATGATCTGTTCCATGTTCGACCATTTTTTTTTCATATTTCATCTTTCCTTGCTGCTATGTAGAGTTCTATAGTATAGATATACCACATCATGGTTATCCATTCATCTAATGATGGACATCTGGGTTGATTCCAGTTCTAAGCTATTATGAATTGAGCAGCTATAAATATGGTTGAGCATATCTCTCTGATCTGAGGCTTGGAGCTTTTAGGGTAAATGCCCAGTAAGCGAATAACTGGGTCTGTCGGTAGGTCTATAGTCATCCTTTTCAGTGGTCTCCATATAGCTTTCCATAATGGTTGAACCATTTTACATTCCTACCAACAGTGAAAGCTTGTTCTTATTTCTC
This sequence comes from Orientallactaga sibirica, assembly GCA_036365145.1. Taxonomy (NCBI): domain Eukaryota; kingdom Metazoa; phylum Chordata; class Mammalia; order Rodentia; family Dipodidae; genus Orientallactaga; species Orientallactaga sibirica. The sequence goes on along the minus strand of JAEOAD010002855.1, from coordinate 6,494 downwards.
CAAAGCCTTGCCAGCTTTTGTTTTCATTGTTTTTTTAATGTTAGCCATCCTTACTGGAGTAAGGTAGAATCTCATAGTTGTTTTAACTTGCATTTCCCTGATGATTAGGGATGTTGAACATTTTCTTTTTTATTTTTTATGCCTATTTTTTTTATTAGTTACCTATATAATGTGAATAGAGCCATGATGGTACCTTCTCCTGTTCCTCTCTCTCATCCCCTCTTCTTACTCTTCTCTCTCTCTCTCTCTCTTTCTTTCATATGACCTATATTTTTCTTCCTTCTTTTCCCATGGCACTGACCTGTAACTCCCAGTACCAGCATGTGGTCAATATCCACAATGAGCTGTTGATCAGTGAGACCTACAAGGTTTCCCAAAAAAAGACAGATTTCTGTCAGAGTACTTGACCCACCAAAGTTTAATAGTAAGACCCTATTGCCAAAGACACCATATGCTACTGGGATGGAACATGGAGTGACCTGGCTGGAATCTGGAAGAAACAGTCCCCAGACAGTTAGCTTGTCTAGTGCCAGTAGGTACTACATGAGCAATTGGGAAAAATGACCAACATCTGTCTTAGCAACTCAAAATGTAAACTTCCCAGCAGCAATCAACCTGACATGATACACAAATGCAATAGTGGCACACAGCCATGGTGGATTACCAACTGCTCTTGATTTGGCTAAAGGATCCACTCAGTGGAATGGAACCCATACCTGGAACTGGAAAACAAGTCAGAACCATATCCACAAATGAGTTCTCCCTCCAATATCAAGCTCCCACCAATAGTGGAATACAAGAGGGCCTATACCCATTAAATTCACTCTAAAACAATAATGGTTATCCATGTACCTTGCACTGACCTCACTCTCAGTTGGAGAATTTGCTTCTTTTTTTTTTTTTTCCCAAGATGGACGTAGAACCTGAGGGAGAATCATCCCATCGCACCTCACCAGCTGAAGCCATAGAATAATTGGGGAAATGAGCAAGAGTGCTGCTTTCTCAGCAAACCTGGTATCAGCAGAGGGGTGAAGGAGATAGACACAGAGAACACTCAACCCCTCCCAAACCAGAGATCCAGAGACACAGAGACTCCCATGACCTCGTCACTGAAATAGACCTAAAATGAACCCAACATGGCTTAGGGAAATTAGTGGAAGAGGGGGTGGAAAGATTGTTAGAGCCATAAGTTGGGTCATTATGCACAGAGACATTGCCTCTCCCCCATAACTGATGGCTATCCCCACAATACAAGACCCACAATTCCCGAGGGGGGAGGGCAAGGAGAAGGCTAACGATGGTAATTTTTTGACTTCATGAATTCCTGTTGGAAATACATATACATTAAGTAGATCAGGAATTTGGGGGCAAACAAAGAGGACTGTGTTTTCAAATAATGAAGTTTATAGTTAAGTGCTAGACATTGTTAGGCTGTGCAACAAAAGTGAATAGGTATATCCTTAGATAACAGTTTTTTTTTTTTTTCTAGAATATCTAGGGAACAGAGGAGAATGAAAGGCTAGCCTTGAAGGACAAGGAGCAGCAGAAAAGCTGAGCTCAAGAAGACAGTTTATGAACTGGGCCATTTCAAGTTTAGTGTAGCTTGAATACTCTCATTTTCTCGTCCTCCTGCGGCAGCCAGCATCTGTCGCTCTCCATCTCCAGTTCCCTGTGGGGGTGGCTCTGATACTGTCCATTCCCCTTGGTGTCTTCTATCTTTCTCCTTAATGGATTCTGCCTGTTCAACTTTTCTCATTGTTGTTTAATTCTCAACTTTTTCTCTTCCTTTTGTTCTTAAGGGATATTAAAAAATATTTGAATTTATTCCAGAGACTTCCTGGGAAAGCCACTGATGGATCCTAATCTCCATTCTTATGATGGAGCCTTTTGTGGTCATGCCACAGTGGCTGTGCCTGGGACCTATGTCCAGCCCCATTGAGTTTCTGTGACTTTCATATAGTTGATACCTTCATAATTTATCAGCCTCATCTTCAGTGCAGTGTATGTTGGATTTTACAGGTTTAAAATGCTCTACTTTCATATACATTATATCTTCTGACTTTCACCCCAGTCCTGTGAGTATTGTCATCATGCCCATTTTATATACAAAGCAATGGAGAATCAATGAATTGGGTATAACATCCTTGGTGGTGGTGGTAGTGGAGGAGAATGGTCACTGTAGGTAATTTAAAAGGTAGAGTATCTTAAGTTCAGGTCTTCTGACCCTGAAGTCTTTTTTGAAAAAGATCTGGTGAAGAGGCAAGAGGAATATAAGAAGTCATGCAAAGGTAAAATGATTGTTTTAGAAGGTGAAATTGTGTGTGTGTGAGAGAGAGTGTGTGTATGTCAATTGTGGTTAGGGCCAATTATGAGAAATACCATAAAGAAAAAGAGAGAAGGAAAAATAGAAGTAAAGGCACAATGGACTAGGGAAATGGCTCAGTAGTTAAAGGTGCTTGCTTGCCAAGTCTGGCAGCCTGGGTTCAATTCCCTAGTATCCACATAAAGCCAGATGCACAAAGTGGTGCATACATATGGAGTTGGTTGCAATGGCTGGAGGCCTTGGCCCACCCATTCTCTTTCTCAAATGAATGAATGAATGAATGATCAAGAAGGGAAAGCACAGGAAGTTTTTCAAGTATAGCACACAGTTGCCCAGGACATGTATATGATTGAAGTTAAAGATCAGTGACACCAGAAGTAAAAGGTAAAGGCCTCAGCAGTTTGTCAGATGATCCAGAAAAGGCTCTCTGTACCACAAATCATCACTTCTCCATAGGCTGTGATATGTGGAGAATCACAAGCCCAGTGTATTGGTAGGGAGTGAGATCAGCCCTGTTCCTCAAGGCCACTTTGGGGTGTAAATGCATGTGCTCCTGCCCCTAATTATATTTTTATTTTTTTAATTTTATTTTATTTATTTTAGAGAGAGAGGCAGATAGAGAGACAATGGGTGCACCAAGGCCTCTAGAAACTGCAAATGAACTCTATACTTGTGCACTACCTTATGCATCTGACTTACATGGATACTGAGGAATTGAACCTGGGTCCTTGGTCTTTGCAGGCAAGCGCCTTAACCACCATGCCATCTCTCCAGCCCTAATTTTTTTCTTCTGCTTCCTACATAGCATAGTGCTTCTGTGTGAATCAGGCACTGACAAGAGTCAGTGACTCATTGTATACTGACTTCCAGTCCTCCCAGCAAACAAGAGCATCGTGGGCCCTCTGTATGGTGGTCCTTTTCATGAACTGATGTGATGGGTTAGCAGTTCTCCAAGTTCAATAAGTGTGAGAGTCATTCAGAGAACTTGTTTACCTATGAATTCCCAGGTCTCACCCACCAGATACTCTGAATCAAAGTTTGAGATGGGGCTCAGAAAGATATTCATTTGAATGAAGCATCTCAGGATATATTGATGCAAATGATCTTTAGATTATGCAAGATAAACATTATATTTGGGCTGAGGTTTACTTTATTTTCACTAATAATACAACTATTTCATTAGGTTGTAAATCCTTTGAGTGAAGAAAACATGTTTTCAATTTCTGCCATTTTTTAACATAGTGTCTGTCATAAAATAGGTTAAATTCAGTTATTTCTGATTCTCAGTACCTCTTTGTTAATATGACCTGGATCGCTACAAAATCAGGGCTGAAGATTGGGGGTACACATCATGCGATTCTCTGGTCATGTCTGGTGATGCCAGTTGTCAGAACACCTGTGTGGTTGTATTTTTATGTGAACCTTTGATGTATCTTTAATGCCTTTTCTTTAGAAGGAGTTAACTGTTAATATTTTATATTCTCTATAATGCCTTACTTTGAGTGGACTCTCAAGGAATGACTTCCTGATCCAGTGCCATTTCCCAATGGTTTTAGCAAGGACTCTACTCTAGCTAGCATCCTAGCTCACGAATGCTCACTCTTGATGATTTATACCAGGCCTCAGCATCTTATGTACTAGATGTGAAGTGGAGGGTTACACAAAACCACACACTTGCAAGAAACTAGCTGAGGTCTTACTGTGCTTTGAGCAGGCTCAATGCCTGCTAGAAAAATATATTTTGGTATCTTTGGCCACCATGGCAGCTGGCATAGAATCTGACCTTTAGTGGTAGAACCAATCTTCTATAGTGCTGATAATCTGGACGTGTCTCAGTCCCATGAAAAATTTCACTTTTTGACCCACAAACCAAAATCATTCATTTCCCTTGAACAATACCCAAGAAAAACTGAATATTACAAATACCATTTTCACAGGTGTCACAGAACCTACTAAGCAGTTTTAGTCTAGTTTCTAAGTAACCTCAGAGACTCATCACATTATAGAACCTGGAACAGAGATACAGGTGGATAGATTGTATAGACCTTTCTTCCAGCAGAAAACAGATTAAATGAGGAAGCCACTGGTTCAAAATAAAATTTTGTCTTTCAGAATGCTTCATCATTTGGATTTACAAAAAAATGTTAAATCCCTGAGAAGCGATCTTTTTTCCCCCTAAAACTCAAAGCAAATAAAAATTTAGCATTGGAGTTTTCACAGTGAAAGAATTTGCTGAACATCTGCTGAGAGGAAGTTATGTTGAAATTCACTTCTTTAATCCCTTACCTATTAAATGCCTTTGCAAAGAAGCAGGATGCTTACTGCTTGAGATATCAGTACCAATGGCAACTTAACTTTTTCAATTAAAAATGTACTCCTTTACCCCACTGTAGGGGGAACCATCTGGTTTAGTGTTGTTTTTGTTGGTTTTCATGTTATTTCATGAAACAATGCATGAGAAGCAGGAGGAGATTCTTTAAAATTCTTTGGGTGTCATACTTACAAGTAGAAGTAAATGGTTTGAGGAGGAATAACACAGCTCCATTTGTCTTAAACATCTTATCCTGATGGCACGTTTATCCCTCCTTCATGAAATCATCTTGCAATTAAGGATCATTACGTACAATTTAAGAGAGATATTTTTAAATATATATTTTATTTATTTATTTATTTGAGAGGCAGGAAGAGGGAGGGAGAAAGAGAGAGAAAGAGAGAGAGGGAGAGAGAGAGAGAGGCACACCAGGGCCTCCAGCCACTGCAAATGAACTCCAGATGCATGCACCCCCTTGTGCATCTGGCTTACATGGGTACTGGAGAATTGAACTGGGATCCTTTGGCTTTTGCAGGCAAACACCTTAACTGCTAAGCTATCTCTCCAGCCCAAGAGAGGTATTTTTGATGACTTAAATATTTTTATTTCACTTGGTGTCCTACTCTGTTTATCTGTAACCTGGCTGGTCAAAACTTAGTTAAATGGATAGACGTAGTCAAAGTTTCCACTTGACCACTATTCTTTCCAAAATTTGGCCCATTTTTTTTTTGTCCTTTCACCTTTATACCTTCCACAAGAAAAATCTTGCACCTTACCTCCCTAAAGAAGCCTTTCTGACATCCTCCACAGCCTGAATTTTGTTCTAGCTCTTCTGAATAAGGGTTTAAAATGTATCCCCTTATGCTCATCCAAATGTTCTTTCTAACTGTTGGCTATTTTTATGAACTGCCTTTTGGCATCCATGTGGGGATGTGGAAGGGGCAGATGGATGCTCTGAGTTCAAGGTAGAGATCTGGGCTGGTGTTCAAAGCTGTTAAATAGGTGAGGCACTATTACCTTTCACTACTTAAAGTGCTTTCCTTATTGGGCTTCTGAGAGACCATTCTACCTAATGACTTTTCTTGAACCTTCTGTTCCTTGGAATATTCCTTTTCCTCCATCAGCTCCTTTAATGTTAGTATTCTATTAGGGCTTTTATCTTACTCTACCCACTGTCACTTGGGATCTCATCCATGTTTATGCCTTTTACTCCCTTTTAATGCTCCATCACACAATACCATGCTCATTTATTTACCTATTTTTGTTGCTGATTTGACAATAATTTTCTTAAGGGTAGGACTATATCTGTATCCCCAAACATACCTAATTCTGGTAGGTATTGAATGAATATTTAATGAATTAGTTAAAATGCACCTTTGTCCCACAGAAACAATTAAAAAACAACTGCCCCTGACATTCCAGGAACTAAAGGAGTGGGTCATAATGAGTAAGAACACAAGGTTATCTTCCCATGAACTGTTATTACAAATTAGGGTCAATAGTTCAGGAGGCTAGTCATATGATTTCAACTACATCATGAGAAAATGTGACTTAGGCAAGTAGCCTAGGCACTCTTGCTATAGGATTTTTTTAAAAAAAGATTTTTTTTTATTTATTAATTAGAGACAGAGAGAGGGAGAAAAAGAGAGAGAGAGAGAGAGAGAGAAAGGAAGAATGGGTGTTCCAGGGCCTCTAGCCACTGCAAATGAGCTCCAGACACATGTCCCACCATGTGCATCTGGCTTACATGGGACCTGGAGAATCAAACTTAGGTCCTTAGGCTTTGCAGGCATGTTCCTTAAATGCTAACTGATCTCTTCAGCCCAGGATTTTTCTTTTAATCAGCAGTCTGTCTATTCC